>OZ005655.1:296897584-298235584 GCA_963930645.1 Salticus scenicus | reverse complement strand
AGCTGTATGTATACTGTTAACACTATTATCATTAATAATTAATTTCCTATGAACTTAATCTGTATTCCAATGAAATATCTCTATTAAATATATTTCAATTATCTTACTTTTGTTTAACCTTCACCCAATAAAAATAGATATAGTATACATTAAATAAAAAAATAACACCTTGATTACTAATTTAGAAATTCAAAATATGATCTACAAGCATTTATGTTATCATTAGAATCATTCATTTTTTTTTTTTTTTTTTAGATGCATCTTATTTATAAATATTATATATATTCAACAACACTGCAATGCAAGAAATAGTCTTTACATCAAAAGAAAAATATAAAAAAACAGTGGACAAGCCATCTAAAAATAAAAATAATAAAATAAATAAAGACGAGTTCCTGCACAGCAAACAAATACACTCCCTTGGCCATTGGAAAATGCATTTGTGAAGCAAAATATATTCAAACTTTTTTTGTGAAAAAAAATTAATTGCGATTTCTTAAGTTATAAGGATGTGTAGAATTATTGCCAATATTACGTGTTACATTGGAGTTGGGTTCAGTAAACAAATAATTACGTCGAGGCGGAGCAATAAGGAGTCTATCAATATGGACTCTGAAAGCTTTATTATTAGGTGCATGTAATCTCTTAATGGAAAAGGAAACTGGCGAGTGTTTTTGTACAACAATAAATGGCCCAGAATACTTGGGTTTAAATTTATCTATTGATTTCAAGTATACAACATCATGAACAGCAACAGGCCTCAGTTTTGCACGCTTTTGAAAATTTTGATATCTTTTGTCTTGATTTTCTTTAATGTTAGAATATGCTTTGCTATAGATGTTATCTAAGTCGTGTAATAATTTATATATGTCTACATTTTTATCCAAAAATGGCTGATTTATAAATTGGTCAAATGTATCAAATATTAAAGACAGTTCCCTACCAAAATGCAGTAGGTTAGGTGAAAACAATGTGGATGAATGTGTTGAACCATTGTAAAGTGATTTATGTATAGCTAGTGAATTTTCAAAAGAATGCCCCTCAGAAATTAAAGTGTTAATTGAGTACTTTATAGATTTATTTACCCTCTCAGAAATAGAGTTACTTTGAGGATGAGCAACAGATGAATGTAAAATTTTTATGCCAAGTTTATCATTAAAAATATTATAAATAGTTGATGTAAACTGTTTGCCTAAATCCGATAATATTACTGATGGTCTACCAAATGTTGTAATGTAATTAAATAAACATTTAACTATTTTTGATGAAGAAGTGTCTTTTAATTGAAATAATTCAATGTGTCGCGAAAAATGGTCAATCACAGTCAAAACTGAATGTCCATCTATAAAAGGACCAACCAAGTCGACACTAATAGTATGCCCTGGATGTGTTGGAGTATAGGTGGGTTGTAAAGGAGCTGGTGGTGTGTTATGATGTTTATTTTGTAAACATAAAGTACACGAAGCAACAAAATTTAAAGTGTCTGTGTACATACCTTTCCAATAATATCTATTTGATAAAAATTCGTATGTTTTTGTTAACCCAAAGTGAGAAAGGTGTGAAATGGTTAAAACTTTAGATTTTAAAGAATGTGGTACAACAATGAGATATGAAAAAGTATTATTATGCAAATTTTGTTTCTTGTACATTAAAACTTTAGAATCTGGATGGATAAAAAAATTATCATTATTTTTTGAAAAACCTTTTCTCAAAATTTGTCTGTAAATAATTGACAATTTTGCATCATTCTTTTGCTCAGATATGAATGTATTATTTGAAATTTCCAAAAGGGGATCTTTATTTTGAGTATTACCAGAAACTAGAAAATTGTTGAATTGATTTTGTTGTACAGACTGAGTAGAAGTGGAAATTTGATTAATTGAATGTGTGTCATCTTGTACGATAGGAAGAGGTTGAGAACTGAATATTAATTCTGGGTTTGTTTTTAAATTTTGTTGATTATTTGAGAAGTCTGATCTTGATAAATAATCCGCTAAAACATTTGTAGTGCCAGGAATATGTTCAAATTCAAATGAGTATTCTGACAACTCTAACAGCCATTTAGTAGTTAAATCAGCAGGACTATTTGTTTTTCTATATGTTTTTAAAGGAGCACTGTCAGACAAAATGATAAACTTTCTATTGTATAAGTAATATTTGAAAGCAATTACAGATTTATAAATGGCCATTAATTCAAGTTTGATAGCCGGATATCTTTTTTCCGACGGTTTGAGTGATTTAGAGAAAAAGGCGACAGGTAATAATTGATTGTCATATTTCTGCATCAAAACTCCTGCGATAGAAATATTTGATGCATCAGTGTTGAGAAAGAAAGTCTTGTTCCAATCCGGTAATCTTACCATAGGTGAATTTAAAAATATATCTTGAAATTTCTTAAAAATATCCTCATGATGTTTATTCCAAACAAATTTTGTTTTCGGTTTAGTCAATTCAATAAGTGGTTGAATTAATTTAGAAAAATTATGAATAAGAGACTTATAAAAGGTTACAACTCCTATAAAGCGTTTTAATTGTCTTTTTGTTGTAGGTGTAGGGAAAGAGTTTATTTTAATGATATTTGACTCAATTGGAGAAATTGAATTATTCTCTATGTGAAATCCCAAATAATTTATAGCACTCTTATGAAATGTACATTTACTAGGAGCTAAGGTTAAATTATATTTAATTAAAATCCTAAGAATTCTTTCAAGTTTGACACATGTCTCTTCAAAACTATTTGCACCAAATATTAAATCATCCTGATACGCGTAAATTCCATCTATATTAATTTCATCAATTAAAGAATCCATGAGTGCTTGATACTGAGAAGCCGCGTTTTTAAGACCAAAACATAGTCTTTTAAATTTGAAACTGCCAAACATTGATGTGAAAGTAATTTTATCTTGTAAATGTTCCGGTAAATCAATTTGATGATACGCTTGTTGGAAATCAAGACAAGTGAAAAATTTATACGCAGATAAATCAGCTATTATATTTTGAATTTTAGGTAACGGATAAGAAGAACCTTGAATAATAGAATTTAACATTCTTAAATCTAACGCGAGGCGAAATTTCTGTTTACCAGATCCATCTTGTTTTTTCTTTACCAGTAAAATTGGGCAAGCCCATTCTGAGCAGTTTCGCTCAATAATCCCAGCCTCTACCAATTGGTTAATTTGATCTCTAGCTTCCTGTTGTAAAGCCTGAGGAATGGGAAAGGGCAAAGTCTTAATTGGATAGTCACTTAAAAATTTTAAATCTGGTACTACCTTGTCAGTATGTCCAAGGGTTTTCATATTTTTAGAAAATGCTGCGAAATTACTTAATAAAATTTGTTTTAATTTTGTTGCATGAGTCCCATTGAGATGTTTAACATCAAAGTCCGTGGGTGTTAAATCTTGTTTTCTCATTTTTAATACATCACTAGAAGGTTGAATATAATTAATAAATTGTGAATCCTCAGAAATTTCAACATTATCATTTTGTTTTGAACCATAGTCTATAATTTGTTCGATTTCTTTAATTGTACCAATATTTGAATGTTTGTTTACATGCATACTTCTATTAGTGTTATTCTTAACATATAACTGAAATTTTACTCTATCATATTTACTATCACAATTTTGTTTCTGAGAATGATTAATATTAACTATTGAATCCAAAAAAATTAATTTGGAAGAACTCTTTTTACTCTGAAATAAATAATCACCCGAAGAAACTTTGGGACAATAAACCGTAATAGATGATTCTTCTTTGGGTTGTAAAATAAGTTTTTGTCCCGTTTTTACTGAAAGTTTCTTACATTGAGTATGCATATTAAGATTTTCTTCATGGTCGCTATATGTGTTTGTTATGGGAATACTCAGATCTTTAATTTTTAACAAGGACCTCTGCATATCTAATATTACATGATATTGTTGAATAAAATCGTAACCCAAAATAACCCTAAATGCTGAACTTTCAGGTATATCCACTATGAAGAATTTTTGTGAAAAAAATTGATTTTGAATTTTGAAAGTGGTTTGTATACAAGATGAAAACTGTACCTTCGAGTTCACTGTTTTGATTGTCACCTGGGAAGATAAATGTTTATATTTCAAACTATGTTTTAATTTATTAAATGTACTTTCAGCTAACAGACTAACAGAACTACCAGTGTCAATAAGTGTGTTTACCTTTTGTTTATCTAGCAAAATTTTAATAAGAGGTAACTTTGGAGAATTTACATGGACATTAAAAATGTTCTCCCTTTTATCGTTATTTGTTTGAGTACATTTAGAATCAGAAATTTTCAAGATTTGTTGTGTCTGAGACGCAGTAGAATTCACCAATCTGTCACTAGACAATTTGGGTAGATTAACGTTATTATCAATGTCCAGAGAAAAATTTTGTGCTGATGCTCTATTCAATTCCTGAGATGTACTTGCATCAGCTAAACTACATCTCTGCGCTCGTTTAAATTACTTGGATTTTTACTATAATTATTTCTGTCATAATTTTTACCCCTAGTCTGATTTCTTTGCCATCTAAAGCACCTAGTAGCAACATGTCCTCTTTTACTGCACAACTGGCAAATAGGAGAAGAATGATATCTGTTCTTATTTTGATTACCCCTGGAATTTTGTTTACCCCTGAAATTTTGATTTCTACTTTTATAATTATATCTTAATTCACTTTGTCTATCATTATTTCTTTGCCTATCTTGCACTGGGGATTCGTGTGAATGATTAACCTCATCCGATTTCTGAGCGAATGACAGATTATTCATTCTATCTGTCAGTTCGACTAACTTTTCAGATAGTGTATTAATAACTGGGTTATTTAAGCTTAATTGTAATAATGTTTCATTAGCGTTAATGTCCTGTAATTTCTGTGCTCGGTTGACCGCCTGTTGGTACTCAGAGATTCCCTCTTCTTGAATCTTAACTCTAATGTTTGAGGGAATGGTTGAAATGAATTTAGTAAATTTAATGGAATTTAAAGCATTAGCATCATTAATCTGCGAATATACTACATCGGCTAAAATATTTAGCCTGTGGGAAAAATTTCTAATTGATTCTTGTGGTAAGAGTATTAAATTGTTAAATTCCACAAGAGCCTGAGTACTGCTCATTGGAGCAAAAAATTTCTGGAATTCATCCTTGATAAATTTTAAATCTGTCGATTTGTATAATAAGGGAGATTGAGTCATGAATTTTAATGCAGGGCCAGTTAATTTACCTTTTAAAATTGCCACTGCCTCTTCTGAATTTAATCTATTTAATTTTGCATATGACTCAATCTGATCGAAAAAAAATTCAAGTAAGGATGAGTCCCCGTCAAAATTTAAAATGTTAATATTAATGTTCTTTTTAGTGGCCATCTTGATTATTTATGTTGGGTCAAATAAATATTAATATATCTCAGAAATACTCGAGTAAAAAAAAATATATAATTTATTAAATTAAATGAGCACAAAAATTACGCTTTTTTTTTTATGCTTACGGCAACTGCATCAGATAAAATACCTCATTAAAAATGTCAAAAATTATACATATATATCTTAAAATATTCGAAAAAAAATAAATAAATTATAAGGAATTGTAGAAATTTGCAGCAGTAATTGTAATAAATCACTTAAAAAAAATAAATCATAATATGCACATAAGAGTATTAATCATCATGAAAGAAAAATAAAATCCCAACAAAATACTGTGACACCTATTAAAAATATATATTTCAAAATTGTCCGAGCAAAAAAATAAATTGCGTTAAGATCTATGAGTATAAAATATTATGCATTTTTCTTTATGTTACTCACAGAAAATGCAAATGACAAAATACCTAACCAAAATATTATGTAAACATATTTATATATTTCAAAATGTTCTAAAAATTAAAGTAAATCACTTTAAGCTTTATAAGTATAGAAAAATACCAATTATTATGAAAAACAACAAAACACTTATATATATATACTTATATCAAATGAAATACTTTATTAAAAATTACGAAAAATATATATTTCAAAAATTCAAAAGAATAAGGAAGAAATTTTTTTTTTTTTTTTTTTTTTTTTTTTGTTCAAAGTTTCAATAAAATTTCAAAATAGAATTTCCAAAAAAATTTATTTTCCAAAAACTCTCTTCCCTTCTTTATTATATTTATCATTATTATTTCTTACTGGTGAGAAAGGAACAAAATTAATAAAAGCAACAGTTCCATTAGGATATTTAAAATATAAGATAAACTCACAACTTACCACTTCCAGCACATAGATTTGCTAAGAGGCAAAAGAAAGAAATTTATTTTCTAAACAAAATAATATTTATCAATTTCTGCTCATTCACTTTATTCAATTGAGCAGCTGTTTATCCCACATGAATATTTACCCTTGTCTCCAGTCACCAAAAAAAAAATTTCACAAGGAGAAAAAAAATTGCACTTGCAGAGTCGAAAAAAAAAAACACTTGCTAACACAAGATCTTTGTAGATGTCACAAAACGCACAAAAAAAAAAAATGAAGCGATCATCTTACGTGACGAAAAATCCACACATTGCACATAATAAACACGAGATGCAGGAGCGAAAAAAATTTTTTTTTCTTTCTAGATGCACGAATTGTATCGCCGCACACATATTCCCGAAGAAAGACCGCACCGATCACGTACACATCCATAAACGAAATATCTCTTGAATACTAGAGCACACTCGTAAGACTTTTAACTCCACGATATAGACACCCATGAAGAAACACAGCCTTGATCACTGTACACAAACTCTAGCTGGCACACATCCGCAAACCATATAAGATGAAGAGGAGAGGCACATTCGTAACACTTTAACTCTGTAAATACTTTTTTCTTCACAACAAATATCTGCAACTGCAAACGATGATTAATCCAATTAAGTATCGAGAGTATGCATAGCAGTATGCAACTACTTATCCACATTCACTTCGATGATGCAATTTTAATAAAATGTTCGGTCCTTTCCGTCATGGAAAATTTATTATGATTCCGTCGGGTTCCTCCTCCCCCTCCATTTTTGAAGATCGGGGAAGCTGGACACGCACCAATTAATATGTACTATTGCCTAGTACAGTTAGGTTCGTCACACACAAAAGCCGGATCGTAGAAAATTTAAAAATATAAAGTAGAAGTCTTTACTTCGAAATAATCAGGACACATCATTTTTAGTACTGTAATTTATTAATGCAGCAATATAATATTCAGTCTGCAGTCACTAATAACTTTACATTTCACTCCTATATTCGTAAGCATATACAAATATTCTATCCCCATCAACTAGACAGAGAGGGAGGAGGACCTCAAAAATTTACGTCTACTTAGTACCTGATCAAAAACGAAAAGATACACTAAATCTGCTAGCCACAGATAGCTTAAAATCGCAACCCCGGAGATTGGCATTGTTGAAATGCAGCCAAAAGAATGCCAAACTGTTTCTTTGTTCTTCTAAGATATTCATACTAAATTTTGAATATAAAAAGGTCGTTACAAATATTAAATCGATTTGACATTGAGAAGCCATGCCAAATGACCTTCAACTCTCAATGAACAAAGAAGGCGACGCCCAGACTATCGAACATCATTATAAATCTATTTTTAGAATTATAATGACCCTCTTGAAATAATAATGGTTTTTTTAACATAAACATTCAAGGGTAATAAATATGAAATCAAATGCTTGTTTTATTTTATTAATATCTGTGTATAGTAGGAATATGTTGATAACGGCTTTTTAAATTACCCTCTGAAAATAAATAATTACGGCTAAATTGATTTAATGTAAACACTAGCGTGATAAATATAAATTGAAATGACAGTTATTATTTTATTAATAGCTACTTGTGTTATAAGTAGGTTGATACGAATTTTAAATTACCCTCTCCAAAATAAATAATTATAGCTAAATTGATTTAATCCATTCGGGGAAAATGTATACACATACTATTTTTGACAAACCCCAATATAAAAATTGCTTTATTTTATTCCTAGATCAATGTGTTTTTAACGATAGAAGAACAAAGAAATGAAAATTTTGATTTAAAAAATAAAACGGGAAATTCTCTATAATTAATTACTTGAATTAGATAAATTTAAAAAGATTTATTTTATATAATCTATATTAATCCCTCCTTTTTGTTATATATTAAATTTGGATAAATAAATAAGCTTTTAAAGGACATATGTGTGAGAACACTCACACAGGGTGGTAGAGTTATTTTTTGAAACACCGATTTCTGAGATTTAGAACTAACCTACCCAGCAGGATGACTGTTAATTTTCCTCTATTAACCACGTAATACATGAAAAAGGAATGGATTTATATTACAATTTTCAAGAAAATCGTTAGAGCCGTTTTTGAGATACCAACTTATACTAAAACTCAGTTATTGACAGGAAAACAATAATTACATACAAAAGGATATTTAAAAGTGAGTTAATATGGCAAGTTTGAAAAAAATTCGTACAGCGGTTTTTAAAGGAACGCGCTTGCGAGACCTGAAATTGAGCTATTTATACAGGACGCCTATCAATTTTCCTGAACTAACCAACTATATCATTCGAAAGGACATCTAATAGAGTGTTAATAGAGCAAATTTTGAAGAAAATCGTTAGAGCCGTTTTTGTGATACGGACTTTCGGTACCACTTCCAGTTTTCGATGTCCCACTTCCGGTTTTTCATTTGTCACCAAAATTTGGAAAATTCATCTGCACATCAGACCTGTCTCATTTCTGAAGTTTTGTAGTTCTGTCTCTTTATTTGTTCCGGGGATATGATAACAAGAAGATTTCATACATACACACACACACACTGAACAATTGCCAAAAACCACTTTTTTGGACTAAGGCGACCCGAAAACGTGTAAATCAGGTGAAATCTCTATATCGAATTTTTCGACCAAATACAATACTTCCATTACCTACGGTAGTAAGGTAATGGAAGTAAAAACAAACGCTCGGAACAACTACCTGAACACAATTGAACTCCTGGGAGTTAATCAACTCCTTTTTATACACATAGTTGCAGTTTGGCGAAAATTATAGTTGATTCTGTACTAGAATCCATTGGAAAATTGTAGAATCAAGGCTCTTATTGAAGACAGAGCTTCAATAAGAAAACAGTCTTAAACTACAATTTTTTGCCAAATTTGGTCGCCATGTTGCCAAATTTGTTGCCAATGCCGACCTTAGTAGAAATAAATAGATTGCCCTTTTTCTCCTACTTTAACCATAAGCTTATTTTTATTTCAACAGCCCATTTTATGCCGAAAAGATGTTTAATCCTTTGCAATAATATAGTAATCTAAGTTCTAAGTTAAGACAAAGTTTAATAAAAATTACATTATTTCTTAAGTAAACAATAGTCTTTACGTTTTGTTCAATTTTTGTTAGTCTGTAAAATGTTTTAATCAGGATCATTATTTTGCTCAGACGTATACGGCGCCATTTGGGCATACTGTCTTTAGAAAAGGTTTGGAAGAAATATAAGCTATAACTTACGCCCGTTCCTCTATTTACGTGGAGTATCCATTCCGTGTGAATTCCTTTTACATACAGGAAAATCATAAAATAAAAAATAAAAAATCTAGAGTGACTCCACCGGAATTTCGGAACATTAACCCTCGATTTCCCAAGATCAAGGCGTTAGTATAGAAAAATTGCTTTCAGGTTCCGCATGGCACGTTTGGCGAAAATCACTAGCACCGCACCTTTTTGTATCGTTTAGAAGTTGCAACATTCCACTGTTTACGTTTGCTATCTCTGGCGAATTAGCGCACTTTTTGAATGAGGCGGGCTTAACTGAATTTCAACTTCAAAATGGGGTCAAAATGACCCCATCTTGGGAAAGCGAGGGTTAAGTAATTAACGGTTGTATAAATTAATGTAAGAGAAGTCGTTAAATAAGTAAAAGTGAAAATTGTAATAGGGTGTTTGAGTATTTTTCTCCATATAGCATAATGTTTAAATTTTACGCTACACTGTTAAAAATTTTGTGCTAGGTTGAACCAAATTATATTACTACAGTAGCTGCAACCAAAACATAGTGAAACCTTTTAACATGATTTTGGCACTTGATTAAACCAAAACTTGGTTCTACAAATTGTAGGACCAAGTTTGTAGTCTACAATATTTGCAACCATATGATATGATAGTGAAATCATTTACCATGATTTGGTGCATTTTTTCAATAAGAATCACCAGGTTATGGTATAAGGTTTTACCATCTCATGGTTGCAACTACTATTGTAACAAGTTTTGGTTCAACCTCATACATTGCAACTATGGTAGTACCAAATTTTGGTTCAAACTTGAATCGAAATCTTTAACAGTGATATTACGCTTCAAGTAATTTAAGCCCATAAAATATAAAGGTAAAGAATCTTTCGTTGTGTCCCTGTAAAATTCTATAAGTACTAGATTCACCAAAATCTGTACAGTTCGTACGACGGTGACCTATAATATGTATATAAATTTTTCAGCTCAATCAAATAAGGCGTTTAGACGTTACACTGAGAAAAAAAAAATATATCGCCTTCCTCTAGAATGAATAAGTGGCCATTTTCTAAATCCCTTAACTAGAAATATAGATTTCCGTGCTATGCGCATATAAGGCACGCCAATAAACTGAATAGACGAAATGACCGAGAATTTCTAGTTTACACATTTCTAGATGATGAAACAATATTCTGAATATTTCGAATATATTTAATCTTTTGTATTGCGAGAAATTCTCGCTTGATTTTCTAGAATTGGGTCATAAACCAAGATTATAGTTGCTGAAACCCGCCTCTTGCAGTCTCATTTATATGCAGAGATTTTTAAATAACATTGCCCTCTAGAATATAGGCAAACGCTCTAGAATTCTAATAGGGGCTTCTAGAATTCGCTTTCCAAGAGGACTAGAATTTATAAGGATGACATGGAACTATTTTTTCTAGAGCCACAATTTAGATTCTAGATGTCAGTTACAGATTTTTTTCTCAGTGTATCGCACTTTAAAAAATTTCGGCCCACAGGCAATAAGAAAAAAATAATTCTTCTTCGTCTCTCTGTAAAAAGCTATATGTGCTAGATACACCAAAAAGTTCGTTAAACAGTAATGTATAAAATGCGTATAAATTTTCAGTTCATTTGAATAAGATGTTTAGATGCTTTTGCACCTCAAAAAATTTAGGCCCATAGGACATAATGAAAAATAATTTTTCTTTGTGTCCCTGTAAAAAAAAACTATAAGTGCAGGGTTCGTGCTATGGTGTCCTATAACATACTTACCAACTTTGAACTCATTCGAACAAAGCGTTTAGACGCTATCGAATTCACTCACACTTACACACACACATACATCATCGTAAAAATAGCAAAAATGAGCTCAGGAGACCTCAAAATGTGTAGGAAGACCAAAATCTCAAAATCAGATTTTTTGACATGATTATGATACTTTCCTTATGTGTGTATGTTCGGAAAGTAGAAAACAGTTACTGTGAACGCAATAGTCTGGTTAACTCCAGGATCGCTTTGCTTGTTGGGGTGAGGTAAAATTTCGTTCAGAGTTAAAAAATATTTCAATTAAAAATATACAAAGATGCTCTTGATAATAGCACTCTATGAGAATTATATTTCTGAAAGCAAAATAAAAAGTTTTTACAAAAATACATTATACAAAATATTCAGTTTTGGGAGTAATAGTGAGAAAATTTACGGCTTTTCTTTCCAAACAGTGGAAAAAATAATGGTGAAAATGATAGATATGGAATATACGACTGCGCATCGTGCCCTGGGTCCAAATTTGGCTTGGTCTGGCTCTGTGCAGACATAAATACTAAAATCTGTATAGGAGGCAGACTTTTATGTTGTTTTCGAATTGCTTTCGTATTTATTATTATTAGAAGGTTTTTAATTGAAATTGACTTTGTCATCGTGTCTTCGTGTCACGCTAGTAAACAATGCTCCTTCATTTTAATGTAAATATAAGCTATTTCGTTTGTCGCCCTGTGGCTCGGTTGGTAAAAGAGCGTCCTGTTAATAACGCGGTGGTTGTGAGTTCGGTCCCTGGAAGGTCCAGCGTGTTAGTTTTTGCAGATAATTAGTAGAAAAGGTGTTAATTGAAACAAGAAAACTTTTCGTTGCTTGCACTAAGAATTTTTTGAGGAGATTTTTTAAGAAGCATTTTTTTTATTTAGATAGTGGAAAACACAAAACATTTTAGTTATTAAAAAAGCACAAAATAAAATGTTTTAAGTAAAAAATACATTAAAAAATATTTTTAGAAGCTTTATATATATGTATATATAAACATTATATATTACTATTATATGAAATTGGATTTGTCATCGGCTTTTTGTCACGTTATAAAACCAAGACGCTTCCATTATATATATTAAATAATATTATAGTTTTAAAAAATTAAAGAACACGCTTTAATTTACTTTCCTTATTTTAAATAAATGTAATTTTTATTGTTCACGTTTTTTTTTTTTTTTTTTTTTTTTTTCTGTCGAAAAAATAATGATAATTTTTTTGGCAACAATTAAATTAAGGAATAATATTAAATATTTTAAATAAATGTAATTTTTATTGTTCACATTTTTTTTTTTTTTTTTTCTGTCCAAAAAATAATGATAATTTTTTTTGGCAACAATTAAATTAAGGATTAAAATTAAATGGCCAATTTATCAGTAATTAGAAGGTTTTTATTTTAACATTTTAATTAATTAAAAGAAAACTAAAACAAAATTCGAAAATCGGGCTTCGAGGTGCATCAGGAGAGGTCATTACGAACCACCATGCAAATTTTTGTAGCTCAGCCATCAGCCGTTTTCTTAAAAAGCTCTGGAAACCATACACAATGGTTTTTTGTTTGAGATATGAAGGATTTTGTGCAATCACGTTTTGCTCCCAGAGAAGTTACAAACATACATACATACAGGTGAAGCTAATATAAGCGTGTTAAAAAAAAAAAAAAAAAAAAAATGTAAGCAACTCATTGTATTTCTTAATGAATCAGCTGGTTCCAGCGTCATGTTGATAATGCGAGAGTCGTGTGTTCGATCCTCGCCAGGCCGAGGTGTTTTTTGCAAATAATTAATAGAAAAAGTGTAAATTAATAAAAGAAAATATTTCGTTGTGTACACAGTATCCTAATAATTTTTCAAAAGTTTTTAAACGGCTTTTTATCTAGTTACAAAAAGCACAAAATTAAAATGTAAGTAAAAATAAATAAATAAATAAATTTTTTTAGAAGCTTTTTATTAGTTAGAAGCTTTTTATATGAAATTGACTTGGTCATCGTGTCTTCCTATCACGCTAGTAAACAATTAAAGTAAATATAAGCCGTTCCGTTTGTGGCTACGTGGCTCAGTTGGTCAGAGCGTCAGTTTAATAACCTAGTGCTCGCGAGTTCGGTCCCCGGGAGGTACGGAGTGTTAATTTTTGAGGATAATTACTAGAAAAGGTGTCAATTGATAAAAGAAAATTTTTCGTTGACTACACAATATCTTAAGAATTTTGCGAAAACAATTAAGAAGTTTTTTTTTTTTTTTTTTTTAATATTAGAAAACACAAAACATTTTTAGATGTTAAAAAAGCTCAAAATTAAAAGTTTCAAGTACAAAATACATAAATAAATATTTTTAGAAGCTTTATATATATATATATATATATATGTATATATATATATTATATATTATTATATGAAGTTGAATTTGTCATCGCGTTTTCTGTCACGATAAAAAACAAGACAAAAAAAAAATGTAAGCAATTCATTGTATTTCTTAATTGCTCAGTTGGTTAGAGCGTCATGTTAATTTTTGCAAATAATTAATAGAAACGGTGTTAGTTAATAAAAGGAAACATATCGTTGTGTACACAGTATCCTAATAATTTTTGAAGAGTTTTTTTAAATAGCTTTTTATCTAGTTACTAAAAAGCACAAAATAAAAATTTAAATAAAAATAAATAAATAAATAAAGTTTTTCTAAGCTTTTTATTGAAACTGGATTTCGTTATCGCGTCTTCATGTCACGCTAATAAATATGGCACCGCAACTTTAAAGTAAATGTCAGCAGTTCTTACAGTCGCTCGTTGGCTCAGTTGGTCAGAGCGTCGTTAATGCGATGGTGGTGAGTTCCATCCCCGAAGGATCGATGTGTTAAATTTTGTAGATAATTAATAGAAAATGTGTCAAATGATAAAAGGTAATTTTCCATTGTCTACGCAGTATTCTAAGAATTTTTGAACAGTTTTTTTAAGAAGCGTTTTTTAGATATTAAAAAGCACAAAATAAAAAGTTTTATATATATGTACATATTCTTTTAGAAGCATTTTATTGAAACTGGATTTTTATCATCTTGCCTTTGTGTCATTCTGAAGAAGAAGGCGCCTCCACTTTAATATAAATTTAAACAACCTTTTTCGTCTTCGTTAGCGCATTTGGTTAGAGCGTCATGGTGATAACGCGATGCTCGTGGGTTCGACACTTGCAAGCCGATGTGTTGCTTTTTTGCAGATCATTAATAGAAACTATGTCAACTGATAAAAGAAAATCTTTCATTGTCTACACATTATCATAAGGAATATTTAAAGAAGCTGTTTTTTGAGTTACTAAAACGCACAAATAAAAATTTTTGTAAAAATATAAATAAAAATAACAGTGAAAGTTTTTTTTTTTTATTATTGTGTAGCCCTAAAAAGCCCAAAATAAAAATTTATTCTTGCAGAGACATGCTATAAAATCATAAAAGTGCCAAAAACAAGACAATTTTAAAGAAAAATATAGATATTTCACTTTTGCAAAAGGTGAAACATTTTAAATATTCTAAATATTTTAAAAAGCATTCGAGAACAATATTCCTTTTGTATAAGTATTTGTGAGATTTTTCTAGAATGTTCTATGGTTTTTCTTGACAGTTAGACTTTTGGTTAGAACGTCATGCTGATAATGCAATGATCGTTGGATTCTGTCCTCGAAAGACGATATAGTACTTTTTTTCCAGATAAATAATCGAAAAAAAAAAAAATGTCAATTGATAAAAGACAATCTTCCGTTGTCTACAAAATATCCTAAGAAATTTTAATTAGTTTTTTTTTAAGAAGCTTTTTTCTTTTTGTAACTAAAAAGCACAAAATAAAATTTAAGTAAAAAATCATTTTTTAAAATTAGAAGTTTTTTATTGTGAAGCCCTAAAAAGCATAAAATAAAATTTATTCTGGCAAAGACATGCTACAAAGAAATGAAAGTTTCAACACTAAGAAAATTTTAGAGAAAAGTATAAGTACTTTCCTTTTCAAGAGATGAAAATTTTTTAATGTTCAAAATATTTTAAAAAGCTTTCGAGACATTTGAAATTTCTGGCCAAACGAACGATTATATAAAAACTAATAACTAAGAATATTGGTCTCGAAAGATTTTTAAAATATTTTGAACTTTCAAAAATTTTCATCTCTTGAAAAGGAAAGTACTTATACTTTTCTCTAAAATTTTCTTAGTGTTGAAACTTTCATTTCTTTGTAGCATGTCTTTGCCAGAATAAATTTTATTTTATGCTTTTTAGGGCTTCACAATAAAAAACTTCTAATTTTAAAAAATGATTTTTTACTTAAATTTTATTATTATTAGTAGTAGTAGTAATAGCAGTAGTTTTACAATTATCGTTTTCCTCATTGTCGCTATTGCCGAAACGTCAGTGGAGGCCCTACATTGAGACTCAAAACGGTTTTGGGCTGTGTCTGTCTGTCGCGCGATAGCGGCCGCACAAATAGCGCTATTGACTTGAAATTTGGTACACATGTTCATGAGCCCCACGAAATCAGCTGTATAGTTTTTGGTATGTACTCCATTTGTAGTTCGTATACAGGGACACGCCAAAGTTTTTCTTATCATTACGGCCTATGGGAGGAATTTGTATGTATCGCGATAGCGGCCACAAAAATCACGCTATTGACTTGCAATTTGGTACACGTGTTCATGTGCCTCACGAAATCAGCTGTATAGTTTTGGGTGTGTATTCCATTTGTAATTCGTGTACAGGGACACGCCAAAGTTTTTCTTATCATTACGGCCTATGGGAGGAATTTGTATGTACCGCGATAGCAGCCACAAAAATCACGCTTTCGACTTGCAATTTGGTACACATGTTCATAAGCCCAACGGAATCGGCTGTATAGTTTTAGGTGTGTATTCCATTTGTAGTTCGTGTACAGGGACACGCCAAAGATTTTCTATCATTACGGCCTATGGGAAGAATCTGTATGTACCGCGATAGCCGCCGCAAAAATCAAGCTATTGACCTCAATTTTTGCCGAAACGTCAGTGGAGGCCCTCTGTTGAGACTCAAAAGGATTTTGGGTTCCGTCGGTCCGTCCGTCTGTCTGTCTGTCTGTCGTGCGATAGCGGCCGTAAAAACCACGCTATTGACTTGAAACTTTGTACACATGTTCATGATCCCCACGAAATTAGCTGTATAGTTTTGGGTGTGCATTCCATTTGTAGTTCGTGTACAGGGACACGCCAAAGTTTTTTTTTATCATTACGGCCTATGGGAAGAATTTGTATGTACCGCGATAGCGGCCCCAAAAATAACGCTATAGACTTGCAATTTGGTACACATATTCACGAGCCCAACGGAATTAGCTGTATAGTGTTAGGTGTGTATTCCCTTTGTTGTTCGTGTACAGGGACACGCCAAAATTTTTCTTATCCTTACGGCCTATGGGAAGAATTTGTATGTACCGCAGTAGCGGCAGCAAAAATCCTTCGATTGACTTGCAAATTGGCGCACACATTCCAGCTTTCCATATAAGTACCTGTATAATTTTCATTGCTATATTTTTTATAAACTGTGTACAGGGACACGCCAAAATTCTTAACATTACGGCGTATGGGGTGAATTTCGTTTAAACGCATTTTAATATCATTACTTTGCAATGAAGAAAATGAAACTAGAGTACGTGAGTAAGATGCTTAAACTTATGTTGCTTGAAGAAAATATGTGCTCTTAAGCTTTCTAATTAATGTACAGGACCTTACAAAAGTGTTCTGACAATGTCACTTAGTCATCCAAACGATGTTAAATTTGGAACAATTATTAATTTTAAACGCAAAATAAGCTGAATAGTTTTTACTGGTGTATACAATGTTTATGGTTCGTTTACAAAGACACACGAAAGAATTTCGTAACATTAGAGCCTATGGACGAATTTTTAATTTAAGCGCGCACTTTAATGCGTTTATGCTGAATTGAACTTAATAAAGTTAACATACATTATAAAGATGCTTAAAATCATGTTTACTCTAAAAAAAAGGTTATGTATAGACGAAATAATTTATGGGACCACACAAAACTAGTATGCTGTGGCCACCACAAGACTTTCTTCTATATTTTCCTATACAAATTCACGCAGTAACAATATTTAAAAAAAAAAAAAAAAAAAAAAAAAAAACGATTTTTTTTCAAAGTTTTCTTTCGTTAAAAAAAAAAAATCGATAACTTTGTTTTAAATTATCACATATTTATAGTTCAACCATTCGTTTTAAAGATATTGACGAGACCTTTCGAATGATACCCATCTTGAAAATTTACCCCCCCCCCCCCGGGGGGTACTTTCCCCTGGGGGGGGGGGAATCGATGACCGAGAATTTTTTCCTAATTAACTACTACTATTATCAATAATTCATATTAATTTCACAATCACAGGTTAAGAATAACTCCCATTATGTACATTTATACGAAATTTTGTCCCATACTGCCATGTTAAAAATTTAGAAAAAATACGATCACAGCACCACCTGTTGAGTGATTGATCCCCAAATCTAATCAGCCCCAGTTTATGTCAGGGGCCAACTAAATACCAAGTCTGGTTAAATTTCGTTAAAAAAAAAAAAAAAAAAAAAAAAAAAAAAATACGATTTTTTTTCTAAGTTACTTTTTGTTAAAAGTAAAAAAAATCGATAACTTTGTTTTAAATTATCACAGATTTATAGTTCAAGCATTCGTTTTAAAGGTATTGACGAGACCTTTCGAAAGATACCCATCTTGAAAATTTACTCCCCTCGAGGGGGGACTTCCCCCCCAGGGGGGTTCACGAGGCTCCTACGCATACAAAATTTTTTCCCCAGTTGACTACCTCTATTATAAATAATTCTTGTAAATTTCATAATAATTACTAAAAAATAATTCTCTTTATGCACATTTATACAAAATTTTGTCCTATATCACCATGTTAAAAATTTAGAAAAAGCGGGATGGCAACGCAACCTGTAAGACAATTTTTACCAAAAGTTGATAGGCACTAATTTATGTCAAGGTGCAACTACATACTTATTTGTATGAAATTCTGTGCAGTAGTTCCTGAGATACAGTTGCCACAAAATTTTGTCACACACACACACACAGACAGACAGACAGACATTTTCTAAAAAGGGTCAAATCGTGTTCTACAGCTCTCAAAACGTGTAAATCCATCAAAAACCCGAGGTCGAAAATTTTTACGAATCCAATACTTTCTCTATATTACATATAGAAGAAAGTAATAATTCCGAGTATGTACTGTAATCATCCAAATGATGTCAAATTAGTTTGAAAGATTAATGAGTTATAATTAATTAGATTTATTCTTATTATTGGCGTTTATAATGACTGTGGCTACTTTTCCGGGATACATAAAGGAATTTCGTACTTTTATGGTGTATAGTCGGTATTTCTTAAAAGTGTATTTTAACATGGTTACACCCCATCAAATATAATGAAATTTTATTAGAATTTTAAAAGCCTGTTTTCATGTTAAAAATTGTAGGCATAGAATTGATAATTAGTTTAAAGGTTACGCAAAATATTTCCGATATGCTATGTAATTTTTTTTTGTATGAAATTCGGTATTTATGAATTTCCGGGAAATAATACAAGACCGTCGTTTAATAAGAATGCATATTGTTGCGTACTTGGGGGTTTGTAAGTTGTCCGAGAATGAAAGGCGAAACTTGCAAAAATTCAGTGATTTATTCACAGAAAGTTCCAGAAGAATACAGGTCTATAAACAAAGTATCAGCTTCAATTCAACCAGTAAACATAGCTTAAACAACAGCCGTTAACAGCAAAACAACAGTACAAACTGTTTAGCAATAACAAATAAAGCAAGTCTTATTCAAAGAGGCTCAAAGCAAAGCAAGCATTTGACGAAACCGACACAGATCTGAGATTGGAAGCCTTGGCTAAAAAAATGCTCCTTTTATACTATTCTATCGAACACAAACTGTTCTGGAAAATTATCGTATCTCATCAGCCAATGAGATTGGAGCTTCCATATTTAGTATATCCCTAATAAGGATTTTCTCGCCAAGGTCGCCAAAAAAATCGCCAAGGAGGGAAACAGTCGCCAAATTTTGCGCCAAATCCATTTCTTCCCTTATTGGAGCTTTTCAATTCGTTTTTAAAGGAAAATTAGGCTATTTTAACGCTAAAACGACTAGAAATGCACAAAATTAGCATTTTATCGACTTACTAAGCCTCTTTAAAAAAATTTATACAAAACTAAATGCAATTATTTACAATTCCGTAACACTTTATATGATATACAAATAGGTATAGAAGGAGAGATACAGCGGGGGGTTGAGGGGGGCGGCAGCCCCCCTCAGGAATGTATCTGATTATGGTAATAAGTCGATCGAATCAATATATACTATTATATAATAAGAAATAAATAAAAATGACCTATTGAAAAATGTCTGATGCAAATTGGATGTTGAGGCTCCTGATCTGCAGATCCACTAGTTTTAAAATGCCCTTAAAAAATAGTCTGGCGTCACTTCGATCTTAAGAGTCTAGTCTGGATGTTAATATTCCGAGGAGCAATCAAACATTTTGTACGGGATTTATGCAGGCGTCACATTTCATTCCAAACTTTCCTTCATCAATTTAAATTGGATCAAACACCCAATAGTTCATTAAGATGGCGGATAAAAAACTCATTAAAAAAAAAAAAAAAATACAACGGGAAAAAACTCATCTTCCCGGTTCAAAGTTTCCTTTTGAAAACTAGATATTCTTTCATTTTTTGATTTTTTTTTTTTTTTCTCTCTTTCTCATTTTTTCTTGCACTTTTTAATTTTCTTTCCGTTCATACATAAAGAGATTGATTTCAAGGCTATATTGTACGTGTCTGACAGAGTTATGGATGCATAATTGTATTTGCAAGCTACTTTCGTAAAATATACAATAGAGGTACGGTAAACTTTCAATTAATCAGGACGATTGGTAAAACCTAATTGGTAAATCAAATTTTAATTTGCTGGCTCTAAACAATAGTGCACAATTTCCTAGTATTTTGGTAATATTTATATCTGCACTAAACAAGAAATTGCACCAAAAGTAGGTGTTTGTAAGTGCTCGATGTCATGGGATAAGGTTGCTCCAAAAAATAGGGATTTTAACTGCACCCATAAAATGCCACATATTTCATTTATTCTTTGGTTTTTCGAAACCACTGATTTATCACGCAGCCTTTTCTTGTTTCATAGTGCAAATGAAAATACTAAAATGTTGCAGAATTGTGCATTATCTTTTATAGCCAGCAAATTAATACCAATTTTTTGTGCAAAATGGCTCGAAAGTTTTTATAGTGTGTGTTACTCAAGTTCACTATTGCATGTTCTCGATTTAAAATTGTATAAACAATACAGCTGGCTTGTGTACAAGGACACCCAAAAATATACCAGTCCATTTCATTCTATGATAGTTATTTTTAAAATCATATTTAAATAACTTTGTACTGGACATTTCATAATGAAATTGACATTTGTTATTCATGCACCGAAAATAAAACTGTTTTTAATAGAATATGGTGTGTTAGTGTTAAGATTTACAGGGCTATACTAAAATATTCTGATAATTCAAGGACTGAATTGGAGATTGTATTTCCATTTGTGTTAAGCTTTTATAACACTTTCCAGCAATGTTTAAGTGTGATTATAAAATCATTTAAACTATTTGTCTGTCATTCTGTCTGTCAGTTGCGTCATCACTGACAGAAAATGCATTAAAAGTTAGACAATGAAACAAGTACGTACATTTGGAAAGTGTTAATAATCACGAACCACATGATTTTTCGTTCTTGGAATTTTTTTTATTTATTTTTTTATTTTTTTTTTATTCCCGTAAAATGTTTCTTTATACGTTAAAAATAAATAAAATAAAAAGTTGTGAGCATTTAAATTTTATTGGAATTAGCTGAAAATTGCAACACAAAGGAAACTGCCGGGGGAAAAAAATCGCATAAAACATAAAAATTTAAAAAATCTACTAGAATATCGAAAATCTAAAGGTACAGTCGGTAACAAAAATGTCCGAACACTAGCGAAAATTCCTATGTATAAAAAGTACACTTCTTACGGTTTTGTTAAATAAATCCTTGTCGAATCCTGTTCTTAGTTAGTGTAAGAACATGATTCGATAAGGATTTATTTCAATGTTGAAAATCTGCACGCATGCCATACAAGAAAAATTTCAGAGCTGTAAATGCCAAACTGGACTGACAAACACCCCCATAAACCTTCTATTTGAATATTTTATTTGCATTCATAAAACATGTTAGTTTATTATTAAATTGAAAAAAAAAAAAAAAAAAAAAAATCAAATTAGATAATTTTTGGCCATATCTCTCTTTGAGACTAGCAAAACTAGCAAAAATTCCTATGAATATGTAAAAAAAGTAGAGTTAATAGTGTTTTGTTAAATAAATCCTTGTCGAATCATGTTCTTAAACTATACTTTTGTTACCGACTGTATATTATTCACATTCACATACGCTAAATTGGAGTTTTTAGTATATTTTGAAATAAAAGCTTGTCTTTAATTATTTTAAAATTATATATTACGTGGGAGCCATATGAACAAAATCGAAAATTTAATTGGTTAATCTTTATTATTATTATGTACTCGCAAAGCAAACAATTCTCATTTTCTCATTCTCGCATTTTTCTTCTTCTTCTTTTTTTTCCCCTTACATTTAATTAATATTTTATAAGAAAGTATTTTTTATTAATAGTTTTTAATTTAGTAGGTAGTATTTTTAAAAAGACACTTTTAAAAACATTTTTTCTCATGATTACTGCCAATACAGCTGTTAGCAAATACTGGTTCAAAAGATTTAGTTAAGCTGCTGAAATTCTTAATCTCTAATGTTCAGTCAGAAAACAACATAAATTGATGCCTGAGAAAAAACAAATTGGAAACCTTCGTTTTATCATTTGCATCCACGGAAAGTATCCATGTTTGCATTTAAAGAGGTTCTGTGTCTTCCATCACCCTCAGCGGATAAAAGTTTCTATATTCCTTCTCGTTGGTGGCGCTACAGTCGCAACCTCAAAAGATAACCTCATCTTCCTCTCTCTCGCCCTGCCCTCGACTCGGATCTGAAAAGTGAAAAGAGAAGCAGAATGCAGAAAACAGATGTGACGCAATGTGACAACAAAAGATTGTGGAGTCCAAGATTATGCGAAAGGATTGAAAAGCAGTGTTTGTTGACATCTGTGTTTTTATCACAATTTTCTCTTGTATACGATGGTGTAGATTTGTTTTAGTGAAGTGTCTAGTAAAATAATTCGGAATAATGTCAGCCAGAACTCAGGTACGGTACAATTAATTTTCGCTGTTATATTGATGTAAACAGTAATAAACTTTGTTTATCTGGAGCTATTAATTTTTACCGGTGTAATATTATAAAGATTGGCATTAATCTCAAGATACGTTGAGCATCATGCATGATACAAATTATTTTCGCATAAATAACTAGTGCGCCATGTTAATTTTTCTGACTTTTCTTGTTTTTCTTTAGTCTTTTGACTGTTCTTTTCAATTACTTTAAATAATTTAT
The DNA here is from genome assembly GCA_963930645.1 of Salticus scenicus. Classification (NCBI taxonomy): domain Eukaryota; kingdom Metazoa; phylum Arthropoda; class Arachnida; order Araneae; family Salticidae; genus Salticus; species Salticus scenicus. The sequence goes on along the minus strand of OZ005655.1, from coordinate 298,212,712 downwards.
TATTTTTAACAGTTACTTAATTATTTCTATAATTATTCATCAATGCTGATAAAGTTTTCCGAAAAGCAAAAAAATTTCTTTTATTTTTGAATTCTTTAATTCATTAAAAAGATGTGCCTTATAATGTACTCTCATAAACGCAAGGAAATTTGCGTTTTGTTATAAATTAAAATGTAACATAAACTACATTGAAATATATTATGGTAGCTTGATTTAGTTCTTAAACTTGCTGGATTTAAATTGAAATTTATTAATTACAGTGCCAAAATAAACAAAAGAGTTCCAAGGAAACCACTCTCTCCTTAAAAAATGCATTGTACATATCCAATAAGGAGAAAACGTATGCTAATGATGAGCTACTTCCAAGTTTACCTGTTCCACCATTAGATCAAACAATTGAAAAATATTTAGACTCAGGTAAGTTAGATATTTACTCTCTAGAGTCTAGAATAAATAAATTTTTTGTATGGTATGGGATTTTTTAAATTAAAAGCTAACTTTGTCAAAAGATATTGAGGAAATAATAATAAATAAATGGGGTTAGATATCAGACATGTTGCTAAAACTGAAGTTGCTGCTGAAGTTGCTGCTGTAGTGCTATTGTGTAAATAATTTTGGGTTGAGAAAAACTACATGTGAGGGCATCATATGCTATATGCATTTTATGGTTGTCTTTGCTGTTCATTTAATGTACTCTTTAAGATAATCAAAATTTTGTAATGAATTGTAAAACTGTAAAATTCCTGTTCTGTTTATTTATATGGAAAAATTATTCTATTTTTCTTTTTGTTTGTTATCCATTTTGCAATTTTATAATAATATAATAAATATGCTTTTTCATAAGCCATGTTGCCCCCATAAAGTTTAGGAAAATCCTGCACTCTGCCTGCCCCTTAGGTTAAAAAAGTAATACAATACCCTTGTTACTTATTTAAAAAAAAAAAAAAAAAAAAATCACACTCTTATAGTGCCTTTTGTGTTATATGTAGAATCTGGTTAACACATAAGTACTGAATTATTTCATGTTAGGATAACTACCAAGTATTTTTAAACTAGTGTATATACTCAATTATACTATCAACTTGCTTGTAAAATCAACAGTATTTGTCTCACTTATTCATAGACTTTATGTTAACTTGCTTATAATGTCATATGACTAACATCAAAATTTATAGACAGAAAAGTAAAACCACAAATTGAAGTTAATTTTTATATTTCTTTTTTGGAGTAATGAATGATAACATAGGATTCTCACTAGAGGGGAAAAAAAAAAAATTGTGAAAATGTCTCACCTTTCCTTAAAAACAAAGTGAGACTTTTAAGAAGAATGTGAGATTTCTGAAAAATAAGTGAGACTCCAACTAAACATTGAATAATAAATAGTAATAGGTCTTTTACATGGGCACATGTCTTTTGAATTTATGGGCGGGAGAAGACCAAGAATTTGCATATATTTGAGCAGATTAGGACCCAATTTGTTTGTCACACGTATTTTCTATCGTAGGACAAATGTATGTCTAAAAAGAAACAATAAAAAGTTTTTTTTTTTTTTTTTTTTTTTTTTTTTTTTAATGATTGATTAGAAAAAAAAAAAAGGGCACAACTTTCTTGCAATATTAAAATTTTAAATGAGAAAATGAAAAGATATGAGACCCTGTTTAACAGTATATGCATCATGATGTTTATGGTTTATCGTATGTAATTTTGATATTTAGGCTCATCTCTCCCTCTTAAAATTTCCTCATCTCCGTTCACCAAATACCATGTAACTCTGTTGGGAAATTTATTTATAAAATGACTAATTATCTAATGTATTTCTTTTTTTAATTCCATTTTCACATTCAGAAAATTTATAACCGTTAATTAGTACTAATTCTCTAAAAATTGAATTATTTATTTTTTTAATTTTGAGTTCAAAAATATGAAACATTAACTAAGTGCATTTTTCTCATTTTTTTTTTAGCTATAAAACAAAAGTAAAATTGTAGAATTTAAGGCCGATTGACTATGCTAGGATCCTAGGCCTATACGTGGAATGCACTCCATGGGGGGGGGGCTTTCTAAGGGGTCCTAACCCGTATTTACACGAATTTCAGGGAAAACTCTGAATGGCTAGGTCGATGAGCACGACCTGGGATCGAACCCGACACTTACCATCTATCAACTTTGAATGCAGAACTGCTCGGCTACGTTCAGAGAATAAAGAGTTTAAACAATTAATTTTTGGAAAACAAATACTAATTTAATGGTTGTGAATTTTTTAAATGTGAAAATGGAATTAATTATATATATATATATATATATAAAAGGAAATCATAAGTTAATAAATTATCCTATAAACATATTTCTTTGTAGAGTTGCGTGGGATTTGGTGACCAAAAACGGAGAAATTGTAAAAGAGAGAGAATAGAAAACTTAAAAACATAATATCAATCTGAATAACTTTAAATATAAAAAAAAAAAAAAAAGTTTTTTTTTTCTTTGGAAAAACGTGAGGTGTTTTGATAGTATTTGATACAGCAATTGCAATCTATTGTGTTTTCTAATAAAAATGTTGTTATTTTATTATTATGTCATTTACATAGAACAATTTCACTTGCTTTTAAATGAAACTCAGTTTTTATTATATCACTCAGCTATAGAGTCCTACATTGGGTTCAGTAATGCAGTTTTACTCAAACCCAACACAACCTGCAGTTCAGATCAGAATGACTAAATTTTTTCTCTTCCAAGTCTTTTTAAAATGTTTTACCGACCGTGTGCCAATAAAAATGTATTTTATTTTATAGCTTAAAAGAGTTGTGCATAATTTTTAGATAAATTATTAATTTTCATTTAGTTTTCTAGTTTCAGGTCAGATTCAAGTATAAGGAAATATGATTCAGGTTGTCAAAATTCGCTCTTATTGTTTTGCGCCGGGTTTCAAGTTGTTCATTTAAAATCCACTTGTCACCCAACCTATGCAGGACTATAGCTATTCAAGTATAGCTTAAAAAATGTTTTAGTCTGTTGGACTTGGCTAATATTGTAATTGAGTTCAACTGTATTATTCAAGAGAACTCTCTGCTTTTCGTCACCAGAAGCCAAAGCTAATGTTATTCTATGAAGAATTTTGCCCTATTATAATGCATTAACTAATACACATTTTTAAACTCTGATTTCATATTCAGGAAACTTACAACTGTTCAACAGGTTATTGCTTTATAAAAATTGCATTTTTTAATAGTTTATTTTGAAGCTGTAAAATACAAATTTTCACAATGTTAAATTTTGCATTTTTAGCTTAAAAATGAAAAAAAAAGAAATAATAATAAAAAATAACAAAATGAATTTTTACATAGTGATAACCGATTTTAGATTAACATTGTTTTTGACTTTCAAAGACCATAAATAGAAAGTTCCCTTAATCATTTGCATAATGATTAAATATATGAGTAACATTGAAAAACTAAAAATATATAAGTTGAAACAATCTTAGCTAAACTTTTTGATTAATGTTATGGTGCCTTTTACAATTTAACATTTATTTTATGCAATTTAATAATGTCATTTTTAATTTTAGTCAAAGCTGTAACTACTGAAGAAGAATATTTAAATACTAAAAGAATAGCAGAAGAATTTGCCAGTGGCATTGGAAAAGACCTCCATGAAAAACTTGTGCAAAGATCTAAGGAACAGCGAAACTGGGTAATTTTGTAGTCAGTTTGCGTATTTTTTGGGGATTTAGCTTGAACTGTTTTATAGTGAATATATGTATTTTAGAATGTTATAACATTTGTATAAAACTGATCTTAAGAGAAGGTATGTTTGTTTAACAGGAATAGTTATTTTAGCCGTTTTTATGCAATTCTACAAGAATTTGAAATGATCTAAATTGTTTCCTTTCGTTATTTTTATTTGATTATCATGTATGAGTTATACAGTGTGAAACCGCTTATCCGGAATTATATTTTCAGACAATTAACTTCTGATATTTATATTAAGGAAGGGGAGAAAAAAAAAAAACATAAGTTTTTTTTCTTAGGTGTTATTTATTAAAATGCAATAAATAGTACAGCATAGTAATTTAAAACAAATAAAGTAAACAAAATAATCTATTAATAATATTAAAAAGTAAATTTAATTTTGTTATACTTTAAAAGTAGTATTTATTTATTTGGTAAGGAGTATAAATTGAAAAATCATTTTTTTAAATTCTAAATATTAAATTATTTTTATATTATAACAAATACAGATAATGAATGTATTTCTTTTCCTATTTTTTCATTATGTGGTCTTTGAATGTCAGTATATTGCATAGTTATCTCTTATAACATATTTTTGTTGCTAATAGTTCGATATTATGACGTAACTAGCACTGATAGCTTTTTGTTTTTGAAAATTTCAATAGATGGCGCCACTACACGATATATAACAGCAATTTAAGTTATCTTGAGAGGTTTGGGTAAAATGGATTTTGGATAATTGGTCCTGTACTGAATTTATTCTTATGGTGGTGGGTGGAGTAAGGTGATAAATAAAATCACATTATCTTTAAAAATGTTTGAATATTTTGCATTATCATGGATGTAAAAAAAATGTGTATTTTCGTAAAAGAATTAAAAAATAAATAAATAAAACTAGGTCTTAATTTTCTAATCCTTATTAGATAATATTTAATGTTTTAAAACCATTGGCCAATCTTGGTTAAAAGTGTTTGGATTTCGGCAGATTTTGATTTTTATGTAAAGTTAACAAGTTTCAAAGATATTTTCTATCAGTTTCAAATTCTGATTAATAATGTATCTTAATTGAACATTATTTTGAAAGTTTTTACAGTTTTATTAAATAATTAATCTTATTAATTATTAGAAATGTTAATTTTAGATTAAAAAGTCAGAATCATATGCATTCTAAAAGTGATTAATGAGGGTTGCTTTCGTGAGCAACCAGTTATCCAAAACAGTCTTGTCTGAACCATTCCGGATAATTGGTTCCCTACTGTACCTTGAAATGCTGTAACATTATTTTAAGGTATAATAATAACACTCATGATAATCAATTGAAAATAATTGTCGAAAAGGAGAGATGGAGGCCATTTCAAATCTTTACAAAATGTATAAAAACAGGCCAAAATTACAATTCTTATCAAATTCTGAAACATATTTGATGTACTTGAATAGCTAGAGTTTTTTTTTTTTTTCCCCAATTGTACGTATGATTTTACTAACTAATGCAACATTTGGAAGCATATTCATTTTGCATATTTAAGGACATTTGGCACTTTTTACTTGACATTACTGAAGTTTTGGTTTTCATATACAGTAGACTCCCAGAAATCCACACATCATAATCAATGTAAACAATGAAATTTATAGTAAAGTTTTTAAGGGGAAAAAAAAAAAAAAATAAAAATAGAACTTATTTTAATGGTTGAAGAAAATTGAAGAGAAAAATTAATTTCAAATAAAGTTCAGGTCTTGGGGTTATACCTAAATTCATTTAACACAACAGTATTTGTGCTTGAACAAAAAATGATTTCATAGAAGGAAAAATAAATCACGTGACTTTACCTATATTTCTAAACTAGTAAAAATTGTAAATTTGTGCTTACTTATATGTATTCACTATCATTTTTAATGCATTATAGCATTAAAATTCTAATTTAATAATACAGAAAAAAAAAAAAAAAAAAGACTCTAAAATCTGCACCGTCTCAGGTCCCAAGCTGTGTGGATTTCTGGGAGTGTACTGCAATAGCCTAAATTGAAATTTATTAGGGTTGTTTTTTTCAGTAAAATAAATATTCAGGCAACAATTCTTATGTTTTTTGATAATTTTTTTTTTTTTTTTTACATATTTGAAATCTTTAAATTGTGTTTTCTCAGTTTGTATTTTTTCATGAATTCATGATCTTCAAAATACTAAAACTTCTACAGATATTGAACAAAAGGCTTAATATATATATTTGGATGTTTAATAGAACCTATTTAAAAAAAAAAAAAAAAAAATTAGGGATGGATTTTGTAATTTATTAACAAATTTTGAAGGGGAAAAATTAAAAAGTACATGTCTATGTAAAAATTTGCAAGATAACATGATTTATGTTATATTTTTATTTTAAAGATATTGTAAAAACCATCCCTAATTCTTTTAAGTGGGTTCTATTAATCATCCAAAAAAATATTAAGTCTTTTCTTAAATATCTGTAGAAGTTTTAACATTTTAAATATCATTATTTATGGAAAAATGCAAACTGAGAAAATATAAAGATTTCAAATCTGTAAAAAGGAATATCAAAAACCACAGGAATAGTTACCTGAATATATATTTTATTGAACAAACCCAATATAGTTCACTTTAGAAATATTAAATGGAAACATAATCTTTTATACGAAATCTACTTCAGTGGAGTCAAGTCCCCTTAATGGCCTTCTTTACTTACCGTCCCCGGAAGCCCGACCCAATGTTATTCTATGGGGAAATTTTCTTTGCAAATAACTTATTAACTAATACATATTTTGAAATTCTGTTTTCACATTCAGAAAATTCCCAACTGTTAAATTGGCGGACCTTTTTTAAAAATGTATTTTTTTAATTTTTAATATTTTATTTCGAAATTGCAAAATGAAAAAATTCACATATTGAAAATTCGTATTTTGCAGCTTCAAAATAAAATATAAAAAATTAAAAAAATAATTTTTTAAAAAAGGTCCGTCCATTTAACAGCTAGGAATTTTCAGAATGTGAAAACAGAATTTCAAAATATTTATTAGTTAATAAGTTATTTGTAAAGAAAAATTTCCTATAGAATAATATTAGCTTCGGCTTCCGGCGGCGGTGAGTGAAGAGGGCCCTTAATGCACCAATTTAAATAATAATAATAATAATTATTATTTTTTTCTCAATAAGAGAAAAGAAAGCGGGCTATCTTTATCAAGAATGAAATCGTTACTATATAAAAAAAATAACTCGTTTGTGTTTACTCACCAGATCAATTACAAAATATTTTTTTAAATATTTGTGTCTATCCAAGTAAGAATCATGATTAACCAATAGAAGAATTCTTCATATTTTTAATTTCATAAAATTATATTAGAATTAAGTATGATGCTTTGGTCAAATAACAGGTGACACTCTCAGTCTTTTTGAAAATCATTTATGTGATTTGATTGGTTGGGGTTGGGGACAATAAATGTTTTTGCATTCACTCATTAGAAATTCTCAGTGTCTGCAAGTGAAGGCTGTATAATATGCATGGACTGTTCATCATAGAACCTACAGATGGCAGCACTAGATACATTAAGAAAAAGTAGAAACACTGAAAAATAATACGTTAAAGTATGATTTTATGGATTAAAAATAACTCATAATGTCTACATATTTTTATGGTCATTGCTAAATCTGTAGATGACTGGATGCTTTGCCACTGTTTTAGATTCAATTTTTATAAATAATCAAGGTGAAAAAATCAGCTGTTCTGTTTCTGAAATTCTATACTTAACTGTTTATATAGTCTGCAAAATCAGATTCTATTTAAGATATTTTCAAAGTAGGACTATAAAATTTTATATTTGTGCAATATAATATATAGAATTGTGAAGAATTAAGTTAATCATAAAACTGAAGTGTCTGTATTGAGAAATTGAAATTTAAGACAAAAATAGATATGTATAAGTATATACAAATGCAGTGTAATTATCTATTGGAAATTTAGAGTATCATAATTAGAATTATTAATACCAACAGTTCCCCCCCTTCCCTCTTCTGTAGGAGTCACTGCAGATCCAGGTTTTAATATTTTGGAAACCATTTCTATCTAGGAAAGATAAAAGGATTTAATCATGTGAAATTTTAAAACTCTTTATTTTATTTAAATAAAAAGAAAAACGAAGTATATTAATAATTACATATTAAAATATAAAGACCTAACTTTACTTCGTGGTCGTTTAAGATCTTTCGGTACCGGGCACCCGGTCCTCATCAGAAACGCTGCTTCTGTGGTGGAAAACTTGAATCTATGTTTATTTTATGTTTAATATTAAGAGTTCCTATATTTTATGTTAATATAATTAAATTTCAAACTGACCCAAGTATATGCAGTATTTTGATATAATATTGAATCACAAGTTTGATCTAGGTTCAAAGAATTTTTTTTTTTTTTTTTCTTTAATGAGGCTATTGTTATAAAATGAAATTTTCATAAAAGAGAAAAATGGCCTCAATTATTTTATGAATTTGATATTTTTATCATAATTGTTAATTTTATGAACTGTTTTTGTTTGTACTTGAATGCCTTGTTTTGTTTGTTGCTTTTACTCTGGGATATTCATTTATTCAACCTTTGCAAAAGTTTATTTAAAAGAAAAAGAAAAAAGTCTGAATGGCTTTTTTTTATAATGTGGAGAAAGATATCTGCAAAAATATCTTTAATGTCAATTGAATTAACAATGTATTTGCTTTCAAATGAAACATGCAATGGCTAAAAAGAACATAATAATAATAATAAATCAGTAAGGATTTTATTAATCAAATATGCTATTAATTGGAAAAGGAAAGAAAAATCATTCGATTTATTTTTTGTAATAATTATGTTTTTTTTTTTTTTTTTTTTTTTAATTCTCATTAAATCTTAAATTATGAATTTATTATAGTAAAAACATCACTTAATGTTGTGTAATGTTCTAAAGAATGGAAATTCAAAATATTGAAAACTAAGAAACATTCATGAAAACAATAAAATCAAATAGAAAATTAGACTGATTGACTATAAAATTGCATATTCTTAATTCAGTTATTAAATCTTTCTTTATCGATAGCTATTTCTTATCTTCTATTGCATATAAATGTACCAAACTTGGTATGTGGGGTGATTGTTTTGAAAAAGAATACTGACTTAATTTGGATGAATATTGGCCAACAGATAGCATTACTGTTACTCACTGTATGGCTGTATCTCAGCATCTATTGGAATTGCATAGATAAATTATTATTGTCAGAAACTAGGTTGAATAAATTTTTAATTAATCAGCATATTAATCAGTACATAGCTAGCTAGCTATGTTATATAAAATATTAGAAGAAAATTTTATGATGTTCAGAACATAATAGTTCATACTAGATAGGGGTCATACAGGCCTGTCTAACCCCAAAACACTTGGTAGGTCATATTAAAAATCTTTTTTTTTCTAGGGGGGGGGGGATTGTAAATAGATATCTGTATGTATATATATTGGGGAGAGAAAGTAGTGGGTAGAACAGGATACATTAAGTTTAGTCGTATTCATAAAATAACAATAGGACAGTCAAAAATTTATCATTATATATCAACATAATCAGTCTGATAATATTTTCTGGATAATAATCAATGTGATATTTGTTTCTCTAGCTACTATAAGCAACTTTTCCGTGGAGGAACAAAATTGTGATGTCATGTCTCCGGACCATCCTTTGGAGGTGTGTCCAAGGGTGTCGGCAATCATCCATAGTGTAGCACTAGTTTGATGTAAAAACCACTCAACTTCAACATAGCTACTATACACAATATTTTCATTCAATTAGTCAGAATGGATTTATTAATTTTGGATGTGTTAACCAAAGATACTAAATCAAAATTTCTTGAATTCCATCGCAGACCACAAAATATTACATGGCAGGCTGCATGTTGACCACCCTGATCTAATGTATCGATATTCATTTTGTTGCGTAAATTTATGTATTTTTAGTTTTAATTAACTGTATTGATATGATGTTGGTAAATGTAGTTAGGAATGTTATTTGTGCATTGGTCAACATTTTAAACTTGTTTTTTCTAGCTGGAAAAATGGTGGGAAGAAATGGCTTATCTGTCCCAACGCACACCTTTGTTACCACTTTGTAGTATGGCGGGTTTTACAAACATGGAGGGTGTCTGGCCACCATTAGCTGGTTCCCAGATTCCGAGAGCAGCTCTGTATATTTACTTTCAGATGCATTTCTGGAAATTAGTTAGAGAGTAAGCGTTTATTTATATGTTATATTTATTTCATAGTGTGTTTTTATATTATAATCCGATAGATTAACTTTATGTGTTAACTTAGCAGATTAAAAAAATTAATAATAATTGTGGGCACTCTATGCATGAAGCTCTGAAAGAGATTCTTTCTACAATCTAGAAGACAGTGGCTCATTATCAAACAAAATAAATAAAAAGGATCAATAAATATTCTTTCACAACATTATACTTGCTTTCTTAATCTAAAAGTAATACAATTATTTCATAAATAAATTACTTAAAATTATACAATATTTGTAAATTATAAAATTACCAAAAATTCAACTGAATGTATACTCAAAAATATAATGATTAATTGCAATGAAATTAAAAATGAAAATTATCTGTGGGATGATACACATAATTTATATATTTTAGTATTACATTCATAATTTTGAATTTTAACACTGCTTACCTTATTTATTTTTACTTCCATTGCAAAATATCGTAGGTTAGAGATCTGCACCAGCCTAAATTTCAAGCCTGGGCTTTGGGCCCAAGATGGCCCCACGTGGTCCCATTCCAAAGTAAAAGTAAAAATTTAGGTACGGACCCAACTCAGCCTGAAGTGAAATTAAAAATCTAGATATTATCCATCCTGCATGTCCTCCTCTTTAAAAATTTACTTTTTAAATTTTTAATATTTTATTTTGTAGTTGTAAAATATGAATTTTCACAATATTTGAAATTTTGCATTTTTGACCTAAAAAAGGAAATTTTTATAATTAAAAAAAATCATTTTTTAGAAAGTGATAATCAATTTAGCAGTTAGGAATTTTCTGAATGTGAAAACGGAATTTAAAAATATATATTAGTTACTCAGTTATAATGGGGCAAAGTTCCCCATAGAGTAACATTGTCTTTGGCTTTCAGAGAAGATAAGTAGAGAGTCCCCTTAATATGTGAAACTATATGGAAATTAGTAAGCATCTGATTTAATTAAATCAGTTTTAAATTTTCTGACTGCACTAGCTACAAAAAAGAATCTCTTGTAGTAATAGGTAATGGAAGTTGTGCGATTATTACACAACTTTTTTTTTTTTTTTAATCTTTTTTCAATATAAATCTTTTTAATTTCACAGAAAATATTAATATTTTATAAATATATACTTGAAAAACAGGAAATAGTTAATCTTGAAAACTTTGTTTATATAATTATTAAAATCAATAAATATTATAGACTCAAGAAAAGTATAATTTTTTTCTCCTCTATAATTTTATTTTTTTTGCTTCTTATGTCAAACTTCATAATTGTTTATATATCTATATATTACTTTATTTACAGAGAACGCCTAAGACCTCATATATCTAATAATGTTCCTTGGACAATGCATCAATTTAGAAGATATTACAATACTGTTAGAATACCTGGTGAAGTAATGGATAAAGTTGAAAGTTATTTTCATATAGGTAATAGATTCTTTTTATTGATATCCAGTTAACTTTCATATTCACAGTTATCTGTTACAGTAAAATGCACCTACAAATGTCAGTGTTGAAAAGCTATGTAAAAACTTTGCAAGCTTACACCACGAATCGCAAAAACTTAACCTTTTCCGACCCAGGCTGTACGATCGTGCGGGTTAGACACCCACAACATCCACTTACATTTTTGCATCTGGAACAGTTGTATTTAATAAAATCAGGAAATGAACGATCAAGCTAATTAGCAGAAAGTGTAAAGTACGATTTTCAATCAACAAATATCGGTTGTATTCCATATTTTTCTTTCAGTTTGCAAAAACAGGAGGATGTAATGTTATAAGGGGGAATGTTTCGGATCGGAAAAGGTTATGACAATTGTTTTGGCAGGGGTGAAATTTATCAGGGTCTACTCCTGACACCAGAGATTTTTAAAAAGTCTTTTGTCTCTGAATTTTGTGTTAAATTACATTCTTTATATTGAAATTTCTCATCTTGATTGTTTAATAATTGCCTTATAATGTCTCTAAATAACCCTTATTATAGGTATAAATTAATACTTTTAATTATAGCCGTATGATGTATCATTAATAAATCCCCTTCACCATTGTTTTTGCATACAAGTAGCAGTTTTCGGAGGTTTTTGCATGTTTGTTAGGTTGTTTCACCCTGTTTTGAGTTGAAGTAATTAAACATGCCCTTCATCAGCAAAACAATAGACATGAAAGAGAGAAATTATTTTAGGCCAAAATTATTGTTATGAGCTTTTAAAGCTTGCTTAGCAGGCTTTGCCTGTGCCCTGTTTTGCTAGTCACTATATTTAAATGATTAATATATGAAAGGATAAAGAGAGGTAAGTTTTTAAATTATTTTATTATTTTAAATTAATAGTGAGTAATAACTTAAAGAAAATCCCATTAAAAAGTCTTAACTTAAAATTAATTCTAAAGTTTCCCCTGTAAAGTAAGTTTTAGTACAAGGCGCGAGTATAACGCAAAAGTCATAAAAGTGAACAATTTTTAAGATAATAAAGTGCTGAATAAACGCAACTTGCAGTTTCTTGTGGTTAGTTGCTGTATAATAAGGAATCCCGGCAATCTGGACCTCAGCTAAGCTGTCAATCATTGAGTTAATATCCAATAATCAGAGGAAGGAGTGGTGTGATTTCCTGCCAAAAATGCCGGTATTTAAGAGAAAGCGCGCATAGATGAGCTCTCTCTCTTCTTGTGCTCTAGTGCTTAGCAAAACCACGTCAAAATAAAGGCCCGAGAGGGGTCACGGGGATAGCATGATGTTTGATCGCGGCTACCAGCGGTCTCGGCTTCACTGCACTGCATACACTTGCTCAGCCTTCAATTATGAACCGTATCCTGTGATATATATATATGACATTTTAATTGTTTGAGTTTCATGCAGGACATTCCACACAGGCCTAGGTATCACATGCTGTCAGTTGGCTTTAACACCCATACCCACCCGTAGACTGACATCCCAAATTCATTTATAAATCATTGAATTCTGTGTCATACGAAATAATAATAATAATAAAAAAGCTTTTATTACTGCTTTATTTATCTTATTAAATTCTGTTTTTAGAATCTGAAGAACCTACATCTCCTACTCACATCATTGTGATGCACAAAGGTCATATTTTTTCGTTTGACACGATTGATGAATATGGAGATGTATTATCACCTCCTGAAATCGAATTACAACTGCAGAGAATCGCAGATTGGTGTGCTGAAAATGGCCCAGGCTCTTCGGTTGGATCATTGACTGTTGATGACAGGACTACTTGGGCAAAGGTGTAATGTACTGTGGAATTCATACTTTGCTTAATTATGCTATAGGTTCAGAGTTTACCATTGTTGAATCTGCTTTACTTTCATTTACTTTTGAATCACAGTTTTATTTATTATTTAATCATTGTCATAATGCAATTTTTATTTGTCTATTCGACATGATTATATTTAAAACTTTCTGTCTTATAGATTTAGAATTTGCCATCATTTAATCTTTTTTGGTATTAATTTTTGACCAAGTAATTACTATACTTTATATTTTACGAAATTTTATCTGTTACCATAATAAAGGTGTAATTTTTGTTTTATTTAGAACCTTATGTTTAATGGTTGGTTTATGTGTGTGTATGTGCATCTGTTATCAGCATACCTCAAGATCAAGTAGCAGGATTGGGTTTCTTCCAGGACAGTGGATGAAAGTGGAAAAAACTGGAAGAAACCAACAGGACACAAAACAGATGTTCCAGTTTAAAATATATTAACTACCATACTTGCCAACTTTTCTGGTTTTCCCGGAAGACTTCCGTTTTTTCAACGTATTTTCCGGTCTTCCGGACAGATGATGAAATCTTCCGTTTTTAAAAAAGTCGCGGATATCGTTCGTTTTAAAAAGAAAACCCAAATGTTCTACTAAAACTCCTGATTCCCAATCTTTTTCCATCCATAACATAAATGTCAATATTCATTTCAAACTTGCTTTATGAGATTCTAGAACATGTAATGAAATAGAATTGTTAAATATTTCTTGCTGATGTAATTATTTTTTACCCCCTCCCCCCTTTCATTTATTTCCAACTAGTGATCAGCAATCAAATGTTCTGCAGAAGTCTTTTGTTTCCTAATCTTTATCCATCTGCAACATAAATGATAATATTAATTTTAAACTTCTTTCATTAGATTCTAGAAGTAGAGTTGAAAGAGTTTAATATTTCTTACTCTGTAATTATTTTTGTATCCCCCCCCCCCTTTCCCCGGATTGTGATCAATTCTAGAAACAATAAAGCAATGGAAGTGCTCAATATTTTTCCCGTGTGTAATTAATTAATTTTGATCTTTATTGCTGAATTTAATGAATCTGTTTATTTTTCCTCAAATTAAATATTTGTATGTCATATTTATACCAAATGTGTAAACATGGGAAAAAAAATTAAGAATAATCTTTTCAGGCAGGAAAATTTTTTCCAAATCAATTTAAGAAAATTAATACTTAGTTGGTTTTATGCAGGTTTGAAACTGATAATTAGCTACTGCTACTTTTTTTTTTATATGTGTGATTAGTGTACATACACAAAAATCATATTCTATTTATTTAAAAAATTAGTTATACTTTAACTTAACTAAGTTTTTTGTCTATTGTTAAATAAATTTCTTACAGATTCTGTTTTGTAGATATTTATATGTTGATGAGGAATAACTTCATTTAAAACTTTTATGTATTTAGTATAATCAATCTATAGTAAAACATTTTTATAGATTGCTTCTAAATATTAAAATTGTAAAACTGTATTTTTTTTTTTTTTTCTATTTGACGTAATAAACAAGTAAAAAAAAAAAAATCTTCCCTTTTCTCATGAAATCTTCTGGTTTTTCAACAAAAATCTTCCCTTTTTTTATTAAAATTAGTTGGCAAGTATGAACTACCTATATAAAATATTAAACTCAGAACATAGTATAATATCAAATCTAAACTATTATTTAATTAATATTAAAAATACTATTTTTGAAACATAAGTTATTTAATAACAAACTTTAAATATCTACAGGTGATGGATTTTACTACTGTAGGGGTAGGGTGTTTTTTAACTATTTCTAACATTTTCGTAAAAAACAAAAATTAATAATAATCACCAAAAGTATTTTTTAAATTTAAAAATACATAATTTTATATGCAAAAATTATTATGCAATATATTAAATTAGAAAAAAAAAAAAAAAAAAAAAATTGCAATTTCACATTAGCTACTTTCTCTTATGTGTACTAGCATTAATATTTCAATGTTTATTTTAAGAGACTAATGTTTTAAAAACTTTTTGCATAGGTACTATCGCATATTATCGTATGTTTAAATAGTACTATTGATAATCTATAATAATAAAAGAAGATGTTTGTCTGTCTGTCTGTCTGTCTGTCTGTGCATCTATACGTTTCGCCCCTACTGAACGCAGAAGTATAAAATTTGACAAACGGGTGCTCAGAAGCCTTCCCGAGTTGATAGTCAAAACAGAATTTAAAAATTTTAATTAGTTGCGGAGATATTAATTAAAATGTAGACCCATGTCTTAATCAAAAAGCGATCACAATGACTCAGAATTCATCGCTATTGCATAAAAATAGATATTTTAACGGAGTTAAAAGCAGAAAAAATGGAAAATAAATTAGAAATATTAGTCCGATCGTTACGAATTTGATACCAAATGAAAGGGGATTTTTTCCGAATCTAAGAGTGCAAGCGGCTTATCGATACATCAATTAGATTTTTTAAAATTAACTAAACTATGAAATTTAGTTGGCAACAGGCAGACGATTTTCTAAGCGGTCTCGATCGGAAACAAAACACATACGAGATAACTGTCTGTGATGAAATCGGAAATGGTTCTAATCAATTAAGATATCATGTGTTTTATACTGGGGGGAAAAATTGCAATTTTCAATTTTTTTCAAATTTTCATTCACGTTACATTTGAATTAATATTCGGCCAAGACAGCATATTATAAAGCTACTGTTCAATTTTCATGAAAATATATGAATAATTAAAAAAATGACATATTTATTGGAAAAAGATTGTCTTCTTTTATATTTTGCAGTATTTGCAGCCGTCGAAATTTCGTAGTATGTAGTTTTAATGCCCGATAATTCGATTGTGAATATTTTTGAAAGAGTACTTACACGTTTTAAGGTTTCCTGTTTAGGTTTTCTTTTGTATCTCAGCTACTAATTAAAATATTTTCACAAGTAATACATCATTTGAAAGGTTTGTTGATTTAAAATTGAACAGTAGATTACAGAAATTTCTACCGCCAGTTGGTGAAGTAATATTTTAAAATTTCAATATTTTGAATTCTAATGAGCGAGGAAGGTGTTGTATGTTCTAAAACGGGGAAAGGCGCCGCAGGCGCCACCGAGCGGGACTTTGCTAAAGTCAGAAATTTGAAAGATCATAACATGGTGAGCGAACAGGCTGTTCGGGAAACGGGAAAAAGGCGCCGCAGGCGCAACCGAGCGGGAGTTTCATAAAGTCGGATTTTTCAAGGATCGCGAACCAGCTGGTCGCCGAAGGCGGCTAGTAGTTAATATAATTTTTAGCCAAATTATTTGGCCACTGTTTTATTTATTTTTTTTTAATACAATCATTTGTATGAACTCTAAGCTGGTAAACCAGTGAATTATACCTATGAGTCAAAATACTTCTAAATTCCTCTACGGATTGTACAGGATTTTTATTTATTTTTTTTCAGATTTTTCATTTATCTTTCCTAAGTTGAGAAACCAATTTCAATGTTCAACTGCTAAAAAGCTTTTGATTATATGGTGTTGCACTGCAATAAAGAAAATGAGGCTATGACATTTTGTAGTACACTAACTATCATGTACTTGTTCCTTTAAATAACTAAATGTCTTGTATCAGAAAGTAGAGGAAAGTGATACATACTATTTACCAGTAAAAGAAATGACATTGTTTAAATAATAAAACTTTATACTGGTTAAAGTGAAATAAATTTCTTTAATAGATTTTGGTATGTGATAGGATCTTGGCTAAAAATCTCATGTAATTATTATTTTAGCATACATAATTCAATTTACTTAAGGTTATTAATTTGAAAAATGCGTTAATTACAATTTATATAAAAACAGTTTCTTTCATTTCTTCCACTTGGAATAAACCTATTTCTTTCGGCCAGTGTTTTCCACCTTGGAAGAAACATGCCAACCCTGTCAATTAGCAGTATGCAGTCCAAATTAAATCTGTATCATATAGGATTACTAGACTAAAATTTTCGTTGAAACCAAGCAAATGATTTGTGTACAGGTATATCAAAGATAATTGAAATATATTACATCTGCAGGTGAAATTTTTGGCAGGTACAGTTTAACAACTATAGACTGCACTAAACAAAATGAATTGAGCATATATTTTTTATTTGCATGAAGGTATATTTTGTGTAGAATATGATATTAAAATCATTTATCATTTGTTAACAGGGCTACCCAAAAAATTTTGATATATTGGGACTATCAGGGATGGAACACAGGCGCAGAATTCATACCACTATCAATGTAAGAAAATTTTCTACTTCTTAAATCAACGATATTATAGGTAGAGAAATTTCTTAAACGGATTCCGGTATGAATTCTGCGCCCGTGTTCCATCCCTGGACTATGCTTGGAAATTGCTGGAAATGTATTTCAGGCTCAGGGTTGAGATTTTTCAGCTTTTTTGCAGTTTTCTCAACTTTTTTTGTGATTTTGATGTGCATTTGTTACATCAACTAATCTAAACTTGAGTGAATACTAAATGAAGTTTAAAAAACTTATTTATTACTCTAATGTAATAGATTTTATAATAAAAGTTCTAGTATTTCATTTCCTTTGCGAACAGTTTCAGCTTTTTTGTCTTTTTGCTAATCTCATCCCTGCAGGCTGTGTTATGAGTTTTTCATACAGAATTAAAATTAAGTGCACAGTGTGGTGTATATAATTTATTGACAACATCTGTATATATATAAATTACGTGTCACGATGTTTGTCCGGGGTAAACTCCTAAACTAAGGAACCGATTTTAATGAAATTTTGCACACTGTGTGCAGTTTGGTCCAACTTGAGAGATAGGATAGTTTTTATCTCAATTTATTGTCACAATATTGTTTTATTGCAATTATTTGTTAATTATAGACCTTTATTAAAGTTGCTCCAAAATATCTGTGAGTTCCATTAATTTAATTGTTGCCAAAAAAAAAAAAAAATACGAGTTCATTTTCTTTCGACATAAAAATAAATACATTTAATCAAACGTGAACGTAAAAAAATTATGAAAAGTTAAATTATGCATCTCACAAAAATTGATGTCATAATCAATTTAAAGATTTTATACACATTGATAAAGTGCTAATGTAGTTCTATCATAGATATAGTAATATATATAGATCTCTCATCCCCATGTTATCGTACAAAGATTTTTGATGCCGAAAAAAAAATAAATAAATAAAAGCTTTGGAAACAGCCATTAAGTGGTATTGAAAAAAAAAAAAAAAAAAAGAAAGAAAGAAATATGAATTTGAAACTGTATCTGGAGTCTTCCATTCCCCTTTAGCAAATAAATCATTCATAAATTTTATTTGCTAAAATATTAGTATGTATTCCCGTGTGTATTCACTCGGGGAAAGACGGCCATATTTTGGTAAAAACGTCGTCTTTTCCCAAATGAAAAGGAATAACTTTTTTCTCCCCAATGATCACTCTATTCTATATATGCTATACTATATCTATGAGTTCTATACGCAAGCGAAGTGTGACTCACTGACCGTCTGTGCAGCCAAGAAAAAGATTTCCTATGTTAATTGCCCACTGGATTTTTTGTAAGAAATTATTAAAAATCGAGGAAATTTATTTCCCGATTTTAATCCTTATATTTGGGTATAGATATGTATTAGTTATCGCGGGTGTTAGATTGAATTATTTTGCTGTCAAATTGACAAAATTTTAATTTTAAATTTCAAAACTCTGTCGCCCTTGGCTTTTTTTATTATTATTATTATTATTTGGCGATCAAAAGCGTATCACGAAAATATACATGCCAGATGTATGCATTGTACGAAATGTAATATGTATTATTCATTGTACGTATGTATGAGATGTAATATGTATTGTACGAAATATTGTTTCATATTATTCATTACTCTTTTAATATAAGTTGTTAAAATAACCATGATTTTTGAAAGGAATTAAATATTTTCGCCAGATAATTTGGCGATATTCTTTTTTTTTTCGCCAAGGATGACAGAAATGAAATCTATTCCGCTGCAAAATATTAGTATCTTACATCAGATATTTTATTTAGACATTTGAAAACAAATTTGACTTCAAACTATGATAGAATATTTATCATTTTCCTTTTAATTAGTATATTATTAGTATATTAAAATTTAAAAGCATGGTATATAAAAAGTTTTTTTTTTTATCTTATAATTATTCTTATCTTAATCCTCAATGTTTCCCATCTTTATTAACTTGAATTTACTATTAAAATTTTAACATACTCAAAAACTTCTCATCACTTCGTTAAAATACACTAAACTTTTCCAAAATCTTTTTCTATTTAAAATGATACATGTATTTACTTTAAATGTCCAATATTTCATAAGATTTCCAATTTTAAAGTTTTAAAATATTTATCAAATTTACTTATTTTTCTGGTTTAGCCTTATTGTTTTCCTTTTTATAACTACAGCTGTTGCCCTCTTTAAAATATTTAAAATGATGAGGTCATTTTATAGTAAAATTATCCATTATAGCATATATTATATTTCACTCCTCCATAAAAAATGATTTTAAAATCGTCTGTTTCTTTTATACTTTTATTTTAATAGAATTTTAATAGAATTTAATTTATATATTAGTCATTTTAGCAATTTTATCCAAAGTAGCATTAGAAATAATATATATCACTTCTCCATTAAAATTTATAGGACCCTACAATAAAATTAATTTGTGCTTAATATCAACACTACGAAAATTTTTATCAATCGCTTCCAAATTTTGACCTAAGTTTCAAATCTCAACCCTGTGGGTTTTTACATCGGCTACAACGTTTTCGTCTTTGTTCATAAATAATAATTTGACTGTACTAAATAGTTTACAGCCGTATAATTCAACGTATAACTTAGTCACAGCAATGCGTGGCCGGGTCTGCTAGTATAATATAGATATATCCAAAATTATGTGGAAAATTTTTTACTATTGAATGTAATTGATGGAAACGTTTTACTATATTTTACTATGTTGATGAAAACTATTCAGGTGTGAAAATTAATTTCTTATGCTCATATGGTAGTTAAAGTATTTTTTAAAGTAAAATTTTCAGCCTTTTTTGTATAAATATTTCATTTTGAGATCTTCTGAATACGAATTTTTAATAGTTTTTAGCAGTTGATATACAGTAAAATTCTGATAATAACCCCCCCCCCCCCCTCTGAAATTTGACATACTTTACTTTTTCGGAAAATTCCGTTTATAACCCCTCCTCCCTTACCTTTGGCGGCTAAGTTCTCCATTCTTTCATTTTTCCCATGAGCGTTGCAAACATACTTTTTTTTTTTTTCTTCTGAAGTCTTATACAATGTTTATTTAGAAACTTCAGTTAATAGCAGTGCAATTAACTGTTTTCTTAACTGCTATTGAATCTTCTAGACTGCTTTGCGATCGCGATTTGTTTATCGCATGTTCATGTCTGTTTCTGTTATTCCGAATACGTTTTCTTTTTGTTGCTAAAATAAAAATTTAAACTGATTAATAAAAATTGTTTATTATTAATAAAATTTAATAAACAATAATCATTATTATTATATTGTTAATACAATTTAGTAACCATTAATATATATTATAGTATTAATAAATTTATACTTTTAAAAAAAGATTGTGAAACTTCCGATTGTAACCCCCCCCCCCCCCCCCCCACACTTCCCGAAGTTGTCGTACTTTTCTGGAAAATTCCGGTTATAACCCCTCCCCCAGTTTTGACAAATTTCCTCTTGAAAAAAGGGAGGGTTACTATCGGAATTTTACGGTATATGTGTGTGTGTGTGTGTGTGTTGCATAACTTAAAAGAAAATAATTGCAGGAAATTCAAATTTGTATTCTGAATTTCATCTGAAGTTTCCACTTGAACAGTTTGATCAAGATTGGTAAATTTCAAGAAGTATTGCGATGAAAGATTTCTAAATGATTTGGAATTAACTTTAAAATTTATGGACAACTTTGAATTCTTTAAAAATGTACGTTCTATATTTAAGTGGAGGAGGAGGGTTGACAGGAGTGGTAGTCTCCCTTCACACAGAATTATATGTCAAATAAAACTGTTCCTAAATCTATTTTAAATTGCTTTTAAAGTATATTTATATGCAGTACTTGTTATCTTACCCTTTAATTTGCAAACCATGTTTATAGTATTAGAATGCAGGGTAAAAAAAACTCGTGTGTTAGATTATTTTTCTTTCTTTTTTTCTTCTGAATTTTGTGATTTTTACTTTCTTCTATATGTAATATAGAGAAAGTATTGAATTTGTGAAAATTTTCGACCTCCGTTTTTTGATGGATTTACACATTTTGGGATGTCCTGAACACGAATTGATAGTTTTTAGAAAATGTCTGTCTGTCTGTGTGTGTGTGTATCATGAATTTTGTGTCCACTGTATTTCACGAACCAATGAATGAAATTTATCCAGACTTGGTATTTAGTTGCACCCTGACATAAACTGGTGCTGATTAGATTTGAGGATCAATTGCTCAACAGGTGACGTTGTGATCGTATTTTTTCTAAATTTTTAACATGGCAGTATAGGACAAATTTTCGTATAAATGTACATAATGAGAGTTACTCTTAACCTGTGATTGTGAAATTAATATGAATTATTGATAATAGTAGTAGTTAACTAGGAAAAACATTTTGTGCATGTGGGGTCATCTTCCCCCCTGGGGGTGGGTAAATTTTCAAGATGGGTATCTTTCGAAAGGTCTCGTCAATACCTTTAAAATGAATGGTTGAACTATAAATCTGTGATAATTTGAAACAAAGTTATCGATATTTTTTACTTTTAACAGATTTTTTTTTTTTTTTTAAATATGTTATTGAGTGAATTTGTATAGGAAAATATAGAAGAAAGTCTTGTGTTGGCCAAAACATACAAGTTTTCTTAATGTCTAAGCACTTTAAAAAGAAATATTCTTCTACATATTTTTTCACAATAATGTCTGTATATAATAATATTTAGTAAATGTTGATTCCTTTCCTGTTTACTTTAGGGACAAATATTATGGATATTATAATGCAAGTATTATATATGTAAGGATGACTCACATACCTACAGGGAGAACACGGGAATTTTTCCCCATATTTGAGCAGCAAATCTGTATTTACACTCTATGGCTTCCTCCACCGATATCTCAATGGGCACTGTTATTCTAATTACTTCTTTTACATATTTGTTATCTGTGTACTTGCAGCTTTACAATGATATATCACATGTCCTGTGGTTTGGATGCTATGCCTAACACTCCCGTTGATATGCAGTTGCTATTTATCTTCTTGTCAAATGAACTTTTTTATTCTTAGACTTTAAGCCTAACAATGCCTGTCATACAGCCTGTCAGTGGCTGAGAGGCTCCAATCTTGATGTTATACAAGAAGTGCCAGATTCAATTTTAAATCATGGCACATTGGTATAGCCATTTAGAGTTTTCTGTAGGTTTTCAAAAAAATTGCATAAATATAGTACAGGCTAGAAACTTTAGAAAGACACCCCCAGGCCTAAATCCCAAGACAAATGGCTTAATCTCTACACCATCTTAGTCACAAAAAATTTTTCATAAAAGTTCCTATTTTAATTTTTTACTATATAGAATTATTTTGATACCTAAATTAATGAATTTAAAACTTAGCTTGGAATACTTGTTTTAAAATTGGTTAAGTATTTACCGCAATTTGTGTGGATTTTTATATGCTTCATAATTAATAAGGATATTATTAAGATATTATATATTATAAGGATATTGTTATAGAATAACATGGATTTGATTTTTATAAACTTTTCTGACATAAAATTGAATTAAAATCTATGGCTAATATATATTTATATGCTTTTAGAATCGAGAATGGCTTCTGCAGATCCACCCAGAAAATGAATTACATATGGAAACTATTGATACAGCATTGTTTGTTTTTGCCTTAGATGATGCTACACCAATGACTTTAACTGAGGTAATTAAATAGTTGAAAAGGAGCAAAAAAAAAAAAAAGATATTTGTATTTTCACTAATTACAAACAAAGGTGAATCTATTTTTCATTAATTGCTTTTTAAGGTATTTTTATTTCTTAAGTATTTTGCTGTTTACTTAGTTTGCAGATCAATTAGGCTAAATTTTTAGAAGTGTTATTTACTAATATTAACCCTATACAAAAGTAATAAGGTGTTACTTTTCTACCCTTTGAAATTATTACTTTGGGGTTATTGCTGACAGTTTTTTTTTTTTTTTTTTTTTATCAGAATCTTCTTTTTAATATTTAAATCAGCAATTTTTTTAAATTAGATGTCTTCCATCAAACACTTCTGGAATAAATTACCTACCATAAAATACTGCAATTTCACCCTCCCTCAATTAAACTCTGCCTTCCACTTTTCATGTGAATTTAGTTTCCTCTTAAAATACCAAATAAACTCCACCTTATGCTCAGTTGTAGACTCTGTCAGATTAGGCAACAGTATTTTATATTATTTATTTAACAACATTCTCCTTTGTAAATACAATCATTGTTTTGTATTATATTAAATTTGACACTGATTTTTAAAATTGGAAGCCGTAAACATCCTAAAATAGTAACAAATATTTTAAAACATTTTTTTGGAAAAAGAGTTTTCTGAAATTTTCCAGTTAAATGAATACTGGTTAAGCCGTTAGTGCCCAGCATCTTATTGATAGGACAGTTTTATTTTATGAAATTCACACAAGAAAACCATATTTATCCCAAACTTCTACAAATGCCCAGTGTCTTATATCAATGAGTTTTAGGATTAAAGTTATTTAAACGTTAAAACTGAGAGAAAAATTTATTAATGGAATAAAAAGAAAGCAATAAAATGATCACTGTATCCACTATCTCCAGCGATGCCGTTTACGTGCTATAGCATGTAAATTACACAAAAAAATCGAAGGCAAACACAAGAAATTTATTGTACAGGTCCCAGGGGATGCGTAATTTTCACTCTTAATAAAAAAAATTTCAAACTGGAAGGGAAAAAAATGAATTTTAAAATATATTTCTTGTTTAAAACTGATATTTTCCACATATTTTTATAACATTCTGCTCTGAAGAAGAAAAAAAATACTCTTAAAACTCTATTTTACCATAAAGGGAAAAAAAACCAAGCCATTTATAAACACAAATGAGCAGCCGGCATGCAATCAAAAATGAAGTTCTGAGAAAATGAAATTCCGATACAAAAAGATTATCGGTAAAAAGTGTATGATTCACCAAATCGTATCACCATGTAATGAATCACCAATGGGTGCCCTGCTCTCTTATCAAAGCTTAGCTAAAATATGGAATTTGAAAAATGGCATAATGGCCGAGTCTTCTTGATTTCCAAGAAGACTTTCCGATTTTTGTGTTTTCTTCTTGTTTCCTGCCAGAAAATAAAGTCTTCCTGATTTTCAGATTTTCCATGTATTTCATCTTTTCACTTCTAAAAAAAAAAAAAATCTAAATATATTTATAAATTATGCATAAAAAATCTTATTTACTTTATGCATAAATTTTCACTAATGAGGTTTGTTCCAAAGTATTAATCATTTCTTGCAATAATGGCTTTTACCATACTATTTCCTGATAAAACTGAAAGTGTACTAATCTGGAAATAGGGTGATTCTCCTGTGTTAGCTTATGAGAACTTTTTTTGTGAATTGTATGCTTGCTGTCTTATATAAAATACTAGTATACTTTTATTTGACTTTAAGAATATTCTTTTAAAGAAATAGCGCTGATAAGAAACAATATATGTAGGTATTTCACAATGCATATACGATAGAATTTACTTTTCTAAAGACGTCAAATGTAAATTCACATCATGTTTAATGTATTATTTATTCCTAAGGTTTTAAATGCTCAAAACTAAGCTTATTGGCTTATCTTAGAATCACTGCCTACGATTTTCCTTAATAAAATAATTATTTCTGTCATCTTCTTGATTTTAATAAAATCTTCCTGTTTCTTGAGCTCAATCTTCTTGATTCTTACCATAAGAAGTTAGCAGGTATGAAATAATCACAAAACCATTATTTCAAAGAATCCAAAAGCATTCCTATCCATTTCAAACAATATGCCAATCCAATATGATAAATACACACGAGTGACCGGTGTGAAAACAAACGCAAAAACAAAGTTCCGATAAGAAAAAGTTACCAGTTAAAAGTGCCGATACATTAAATCACATCACCCTGCTACGTTCTAAGTTCTTTGAAACAAAACAAAAACAAATGAAGCAGATGAACGAACGTGATTACAGGAACATGACATTATTTCTGCATTAAGATTCAAGAAACTTTATTATTAAGAAAACCTAAGTATTTTAAAAAAAGTAATATGTTTGCTGCATTAAGCAAAAAAGTAAAATATTTTTGCTAATGTCAGAATGTTATTATAGTAATTTTTTTGACTGGTAAGTAAGTACACTTCTTTTATTTATTTTCTCTAATGCATTATTTGAGTTATCAGTACAGTTTATTTTGTGGTTAAAGGAGGGTGTTTTGCAGACGTGATATTTCCGTTTTCGGCAGGGTCCGATATTCAGAAAATTATGATAACCGGAATCAGGCCAGTCTTGCAATTGTCGGATAATGGATCCTGTACTGTATTTGAAGTGAAATGTTTTACTAAATTTTGTAATCAATCTGCTTATCTGAAAACTCATTTCACCAAAAAAAAAAAATTCTCATTTTGTTCTCTTAATGCTAATAATTTCAAAAACTTTTTTAAAATGTTTCTTGCTTAAAATAATAATAATAATTAGCTATTATGCTATATTTTCTCTCTCTCTCTTTTTTTTTTTCTGGTTTCAGAGCACTTTTAGCTAAATGTTTTCAGTTGTTTCTTAACAGCAACCACCTCCTACATAATATTAGTTTTAAGTTAATCTTGAAAAGAGCTGGTTAAAAATTCGTAAAAAACTGTTTTTCATCTACAGTAAGATAAAATTTTAATTTGTAATATATAAATTCATTTATGTGGGGACACATTTAAAAAAAAAAAAGAACTCGGATATTTGGAACTCTAGGGCCCAGGATTTTAAAAGACTAGCAGCATCACTGATCTCAATAAAATCCTAATTATAGCAATTTGAACTCATTGTGAGAACTTAAACGAATAAAACTACAAAGAAACAATTCATTTTATTTTTTTTTTTTTTTTTTTTTTTTTACATAAACAGAAATATTTTTGTTTATTTTTGGCATCAATATATATTTTTTATTTTTAATAATTTAAAGTGGACTTTTTTTTTTTTTTTTCATATCTTTTGAACTAATTATCCGATTAAACTAAAAAATACAACATTAGCTTGATTTTGTCCTGATTAATAAGTGTACCAATTTATGTTCTGATCAGTTGAATGGTGTAGCTTTGTATTGCGAACTAAAAATTTGGACAGATACAATGACAAACTTTCAGCTTTATATATTTTAAATAAAAAATATTCGCATGTTTTTTTTTTTTTTTTTCCAACCTAAAAAATATATTTTTGGTATCAATTTGTTTTTTTTATTTTTAATAATTTGGAAGTTAACGTGGGTTTTTTTATTTGACATCTTTTAAACCAATTATCCGATTGAACTAAAAAATATGGCATTAGCTGGATTTTATCCTGATTAATAAGTGTACCACTTTTCATAATGATCGGTTGAATGGTGTAGCTTTGTATAGCGAACTAAAAATCCAGACTAATTGACAAACTTTCAGCTTTAGAGAGATTGTACATTGCTTACATGTATGTATATTTTAAATATCACATTTACCTTATTATAGCTTTTTTAGTAGCAAATTGAACTTTTTCATGCTATAAATTTGTATTTTCTTTAGTGTATGCGCCAGACTTTATGTGGTGACTCTGCGAATCGCTGGGCTGACAAATCTCTTACCTGCATAACAAATGCGAATGGAACAGTTGGAGTCATTTCTGATGTAAGAAAGAATTATTTCCCATTTTCTTTACTCTAAATTGTTGAATATGATTTATTATTAAAGTTTACGTACACTCTATTTTTATATAGCATACCCCATTTGATGGCTTAGTGCCTGTAGTAGGTGGCCATTATATCTACCTCTCAGTTAAGGAATGTGGTGGTACATGGAAGGTCAGTACATCATTTTGTAATGTAGATTTATTACTAGTAAATAGTATTTTAAACTTTTTTTTTTTTTTTTAAGCTACTAATTTTGCCAAATAAAAGTGTTTCTGCATTAAAATATTTTATGTAAAAATAATAATAATCAATTTTTACTTCATTTAGATATGAGTTAATCTTTGTCTTACATGTTTATGTTAAATTTGTACACTTTTTTTTTTCTTTTTTTTGAGATTTAGTTTTAAAGTATATACATTTAATTGGCATTATTTTCAAGACATAATTTTTATATTTGTAAATTACAAAAAGTTAGAAAAATTATCTCATAAAAAAAAAAAAAAAAAAAATTCCACATCAACATTTGAGAATTGCATTTTCATCAAGAAAACTGTCATAAAAGTGTCAAATTAAAATATCAACAATATAATTTGTTTAGTTTAAAATAAAATAATATAATTATTTCCCTTTATAAATTCATTAGGATGGTTCTGTCATTTGGTATGTTATTTAAAAAGAAAAAAAAAAAAAAAAAAGAATGTTTTATAGATTTGATATTTTTAGTTTGTCATTTTTCAGTGCTTCTGCCCTGAAATATCACAGGCACCAGGCACAAAAAATAGAGAGCTAAATCTTACCCTTGAATTTGATAAAAGTTAGAAGGAAGAAGTTAAAATTTATTTTTATAGTAATAAGCTTTATTAATTCAAAATTTAAATATGTAAATCAGAAAACTTTGCATGTATGTATGTATATAAAATAATTGTATAAATTTGATTTAAAAAATTTATTGACAGGGACCTTATACTGTGGAACGAGATTTATTGCCACCTAGACGTCTTGAATTTCACTTAGATGACCATATTAAACATGCCATTGTTGAATCCAGGAAAGTTTATGAAATAATGGTATGCTTCTATTTCCTTTTGATCTTCAGCATTATTAAATTTCATTTTAAAAACAGTGCTGTTTGTAATAAATCTAAGTTAATCACCATTTACAGTACACTCTCAAAAATCTGCACAACTTACGATTTGTGGATTTCTGAATTTTGCAGATTTTAGAATAATTCCTTTTATTTACATCTTAGAACCTCATTTGAGCAGCAAATCTTTAAGAAATAATTTATATGTTATACATGCAGTGCTGAAATAAAGTGTGCCTAATAAAAGTACAAATATTGCATGAAATTTTAATTTAAAGAACAATTTTTATACATCTTATTTTTATTGCAAATAATCTAGATTTTTGAAAAGTCTGATCAGTAGTAGTTTAAGTAAGAATATTCATACATATTTATTTTCCTATAACCTGCAAAAAAGTCAGCAATTCTCGGTCAGTCACATAAGTTTGTGCTATGAGAAAGTTTGAATGTTTATCTTCATGAGAGAAATCTTTCATGGAAACTGTCTTTCTCCTTCTTCCTCTAAATTAATATAATTTATTTTTATCTCCTAATACAGCTGAATTTTTGCAATCCACTAATCAACAAATCAGTTGTGACAATGTTTGTTTACATTGCAAATGATATGCGAGTTGAGAGTTGACTATTTCTGAGAGTTGACTATAATTAATTGTCACTAATTTCACCATTATATTTTGTCATATGCATCTTAACTTTGTTGAGGTTTTGTACTGCCCAAATATTACCAACCCTATACCTTTTATACTTATCAACAAACAGGATTTCTACAGTACCTAGTACCTGGAATTTAAGAAAACACAAAAACTCAAGAAATTTGAAAAAAATCTAATAAAAAATTGGGAAATCTCAGGGAATTTCAAAATGTATTGCAGAAACAGGGGAAAAATCAGGAAATTTAGAAATTTTTTGGATAAACATGGGGAAAAAAAAATTTATAATGAAGTTTTAATTTCAGTTTTTAATTTTAAATTGTTTAGTTAGCTTAGAGAAAAATCTTTATTTTATTTCAGTGTTTTCTAATGAAGAAAAAAGTCAATTATATGATTTTTCCCAACTATAGTAAGTTAATAAAAATTAATATGCCCTTGTATGTTCAATTAACTTGTAAAGGTGTTAGATTCTAATGCTGCATTATTGTGTGTTATTTAATCTGCTTTTCAAAGAGATAGGGAAAACTAAGAGAATTTTTTTTACAGATTTGTAAAGCAGCCCTGACAAATTAGATCAGATTGTGATAAAACTGACCTCAAAGAAACTATGGGCATTTATAAAATTGTGTTCAACAATAAAGGGGATATAAAAGACTATTTACAAACAAGTTACTAAAAGAAAATAAATAAAAAATAAAATTATAACAACAGGACAGAGATGAGAATTAAATAAAAACGGAATTTCATTCGCAAAAATTTCAAATAAATTCCTTCCCCTTAAATTTCTATTGATTTTAAAAATACGAAGCTGTAGAAATAATCAGTGAAACCCATCCTGTACATTGTTCAAAATACTCAAATAGACAACAGATGGAACCATAGGATGACTAAACAGAATCCAAGTAAATCAAAGAAACAAGGAAAAACGCCTAAGAAAACATCAGTACGCCCAGAAGTCCAAGTTATATGTGGCAAAATATTTTGGTGAAGAAACTAGTAACAGTTGAATTAAATGGCAATTTAGATTTATTAACTTCAGCATGCTTAATACTATGGGAATTTCATTATTTTATTTTGAAAAATATTTGATGCAATATGAATGGTTTTTATTGGGGATACAAATATTTAATTAAAATTATAAGAAATTTAGGAGAAATACATAAATGTTTGTTTTTCTTCTAAGTATTACAACTTTTTGTTTTTAAAATATATGCTGTGATTGCTCCCAACTGTGACTTTGCTAAACAGATACAATAAAGTAAATATATGCCAATGTTAAAAACTCTAAACTAAAAAGTGAAATTCACATACTGCAGTGTGGTATTAAGCTTACCATCATCAATGCAGAATAGAAAGACTACCTAATTACTATGTATAATTTAAATAAAATACTAAGTCAAGTTCTGTCTTAAAGTTCAGTATGGGTTATATTCAGAAACAAGAAATCAACAATTGACCAATGCTAAACATTGCTGAGAGAGTAATCATACTTTTAACTTTAAATCAGTTTAAATAATTGGCAAGCCTAAATATTTTCAAGAACTCTATTTTCTTGAAGCTTTCCATATTTATAAAAATATTAATTGCAATTTCGCAGTATCCCCTTTGTATGATCATTGGAAATGTAATACAGTAAAGCACCGTTTATACGTCTTTGAAGGGACTGGCGTGAAAGGATGTATAAATGAAAAGACGTATAATCGAAATTTTAATAATAACACTTTGATTACTACAAATTTAATGACACTTAAACAAAATTTATATGGCAATACTAATTAATAAAGTTTCTTAAGTTAGTAAATGTATATTATACTCTTTTTAAAGACAATAATTAATTTTTAAAAAAGAGATTTACTATAAAAAGTGAGAAAAATCATACTATTAATGCATGACTGGGTACAAATTACATATATCCTATATTGAGTATTATATTACATTTCTTAAGAATTGTATGAACACATTTTGAATATTATTTATATTGTGTATCTTTAATGATAAGTGTATGATTTATGTCCATACAGACAGTTATTGAATAACATTAAAAATCTTTAATATTTGTCTGATTGGCTGTTTGTCTATATGAGTATTAAAAATTCTAGAGTGAATTCAATTGATTCTTTGATCAGTATTCTTCGATCTTTCCTGTGTTCCTCCATTTAAGATGCTTTCTAGGAAAAATGCGTCTTATTTAGATTGGAAAATAATGACAGGTTGAAAAATTTTGCGAATTTTAGTAAAGTGGAAAATACGTATAACCGATATGAGCAGCATATAAACAAAGAATTTTTGCATTAAAATGAATAGCAATGAATGGAAACTTCACTAAAAGGATGTATAAACCTTTACTGTATATAAAATCCACATTATCTTAATTTTTACCTACTATATTTTTATAGCTCAGTATTTTTCCAATTTCTTATTAGCTGATACCACCACAATCCCATAATTTATTGGTTGTTAATCTGGCTCTAGAATCTGCTTTCTTGTTTATATATAGGAGCAATAATCTGCCTTGCTATTCTGAACTGATAACAGTATGCTTAAAGCTACTGAAATATCAGTAGGCAAATTTTATTTTCTATTTTAGCGTTTTTAATGTTGACTTGTATTTACTTAAATTATCTTCTGTTTGTAAAATTAGTGTAATATGTTTTAATATTTTGTTACATTGTAAATGTCTTTATAAAAATTAACATGTTGTAAATATGAATCATTGTTTAATACTTAAACAAATAAATTGTATTTAGTTATTACAAACTCGTGGCTTTGTTTTAGCACCTTTTTCTTTAAAATTATATCAACTAAATTCTTAACATATATATATATATATATATATATATATTTCTTTAAGAATTAAAGAAGCCTTTTTTAATCTTTATTGTTGATATGAATTTAATTGTTAAGAAAGTTTGTTGAATACTTTAACAAAAATCAGTAAATTTTATGATCTTTAACCCTCCGTCGGGCGCATCCTGCCTCAGAGGCCAGGTAAATATTTTATTGTTAAAATACTTGTACTACAATCAATAAATTCGTACTTATGCATCAAATTTTCGTTTATTACTTTATTCACTGCTAATAAGGTCACCATATTGAATATGTTTTTGAATTAAAAATCATGTGTAGGATATTTAGAGAATAAAAACCAGAACGAGCCTCTCAGGCACGGTGCGCCCGATTTTGTTCGTCCTACGGGTGCGCCTGTTGTAGGGTTAAGTGAATTGTTGAATGACCTTCATGCTGAACTACTATATTTGTATATAAATTGTTTAATAACCCTAATAATACAGGGTTATTCAAAATGGTGTACTTTTTTTAAAAACTGTATTCATATTTAAACAGAAACATACAATAATTTGTTTAAAAAGAAAGATAATTCAAATATGTTCTTTTTCCTGCATCTCAACATTAGAAGTGCATGAGTTCCTCTAAAATATAATTGTTGATTGTCAGATTGATTACACCAGGAAAAACAAGAAAGTGATGTTCTTCCTCTTTCTGCCCTGATCACTGAACATTTACGACCCTATGTGACTTTTTTCTTGTAGGTTTTTGTGAAATAATAAGGTGTATGCATGACCAGGGCTCAAAGTGTTCCTATATTTCCTATATATTTCAAAAAATCATGAAAAATGTTCTATATTTTATAATTCTTTACATTTTCCCTATATTTCACAAAAATTTTCCTATATTTCCTATATTCCGCTATTTCAGTTTAAGTTCTTACTTATTTTCTTCTTACCTGCTAGGTATCTAATTTAAAATCTCGCATCTTTCCAAAATACCATTTAAATTAAAAATAATGGCTTTTTTTTTTTTTTTTTTTTTTTTTTGTCAACATTCACTCTGCTAGTGTGATTGGAAATCATATGTTGCATAATTTGTCATATGTAAATAATATTGCACACATTATAAGAAAATAACAAGATAATGAAAACTTTAATCATAAATTCATTTTATTTCCAATGTTTAATTTAAAAAAATACAGAAATTAAAGCTTTTAAAAGAATCAGATTATTAAGTATCAAGATTTCTCAAAGATTTGTGATGTTGAATTTTTTTTTTTTTTTTTTTAATCTGTTATTTGTGGTTTAATATGTGTATATATAAATACATAACATCCACCAACACTATAAATCATTTTTCTTAAATTTAAAAAGTATAAATATTCCTATAAAAACAAGGCATCTAAGCATTCATTGGCAGTATTCAATTCAATATAGTACTTTCATAAAAAGAATCGACTTAACTTCACAGACAATTCCAGTATGATCCATTGGACTTGAGACTTCGACTTCATAGCTACAACAATTTATCGTTAAAAAAAACCCTTAACTATGGTATAGAAGGCACAGAATTTTTACAAAAGTATAATTTAACAGAAAATATGATGAAAAATAAAGGAATTTTTACCCATAGCTTCAAATGCTTAGAATAAAAAGGTAATTTAAAATAAAATTAATATATCCTAATGTAAATACATTGTTACTTAGAGCTTAACAAATATAATTTGAAATAAGAAATTTTTTACATACAGTCATTAAAAAAATTCATAATTCCATTACTATTTTAATATTTTTGCTTATTCTTTTATATTTTCTGTGGAGGGTGGGGGGGGGGGGGCACAATTGATAAAGTAGGCACTGATGTAATGCCTCAAAACGTATTCAACCAACTACACTATAGTTCAACTTCCACGAGTTGGCACTTCGTCCCTCCTTCTTTTCGAAGAGTTTATTTTACGGTAGGGGTGCACAAAGTGAGAAGAATGAATGGGTGGGGAAAAAAGAAGGTTGCCATGAATTTTTACTTTTCGCCAGCTGAAATCCGTTTTGCCAATTAAAAGGAGCATGTGTTAATATTAAAAATCAATGACACATGAACTAAAAGAATAAAAAAAAAAAAAAAAAAAAACACTTTTCAATCATGTCTGAAGTTTCAATAGGCACTAATGCCTTGTTTGCATGAAGAAGTTTTGAGCAATAAATTTAAACAAGAAAAAAAAAATCGTGCTGCTTTTATGAATTATAAATTATTGTCCACGCATTTTATTTTGTATTTCAGGAAAAAAATAATTTTCTTTGAAAACATTTAAAAAATAAAAATGAGAAAAAGTTTTTACGCTATACTCTTTTTTTTTTTTTTTTTTTTTTTTTAAGAAAAGAAACACATTTTTAAAAATACTGAATAAATAAAGGGGGAATTTTATTAAAATAAATTGAGCTGTACACATAATTTACAGTATTATGCACAATAGCTCTCAGAATATTTGTATACACATCAGATACGAATATGAAAGATAATTTCTTACATTATTCTTATAATGGCTTTTCATTTCTATGTATTTAGTCTTTAAAAAAAAAAAAAAAAAAAAAAAAAAAAGAGAGAGAGAGAGAGAAAGAAAGAGAAGAAAAGAAAAACATTTAATTACAAGAGTGCAGTTCTTTATTTAAATTTTATTAATATTTTTCTTTCTTTTTTTTTTTCTTTTCTTTTTTTTTTTTTTCTTTTACAGTTTTATTTATTTATTTATTTTTTAAGAGAAAGAAAGCAAAAAGAAAGAAAGTTTGGTAGATTGGTAGTTTTTTTTTTTATGGTGCTAGGTCCAAATTAGGACATAAAAAAAGAAAGAAAGAAAAAAAAAAAGAAGAAGAAGAAGAAGAAGAATAGAAAAAAAAGACTGCAAACCGAAATTTTGAAATATCGTTTAGATAATCATAACATTCCTCATCGTATTAATAATTAGTTATAATGTAACAAATATTTTTTAATGTTATAACGTATTAGAAAAAGCCCAAAAGTTCTCCTAATTTGGAATTTGGAAATAATTAAATAGATAATAAACAGTATTTTCGCCAAAATGTCGCAAAACTCGTAAAGATAGCAAACCACCTCCCTTTTCGCCCTCAACCGATTTCAAGGTAATAGAATCGTCGCTGCCTACGTCACGCTTGATTGACAGGGGCCAACTCGTGAAAGCCGAACTATACATGTAGTTAAACTGAAGGGTTATGATTTTTTTTTCTTTTTGACTTTTTAAGCATTATGATGTAAAAGGTGTCATTATTTAAAAAATATTATGTGGACTGATGTTAAATGATATAAACTGGTATGAAAGCTAGACAAGCAAGAGATGATAAAGTTGGAAATATGTTCTTTTTTAAATAATGTAAAAAGTAAACAGTAATAGATAGGTACATTTATTTTATCTTTTAAATTAGATGAGATTAAATTGGGGTGTTTACAAAGTCATTTAATCATTCCGAGATTACAAAATAATGTTAGAGAAAGTTCGTTTTTACTGAATCTCTCAATCTTCTCTTGAAATTATGTTCCCATATTTGTGTAAAAAAAAATCCTATATTTTCCTGTTTGATTGCTTTGACCCCTGTGTGACCATTATCATGTTCCTTGGAAAACCTACGAACATGCATAGGTAATGCTCTGAACTTAGTACTGCCAGATATGCTGAAATAAATGTGGAAAGAAAGAGATCATCATCTGGATGCTATCTGCATAACTAGAGGAAGTCCTATCTAACACTTATAATGTTAGAAAGTAGCAGTATTTGAGTTGTCCTTTCCTGTAAATTTGTTCTGATGTGTTATAATTTTTATTTTAGTATGTTGAAAGGAAACACTGTACATCATTTTGAATGACCCTGCATATTTATCGTAATTTGCAGATGATCTGGTGATAGTTTAATATATTTTAAATTTGCTGTGAATTATATTTAAAAAAAAAAAAAAAAAAAAAAAAAAAAAAAAACTTAAAATATTTTATTTTGTGATATTTTCAACATTATCAATGTAAGCAGGGCTTGATTTCCCAAGGAGCAAGTCCAGGCCCCCATTTATAAGAGGACCCCCAAGTCAGCAGTCTTTTGAAATAGCATTTTACATATGTGCAAAATTCACTTTGAGCACTTTATTGTATTAAAGGGTCCCCAATTGATGATTTTGCCCTGGGCCCCCATTTCTGTCAGTCAGTCCCTGAATGCAAGTAAGCTAATAAAAATATTATTAAACATAAACAAATAATTATGCTAACAAATACACAATGTTATTTTTAAATTACTCTATGCTGTAGATTGGTTGAAAGAAAGAATAGAAAATTGTTAATGTTAATATTGTTCACGAAGTTACTTAATTCAAAAGTTTTAGTAAGCAGGCATTTTTGCATAAACAATTTAAGGTATGTTATAAGTAATTAAATATTATAAGAATCAAGTAACCATTTAAAAATTGCCTTAATTTAATGATTATTTCTTTTCTTCAAATGTGTTGATAAAAAGCCTATCCCAATGCAAAACTAAAAACTGTTTGTTTTTTCTATTATTAAAATTTGTATTCTATTGATAAACAATTTAATGTCTTTCTTTATTATTAATATATATATGCATATGTATCCCTTTGTACCCAACGAAAAATTGTCTATGAATAATTTTGGTATTATTCCCATCAGCATCTATTTGAGTTGAGCTGAACCTGCAACTATTTATCTTTTACAGGCAAATGATACTGATGTTTTCTGTGATTGTTTTACTCAATATGGAAAATCTTTTTTAAAGCCTTTTAATATCCACCCTGAAACATATGCTCAATTTGCTCTGCAGCTGGCTTACTACACCATGCATGGAAAGTAAGCAAGCTTAAGATAAATTAGAGTAAATGTTTGTTTCACAAAGTTATATAAGGCTTTTCTACTTTCATTTTATTTTTTCATATTATATATTGCATTTATTAATTGGTGCTTATTTACACTTCTTTTTGTGTTATGTACGCGTACTTTTGGTTACACTTCAAACTGTCACATGACAATGAATAGTTAGGATTTATAACTTCAGTGAAACGTGTTGGTCACATAGTGATACAGAATAGTTGGAGAAATAAACATATGTACAACTTAAAAGAGATCTGAAGATTAGTGTCTTGCTTTTTTAACTAACAAGGAGGGGTCACAACTTGGAAAATTCAGTTCAGAGCAAACTTGTGCAGAGTTATTGTATCCTAGATATGAAGGTAATAACATATTAAAACAGTAGCACGCACTAGCCTAAACATTTTATTTTTACTTTATTTTATAATTAAAACAAAGTTTTTTTTTTTTTTTTTTTTTTTTTTTTAAGGTTATAGAAAATTATATATATGAGAAGCAGAAAAATATAACTACGAAAGCCACAAATATTTTTAATTCACAAAAATTAGGATATAATGATTAAAAAGCATAAATTTTATAATCAGCCTTCTGTATAATTAATCAACTGCAGCTTTAATAGCAAAGTAAATAAGTAAAAAGAAAGTTAAAAGAAAAAAAAAAAGAAAAAGAAAGAAAGAAAAACTAATAACAAACATAGAAATAAAGAAAAAACAGACTAAAAAATTAAACTAATTAAAAAATAAACCTAAATGTAAGAAAGTTAGTTGGCAGGTGCACTCTTTAAATCTTGGTTTGAGCCTCCTGTTTCATGTATTTATTTTACATAACCACTTTTGACTTATTAATATTAGAGAGCAGCTGAAATTTTATTTATATATATATATATATAATAAAGATGATATATTAAGTGTAGTAGAAGTCAAGCAACAGATACAAGATCACTGAAACACCAGTGACCAATAGGATTAAAAAAAAAAAAATTATCAGTGGATGAAATATACTAATGTAAAGAAACCAGATTAATTAATTAACAGCCTGCAAAACAAACGAATCAATAAAGTAACACAACAAATCTTAACTTAAAACCATAAACTTATCAAAAATAATGAAAAAATAACCTAAGAAACACAAGATTCCTATCTTGTGTTTCTTAGGGGGCAGTTTTCTGTTCCTTTGTGGGCAGGCGGCAAGACTTGTGACTTGCCTGTGGGGTTAAACTAGTTTCACGCCAGCAACACTCACACAGCCTGCCACGACCAGAACAGGAGCCATATTTTCATTAATTATTAAATTTATGAGTGACAGTTAGTGAGGTTCCAGAAATCCAGAATTAATATGCAATATCTAACCACAGACACTTGCTAAAAGCATAGGAGTCAGTTAATTTTACTGTTAAAATTGTCCAATTTTTCAATTGTTGCATTATGAAAGTGTCTTACAGTGAAACATACTTTAATAGGGTAAATTTCAGAATTATTTTCAAGTTATGAATTTTGAATGGGATTTTCTTTAGATGTATCATACAATATCAGTTAAAAAAAAAAATTAATAATTTAGAATCTTAATTCTTTCTGTCCTTTATATATAAAATGAATTATTAATAACGAGTTTTAAGTGTAGTAAAAGCCAAGCAGCAGATACAAGATCAATGAAACCACATAGACCAATAAGAATGAATTTTATTTTAAGTAGAAGTTCAGAAAGGTGAAAAAAATTCATCAGGGGAGACCTTTTTCACCCTTGACACCAATGTATGATTTCGTTCACTAGCAGCTATAA
This sequence comes from Salticus scenicus, assembly GCA_963930645.1. Classification (NCBI taxonomy): domain Eukaryota; kingdom Metazoa; phylum Arthropoda; class Arachnida; order Araneae; family Salticidae; genus Salticus; species Salticus scenicus. The sequence continues at coordinate 298,174,358 of OZ005655.1, read as the reverse complement.
TAGCAAATCACTATCAGGTTCCTATCGTACATGAAAATAACTGAAGTGAAATTTAAAGTGGAATAATCAATTAAGTACAAAATAACAGGGAATCTAACAGAAAACAACCATAATAAACAAACGATACTCTCAGGATGATGTATTAGGAGTCACATGGATTAAAAAAAGCAAAATAATTCAGGGTTTTAGTTGTTCATGGAGTAAAACAAGCAAAGTTCAAGGTTTAGTGGTTCATAGCTGATAAAGAATAATAAAACTATACAGAAACATGGATATTTATTGATTGATTATTATGTTTGTAAGAGTGTGATTACATTTTAAAGAATAATTGATAACTAAACAATGAAGAAATTGAATATTTAAAGGAAAAAGAAAGAATGCATTACAAGGTAAATGCAACATACCTTCTGCTTTTTTTTTTTTTTTTTTTTTTAATTTATATAATTTCACATTCTCACCCAACCATCCATGTTTTACTTCATGAACAACTAAACCCCTGAATTATTTTGCTTTTTTTTAAATCCATGTGACTCCTAATGTATCATCCTGAGAGTATCATTTGTTTATTATGGTTGTTTTCTGTTTGATTCTCTGTTATTTTGTACTTAATCGATTATTCCACTTTAAATTTTACTCAATTATTTTCATGTACGATAAGGAGCCCGCTAGAGATTTGCTATTATAGCCGCTAGTGAACGAAATAGAACATTGATGCTCAAGGATGAAGATCTCCCCTGACGAATTTTTTTCACCTTTCTGAGCTTCTCCTACTTGAAAAACATTCATTCTTATTGGTCTATGTGGTTTCAGTGATCTTGTATCTGTTGCTTGGCTTTTACAATGTTTAATAATTCATTATTATATATATTTATTAGGGATGGACCGGATATCCGGAAAATATCCGGTATCCGGCATATCCGGCTGATTTTTCAATATCCGAAATATCATCGGATATCCGGATCAAAACCACCGGATATCCGGTTAATATGCCGGATATCCGGTTTTTTAATATTTGCTTTTTGTCTTGTTTTCTTTCATTAAGATATGGTGAGAAATGCGAGAAGCAACTTTTCTCCCTCCGTTTGCGGGGAAACTTAAAAAAATAGCTTCTTAAATCACGTCACTTAAATCACGTCACTATCATAAAATTACACATTTGTGTCTCCGTTAGTTTGACTCCGCATTGCTGAGCGAGCAAGCACGTCAGTCAGGAGATCTGCCTTAATAGATGTAGATTCCTGCAATTCATTTCTTTTAATTAAAAACAAGTATGTTGTGGAAATCACAAGACTTTCTTCTATATTTTCCTATATAAATTCACTAAGGGCAAATAATTTATTAAAATTATTATTTATTAAAATTATCTAACATGATGAACACAAATAATTTTCTTCTTAGAAAAAACTGACATTAAATATTCAAAGAAAGACAGTTTTATTGTGTACTAGCAGGCTTTGCCCGCTTCGCTGGTCATTATATATTTAAGGAAACTTTTTTCTATATCGCTTTATTAAAAAAAGAATAAAAAAATACTGAAATCGCTCAAAAGCTCTTCTTGTGTTCCCGCTTCCAGGTTGACATAAATTAGTGCCTATAAACAGTTGGTGTCAACCAATCAACAGGTGGCGCTGCTATGCAGCGACTTCCACAATTTGAAAAAAGGCAATATCTGAGGAACTACTGTGCAAAATTGCATAAAAATTTACATGTGGATGCACCTGGACATAAGTTACAGCGGATCAACTTTTGGAACTAGTTGCTCAATAGGCGGCGCTCCTATACAGCGATTTCCTCAGCTTAAGGGAAGATTAAATTTCAGGTTCTAATGTGTATAATAATAAAAAAAAACTTGATATGTGAGAAAGCCTTTATGAGACATTACACCGATTCAATCTGGATGCATATCTACCAATATTTTGCGCTGCTATAGTGCAGTTTTTTCCAGAGAACGGGAATGCATGCTTCAACTTCTATGGCATTTAGCTGTACGAAACTTCATACATGAGATAACCAGTATGAAAACTTATTTTTTAAGGTGTTAGTTAAACTGTGTTTCTTTGAATATTTAGTATTAGTTTTCTCCAAGATAAAAAATCGCCTGCATTCATCATGGTAGATAATTTTAATAAATAATAGTCTTTATAGTTTATTTTAACTGAGTGAATTTATATAGGAAAATATAGAAGAAAGTTTTGTGGTGGTCACAACATACTAGTTTTACTTTCTCTTACCCATGTAAATGGTAGAGAAATAATGTTTTTGGGTCAAATTTTTTAAGTCGAGTTTTTTTTTAAAATATTATTTACACGATTTAATGTCCCCTGAATCCAAAAATCCTATTTTTAACGGTTGGTCTGTGTGTCTGTGCGTGTGTCTATCATCAGCATATCTCAAGAACAAATAATAGCAGAAAGTTCAAACATGGTATTATAAATTTTTATGACATAGGGATGCTACACTAAATCTTTCATCAAGATCAAACAAATGATTCGTATACAGGGACACCCAAGAGAATTCAAATACATTGCGTCTATGGGGGAAATTAAGTATGTGCTAATTTTCGTCAAGGTGCATCTACATGTAAATTTATATGCAATTCTGTGCAGTAGATCCTTAGCTACAGCCTTCCCTTAAATTACGGAAATCGCTGTACAGCAGCACCACCCGTTGGACGATAAGTATTCAAATTGAACTGTTATTAGGTCCATAATGGCCTTCTTACATATTAAATTTAATTTGATTGTACGCAATAGAACCTAAGATATAGCCTTCCCCTTAAATTGCGGAAATCACTGTATAGCAGCGCCACCTGTTGAGCGGTTGACAACAAAAGTTGGCAGGCACTAATTTAGGTCAAGTTGCATCTGCGTATGAAAGTATCTGCATTTATGTGCAGTAGTTCCTGAGATATAATCTTCCTTTAAATTGCTTCCTTTATTGCAGCGCCACCTGTTAGCTGATAAGCATTCAAATTGCACCAGCATAACGATTTACAATGGCCTTCTTACATATTAGTTTTGTTTGCTTATACGAAATAGATCCTGAGATATATAGCCTCCCCTTAAATTGAGGAAATCGTTGTATAGCAGTGCCACCTTTTGAGCAGTTCACACCAAATATTGATTGACACTAAATTAGGCCAAGTTGCATCTGCATATAAATTTATATGTGATTTTAAGCAGTAGTTCCGGAGATACAGTTGCCACAAAATTTTTGTTTTCTCTCTCTCTCTCTCTCTCTCTCTCTCTCTCTCTCTCACACACACACACACACACACAGACGGACAAACATTTTCTAAAAATGATCAAATCGTATTCTAGGCCTTTCAAAACGTGTAAATTCATCGAAAACGGAAGTCAAAAATTTTTACGAATCCAATACTTTCTTCTATTGAATAGAGAATAATAAAATAAAATAACTCTGTTATGGCTTTATTATCCCAATTATATTCACAATTTTACTTTATTCTGTATGTATATAGAGAAAAAGTATTGGATTCGTGAAAATTTTCGAACTCCAGTTTTCGATGGATTTACACATTTTGGGATGTCCTGAACACGATTTGACTGTTTTTAGAAAATGTCTGTCTGTCTGTCAGTTTGTGTGTGTGTGTATCACAAATTTTGTGGACGCGGTAACTCACGAGCCAATAAACGAAATTTAACCAAACTTGGTATTTAGTTGAATCCTGACATAAACTGGTGCTGATTAGATTTGTGGAACAATTGCTGAATAGGTGGTGCTGTGATCGCATTTTTTCTAAATTTTTAACATGCCAGTATGGGACAAAATCTTGTATAAATGTACTTAATGAGAGTTATTTTAAACGTGTGATTGTAAAATTAATATGAATTATTTATAATAGTAATACATGTTAATACAATAATAGTAATAGTAATAGGAATTATTTATAATAGTAATACATGTTAATAAATCATGTTAATACAATAGTTAACATGAGAAAAAAAATTGTGCATGTTGCAGCATAGCTTCACCCTCTGGAAGGGGAGTTAACACCCCCCCCCGGGGGGGGGAGTAAATTTTCAATATGGGTGTTTTGTTTCGAAAGACTTCGTCATTACCTTTAAAATAAATGGTTTAAGTATAGATCTGTGATAAATTAAAACAAAGTTATAAATTTTTCTTATCTTTTAACGAAAAAAAATTAGAAAAAAATCTTATTTCTTTTGATATTGGCAAAAAAATTTACTTTCTTTCAGCATGTAGTGATATAATTCATTCAGATAAAAATCATCTGCATTTATAATAAAAAATAATTTAATAATTTAATAAAAAAATTATGTTCAATGAATGTTGTGTAAAATTATATAGAAGAAATTCATGTGGTGGCCACATCATATACTAGTTATGCGAATAGAATTCAGTTGTATAAAAACGAAATGCAAATATCTTTTTTACTTTCTTGTACATGCAATAGAAGAAAGTATGGGATTCGTAAAAATTTTCGACTTCCGGTTTTCGAAGGATTTATACGTTTTGGGAGGTCTAAGAACATGAATTTACAATTTTTAGAAAATGTGTGTGTGAGAGAGAGAGAGAGACAAAAATTTTGTGGCAACTTTATCTCCGAAACCACTACTCAGAATTGTATATAAATTCGTACCCAAGTAGCACAGGAACGTTCTGTGAACGTCTAATAACGGTTTCAATAGTTCAAACACCGTGTTTCGTGTCAAAAGAACGTTCTAAAACACGTTCAGAAATGGTATTATTTAGAACGTTCTGAAAATGTTTGATTTGTACCATCTATAAAACGTACAATTCTAGTTCTATATAGAACGTTCAAGTGTAACACCGTCATAACACGTTCTGTAACAGTGTAATTATAACGAATATGACAAAATGACTTTTTAGTACTATTGGTTGAGAAACTAGGTTAATCATGAAAATTTTTGACTTCAGTTTTTGATTTTTTTACACGTTTTCTGGCGTGAGGAATCCGGAAGTCAAAAGGTTGGTATGGTATCGGCACCTATTAGCGTGATAGCCCGTTAGTCCATGTACACGATATCTCAAGAACAAATGATTGCAGAGAGATCGGACCAGTTTTAAAATATCGCTTATGATATTGATAAGAATCCTATTGAGAGATTTGTAACATTCTAATTTAAAAACTTCGTAAGTTATTCGAAATTTATAATTTTTAGCTTGATAGAGAATAGAGCATTTTTTACATTTTCAGTTTAACGTTTTGTTAGCACGTCAGTAAAGAATGCTTTTCAAGAATCAGTAGCGGTGAGGTGAAAAAAAATTACAAAATTTTAAACTCATGGAAAAATTTTGTGAATTTTGTATTTCATGAATCAATGTATGGAATTCAACCAAACTTGTTACATAATTAAATCTTGCCCTAAATTGGAGGTTATTTAAATTTCATTTAGGATATATCGTCCGATAGATTGCGGTGCTATGTAATGAAACCCTCCATTTATGGGACGGCTATATCTCAGCTTCTATAGTGTACAAATGCATTAAACTTAATATATTGGTATATATCATGATAACCTCTGCTAATACAATTTGGATGTATACATTGTCCAACAGGTGGCGTTGTAATCTGCAATTTAATCATTTTAACGGAAAGGCAATATTTTAACTCTTGTGATTTAACACTTAAATTTTGTGATACACTGAAGTTATAAGTGAAATCGATTTTATGTAAAGCTTTACTGGTCCATTTTGGATGCACATCGGCCAACAGGTGCTATGTTGCAATGTAATCTCATAACGGAAACGAAAAATCTCAACTTCTGTGATTTATAAATGTTGTAAATTTGGTACGTGAAATTAATATTACGTAAAACTCTACAGATTGCCTTTGGGTGCATATTGGACGACAGGTGGCACTGCCACGTTCCAATATTTTCCATTCACAGAAAGGCTATCTATCAGCTTCTGTAATATATATACTCACCAAACCTTCTGTGTGACATACATTTGATATACATTATTGATTCAATTTGGCTGTATAACGAGTAATAGTCAAACAGTTTTTTTTTTATTATTATTATTCATAGGACATTGTTTTTTCCCCTAGGAATAAGTATACGGGGATGGGGGAGGGGTGGATAAAAATTTTCACAATGATTATCTTTCAAAAGAATTCGATATCACCTTTAAAACGAATAATTGAACCATCGTTTTCTGATGATTTAAAACAAATTTACCGTTTTTTTTTTTTTTCTTCATTTGTCATAATAATAATAAACCCTTAGAAAAATAAATTTTCTAAGATCTTCTACATAGCATAAAAATGATTGTCTTCTGTCATGAAAATCTGCTAATCAAGGATGTTATTGAATAAATAATCTACTGCTTGATCAGCAAACTGCACAAGGTTCGGTCTGCATAGCATCAACATAATTGAAGAATGTGACAAAAATTTTCGCGCTTTAACTTAACGATAAGCAAGCATCTGCTATTACAGGAAGTCAAACGGTTTGGCAGTTTTATCGCTAATTTGGCTATTTTTTTCCTCTCTTTAATTATTGCTTATATTTTTCTTTCTTTTCTTTCTCTCATCCACAGATATGGATAAGAAAAATCCAAAATTTGACCCGAAAGTATTGTTTTTGGGTCAAATTTTGAAACTGATTTTTTGCAATATTTTTGCACATTTTGAGGTCCCCTGAATCCAAAAATCAGGTTTTTGTATTTGATCTGTGTGTGTGTGTGTGTGTGTCTTTGTGTATGCCTGTACGTGTATGCCAGTTATTAGCACATTTCAAAAACAAATAATTCCAGAATATGAAAACTTAGTATTCTACATTTGAATCATGTAAGGGGATGCTGCACTTAGCTTTTCCTTGAGATCAAGCAAATGCTTCGTGTACAGGGACGTCCAAGATAATTCAAATACATTAGGTATGTGAGCGAAATTTTTTTGCTATTTACAGTTTAATATCTGTAGCCTGTACTAAACAAAAATAAGTTAACATATATTTTTTTATATGCATAAAAGTATGTTTAGTGTAAAATATGGCATGAAAATCATTCCCCATTCATCTACAGGGCTACCTAGGAATGATAATTAATACTTCAAACTTCAAACCTACAGAGTAAACAAAGAAATTTTTTAAGTGGAAATTTTAACGCTTTTTTTTCCCTATAATTACACGTTTTGAGGTTCCCTGAATACTAAAATCAAATTTTTAATGGTTAATCTTTGTGTATGCCTGTTATCAGCTAATTTTAAAACAAATATTTGCAGATAATTCAAATTTTGTATTTTGAAGTTTATTTTGAGGTTGCTAAAAATGTTTGTTCAAGATTAATAAGCTTGAAAGAGTGGTGAGAAAGAAAGTTGACTGAAAAATTTGGAATGAACTTTTAAATTTAATAATAGCCAAGAATTTTTTATAGTAGGCATTATGCAATATATTTAAACGGGGTCCCCCCCCCTCCTCATTGAGAGAGTTATTCGTCAAATAATATCTGTTCCTAAAACTAGTTTGAAATTTTTAAAACGTAGATTTATATATAGTATTTGTTATCTTACACTTTAATCTGCAATCTGCATTTATAGTATTCAAATGCTAGGTAAGAGTAAGAGACAGCCATGTGAGTGTCCCACGAAATTATTATTAATATTTAAATAAAAACAGTCTTTTTTAAATACTGATAATGCATAATTAAGTAGTAATTTTTATTTTATTTTTATCTATTTATTTATTTGGGTTGAGAAGTGATGTGTCTGTCAAATGAAAGAAGAGATTTAATTGATGGTCTACATTCATGATGACGGTCGTTATTAAAAAAAATAGCGATACCTTCAAATTTCACACATTATAAAATCCAAAATTTTGCTTCAAATTATCTTGGAATGGCGAATTTTGGTTGGTGGGTATTGATTGAGTGTATGTAATAGGCACTTCGGTGGTATTTCGCGAAACTTCTAACTTACCCGCCGAAGAGGGAGAGTAAAAAGTGGGTAAGACGCTGCCGAAAGCAATGGAAACCCAGACTAATCATGTTGCGAGCGGAAGAACCATTACCAAACGCAGCTGGAACATCAACTTAAGTTTCGATTGATTTCAGCGATTTTTTTTTTCTTTTGAGATTTTGTTAATAATGACATGGAATTTTGAGAATTTATTTAAATATACTATGCAGCAAAGCGGGCAAAGCCTGCTAATGTTTATTTAAAGCATACTTAGATATGCTACACGAAACGTAATAAAATTATGAAATACTGTTCGTATGCACATAAAACATGTTTCCTATAAAATATTTTATTGTTAGCTTATGATTCATAAGGCCATATAGAAATATTTAGATATATTAGAGGATAATAAGCGAAAATTGATCGAAGTGTGTTTTAAATTTTGTTAAACGTTTTCAACTTTCCAACGAGTTAAAAATATGCTTAAAATTTAAGTTTGTCAACACCATTGTCTGTCTATTCGTTCTCTAATTTCAAAAATATATTTTATAATTCCTCAGTTACATCGTAACCGTGCTCATTTTTTATTGAAAGTATGTGTATACCGTAAGCGGTTTGATATGGGGACTCACTAAAATTTTAAACGTACAAAAGTGTATGTTTAGGTGTAGGGTGCAGGTGTTTTATAAACTAAGTGGTCCGCATGATTTTTCTTTTTTGTTTATTACTAAATATAGTAAAAATGTAGCAATTTCTGTAATATTTCAATAAAAATATAAATATCTTGCGCATTAGTAAAAAAAAAAAAAAAAAAAAAAAAAAAACTAGTTATACTGTGACGGCTTTAAAAGTTTTTTTTTTATTCCATTCTATATAATAGCGTCACCAACGATTTATTCGCACAAAATTTCAAGAAACTTAGCTTCTCACAATTAACTTTCAATACATATAATTTCGTACAATTTTCACCAATAGGTGCTGCTGTATAGGCAACTGGAAATCCCAGACACTAACAGCAACGCCACATTGTGGATAGATTACATCCGAATTGAATCAGCATACATTTCAATAATATAAATATCATATACCAATTTTGGTGGATTTAAATAACAATAAATAACATACGAAATATATATACCTTAGAAGAACTACCTACTCTGAGAAGCAAGGTTTTACCTTATCAGAAACGAAATTAAATTGTCGTCTGTTAGCTTTTTGTACCCAAATAAAATCAGTACAGATTTACATGATTTCCATCACATGTACAAGCTTAGTGTATTTATAACTATAGATGATTAGATGGAGCCTGTCCAGTAGAATTGCAATATAGAAGCAACATGTTATGAAAGCCACATATTAAAATCTAATTAGCAGTAATTTAAGTCTAGCCAAATATTAAGTTTGGTTAAATGCTGTCCACTGGCTCGTGAGAAACAGAGTCCAAAATTTTCTTTCTGACACACATACAAAGACATTTTCTAACAATAGTCGAATCATATTCCAAAAATCACAAACTGTGTGAATTTATCGAAAATCGAAAGTCGGAAATTTTCACGAATCCAATACTTTCTTCTTGACAGATGTAAGTAAAATAATAATAATAATAATAAACGGTAATCATACGCTTGATCCAATCTTGAGGTTGAAATAATTAAAAACAGCTAAAAAAAATGTTTTATTTATTTTCTCCTATATTAACCCTTTGCCGGCCCTAGTGCTCTAAACCGCTATACATAGTATTGCCAAATTGAGGGACTCTTTTATTTAACGAACACCAATAATTTTGAGGAGTGATATTTGATATACATAATGGACGAATAAACTTCGAAGTGATTAGATAACCGATGCAGTAGAAATTTATTGGTGGATATTGAACAAAAAAAATCCTGAAATTTGGCAACATTCAAAAAAGGAGAGGGAAATTCAATAGGACCGGCAAAGGATTAAATTAAAGGTTTAAAGGATAAAATTTCGATCCGTGCAGTCATCTAGAATAACGTTTAGTATAAAAATACACAGATTATTTTTAACTAATGGTTGTGAAATGATTATATATATATATATATATATATATATATATACACAATACTGATAATTATTCAAAAAAACTTTTTGTACATTCGGCAGAAAAATTACTGAAGCACACATCCACGTTTCATATATACTAGCAAACCCGTGCGGCATTTTCGCACTTTATTTCTTTTCTTATTTACCTTTAAAATTTGAAACTTATAAATATTATATCAATTTCACCCCTTAATTAAAATTTTAATTTACCAGAAGCCAAATTATTATTAGATACAAATAAATATTGTGCAATAGTGAAACCAGAATTATTCAAAGAAAAGCTTCAAAATAAAATTCATGGTTTATGACTCAGTTTTCATACTTCCGCAGACAGTACGGTTTTAGTAAAGGACCCCTGTGACGCCTTTTAAATTTTAATGTATGCAATGGCATTTTATTTATTTTAGCGTAATTTTTTGTAAAAAAGAAAAAAAAAATCCTATACTTAAATTGATAATATTTTTTTATGATTGCGTTTTGTAGCCAATTTATGATAATATATCATGTTCTGTTTATATCTTTGAAATATTGCTAGGTTTATACTGACTCTTGCAAAGATTTTGCAGAAATAACTTTCAAAAATACATTTCTCATAAAATAATGTCCTCAAACAAATATCGTCATGTTTTCTTTATTAGATCATTGAACTGAATCCGCGTGCTTAAATATTGTTCATTTTTAAATACTATTTTTTATCCTCACGTATTTTATTAATTTTACCACTGTCGTATCATTTCAAAAAATATTAATTGAAATTGGTCCACGTTAGAGAAATATTATATAGATATTAGTTTGATCACTAATTTTTATCATCAATCTACTTTTTTATAAACAGCTTAAGACTAAGATTATGACTCGATAAATATTTACTCAACAAAACAGTTTAGGTGCAAATATTTTGATTTACTAGAGCTTCAATAACATTTCTGCCGACAGTATATGGAGTAGCATCATTCACAACCGCTCTTTCGTGCCGGCAAAATGATTTTAATATTTTTTGAAATAGCTCACAATTTTTAAAATGAATAGTTGAATCAAGCTTCTGTAATAATTTGAAATAATTGAATTTATATATATATATATATATATATATATATATATATATATATATATATATATATATATATATATAAACAAATAAATAAATAATATTTTTTTCCATTATTGGTTTTTTTCCTTTCTCTCATTTTTTTCATAAATGTAAAATGCAGAAATAACTACTTTTAATTGAACAACGTGGATTTGTTTAAGAAAATATAAAATACAGTTTTGTAATGGCCACGACGTACTAGCTTGATTTTGTAATTATCATCCTGTTTAGTTAGATAAGCTTTCCTTGAAGTGGCATTTTATGTAATTCAATAAAACAAGCATGCAACATTTTAAATACACCACGAATTTTTATATCTTGCCTCATCATAAAAATAAACTATTTAACAAAATATTGTTAAATACAAACTCTGTAACATAATATTTAAATAACATTTTTTTAATACAATTGTTGAGTTCTGCATTTTTCATTAAAGTAACTACATAAAACAAAAATAGTTTTTTTAACCCCTAATAATTAAATAATGACTATGCCACAAAATGAAAAGGACTACTTGTGTTGTTTTATCTCAAAATAGAACGCTGCCAAATTTGACTAGACCGCCAAATTACCAACAAGGGTTGCCAGTTCCATAATTTTCAGCCGCGAAAACCAAATGATTTCATATCAATTTTCTCATGTTGATGACTTTCTGATTATCAAAGAGAGACGTAAGAGTGAATTTACTTTATATATCTTACATACATATATTTTGATACACTATTAATACTTTATTCATACTTATAATAAAAGTTTGTATATAATTATTAATCAGATGCTAAAAAGTTTGACTTGTTATTTTTAAGTTTTTTTTTTTTTTTTTTTTTTTTTTTTTTATCTCGAGAAATTGAAAAATGCTGTTAATGTAAATCTAACTACTAATTTGTTTTCTAACAGCATTTGAATATTAGTATTACCAATGAATAAATTTTACAAGCAAAACTTGTCACATAATAGTATTATGACATCAAATATTTTTTCTGTTATAAATAAGCGGGATTTTTGTGTAAAAAATAAACATAATTTAAATTTCTCATCAAGAGAAAAAAACATATATTAATTTCTTATAAATCTAATTTTAAGGTATGTGTGCTTGTGTCATTTTGTCAGTCTTAATAAGGCTATGGTGGACGTTGAAAATCTTTCTTTGAAATTATTGTCTTACAATTGTTTGTATTGCATATAATGGGTCGTTCAATGTAAAGTGAATTGTTTCCTTCTAAATAGATTTTGAAATAACGAACTTTTTGCAAATTTATATGTAGGAAAACAATTTAAGATTTTGTAAGCATTACCTATTTTTAGCGTTTAAAACAAATCAGAGTAGTAAGAATTTATAAATTATAAGAAAAATAACTTAGAAGTTTCATTTTTATAATTATTTAGAAGTTTTAGTTTTCTGAAAAAACAATGTAAGGCCATTTATGGGATTTTAATGCAATAATTAGAGGTTTTTCACTTTTATAATGAAAGATGTAACTAAATGTGGTAAAATTAAGCAAAAATATTCATATTTAAAAAATATGGAGTTTACACCGGTTTCACAGCGTATGTTTCACAGTGTCTGTATATGCATTGAAATGTATGAATATTAAATATATTAAAATTTCCTGAATACTACCAAAGTTTAAAAAATTAAAATTACAAATTTTAATCTTTTTTTAAATTGTTTAAAATGCTTTAGTCTTAAGTTTTTACTTCGATCTTATATTATTGTAGTTTATAAATATACTCTAAATGCATCTGTACATTTATTTTGTGGATTTATTTATAAATATATATATATATATATATATATATATATATATATAATTTTTGAATTAGAAAAAAAATAATTGCATGAAAATTCCACAGTTAAAAATATTACAAAAATAAAAATTAACTCATCAATCGATCCACAAAGTAAAGCACAAATGTATTCAGATTATACTAATAAACAATATTAGTGCAAAATCAAGGAGAATTTTCAAAAATTAAATAACGTAGATAATTTTTTTTTTTATATTATGAATTTTATTCTTTTAATTTTTATAACCGTTTATGACCATGTACGTGTGATTCTACTGGTCAGACAGAAAATTATATTTCAGTTTCAATATCCATGTAATAAATGCTAAAAAAGAGATTATGTATTAGTTTTCTTAAATTCAATAACATCGATTTTCTCAAGACATGTGAGTAAAAGCCTGCTTATAAAAATGCTAATTTAATTTAATGTTGTAAATGTTTACAGTCAGTTACGGTTAATATTAAGAGAACATGTTTAAAAACAGAAATTTATTAAGAAATAAAAACAGAAATTTTACAAGAAATTTTTATAACAACAGTTTCTAAAATTTCCGTTTTATGGCAGAATTTCTTGAGATTATTAATTTCTTATCCAACATTCATTTTAAATTCGTATATTTTTTAAAGTAAAAAAGTTTATTTTACATTTAGATATTTAAAATATTGTATTAAGTTTCATGTTTTTATATTTTTGACAAAATATACATATATATATAGAGAGAGAGTTTGAAATTAAGATAATTTGTGAGTTGCGTTTTACTATATAGCAGTTCGTAAGATATCTTTCTTGTAAAATACTAATAGATAGCAGCACTACTCCGAAATTCACTTAAAATTTACGAATGCGTAGTTGCTTTAATAATATTTCGGTGCTTTCTTTTTTCACTTGAAGAAGAGTCGGACTGATAATTTGACCTGAAACAGCTATTGCGTTTCTTTTATTTTCAATTTATAACCTATTTGTCACCTTCATATCAAATGGTAATGAAGTAAAAGAAAAAAAAAGTGCATTAAAATTTAAATAAAATCTTATTTATAACCGTTATGTTTATGCATAATGTATAAATTTCATAGTATAACAGATTTTTACTTTTGTTTATTTTAAATAATTTCTTTAAAAGAGAAATCTTTATTATTTATTTATTTATTTATTTGTAGTATTTATTGGAAACAATGGTAGTATATAGCTGAAAAGATTAAACTTATTAAAATTAAAATTTAATTAAAATTAATTTGTTTTTTTTTATTCATTCATTTCTTTTTAAAGGAAAATGTACTTTTTCGTTTTATTATATTCATCGAAATCAAATGGTAATATAATAGAAAGAGCAGGGGCTATAAAATACATGCTTCAAAATCTAAAGAGGTACAGTTGACTTTAACATTGTAGTTCTTAAATAATAACAGATCCACCTGTTGTTGATAAATACTCATTTTATCATGAGATATTTAGATGAATTTTTTTTTTTTTTTTTTTTTTTTTTTTTAGCTTACTTACTGATTTTTTACCAAGCAACATACATTATATATAATATATATATATATATATATATCAGTCGAACCTCGTTTACGGGAATCTCATGGGGAATAAAAAAAAATTGTTCATGTTATCAGTAGTTTATATTGTCAGTAACTGAGAAACTGACCTTTGTTTTAGCGGGGATTGTGGAAACTATTCATGATAAGCGGTTTACGTTAATTAGATTCGACTATATATATATATATATATATTGTATCAGAAAAAAAAAGTAAAAAATTTACAAATTTAAACTCTCAAAGTACAGAGTATTGTTATAAAGTTTGGAATAAAATCACAACACAAAATATGGAATAGAGTTTCATATTTTTTTCCCTTTATTTTTCTCATATTCCATTTTCAGATTTAATGCATCTTTTTCAGACGTGAATTTTACTGTAATAATTTGCTTAAGTCAACTCTGATAGACAAGTTTAATGCATCTGAATGTTTGCATACATGTATTTCAATTTAATCTTTAAAGCGTTTTTATTATACCTCTTTAATTAATTGATTACGAAAATATGTCTGCTATATTCAATATTTAACATTCTTCAATATATAGCTAATAAAGAAATTTCTAAAAATATTTCTTCTTGTAACCAAATATATTTATGTTAAATGTGTAAAAGTTATTCTCACTTAACCCTTTGAGGGACAAGATAATTTTGATCATTTAAAATTATCTGCCACCAGTACGTACAAACAAATATAAGTGATTAAAAAGAAAAATGGAGTTTTTCTTCTATATTATTAAAGTAAAACTTTGTAAAAAAAAATTCTTGGACAAGTTTTTACAGTTGGGAATTAAAATTAGGTTTGATATAATGTATTCCAAAGCCTTTGAAAGGGTTAAACGAATTTAAATAAATAAAAATGTATAAGTCTGCGTAGCTTTATATTTTTCTTTCATCTGAATTATATAGAGATCTACAAAAATATAATTAAGTGAACTTGAACATTAATGTTACAAACAATACTCTGGTTAATATAATCCTTTTTTTTTTTTTTTTTTTTTTGGTATCTGGTTGCGTAAAAACATTATGTAACATTGGGCATTATGTAAAATCACAATGCACAATATTGTTTTAATTTAATCTTTTAAAGTTTTATTTTCGTATGCATTTCGCATTATTAAGATATATATTTTTGAAAAATTTAAACTGTTGTTCCGAATTTATCATTTTTGGTGTATAACGTACAAAACTCATAAATATTAAATATGTACATAGTAGACATACGTTGTACAGTATCTAAGAACTACAATGCCGTATATTTATTAAGAGTATATTGTACTGTATGTAATTAATGAATCTGTCAATTTTATGATTAATAATCAAATAGTAATTCAGATAAAGCTAGTCTGAATACACACAAGTGTAAGCACATATGTAATCCACAGAATAATTATTGTGCATCTTTATATACGTATACAGATGATGGGGGACCAAATAAGAAAAAAAGCGATACTTTCGAATTTAAACATTTTGTCGGAAATTTTGAGAAACATTTGATGGATACTTTGTGGGTGTAAATAACATGTTATATCACATATGTTTAAAAAAAATACCCCAAAGATAAGAAAAGAACCACTAATAAAATTATATTTTTACATATTTGGCACCATCTTGTAATTAATAATGCTTGAAATTTATTGTAGTTTTAGCATGTTTTTATGGCGCTCTTTTTAATTATCATTTATAATTCACCATCACAGAAAATTTCTTTAACGAAATTAAAGACTTTCAAGTGTTTTTTATTTATAATAAGCACGGTTTTTAATTTATTATAAGTCATTTTTAGAAAACTTGACATAGTACATTAGACACAACATTCTGTAATCTGAGATTAAGAACATTAAATTTATGCAAAAAAATGAGCATTTTTACTAAAAGATATTTATCTGCGCATGCACAAGATTTAACGAAAAAAAATTTTTGGGTATTATTTTGTGAAATGTATAGAACTCATGCAAACATTGTGAAAAATCAAAAAGATATCGTCAACAGAATTAGTTGAAATTTAAGCACTATGAAAGACAAGCAAAAGTATAAGTATGTAATGCATATTTTTATTTTTAATAAGTCCTTGGGAATACACTGTAAGTTAATTAAATTGAAATCTTTATAAAACCACTTATCGTTCGCTTCTCTTTCATATTGCTTTAAATTTAACTAATTCTATCGATGATATGTTTCTAAATTTCCCTGATATTGCTTTGGTTATTTTTTCAGAGTATTTATGTATTTGGATAATAAATTTTGTAAAAAAAAAAAAAAAAAAAAAAACTTTGTCACCATTTGTGGATGCAAAGTTAAAACTTATTTAGAAAAAATACTCATATTTCATCTTATATTAATATTTTTATATTATATTTGTATTATGTTATGTCTAATGCACTATGTCAAATTTTCTAGAAATGGCATTAAATTGATCTGAAAACCCTTTATGTTATATAAGCAAAAAATGTTTCGCAAATTTTCAATAAAGATAAAAAAAAAAATAAAAAAAATAAAAATATTCTCAATGAATGCGCGTACTGACAAAATTATGAATACACATAAATTAAAGAAGCCACATAAGAATAAATGCTACAGCTACAACGCATTTCAAGTGCAAATTTTTATAAATAAAAATTTACCCCCCCCCCTCCCCGTTAAGATCCCTTCTTTTCTTTCTGGACAAAATCTTTACATAAATATATGTGGAATAACATGTTTTTTATACCCATGAAGTTCTATGCACTTTATCAAGATTTCTCTATGTATTTGACAAAAAGGCTAAATCGGAAAATTACACATTATTTTGCCACTCGTCTGTATATCATGAAAATGGCTAAAAATTGACTTTTAAAGTTTGGAATTCAAGCATTCTCTGGAATAAAAACTATTTATATTAATGGATACAACACGATAAAATTGTTGTGAAATATAATTATATATATATATATATATATATATACGAAAGAACAATAGTTTTATTTATAAAGTATTTATACAAAAGCTATTTCTATATGTTTTCTTTCTTTAATTTTTCTTTCTTTCTTTTTTTTTTTATACTAACCTTCTGAACCAGAAAATAATGGCGTCCAATAAGTAAAAATTATGTTTTTAGCATAATCATAGACAGAGATTGGGTGAGGACGGCTTTCTTTCCTTTTACTTATGTCTAACATAATATAAAAACGGAAAAGGGAAAACGTTATCAAAACAATAAATAATATATTTAATAAGTAAATAAATAATATACTAAGAAATGATATATTAAATATAAATAATATACTTACTATATTTTTTATTAAAAAAAATAATAATAATTACATTTGTTTATTATTTAATATGCCATGATAGCATAATTACATAAAATGAGTAAAAATTGCGTTGACTCATTTTAAAGAAATTTAAACATTTAATGATTACCAATTACATTGCCATGTGGAATAAGTTTAAATATCTGTAAACATAATTTTTGTAAACTGCTGCTGTAAACTGAAAATATGAATATACACATGCACTGAAATTTAAAAATATGAAGTATGTTAAATATTTTGATTAAAAAAATTATATTTAAGTATTTGGAAATTTTTAAAATTTCTTCCTTCTAACTAATTTTTAAATTTTCGTTTCAATTTCTTATTATTATAAATTAACAATATATTCTAAACTCAATTGCATATAATTTTAGCGGTGTATTGGTACATTAATTTTCGAAAATATTTTTTATGTTGGAATATTAAAACTTTCTATGAACTTCAGCATTCAAATATATTTTTAAACTATCCATGGACTTACAAAGTTGTACCCAGAAATGTTTAGAATATACAGGGTGCAAAGTCGAGAGCAGGCCTTTATTTGCACAACAATTGGTCTCAGACGTTCTCCAATTACAAAATGTATTTTTTAAAAAAATGTAAGCATTCATTATATGACATGTTTAAATTAAAAAAATCAATTTATTCAAAATCACAAAAATTGGTAATTTTTATACGGTTTTCAGGACGCTAATATTAAAAGTTGACTTTCAACTTAAAAAATATAACACGAAAAGTTTCACTTTTGTGCGCCCAAAATTGTCTGAGATAGTTAGTTTCAAAATTTAGGATTATTTCGCATTTTCTCGGGATTTATTAAAAAGACAATGAAAAATTCTTTAATAAAGCCCGGGAAAAAGCAAACAAATTCCAAATAGGATATTTAAACCGATCCCTTATTGAAGGCCTAAATATGTTAAAAAATCTAAACTTTAAATATCTTGTTCCATTTTGGGAGAATATAAATGAAACTTTTTGTTAGGATGAGTGTCAATTTTTTTAAATATCACTATAGGGATCTGGAACTGTATAAAAATTTAGTTTTTGTAATTTTGAAAAAATAGATATTTTAAATTTAAACTTGTCATACCGCTCATATTTTTATAAAAAAAATTTTGTAACTGAAACTATATGTTTGCGACCAATAGTTGCGGAGATAAAGACAGTCTCGTGATTATCTTTGTACCCTGTATTAAAAAAAAATAATATATATATATATATATGTATGTATAAATGAATTTTTAATCGTAGTTAAAACCAGGCAACCGATATAAGATCACTGAAACCACATAGAACAATGAGAAGGAAATTACAACAAATTTAAATAACATGTGGAGACTGATTGTGATTTATTGAAACATTTATTTTTGTTTATTTATTTTTATTTTATTTAACTTCAATCTAATCATACATTTATTCCTAGATTATTCGTTGCAATTTTAATAATTTTGCCGGTGCGTAAAAACGACATGAAACTCAAATCAAAAGATACAAACAAGCAACGAGAAGGAAAAAAAAAAAAAAAAAACAGCATTTTTTTTTTTTTAAAGGAAAAGCTCAGAACGGTGAAAAAGAAGAAGAAGAAAAAAAAAAAAAACTCGTCAGGGGTGACCTTTTTCACCGTTGAGCACCAATGTACGATTTCGTTCGTTAGCAGCTATACCAGCGGACACCCAATCGTACAAGAAATTAATTGAAGTTAAAAATGAAGAATAAAGTGGAATAAACCAGGGGTGCAGAACATGTCCGAACGTCCGAACGAGGTTCGGGTGAAATTTTGAATATTTTTTTAAGAGAAAATAAAAATGTAAATCAAAAATAACAATTTGCTACTTTGAAGTGCTTATACACTAACAGCGACATTTTTATGTTACACTGTATGTTTATTCTCTTAAAGATTTATTACATAGAACAAATGACTTTGAATAGCAAAGTAGATTTTTGCATTATTGAGGGAAATTTATACTGTGTTTGGGGGAAATTTCCGAGGTTTGAACATTTTCTGCACCCCTGGAATAAACTATTAATTCAAGAACACAGAGAATCAAACAGAAAACAACTATAAAAAACAAACATTACTCACAGGATGATGCATCCGGAATCCCAAGGATTAAAACAAGCAAAATAATTCAAGAGTTTAGTTGTACATAGCAGATGAAGAATGATACAACACAGCAACAGGGATATGAATTACTTTTTTTTAAATTCAAATAATGTTGGAGAAATTTGAACATACTTAATTTAGACGTATATGCATGAGAAATTCCATATTCTACGACAGTAATTCCCAAAAATTGTCATAACGTGAAAGTCAACACTATATCCCTTAAAAATTTCCTTAAATTTTTGCATTTAAAAAAAAAAAAAATTCTTTTTTTCCCCTAATCTGAAGATAATGGCGTTATAGTATTAATAACGAAACTTTAATAAACACCATAAAAGGCAAGAACTCGCAGCTGCTACAAAAGAAAAAAAAAACCGGCAACGCATTCAACACACTCAACGTGCTTGTTTGCAGCTCTCGCGCTTACATTGTTCGCCTGATGAAGGGTTGTGTCTTCTTTTAACCCGAAACAATTGTTTCGAGTTCTTGCATTTTATGGTGTTTATTCAAAGTTTTGTAATTAATACTATAACTTCATTATCTTCAAATCAGGGGAAAAAAAGAAATTAAAAAAAAAAAAAAAAAGAAAAAATTTAAGAAATTTTTTAAGGGATAAAGAGACGTAATGGCACTATTTTCGGAAAACTCTCATATAATATCGAATTTTTGATGCATATTACGTTGAAATTAAAGGAATAGTAAGTATGTTAAAATTTCTCAAACATTATATGAATAATAAAAAAAAAAGTAGTTTATAATCCTGTTCATGTGTTGCATCATCAGCTATGTAATTTTTAATAAAAAAGCACCACAAAACTGGCGTTGTAAAAATTATTACTTACAGACTTTGAATAAACACCATAAAATGAAATAAACTCGCAACAATTGTTTCGGGTCGAAAAAACAAACGACCCTTCATCAGGGGAATAAAGTAAGCACGAGTGCTGCAGTCAAAGCGGCAACGCACCAATTGCGTTGCCGCTTTGACTGCAGCACTCGTGCTTACTTTATTCGCCTGATGAAGGGTCGTGTGTATTTTCGACCCGAAACAATTGTTGCGAGTTTATTGCATTTTATGGTGTTTATTCAAAGTTTGTAAGTAATAATATGTACTTTTTACTTTTAAACGCCCGTACTGTGGTGTTTTTTTTTTTATAATGACGTCACAGTTTTTTTTTTTTTTTTTTTTTTTTTTTCTACACTATTTTAGAACGTTTACAGTACGTTTTCTAGAACGTTCTGAAAATGTGTATAACGTTTTGAAAACGTTCTAAAGACGTTTAGAACGTTCTGAGACCGTATACGTAGAACGTTCTCAGAACGTTTCTATAACACCGATGGTGATAGTTACACGTTCATTGAACGTTCTCTGAACCGTACTATTGTACGGCTTCAAGATGGACAAATAGACGTCTATAACACGTTCAAAGTGAACGTTCTTAGAACGTGTTTGTAGAACAATTTTTGAACGTTCAGAGAACGTTTCGGTGCTGCTTGGGTATATAGATGCACCTTGACCTAAATTAGGGCTTATCAACTTTTGGTGTCACGGCTCAACAGGTGGCGCTGCAATACAGTGATTTCTTGAATTTAAGGGGAGGCTGTATCACAGGTTTTATTGCGTATGTTTAAACAAAACTTCATATGTAAGAAGGTCATTATGATACATTATGCTGATTCAAGTTAAATGCTTATCGTCCAACAGATGGCGCTGCTATACTGCAATATAAAGAAGGCTATATCTCAGGAATTACTGTACAGATTTGAATATAAATTTATATGTAGCTGTACATTGACATATAATAGTAGCTGTCAACTTTTGGTGTCAACCACTCAACAGGTGATGCACACGCAGCGATTTCTGCAATTTAAGAAAAGGCTATATCTCAGGTTTTATTGGGTATAATTAAAGAAAACTTGATATGTGAGAAGACCATTATGAGACATTATGCCGATTCAATTTGGATGTATATCTATATATCCCAATAGGTTACGCTGCTATAGTGCAGTTTTTTAGATTGCTGTAAGATGAAAATCGCCTGCATTTATCGTGGTGGGTAATTTTAATAAATAATGCTTATCGGCCAACAGGTGGCGCTGCTAAAAAAGCGATTTCCGCAATTTAATGGAAGGCTATATCTCAGAAACTAATGCACAGAATTGCATTAAAAATTATCTGTAGTTGAATCTTCACATAAATTAGTTTCTATCAATTTTTGATGTCAGCCGCTCAACAGCTGCCGCTGCCACACAGAGATTTCTGCAATTTAAGAAAAGACTATATCTCAGGTTCTATGGCGTATAATCAAACAAAACTTGATATGTGAGAAGGACATTATGAGACATTACGCTAATTCAAGTTGGATGCTTATAGACTAATAGATGGCGCTTCTATACTCAAAATTTCCTCGATAACGGGAAGACTATATCTAAACTTGTATGAGATATGAGATAACCATTATAAATACGCATTTTTAAAGATTTATTTATAGGCAATAAAACTGTCCTTATTTGGATATTTGGTTTTAGTTTTCTCCAAGATAAAAATCATTTGCATTCTTCATGTTAGATAATTTTAATGAATAATAGTTTTAATAAATTATTTGCCCTTAGTAAATTTGTATAGGAAAATATAGAAGAAAGTATTGTGGTGGCCACAATATACTAGTTTAATTATTGTGTGCTCTTAAAAAACTGAAAATTTCATGTGAACTGGGGAAGGGGACTGCCGGATATCCGATGGTATATCCGGCCGGATATCCGGATCCGGCAAAGTAAAAAAATATCCGGAATGCCGGATATCCGTATCCGGTTATCCGGTAAAATCCATATCCGGTCCATCCCTAATATTTATATATAATAAAGATGATCTATTAAGCATAGTAGAAGCCAAGCAACAGATACAAGATCACTGAAACACCAATGACCAATAAGATAAAAAAAAAAAAAAAAATCATCAGTGGATGAAATACACTAATGTAAAGAAACCAGATCTATTATATATATATATATATATATATATATATATATATGACTCTTTACTGTACAGTTTAATCTCATACAGTCTGTTTTAGCCTTGAAATATAATTAAGGACTAAATTCATTATCATTATTGACTAAATAAGATTCTGTTTCAATGGATACATCACTAATTCTAAAATAGAGTATGAATTTGATAATATATATATATTTGTAAGATTTCTTCTGGTTTTATCCCATACAAAGTATTTATAGATATAATGAAAGTTAATAATTTTAAGATTTCACATATGTTTAAATTGATTTATTTGTTATACAATTAAATATTATTTAAAACTAAACTAATTGTTACTCTTCAAATTGTTCAGTACTGACAAGCATTGTATTAATTTATAAGTAATAATACTTTTTCTATGAATAAAAACATAAATTTTTCACAAGTACATGCAATGTAGGGGGGGGGGGGAGTTAAATATTCAAATTTATACTACTGAAGAAAAAGTCATTAAGGAATTTCAATGAGCAGTTCCTTTATATCCAGACTTGTTCTTTATATCTCAAATTATTTTATTCATTGTTTTATTTTATAAAGAAAACTCATTATTTATTTATTTTGGCTATCCACTTAAACTTTTCTTGATTTTGTTATTGTCTTAATAATGTATAAATTTAATGCTTAAAACATGTTTTTGACATATTTTGAAAACATAGTTTTGTATTGTACATTCAAAAAAAAAAAAAAAAAAAAAAAAAATTCTAAGATTGATAATTGTTTGTATGAAATTTAAAATAAAAATATATGTGAAATGTATTTTTTATCATTTTGTAAATAAATTATGTGTTTCAGACCAGCACCAACTTATGTTACAGCAGCTACTCGTCAGTTCTATCATGGCAGAACAGAGACAATGAGGTCATGTTTTCCAGAAGTGCTAGATTGGATTCAAGCCATGGTAGAAGATAAAAAATCTGTAAGCCATTTTTTAAAGAATAGCTTATGTTTTCATCTTCTATTATAAGTTAAATATATTATTAGGTATGTATTTAGATTATCAATATCAACATTAAATCTGCCATTAAGAATATATATAAACTTTATACTTCAAAAAATTATATGTTCTTGCATAATAGTTTATTATTTTTTAGTTTACTATATTAGAATTACTATTTCTTTAGTTCATGGGTGGTGCACTGGGGAAATTTCTGATATTTTCTTATAAGAAAATAAAGTCAAAATAGCAATTTGTTTTTAAAAAAAAGTTTATAAATTAACAGCATATTATTAAATTAAATTGAATACTTATTCTCTTAAACACATATTTACATATAATAAATGTTTTGTTTAACTTGATAGAATCTTCTATTATTTTGAAAAAAATTTAAAATGTGTTTGAAGGAAATTTCAGAAGTCTGGACGTTCCCTGTTCCCTGCACCCCTGGTTTTTTGTTTATTGAAAAACAAACTCCCCCGCCCTGGGGTCAAGTCTCTCCCCTAAAGGGGGCAAATTTTCATTATGGGTATCTTTCAAAAGAGCTCATCAATACCTTTAAAACGAATGGCTGAATCATCGATCTGTGATAATTTTAAATGAAGTTATTGATTTTTTTCATTTTTAACAAAAAATGAAAAAAAAAAAAAAAATGTATAGGAGAAAAAAATTGACTTTCTTTGGATATTCAGTGTTATACTACTTCTCTAGAATGTAATTTGTCTGTATTCATCATGGAAGATAATTTTATTAAATTATTTTAATAAATTATTTTTACTGAGTGAATTTGTATAGGAAAATATAGAAGAAAGTCATGTGGTAGTGACAACATTCTAGTTTCTTGTTTATTTTTAGATTCTTATCACCTTGTGCTTTATAGTAATTTTATAATATGCATGCCTCTCTTATTAAATATTTATATTTTGATCTATTTATTTCAATATTAATCTTATTTATTTAAATATATCAACAAAACAATCTAAAGTAAATGTAAATTTGTATTCTACTCTTATCGTTTGCCTGTAATATGTAGACATTAAGAAAATAAAATTTTAAATGTTCTAATAATTATTATTATTTACAAATCTATTAAAAGAACATTTATTTTTGAGTTATGTTACTTAATAAGTTTTAAAGAGTCAGTGTTGATGAGGCAAAGAGACTGTAACTTAATCATATTGAATATAAAACTTTATTAGCGTGCTTGGGTTGTAGAGTAAAACAGTGCTACTACTATTCTTCGACCACATTTCATGAAACCATGGAAGCATATGCGCAAGTTCTAACTCAACGAGTCCAATGCTAAAATAGGGATGACAGTCATCTGACTCAGAGAAAATGCGCAATAACTGAACACGAAATTACTGGATGTTTTCCAAATTTCAAAATGTCGGTCACACTGGCATCCCTCTAACATTTTGGATGCGTCCTCACTGCTAGTTTTAGGATATTTGGCCACACTGTAGCTTTAGTGTACAAATACATACTGAACAAAAAAAAAAAGATGGCGCTTGATACATACAACATATAGACAATCAGATTAAGTCAGGTTTATCTGTAAGCCTTAATCATAGATTAGCCGTTTTACTTTAAAATATCATTCTGAAATTTATTAGTTATTTTTAAAAATATGCTTACTGCGCAATATTCATGCTTTTCAAAAGCTTGAGCAGAGCTTCTGTCACCTTATGAACTTGCCTATTTCTGCCACTAAGCTAGATGTTTACCTTTGCACACAATTTGTAATTGAATTATATTTACATTTTACTGTTTCAGGCCAAAGAGAAGTTTCATTTAATGCAGCTAGCATCTGAGAAGTTTAAGTCTCTAATGAAAGATTGTACTAAAGCTCAAGGTGAGTTATTCTTTATTGAGATAAATAGTAATTTGAATGAATAATAATTTTTGTTAATAAATACCATAAATTGCAGAAAACATTCAACAATTATTTTTATTCTAAATACTTAAGCGTAGTCCTTTACTAAAGGTTAAAAAATGAGTTATGTGTGCAGGAGGGGAGAGTGTCTATCTGCTCCCGTGCTTTCTCTGCTCACTGTATACCAGATATTTTTTTTTTTTGTACAATTTTACCTATTCTAAGGAAGCACGGAAAATTGAAAGTGCACTGGCCATTAAAAATTGCTAATTGGGTCTTGGTGTTACGTAAAATTTTGCCAAGCCACTTACTATACTTTCTTTCAAAGACCTATATCTCCCATTTTTAAAATAGATTTTGAAAATTCCAAAAGTTTACATTTTTTTTTTTTTTTTTTTTTAATTATATAGGTAAAATCAAATGTATTTTTATTTATGAGAAAGGTATTTCACATAAACTTTAAATCAGATTATTCCTTAATTATCAAAAATATAGTCAAAACATTTTTAATGCATTTTTTACTTAAATTGATCCCCAGTTAAATAAATAATAATCAAAAGTACAAAATATTGTACTTAACGAATATTTTGCTCCAAAGTTCAAATAGAAATGAAAATTATTGTTGCAACAAACTTTATATAATTCAAATTATATGTTATTTGAAAACATTCCAACGTGCATTTTTTATTTTGTATGTTTAAATAAAGAGTCAAAATAAAAATAATAAATTTGTTTTAACACTAGAATCGTAGCACTTTTGATATCTAAAGTCGTAGGCTACATCAATTTGACCTTGATTTAAAAAATTCACTTTGTAATGCAGAAATAATACTACATTTAAACAGTTATGGAATTTATTTTTCAACATTTATATTAAGATTAATGTTGCATTAAAGGCAAATATTATTATAATTTAAAAATTTATTAAATGCAAATATTCAAGTGAAGCTTAAGTTAGAATGGCTCATTCTGTGGTTTCAGGTACAGGTGTTAAAAGCAAAAATTAAATTAGTAAAACTTTATTTTTTACAAATAATTATCAACATAAAATTCAGAAAAGGTCACTTTAAAAAAGGTTTTTTATAATTTTGTGAGGAAAACTAAAAATTATTTTCGGGTTAGAAGTGATACATCTTGATTTTATGTATAGATGTTAAAGCTGCACGTCACTCAGAATCACTGTTTCTCAGGATTATTTTTTTCCCCGTATTTTAAGGATATCTGATTAAAAAATAGTTTTATGGATTCTGATTTTTTTTTTAATTCTACTCTTTGAATATGCTTTTATTTTAGTTAACAATTAAAATAAGTAAATAAATAAATTTATTGAAATTTATTTTTCCGAATGAGTGAAAATAATGCCTGGACCGGGAGCCCCAGATCTTTGACTTACAAGGTCAAAGCTCTACCAATTGAACTATCCAGGCCAACAACCGGTGGACATTACTCACTCAGACAACCTTCTAGGCAGAAACATCTGGTCTATCATATAGATAGCTCAACAGAAATAAGCCACAGGCAAAGGAAAACACCATTAAACAATGGGAGAAAGAAATACAATATATTAAAATCACAGAATCAACTGATTGGGAAGAATATCATATTTATTGAAATTTATTTTTCCGACTGAGTGAAAATAATGCCTGAACTTGGAGGCATTATTTTATGCTCCTCCCGGTCCAGGCATTATTTTCACTCAGTCGGAAAAATGAATTTCAATAAATGTGATTTTCTTCCCAATCAGTTGATTGTGTGATTTTAATATATTAAATAAATAAATAAATATATATATATATATATATTTTTTTTTAAGACTGAAAATTACATCTCTGAAATTACTTAACAAAATGAAATAATTAAAAATTTATTAAAAAAAAAAAAAAAAAAAAAAAGGGGGGGGGGGGAATTAGAAAAACTTAATTTTTTAATGAACTATCCTTTAAAATATGAAGCAACAAAAATTGCATAGGATTATATAGGAAAGGAGAAAAAGTTAATTTGACTGGTGTGCTGCCTTAAAACAAACAAACAAACAAACAAAAAACTGGTAACAGCTAAGAGCTTCTCATTATTTTACAATTAATAACTAACGTAAAATTAATAAAAATCATAAATGGTTTTCTTGACTTCTATTTGTAATTTTTTGAGGAAAATAGCAGCAAAACTAATTTTGGGTTCAAAACTTCAAAACAACCCATTCTATTAATAAGTACAAAACTTTAAATAAACATAATAAAATGCAAGAACTCAAAACATTTGTTTCAGGTCGAAAGAAGACATGACTCTTTGTCAGGTGAACAAAGTAGGTACAAGTAATGCAAACAAAGCATTGGTGCTTTGTTTGCGAGTTCTTGCGTTTTATGGTGTATATTTAAAGTTTTGTATTTATTGCTTTTGAACATCAGTTCTGTGGTGCTTTTTTACAATCCATTCCATTATTCTAACATTAAATATTCTTAATGTCAACAAAATTTATTATTCTGATTTTCATATTCTCAGTAATGTAACAGTGTTAAGAGCATAATAATCTTTCATAGTATTCATATCTTCATTCACTTAATTTATATTTAATGGCCAATTATTTTTTGGGCCAATTTTAATCTGTTAACATTGTTACTATATTGTTTAACCAATTTTGGAAAAATTAAAGTTTCCCCCCTCCCCCCCCTCATTAAAATTGCTCTGACAGGTTGTCATTACCAGGAAATTTAGTTTTCATTGATAACACATTCTATTTTGAATGTGAAAACATTTTAGAGAGTAAGTAGATGATTTTAACTGTTTGAAAGAAAAATAAAGATGAAAGTTTTAATGGATTAGAAATTGATCTGACAGGTGTATAATCTCCAGAAAAAATTAATTTTTATCAGTAATCTGTTTTTCACACAGAGGTAGAATTAAAAAGAATAAATCTCTTTTGACCATTTCAAAGAAAATCAATGACTGTGGATATACATTGTTCTGATAAGTTGTTATTTCTTGAAGTGTCAGTTTTCTCTGATAACTTGCTCTTTGAACAGGGAAGAAACATTACCAGAAAACAAACTGCTCTGGCATTTTTATGAAAAGATTGAAAAATTTTCAAAACTATGTCAAAAGAAATACATTGAAAAGCTGTAGGCCTCTGTCACTAAATAAAATCTGTCAAAAACAATTTTCTTTCTTTTTTTTTTCCCTTAAATAATATAAAACCTTTATGAACAGCAAAACACATACATTTCAGTTTTATTTATTTATTTATATTTTATTTTTGCAGTTGCTATTTATCTTTCTGTAAGTATGTTAATTCTTCATTTTTAAATCAATTTTAATATTTTCTCAATTCTTTTTTTGTCTTTGCAAGATTCATAAAATAAATAAATAAAATAAATGATTTTTTAATGTATGAGTTTTGGCAGAAACAGCTTTTGGGTTACTGTACAAAACAAGGGAAAAGTTTATATATTTTTATTTTTATAAAAACTATAAAAAATTTGGTTTTGTAGAACCTTAATTTTTTGAAAAAATCTTTTCAGTTATATGTATTTTCCCCAAAAAGTTTCTTTTATTAAATGTATTTGTGTGACAATAGCTCCTAAAGACACTTAAATTTACCCTAAGCTATTCAAAATTTTAATTAAGTTAGCTTTTTAATCCTTAAAAATGATAAAAGCTTTTTTCGCTGCTTATACAAGGACTTCATCGAACCTCTTGTGTAAGTGGCAAAAAAAGCTTTTAACATTTTTAAGGATTAAAAAGGTAACTTAATTAAAATTCTGAATATAATTAAATCCTTAAGAAAAATATTATTGTTTACCCTAAGCTATTTCTCCTTAAAATAAATAAGTTAAATACATATCACCAAAAATCTCCTTTGATTCATAGCTTTTTCTGCTGTATATGCTTAAGAACATTGTATTTTGTTTGATTGTAATAAGATATTTGTTATTGAAAAAGAAAATTATATTTTAATAATTCTGTGTGTTTTGCTGCTAGGTTGTGATAGACATTTTCTTGGTCTTTATATGATATCTGTTGAGGAGCAAATAATGGTGCCTTCTATTTTTACTGATGAGTCATGGATAAAAAGGTAGGTATTTTATTACATTTAAAATATCTGTGAATTTTTTTTTTTAGTCATTTATATTCATACTGACAAATTTGCTTTATTTTATTTTACTATTTATTTCTGTTGTAAAAATTTTCAGAGCAACGACTGTAATCTTACATGAACTATAATGTATTTATTGAGCATATTTACTTATATGATTCTTGTATTAAAATTATATATATATATGTGTGTATGGTTTTTAATTATCTAAATTATTAAATTAAGATTTAATTAAGTTCAGTTTGCCACAAAACAAGTCATTATCAAGCTAGAGAATTTAAACACTTTTTAAGATGGAAATAATAACATTCCAAAGTGTAAATCATAGATATAAAAATCTTTTATGGAGTCATCTTCTAGTGCATAATATATTACTTTTATTTAATTAAGAGATGTATTGTTTAAAAGTCAAGTATTTAAAAATAAAGTTGAGGGAGGCATACCTTATCTTTATTATCTGTCTTTCATATACAAAAGTTTAAAACCTTGGCAATTCATCGACAGGGTCTCCGTACATATAGATCAACTTGAAAAAAGTCTCTTCACCGGGATAAGTTTTTGAATGACTAAAATGCAGAATTAATGAATAAACATATTGCCACAAGTGAGATGACATGCCAAAACATGTGCAGATGTAATGCTACAAACTTTGCACATAAAATAAAGAGAAAAGTCTAGAACATTAAGTGGCATCATATGTTAGAATTAAAATTAAATTAATTAATGTACTGGTGTTATGACGAATGCGTCACACTATACATCAATATGTTGATTCATTCAGTTCATTCTAGGTAGAATTTAGATGGTACTGCACCTTGTTTGCCTTTTAGATGAAATAATTCTGCCCCAATGCTCCTTGATCACGTATCCCAGAATATAAAAATATGCCCAGCAAGACACAATAATAAAAAAAAAAATTAAAGGGTGAAATGGATGAATGATTCGAAAGAAATATAGATTTAAAAAGCAGACACTTCTCAAAAATTGTTTGCTGATTTTTAATTAATGAAAATCATAGACTATTAGAATGTAGCTAGTATCAAAGGCAATATCGGAACCCTCTTTTGTTACCTGAAAGTAAGAAATGAAAGCGCTCATCTAATGGTTAGAATATTTTTTAGAAAGAAATCTTTGTTTTTGTGACTAATTTTATTCCATCAATTATTATTATTATTATTTTATTTATTTATTTTTTATTTTTTGAAAACTTGTAGGGTTTTCAATTTTGTTCATCCAAAAATTATCCAATACAGCAGTTTTGATCAAGATTTGAACTTTTTCTTGAAGTATTTTCAATTTAACATTGCTCTCAAAAGATAAAATGAAAAAACTTCAAAACAGTTAACTTCAGCGTAATATAACAGAATATTTAAAGCTGACTTCTTTATTTGAAATAAAGACAAGTCTATTTTATATTTTCTTGTTTACTTGATCATTATTTTAAAATATTCTTTAGACTTTAATAAAGTGTTAATCCTGATGTACATTAAAGCAGGATGATTTTTGGCAAGAATTTTCAAGAGCAAAAGAAAAGTATAAATACTATGCGATTAATCTCTGGTATCAAAACAGAGTTAAATTTTTTTAAAGCAAAATGTGAAAAAACTTGATGGCAGTTTAAACCCTACTTGGTATTAAAAATGCTTAAGTTGATCATCATTTTTGGCTATTCACTTGTAAAAGTAAAAATTGTAAAACAAAAAATAAGCATAGCGTTTTTAAGAAGATTTTCAATGGGAGAACTGAAAACGTTCTATTGTCAAATTTTTCTGTTAATGGATTTTTGTTGTTTCTGAATTTGTATTCTTTTTACCCATCCTCTCCTCATTTCTTCCAAGTGAAATTATGGGCTAATATTAAAAAATGATAATAATGAGCAAAATTTAACCCGCTTCTCAAAATGCTTCACCATCACTGTTATAATCTGTACAGTTCTTTAACTTTGATAATGAATTATTTCTAGTAGAAAACAAATGTATAAAATTTTTAAATTGGTTATTTATGTTCTAAGACAAATTGGTTTTAATAGAGTTTTTTTTTTTTTTTAAGCTATATTATAAGCAGTTGCTACTTTTTTTTCTTCTTAAATTATAAACTTATTTGTTTATTTACATTAGTGTCGTGTAGCAGAACTAGGGGTTCTGCTATGTGACTTAAGTTGACTTAGAGTTTAAAAAGATTAGATGGCTAGAATTCAAAGGCTCAAAGTTCTTCATATTTATGTTTAACAACAATCTCACATCTCTAGCAAAAATTCTAGAATATCTAATTTATCTCAGGTTCGTTAATAATAAAAGAACTCGCTATGTAGAGGATCACACGGTAATAAATAGTGTAAGAATAAAATATGACAGTACATACCAGAAGGGCTTGAAAAGAATACAGGAACACCATAGCTTATACAATACCAAATAATCTTTATTGCGCCTTGAAAAGGAAAGGTTGGAACGTTCGTCTGTGGGTCCGTCTTTTCCAAAGCTTAAGCAGATCTGGCTCCTGGGAAACTCCAATCAATATCCATACGCATCGTGGTGCTGGTAATTTGAAGTTGGAAAGTTATCGCCGAATATTTTTACATATGAATTATTTGTCTTGATGGCGTGTATATTTTCTCGTAAACGTAATTAATTTGGAGTTTGAAGATTTCGCGTACTCTTTCGACGACCATGTGAATGGGTGACAAAATCCCATTGCATCGGCTTCCGATAACATTGAATACACGCAAACGTTAAGGAATCCGTCTATAAAAGTCTTTAAGAACGAAATTATAGATTTATTTTTTTTGAAATATTAAATATTACTGCGTATTTTACACTAAAATTAAATCCATAGATATACGTGCGGCGATGCCGCTAAAGGCACGTGGGCCGCACGCGCCGAAGCGCGGCGACCTCCGAGAAAACGTGTTATCTCAGGCTGGTCTGCAATCCAAGTCCTGGAGAGAGAAGTCTTTCAGCTCTCAGGTCGGCGAGCGACGAAACGTCACGGCACTAGCGGCCAATCAGAACGCGCGCTCACGGCAGGACGAAACCAAGCCTCCAGAACCGGCAGGAAGGAGGGGAAAATTAAGGAAGAAGCACCGAGTGAATTTTTCGCGTCGCCGAGAAGTAAACTTACAGGGGCAAAACGGGAAACTAATGAAACTTTGGATAAAAAGCGATCTAATAATTTGGATTTGTTAAAATGATTGAAAAATAATTAAATTAATATAAAACACTGTCGTGTTTCACGACACACTCCCCGAAAAAGGGATTTGAAAACAAACTAAAGCACCAGGGAGAAAAAAAAACAAGAGCAGATGACGCAAAGACGATGGATCAGACGGCCACAGAACTGTCCCCTACAGAGGTTTACAGGAAGACACACAGCATGTCTGTTAAAAATCCAACATCTTTTTGTTGACAGAGCTTGATGTTTTACAAGAAGTAGGTGAGTATACATGTTTGTATGAACCATACAATAAAAATAAAGCCATTTTTACAACTACAGATGTCCGTGCTCTCCTTATATATTTTACATGTACTTGAGTTTATATATGCTGACTGTATGTAATGATGAAAGCAATAGATTTACATATCATGCTGTAAGAGAAAATGTGAAGTACAAAAAAATATAGCAGGGTTTAAAATATACATTGTTGTAGAAAATTTTAAAGTTCACTACAACCTTAATTTTTAAAAAAACAAAATTTTTATGTGAAATATCATATTGAGTCTTAATTGCTAAATGTTGAAAATATTACTGTTATCATTGAATGAGTTGATGTTCAATATTAGAAATAAGTTAACCAACAAAGAAACAAGTAGCTTAAAAAAAACAAGTATTGGTAAAAAAAAAAAAAAAAAAAAAAAAAATCATCAGTTCAAGAACAGGGTCCGGAATGTTCCCAGACTGACGAGGGGGGAATGGCAAGCATCAGGACTGTATCCCTGCAGAAGATACACTCTCGATACTACCAAAGGAGAAATTTTTAAAGGTAAGTAAGAATTACTATTACTATTGTAAGAATTAAATGACTGTAACAGTCGTAAAATGAATAAGTAAAAGAATGGGAAGGATATGTAAATAAATGCTAAAAAAAATTGAGAACACTTAAAACAGCAATCGTAAAAAAAACATTATCTCTTGCCAAGGAGACACCTCACCATTTAAAAAGATTATATACCTCATAAGTATTATTTATAAATATCTGCCAAGAATTTTATCTTTTTCTTTATATAGTCGACTATGTGAAATTAGCATGAGCATTAATGCTATGGCAGAAAAATATGTCACTAATCAATATATCAATACAGGCCTTAAATCAGTAATTGCTGATAAAAAAGATATAGCTACCATGGTAGTCAATATGCATATACTTTGCATAGCCATCTATAAGAATGACAAGTATTTGAATTTAAAAAAAACAGCTCCCCAAAAATAGAGAGTTCAAATTGTTCAATTCACATATAATTTTTTTTTTTTTTTTTTTTAAATAAAAAATTAATATATAACTTATAAAAACAAATGCATATATACATACGTAGAATACAATTCCTAAAAAAAACTATTGGAAATGTAAACTCAATAATGTGAATATGGAAGTATCATTGTTTTTGCATATTCAAAATGTAAATACGAAAAAAAATCGAAAATTTGAACACAAAAACACATAAGTTGTGTTTCATTCTGTATATTGTACCCAAAAATTGCCAGACAACATGTCAGTTAATGTGTCTGTTAAAGAAATAAGTATATACATTTAAGATAGTATGTGAGTAATTGTGATGAAAGTGAGAAAAAAAAATTGTCACATAGCTAATCTGAGTAAATCTATTGATTATAAAGAAATAAAATTGTATGAGGTTATGTTGAGTGTAAAAAAAATTAAATACCTACTACCAATACATGGAAAAGTGTGTAAGTGTAAATGTGATAATCATGTAAAAACAAAGTGACTATTGAATATATCACAAGAGTCGAAAAATGACTTGGATAACATAGAAAAACAAAAACAGTTAAGTTGTGTATAAGAGAGAAACTACCTGCAAACTATTTTGCCAGGCCACGTGATAAATTACATGTTTGTTATAAGAAGCAAATATAAGTGTAAAGTAACATGTGAATATTAGTACTGAGATTGAAAAAAAAATTATGTCACATAACATGAATAAATCTATTGAATATGAGAAAATGCCATAGTATAGGAATGTGTAAAGTGTGAAAAGTGAACACCATCTCAAAAATAAAGTTGAAAAGTGTGGATGTGTACATATGAAAGTTGTGTAAAAGTTGGCCTAGTATATAAAAACTATGAGAAAAATACAAAAAGAATTAATCAAGTTGACTCGACTGTGGAAGTACACATGAACAAAAATGGAGAGTAAGTGGATCTATCGATGGTAAAAATTGGTCCTCTTAAGTGCAGCTATTGTATAGACCACAAACAATGCCAAAAATGAACCTTGCACTTCACATAAGAATCAAACCCGATAAAATTTAACTGCATCTAGCACATAACTAAAGTAACTATTGAATGTGTGAATAGGAATATGTAAGTAAGAAGGAAAATAAATCCCCTATTAATGAAAAAAAAATATACCCTAAGGCTATAAGAATAACAAACAAAACTATTGAAATGAATAAATAAAAAGGTGTATGGAAACAATATTAAACAGTGGTCATTGCCTATACTGCACGAATGACACAATACCGCACAGGTCTGTCCAGCAGTACCATCGTGTATTGTCCATAAACAGGAACCGTCATTCCCATCAATGGGTTGCCAATGAGTGCAGGAAAGGAGAACCACATGAAGAGCTATCATATTAATGTAAACAAGAGCACCCGAAGGTAAAAAAAAAACTACTATTGCAATGAACCAAAATGAACGTGTATGTAATAAATGATATAAAGTTCACCTAATAGATAAATAGACAAAAGCAAATCAAGAACCATGAAAGAAAACAGAAATCAACCCGTAACAATCTATGCAATCTCACCACCAAATTGCCTCCCTCAAAACAACTGGTGAATGTGAGTGAAAAATGTGTAAATTGTGAAAAGGTACAGACGTTTACACCGCCAAAATAAACGCTGTCCAAAATGTGTGTAAAGTAAACTATTGAACATAGTTGAACAAGCCAAAGTCTAAAATCCAACACAGAACAAGAAAAACTCATGTCTGAAAGTGTGAGAATTAATTAAAACATAACTAAAGTTAAATGAATGTAATTAGTTGTGAATCGAACATGTATATTGATGCCTCCTAACCCAATGCATTATAGTGTGCAGGTTATATGGAGACTTAGAGAAATAAATTGAAATTTTTGAACAATGAAGTTTTGAAAAAAAAATGAGATGCGACACTAAACACAATGCTAAAAAAATGAAGTGTGGAAGAATTAACGTTTATAAGAAATCACATGTGTAAAAAGTGAGGTAAAAACTGTTGAGTTAAGTCTGTAAACAAACTGTGAATGTGTTATGCATACCGAATTGATATACACAAAAAAAACTTAAGTCAAACATATAATAACATAATGAACAAAACAAATAAAGGTAATTGAATGTGAATAAATGTAAATAAAAATATTTTGAAGACTCCCAACCCAATGCATTAGAATGTGCAGGTTATATGGAGATTTTAAAAATGAAATAAAGTTTTGGAAATGCAAAGCAAAATTGAAGTTATGTGACACACCAAAAACATAAAATTGGAAAAAAAAAAACTATGTGGAGAAAACATAATTAAGTTTTACAAGAAACCACATGTGTAAAATTGAGACCTTTTTTTTTTTGTAATGATATAAAAAGACCTTTAATTAAGTGACATTATAATGTGAGAAGCCAAAAAAAATTGAGGTTAAAAATAACGTAAAGAGCTTAAATTTACATAACAAGTCATTCTATTAATGTGAATGTGAATATAAAAGGAATGTGAAAAAAAAAAATTGTTTGTGTAACCAGTTTAAATAATTTTTTTTGTTGAATGAGAAAAAAAAATGCATTTGACATAACATAAAACTTATGTAGGTACTTCCTATCCATCTAATGCGATGAATATGTTAGTGTAACTTAATCTACGGATAAGTTGTGCATAAATATCATAAATGAAAAGCAAAATTTCATGACCTAAAATTCCCACTCGAGAATTATTAAAAACAAAATGAAAAAAAATATATAAAAAAAACATATAACATGAAAATTATGAAATTAAAAAGAATGCATATGTAATCATTTGTAAATTTTCTTAAAAAAATGCAGTAATTTAATACAAGATAAATAAGAATTTGTCCGAATACTAGTTCCATAAGACTAAACATCTTCCTAATTTGTATATATTACCATACGACATGCACAGTATTTTTGTAAAAAAATTTAAAAAAAATAAATATACACAAAAAACTATAAATACATATATGAAGGATTAAAATGCATCAAAAATACTTAAAAAGAAATTCTATATATGCGTTACTATAGATATATCAAGTTCCCCAATTATTGAGCGAAGCATAAACAAACATTCACTACTTGTGAATACAAAATAATGCCTGTAAAGTACCTAGATTAGTAATGAAAATAAAACAGAAAGGAACATATAAATATATAGAAGTATTGGAAAAAAATCTAAAAGACGTATGATACTAGTTTAATACTGAAAACAAGAAAAATCATAAAATGGATACCACACATATAGTATATAACATGTAACAAAAATTATTGGCCAAGCTGTAAATAATAAAACAATAAATGCATAAAACTGGTATACCTATAATACGAAGTTATACCTGTACGTCATGGAAGATGACACTAATGCAATTTTTGAGAATTTAAACAAAATTGGTAAAGAAGAAAAATTTATATATATAAAAGTATAACTCTCAGCTCCACATTAAAATTTGCATCATCTTTTCTTCTGTTCACAGTCCTAACAATAAGCTGTCCATCGATAAAATGGGAAAAAATTATGAGAGAAAAAAAAATCTATGAGAACCATATTCTGAATTTTTGTTGAAAAAGGATACATGTTGCCGAATACTGTGGAATTAAACTATATTGTATGGCAGTCACTCCTTGCTCACACTGCATAAGTACAGTATTGTATAAATCTTTCCGGCATGTCCATTATCAGGAACTTCCTCCGATTAATGGATGCTACAACGGTGAAGCATGAGGGTAATGCAAGTGCGTTGATTAAAAAAACACAACAGACTTCAGCTGGAGAGGAAACGGCAAACAACCAAATCGAACCCACATATTGTTCAGTAAATCTTTCCTGACTAGATCAGCTTATGTAATATTGATTTGTCAAGTAAAGTTTATTCTTCCATAAATTGACTTATAAGAATGAAAAATACGCTCGATGCCTCATGCGAAACTAAACACGGCACCATATTGTCGTGTAGCAGAACTAGGGGTTCTGCTATGTGACTTAAGTTGACTTAGAGTTTAAAAAGATTAGATGGCTAGAATTCAAAGGCTCAAAGTTCTTCATATTTATGTTTAACAACAATCTCACATCTCTAGCAAAAATTCTAGAATATCTAATTTATCTCAGGTTCGTTAATAATAAAAGAACTCGCTATGTAGAGGATCACACGGTAATAAATAGTGTAAGAATAAAATATGACAGTACATACCAGAAGGGCTTGAAAAGAATACAGGAACACCATAGCTTATACAATACCAAATAATCTTTATTGCGCCTTGAAAAGGAAAGGTTGGAACGTTCGTCTGTGGGTCCGTCTTTTCCAAAGCTTAAGCAGATCTGGCTCCTGGGAAA
The DNA here is from genome assembly GCA_963930645.1 of Salticus scenicus. Taxonomy (NCBI): domain Eukaryota; kingdom Metazoa; phylum Arthropoda; class Arachnida; order Araneae; family Salticidae; genus Salticus; species Salticus scenicus. The sequence goes on along the minus strand of OZ005655.1, from coordinate 298,135,882 downwards.
CTCCAATCAATATCCATACGCATCGTGGTGCTGGTAATTTGAAGTTGGAAAGTTATCGCCGAATATTTTTACATATGAATTATTTGTCTTGATGGCGTGTATATTTTCTCGTAAACGTAATTAATTTGGAGTTTGAAGATTTCGCGTACTCTTTCGACGACCATGTGAATGGGTGACAAAATCCCATTGCATCGGCTTCCGATAACATTGAATACACGCAAACGTTAAGGAATCCGTCTATAAAAGTCTTTAAGAACGAAATTATAGATTTATTTTTTTTGAAATATTAAATATTACTGCGTATTTTACACTAAAATTAAATCCATAGATATACGTGCGGCGATGCCGCTAAAGGCACGTGGGCCGCACGTGCCGAAGCGTGGCGACCTCCGAGAAAACGTGTTATCTCAGGCTGGTCTGCAATCCAAGTCCTGGAGAGAGAAGTCTTTCAGCTCTCAGGTCGGCGAGCGACGAAACGTCACGGCACTAGCGGCCAATCAGAACGCGCGCTCACGGCAGGACGAAACCAAGCCTCCAGAACCGGCAGGAAGGAGGGGAAAATTAAGGAAGAAGCACCGAGTGAATTTTTCGCGTCGCCGAGAAGTAAACTTACAGGGGCAAAACGGGAAACTAATGAAACTTAATTAAATTTTGGATAAAAAGCGATCTAATAATTTGGATTTGTTAAAATGATTGAAAAATAATTAAATTAATATAAAACACTGTCGTGTTTCACGACACATTAGTAAATAATGAAATATGAATGGAATGGAAAGAGTTTAGTTGTAATTTTTATTTTCATGAATTTTTTCCTTGGTTACATGTTGTGTGAGTTTTAAATAACTCTTTTAAAAATGTTTATTGTATATAATATTTTAAATCAGTCATTTTTTTTTTTAGTGGTGGCAGCGGCAACTTTGTTCTATCCACTAGCTGCAGTGGCTATACTGTAGTCGGAGGAGGCGTCATGCCCATGAAAGAAGAAGGATATGGCACATTTTATAATATTGAAAACGACAGGTAATTTGTTTTGTACGTAATTGTTAGTATTGTAAGGAATTGGCTAAAATTCATGTAAGAATGTGTATTTGTCTGTGTTAGCAAGAAATGCAAAACAAGTGGCATAGGATTATATATGTGTGTGGCTGTTTTTCAAGCTGTTCTTTTGCCTTAATATTTTATTATTATTTATGAGGAATTGCACTTAGCTATTCAATGTCCACTACTGATCATGGGGATATTTTGGGGTACCAGCTGTAGAAACCCATAAAAAATACTTGCTAATACAAGATTAAAAATTTAGCATAAAAAATGAATTTTACATATTTATTTTAGTCGTATGAAAGCAAAGGGTACTAAAAATCAGTTAAAAATAAACAGAAACAAAGCAAACGAAATTTTATTTACTTATTCAAAACTACAAGATAGACAATTTCAATTTTCTCAGTTAAACTAATTTTATTCTGATAACTTGAAATCTTTATAATTCAAGACATTAATGGTAGAGGAATGTAACATCAACACCAACTATACATGGTGCTTGAACCTATACAAAAATTAGAAATCATATTTTCAGAGTGTGAATTTAAAAGGATCTACTACTGATGATTTTATTCCAAACAAATTCAAAGTCAGAATTTTTTTTATATATAAAGCTAATTTTACACTTGTTTAAATCAAATCTTTGGATAACTGATTTTACAGTTTTTACAGTATTAACTAAGATAAAGACATTAAAAATTTACTCTTTTTTTTTTTTTTTTTCCCTTCTCACTTTAACAAATACTTGGTAACTTTTTAGATTTTCATTAATCTGCCTTGAAAATCAAAATTAGTTCAAAAAATTAGTTTTCTCTCTCTTAATATTGGAAAAATGCAGTATTAAGTAAAGTTTTTAATACTACTTATCTTTCAATTTTAATGTTCAAATACCAAAGTTATTATTAAAAAAAATTAAAAATAGAGACATTTTATTTCTGTTGTTTATTTATTTAGATGATAAAATTTATTTACTTTTCATGCTAGGTGTTTACTTCTGCTGAATTTCCTGTTAAAGTTCAAAAGCAGTTGAAGATAAACATAAAGTATTGTAGCATAAAACACAGACTATTTTTGTCAACAAAAATATTGTGTACAAACAGTATGAAAATGCTAAAATTAAGAGTATCTTAAATCTTTTTAGAAGGCATCAAAATATTTGTGATCATCATTCATGATTATCATTAACTGGACTTCATTTATTTTCGCTAGTACCTCTTTCAACCTCTCTCATAGCTTCTATTATTATATTAAATATTAAAAAGATGGCTTCTGTTTTCAAATTGGAGCTACAACATTTTTAAAAAGTTAGAACTACTACCCAACTATCCTTTGGAACAAAATGGATAAAGTCATTATGTGCAGAGGTAAACACACATGACTAGCTGCTTAGTAATTTGATATCAAGAGAGGTATATACTCAAGAATTTGTCTTCCATAGGGAAAACCTTACCACACTTAAATTAATGCACTTAATAAGTTATATATCTTAAATAAATATATTTTAGCTATATAATTTGTAGGAAAGTTGATTAGTTTGTTAAATGTTGTTGATTATTGATTTTCTTTCTTTTTTCTTTTCTATTTGAATTTAAGTCACTAAAATGATGTTAATTTAAAATGTAGTGGAAGAGTTCATCCAGTTACACAGGAATTCCAAACCCTTGACAACCCTTCGAGAATGTTCTGTAAAATAAATCATACCTTATAACCAGGGGTCGATCCAGGCAAAATTTGGGTCCCTTTTGCGGCCCCTTCACAAAATTCCACCTAGTAAAAAGGGACCCTTCACAAAATTCAAATTCACAAAAAGGGACCCTTCACAAAATTCAAATTCACAAAAAGGGACCCTTCACAAAATTCAAATTCACAAAAAGGGACCCTTCACAAAATTCAAATCCATAAAAAGAGGGACCCTTCACAAAATTCAAATTTATAAAATGAGTCCCTTCACAAGATTTTGTTTTATAAAAATGATCCTTTTATTAAATATTTTCATATCTTCAGTATTATTTTTAATTAATGCCTTAATTTTGCTCAACGAAACTCTATTAACTTGATATTAAAGATTACATAAAGTGATTGTAAAAACGGAAGATTCATTTTACACAATATTTTACTTTTTCACAAAAATATTTTATATTTCACAAAAATAAATAAAAATTTCACAAAAATATTTTGTTTTTCACAAAAAAGGGACCCAAAAATTAAAACCTGGATCGACCCCTGCCTATAACAAAATACTGTATGGAAATAGATTTTTTTTTTTTTTTTTTTTAAGAATATGGGGGAGGGGATGAAATAATTTCAGCTAATTTTTTGCATAAGCATTTAAGATTATTTTACTTTTTCAATTCCTACTTATTAGTTCACACTCTCCCTGTATCTTGTACAAATCTTGCAATCGATTTTTAACTAACTTCCCGACTAGCTAGACATTTGAAACTTTCAAGATTGCTCAGAACTCTGTGACAACACAATACATCAAAGTCCGATTTTTGAATTTTTTATTAGTTTTCTTATAATTAACTAAATTATGAAAATAATAACATACTAATAGCGTTATTATAGCCATTAAAATATTAGCTATAATTTAATTGTTGCCAAAAAAAATTGTCGAGTTCATTTTCTTTCGACCTAAAAATAAATACATTTAATTAAACGTGAACATTAAAAAATTATAAAAAGTTAAATTATGCATCTCACAAAAATTAATGTCATCACTTTGAAAAAAATTATGCACATTGATAAGAGCTCTATGATTCATCAGAAAATTTAAAACAGGGTATATAAAAAGTTTTTTTTTATCTTATAATTATTATATTTCATTTTTCATGTGCACTTTTTATTTCCTAATTCAAAATTATTTTTAAAAAACTTTTCCGATAGTGTTTGTAAGTAGGAATTGACTTAAAAATTTTTTCTTTTATATTGTTTAATTATTATTTAGATATTGTTATGGATATTTAATTAGCATTTATGAAGTGATATTAATAAAATTGTACATTTCTGTTAATTAAAATTTTGGATAATAAATAATCAAAAATAAGAAAATGTTTAAAAGGGTGTTATTGTTATTTGAAATACTTAACAAATGTTAAAACTTTTTTTTTTTTTTTTTTTTTTAAACACATAGTAAATTATTAATAACACTTCATGATATACCAATGTATATTCCTATTTAAATGTTTTAGACTGTTCTGTTACTAATTTAAGATTGATTAACCCCTTCCTTCTTGCACCCATGATATTTCCGGGCTAGAGTGTTCAAAAGTAATGCACAAAAAAGATTTAAAATCAACCCATTTCTGATTCCAAAAAATATTTTATTTTTAACACGCTTTTATTAGCTTCACCTGTATGTATGTTTGTAACCACTCTGGGAGCAAACAAAAAATCTATATTGTAAAAAAAGACTTCCCCTACGTGAACAGCGTGGCGTTGAGGTATAGCTCCACGCTACGAACCTAAAGGTCTAACGTTCGAGCCCAGTCAGGGGAGATTTTTTAAAAATGGTTTTTGTTTAATTCTAAATTATTTTAATGAAAGATTTAAATGTATATAAATATTATGGTGTGTCACTCATACGTTTTTCTCTTACCCTGCATTTTAATACTAAGATACAGATAGATATTTTGTGCTTTTTAGTTCGCATTTCTATAAAAGCGTGTTCTTTAATTTTTTAAAACTATAAAACTATAATATTATTTATTTTACACTCTAGATGGAAGTGGCAGACTATTTAAAATGTAATTGGGGATAATAGGTTTATTTTAAACTGTTAGCACTAGTTTTAAATATTTATAATAACTCAGTTAGGCTTTTCAATGCACACGGTTTTGTGCTCTGTTTTTTTTTTTTTTTTTTTTGTCAGAATCATAAAATGACTCGGATTCTAATTTTAGTATAAATGCATCTGAGAGAGATTCGAGAATAAGTGATATTTATGAAAGTTCGGATAGTGGATCTGAGAACAGTGCGTTATACATAAAATTCTTTTCATAAATTCTGTTTTAATGTTTAAAATACATATTTTTTACTTTTTCTATTTACTGGAAAACCAACATTCAGTCATAATAACCCTAATTGTTGTTTTTTTCTGAAAAATTAAGTTTTCTTGATTTCAAGCTAGAAAAAATTTCCAAAAATTAAAAATGATAACATATATTGTTCATACACTTTATTTTATACAATTTTCTTGAATAAAAAAAAATAGGAACTTTTTTTTATCATTTTCTTGAAAATTAAGCGATTGTTAAGGGGTTAAAGTAAAATAAGAATTTTTAATAAAAGTTTTCTCTCTCTCACACACATTCTGTTTCAGTCTAGTATTAGTATTATTCCAGTTTTTTTTTTTTTGTGTGTGTGAAAGAATATGTAAACATCTGAATAACAATTTCCCCCAGGTTTAGAAAAAGGCAGGGTGTTGCTGGTAAAAAAAAAAACACTTTTAGATTCTTAAGTCACATTTAATATTTAAAATCCAAACACTGTTTTAAGATACAAAATATGTATACAAAATTTTTTAGTTTATTTTTCATTATTTTAAATTTATTATTTTATTATTTTAATTCTTTACTCTTGCTTGTAACTGATATATAAAAGAATATTATGGTCACACATAATAGTTTTATTCATCATTTATCTTTAGTTTGAAGGTTGTCTTCCTCTAAATTACATAAATATGAGTTAGGATTCCTTAGAAAAATATCATTTAGAGAGAAATATTCCCGTTGATACATATCTCTTAAATCAAGGGTGTAGCGAAGTGGAGAAAAGTTATAGAGGTTCCAATCCAACCTACCTGCACATACTTTGAAATTAAATAATTTTTCATTTTTGACTATTGAAACAAATTAGTAAGTTGGTCTCAGCCTTTTCCCTTTTGCAGACCACCTTAGCCCTCTGCAGGTAATACTCTAGTTACACTCCTGCCTTGAATTGATAACAACTAGTTATGAAAATCAATACTAACATTATATTTAGAAGCTGCTAAAAATGGTTTGAGTGCACGCTAAAGTTCTGTTAAAGAAACGATGGATTTATAATTCGAGACATAAGCAAAAAAATTCTTGCTTGTAAAGAGTCCAGAATTAGAAGAATACATTTGAAAGTTAATTTAAGTATGATTGTGTGTTGGTGTGTCAATAATAAAGGAATTACTAGGTACATGTTCAATACAAAATTATGCATTATAAAAGACACTAAGGATGGAAATTTTTTTCTTTTTAGATGAAGGGCAAGAAGGATGTAGTTTTTTTTTTTTTTTTTTTTTTTTTTTTATAATATAATAAAGGGCAAGAAGGGTATTGTTTCATTAACTGAAAGACGGGTAGGGCACAGGCCTTCTCCTGAAAGTATTTGGGGAAAACCGACTAACAACATTTGAAAAAATATCAATATTTCAATTAAATTTTCTAAATGTAGATATGAAAATAATCAACTGAAAATTTTTATTTACTATTTTCCTTGAATGAAAATGATGAATGAAGATACGATGTAAATGTTAAAAAATGAAATGAAATCTTGCTAAAAAATTTATCTATAGATGTTTAATGTTTCCTTACTTAAAGTTTTATTTATTCGATTTATTTATTTTCTCTAGGTTTACATTTACAATTACTGCTTTTAACCGATGCCTTGAAACCAACACATCCAAGTTCTTTCATCACATCGAACGTGCCTTGGGTAGCATGCAACATTTATTAATATCAACAAAGTTGTAATTTTTTTTTTTTTTCCCTTTCCCCTTGGTTCATTGATTTTTTTTTTGGGGGGGGGGGATTACTGTTAAATAAACTGAGGCATAGATGACTTGAACAAATTAATGTAAATAATGTAATTATTATTAATTTGTTTAAATTAGTTATTATAATGTAATTTTATTTTTTACCTACTTTTTTACTTTTCTTCCTTTCTTTTCTATTTTTTCCCCTTGATTACTTTTTTTTTATATGTTGTGTAGGCAAGTAATTATACACATTTCTAAGAATTTTATATCTTATGCAGTTCTGATTGATCCTTATATACTTATTCAGATCTTCATATTTTTGGACACCTTTATTAAAATGTGTAAAAATAGAAAGGTGTTTATTCTTATTATATTTGTCTCTGCAGAGCAAACATTTTTCTGTAGGTTTAGGTAGTTTGTTTTGCCTTTTTTATGAAGTTGTTTCTCATATTTTATCATACTGCATAAACCAAGTAGAGTTTATTTGTAAAGCAACAGTGAACTACTGTTAGCAAAGCAATAAGTAAATAAATAAGGGCTCAAATATACTGTTATTACGAAAATATTTTATTTATTGGAAAAAAAAAAAAAAACTCATTTTAAGATCGCTTTGTGCTAAAGAAGTATTGTAGTATTTTTTCTTTTTTAAATGAATTTATGTAAAAATTTTCATGTTTTTTATACTTGTTGTTAGTGTAAAATTTTTTAAAGGATTTGTATGAAAGGATTTGATGTAAAACATCAATATACATTCAGTATTGTCATAGATGTTTTTTTGTATGCCAATTAAAACTTTTATTTATTTATTTATTTTTTTTTCCAATTATTTTTTTGTTTGAATTTCAAGTATTGTTTAGAAATTCAAACTGCCAACATCTTCATCCATGTGAGTAACATATAAAAAGTTTCTTTATTCTAATAAATATACAGTAAACTCCCTCTAATCCACAGACATTCTGCTCTCGAAGTGCCAGGTTTGACCCAAGGTTGGACCCCTTCTTGACATAACAGCACACATTTTTTTTGTGTGTGTGAAATTTGCATGAATGGGAAAAAGCCTTTAAAAAGATCCCCATGGAGGACATTCCAAGTAGGCCTAGGCCCCATATTTAGTCAATCAACCTTAAACCCTACACCAACACCTTCTAGTCTAAAGATCTATGATCTACAAAACTTTGAAACCACATTCAATATTTAGATGTAAAAAATAAAATTTGCTGTATTTTTTTTTTCTTTTATGCAAAATCATTATTTTCTTTTCATTAATTTAATTCGATTTCTAATTTTATTGTTACTTTTGTTCTCTGGACCATAAAGCACAGTGAAACCTTTAATTTATTAATGTAATAGAGATAAATGTTATTATTTCTCTTAAGACTAAAAATTTAAATTTTTTGTTTGACCATTTTATTGCTGAACTTTAAAGTTTTTGGTAAAACTAAAAGAATAATTTATTTTTGAATAAGAATTTTTGTATAGAATTCTGAATAAAAATTCCAAAGTATAATTTCTTAAAACAAACAACAATTATTTCAATATTCTAAAAAAATTAAAACTAATTTTACTTGAGGCATTAATAATTATTAATTTGAATTTGTATATTAAAAACAAATATACAGTTAATTTATATGATTACTATTTTATAATATTGATTGATTTATTTTTATTGACATTGATAAAATTTTCTAATATTATAGCCAACATTTTATTGTAAAATCTATTTGGAATCATTATAAATTCATTCTATTACTTGTTTTACATATTAAATAAGATAACTTAATTTGCATCTACAAAACAATGGAAACAAATAATGATCTATAACACTACGCTGCAAAAAAGAATTTTTTTTTTTTTTTTTTTTTTTTTTGAGCTCTGATACCATTCCTGCTGATTACTATGTAAAATGACCTCCTGAATCCGAATATAACCCTCATTTTGCCCCATCACTCACCGTTTTCTTGTGATGTCACCTCTTCCACCAGTTTTTATCACTCTTCGGTCATTTTATGGCCATGAATTTGGTTTGGAGAAAATATAATGTATAATAAATGATAATAATAATTGATTAATAAAATATAATAAATGTAACTTATAATTTCAGTGGCAACCCCCCCCCCCCCTAAATCTTCTCCTTGCTGCAAATGTTCATGTTATAGAATTTTTCATCTCTTTAGGCCCTCAGAAGATATTTAACAGTTAAAATATTTTTTTTCTCCACTATAAATCAAATTTATAACCATAAAATTACTAACAAATGGTAAAAATAGGGAGGTGTCCCCAAAAAACAGTGGGTAATAGGACAAAATGGCCGTTCTATTCGGATTCAGGAGGTCATTTTACATAAGAATTTGCAAAAATGGTGTTGGGGGCAATTTTCATGCCGAGCAGTGTAATCTGCAAAACATTTGGTCCCAAGTTCTATGGATTAGAGGGAGTTCAATGTATTTATAAATGTAAATATATATAAATCTTCACATGTAATACTAAGCAAGGTTTATAGGTTTTGTGCCAATACTAAAGAGGATCAATTCATATTTGGATCAATACCAACTACCATTTGTTCAATATTTTAATATTGATATTGGAACATTTTTGTGATGTAAAATCAGTAGGTGTGATATCTACCAAATATTGATTTGCTGTTAATAAATAAATTAGAGAAACTTCATATTTGATATGGAAAGATTTCCATTGTGTTAAACTAAAAATTAGACTAAATATTGTAAATTTTTGAAGTATTGTTTAATAGCTATAAAAGTAGATAACTTATTGTGAATGTCTCTCTTTTTATATCAAGATATTTACACTTCGCTGTTGAAGGCAGTGAGGACCAGGGGCAACTTTTTACCCGATCAGAAATGATTTTTTTTTTTTTTTTTTTTTTTCTTTTCTTAAGACTAAAAGTTACTGTTAGTGATTCATTAATTATAGTGATTCATTTGAAAATACTAACCCGCTAATATTATATGAAAACTTGTACCTCTCTTTCACTTTTTGAATCACAAAGTTTCATAGATTAGATTTTCAGTGTATCTTTCTGATGTGTGAAAATTTTATAATAAACCTTATTTTGTTATTTGATTCTGAGAAATATTAGATTAGGTTATAGTAATGAAATTTTTAAAAAATAACCATTTTTCTATTGAACTACCTCATGTTTTTCATGTGATATGCTCGAAAAAACTTCAATTCTGCCAAAAGAATCACATGAAACAAGTAAGATGTGATATGTTATTGCTCAAGATGTTAAGACTTGATCACTCCATGAATTGCAAAGTGAGCTTAAAAAAAAAAAAAAAAAAGGCCTAAAATTAATATAAAATTAAATTCTTGTTCTGTTTCATGCAATCTCTGTTTTTTATTTATTTATTTAAAATTATGTATAACTTTAAAGATAATCTTCTGTAGAATTTAAACTTGTTCCTTCTTTTATCATTTCATAATAATAGTAGAAATATAGTAAGGAATTAAAATATTTTGATTGCTTTGAAATAAGTTTGTGCTTATTTGTAGAGATTAAAAAAAAAAAAAAGTAACTTTTTTGTTTATTAACTAAAATTGGGTGAGAGGTTTGGTGAGACAGGAAATTGGTGCACACTTTGCAGGAAGAAAACCTAGTTAATAATTTAGCAGGGGTGGCACCAGCTAGGGGGCCGGGGGGGCACAGGCCCCCCTGTCGGGGAACCTGTGACCCCCCCCATCGGGGCATACTCTTAAAATCTCTCAGGGAACAAATACAAAATTTTCAGTTTTTCTACTTTTAGCAGCATTTTTCTTTCCTTTTACAAATGTGGAGCATTTTAGTTTTTCCATTCTATATTCAGTAGAAGAAAGCATTGGATTCGCAAACATTTTCAGCTTCCAGATTTCCATGAATATACACGTTTTGAGAGGTCCAGAATACGTTTTGACCATATTTTTAGAAAATGTCTGTCTGTGACACGATGATCTTCAAAACCACGAGGAGTACTAACGAATGGAATGACACAAATATTAACAGTAATATTATTAACAGTATTGCAGTTTTTGATAAATACTCATATAATAAACTCTCTTTATGTAGTGCCCCCCTGTCGGGGAATTTCTGGTGCCATTACTGTAATTTAGTTGTGCGTTTTGTGTACTTTCATTTATTATACTGGAGCCACAAAGTCCACTTGATAGAGTGTCGAGCTTCTAATCAGTGGATTGCAGATTTGGTACTCAAACTGAACAAAGACTATCATACATTAATGGTGTCTGGTGCTTGTAAAATATTTCATGGCTGTGATGTCCCTATGTTCCGTAAAAATAATACATGTGTGTGTTACCGAAGTAGGGGAACCATCTCCGGGGAAGATCAAAATTGTGATGGCATGTTTTCAGGTCACCCCTAGGGGGTGTATTCCTGATTTTCACCAACTACCCACTGCATAGCTCTAGTGCAACAAACCCACTATATCTTTTTCTTTAATATATATACTTTTGTTTTGCTACCACTTTTTCATGCTATTTTGAATCATAGCATCATTATACAATTTCCAATCTTTTATATGTGCCTTGATTTATGGGATCCTTTATTTATGGGGCACCTTGTACATTATATAATGCATATAATATGAACTTACATATTTTAATGAAATTTCACCCTATAATTTTTATAATTTTACTTAGTTTAAACTTATGCAATCAAAATATTTTGCTTAATGTGTTGTATTTTTTTATATCTTTATTAAAATCTTATGAATATCAACACAATGTTTGATTGTTTGAAAAAAAATTGTTAATTTATGGAAAAAAAAAAGTAAAAGCAAATTGAAATATTTTGTGTATATACATAATTAAATCGAAAGATTTTATTTTTTATTTCATTATCACAAAATGCCATAACTTTTAACTTTGAGTATGACATTTGTGAAAATTTTTATTTATCATTTTTGCTGATTGTAAAGAAGTTTCTTTCTTTTTTTTTTGTGTGTGTGTGGATTATACTTCGCTTCAAAATATTTTACTTAATAAAAGAGGGTAATGAAATTAATGTAATATGTTCTCTGAAGAACATAATAAAAAAGTAATGAGAAACATGGCATGAAATTGTAGAAGACTTGTACATAAGGAAAAGAGAATTTTACAATACTTCTTCCAGACTTAATAGCTCTTCTACATTAGGTAGGAAGATAATAATTTAAATTTTAACTTAGCAATTAATGGGTAGTAGATTCTGACAGTTTAGAGACCATTTTCTTAAAACTAAATTAATAATGAACTGAATGAAATGAACCTTGATAAAAGTTTTGTATATTAAGTTCTTTGTGAAGTTATTTTGATGATTTTTCTTGCATCAAAACATCATCACATACTTTGAGGAGTACCTACAATAGTCGAAACTACTGCTTACCTCCTTTTGAAGGTGTTTGAACTTGAAGAGTAACTTGCATGGTCAACTATTTCGGTAGGTGCAGTTCAATGAGTTCCCAAGAGCTCCAGCATGGTAATAGGATGAATGTGTTTGTGCTGCAGAGGAGAAAAGAAGGATCTGGAAATAATCTCACAGCTATAAGTACATAGTTGCATAACTTAAAAGTTAGAACTAACATGAGTAGTAAATTTAACATTTTGTTTAAAATCTCACACAGCCTGGACATACCGGCACTTGCTCTGTCTGAGACAGTTCTGCCTTGAAAAAGGCACCTTTTTAAGACGATGGCTATCAAAATTTTTCTAACAATAAAATACAATTTAGGAAGCAATAAAAAGGCAAAACCTATATACAGAAATTTAAATCCTAGACAACTGTTGATCAGAATATTTAAAATTTTAACTATATACAATTCCGACGCACTTTATTTTTCCTAATTATAAGTTCTTGCTGAACCATGGAAAAATTTAGGTAGAGCTAACAAAATAGGACAAAAAGCTATATACATAAAATTAGAATGCATAAAAAAAAATTATGTTAATTTGGGGGAAAATGAAATAAAAATGTTTGTTTATTTTATTTAAAAGAAGGAATAACACTTCTAAACATTGTCAAAAATTAAATCCCAACCTATTTAAAAAAAAAAAAAAAAAAAACTGTCTTTCCTCTTCAGATACACTAGAAAACATGTTCTACATTAACAAAAAGCAGGCTAAAATTAAAACAAGAATGCAAAATCTTGTGGTATGCATTGATTATTAACAAATTTCCAAATGTGTGTAATTGTTGTATTCTATAACTTTCAATACTCTTTGCCTAGGTAATCATACAAAGGACAGACAGTAGTTCTGTAAGGCATACAGATAGACTAATTGAATTCCTTATCATTCTTAAACGTTGTTATAAATTGTTAAAAATGCTTAACACAAAAGAAAACATAGTCCTTATATTCTAATTGCAGTCCATAATGTATCTGAATATTTTAGTGTAGCCCTGTAAATCTGAAGGATAACAAAATCATATTCTATACAAAATATTATTTTAGCATATTAAAAATCAATGTCAATTTCTTTATGATTTTTACAATAGAAAGTTCTTTAAATGTAATTTACAAAAATGTTTGTCCTAAAATGTAATGCACTGGCATGTTTTGGGGTGTCCCTGTACACAAACCAGTAGCACAGAACTTATTTCATTTGAACATTCCATAATGAATTTTAATAACATATACAATTTTGTAAAAATTCTGAAAATATTTACAGATGCTGGGGCGGACAGTCGGACAGATAGATACTTAAATTGAAATCATATTCCCACTTAAAAAATGTTATATCGCTTAATGTAAACAAAAATGCAATTTCCACAAATTTGCAATAAAAGCCTTCAATGTAACTGAATGTTTCTGTGTGGTCGTGTAAATCTAATACCAATCATGCTACATTCTGTAGAAAGCATTCTTTTGTGCATATGAATAACATATTTCAATTGTATTAAGATTTGTTCGAAGTAAAGTTATTAAAATTTGGTTTATAAATATACCTTTCATAGAACGAATGCTTTGGAATACTTTTATGTGCCCCTGTACACAAATCAGTGGTGGTATTTACTCCATTTCCTATAGCAAACATCCAATAGTGAGCTTGAACAACATATTTCAATTTCATTGAAATTTGTGTAAAATAAAGGAATTAAAATATAGTTCATAAGAATACCTCTCATAGAACACAATGCTTTGAAATACTTTTGGGTGTCCCTGTACACAAGCCATTAGAGATAATCACTCTATTTTCAATAGGGAACAACCAATAGTGAATTTGAATATCATCTATCAGTTTCAAGAAATTCCATGGATATTTATATGAGTTAGAGTGCGAATAGGCAGGCAGACAAACTGAAGTCATTAACACTTTACAACCTTATTGAAAGTGTTAAAAACATTTTAGAAAACGATAAAAACTATTAATATAAATGAAAATACTATTCCAACGAATTTCTAATAAAACACATTAATTAATGTAACTGAATATTTTTGTGCGGCCCTGTAAATCTAATGTTGATCATACTGTATTCTATGGAAAGCATTCTTTTGTGCATATGAATAATACATTTTAATTTTTTTTAAAGATTTGTGCAAAGTAAAGTTATTAAACTTTGGCTTATAGAAATACCTCTTATAGTATACAATGCTTAGGAATACTTTCGGGTGTCCCTGTATACAAACCAGATATGTTATTTACTCCATTTTCAATGAGAAGACTTGATGTAGACTTGAATATCATATTTCAATTTCATTAAGATTTGTGTAAAGTAGGTTTATAGAAAATGCCTCTCATAGAACACAATGCTTTGGAAAACTTTCGGGTGTCCCTGTACACAAACCAGTAAAGGTGTTCACTCCATTTTCAATAGGAAACATCCAATAGTGAACTTGAATAACATATATCAGTTTCAAGAAATTCCATAAATATTTACGAGAGTTAGAGCATGGACAGACAGACGGACAAACCTAAGTCATAAACAGTTTTCAACCTTGTTGGAAAGTGTTAAAAAAGGGAGGGGGAAGCAAGTAAAATTTGAAGAGATTGCTAAATTTAGTTATGATTGCTGTAAAATATTCAACTGATAATTTTACAACCACTGTTATTTAGGATATTAAGACTTGTGTATTTAAATTTCCATTTGTTTTTACAGTTATCAAAGTTTATTAAAATTTTATATCTTTTGATTGTTAAATAATTTGAATTTCTTCATTCAGTTAATGTTACGTTTTTTCTTTTAATGTAATTTTATTTATACTTTTATTATTGCTATGTTATCAAAACTTGTACAATATATATTGTTTTTAAAATTTTAAGTTTAAAGTTGTTATTTCCATCTATAATGTATATATTTATTTGTGTTTTATTTTTCAGTTGTGCAATATATGTTTTTCCTTTTTGGTGCATTGTGTGTATAAAAATTAAAAAGGATTGCACAATACAAGGTAGATTTTTTTTTTTTTTTTTTTTTTTTAAATATAAGTAAAAAATAATTTCCTCTGGGTAGCTAATGATTCATTTTTAAAATGTCTGAAACGATAATTTGTTTTAATCATTAAAGTTTTAAGATTTTGTTTGTTTCTGTTATATTATGAATTGTTAAATTTTATTGTAGTAATATTTTATATATCTTTTAAAAACCAGTTTTATTTTGATTGTTTGTTTGTGTATATTGTAGCATTTATGTTTCACCAATCTTGTTTTTTGTTGTTTATTTTAGAATTTGTATGCTCATTCTAACATGAATTATGCTTCCAAGTGAATAAAAAATGTCCTATTTTACTGAAAGTGTACAAAATTCTTTCTTTACTATACACAGATTTCCAAAAATTAATCAACAACTTTGAAAAGAGAAAATACAGTAGAGTCAAAAATCCGCACAGTTCGGGACCAAAGGTTGTGCGGATTTTAGGATTTTGCAGATTTTGGGACCTATAAAAAGTGATTTTCACTTTAAATAATAATAACAGAATATTATACAAACTAAACACATACTAGTGAATAATAACACTGAATATTAAATTAGTAGGTACATAAGAATACGAATGAAAAAAATATTTGTCAAATTTCGATAAAATGTGTTCACATGTAGCTAGTTTTAAACTAAATATGAACCTGCATGATTTATTGTAAATAGTAGTAACACAAATTTATATTTCTATGAATTTTATTGAGTTCTTCCTTACAAATTATATGCCTTCATCAAAAAGCATTTAAAAAATTAGTTTGTTATTATTTACCATATTGATATCATCATATCTTAATAATGAATAATCATTATTTTCTTTTGATGAATTTAATATACTGTCAATAATTTCATTAGCAGCAACTTCGCTCTTACAGTCTTTCATATTATTATTATTTATTTATTTATTTATTTATTTTGTAATCATAAAATGCAAACATAAAATCTGTATTCAAGATCTTTTTCAAAAATTCTGATTTGCAGTTTTGTAACTTATTAGTAGAGAATTTCATTATTTGTGCGGATTTTAGGTCAGCGGATTTCTGGCTCTCTACTGTAATTACTATTTAAAAGGCCTAAACTAAACATATTAAAATACCGAGAAAAGCCTTTTGGCTTGTGCATAGTACTTTCAAACGACAGTCATGGTCTTCTTTAGTGCATATTATTGGCCATTTTTTGAATTTTCATAGTTTCGCGTCTTCTCATTTTCTCATTGAGTTGTTGCCAATTTGATGGAATAATGGTGTACTTGTGATCATTCACAGCAGTTTTACAGGCTAGTATTTCAAGGACTTCTCTTTTTAGGACATATTAGGGGGAGTTATAATGGGCTATCCTTTAAGTGGTTATTGTGTTAGTGTTAACAGGATTAGATAGGGGTGCATTTATGAAAGGTCTCTTCCATATTATTACATCAAACTGGCAATAGCTCATCAAAGAAGTGAAAAGAACAGAAGACATGAAAAATTCAGAAGTTTCGAAGAACTGTCAATAATATGCACAAAAGACCATGGTTATTAGCCAAAAGTGCTATGCACAAACCAAAAAGGTTGTCTAAGTATTTAATATGTTTATAATTAATCTTTTTTTTATGGTTAGGGAGGATAGGAAACTAGTTGGCATAGGTGGACTCTGCTCAGTTCCCGATCATATATATGTTCTCATAAATTTCTAGTACAGGACATACTATATTCATGTTAAGGGGACTACTCTCTACTTATCATATTTGAAAGCTGAAGTTAGTGTTATTCTATAGAGAATTTTGCCCCATTATAACTCTGTAACTAACACATATATTTAAATTCTGTTTTCTTATTCAGAAAATTTACAACTATTAAACAATTTATCACTTTCAAAAAAGTGATTTTTAAGATTTCATTTTTAAGCTCAAAAATGCAAAATTTCACATTGTAAAAATTTGCATTTTTCAACCTCAAAATTTAATATTAAAAATTTTAAAAATCACTATTTAGAAAGCGATAAATTGTTTAATAGTTGTGAATTTTCTGAATAAGAAAACAGAATTTAAAAATATATGTTAGTTAAAGAGTTATAATAGGGCAAAATTCTCCATAGAATAACATTGGCTTTGGCTTCCGGGGATGATAAGTAGAGAGTCTTCTTAAGAGAAATGACTTTGATCGATTGCTCAACATGCTCACAGACTAAAATACATCACTTAATAGGCTAATCACTGTTCAGTTCGATACATTTGCCTTATCTTAATTTGTTAATTTATTTTATCAGGGTCAGTTTCATAGTTTAATTTTCATGCAATTCCATACAGTTTCCAATGCAGCAATCCCCATAAAGCAGATATCTATGAAATATTGCTCTATTCTGCTATTTTGTGAGAAAATCTTAAATTTCAAAACACTTATGACATTTTCAAATTAGAATATTTATCGTGAATGATAATCATGCCAGTATCATAAGTGTCATTTTAAAAGTGGTCTGATATCTTTATGATGAAAGTATCCCTCAAAATGAACATTTATGTGAAATTTTGCCCTATTCTGCCATGTTAAGTAAATTGTAAATTTAGAACAACTTATGATATTTTTAAGTTAGAAAATTCATGGTCAATGGTGTTCATGCTAGTATTCTAAATGACATTTTAAAAGTAGTCTGATATCTTTAAGGTGAAAATATCCCTCAGAATGGATTTATACAAAATTTTGGCCCATTCTGCCTTGTTAAGAAAATCATAAATTTCGAATAACTTACAAAGTTTTCAAAGTTGAATTTTCATAATCAATTACGTTCATTCTAGCATTAGAACTGATATTTTAAAGCTGGCCTGATATTTTTATCATAAAAATATTCCTTTTAATGCACATTTAAGCAAAAATTTGCCCTGTTCTCCCATGTTAAGAAAAATCATAAATTTTGAATATTTTACAAAGTTTTTAAATTAGAATGTTGAAAATCAATACAGGGTTCTTACAGTGTCATAAGTAATATTTTAAAACTCGTCTGTCCACTTTGCAATCATTTGTTCTTTAAATATTGTGTACAAAAACTAATACACTAACAGACTGATAGACAGACAGATAGATAGAAACCATATAAACTTTGTCATTTTTAAATTCTTCACACCTCAAAATCTGCAAGTCAAACACTTGAGTTCAAAAATTTTCACAATTACCTGAGTTACCCATACCTATAGTATGATGGGGAACTACTAAAAGACAATTTTGATAACATGGTCTGTTAAAATTGAAGAACGCTGGTTAATTTAATTAATTTTAAAATTCCCAAAAAAAATTTTGGTTCTTACTAATTCAATTCATTCCTCCCCCCTCCCCCTAATTAATTATTCAAACTACTTAAAATTCAGTAGGAAAGAAATTATCAATATTTAAGTGCTTTGTTTGTAAACAAACCAGCGTTTTTGTATGTAAACAAACATAACTTCAAATCAAGAAATCAAAAAATAAATAACAAAAAGTTTGACTGAAATTTATTTTGAATCATTCTCAAAAAATCTAAAAGTAATATTATTTATTTTTGACTTTCAAATTCTACAAATTAATTTTTTTTCTAGAACATTCCATTAGCTCCACACAAATGTAGTATTACTACACCAAATTCAAAATAGCATCCTTTTCAAATAAAAAATAAAAAATTAAAAATAATAAATCAGTCTAGAAAGAAATCAATAATAAATATTCCTCCAGCAAAAAATAATCTATATTTACTTAATTTCATCATTTCTTATTTGAGTAAACAATCTAAATAAAATTTTTTCATTCAAAACTATTTACTGGGCGTATGAATCTTGGAGTACGGCACGCCTTACGAGCAGGAATCGGAAAGGCAGATCTTTGTCTTTGATGGTAGCCTAGGTAGAAGGAAGCAGGATGTGGTGTTTTCCAAGGGTGCCCGGCGGCAAGCTGGATAGCCGTTGTGGCTGGATAGCCATTGGAAGTGGCTAGTGAATTTTACTTTTGTTACAATGGTGAAATTTATTTTTTTGCATTTAAAATATATTTACCCCAATGCATTATCATCCCTTTCTCCTGGATTTCAGAACTTTATTCAGCTTGTAATCTCATCTGGATATAGTCGAAATCGATTCACTAGTGTTTATTAAGTATGAGATAATGAATTACTACGTGTGTGGTGTTACTTTTTCTACTAGCTCTTGAATAGAGACTTATCTTAAAAATATTTAATAAAGATGACTAGAGGCTGCATTTAATCCAAAACAAAAGATATTAAAAATAGTGATCGTATGAAAATAGTGATGAGTGAACCCTAGGTCTCAACCTGATCATACATGGGTACTTACCAAGCATAAGATAGATTCAAATTTTTATTTATTTATTTATTTTTTAAATCCAGAATAAAGATTTAAAGAATAACATACCTAGTCTTGAAAAAAAAAAAAAAAAAAAGGCAGTACTCAATTCCACTAATTTAGAAATATTTATTAATAGGCTCCTTCATTTTCAAGAATGTAGAATCTGTACACACATTACAAATCTCAAATCTGTGATAACATAGCCATTTTTCTTTAAAAAAATTCAAGGTACTTCACAAAAATATTTAAATATGACATCTCTGGCCATTTTCACCATTTAATTTCAAGTCATAATAACCTTTAATAATAAATATCTTTCGGTGGAAAAAGATTTAAAAAAGGTATCAGGGTGTGTAATCACATATTAAAAAATAATGCACGGACGTAAGCGCCTGGCCATTCTTATTAGAACGAAGGTGGAACACAAACTGACTGATTTTAAATTTTAAATATTGCTCCTAAAGAAAAAAGGGGTCTGCACACCACAACGTGTATATTTCAACATGTACCACAAAATTTATCTTCTTTTCACATTTACATTGTAATATGAAGACAATTTGTATTATCTCGCCATCGAGATATTCACTCAACTGGAGAATAGATCTCAATGGATTTCCTGTGGTGTCTCATCGATAACTATTTTCCATGCCTCTCTTGATCTAATTTGTGTGCATATGTATCCAATAAGAACTTATCATATTCATGAAAGAAAGTTTATTTTGGTAATCTAGGAGATTAAGTTCCCAAACTTTAAGAATGTTTTGGCGTTATAGTCTTTCAAGCATGTGAAACATTCCAAATGTTCGTTCTGTATGATTGGATGTACCATGTGGTTCTATAATGGACATTGAATATTGGCTATTTCACAGTGAACAAAAGATTAAATGCTGTTCTTTCGAAATGCCGTTTAATATTTCAAATGTAATTGTGTTTCACAATGCTCTGATTGTGGAGAATAGATGCATCCAGATTTAGCATTGTGTAAAAATTTCTCCTACACATCAAAATAGTGAAATTTTGGTGTTTTATGAAAAAGTCTGATAATCCATGTTGTGTTTTATAAAAAAAAGCCTGATAATCCATGTTGGGTGAATTTAAGTATTGCATGCTGGTACTTGCTATTTAATCTGCAAATATTTTAAATAAAGGTTTTGTCTTCTAAGAGTAGTTATGTCTTTTCTATTTTGTTAGTGTTTTATAATTGTCTCTTTTTCTTCATGAAGATCGAGAATAAGCTCATTCATTTTCCTTTCATTTTATTGTTATTTAAATAATTTTGAATGTTTTTTTTTTTTTAATTTTATTACTAGAATTTAATATTTCACTATCCATGAGTGCAGCTGTACTTGAGTGTGCTGATTCCACTATATGTTTTGAGTGAACAATATTCCCTTTTAAAATTTAAATAAAGTATGGAATAGGAAATTCATTTAAATTATAAAAATAAAATTAATATTTAATATATATATGTATTTTTTTAACCTAGCATGGTCATTAGCAAATAATTTAATTTTATGTTATTTTTATATCGGGAATAATTTTTTGAACAACTTAATTTTTCTGAAAAGATCATATTTTGAAAATGGGGAAAACTAAACAATTTCAGAAAACCAAAGGAGAGATGGTATTCACAATGCATTACATATAAGTACAGGATGCATATGCTTTGAAAAGTTTTAAAGAATAAAAATTCTAACTAAAGTTGAAAAAACCCTACTTTACAGCTTCAGTTTGGACATTGCGTAGTCTAATGTAAAAATAACAAATTGGATATTTTAATTTAGAAATTTATCCATCAACCATGAAAATTCATTTCAGAAAATTTTGGAGTGGAAGGCTGATTTTGTATACCAACTATGTGAAAAATACCAGAGCCGGGAATCAAACCCGGGCCTTCCGCTTTTTGGAAGGCCCGGGTTCGATTCCCGGCTCTGGTATTTTTCACATAGTTGGTATAAAAAATCAGCCATCCACTCCAAACATTTTCTGTAACGAATTAGATATTTTAAAATTTTATTTTATTCTTTTTATCAATGCAGTTTTATATAAATATTACAAAATAAAAATGAGTGTTAGTAAATTCTAGAATTGTATGAGTAAACTATAATACTTAACTAGAATTTTACTCAATTTTGATATAATGATAAAGAAAACACATGAAAATAGCCTGTTTTTTGTCATAGAGTAACAAATTGAACGAAAAAGCATGTTCGGAATATTCTTATTGGAATTTATAACTGATGCTTAAGATCTCTACTACATCTGTACAAATTTCACTGTGTTGGAATATATTGGAATGTAGCTGTAATAAATTTACAAGTTTTTCTGCATATTGTACAGTAGAACCTCGATCCATCGTTTTTCAAGGGGTTGATGAAAAAAAACACTGAATGTGGGTTAAAGTCAAAATGCGAAGAAAACAATGTTTATGAATTAATACATGGCACAATGTATACAGTATACGACTATTAAAAACCAATTTATTACTTTCCAAACTGTCAAAGAAATAAAACAATGTTGTAGAACATTAAGTAGAATTTATATTTTAAAATCAGTAATTTTTTGTTGGGCTTTTTGATCCTTTTATAAATTATACAGGAATTCTTCCAGATTTACAACATTTTTCTGGTCCTTTTCTGTAATTTTATGTGCTTATGTAAAAGTTCATGCATTTTCAGATGCCATAATTATGTCATCAGCGTGAAAATTCTGTTTCCTCGACATTATTTTCATTTTTTTTTAAATTGCATGTTTCTTCTATGCTTTGGAATACCACATGTCGTAAAGTATTGATTAATAGAAATATTATCACTAAATTTTGTACCAGACGCATCCTCTGTTACACACAACCAACCTTAATCTACAATATAGCATCATCATTTTCTTGTCTTTCTGTTTGGTATTTCGCACTTAAGCACATTTAACTGTTTTCTGGATTACTGGAGAGGTTACTTCCTGTCATGCTGAAATTACAAAATGAATAGATTGTCCGGAGACATGGCATCACAATTTTGATCCTCCGTCGAAATGGGGAAAAGAGTTATTTTACGTTGAATGAAGTAATTCATGTTTGTATGCCATATGATATCTCTTGATTTTCAAATTCATTTCAGTCAGAAGAAAAATTTTACAACGATGAATGCAGGAAAATTACTTTTTGGTGAACGATACATGCGGGTTCCGTTAACATTATTCAAATACAGTTTGTGCAGAGACCATAGAAATAAAACGATCAATGCAGGAATGATAAATCTAGGTTTCACTGTGTAAAGTATGTAACACTATTGTAGTAATTATCCTTAGAATAGATGGTTCAAAAGCAAGGGTACTTACCATTATCAGAAGCAAATAGCTTGATTATCCAATTTTTATCCCTCTTTTTTATACTGAACTTAGGGAAATAAAAATTCTTCATTTATTCTCTGTTTAATCTCTCAATCAAAGCAGGTAGAATACATGCTAAAACTAGTATGGTGTGGCCACCACAAGACTTTCTTTCTCTACAAATTCACTAAGTACATACAATTTATTAAAACTATTATTTATGAAAATTATCAAACATGATGAATGCAAATGATTTTCATTTTAGAGAAAACTAACACTAAATATCCAAAGAAAGACAATTTTATTGTCTATAAATAACATCTAAAAAAAAATGCGTTTTTATAATGGTTATTTCACATATTATCAAGTTTCGTACTGTTATATGCCATGGGAGTTGAGATATAGCCTTCCCATTATCGAGGAAAGTTGAAGTGTTGCAGTGCCACCTGTTGACTGAGAAGCATCCAGATTGAATCAGCATAATGTCTCATAAATGGCCTCACATATCAAGTTTTGTTTGATGATACACAATAGAACCCGAGATATATCCTTCCCTTAAATTGCAGAAATCACTGTGTAGCAGCACCACCTGTTGAATGGATGACACCAAAAGTTGAAAAGCACTAATGTATGTCAAGATGCACCTACTTAAAAATTTATATGCAATTCTGTGCAGTAGTTCCTGAGATATAGCCTTCCCTTTAATTGCAGAAATCGCTGTATAGCAGCGCCATCTGTTGGCCGATAAGCATTCAAATTGAATCAGCATAATGTCTCATAATCACTTTCTCATATATCAAGTTTTGTTTGATTATAGACGATAGAACCTGAGATATAGCCTCCCATTAAATTGCGGAAATCGCTGTATAGCAGCGCCACCTGTTGAGCGGCTGACACCAAAAGTTGATAAGCACTAATTTAGGTCAAGTTGTATTTACATATAAATTTGTATACAAGCATTATCCTTTACAAATCCCCAAAGGAAAAAGTCCAGCGGCGTTATATCAAGTGATCTGGGTGTCCAAGGAATTGGACCTCCTCGCCCAATCCATCTTCCTGGAAAATGGTCATTCAAAGAACTACGAACGATGGTACCCCAATGAGGTGGTGCACCATCTTGTTGCAAAAAGACATGTGGCTGAAGCTCTTCTAGTTGTGGAAATACGAAGTTTTCCAACATGTCTAAGTATACGACTGATGAGACCGTCTTTTCTGTAAAAAAGAAAGGTCCAATGACTCGGTCGTGCATTAGTCCACACCACACATTAACCTTTGGGGAATCCCTTTGTGCCTCACGGTATTCATGGGGGTTGCCAAAAACAAAAGAGAGAAAAATGCAATTAATAAGCAGACGATATTTAGAAAAGTACAGATATTTAGACTGGAAAATGAAATTATCTGAAATTAACCACACGCGCAGACGATATTTACAAAAGTAAAGATATTAAAACCTGAAAAGAAAATATATGAGTTATTCCATCAATAAATGCCATAAGTTTGTTTATATCTTCATTATTTTATGAGTAATTAAACATCAAAATGGGTCCGGGACTTTATAAACACCTTGTATATTTACAATTCATAGTAATTTCAATGCATAAAAATTATTTACTGCATGGTTAATGCTATAAATAAATTTTTCATAGATTGTATGCACTGTAAATGTATAATTTAATTGTTGCCAAAAAAAAATTTACGAATTCATTGTCTTTCGACAAAAATAAATACATTTAATTAAACGTGCAAATAAAAAAATTATAAAAAGTTAAATTATGCATCTCACAAAAATTGACAGCATTATACCTTTAAAAATTTTCTACACATTGATAAAGTGTTAATGTATTTCATGATATGATGCTAATAGTTGTTCTAAAAGGATTAATATTTTACTTTTAAAACCTACTTTTTTTTTTTTTTTTTTATCGCTTTCAATTTGCTCTCTTGTTTGTCCAGTACAAATCTTGCAATCGATTTTTAGCTAACTTCCCAACTAGCTAGACATTTGAAATTTTTAGAATAGCTCAGAACTTGATGACAATGCATTTGTAATTATTCAGGTAATGTGTCAAGTTTATATGATTCAATAGAAATTTTAAAAACGTGGAATATAAAAAGTTGTGTTTATCTTGTAATTATTTATTTAATATTCTTACACATCTTAACATTGATGATAAAAAAAGAAATGAAATTTTATATAATTTAAAATATTTTTATCAATTTCAATGTTTCAACTTAATTTAAAATTCACTCCTCTTATTCGGTCACCGAATATTAAGATATTCGGCTGAACCAAATATTCGGTGTTACCTGCTAAAGGCCGAATAGTAACCGAATATTCGGTGCAACTCTAGTTTTTACACATTATCCAGGAACTGTTGGATTTAACCATAAATTAATATAGTTTGTGGTTTTATCTTTTACTGAGCATCAAATCGCAACCATGATTTCAAATCATGTGTATTAAGTGCAATGTCAAAACTAGAAAAATAAATAGTAGAATAGGAATAATTTTATTTTCAAAGAAATATCATTAGTTTAACAGGAAATTTCAAAAGAAAAATGAGAATGTATAAGATAATTAATTCTATGTAGAAAGAATTATAGAAGAAAGAGGAAAAGAGCCAGTATTTCATAGACAAATAATACCATAATGCCCTTGTATGGTCAAACTGAAATTTTAGTTCATAAAAGGACTCCTGATTGACTCAAGGGAGACTGTTGTACAACATCTGCAATTCTGAAAATAAAAGAAAGAAAAAATAGAAAATTTAAAACTATAGATAGGAAGGACAAGTAACTTTAATTTGGGGAGAAAAAAAGTGCAGGATTTGTAAAAGAATAAAGATGATATAAAGAGTAAATAATTATAATAAAGTGAAAAATCATGTTGATCGCTAATAAAGGCAAATAAGTTAAAAATACAAGTACTCATAATTTACACTTTTTAAGATCTCTTCTAATTAGTGCCATTATATAAATATTGTTTTTTTTTCAAATTCTTCTAAGGGTATAATTATGCAACTTACAAACTTTAAAACAAGGGATTACGAGGGAACTTGCAAACAAAGCCCAAATCTTACAGGCATAGGTAACGATGGAGAGAATGCAAGTATTTTTATGGACAGTGAAGCAAAGCATTCAATGCTTTGTAGACTCCAGCGACTTTACCTCTAATGTTAAAAACGTGTTTTTTCTATATAAGTCTACTATCCAGGGTCATCCATGATATAATATTATTCAGATTTAGTCAACTGGATTAAGAAATATATTTTGAGAAATAGACATAAAAAGTTTTGTTTTCATTTAACTTAAGGCTCTACAATACCTGAGTCAGATTCACCGTTTCTCTTCCCCTGTCTAATTCTACAGGATTTTTGTTGCTTCATATTTTTAAAGACATCTCATTAAAAAAATGGAGTTTCTTTAATTCTTTTTTTTTTTTTTTTCACTCTTTGAACTTGTCTTGTATCTCTGTGAGCAATTTAAAATATATAGTTTATATATTAAGTGTTTCTTTTTTAGATTGAAAATTGGAGCCCTGGGGAACAATATTTATATATAAATACATATACATTTTTAAATTATGTCTTAAGATAAAAGGCAACATGTTCATAGAGTGGAAATTCATATAAGCAGAATTTTAAAAACTACATTTTTCATTCTTAAAATACAAAAAAAATAAGAATTCCATGGTATTATATAAGAAAAAGAGTATTGGTGAATTTGACTGATGTCCATCTTCAACATGCCATAAGAAATGTTAAAATTGCACATCATCAAAAATATATATTGAATGCTTCTGAAAAATAGTAGGTTGTGGCTACCACAAGACTTTCTTCTCTATTTTCCTATACAAATTCACTAAACGCAAATAATTAATTTTCATCTTAGAGAAAACTAACACTAAATATCGAAAGAAAGACAAATTTATTGTCTGTAAATGACATCTTTAAAAATACATTTTCATAATAGTTATATCACGTATCAAGTTTTGTACAGTTATATGCCATAGAAGTTGAGATACAGCTTTCCCATTATCAAGGAAATTTGCAGTATAGCAGCACCACCTATTGGCCGATAAGCATCCAAATTAAATCAGCATGTCATCTCATAATGGCATTGCAGAAATCGCTGTGTAGCAACACCACCTGTGGAGCGGTTGACACCAAAAGTTGGCAGACATTCATTTAGGTTAAGGTGCATCAACATATATATTTATATGCAATTCTGTAGAGTAGTTCCTGAGATATAGCTTTCCCTTAAATTGCAGAAATTGCTGTATAGCAGCACCACCTGTATGTTCATAAGCATTCAAATTAAATCAGCATAATGTCTCATAATGACCTACTCTTATGTCAAGTTTTGATTGATTATACGCAATAGAACCTGAGATATAGCTTCCCCTTAAATCGTGGAAATCGCTGTATAGTAGCGCCACCTGTTGAGCGGTTAGCACCAAAAGTTGATTGACATTAATTTAACTCAAGGTAAATTTAATTTCTACATGTAAATTTAATTTATATGCAATTTTGAGCAATAGTTCCGGAGATACAGTAGGCACAAAATTTTTGTGACACACACACACACACAGACAGACGTTTTCTAAAAATAGTCAAAACGTGTAAATCAGTCGAAAACTGGAAGTCAAAAATATTTACGAATCCAATGCTTTCTTCTATTGAATATAGAAGAAAGTAAAAATATATTTAATTTTGCTATATTTTGAATAGTACAAAGATATTAAAACATTTTTTAAGGAATAAAAATACACATTAGACCCTGTCCGTAATGTATCCAGATTCTTTAGTGAGTTTCTGTGCCCAAACCTCTGATGCTATTTATAATGTTTTTGATAGGAAATATGCTATAATGAGCCTAACTAACGGACAGAGTGCTTATAATTAAACTTCTGCTATAAACGTAGCCAAAACGGATGGATGGATTGCTCCAAAAATTAGTATTTAAGCATTTCAAGGGCATTGTGCTCAAGTATTTTAAAAAAAGGAAAAGTTTAAAAATAACCACCAGGCGGCATTTGGCATAAAAAAACAAACTTCTGTTTTTTTTTTTTTTTTTTTTTTTTGTCCGATAATGTGTGGGTATCTTATGAGTCAACCCTATACGAAATCTAGTGGCAATCTTTTCACCCATTTTAGATTTAGGACAGGGTTCAAGAATTTCCATCTCCAACAGAACTCTTACACCACTATTTTTTATCAGTGCAGTGATATCTTTCATATTTATACAGTCATTTTTTAAGATTGAATATGATAGAAATTATTAATAAAACATAGTGGTGCGAGTGCTTCATCTTGAGATGAATATTCTTGCACTCTTAATTTAGGATGTTTTTAGCAGGAGTTTAATTATAACCACCCTGTATATTGGATTCAATGCATTCTGAAAATATTGCAGACAGGGGGACAGGCAGATGAATGGAATTCATAAACATTGTTCAGCTCTGTGGAAAGTGTTAAAAAGAAGTCCAATGGTATCCTATGTGTATGCAACAAGTTACAAAAAATAAAATAATAATAATAAAGTACAAAATATTTTTAAATGGATCAAGAATTTCATGGGACTTAATTTCATGAGCTCCATACAAAACATTTCCTGAGATTTTAATACATCACATGTCGTAATAAACTGGTGTACAAAATTTCAGCATTCTGTCATAAAAGATAAAAGGTCTTAAACATACGTTCTAAATTTGTCAAAAAATAAAGTAAAATAAAATAAATAAATAAATACAAATAGATATGTTTTCTTTTTTTATTTTGTCATTCTTTTAACTCATAATTTGAGTTTGAAATGTAATCTACTGTTTTATATAAGAGCAATTAACCTTATGTTGCGATATTGAAAGTACTTTTTAATATATTGGCTGCTGATCTCATGTCAACACATGATGTGAAATTCTATGACTAATTATGACACAAGACTGAAATTTTGTGCATCACTTTATTAATGTATGAGGCACTTTCATCACTCGAAAATTCTTTTCTGTAAAGCCATAAAAAGTTTTATTTTTGTAAATCTTAAATGAAATTCCCTGAAAATTTTATTAAATTTCATAAAATTTTCTATTTTTCTTTTTGCATATTTTGATGTATGCCTAATATCTATATTTAAGAAATTTAACCCAAAGTCTTTTTTTTTTTTTTTTTTTTTTTTAAACACGTTGCTTAATAATAATAATAAATTCAATTTTATTTAATAAAATTATTACTTTTTTTTTTTTTTTTTAGTAATTTATTTCCATTTAAAGGATATGTTGTACAATAAAACATATTACGACTATCCACTAACTCCATATGTATTTGTAAGTGCACTTGAAAATATTTTTGAAATTTGATTTAAAAAAAAAAAGCAGAAAAGTGCAAACTGATGTCGAATTAAAATGAATATGAAAGAAAATTTTATAAGCCAACACTTTGCAATTTATAGTAGTAATTTTCATCTATCTTAATAATTATAAGAAATGTATATAACTGAAGGATCATCTCATTTTTTATTTTATTTAATCTTTTTTCTTGTAATTTTTAATCTGGATATTTTAAGCAATTATTAAACATTAAGAAAAAAAAATGTAATATTTAAAACTATTAACAGAAAAAGTTTGTGGTAAAAAATGTATTTAAAAAGAAAATCTATTCATAAGAAAATCTGCTCAGGCCAAAAGTGGGCGCAGGACCCAGCAATCAGTCCCCTATCAATGTTTTATTATATTGGACAGACTGATAGAAATTAATTTATTATTATTATTATTGCTATTTTTTTAATTTTATTTATTTTGTGTGGGGGCGACGTTAATATGAATGCTATTTTTCTCAAAATTGCATATTTGAATGATATTTCCTCTATTTTTATTTTTTATTTTTAATTTTTTCGTTTTTAGAAGTAAAATTTCATGAAAGCTGTTTCCAGTAACGTTTACATTAATATTAATTATTATTTTAGCTAATTTTTTTTTTTTTTTTTTTTTGTCTTCCAAGTCAAGGACTACTGGCGGTCTCTCAAATCGGGCTCTGTATGAAAAAGAAGGAAAAAAAAAAAAAAAAAAACAGAAACAGATTTGGTAGCCAAGAGGCTGGTTGCCTTTGAAGGCTTGAAAGATAAATTGCAGGGAGATTATTTGAACGAATAGAATATCAAATTTTACATATTACTTTTATATTTACCGATTATAAAATAAATGAAGCCAATCCCACCTAAATAATATGCATGGGTCTGGTCTAGCTGGGTTTGAGTGCAATCGTATTATCTGATCTGATGAAAATAGGAGGGGCTTCGTTACTGGAGAACTCATTACAATTCCACTGGATTACTCATAAAATAAATTTCTGTAATTTATTATCTTGTCTTACAATTGTGTTTCATTTTAAACGAAGAGTCATCCTGTATTTTTTCATACATACGCGTTTTTATGATGAGATTATTTATATAAATTACATAAATGTAAATCTTTTCTCCTCCCCTCCCTTTTGTCAACTAATCGATTACAACAAGGTTGAATAATTTCTGAATTCCAGGAATTCATCACTGCTAGGAATAATATTCCTTTTCTAGAAATCGCTTTGCAAAACTCATATTCCATTTATTACGTTGTCTTAATAATATTAACAATGTTTCTAACACGGTTTTATGGGCGGAGTCAAACAATAGCTCTAAATGATAGTGAGAAAAATATTAATTAACATGTTTATAATTCCCTTTCGAATATAATGAATTTTTGTATTATGTGTGGCAACATGACTGACAATATATATATATATAAGAATCGTCTGGTATAATCTCATTAAATTCCTCACAGTCAATTTTGGTTCTGTGTTTAAGTAGTAGAGGGGGGGGGGGTGCACTTTATGAAACATCACTGTAAGTTTGTACATAATAAGAATTTTCCAATATTTTAACCGAAATTTAAATTTAATAAACGTACTGCTTTGACAGCACTGAATGTGTGGTTGGAATCTAGTATTTACAAACAGACACATATATTAAATAAAAGCATGAATTAACACAATAAATTATGAATATATAAACACATTTGTTCGTGTCGTATTTCGTAGATTATTGATCCTTTAAATTAAATAAAACTAAATTTAAATGTTGCTTGTGCAGACCAGACTTTGTTCCACGTCAAATATTAAGTACATCTAAATCCACATATATCTTTTGCTATGTATATTTGAAATTGATGAAGTTTCATAATATCTATACACGAAAAATTGAAAATGTGCTTTCTATAAGAGCGATCCAGCTCAAGAATATTATTTGTAGGTATAATAGGAAGTATAACTCTCTCTGTACATAATTAGAGCTTTTCATAAAATAAGAAATTTTAAAATAATAAGGAAACTTTACTGTCAAATTTTTAAACAGTATTTTTTATTTCCAAAAGTTGTACGATGACTTATTTTCAAACAAAACAATCAACGTTATAGCGTATAAACCATAAAATATTCTTTGGAATTAACTTTAAATATATTTCGCACTCAAAAAGATCCCTTCTAAGTTTAGAACTCGCACCATAAAGAAATCAGATTACATTTAATATGTAAAAATAATTCTAGTACGGCTCTAGGACGCCCGTTATCACCGGTCAAACAATAATATCTTGTTACCGGCTGCTGTCTCATGTCAAGCGGTCGAAGAATTAATTAAATATAAAAAAAAAGGTCAAAGATCTTCTCTCTATTTAGGACGTACTAAACTCATTTGGTACTAGTGTTAGAAATACAGAAATATAAATATTAAATATCACAGAATTAAAAAAAAAAAAGCATGTTTGAGTGCAAATCTGTTACAATTCTTCGTCGTTATTAAATTTAATTGAGGATTATCAATTAAATGGGATAAAAGAAAAAAAAAAGGACTTGATTATTTGATATTGATTATTTACCGAAGAAATGTATTTCTTTTACAGCATTTTTTTACTGTTTGTAAAATATTTTTTCAACGTTTCTATCTCTTATTCGCAATATAGAGAACAAAGACTACAAGAAATTTCCTTTTAAATTTATTACACAAGAACGAGGGAAAAGAAAATCGGCATGTTTTAATTCGGTGCTTGAAAATTAGCTTTTATTCTGACTGGTTTTAGTTTTAAATAGCTGTGAACAACGTTTTCTCAGCCGCCAGTCGTGCTCCACCCATATAAGCTCCACCCATAAAGGGAATTCGGTTAAGCTGCTGACTTTTGAAAGTTTTATAATATGTTTAAAATAATAACTAGCATAATATTGCTGTCACATTTTCTGTAATTTAGTACGCAAAATAATTACTTTTTTCTTTCTTTCTCTCTCTCTCTCTCTCTTTTTTTTTTTTTTTCAATTACCAGCGTGAACATACTTTTATTTTTATGCAAAAATAAATTAGAATGATTGGAAAAATTGTACTTGTTAGCAATAAAATATACCAACAATGCATTTACAAATGAATTGGTGAAACTTTTATTTCATTGAAAATGTGAAATGGTTAAAAAAAAAAAAAACTATGAAAACTTTAAAAGAAGCTTGTGGGACATTCTTTAATTGTAATTGTATTATTTTATTTATTTATTTTCTATAAATCTCAATACTCTCATCTTTTAAACAAAATTTACTTTGACATCTGTTTCGTTACATACAACAATCAGGAAGCTAATTTTCTAGGTGGAAGTTGCATGACCTGGCATCAGTGTTGCCAGACTTGGGGATTTCCCCCCATTTTGGGGGGGATTTCTGAAACCTCAGGGGGAAATATTTGGGGACAGAGATTTCGTGGGGGGCAGGTTTATCATTGACAACCTTTTAATTAAACATATTCTGATATTTGCCTTTTGTATTCCCTGATTTCAGGAATTATTTGATTCATGTGCGCTGTAGTGTAGTAAGCATTCGTGAATGCTTGATACGTATTGATTGCTGCTTAAATTCTTAAATAATCAAGCTTAAAGTAAGCTGAACCAGTCCAAACTAGGATGGTTGATCTTTGGATTAAATTTGCAGGCATGAAATATTTATTTTGATGCAAGCTCTAGGGTTTCTTGTTTTTCTTGCATTTTATATTCCACAAAACTATTTTTATATATGCATATATTATGTCATCATGGCATAAGTACAAATGATTAGACGGGAGGAAACTATACTCAGAAAGTTACAGATTTAAAATTTTCAAAAAAGGTAGTGTGTTGAAAGTTTTTTTTTTTTTTTTTTTTTTTTTTTGTTTCAAATGAGGATTTTTTTCAAAAAACAGCTTCATTTGGGGAAAAATGTGAGCTTAAATTTGTTAAATATTCTTAAAAAAAAATTTTTTTTTATTACATTTTTAGCATAAATTGAGTTGGGGATTTTTTTGGAAAAAACCTTTGATTTGGGGATATTTGAAAACGTTTTGGGGAAATTGACTTTCGACCATCTGGCAACACTGCCTTGCATGGCGGTTCCCAACCAGAGTAGGCGTATCCTTGGGGGGGGGGGGGGGGGTGGAACATAAAAGATTGGGATCATAGATATAGTACTTTATATAGATCTATCATCCCCATGTTAACGAGCAAAGATTTTTGACGCCGAAAAGGTTTTTTGACATCAACCATTAGAGAGTTAAAACTCGATAATAATAATAGAATAGAATGTTAATGAATTTTGAAAATGCTGAAATTTTGCGTGGCTTTTAAGTGTTCTAATAAATATATGAAAAGAAATGGGATAAATTTTCATAAATAAGTTATATTCAAGTAATTTATTAAAAATATAAATTTTATAATCAGTTGTTTTATTATTATTATGAAACAATTACTGTCTTCATATTTACTGAAATGCTTTTTTAAATTTTACTATTTTTTAATATTTTATATTAGTAAGTAATACGGAATTCTCAAAATTCTTTTAAATGTAGTTAGCAGCCGCGGAAGTTTTAATATATAACTAGTATGTTGTGACCACCACAAGACTTTCTTCTATATATAATCCTATACAAATTTACGCAATACAGATTATATATTAAATTATAATCCATTAAAATTATTTTTCATGGTGAATGCAGACGATTTTTATCTCAAAGAAGTATAATATTAAATACCGAAATAAAGAAATTCAGTTTTGTGCAGACATAAGTATACTAGAGTATAGTAAAAAAAAAAAAGAGAGAGAGAGAGAGAGAGAGAAATGAAAAAGAAAAGAAAGAAAGAAAAATGGGTATCTGGGGTTTTTCATTCTCTTTTAGTACATAAATTTTATTTACTAAATTATCTTTGTCTATTCCCGTGTATATTCACTCGGGAAAAGATATCCATAAGAGAGTAAAATGGCCGTCTTTTTCCAAATGAAAAGGTATCACTTTTTCCCCCTCATTGATCAATCTGTGTCTTATTACTACATCTATGATTGGGATTCGCCTTGATAGTCACTTGACAAGTGAGTTCGGATTAGTTTCGTAACTACAATATGCTATTCCTCAGAGTTTGAAAATATTTCCGGCCAATTATTTTACTTTTAACGTTAATTTTAAAAACTCATACAGTTTTAACGTGACGTGAATCAGTTAACAATAGGTTTATCGTTTATGCCTTGCAAAATGTCATTGTGCAAGCAATACTTTATCAAAACTAGAATGTTTGGGCCACCACAAGACTTTCTTCTATATTTTCCGAAAAACTCACTAAATAGAAATAATTTATTAAAACTATTATTTATTAAAATTATCTAACATGATGAATGCAAATGATTTTAGGCTCTACACACCCCCCCCCCCCCCCACAAAATAAATAAATAAAAATCTTGGTTATATGATTTTTTATGAAATAATTTGATATTTACAATTAGCATAGATATATACAAGTCCTATGTGCAAAAATATTTACAATTTACAATTAGTCTATTTTTTAGCTTCATGAAATTTTTGGAAGCACGTCACACTCTTTTGGTAGAAGCACAAACCAACATTACAGGTTTTGCACATGAAACTAGTTTTGTTCGTTTTTTTTTTTTTTTTTTTTTTTAAATATATATATAAACAACCAACCCTTCCTCGCAGCATCTGATAGCTTGACGTCATTCCCTCCAAACAGAGGAAAACAGAGTGCGTAAACACAGCTGTCTTCTCTCATCATTGTTTTCGGTTGCATAATATGAAAAGCGCTAGTGTCGCAGTGTTCCTGGAGATGGAACACCTTATTTTATTCAACGATTCCTCGTATGTTTCCTGTATGAAAAGTTAAAAATAATATAGAATGAATAATTTAGAGTACAGCCAACGATATAACATAGAAATCTTTTTTCAAGCAATCTTTTTTGTATGACAAAAAAAAAAAAAAATATATATATATATATATATATATATATATACAAAATTTCTTGTAAATACGAGAATTTAAAATAGCGCGTCTCAGCTAAATATCATGGATTGCCTTGTGTTGTGATGCTATCTATGGATGAAAAGGAAAGTTCAAAGTAAAAAATAAACCTATTTTTATGTATTTGCAATTGAATTTAACGGTTGGAGAAGCTAGCGAAGTTAGGTGTTCCATGTAGTGGAACACTGAACGGCAAAGGGTTAAAGGCACAAAATGAACTTTCATTCGACATCTAGTGTTGTATTACTCTGAGATAAAAATTGTCTGAATTCATCATGGAAAATAAATTTAAAAAATAACTTTACAGGACGAATTTGTATATGAAATTATAGATTAGAGTCTTGTGATGGCCACAACATAATAACTTAATTAAATATTTATTTTCCAAACATTTTAAAGAAAGTTATCTTAAAAATCATATGCACATTTTTCCTTTTTGTGCGAATTAGCTGTTAATCCTTTACGAAAATAATCGTTCACTTCTTCTTCAAGGATTAGGCCGAAGGCCTGTTCCGGCTTCTTGGTCAAACCATCGCTTTCTAGGCCTACCTCGGTCTTGTCTGCCTTGTGGGTTGTAATAAAACGCGGCTCTAGGTAGTCTTCCGCGTTGCATACGACGGATATGGCTTAACCAATCTTGCCTGTATTCCCTAATTTTATCTTCTAGGCAAAATATGTTTAATTCTTTACGTATATCTTCGTTTCTAATTCTATCGGGGATTGTACAGCCTTTAACAGATCTCAAGAACCTCATCTCGGCAGCTTGTATTCTGCTTAAATCCTGGGAGCCCAGAGTCCATGTCTCAGAACCATATAGGAGAGTGGGGACTGCCATGACTTTGTAAAATTTTAGTTGAGTTTCAAGTCTAGTTTTTCTTTTTAAAGTTCGGATTAGGGTTCCACAAAGATGTTGGAATTTATGTAATTTCACTTGTTTATTATTTAAATAAAGTGTATGCTGATTATTATTATTATTAAATATTTTAAACCGATTTTAAGAGCATAAGCCTTTTGAAGTTAGAAGAGTTTCTTATAATGAAAAATAATGGAATTAAATGCTTGATAAATTTTCACAGAAAGTTATTTAATTTAATATAAAACTATGTTATTGCTTCAAAAAGTGCTCAGATAATTTCTTGCATTTTGCACCAGAGCTTCACCCTTTTATCAGGACACTTTCAGGGATGAGAATTTTCCGCCTTTTTTGCTACTACTATTTTTATACAATAAATTCTAACCTATTTAATTGTGACAAATCATTATAAAAAATATTCTAACTATATCTGTATAAAAATAGTGGTAGAAAAAAAGGCAGAAATTTTTAATTTTTGACAGTGTCCTGAAAAAAGAGCGGAGATTTCGAGCTCTGTCTAAACTCTGTCTAGTTCAGTCTTTCTGTCTAATTTTGTCTAAGCTCTCTTCTACTCTGTCTAAAAAGTGTACTTTCACTTACTTTCCAGTGATAGTTGCCAACATTTTAATTTATTCTACTGCAGTTTTAGCCCCGCCATTATTTAGCACCACTTTATTTGCAGAATAATTGTCTCCCCATAGACGAGAAAAAATTAGTCTTAAAAATAAAAAAAAAAGTTGTATGATATAAAGGCGGGGCTGAAAAATGCTTCGGAATATATTAAAATATTGGCAACTCTGCTTCCACTAACTCAGTACAAATAAATTGCGAGATATTACGGAATGAAATTAGAACTTGATTTAGAAAAGGTAATTCTATTGCAATTCTATAGATTTTATGCAGCATTTACAAAACATTTTAATATGTAGTAATATTTTCAGTACATTATTTTCCCCCTGAGTGAGTGAATAAAAATGCATTTCAACTCTATAAATTTTTAAGTATTTTTTCTTTCTGATGAATGAAGCTCACTTAACATTATCCTCATGACAACAACAAAAAACCATGTTTTGTATTACACTGTCATGCATGCATGATGTATGAGTTTAGAAAACTATAGAACAGATTAAACAACAAGAGAAAATTTAAACTTTTAGGAACAATTTCAAATATAGATGATAACAATATAAAGAATTAAGTCAATGTTTTAAAAATAAGTCAAAGTTTTAAAACCAGCAGCTGGCTAATTATGATTTTTGCAGTGCTGTCGAAATTGATTAAACCTTGTCCAGGCACGTCAACATTTTAATTTATTCCGAAGTTATCACCTTTACCGCCGTAGTACCTACCTTTTTTCCACACCACTTTTCTTGAAGGGTGTTTTTCTTTATATTTAATCGTAATTATATATTCTAGAGAATTTCACTACGAATAAAGTGGTATGAAAAAAGGACAGGTATTAATAACGTTCCGGAATAAATTAAAATGTTGGCATATTTGATTGTTAAAAATGTTTGATTTATGTCCCATGCATACATTCAGCCTAGAGTATTCAGATCTCAATGCGTAAAAAGCATTTCAATAATTCTATGTTTAAGAAATAAGTGTGAGGCGAAAACAAAATAATTTTTAACGCTCGAATTAAACTAGGCAAATCGAGATATTTTCAATGGTTACGGAGAGAAAGAATAAACGGGATAAATAAAATCTATCACAGTTAATACAATGCAGGAAAAAGGCTTTTCATTACAATTCTGGCTAATTGTTAGGGCGAATTTTATGTTCATGAT
Organism: Salticus scenicus; assembly: GCA_963930645.1. Lineage (NCBI taxonomy): Eukaryota > Metazoa > Arthropoda > Arachnida > Araneae > Salticidae > Salticus > Salticus scenicus. Next base: position 298,098,102 of record OZ005655.1, on the reverse strand, counting down.
TAAATAAATCATGATCGTAATATTAAATTTTTAAAAGATACTGTTTCTATAAAATTAATATTAAAATACAACTGACACCGAAAATGTTTGCAGAATTATCTTACTTAATATTTACAATTTACAAAATATTATGCTTTGTTCCTTTTCCTAAGTATCTAAGCAACCAGTTGCAGGGAACTCTATTCCAGGCATCTGGTGGTGAAGTGACTCCAGCACGTAAATAGTTGCTCCCCGTATATTCTCCAGCATTCTTATCGAATGTTTCTATTTCAAAGAATATTAATCATAAGTAATATATCTTTATGAACATTTGCCAACTTTTTAATTTATTCTGTAAAACTGTTTCCATATGATATTTTTTTACACCACTTTTATCGTATAAAATTTTCCTCCAATATGCAATTATGATTAAATTTAAAAAATAAACAGCTCTTTACAAAAAGGTAGCGTGAAAGAAAAGTCGGATACTAATAATTTTACGGAATGTGTTAAAAATTGCCAAGCATGAATTTTATGCATATTTGACCTAAAGTTAAATTAATAAGTACAAAACTTTGAATAGGCAGCGCTGGACTTTATTGCAGCACTCGTGCCTACTTTCTTCGCCTGACAAAGGGTCGCGTGTTTTTTCGACCCGAAACAATTGTTGCAAGTTTATTAATTTTATGGTATTTATTAAAAGTTTTGTACTTATTACTTTAAAACGCCAGTTCTGTAGTGCTTTCTTATTAAAATTAAATTGCTGGCTAGAGTAAAAAATGATTATATTTAGAGGCGTTGGCGCGATTGTAGCGCCACAAACTTCAAACCAGTCGATGTGTGAATTCCTGATCAAAAACCAGAAATTTAAGTCTCCACTCTTTTTTCAGGACACTTTCAGAGAGGAGAAATTTCCACTTATTTTGTTACTACTAATTTTATACAATAACCTCTATTGTAATTGTTGTGCCCTCTTTTCTTTTGAGAAGGCACAACCTTTTTCTTTGGAGAAGAATTAAAATTCAATCAAACAATACCCTCATTAAAATTTCCCAATTTTAATTAACTAAACTCCTACAGCCGTGATCTATTTCTACCCTCTCCCCTTTTCGTTTTCCCTTCTGATAACATAAAGTTACTTTAAATAATTTCATTAACTAAGATCCTAGTATTACTTTCCTCTTTTCTCTAATCATTTATTAATACCATCAATTGACCACAGTATGCAAAATAACTATCCTCATTACTTTGAGACAGTCTAAATATTTTATTGGAACTTAAAATATGGCTGAAGCAAACATCTACATTTATTTTGAGTTATACACTAGAATTCTTTTCCTTCTAGATTAAAGAATGCATTAATTATAGAACATTCTAAGTAATGATCAAAATAGAAAGGCCTATTATTAAAGTTCCAAATATAGAGCAACTGGAATTTATCTGAAAATTAATAAATCTCTTAAGTTAGTCCAAAACTTTAACACAGTCCTGTTTTCTACTAGTTCTCACATAGTTCTCATACTTCTCTTCCTAGTTCTCACATAGGAATAACAGTCATGAAAGAGTTAATGTGGCCTAAAGTTATTCACATCGAGCGATGCTCACTTTCAACAGGAAAAAATGGGCTCATAGAGGGGCCAAGACATCTCAAAGTTTCACGTGTCCAAAGAGCAATATAGCTCCAGGACTATGGAAGCCATAACCAAACTGCACGATGTCAAATAAATCCAAAATCTGGATGTCTCACCATTCATTTCAGGTAAACACACGGGTGTCATCTTCGGTTCTCATTTGCGACGAAGCACAATCTCGCTCTATCAAGAGCTAGGCGTCAAATCATACGATGAGCCGATGTCCTTTAATCTTGCAGTTTCGTCGATAAAAGAAATAACACCGGCCCTTAACTACCTTCACAAAAAGAAGTTGAGTTACCTGAATTTGAAACTGAACAATGTCATGATTTGTAATGATAAAAGTGTCAAGCTCTTTGGATTTCATCGTATGAGCGAGATTGAAAAATTTTCCTACTGGGTATGCATTTCTAGATGTCAAATTCTTTGAACTTCTCAACGGATTTTTTTTCCTTTAAAATATAACAGTCTCAGCTGTCTTAATATTAAATCCTACGGCAGAAAAATTATGTTGATTATTATTATTACTATTATGGTGATTATTATTACTGCATATTTTTATTTGTTTTATTTCATTTATTTATTTTTTTGTGGCTAAATGAAATGCTGAATAAGTTGTTTTCTTTTAACAGTTTATATATATAATTTCTTTCCATTTTTTGCAGGAGATACGGAGAATAACATGGTTTTCAACTTCTATGCTTCCATATATCGGGAATATTTTTCAGATTTTCGGGTGTATTTTTGATTTTTTTTTTTTTTTTTCATTATTATTATTATTATTTTAGATTTCATGCGTTTTATTTTTCTCCTCTGGCTATTTTTAAGTTTTAGTATCAAGTGAGTATTGATGATAAATGTCATACTTAACACTCTGATGTTAAAAATTCTCTTAATCTCGATTTGCTTTTGAATTATTGTTTTAATGCATTTTACTGCTTTTGTTTCATTTTATATATCTATGGATGATTTCATATCTTTTTTAAACATTCGTGATTATTATCTATTTTGATTCTCATGGATAATATATATATATACAGGGTACAAAGCAAATTCACGAGCAAGCCTTTATCTCCGCAAACATTGGTCGCAGCCATACTTCCAGTTACGAAATGTTAGAAAAATAAAAATAAAATGTAATTGTTTATGATATGGCATATTTCAATTTAAAGACTCTTTTTTTTTTTTTTTTTTTTTTTTTTTATTATTATTACATAAACTAAAATTTTATTTAGTCCCCAGGTCCCTACAAACATATTTAGTAAAAATTGACATATGCTAACAAACATAACACAAAAAATTTCTCTACTGTGCGTCCAAAATTGACCGACATTATTTAGTTTCAATGTTTGTGGGATTTTCTTCGCATTTTTTTGGACTTTATTAAAGATTTTTTAACCGACCCCTTAATGAAGGCCGAAAAAAATCTTCTATAAGAGGTGCTGCCTCTAAACACGAGCCTTATGTGAATAACATGGAATTGCCAATAAATTTTTTTCCCTTCTTCTCTTTAGATATGAAATGCCTGAAGGATTCTTGCCCCCCGAATGCTATTCTGCTGATGACCGAAAGCGCCCAGTTAAAGAAAAAGGATTTGATTTGTGGCGTTTAAGCATGATTTCGATTGAAGTTTTCACTGGCAATTACTTGACAAAAAAACATTCCAGACGAAGAGTGCTGCTGGAGTGATATTATGTATCCACTTATCTTTAAAATTTTGAAAGTAAGAAAGAGAACATTGTTATTTTAGAACATTCATGTTTTTGTAGAATTTAAATTTGTACTTTTACTTCTCTTTCTCTTTACATTTAATGAAAGAATATGTATGTGTGTCTGACCGTCGCTTTATAGTAAAACGGCTGATCGCAGAGTTACAGAATTTTGTTTGGAGGTCCGTATCCTTTCCTGATGCACCTTCAAGCCTGATTCCCGAATTTTTGATTATTACTATTTTTTAAAAATAAATTAAAATCTATAAATTTCTGAAACGATCAACTCTAGAGATAAAAACGTAAAAGTAAGCATGCTTTCCGTGACCCATTAGCTCATTTGGTCAGAGCGTCTTGCTAGTACAGTCGGTAACAAAAGTGTCCGAACACTAGCAAAAATTCCTATGTAAAAAAAGTACATTTCATACGGTTTGTTAAATAAATCCTTGTCGAATCATGCTCTTAGTCAGTGTAAGAACATGATTCGACAAGGATTTATTTAACAAAACCGTATGAAGTGTACTTTTTTTACATAGGAATTTTTGTTAGTGTTCGAACACTTTTGTTACCGACTTAAAATCAATCATGTACTATATATTATTCTTTTTGTTCAAAGTAATTTAATTGTTAATTTCACATTTTTAGCATATTAGTTTAGCAAAATATTTAGTTTGATAAACTACTTTGTTTCAGAAACAGACCTGAAACAATCCTCCCGCCACTTGGCACAGGACAACTAAACAAAACGAAGTGGCAACTTAAAAACTAAACATTGCCATTTTTTTTTTCCTTCCGTGACCATCATCAGAATAAATATTAATGATTGCGTCGAAATTGTGTATTTCTTCGATCAAATATAAATTAATTGAAATGGCGGCGAAATGATTCAGCGTTTCGAAAATAACCTGCAAACAAAATGTGCATATTTCGTAGATTATACATCTAAAAAGTGGAAATTCTTTTTAATCACTTATTTTGGAAATCAGCTTTGACAAACGCAAACTTTATCGATAAGCGTAAAAATAGTCGCGTATTTCATCAATGACCGGGGAAAATAATCACACATTTCAGCAATCAGCTGCGATAAAAATTTTTCTTTCTTTTTTTCTTTAATCAACAACTAACTATAATAAATAAGAAGATTTTAAAAAATGTTCAATTCTATTAAAAAAACTAACTAGTTCCAAATTTTGGATAATCGGCTGCAAAAATAATGCGTTTTGTCAATCAGCAATTAAAAGACCAAATTTTATCAATTTATTACCAAAAAAAGTGACACTTTTTGACTGTTATCTAATAAAGATTCAACTTTGAAAACTGACCTTTCACTGATTTTTATTAACTAATTTTAATAAATTACAATGTAGACATCTAAACAAAACGTACAAAATAATAATAAATAATAACACGAGCTATTATTTATAATTTCTTTTAATTGCTAAATTTTTACAGTATTGTATATAGACGTATAATTTTTTTTTCTTTTAATTTAGAAAAAGAACTTCAATAAAGAATGTCGATCATTTTTTCCGAACCGCCATGTCAAGAACAGCACGTTAAAGATAGCAAGGAATTTCTGTCGAGCTGGGCTAAGACTTGCGCCTGAACCAAGACGAAGTTTTGTTGAGTCATAAACTGTTTGAAGACACTGGATCACTAGCGGACAAAGAATGGATATGGAAAAAGCTTTTCAAATCAAAACCGATCAGAGAAAAATGTAAAAAATACAATACGCTAAAGCTGTTGAGACTGATATCCATGAAAATACCATGAAAAATGATGCGAGTCCTCAATATTTACTTCCGCCATTAGAGAAAAATGAATCTTCACATCACAGCCAGTTAATTTCTAAAGCCAGTCAAACTGATATCCGCATGGAAAAGGATGCAATTTTTCAATGCGCCCTTCCAATTTTACAAAGAATTGAATCATTAGTTCAGATTCAGTCAAGTTCGAAACCCAGTCAAGTTGATATGCAAGACATTAGCATGGACAGCCGTGAAATCCCCCAGTTTTCATCTTCACCGATAAAAAAAACTGAATCTTTACATCAAGAATTCCGTAATGATCTCAATGTGTCCTTTTTACAAGAAATGTTCAGCCAAACAGTGATGAAGCACCGCCGAGGGAATCTGATATGTAGAATGTTACACACAGTAACTATTGTAAAATTCATGCGAAGATTTGTGTAATGTGAAAGAAAGTGTACACTTGAAATACAGTATTTCAAAAATATGGATCCTGTGAAATCCCCCATCTAGAATGAACAGCACTGGCTTCAAAATTGCATCGAAAATTTTCGATTTTTTTCATATAATTAAGATATTGTAAACTTATCTAGATAAAGTAAAAAGTATTCTCATTCAGATCACTTCAGGAAAAATCGTGAATTATATGTTTAATAAAAGCAATTTAAAACGTTTTCACTGTCGTTTATGTATTGTGATTAGTCAATTATATATGTACTTAATATTCTGTACTTAATATTCTAGTTAATATATGTACGTAAAAAAAAAAAAAAAAAAAAAAAAAAAAATTCTAACAAATAAAGCAATAATATTTTACATTTTTGCAACATTCAGACTTGTCATCACGTTAGCCAGATTCTCCCTTTCTTTCTTTTCATGTAATCCTATGGGGCTTTTTTGCTTTTTATTATAAGGATATCTCATTCAAAAAGAGAGTGTTTCTTTTTAATATTACTCTTTGAACATGTCGCCTTTTAACTTGGTGAGCAATTTTTTCAAAAAATGAATTTAAATATTTTGTTTCATTCAATTAACTTAGGACCCTAAATTTCCAATCTCTTAAAGAAATGATTTATCTTTCCATCATATAATGTATATGCAGCCAGAGAAAAAAAAAAAAAAAAAAAAAAAAAAAAAAAAACCCTCCCAACTAATTTTGTCGCAAATTGGTTCGTGCCAGTTGATTAGTAATAACGTCTATTTCATAACGGTATAGTTGGATTTTGCTTAGGCGGTCGACTACATATTAAAATTGGCACCAACTTCATATTTTTCAATGGCAACCCAACAACTTTTTATTATCATATAGTCCACAATTCTTATTTTTTTTTCAAACATTTATTGATTAACAAAGAAAAACTATATACATATATATATATGTATATATATATACAACATAAAACTTATGCGCACATGCTACATTGCGATTAGACATTTCAAAAACTGACTACAACAAGTCAAAGGAATCATACTCTTACAACTGGCTAACTAGTTTTTCGTTATTCTACCAGAATTTTTGCAACCAGCTAAATAGCTTTTGCGTTACATTGACAGAATGACGAATCTCGCCATCTTTGGACATATTAGCAAACCTTTTCAAATGTGGAGTTATTTCCAGTACAAAATTGTCATTATATATGAATGCACGTATATCATGTTCCACATTATCTAATGTTCAAGGTTCTCTTCCAAATTGCAGGAATGCTGCCGTTTGTTAAACAAACAAAAGAGAGAAAACCATAATAGAGTGTTTGAGTATTTTTCTCCATATATTAAACGATGTTTTATTTAACGCTACTGAACTTTGAGCCCATAAGATCATAATGATAAAGAATTTTTCGTTGTGTCTCTGTAAAAACCTATAAATGCTAGATTCACCAAAATGCTTATATATAGTGCAACAGTGATTTATAATATTCATATAAATTTTCAGCTCAATTCAATAAAGCGTTTAGACGCTATCGCACTTTTAAAAATTTGGTCCCATAGGCCATAATGATAAAGAATTTTTTTTGAGTCCCTGTAAAAAAACTATAAGTGCTAAATTCACCAAAATCTATACAGTTGGTGCAACTGTGACCTATAACATGTGTACAAATTTTTTGCTCAGATTAATAAGCCGTTTAGACGCTATCACACTTTTAAAAATTTGGCCCCATAGGCCATAATGATAAAGAATTTTTCTTTGTGTCCCTGCAAAAAAAGTATAAGTGGTAGATTCACCAAAATCTATAGGGTTCGTACTATGGTGACTTACAATATACGAACCAACTTTCAGCTTATTCGAACAAAGCGTTTAGACGCTACCGTGTTCACTCACAGACATACACACATACATACACACACACATACATACATCATCGTAAAAATAGTGGAAACGGTCTCAGGGGACATCGAAACGTATAGAAACATCAAAATCTCCTCACTATAGTGTTCGGAAAATAAAAAAACCCGAAATGAAAGGGGGGCCCAGAAATGATACTGACCTTCCCCTAGCTTCAAAGCTTAATCGGGCCCTGTGTACAATGGACCAATTTTGGAAATTTTAAGTGTTTACTCACAAAGTAATGATTTCTCGCTATTGAAAATATGTGTGCATATTACCATAGTCTCCTAAACTAGATGCCTTCCGCGTGGCTCGGAAACTTGGCAACAGTTCAAGCGGTAGACAGTGCCACCTGGTACACATTGCGCTCTTTTTTCTTCAACTATCACCAATAAATTTTAAGAAGTGATATATGATATATATAATCGACGTTTCTTCGATTGCATTTGCCTTTTATGTAGTATATCAATTCCCACTTTTAAAATTTTTTGGTGGCTGTTGAATAAAAAAGTCGCGCAATCTATACCAGGTAGCGCTGTCTACCGCCAAGTTTCCGAGCCATGTGGAAGGCATCTAGTTTAGGAGGCTATGATATTATCTATATACTGGGTCTTATGTTGCACTCAGTCAAAAGCAATAATTATGTTTACTTTTTTAACCGACTTCAAAAAAGAAGGAAGGTTCTCAATTCAAACCGTATGTTTTTTTTTAAATATTTATTAGCTCATAACGTCTGAACGGATGCTCCGATTTTGATACTTTTCGTTTTGTTGAAAAGGTCTTGGTCTGAAATAGGTCCCATTATATTATCTTTACGATCTAAAGAAAATACAGGGTGCCCAAAAAAATCATTCCCAATTCTTTTAATAGCTAAACGGCTATAGTGATAGAAATGGCATGTAAGTATAGAAAAGTGGCCATGCAGTACAAGGTTAAACCGCTTGCAGCGCCACCTGTTGGAAAATAGCGGAGTTAGTGTTCCTATCTCGAAAACCGTTCTAGAGAAAAAAGTTAATTACAAAGTTGAAGAGAATCACTGATTTAGTACAAAAAGATAGTTTAGACATTCATGTTAGCGTTCCTATCTCGGAAACGGTTCAAGACAGGGGGAAAAGGTGAATTATAAAATTGCAGAGCATCATCGATTTAGTACAAAAGATAGTTTAGACATTGGTGCTAAAAATACAATGCTAGAAACGTGCATTTGTTTGTTCGCAATTTCCTGCACTATGCACATTTGAGCTACATTGCACACGTTGTAGCGTAGCTGGTGAGACATACGTTATATAGTTCAAAATACGGTTACTTGATACTTTTTGTTTTTCTATAAAGATCTTGGTCTGAAGTAAGGTCCCATTGTAATATCTTAACAATCTAAAGAAAATAAAGCGCCATCTGGTGAAAAACAGCGGAATTAGCGCTCCTATATCAAAAACGGTTCAAGATGGGGAAAAGTTAATTATGAAGTTGTAGAGCATCATCGATTTACTAAGAAAAGACAGTTTTTAGACATTATTGCTAAAAATAGAACGCTTAAAACGTGCAGTTGTTTGTTCGATATTTCCTACACTGTGCACACTTGAACTACGTTGCACACTTTGCAGCGTAGCGAATGACACGTATACTCTGTGGTTCAAAGTACTGTTAATGTAAGCGGTCACATCGATTAGCACAAAGTCGTTTTCAACCAATTTCAGAAAGGAGGGTGTTATTAATTCGAGCTATGTGTTGTTGTTGGTGTTTGTAAGCTTATAACTTCGTAAGAGATGCTCTAATTAACAGACTTCAAAAAGGAGGAGGTTCTCAATTCAAAGCGTATATATATATATATATATATTTATTTATTTATTTTTTGTTATTGTTTGCTAGCTTATAACTTCTGAACGGATGACCCAATTTTGATACTTTTTATTTTATTGTAAAGGTCTTGGTCTGAAATAGGTCCCACTGTAATATCTTTGCGATCAAAAGAAAATACAGGGCGCCCAAAAAAGTCAGTCCCGACTCTTTTAACTGCTGAACAGCTGCAGCTATAGTCATAAAAGTGGTATGTAGGTATAGTAAAGTGGGCACGTGCTATGCGATTCAACCGCTTACAGCGCCACCTGGTGGAAAAAAGTGGAGTTAGCGTTCCTCTCTCGGAAACGGTTCAAGACAGGAAAAAAAAGTTAATTATAAAATTGCAGAGCATCATCGATTTAGTACGAAAAGATAGTTTTGACATTAATACTAAAAACAGAACGCTTAAAAACAGAACGCTTTGTTTGTTCACAATTTTCTATTTTGTGCACACTTGAACGACATTGCATATGTTGTAGCGTAGCGGGTGACATTTATGCTATGTAAAATTCAAAGTATGGTTATTGTAAGCGGTCACATCGATTAACGCATACACGTTTTAAACCGACTTCATAAAGAAAGAGGTTCTCAATACAAACCATGTTTCTCATTGTTGTTGTTGTTGAAATTTTTTAGCTTATAACTTCGTAAGAGATGATTTAATTTTAATACTTTTTTTGTTGTCATAATGATCTTGACCTGAAATAGGTTTCATTATCATTTCATTAAGGTATAAACAAATTACAGAACACTCACAAAAGTCTGTTCCCACTCTAACTGCTGAACGCATGCAGCTACACTGGTAAAAGCAGTATGTAAATATCGATATTGAAACTTCTGTCCGTCAGCTGCAATGCATACTTTGCTCTTTGTTTGAACTTTACGCTGCGCAATTCCCAGCGCAGCGGGTGACACGTATTCACTGTAAAGTCCAATATAGATGCCTAACAGAATTTTTGGTTACGAATACAGCATATCCGTTCTTTACATTTCTAAAGACTTTTTAATTTGACGTATGTTCATTCAATAGATAGTTTTTTGCTCATATCCGATAAAGGCAAGAAAAGTGACACAACTTAAAAATGCAGCATTTGAAAAAAATTAACTTAAAAATAACTTGACTAGAATAAAACTGGCACAACTCTCTCTCGAGTGGATAACTTTCTAAATGGAGATGTAACTTTTTTGTTCACATTGGGTGCATTTCATGTTTTTCAGTGACATAAACCATTTTTTGTGTTATGTCACTTTTCTTGGAAGTTGTGATTTGTGATACTGCCGTTGAACGTCTTCTGATGTTCTGCTATATGAATAAGTTTTCACTGAAAAGAGAAAAATAAAATCTTTTTGTAAGAAAATAGAACCGACTCCAAAAAGCAACTGCTATTCAAACAACGAAAAGAAAAAAAAAAAGGTGGTATGATATGAAACTGTAAATTGCGCCTAAAAGTATAAAATAATTTACTTCGCCAAACAACCTATAACACTACAATTAATCATAACTTTTGAAGTCGGCGCAAAATTAAATTAAAATTGATACCTTTATTCAATACAAAAATCAAATCCTATTCAAAATACACATCTCACATTATCACCTGCAAAACGCAGCCGAAAACTACTTTGATTCAAGAAAACAAATAAGATTTCGTAAGCAGCAAAAGTTGGCATAGATGCTGGTATATGACGTCCTTGGTGAAAGAAAAATAGCAAATTTATCTGGCAAACATATTTAATTTCTTTGGGATATCATGATTATTTTGATAAGGTATATTAAGAGAGTAATCAAGAATATGAAACAATACTTCGTACTATATATATTATGAAAATATACATCTTGCGTGTATATTTTTGCGTTAAGTTTGGATCGCCAAATCCAAAAGCCACCAAGGATGATAGTTATCAAAGTTATACCAAATTTGCAAAGGAAACTCTAACTTTGTAGAAACATAAATACCGCATTGTGAAGGATGTTCACTGTTCTATGTAGATGCTACTAATGGACCAATTGTATACAGTGATAAAATAATAAAGGAAACATGAAAATGGATCATTCGAGACAACAGCTTTTGTTGCTACCGATCTAAAAACAAACCTTTAAAAACTAATTAAATTTTATGTAATTTTGCGCCGACTTCAAAAGTTATGATTAATTGTAGTGTTATAGGTTGTTTGGCGAAGGAAATTATTTTATAATTTTAGGCGCAATTTACAGTTTCATATCATACCAATTTTTTTGAAGTGAAAACTTCTTTAGGCACGTTGAGCACTTTTGGGTGAACAAAAATCTTTGAACTCCCGTCATCGTCAGCTGACGCTTTCCATTTGAAGTGATAATTTTGGGTGAACAAAAATCTTAGAACTCACGTCATCGTCAGCTGACGCTTTCCATCCTTGTGTGATACAAATAATGTATCATACAATTAACTTGCTAATGTGAAATGTTAATAATTATATACTGTATATTGTTTTAAAATCTGGTGCGGCTCTACACGACTTCTCTCATCTCCGGGCACTGTCTCTATTGCAGTTAGACCTCACAAAACCGAGAGAAAGGCCAAAGCCGCCATTTTTCTCATGTTTTTACAATCTGGTGCGGCTCTACAGGACTTCTCTCATCTCCGGACACTGTCTCTTAAAGATTGCAGCCGGAAACGTTGCAGTTAGACCTCACAAAACAGTGAGAAAGACCAAAGCCGCCATTTTTTTCACGTTTTTACAATCTGGTGCGGCTCTACACGACTTCTCTCATCTCCGGACACTGTCTCTTACAGATTGCAGCCGGAAACGTAGCAGTTAGACCTCACTAAACAGTGAGAAAGGCCAAAGCCGCCATTTTTCTCACGTTTTTACAATCTGGTGCGGCTCTACACGGCTTCTCTCATCTCCGGACACTGTCTCTTACAGATTGCAGCCGGAAACGTTGCAGTTAGACCTCACTAAACAGTGAGAAAGGCCAAAGCCGCCATTTTTCTCACGTTTTTACAACCTGGTGCTGCTCTACACGGCTTCTCTCATCTCCGGATACTGTCTCTATTCCAGTTAGACTTCACAAAACCGTGAGAAAGGTCAAAGCCGCCATTTTTCTCACGTTTTTACAATCTGGTGCGGCTATACACGACTTCTCTCATCTCCGGACACTGTCTTTTAAAGATTGCAACCGGAATCGTTGCAGTTAGACTTCACAGAACCGTGAGAAAGGCCAAAGCCGCCATTTTTCTCACGTTTTTACAATCTGGTGCGGCTCTACACGACTTCTCTCATCTCCGAACACTGTCTCTTACAGATTGCAGCCGGAAACGTTGCAGTTAGACCTCACTAAACAGTGAGAAAGGCCAAAGCCGCCATTTTTCTCAAGTTTTTACAATCTGGTGCGGCTCTACACGACTTCTCTCATCTCCGGACACAGTCTCTTACAGATTGCAGCCGGAAACGTTGCAGTTAGACCTCACTATACAGTGAGAAAGGCCAAAGCCGCCATTTTTCTCACATTTTTACAATCTGGTGCGGCTCTACATGACTTCTCTCATCTCCGGACACTGTCTCTATTGCAGTTAGACCTCACAAAACCGTGAGAAAGGCCAAAGCCGCCATTTTTCTCACGTTTTTGCAATTTCGTGCGGCTCTACACGACTTCTCTCATCTCCGGACACTGCCTCTTAAAGATTGCAACCGGAATAGTTGCAGTTAGACTTTACAGAACCGTGAGAAAGGCCAAAGCCGCCATTTTTCTCACGTTTTTACAATCTGGTGCGGCTCTACACGACTTCTCTCATCTGCGGACACTGTTTCTTAAAGATTGCAGCCGGCAACGTTGCAGTTAGACCTCACAAAACAGTGAGAAAGGCCAAAGCCGCCAATTTTCTCACGTTTTTACAATCTGGTGCGGCTGTACACGACTTCTCTCATCTCTGGACACTGTCTCTATTGCCGTTAGCGCATTAAATGAAATTGTAATATAATTTTTGTAGTAGTAGTTTATATTAATGAATAAAAAAACACTTCATTTAAAAGTATTTCCTGCATAATAAAATATTTCCTGACGATTCAAGAAATACACACGTAATTGTTTACGTTTTCACTTCTGTCGGCACTCCCGGAGTGCAAATGCTTTTTTTTCTTTTAGTTGTTTGAATAGTAGTTGCTTTTTGGAGTCGGTTCTATTTTTTTTTACAAAAAGATTTTATTTAATATAAATTTTTTAATAGCAACTTACAAAATGGACCATTGTACCCCGACCCCGTGGTACCATCGTCCAATGACACGGGGTACTATGGACCACAGGTCAAATTGAAAAAGTATACTAATGTAGTGTGTTATTTAATAGTATAAAATGTAGACTATATTATATTTGTTTATTCATGTCTTCGATTCATACAAATAATGTAAATTGATGAAAATTAAAATTAGAAAATGATACACCAGACGATTTTTGTGTCACTGAAAGTCTGCTGTTTTTTTGTGAAGGTGTAGGGTCTGGAAGACTCATCATTACAATAGCTTGAAAATTTACAAGAGATACATCAATACTCCTAGGAAAAAATGTAAAGATCTTGATTAAGTTTTCGTTGTATGAATCTCACAAAAACAGATTATTTATCTTTCATTTCTGTGATTAAACCAACAAAATGTAAAACCGTCTTTTTCGTCAAATTTATTTGTATTATTATTTTTTAATTGCATTATTTAATTCAGTTCTTTATAGCTGTATGATATTTGTAAAAATATAAGAATACAAGAGTAACTGAATGTTTATTAAAAATAAATAAGAAGAAACCTCAAAGTAAATTGCTGTCTTATTCAACATTGAAGACATAATAGATCTAATCAAAATGGTGTCATTATTAATGTATAAAATTAATTAAGCTTATTTTTAATTATTTATGCCGTTTTCATTGAAAATGGCGCAAAAGAAAAATCGCTAAATCCAGTTGTGAACCAACACTATACTTGTACCCCACATTTTTTCATAAATTCCAAAAAAATTTCTCTCTCTGTAAACAATTGACTTAAAAAAATTCTAATACATTCACCTTCTTTTCTGAAAATAGGCCTATTTTTCGTTAAATAAAATGGCAAAAATAGGATAAAATACGGAATATTAAATGTCTTTTTTATTTTTAACACTTTCCAACAAGGTTGAAAAGTGTTTATGACATCGGTTTGTCTGTCTGTCTGTCCGTCTGTTTGTTCGCGATCTAATTCTCGTAAATATTTATGGAATTTCTTGAAGCTGATGTATGTTATTCAAGTTTACTATCATATATTCCCTATTGAAAATGGAGTGAACACCTCTACTGGTTTATATACAGGGACACCCGAAAGTTTTCCTAAGCATTGTGTCCTATGAGAGGCATTTCTATAAACCATATTTTAATACCGTTACTTAACACAAATCTTAATGAAATCGAAATATGTTATTCAAGTCCATTATCGGATGTTTCTCATTGAAAATGGAGTAAATACCATCACGGGTTTGTATACAGGGACACCCGGAAGTATTCCTAAGCATTGTGTTCTATGAGAGGTATTTCTATAAACCATATTTTAATACCGTTACTTCACACCAATCTTAATGACATTGAAATATGTTATTTAAGTCCGCTATCGGATGTTTCGCATTGAAAATGGAGTATATACCATCACTGGTTTATATACAGGGATACCCGAAATTATTCCTAAGCACTGTGTTCTATGAGAGGTATTTCTATAAACCAAATTTGAAGGACTGTACTTTGTACAATTCTTAATAAAATTAAAATATGTTATTCATATGCACAAAAGAATGCTTTCCATCCCTAACAGCACAAAATGTTTCAGAAACGTTACAATCATATAACATGGAAACATTGTAAATATTACAGAAACGTTCAGTTAGCTTTCCGTTTACTTTCATAAACGTAGAAATGTCCGCGATCATAACAAAAAATCAGATACGTAACAGAAATGTTTCAGTCACATGACAGAGAGAACATAGAAAAAGGTGAATGTTTCAGAAAGGTATTAGAGAGTATGTTAAAATGTGTTACGTTTTTGAAAGTTTGTAAGAATTTTGCAACATAACTGAAACATTCTGTGCTGTATGGGATGGAATGCAGTATGATTAGCATTAGATTTACAGGGCCACACAAAAATATGCAGTTACATTAATGGGTGTTATTGGAAATTTGCTGGAATTACATTTTCGTTTATATTAATCTTTTTTATCATTTTCTAAATGTTTATGACACTTTCCAATAAGGTTGAAAAGTATTAAAGACTTCGGTTTGTCTGTCTGTTCGTCCGTCCGTCTATCTGTCTGCCTATCCACACTTTAACTCACGTAAACAGTCATGGAATTTCTTGAAACGGATATATGATATTCATGTTCACTATCAATAGTTTTCTATTGGAAATGGAGTGATTATCTCTTCTGGATTGTGTACAGGGACACGGACATCCAAAATATTCTAAAGCATTTTGTTTTTATGAATTATATTTTAATTTCTTTATTTTACACAAATTTCAATGAAATTGAAATATGTTGTTCAAGTTCACTACCGGATGTTTGCTATAGAAAATGGAGTAAATACCACTTGTGGTTTGTGTACAGAGTCCCCCAAAAATATTCCAAAGCATTCGTTCTAAGAAAGGTACTTCTATAAACCAAATAAACCGAACAGATCTTAATAAAGTTGAAATATGTTACTCATATGCACAAAAGATTGCTTTCTACAGAATGTAGTATGATTAGCATTAGATTTTCAGGGCCACACAAAAATATTCAGTTACATTGAAGACTTTTATTGCAGATTTGCTGGAAATGGCATTTTCGTTAACATTTAGCGATATAACACATTTTAAGTGGGATTATGATTTCGATTTAACTATTTATCTGTCCGACTGTCCATCTGCCCGCCCACGTCCTTAAATATTTTCAGAATTTTTACAAAATTTTATATGTTATTCAAATTCGCCATGGAATGTTCCTATTTTAAATGACATTTATATGTAATGTGCAACTGGTTTGTGTACAGGGACAAAAAAAAAAAAAAAAAAAAAAAAAAGCCAATGCATTGCATTTTAAGACAGACATTTTTGTAAATAACATTTAAAGAACTTTCTATTATAAAAATCATAAAGAAATTGACATTCATTTTTAATATACTAAAATAATATTTTGTGTAGAATATGATTTTGTTATCATTCAAATTTAAAGGACTACACTAAAATATTCAGATAAATTACGGACTGCAATTAGAATATAAGAGCTACATTTTCTTTGGTGTTAAGCATTTCTGACACTACCTGACAATGTTTAAGAATGATTAGTAATTCAATAAGTCTATCTGTATGCCTGACAGAACTACTGTCTGTCCGCTGTGTGATTACGTAGGCAAAGAGTACCGAAAGTTACATCTATTACTATAATGCCGACTACAACAATTATGTGCATTTGGAAAGTGTTAATAATCAGTGTGCATCGCATGATTTTGCGTTCTTGTTTTTTAACCCCAAAAAAAAAAAAAAAAAAAAAAAAAAAGTTTAATAAAAAAATAATTTGGTGTGTCACTCACACGACTTTCTCTTACCCTGAAATTTAATACTATAAATACAGGTTGCAGATTAAGAGGTAAGATAACGAGTACTGTTATGTAAACCTATGTTAAATAATTCAAATTAGGCTTCGGAAGAGTTTTAAAAGATAATTAGTTCTATGTGAGGGGGGCTGCCCCCCGTTTCATTAATGCACCTACATTTATATAGAATTTAATTCGGTTATTAAAAAATAATCTATTAAATTTATTAACTAAAAAAATATCTTTTATGATAATGCGTACCATAAAAAATCGATAACTTTATTTTAAATTATCGCAGATCGATGGTTCAACCATTCGTTTTAAAGGTATTGGCGAGCTCTTTTGAAAGATACCCACCATGAAAATTTAATCCCCTCGAAGGGGGACTTGGGGGGAGGCGAGGTTCTTACATACACAGAATTTTTTTCCCAATTGACTATCTCTATTACAAAAAATATAAGTTCGTTTCATTTGGTTTAGTGCAGTCTATAGATCTTAAACTCTACTTACCTGCAATTTCACCCGTAGACGTAATGTATTTGAATACTTTTGAGTGTCCCTGTACACGAACCATTTGCTTCATCTCAATGAAAAGCTTATTGTAGCATCCCTATATGATACACATTTAGAATACCGAGTTTGGAATTTCTGCTACTATTTGTTCTTGAGGTATGCTGATAACAGACACACAGACACACAGACAGACATGACACACAGACCATTGGCTTAAAACATGATTTTCGTATTCAGGGGACCTCAGAACATGTAAGTATAACAAAAACTCACGTTCGAAAATTTGACCATAAAACAATATTTTCTCGACCCTATGGGTCGAGAAAGTAAAAATATATAGTTTAAAGACAGAAAGAAATGGTGCTCACAAGGATGATAATTTAAGAAAAGAATAAATGATCCGATTCACAAAAAATGCTATATTGGAAATCAAATTGCCAAACCTAAATTCAGTAACTTTTTAAAAAACATTTTATAATACAGATTTAGATATCAAAATTATCACCAAATTAAATGCTGACCTATAATGGATAAGGGAAAATCACGATCATTATTCGCGAAAGAACATATAAGAAATTGATAAGGTGCATAAGAAATTTCCAGTAATAGAAATAATTTTCTTAACAGCAACATTGACATTGATTTCATTATTTTTTACGCCATGGATCACATTTTAATTTTCCCGTGGAAAATGATGTCATGACAGAAAAATAATGTCATAAGAGAAACTTTTACTTCGGTGGCATATAGAGTACCTTTATAAACCCGACGTTTTTAGTTAATAATTTTGTTAATTGAAATGATAGAAATTTCTTAGCAGCTGAAATGTCTTCTTTGAAGTAGTCGGAATACACTGATATATCTCATGACGCGGAGAACCCTACCCTTAGCGAGAAGTTGCTGTCGTAAACAAAACAAATTGGCGCCAGCGACAGAATTTTTTTTTTTTTTTTTTTAAACATATAGAGGAAATATAATTTTTAATTAATCAAATAGTCTTATATGTTTTTTATTCCTTGATTTTATCGCCCACAAAGTAATATGGGTACAGTTTTAATATAGGATCCCCTTGGTGACTTTTAACATTTTTTGCCATGAGTTAAAATAGCTAAATGACATGAGTTACATGAGTATGACATTACGTGAGTTGATATATATATATATATATAGAGAGAGAGAGATATTATATATTGGCGATGAGTTAAAATGGCTATCTCAGATGCGTAAGTAAAGACCTCGACGAAGTGAGCGAAAAGTACCCGAGCTGATTCGGTGCCAAATTTCAAATTTTGTGAAAAGGATTCTATACTAAATCTGTACCCAAATGTGAATGCATATTTAATGTATTTTAAATTAACGTTCATTATGATAAACATAAAGGAGATCAAATAATTAAATTTTATTAATATTTCATTAACAGCTGTATATCACGGTATTTGGCCATAATTTTGATTTGCTGAAAATAGTCGCCAATCGAAATATATTTATTTAAATATTTTTATTATTTTTTAATTATTTAAATACTAGCAAACCCGTGCGAAATTTTCGCGCTTTATTTATTTATTTTCTTCTTTTTTACACTGAAAACTTGAAACTCGTAAATCTTATGCCAATTTTCCCACCCGGTTTGAATTGTAATTTACCAGAAGCCAAATTATTACTTGAGCTAAATTAATATTGTGCGATAGTGAAAAAAAAAAATGTTCAAATATTGGTTTCAGAGTAAAATTCATGTTGACGTGACGACCATATTTTCATGCGCAGGCAGTACAGTTTTAGTACAAGACCCCCCATGGCGACTTTTTTTTAGTATAGGGCCACCGTGACTATTTTTGTTGCCATGTTAGTGATGCTTTTTCATTTATTTATTTATTTTGACATACTTTTTTGTTAAAAAAAAGAAAAAAAAAAACTAATATCTATTTTGATTATACATTTTATTATTGCGTTTTTTAGTCAGTTTATCACAATAATTCATATTCTGCTTATATATTTAATGTATTGCTAGTTTTAAAATGACGCGTGCAAAGATTGTAAAGATGCAACTCTTAAAATACATTTACATATAAAAGATCTCATCAGACAAATGTCATCTTTCTGATTAAATCATTGAACTAAGTCCGCGTGCTTAAATATTGCCGATAAATATTATTTTTTATTCTCGTGTATTTTACTAAATATCTCACTATCATATTGTTTCAACAAAATATAATCGTAACTGGACCACGTTAGAGAAATATTATATAGATAGTGATTAAATATAATTAACTATTGAGTTTTTCGCCACGCGATGTTATTCCCCTTAACCCTCTGGAGGAAAAAAAAAAAAAAAAAAAAAAGAAAAAATAAAATTTAAGTAAAAAATATTTTTTTAAAGTTAGAAGCTTTTTATTGTGTAGCTCTAAAAAGCATAAAATAAAATTTATTCTGGCAAAGACATGCTACAAAGAAATGAAAGTTTCAACACTAAGAAAATTTTAGAGAAAAATATAGGTACTTTCCTTTTGCAAGAGATGAAAATTTTTTAATGATCAAAATATTTTAAAAAGCTTTCGAGACCAATATTCTTAGTTATTAGTTTTTGTATAATCATTCATTAAGCCAGAAATTTCAAATGTCTCGAAAGCTTTTAAAAATATTTTGAACATTAAAAAAATTTCATCTCTTGCAAAAAGAAAGTACCTATATTTTTCTCTAAAATTATCTTAGTGTTGAAACTTTCATTTCTTTGTAGCATGTCTTTGCCAGAATAAATTTTATTTTATGCTTTTTAGGGCTTCACAATAAAAAGCTTCTAACTTAAAAAAAATATTTTTTACTTAAATTTTATTTTGTGCTTTTTAGTTACAAAAAAGGGAAAAGCTTCTTAAAAAAACTAATTAAAATTTCTTAGGAAATTTTGTAGAACACGGAAGATTTTCGTTTATCAATTGACATTTTGTTTTCGATTATTTATCTGCAAAAAAGTACTGTATTGTCCTTCGAGGAACGAATCTTGGACCTTCGCTTTATCAGCATGACGCTCTAACCAAAAGTCTAAACTGTCAAGAAAAATCATAGAACATTCCAGAAAAATCTAACAAAAACTTATACAAAAGGAATGCTGTTCTCGAATGTTTTTTAAAGTATTCCGAATATTTAAAATTTTTCATGTTTTGCAAAAGTGAAATATCTATATTTTTCTTTAAAATTTCTTGTTGTTTAAACTTTTATGATTTTATAGCATGTCTTGCAAGAATAAATTTTTATTTTAGGCTTTTTAGGGCTCTACAATAATAAAAAAATTTCAGTGTTATTTTTTATTATTTATTTATTTATATTTATATTTATATTAATTAATTAATTAATTTTTACTTATGTTTTTACTGAAATTTTTATTTTGTGCGTTTAGTAACTTAAAAAAAAAAAAGCTTCTTTAAAAAACTATCAAAATTCCTTAGGACACTGTGTAGACAATGAAAGATTTTCTTTTATCAATTGACATCGTTTCTATTAATTATCTGCAAAAAAGTAACACATCGGCTTACGAGGATCAAACCCACGAGAATCGCGTTATCACCATGATGCTCTAAAGAAATGCGCTAACGAGCGACGATAAGGTTGTTTAAATTTGCATTAAAGTGGAGGCGCCTTCTTTTCAGAATGACATAAACACACGATGATTAAAATCCAATTTCAATAAAAAGCTTCTAGCTTCTTAAAAAAAAAGAACTCTTCAAAAATTCTTAGAATACTCTGTAGACAATGAAAAGTTTTCTTTCATCAATTGACACATTTCCTATTAATTATCTGCAAAATTTAACACATTGATGCTTCGGGGATGGAACTCACCATAATAGCATTAAGAACTTGACGCTCTAACCAACTGAGCCAACGAGCGACTATAAGGACTGCTGACATTTACTTTAAAGTTGAGGTGCCTTATTTATTAACGTGACATGAAGACGCGATAACGAAACCCAATTTCAATAAAAAGCTTCTAAAAAAATTATTTATTTATTTCTATTTAAATTTTTATTTTGTGCTTTTTTGTAACTAGATAAAAAGTTATTTAAAAAAAATTTTCAAAAATTATTACGATACTGTGTACAGAACGAAATATTTCCTTTTATCAACTGACACCTTTTCTATTAATTATTTGAAAAATTAACATGGCGCTCTAACCAACTGAGCCATTAAGAGATAGAGATACAATGAATTGCTTAGATTTTTTTTTTTTTTTTTTTTTTTTTAACGTGACAGAAAACGCGATGACAAATTCAACTTCATATATAATATATATATAATATATACTTTTATATATAATATAAATATAAAACTTCTAAAAATATTTTTTTTTTTTTTTTTTTTTTACTTAAAACATTTTATTTTGTGCTTTTTTAATATCTAAAATGTTTTGTGTTTTCAAACATCTAAAAAAAAAAAAAAAAAAAAAAAAACCGCTTCTTAAAAAACACTCCTCAAAAAATTGTTAGTGTTTCTTGTATCAATAGACACCTTTTCTACTAATTATCTGCAAAAATTAACACGCTGCACCTTCCGGGGACCGAACTCACAACCACCGCGGTATTAACGGGACGCTCTTACCAACTGAGCCAAAGTGCGACAAATGAAGGGTCGTATATTTACTTTAAAATGAAGGTGCCTTGTTTACTAGCGTGACACGAAGACACGATGACCAAGTCAATTTCAATTAATAAAATTTAAGTAAAAAATCATTTTTTTAAAATTAGAAGCTTTTTAATGTGAAGCCCTAAAAAGCATAAAATAAAATTTATTCTGGCAAAGACATGCTACAAAGAAATGAAAGTTTCAACACTAAGAAAATTTTAGAGAAAAGTATAAGTACTTTCCTTTTCAAGAGATGAAAATTTTTTAATGTTCAAAATATTTTAAAAATCTTTCGAGACCAATATTCTTAGTTATTAGTTTTTATATAATTGTTCGTTTGGCCAGAAATTTCAAATGTCTCGAAAGCTTTTTAAAATATTTTGAACATTAAAAAATTTTCATCTCTTGAAAAGGAAAGTACTTATACTTTTCTCTAAAATTTTCTTAGTGTTGAAACTTTCATTTCTTTGTAGCATGTCTTTGCCAGAATAAATTTTATTTTATGCTTTTTAGGGCTTCACATTAAAAAGCTTCTAATTTTAAAAAAATGATTTTTTACTTAAATTTTATTTTGTGCTTTTTAGTTACAAAAAGAAAAAAGCTTCTTAAAAAAAACTAATTAAAATTTCTTAGGATATTTTGTAGACAACGGAAGATTGTCTTTTATCAATTGACATTTTTTTTTTCGATTATTTATCTGGAAAAAAAGTACTATATCGTCTTTCGAGGACGGAATCCAACGATCATTGCATTATCAGCATGACGTTCTAACCAAAAGTCTAACTGTCAAGAAAAACCATAGAACATTCTAGAAAAATCTCACAAATACTTATACAAAAGGAATATTGTTCTCGAATGCTTTTTAAAATATTTAGAATATTTAAATTTTTTCACCTTTTGCAAAAGTGAAATATATATATTTTTTTCTTTAAAATTTTCTTGTTGTTGACACTTTTATGATTTTATAGCATGTCTCTGCAAGAATAAATTTTTATTTTGGGCTTTTTAGGGCTACACAATAATAATAAAAAAAACTTTCAGTGTTATTTTTATTTATATTTTTACTAAAATTTTTATTTTGTGCGTTTTATTAACTCAAAAAAAAGCTTCTTTAAATATTCCTTATGATAATGTGTAGACAATGAAAGATTTTCTTTTTTCAGTTGACATAGTTTCTATTAATGATCTGCACTGTTAAAAAAATGCAGAAAAAATACAGGAATTCTCTGTAATTTCAGAAAAAAAGTCGTAAAATACGTTTTGTCTACGTAATTTTTCCGTAATTTACGCCTTTTTTTCTGAAATTACAGAGAATTTCTGTATTTTTTCTGCATTTTTTTAACAGTGTGGAAAAAAGCAACACATCGGCTTGCAGGGGTCGAACCCACGAGCATCGCGTTATCACCATGACGCTCTAACCAAATGCGCTAACGAAGACGAAAAAGGTTGTTTAAATTTATATTAAAGTGGAGGCGCCTTCTTCTTCAGAATGACACAAAGGCAAGATGATAAAAATCCAGTTTCAATAAAATGCTTCTAAAAGAATATGTACATATATATAAAACTTTTTTTTTTGTACTTTTTAATATCTAAAAAAAGCTTCTTAAAAAAACTCTACAAAAATTCTTAGAATACTGCGTAGACAATGAAAAATTTCCTTTTATCATTTGACACATGTTCTATTAATTATCTACAAAATTTAACACATCGATTCTTCGGGGATGGAACTCACCATCATCGCATTAACAACGCTCTGACCAACTGAGCCAACGAGTGACTGTAAGAACTGCTGACATTTACTTTAAAGTTGCGGTGCCATATTTATTAGCGTGACATGAAGACGCGATAACGAAATCCAGTTTCAATAAAAAGCTTATAAAAACTTTATTTATTTATTTATTTTTATTTAAATTTTCATTTTGTGCTTTTTAGTAACTAGATAAAAAGCTATTTAAAAAAAAAACTCTTCAAAAATTATTAGGATACTGTGTACACAACGATATATTTCCTTTTATCAACTAACACCGTTTCTATTAATTATTTGCAAAAATTAAGATGACGCTCTAACCAACTGAGCCATTAAGAAATACAATGAATTGCTTAAATTTTTTTTTTCGTCTTGTTTTTTTATCGTGACAGAAAACGCGATGACAAATTCAACTTCATATAATAATATATAATATATATATATATATATATATATATATATATATATATATATATATCTTAATATATATAAATCTCGTGTCACAATGTTTGTCCTCAATGGACTCCTAAACCACTTAACCGATTATAATAAAATTCGCACACCATGTGCAGTTCGATCCAACTTGAGAGATAGGATAGTTTAAATCTCAAATTATAGTCGCAATTTTAATTTATTGCTAATTATTTGTCTGTTATTATTTGACAGTCACAATTATCTGTTAACTCCAAATGATTTTAACAGATGTCGATACCTTTCGACTGGGTTGAAATGAAAGCTGAAATATATTTGGTGCTGCCATCTACACAAAGAATCTTCAACTTTTTAACCTATTAATAAATTTCGTATAATTCAATTATTTCCACTTTTTAAATTTTTGGTGTTAGCATAGCCGGCCACGTGTTACTTAGACTGAAGTGTAAATTGAATTCATATTATAATGAAGATAACACAGTGAAATTAATCCTGTTTTTTACTTATTTGTGCTTCATTGATCAAAACTTTATAATTACGATGTTTGTCCGGGGTAAACTCCTAAACTAAGGAACTGATTTTGATGAAATTTTGCACACTGTGTGCAGTTTGATCCAACTTGAGAGATAGGATAGTTTTTATCTCAATTTATTGTCACAATATTGTTTTATTGCAATTATTTGTTAATTATAGACCTTTATTAAAGTTGCTCCAAAATATCTGTGAGTTCCATTAATTTAATTGTTGCCAAAAAAAAAAAAAAAAAAAAAAAAAAAAAATACGAGTTCATTTTCTTTCGACATAAAAATAAATACATTTAATCAAACGTGAACGTTAAAAAATTATAAAAAGTTAAATTATGCATCTCACGAAAATTGACGTCATAATCAATTTAAAGATTTTATACACATTGATAAAGTGCTAATGTAGTTCTATCATAGATATAGTAATATATATAGATCTCTCATCCCCATGTTATCGTAGAAAGATTTTTGATGCCGAAAAAAGATAAAAAATAAAAGCTTTGGAAACAGCCATTAAGTGGTATTGAAAAAAAAAAAAAAAAAAGGAAAAGAAAGAAAGAAATATGAATTTGAAACTGTATCTGGAGTCTTCCATTCCCCTTTAGCAAATAAATTATTCATAAATTTTATTTGCTAAAATATTAGTATGTATTCCCGTCCCGTGTGTATTCACTCGGGGAAAGACGGCCATATTTTGGTAAAAACGTCGTCTTTTCCCAAATGAAAAGGAATAACTTTTTTCTCCCCAATGATCACTCTATTCTATATATGCTATACTATATCTATGAGTTCTATACGCAAGCGAAGTGTGACTCACTGACCGTCTGTGCAGCCAAGAAAAAGATTTCCTATGTTAATTGCCCACTGGATTTTTTGTAAGAAATTATTAAAAATCGAGGAAATTTATTTCCCGATTTTAATCCTTATATTTGGGTATAGATATGTATTAGTTATCGCGGGTGTTAGATTGAATTATTTTGCTGTCAAATTGACAAAATTTTAATTTTAAATTTTTAAACTCTGTCGCCCTTGGCTTTTTTTATTATTATTATTATTATTTGGCGATCAAAAGCGTAACACGAAAATATACATGCCAGATGTATGCATTGTACGAAATGTAATATGTATTATTCATTGTACGTATGTATGACATGTAATATGTATTGTACGAAATATTGTTTCATATTATTCATTACTCTTTTAATATAAGTTGTTAAAATAACCATGATTTTTGAAAGGAATTAAATATTTTCGCCAGATAATTTGGCGATATTCTTTTTTTTTCGCCAAGGATGACAGAAATGAAATCTATTCCGCTGCAAAATATTAGTATCTTACATCAGATATTTTATTTAGACATTTGAAAACAAATTTGACTTCAAACTATGATAGAATATTTATCATTTTTCTTTTAATTTGTATATTATTAGTATATTAAAATTTAAAAGCATGGTATATAAAAAGTTTTTTTTTTTTTTTTTTTTTTTTTTAAATCTTATAATTATTCTTATCTTAATCCTCAATGTTTCCCATCTTTATTGACTTGAATTTACTATTAAAATTTTAACATACTCAAAAACTTCTCATCACTTCGTTAAAATACACTAAACTTTTCCAAAATCTTTTTGTATTTAAAATGATACATGTATTTACTTTAAATGTCCAATATTTCATAAGATTTCCAATTTTAAAGTTTTAAAATATTTATCAAATTTACTTATTTTTCTGGTTTAGCCTTATTGTTTTCCCTTTTATAACTACAGCTGTTGCCCTCTTTAAAATATTTAAAATGATGAGGTCATTTAATAGTAAAATTATCCATTATAGCATATATTATATTTCACTCCTCCATAAAAATTGATTTTAAAATCGTCTGTTTCTTTTATACTTTTATTTTAATAGAATTTTAATAGAATTTAATTTATATATTAGTCATTTTAGCAATTTTATCCAAAGTAGCATTAGAAATAATATATATCACTTCTCCATTAAAATTTATAGGACCCTACAATAAAATTAATTTGTGCTTAATATCAACACTACGAAAATTTTTATCAATCGCTTCCAAATTTTGACCTAAGTTTCAAATCTCAACCCTGTGGGTTTTTACATCGGCTACAACGTTTTCGTCTTTGTTCGTAAATAATAATTTAACTGTACTAAATAGTTTACAGCCGTATAATTCAACGTATAACTTAGTCACAGCAACGCGTGGCCGGGTCTGCTAGTATATATATATATATAAAGCTTCTAAAAATATTTATTTATGTATTTTGTACTTGAAACTTTTAATTTTGAGCTTTTTTAACATCTAAGAATGTTTTGTGTTTTCTAATATTAAAAAAAAAAAAAAAAAAACTTCTTAAAAATTGTTTTCGCAAAATTCTTAAGATATTGTGTAGTCAACGAAAAATTTTCTTTTATCAATTGACACCTTTTCTAGTAATTATCCTCAAAAATTAACACTCCGTACCTCCCGGAGACCGAACTCGCGACCACGGCGTTATTAAACTGACGCTCTGACAAACTGAGCCACGTAGCCACAAACGGAATGGCTTATATTTACTTTAATTGTTTACTAGCGTGATAGGAAGACACGATGACCAAGTCAATTTCATGTAAAAAGCTTCTAACTAATGAAAAGCTTCTAAAAAATTTTATTTCTTTATTTATTTTTACTTACATTTTAATTTTGTGCTTTTTGTAACTAGATAAAAAGCCGTTTAAAAACTTTTGAAAAATTATTAGGATACTGTGTACACAACGAAATATTTTCTTTTATTAATTGACACTTTTTCTATTAATTATTTGCAAAAAACACCTCGGCCTGGCGAGGATCGAACACACGACTCTCGCATTATCAACATGACGCTGTAACCAGCTGATTCATTAAGAAATACATTGAGTTGCTTACATTTTTTTTTTTTTATATATATATAATGGAAGCGTCTTGGTTTTTTAACGTGACAAAAAGCCGATGACAAATCCAATTTCATATAATAGTAATATATAATGTTTATATATACATATATATAAAGCTTCTAAAAATATTTTTTAATGTAATTTTTACTTAAAACATTTTATTTTGTGCTTTTTTTAATATCTAAAATGTTTTGTGTTTTCCACTATCTAAATAAAAAAAATGCTTCTTAAAGAAACTCCTCAAAAAATTCTTAGTGCAAGCAACGAAAAGTTTTCTTGTTTCAATTAACACCTTTTCTACTAATTATCTGCAAAAACTAACACGCTGGACCTTCCAGGGACCGAACTCACAACCACCGCGTTATTAACAGGACGCTCTTACCAACCGAGCCACAGAGCGACAAACGAAATAGCTTATATTTACTTTAAAATGAAGGCGCATTGTTTACTAGCGTGACACGAAGACACGATGACAAAGTCAATTTCAATTAAAAACCTTCTAATAAAAACCTTCTAACTAAAAAAGGTTCCGTTGTTTCCTTACCTTGCACAGTTTTTCGCCGCGAGACGTTCCCTTTTACCCTCCGAGGAAAAAATTCAAAAATTCTACTTTTTTTTCTTTTTAATTCAATGCGCTATAAAATGCCTTTTTTTCCTTTTTTACAAACATACATATGTAAGGAAAGTATTGTAATCACGACAAAAATTCGACTTCGAGATTTTGGTGTATTTATGCGTTTTGAGGTCCTCTGGGCTCATTATTGCTATTTTTTACGTTTGTGTGAATGAAGACGATAGCGTCAAAACGCTTTTTTTGGGATGAGCTGAGAATTCATACGTGTGTAATAGGCCACCGTAGCGCAAACTGTATAGATTTTGGTGAATCTGGCACTTCCATTTTTTTTTTTTATAGGAACACAAAGAAAAATTCTCTATCATTATGGCCTATGGGCTCAAATTATTCAAAGTTCGATAGCGTCTGAATGACTTATTCGACTGAACTGAAAACTTATATACATGTTAAAAATAATCGTCGACCGAGCTGTATAAATTTTGATAAATCTAGCAATTATAGTTTTTTTTTTTTTTTTTTTTTAAGGAACACAAAGGAAAATTCTTTAGCATTATGGTCTATGGGCTCAAATTAATTAAAGTTTTAAAGTGCGATAGCGTGCGAATGCCTTGTTCGAATGAACTGAAAATTTATGTACATGTTATAGGTCACCGTCCCCCGAACTGTATAGATTTTGGAGTATCTAAAACTTATAGTTTTTTTACAGGGATGTAACGAAAAATTTTTTATCACGGGCTGAAACTATTTGAAGTGCTATAGCGTCTAAATAGCTTATTCGATTGAGCTTTATATATATGTTATAGGTCATCGTTGCACGAACTGTACAGATTTTGGTGAATCTAGCATGTATGGATTTTGACAGGGAGACAATGAAAACTTCTTTATCGTTGTGACCCATATGGGCTCAAATTATTTGAAGTACAATAGCGATAAATTAAACAACATACTATTTGGGGGAAATTGCTCAAACACTCTATTATAATTGTGGCTGTCGTTTATTTAACAACTTCTTTTACTTTATTTTACATAAACAACCATTAATTACTTCATTTTCAGAAAGTTGAGTGGAGTGGATATTTTAAATTCAAATCGTGCGTTTGCTAATGATCGATCGTTTTTTTTTTTTTTTTTTTATTTTGACATCAAATTAAACTTTGAACATATTGTTGTTCTATATTTGGAATGAAATTGCTGTCATTCTATGGTCGACCGGCTGAATCAAATAAAATATAGAAAATAACGGACAGTGTGTATATTAACGTGACTATGTATAGTCTGTATACTGTTATTCAACGTAATCGTGATTTTCGTAAGGCGTTGGTTGTCCCAAGCAATAGGGACACGGAGCCAAGATACTGCGGGAGAGGAAAACGCTGCTCAAGGCAGCGGGACCCAAAGCATGTTTTTAAGCGATTTCCTTTTTTTTTTTTTTATGAAAATAGTTATACTCTTTTTTATTTAAATTCATTTAAATACAGTGACCAGTGGAGCAGATAAAGCCAGATTGTTAATAATAAAATTAAAATTGGCATGTTGCGCTAAAACATTTTAGTAATTACCGAATCCCGAACTAAATGGATGCAAAAGGAAAATATAAGAATATTCACTTTAGTAAACTAACCAACAGTGAAATTTAAAATCATAATGTACACTTAAGGGGAATCTCTATGCATCGTCGACATGATATATAGAGAAATTTGTTAACAGAATTACTCACTGCCTAACGTATGTTTCTAAATTCCGCTTTCATATTCAAAAAACTCACAACCGTTGAATTTTTTTCTTGTTTTTTAAACATTTATCTTTCAAATTTTCAATGTTTTCTTTTGGAGCTAGAAAATGCGAAAAATGAACTGAAGACATTTTTCGCACTTATAGAATCAAAATGAAGTATATACATCTATATCCTGGAGGTAATAAAGGACACCATGTCCACTTTGTGAAAAGAGTTCCCACCATGTCTTTGATGTACTGCATTGAAATATATTTCTCATGAACAAAGAAAATGGACATGGTTTAATTTTCCACTGTCCTATACCATTTATAGTAACTGCACATTAGTGCTTAAAGATTCTATAGAAAAAAAAAAAAAAAAACGCACATACAAGACAAGGCGCTAACTCTTTTCAAAAAATGAACATGATGTCCTTTACCTCCGGAGTACAGATATATACACAAATTTTTGAAAAATAAGAACAAATTTAGCGGATGAAAATTAAAACGGTATATAAAAAAAATATTAGGTAACGAATAATTCTGTTAATAAATTTTCCTATAGGATAACATAAAATCTTACTACTAGACAAGGAGAATTAATAATAATGGAATCTTAAACAAAAAGGATGTAAAAAAAAAAAAAAAATTAGTCTTTTTAAAAAAACAAACTTATTTACTCATACTAAAGAGCTTAATCAGGCTCTGGTCATAACGACTGGCTTCTGTATTTTGGGGATCTGACAATAGTAGAATCGCGTAGGAAAAAACGATATCTATAGGATAAAAGGCTCGCCTCTTCGACTCATCAGTAGGCATAGGAAGACAATAACAGCTAAAAGAAATTTACTTTGTTAAAGCGAGAGGCATCTTTATTTTCTCGTATATTTCATTCGATTCAGTTCTACCTCTTTTTGGTAAGACCAAAATCAATTGTAGCAGTTTTCACATACTTTTCTAGTTTGATACAGGCTTCGATTGATAGAACAAAAACATTTCAACATTTTGAAGTTAACTATTATAATACCAAAAACATTTGACTATGGGTACCATTTCTATGGGTAATTCTGATCAGCCTCTAATAATATAAGCTTTGCTATTTATTAACACTTCAGCTGGACAATTTCTGTGAGTGTCCTTAAGTGTTAGAGCTCACAATATTAGTACTATAAATTTGGGGGGGTCTTAATTAATGTCTGTCATGATGTTATGATACTATGTCTATTAATGGCATGTTTTCTTTGGCTCAGATACTCGTGTCTAGTCTCCATTGTAAATTTTTGGTTTCCTAGGTGTTGCAGAGGATCCTGAGGGTCGTTACCCCGCATTTGAAATAATACATGCGGTTACTGTCATAACTAGAGCCTGATTAAAGACGAAGCACACTTTCACCACTAATTTTTAACAATAATTTTTGACTTATTTATGATAATCCAGTGTTTTCATTAGAAAATTACTTTTTTATAAAAAATTAGCAATTTTTTACACAAAATTAACAATGAGTTTATGCATCGTCAGTTATACGCACCACTATTCTATAAAAATAGTTGTCTTCTAATTCTAGCGAGGAATTTTTGTTTATTTAGTTTATTATGACTGAAATCATTTGTTAAAAAATAGTGGTGTAAAAGTGTGCCAAAGGTTCTGGTCATAACGACTGCTTTCTATATTTCGGGTTTCTGACAATAGTAGAATCACGTGGGTAAAAACGAAGGTACGGCATTTGGTAGGTATTGTCCTACACATTGCCAAATTTTTCGAGAAAAAAACTATTAAATGCCACATAAAATGTCAAAATATCCAAAATCTTTTAGTCAAAGGCGAATGAAATTAAGATGCGTAGAAACATGTGAGTACGATATTAAACATGTAATCCGGCTTAATATGCCATAATCAGTCAAAAAGTCAAAGCTAAACAATGCGTAACAATATAGGAAAAAAACAGCTTCATATTGTTAATAAATAGACAAATTTCTCACAATTACAACAATATTTGAGTGAACCAACAATGAGGAAATTTTTTACTTTGAGATTTGAGCAACAATGAAAACTTTGTAATCATAAAAGGGTTTGTGATTAAGTTGCACAAATTCTGATTACCTCTTGAATAAATGTTGTTTATTCAAGTTTTTTTCCTATTAAAGTGGTTTAATTTCACTGAAAATATGGATAATTTTCAAAATATTTATTGTACGGGGGTTTCAAACCTCAAAAGTTATGTCAAAAATTTGGATATGATTGAAATCGTTGAACATCTTAAAGACAGACATTATACCTTCATTGAAGAAATTGGATTTGGATCTTTTGGTTCCGT
This sequence comes from Salticus scenicus, assembly GCA_963930645.1. Taxonomy (NCBI): domain Eukaryota; kingdom Metazoa; phylum Arthropoda; class Arachnida; order Araneae; family Salticidae; genus Salticus; species Salticus scenicus. The sequence goes on along the minus strand of OZ005655.1, from coordinate 298,065,964 downwards.
AATTAAAGTAAAACACTCCATCACCGACAAAGAAATAGCTGTAAAGATCGTTTCGAAGAATCATGCCACTGAAGGCGAAACTGTCATTTGGTCCACACTCGACCACCCTAACATCCTTCCACTTTTGTCGAGTGAATATGTTTATTGGGGTAATTCTCATTTATTTATGATGCCCATACATCCCATGGATTTGGAACAAGTACTCTTTAAGTCTTCACCTATCTTGGCTGAAGTAGAAGCTTTCCATCAAGCCATCGATTGGATGAAAGAAATTCTGGCCGCGGTCGAATACTTGCACCATCAGAATCTTTCGCATATGGATTTAAAGTGCAACAACATTCTGATATCTGAAGACAAGCGTGCAATTCTTACAGATTTCGGCTTCCTGACATCGTCTGAGAAACCAATTCAAAAGTCAGTTTTATTTTTATTTAATTTATTTTTTCTTATATATGTGTAATATCTTAAATAAAAAAAAAGTTCATGATTTTTTTTTACGTTTTCTTCTATTTCTGATTTGTAAGGTGGGGGGGGGGGGGGGGAAACTTCAGCATTTTCTTTTGATTTTTATTGATTAGTTTACTTTGCTTCAATTAGGTATGGCGTGCCATTTCCGTATCACTGTCCTGAAGCTATTAAGACAGAAAATGGTATGAGTGAAGTAAACGGAAAGAGCTTCGACGTCTGGTGTGTGGCCATGATAGCTTTTGAGTTATTCACTAGAATGTCGCTATTCTTCAGATTATCGAAGTGGAGTAATTCTTCCTCCAGTTGGCTCGCACTGGTATATCCTGTGTTACATGAAAGTTTACAGGTACAGAATTTTATTAAAATTTTTACTTAGGAAATTTATTCACGACTAAACATAGTTTAATAAAATTATAACAATAATTGCATGACAAAATGGCCTGAAGAAAAATTAATTTATGTTATTACGTTTTCTATTTGAATGGGTGTTATTTAATGTTAATAAAATTGAGTTAAAAATCTTTTAATGTCCACCGACCAGTAATAAATGTGAAATACTTGTAATCTTCGTAGCATACGCTAGTATTTAATGTACATGAATATCTTCACATGTTGTTGTTATATTGTGTCATCTGAAGCTTTTTTTTTTTCTTAATGAGGTGATGAAGGATTTCTTAAAGTCCTGTTTTTAAAATGTTAAGTTACACGAAATGTATAAAAATGTATAAATTTAAGAAACTTTTTAAATAAATAAATAAATAAATATACTTATCTATCTATATCTATCTATCTCTCTCTATATATACAAAGTATAAGTGCCAAAAAAGTCAATAAAATTGTATTTTCCCGCCTAATTAGCGAAACAGGTGTAGGCATAAATTCTGTTTTGTTTCAACCGTTTAACGGTCACTCTTTATTATTATTATTATTATTATTATGCTAAACTAACTTCATAAATAAACAACTTTATGAAGGAATGCTATAAATTAAAAAAAAAAAAAAAAAAAAAAAAACCTCGCATCATTTGTTTCAAGTCAATATAATACCATAGCCCTTCATCATATTAAAAATAAATAAATAAAAAAGGCACCAGTGCATCATTAAAGCAGCAACAACACACTCGCAACTACCAAGAAATTCAAAGTGACTTTTGCATTCGGCTTTCTTCGAAACATCGTTTGTTAAATTTCGGATGGTTGGGTTTTACGTCGCACTAGTGCTGCGCAGATGAGCAATTGGTGACGGTCTGGGACACACCCCTAGAGGTGGTCCGGAGACATGCCATCACAATTTTGATCCTCCACGGAAGGGATGGCTCCCGCTTCGGGGACCCCCAGAGGTATAATTTTACATGGAGTACATTGCGGCCACGACACATTTTACGCGCAACAGCCACCATTAGTGTACACGTCGGTCTTTGGTCGGCTCGAGTACCGAACCCGCAATCTTCCAATTACGAGGCCGGCGCTCTACCGACTGGGCTACCGCGGCCCATGTTAAATTTCGGAGTAGTGCTGCTATCTACCGAAGAGCAAACAAATCAAAATAATAAAAATTAATTAAAACAAGGAAAAAATTGTATCATAAAATAATGTTAAAAGTTTTTTTCCAGAGTGCGAAACCAATGAACATTAAAGGGTTAACAGCGATTCTTATGAGCCTTTGATTAGGGGGGGGGACTTTTTTGTTACTCATTTTAAAGTTATTAAGTTATTAAGAGGCAAAATATTAATAATAAGGATGATGATTTTGTAAAAATCTCTTTTCTCCTGTTATTATGATAGTAAATTTTTTTCTATATAAAATAGTCCATTATTTACTTTTGTAAACACTCTTATTATGATTCTTTGCATAGCTAACCTTTCAGAAAATTATATATTTTATTAGCTAATGTAACTATTAGAAATTTTGAAAACAATTTTCTTCATAATCATTTACCATGTACAATAACCACGTGAATAATTTGTTATTTCTACATTTATCCTGCAGAAAGAAAAGTTTACTGAATTGATTCATAAGACATTTCCAACTTCTCATAAAATCGAAGAAAAAGTGGACGATGTCTTAGATTTCATAAAATCGTGTTTGTCCATTGTTCCTGAAAAACGTGCCAACGTCTACAATTTGCAACAGCGTCGTCTCTTCGGCGGCTCTTTCCGAAATGTTTCGCTGGAGCCTCATGAGGACATCTGGAGCACTAAAGGTAAATTTTTTAACGTTCCTGTTAACACGAACTGAAAATTTTCTGTTCTAGAAATGGAACAAGCATATAAGCATATCCAGAAATGGAACAAGCATTAAGAATTTTTTTTATCTAACTTGAATATTGTTATGTTTTTAATAAGATGCTTGATTTAATGGGCGTTTCTTTCAGTGTTGTGCACGAACGCGTTCATTTGAACGCGTTCATGAGCGTAGCTCAAAAATTTTGAGTTTTGAGTTGAACTTCGCTCGTTTTTTCAATTATGAACTTGAGTTGAGCGAAACTCGTTTTTTTCACGAACTTGAGCGTGAAAAAGCAATTCAAGCTCAAACTCATATGAAATATTTCTGTCTGAAATATAAAAAGGAAAGTAAAAGAAGAAATGGACAGAAAAGAGAATGATTCTGCAAAATGCATCCCGAAAAAAAAGGGCGCGTGGAAAAAAAAAAGGCACTCATAGAAAGGGCACCCGGAAAAAAGGCCACAGGAAAAAAGGGCATTTTTGCAATTTGCAAATCGCAAAAATAATAAACATTAAACAATAAATTTAAAGAATTATTTCATAATACATTTTTAGAAATTTCAATCAATTAAATTGTTACCATTTTCACTTAGTATATACCTGGAGGAAGGGGGAGTCCAGGAGCAGATTGAAAGATAATAATTTTCTTTATATTACCTTCTTAGTGATTTTAATGAAAAAGTGCATCTGCATATAAATTTATAAGCAAATTCGTGCAGTAGTTCCTGAGATATAGCCTTCCCTGAAATTGTAGAAATCGCGGTATAGCAGCGCCACATGTTGAGTAATGATCACCATAAGTTGATAGGCACTAATCTGGATCAAAGCGCGTCCGCATATAAATTTATATGCAATTTCGTGCAGCATTTCCTGAGATATAGCCTTCCATGAAACTGTGAAAATCGCGGCCTAGCAGCGCCACCTGATAAGAAATTGATACCAAGATTTCGTAGGCGCTAATTTTAGTCAAGGTACATCTGCATATAAATTTACATGTAATTCTGGGCAGTAATTCCTGAGATACAGTCAGTGGCATAGTGAGGGGGGGGGGGGGCAAGGGGGGTTATCATGCCCCGGGCGCCTCTCTCAGAGGGGCGCCAAATGACCTGCAAGACAAACAAGTTTTCCCGGAAAATTTCATTTTTGATTTGATCGATTTCTGGGAAGTATACTTTAAATTAATATGTAATATAATTAAATATTTTCTTTCTTGTTTTGTCCGATAAAATGTGTTATAAGTAATGTTTGCACACAGCTTGAATCATTAAAATGAAGCACGAAAAGAAAAAAAAGTAGTTTCAGAAAGATATATTTTTATAAAAGGATTTATTTTTTTTAAGAAAAATAATCTAAATTGTTGGGGGAAATTACTGCTAGTAAAACTCGCCAATCAATTAAGGAAGATGTATGGGAAGACAAACCTTCCGACTGAGGGTCGACTTCCCTGGAAAGTTTCAGACAAAACTTGTTTAGGTTAAACATGTACATTCTGAGAATCCTCTAATTGGGAGATTACAAATGAGTATCCACAAGAGCTATTACTGACCGGATATTGTTAAACTGAATAGAAATAAAGACGATACATATTTCTTAGATTTTACCCAGTGCCGGATTTAGGCTCAGGCCCGTGAGGCACGGGCCTAAGGGCGCCGCGATTTTAAGAGCGCCAAAAATTTTAAAATGACATTAAAAAAAAAAAAAAAAAAAAAAAGATGGTGACTAAAATAAAAGTTGTATGCAGGTCGATATATATATTTTTTTTTTCATTGTTTATAAAGAATGCTTTCTAGGCCCCCTTTGACATGTTATTTACCGTCCCTTATTGATTTGAAGCAAATGGACATACAATAGTTCCGTAACGCATTCTTTATACGGATTATACCCTGACCGTATGTAACGTGTTACTACACATAGGTACCATCAGAATAAAATAAGACGTGTAGGGGAAAGGGGGAGCGCAAGCTATTCCTATGCTGGTATCTAAACAATATTATTTTGGTGAATAAAGAAATTGAAGTTCATACTTTAATACATTCATGAAACAAACATTATCTATCATAATATTTAATTAATTATAATTTTGTATTTTTGTGAAAACTGTGAAAGATAAAAGTAGTTTAGATCAAATTTCATAATTCGGGTGAAAGAAGCATGCTGTCAATTTCCCACGGTGATGGAGCGGCTGAACTGAGACAATGTATTTCTCAATACAATGCAAATGAGTTGACAGGTGCCAATATCTTGTCAGCCGAATTCACCCTCAAGTCTGTCAAAAATTCCTTTTCTAGCATAATTTTTTTTCTGCAGCTGAAAAACCCCACCAGTGTTTTAGAGATTTTATTTCGAATTTGATAGACCGGGAGTACCGGGTTCGAATCCAGTTCGGGCTCGTCGCTCTAGCCGTTCGAAGCTTTCCGCGGATTTCTCTGAAACTCACCAGAATACGTGCTAGGATACTTCAGAAAGACCGCCTCCATCCAGGAGGAGGAAATCCCAGTGCCAAGCCAGTATCCGTAGAATAGGTTGTCAGCACCATACCACACACTCACTTTAAGAATGCATACGGCTGCCTTCTTTTTATTTTACCCATGTCATAATTACACATTAACTTATGTAACAGAATTTATCACATTCCCCTTTCTATACACTGTCAATCTCTCCCTCTATTTTTTTTTTTTTTTAAGTTTACAGAACAAAAAGCAGTATTTATAAAGTGCACTAAAATTGCAACAAAAATTTATGAAGTTTAAAAGATATTTCCCATGTTTTCCACTAAAAGTTTGGCAATATGAAAATGTTTAAAGGTTGTTGTTGTTGTTGTTGTTTTTAAGGGGGGGGCGTGAATGAACCACAAGTCAATAATATATATATATATATACATATATTTAAGAACTGAATTTTAATTTATGTGAAAGATATTCTAAAGTTAAAAAATTCTTATTAACGGAAAGCAATTTATAATATTCGGCATCAGGATGAAATTCAAATAACTACAGGTTCCTGAGAATCCCGGAAAAAATGGTAACGGTAAAAATGGTAACGGAAAAAATGGTAACGGAAAAAATGGTAAACGGAAAAAATGGTAACGGAAAAAATGGTAACGGTAAAAATGGTAAACGGAAAAAATGGTAAACGGAAAAAATGGTAACGGAAAAAATGGTAACCGAAAAAAAGGGTAAGTGGAAAATTAGTATTCTGAAACATGTGTACTATGAATCCATGGTACACTGTCACCGAAAATGAGCATCTAAAAAATATCTGTAATGATGATCTGAAATTTGTATCATTAATTCCATGTTTAATGTCCTTTCGTCAGGGGTAAAACTACTTAACATGCAATCATCCTAAAAATTGCAACATGCATGCGTAATGAATGGTTATTATTAAAAATAATATTTATACCTTTAAAAAAAAAAAAAAAAAAAAAAAAAAAACAGATATTGGAGTTCCTGATATATTATGAGACAAATAAAAGATTCAAAATGAGAAATTAATGTACAAATAAATTATTTAGCACGAAATTCAGAGACAGCAAAAATTTGAAAACCCATAAAAGTTACAAATTTGTTTCATACGCACTAATAAACAAAAATTAATAAAAATCCATATTAGATAGGCTTTTTATATTATGTAATCCATGTTAATTCTAAACACAAAATCTGTAATAAATTAATGAATAATAATTATAATAAAATATTTTTATGACTGTTTCTCCTTTTATCAGAAATTATATCGATTATTATTATAAGGGATTTGCACATTGGCAAATCTTTTATAAATGATAGAACATTTTTATATTTATTACATTTTAAATACAAAAGATATTGAGTTTCTTTTGTACAAAATATTATGACGAATGTATTTCGATTTTTTCTTTTTTCTTTCTTTTCTTTTTTCAATATTTACCATAAAAAGGTCTATGTTACAGATGTCTTTAAAAATATGAGCACCTGGTCCGTCATTGGAATACGTCTTCTAAATTGCTATGCCCTTCTTTTTCTAAATGAAAATTCTTTCATCTTTGAATAGTTCATTATTATATTAGGTATCTTGTCCTGTTTTCATGCCCCTTATAACAAACTCGTTGATTGGCATATGGGTCGAACAGATAACAATGGTTCCCAAGCGCATACAATTCACGGCTAATATGTATATATAGTTTAACAAAAAGCATATATCTTTAGAACTTGGGCTTAAAAAAAAAAAAAAAAAAAAAAAAATCTGCATTTTATTTGCTGTGTAACTATGACAACTGTCCCCTCCTCCCATATGTCTTTTTTTTTTTTTTTTTTCTGAATTTTGCTTTAAATTTTTTATGTTTAATTGAGCTAGTATTTGTAGAAGAACAGATTTTTTTTTTTTCTTTTCAATTTCCCTTACCGAAATATGGTAGAGAAGAGTATTGTTTTAGGGTCAAATTTCGGAAATTGAGAGTTTTTGCGATATTTGAAAAAATTGAGGTCCCTCCAAATTCTAAAAACAGGTCATTAGCGGTTGGTCTGTATGTGTGTTTGTTATCATAACTTGGGTTTGAACTTTGGACCTCCCGTCTGTCACATTGTTGCCAACATCTTAATATTCAGTAGTATCTATTTGTATCCGTCGCTTTTTTCGCAATGGTTTATTTTTAGAGTAATTCGCTCCAAATGTAATTAAGATTAAATTAAAAAAAAAAAAAAAAAACGTATTCACGCTGGTTTCGGGGAAAACCACGAAAAATTGTGAATGGCTGGGTTAGATCGAGAAGTGTGACTTGGGTTTGAACTCGGGACCTCCCGTCTATCACATAGTTGCCTATATCCTAATTATGCTCCGTAGTACTATTAGTATCCGTGTCTTTTTTTCGCACTGGTTTATTTTTAGAGTAATTCGCTCCAAATGTAATTAAGATTAAATAAAGAAAAAAATTTGTATTCACGCTAGTTTCGGAGAAAACCACGAAAAATTTTGAATGGCTGGGTTAGATCGAGAAGTGTGACTTGGGTTTGATCTCGGGACCTCCCGTCTAGCACATAATTGCCAATATCCTAATTATTCTCCGTAGCACTATTAGTATCCTCGGCTTTTTTCGCACTGGTTTATTTTTAGAGTAATTCGCTCCAAATGTAATTAAGATTAAATAAAAAAATCCATATTTACTCTGGTTTCGGGGAAAACTGCGCAAAATTCTGAGTAGCTGGTTTAGATCGAGAAGTGTGACTTGGGTTTGAACTCGGGACCTCCTGTCTGGTACATAGTTGCCAATATCCTAATTATGTTCCGTAGTACTATTAGTATTCGCGGCTTTTTTCGCACTGTTTTATTTTTACAGTAATTCTCTCAAAATGTAAAAATGATTAAAGAAGGGGGAAAAAAAACCTCGAATATCGTCTGGTGTGAAAATAAGGCGGGTACTAACAATACTACAGAATATTAATTAGGATGTTGGCAGTTATGTTATCTTCTTCGAGAGCAGAAAATTTCTACCACTGAAGGGGAACTCTTTATTTTTAATTTTCCATTGATCAAAATTTCTCTATAACTTTTATCTTAAAGCATAAATGTATGGAGATATGTAGTTTTTGATTCTCTTTTCGACATAATTCAGTGTATTAAAATTATAAACTAAACATGCATTTAATACTTCTAGCAAATAATTAACACCAAATAGCCAAAAAATATAAATAATTAATATACGGCACTTTTATCGGCATTAAAATGTATTAGTTTAATATTTTTAAAAATTGGCTGAGCTGTAAAGAAGTTTGCTTCATAAAAGATATGTTAATGTATGTGCATTAATCTGTTTCTCTTTATTAGATTTGGTTTAATAAATATTTAAAAGCAAGAAATATCCTTTCGTTTTGATTGTAAAAGATATCAGTTTGTTACAAAACTATGTTCTACAGAATAACTTTCGATATTCGAAGAGCTTGAAAAATAAATAAATAAAATAAAGGGCGGGGCTGTCCTTTATTAAGCATATTTCTATGATTAAAAAAATTTTTCTGTTAAAAAAAAAAAAAAAAAAAAAAAACTTATGAGTACTTATATATATTTTTTATTGCTGAAAATAAAATTAAATTTGCACAAAGTATAGTGAACTAAGTATTATTTGCACAAAGTATTATTTGTACTAAGTATAATTTTTAGGATGGAGGACTCTTAGTTTCAGTGTTGGAACCAGTGAGTTTTGTGTAACACCAAAGAAAAGGGAAAGGTGGTGGGGTGGGGAGTTAAAAAGGAAGACTACAGAATAAAATGGTTTTTTATTTTACCATTTTACCGATTTTAATGATATATTCTATAACTATCACTTACTTTTTATGACGATCACATTGAGTGTATTATATACCTGGGGGGGGGGGGGCAAGGAGGCGCAGATGAAAGTGAAATATATTATTTCTTAAACTACCCTATAATCGATTAAAACAGAACCTTTATGTATGTACAACGTACAGTTTAAGAAAAATTATAGAGAGTGTTACACATATCTGGACGGCTTACTAAGGGGGGGGAGGGGGGGGCAGAATAAAGAAAATGGTTGCTTTTATATCACCATGCTACTTATTTACATGAAACTTTGTACTATCACTTACATTTTATTCAAATTATAGTGAAAGTTACCTATAGTTGATAAGGGGGAGTAGGGGTAGGAGGGGGCAGATGAACAATAAAATAATCTTTTGAAACAAAACTTATTATCGATTTTTTTACTCACACTTTGTGTAAATATCACTTATTGTTACCATTAATGAAAAATTACAGTAAGGTTACATATGTGTGTGTGTGGGGGGGGGGGGGGGGGGGGCACAGAAGGAAAGAAAATGAATGTTTGCATCACTATATTTTGCATTTTAATAAAATTTATTAGAAATATCATTGAATATTTAGAAAAATTTACGCTGATTGTGATATATATCTTGGGGGCAATGGGATAAGTTGCAAAGGAGAAAAATAATTATATAAATACCACAATATTACCAATTTTAATTAAAATTTCAAAAACTATCACCTACATTTAATGAAAATTTTCAAAGAGTGTTACATATATCTAGGAGGAGGGGAGGACTGAGGCAAAAAATATTGTTTTTAAATCACTTTGTTTTACATTTATAGGAAATTTTGCATAAATATCTCTTATTGTTTATCAAAAATTGAAGAGAAGGTTACACTACCTGGTGAGAGCTAGGGGCCTACATGGAAAGAATATATTTTCATACCATCTTATTGCCAATTTAATGAAGTGATCGTTATAGAATATATCATTAAAATCGGTAAAATGGTGATATAAAATATCATTTTATTTTCCTCTATCACCCTCTCTTTAACCCCCCCCCCCCCCCCGAAGTATGTCTGACACATACTGTAATTGTTTCACAAATTGTATGCGATCATACAAAGTTTCATTAAAATCGGTAGGAATGTGATATAAAAACAATTGCCTTGCTTCGATCTGCTCCTAGTCCCCCCCCCCCCCCTTCTTCCAGGTATACACTAATTGAATGTTGTACCAAATCAATTGAAATTTCTAAAAATGTAATCTGAAAATCATTCTTTAAATTTTTACTTTCTTCTATATGTAATATAGAGAAAGTATTGGATTCGCGAAAATTTTCGACCTCCGTTTTTTGACGGATCTACACGTTTTGGGATGTCCTGAACACGAATTGATAGTTTTTAGAAAATGTCTGTCTGTGTGTCTGTCTGTCTGTCTGTCTGTCTGTGTGTCTGTCTGTCTGTCTGTATCATTTTTTTGTGGACGCTGTATCTCACGAACATATGAATGAAATTTAACCAAACTTGGTATTTAGTTGCACCCTGACATGAACTGGTGCCCATTAGATTTGGGGATCAATAGCTCAACAGGTGGCGCTGTAATCGCATTTTATGCAAATTTTTAACATGGCAGCATAGGACAAAATTCCGTATAAATGGGCATAATGAGAGTTATTTTAAACTTGTGATTGTAAAATGAATTTGAATTATTGATGATAGTAGTAGTTAACTAGGAAAAAAAAATTGTGCATGGGGGGCATCGGTTCCCCCCCTGGGGGGGAAGTACCCCCCCGGGGGGGTTAAATTTTGAAGATAAATAATCGTATTTATTTATTTATTTATTTATTTATTTTTTTTTTTTTTTTAACGAAATTTTACCAAACTTGGTATTTAGTTGGTCCCCGACATAAACTGTTGCTGATTATATTTGGGGATCAATAGCTCAACAGGTGGCGCTGTGATAGCATTTTATCTAAATTTTTAACATGGCAGCATAGGACAAAAATTCGTATAAATGTGCATAATAAGAGTTATTTTACACTTGTGTTTGTAAAATTAATATGAATTATTGATAATAGTAGTACGTAACTAGGAAAAAAATTTTGTGCATGGGGGGGCATCGCTTCCCCCCCTGGGTGGGGGGGGGTAAATTTTGATGGGTATCATTCGAAAGGTCTCGTCAATACCTTTAAAACGAATGGTTGAACTATAAATCTGTGATAATTTAAAACAAAGTTATCGATTTTTTTTACTTTTAACCAAAAAAAAAAAAAAAAAAAAAAAAAAAAACTTAGAAAAAAATTCTATTTTTTTTTTTAAATATTGTTAGTGATTGAATATGTATTAATTTTCACAAAAAAAAAAAAAAAAGAAGCAAATTTTTTTTTTAAAATATTGTTACTGATTGAATATGTATAGGAAAATATAGAAGAAAGTCTTGTGGTGGCCACAACATACTAGTTTATTTCATATTATTTTGCGATTTGCGAATTGGAAAATTGCACTTTTTTTCCGGTGCCCTTTTTTCAGGGATCTCCTTACAACCTTATTGTGACAGTAGTTCTATTCTCAGTTTTTGTACCCAACTTATTTTCATATTTCTAGGTATTCATACAGCTAGAATGGATGAATAGATCTATAATCGACTTAAACAAATTTGTGTAATGTCAATATTTCTAATTTCAGCAATAACTAAAAATACATTTTTCTTTTTCTTTTTCTTTTTTTTTTTTTTTTTAATCAGACTTATAAATGTTAATCATATAAGTAATGTAATGTTTTAAAACACATTTAAAAAAATAATAATATTTCCTATATTATCTTTTCATTAAATAAAAAATGCTAATCATCTCAGTCAGTTTTTAAAAACTATCTGAAAAAATTATAATTTGTGTTTAAGTGTTTTTGGTTTCTTATAAGGCAGATTTGTAAAACGTAAAACATTTGGTGGGCCAAAAAGAAAATCATCCTTAAAAAAAAAAAAAAAATAAATTAATAAATAAAATAAAAAACAAGCACCTTGAAAGCTGTTAACGAATTGACCGATTCCAGTGGATATAATCGGATCCGTATAATCACGACCAAACTCGTTCTTCCCCCAGGCAGAGAGGGGAGTTAGGCCGAAATAGAATGTTCCGGAATGATTAGCACTCTCGCTTCAATAATACAACTTAAAAAAATGACCTTGACATTCTAACTTCAAAAACTTCACTCCTACCATTGGATACTTATAACGATCCAAAACTCTTCTGACCACTTCAGTTTTGAGCCACCCAATAGCTGTGTAAAATCGCTTTCATCATGCTATGATAATGATATTATTGCAATTTGATTTTACTAATTTCCTCATTACCATTTTTTCCGTTACCATTTTTTCTGTTTACCATTTTTTCCGTTTACCATTTTTTCCTTTACCATTTTTTCCGTTACCATTTTTTCCGTTTACCATTTTTTCCGGTACCATTTTTTCCGTAACCATTTTTACCGGTTACCGGTTCCTGAACCTGAGAATTATTCTTAAATTGTATACAATATCTAGGTTATGATTATTTATTTATTCATATTCAAAATTATAGTTATGTTTTTAACCAAAAACATTCTTTATTTTCTTCTTCTTCTTTCTTTCTTTTTCTTTTTTCGTAATAAATGGTACATAGCGACAGTTGTTCTTTAAGAATCAGTGTATAGCTCAAAAGTAATCCTCGGGCGAGGAGGGGGTGGGAATTGAGAGAGAAAGAGATGGAGTACAAATATCCTAGACTGTTTTTTATTCTTATTATAAAATCTATCTATATTTCTCACTTTCTTTCCCACAAGAATTATTTATTAATATTGTTTATTATTGTCATTGTTCGATTAAAAAGACTATTTAAAAATAAATAATAATAATAATGATTGTATTCAGGGTGTATGTTTTAATAATTTTTATGTGTAGCCAGAATTACTTTTTTCGAATTTTCTCAAAGAAATTAAAAGAGTAAGTAACACTATTTTAAACCATTTCCATACTTTACACTTCTACCCCCATGCTTTTTTTTTTTTTTTTTTCATCTTTAAAACAACCGAAAAAAGTTCATATTCCAAATTAACTTTTCCATTATATTTTATTTTTCTTGAATCAGAGAATATTTTATGAAAGATAAACGATAACGGGTACAAATTCCCTTGCAAATCTGTTATTCTACATTCAGGATAAAAACGTAATTGAAGAAAAAACATGCCTTTCAGGACAGCTGTCGCTTTCTCCTTCCTCCGCACCCAATCTCATGTCGCCTAGATTTATAACAGCAATCGTACAATTTTCTCTTCTTGCATTTATAGGAATACCGACCACCCATTATTTTTGAAAAGAGAAAAGAAAGTGTTTGCCGAAACTTTAAAGTCCGGTTTCCATTTGCGCTCACTGGGCGCTTTCTATTCAGAATCCTTTGATGTGGTTAGGCTAGCTCACTGGAGCTCAAAGCCTTCGGACGGGCTGTTTCTAACCCCCTGCTGAGATAATTGAGGGGCCGGGAGGCAGATATCTTTGTCAATTTTGCATGCTTTCCTTTGAGTTAACTGCGCGATCTGATAAGAAAGGGCTACAACTGATGACAAGACATTTGGCTCTTTGTGTCGGAAGCGTGATTAATGACGTTTTGAGCGTTGATCTTGAGCCCAAGTCGAAACTGGCCTTAACAAGAAAAGACAGGATGACTCTATACCATAACAGGACTGATAAGATCTTTCGTCGAAGAAAGCCAAATATCAAAAACACGTTGCGGGGGGTAGCTACTAATGGCATAGAGATCAATGACAACTGTCCGATTTACAACCTTTTGGCCAAAAAAAAAAAAAAAAAACTACTGGAGAATGGAGATTTATATAAGATAGTTTTATTAGCATGCTCTCGCAGCAATATGCCCTTTTGGGTGGTTTAGATAAGCCTTTACCATTAGCAAAATTCTATCGAATATATTTTGTGTTTAAAAACCGAACATTAAATTTTCGAAGTATTTTTTAGTTATAATTTTAATATTTCATGTAAAATAATCATGATTTCTTTAAAGAAAAAAAAAAAAAAGTTAGTGGTGCTGAAAATCGTAAGAAAAGAGCACTTGAATTAGCAAAAAGAAATGATCTTGTACGAAAAATAATTCCCAAAATGCCAAATTTCATCATTACGAGTTCTTCAAATTCACCGAATACCCATGAAGATAAACAACAGTCATCTTGTTCATCCCCAATAAGAGTAAGTATTGAAAATTAATTAGATAATACATTATTATCTTGCTATAAATGGCATGACTGAATCACCGGATACTTTCGAATTTAGATGTTTTGTTAAATATCTAGAATAAATACCTGACGAATTACCCTGAAACTTCAGGGATGTAAAAAATATGACATTTTCATGTTTTTTCTACACAGGTTTACAAAGCCACAAAAAAATATTTAAATTCAATAAGGCTATAATTAAAAATCAGTACAATTGCATTTTCATTTGTCTTAGCATTTTAAGACTATCCAATGTTTGATAGTGATTTTGTACTTTGTTTAACATGCTGTCTACTGGAAATTGTATAAATATTGCAACTGATTTGTGTGCGGGGGTTCACAAAAGATTGCCATTGCATTATGGTCTATAATGTAAGCGAAAAAAAAACACCGGAAAAATAGTTCTGTCGTCTTTATAAATAAAAAAAATTGGCTGTTTAATAACTTTTAGTCTATTTATCTTTCGTTAATGAATTATAATTTAATAAATTTAAATGAATTTAAAATTTACGAAAGAAGAATCATATTATATATAATCATAAATTGAATATGCAAATATTGATATATATATATATATATATATATATATGCGTGTGTGTAAGCTTAAAGGCAAGAAATAATATATAGTAATAAATCAAATATATATATATATAAATATATTGTATGTATATTATATAAAATACAGCGAAAATGCAGTTATTATTATTTTCGAATTTATGTGTATTAGCAAAAAAAAAAAAAAAAAAAAAAAAAAAATGTTGTGAAGCAATACTCACACTATTTTTTAATTAATTAATTAAAGTAATTTTTTAAATTACTGTTCTGTTACGTAATTCATAGTTTTCTAATAACTTATGAAATTTTTAAAATAGAAAATTCACAGTCAAGGATGTTCATGCCAGCATCAAAAGTCATATTTTAAAGTTTGTGTGACATCTTTAGAATAAAAATATTTCTTTTAATGCATGTTTAAGCGAAAATTTGTCGTATTCTCCCCTTTAATAAAACTGTAAATTTCAATTACCTTACGTAGTTTTAAAATTAAAATGTTGCAAATTAATAGGGGGCTTGCGACCAGTGTCATATGTAATATTTTAAAACTGGTCCGATCTCTCTGCGTTCAATGTTCCTTATATATCGTGTACACAGACTAACACACTAACAGACACTCTGCAGACGGACACTATATGAAGTTTGTTATTTTCGGAATCCTCACACCTCAAAACGTGTAAAAAAGTGAAAAAATCAATGTCAAAAATCTTCACGATTACGTAGGTTCCCCTTACCTATAGTATGACTGGAAAATAATAATAATAGATTGGGAAAATTAGACCTTGCAATTGTTTCATCTCACAAAAGTAAAATAAAGCAACAGCAATGTAATAATTAACTAATATTAAAAATTCTATATAATATTATTAAAATTGTTGTGCGTACATATTTTCATATTTATTTAATTTTGCTACTTTTCTTAATTCGTTTTAATTCTACTGTTTTAATTCGTTATTGAAATTTTTTGAGTTGTTGGGCAGTGACAGTAATTTTATATTAACAACTTGCTATACTTTACCCTGCCTTAATTCTTTTATTTTCCCTTTATAAAGATACAACATTTTTGGGGAAATTTTCAAGGTTATTTTTTCTTTATTTATTAAAATTTTCAGTATTTCTTTTTTGTAAAATGCTTTCTTTTACTTCCGTATTTCATTGATACCTTGATAAATAAAAATTTTCGTTCCTCATATCTCATCACTGTACGTCGCAATATATATATAGCATATTGAACAAATGGCTAATTTCCCTACAAATATGAAAACAAGTTTATAATTTATGATTGACGCATGTTAAATATATATATATTCATTTTTTTTAAACAGAATTTATTCAAATATTCCCTTATTTATTCACGTAATTATATTGTGTAATGTTGGAAAGTCATTATCTATGCATGATGCATGACTTTAACTTCTTGATATATTATTCTTTTATTTAACTTTAATACAGATTTATCTAACTTAGTCCTGCGCGGGCCACGTAAACTTGACCCGCAAAATGCCCTTACAGCCTCAATCTGGCCCACAAACCGTTTTCAGACTCGGAACTCGACCCGAATTCATACCTTCTGATTTACATACAACTCAACTCGAGAGTGTAATATAATATTATTAATTTATATTGTATAAGAAACTGATTGAAATATACTATTACACAAAATACAGTTATATTATTGAACAGATCTTCCAGAGAATCAAAATTATGTAAATGAAATTTCAGTAAATAATATAAAAACATTTTAAGTGTATAAAAACTTAAAAAAAAAAAAAAAAATAATAATAATAAAAAATAATATATTTATAACTTATAGTTGATTACCCACTTAGGCTATTTCTTCCCCTACAAAAATGCGAAGAAGTCTTAATACAAATAATACATATCACCTCTTTTTTCATTACTTAAAAGCTGTATGTTATTTAAAACAATTATATAAGTATCTAAAATAAAGAGTTGACTGCACGCCTTTGAATATAGATGTTTATATATTTTGCTTTAATAAATAAATAAATTTATATATATATATATATATATATATATATATATATATATATATATATATAATCTTAAAAATTTAGGAACATTTAAAATGTTTCATAATTATTAATAAAGAATTTCATAGTCTCACAGTGGAGAATCATATTTTATTTTTGATTAATAGAGATTTAATAAATATGCATTTTGGTACAAATAGGTTAGAAATATAAAATAAATTTAAAGCAACTTCAATTAACATGCTTATAAAATGGCGGCTATAACAGAGATTAAATATTATTATTTTAAAATGTAGTTTTCTTTGGCTAGTATAAATTGATTATTTTATTATTTTTATGAGTAAAATCAAAGAACCTAAAAAGTAAAGTTATTTTGTTATTATTAAACCTAAGCATAATAAAATTAAATTTTATACAATGTAGCACGTCTTATTTAGGTGCTTAACAACAAAACTAACTTGCATTTGGTTTTCTGGTTTTTTTATTTATTTTATTCATTTAAAAAATTCTATATATTTTAAGCTTTGTGTGTCGAAATCGCATACACTGACAGATTTTCTTTTGGAAGCTGAGGAGGAAGAGTATGTTAGATATTAATTTTTTATTTGATGAGTAATTCAAATAGAAGGTTATTTATTTATTTATTTATTTTTTTTTTGTACCAAATTAATTACACTTTTTTTTCTTTTTCAGTCAAATAATTAAATTAAATGTTTATAAAATATACCTTTTTAAGACTGACTAAATTATTATTATTATTTACAAGAGTGAAGAGGGATCATGCCAGTATTCGAACCTGTGACCATTGTGATAACGTCCCAATATTACACCAGCAAGCTAATGTTGTTTGTTATCTAAGCAGCACAATACGCTTCTACGACAGTTTGAAATTATCAGAAATCTATTCTATTAATGATCAAAGTTTTTTTTTTTTTTTTTTTTTTTAATTATTGGGATTTTATAAATATGGACGGTTGTTTCTAAATAAAAATTAAAAATATATTGTATCCTATTACAAAAGGAGAAAGAAACATCGGTGGTCTAGGGAACTTAATATTTATTTATTTTTATTAGAACTATTTACTAGAAATTAAACATAATTTTTCTTTAAATATCAGTTTTTTAGAACTTGTGTACTGAAGGTCAAGTTAGAGACGTAGAATAAAAAAAAGCACACGAAAAAATTAAAAAGCAAAAGGTTCTTAAGTATATATTTTCATTTAATGTAAAAGTTATGAGCATATACAATGATTATTTAAAGCCAAAACAGTAAAAGGGCCAATGAACAGCATATTTTTAATAGCCAAATTGCATTTCTTGCTACTATTTGTCCTTGAGATGTGCTGATCCCAGACACACATACAGATCATCAGCATAAGACCTGTTTTTAGGATTTGGAGGGACCTCAAGTTGTGCAAATTTCACAAAAACTCAATTTCCAAAATTCCATTTAAAAACGATACCCTTGTCTACTATATTTCGGTAAGGAAAAGTAAAAACGAAAAATATTTCGTTCTTTTACAAATATTGACCGAAGAACTACTCAAAAATTTAAAGTAAAATTCAGAAAATAAAAATAAAAAATCATAATCACAGGGGGGGGGGGGGAACGCCGAAAAGGAATCGTACCCCGGGCGCTAGTTATGCTCGCTACGCCACTGGATACAGTCCCCAAAAATTTACGCACACACACAGACAGATATTTTCTAAAAATCGCCCAGTCGTGTTCTGGACCGTTAAAAACGTGTAAATTCATCGAAAACCGGAAGCCGAAAATTTTTAGGAATCCAATACTTTCTTTTATTGAATATAGAATAAAGTAAAAAAAGGGGAGGGGGAAAGAAATGCAAAATTAGAATCTGTAAATGCATTATAGTTTTTGACTGAAAAGTGTTTAAGAAGTTTGCCAACTAAGTTTGAAATTTACCAAATGTGCCAGTTTGTTTTAACATTGTGTGCGTAGGACTTGGGGGAGGGAGGAAGGTTCCCTCTTACCTCTCGTTACCAAGCATTCACAAAAAACGATGAGTTTGCCTTTATCTGCATTTTCCAGAAATTCAAACAAATCGCCTTATATGAATAACCAATAAACATGAAATAAAGTCTTCTTTCAAAAAATGAGTGAACTTTTTGTATAAGTTTCATCTACAAAATACTACATATTAAAAATAGTATTAGTCTGTCTCCTACTCTCACTTTTTTAATAGTTTTAAGATTTATTCAATTTCTTCAGAAATATTAGCGAGAAAAAATGCGTCTTTTTGTAAACTTCTCAAATCTTTGTGGAATTACTAGGTATCAAAATTTGAACATATTTATAAGAAATCAATTTAAAAGGAGTTTATAGGACTATCTAACAGTTTCAAATGCACGATTTTCTCACTCATGAATTTAATCTCTGCTGTTGTTAATAACATGTACACGAAAATTTTACTATAGCAAGAAAAATATTTTAGATGATTATTTTAATTTGTTCCAAAATTATATAAACAAAACTTCTTAGTTCAAACCCTTTTTAATTTTAGAATATATATTCAAGAAATATCAATTGATAATGATCTGAAAGTGTTATATCTTGAACCTCAATTAACAGCAATTTTACTATTAATGTTGAATAATAATAATTAAAAAAAAATTAAATTTTAGAATTATTTTTTCTTCCACACATGTATTAAAATATAGGGATGTAGAAATTTTATCTTTTATTTAATCAATTAAGAAAAAAAAAAAAAAAAAAAAAAAAAAAAAATACAGCCTTTAATTATGTAAACAACATATACATCATAAAATTCAGTCTTTGATTTATAAAGCTTAAACTTCATTAAATGTATATTACAGAACTAAAAATAAATCTTAATAAAAGCTTAAAACAGTTTTAAATAAATAAATAAATAAATAAATAAAAACTCATCCTTTTAGCTAGTACAGTATAGGACCCATTATCCGGAACCCACGGGACCAGAAGAATTCCGGATTTCGGGTCCTTTTCCCATTATTGCTTTCTCTTAATTATAATACATAACTCAGTAACTAACAGGTACTACTTTACTTCTAGGAGCAACTACTTCACATACAGACAGACATTAAAAAAAATATATATTCGAATTATATTCTAGAGCTCTTAAAACATGCAAATAAATCAAAAACTGGAAGTCAAGATTTTTTCAAATCTGATACTTTTTTCTATTAAATTTAGCAGGAAGAAAAAAATAACTATAATGTGTATATATATACAAACATGTACATTACTGCCACTTGCCATGAGGGGACATGGTTGCTTCTTTATCAATGCTGCTAAACATGAATACTGTCTCAATCATAAGAGCAGAATGCTTAAGATTTTTCTTTAAAAATTTCCATTTCTTTTTTTAAAGATCTTAATGAGAAGGTGTGTGAAATTTTGCCCTATTCTGCCATGTTAAGAAATTCCTAAATTTCTAATAACTTATGAAATTTTTATATTGGAAAATTCATAGTCCGTGATATTCATGCCACTATCCTAAATAATATTTCAAAAGTAGTCTGACATCGTTACGATGAAAGTATCTCTCAAAATTGACGTTTATGTGAAATTTCGCCCCTTACTGACATGTTAAGAAATTCGTAAATTTCCAATAATTTGCGAAATTTTCAAAGTTGCATATTTATAGTTACTGATGTTCATTCCGGCATCAAAATTGATATTTTAAAACTGGTCTGACATTTTTACAGTAAAAAGTTTTCATTTAATGCACGTTTAAGTGAAATTTTGTCTTATTCTCCCATGTTAAGAAAATAGTAAATTTCTAATAACTTACGAAGTTTTTTAATTCGAATGTTGTAAATGAATAGGGTTCTTACCAGTATCGAAAGTGATATTTTAAAACTGGTCTGACCTCTCTGCGATCATTTGTTCGTGAGATAGCGTGTAAACAGACTAACAAATTAACGGACTATCATACTAACAGACACCCTACAGACGGACACCATACAAATTTTGTCATTTTCAGATTCCTCACACCTAAAAACGTGTAAAAAAGTCAAAAAACCAAGGTCGAAAATTTCACGATTACCTAAGTTCCCCATACCTATAGTATGATGGGGAACTAAAACCAGCGAAATTCAGCTCAAAACTGAAAATAATTAAACTCATGAACGCGGTCCTGCGCAACATTGATTTAAAACGACGGAACCTCTAAATGATAGAATTTGTCTCTTAGTAATAGGCTCTCATGCGTATAAAGAAACGTATTGAAAATTTGAGAATAAAAAACCATGCAAAATCAGTGGGTACACTATTCAGAAGTGTTTGCTAAATAAATTTTTTCTACAATTAAATTAATAAGTTATAATTAAGAGTTATTAGTTAATAAGTTTAATTAAGCGTAAAATTAAAAATAATTTTCATGGTAATTGGTTATTTTAGAAAAAAGGCCTATGAAAGTGTTCACAGAGGATAAGGTCTATTTAGAAAAAAAAAAAAAAAAAAAAAAAAAAAAAAATGTACGTAAAAATGAACTTTTAGTGAGTTTCGCTCGTTTTCAAAAATGAACTTGAACTGAGCGCGTTCATTTCTTTCAGACATGAGTTTGAGCGCGAACTAGCTCGTTTTTTACACAATGAACTTGAGTTTGAACTAGTTCGTTTTTTTCGTGAACTTGCACAACACTGGTTTCTTTTATACGTACAGTCGGTAACAAAAGTCTCCGAACACTAGCAAAAATTCCTATGTAAAAAAAGTAGAGTTAATACAATTTTGTTAAATAAATCCTTGTCGAATCCTGTAACTCACTAGGAACAGGATTCGACAAGGATTTATTTAACAAAACTGTATTACGTGTACTTTTTTTTATATAGGAATTTTTGCTAGTGTTCGGAGACTTTTGTTACCGACTGTACACAATTTGTCGTTATTTCACGTGTGTTGGCACTGAAGTAACAAGGGAAAAAAAAAAAAAAAAACAGCGCCCAACGTGATAAAGTATGTGTGTACATAAATATATATTTTTGTTATTTTTTATTATGCATTTGATTAAAAAAAGTAAAAGAAAAAAGTGAGAAAAAGATTTGAAATATTAATATTATTGTGAATTCTTAAATAGGATGTGCTTATTCGATTTCTGGAGCAAAATTATAAAGTCTGCAATTCAAATTTGGCATAACATTTGCTGCATTTTTTCATAGGGTAGTATACATATTTTATGTAATTTGTTGGTTTATCTCAGTCACGGCACCAACTGATAATAAAATATTTCACTGCATTATAGCTAAAGTTCATAAACCTTCAAAGTTCAGTTCAGGCTGATACTCAATTTCGTAGGCACCATAGAAATAAAGTTTTAATGTTCGAATATAATTTAGATCTTTGAGTAATTCGTCAGATGGTTTGGTTTGGGGTTTCACTTTACGATCAAGTTTTGCCCATTAAGGTTCATAAAACCGGTACTTATGGCTTAAAGTAGATTCAGAACTACTTACTAATATTATGCCTGGAACAGGATTCGAACCCGAGACCTGGCAACTCTAAAGGCTAGAGTGCTAACCATTCGTAATATTTTAGAATAAACACATAACTGAGAGAAACAGTTTAAAACTCAGGCCGTTGTTTAGGGCAAAATGTTGGTGAATAAAAGTTTTGAAAATATAATTTTTTTAAAAATGGAAGACATACAAATGATACTATGTTCCGTAAAAAAATCGTTTTGAAGCTTATTGAAAGTCGATGAAATTCTTCGCCGAATAATTAGAAAAAAAAAAATTACATATATATATATATATATATATATATATATATATACACATGGTATCCGAATCAAATGTCCCTATTATATAAACGGTCGATCGATAAAATCTAATAATAATAAGTTTGCAGTATTAGGCAAAATTAGCTACTATAAAAAGTGTACAGAAAGTGTATGTAGAAGTGGCAGTGATTTTTTTTTTTTTCTAAAAATATTTGTGAGTCTTGTTACCTAATTTTACAATTTTTTAAAGTATTTTTAACTTTCTGTTAAGTAGAGCAGCTTCTCCAGATTAGGAACATTTGGTTCGGCCACCCTACACAACAATAATATTTTATACATCGATATAAAATTATATCCCTTGCATTGGTCTAAAAAATGTTGTTTACATACAGTGCGCCGTGCAGTATCTGAAATTTCGTTCTGGTTATACGTAGATGTAGGTTGGCCGTAATTAAATTTGGCCTATTCAGCGATCCTTATAGCTGTAACTAAAATTCGGATTGAGTCGAAAATTCGTATACGCAGTCGACAGTAAAACTATTCGAGCGCAAGCAATAATACCTATGTAAAAAAGTTACACTTAATGCTGTTTTGTTAAATAAATCCTTGTTGAGTCACGTTCTTAGTCAATATAAAACATGACTTGACAAGGATTTATTTCACAAAACAGTATATTATTGTACTTTTTACATAGGAATTATTGCTAGCGCTCGAATAATGTTACTGCCGACTGTAGACAATTCAAAAGATGCGCTGAAAGATTCAGAAAAAGAAAATAAATAAATGACCTCCGCTAGGTGGGTCATACATCAAAATACAATCAAATTACAAATTTTTTAATACAAACATCTTTTTTTATTATTACAGACATTTTTGTTATTATTTTATAAATTGTTTAGCGGTGTAAAGTATTTTGTTCAACGTGGGCCCCATCATTAATTTGTAAAATCTGCAACAGTGTATTCAACAACTGATCGCCAGTGATCTGCCGAGCATGCACCGTTATGCGTCCTACAAATCAGCTAAAGTTACAGCATTTCCCTGATGAACCAAACTCTCTAAATCACCTCATACCCAAAAATCACACGGATTAAGATAGGGAGAAGTAAAATGAACAACTAATCATTCTGCCATGTGTCATCTATAAAATTTTGACGCAAAAACTTTTCCAGAATGTAAAAATAACCGTTTAAACGTCGTAAGGTTTAGACAATGTTAAAAGAGACGACAGTTATTTATTGCATATCATTTCAAATATTTTCACTGTAATGCACCCCCTAGCAGAATTTTTTTAATTTTAATTACAATATTTATTTATTTATTTATTTTACAAAATCTTTGAACGCATTCTTTAACTTGTCTGTTTGCAAATTTTCGACTCGATCTGCATTTTAGTTACAGCGACAAAGTGTTCTAAATAGGCCAAGTCTAAATATGGCCAACATCTATCTATCTGTATACACATACATATATATATATATATATATATATATATATATATATATCAGGATGTATATAAAATGTTGGACACATTTTGATGTTTAATAAATCATAAAATAATGAAGATAAATTTAAATTAATAACACTAATGGTTACATAGACTCAAAACATTTTATAGCCCGTGTCAATGGACTTCCCCATGTGCACCGTTCGTCGCACGGAGAACATCAAGACGGAAGTCAATTTCGCGCCAGGTACTACGAACAAGCATGACCACATTCACAGAGGCTATTGCAGCTGTAATCCTGTGCTTTAAGTCATCAACATTAAGCCCTTTCCATCTCGAAACTATGTGCTTTACGAATACCCAAAGGAAAAAGTCCAGTGGCGTTATGTCAGATGGTCTAGGTGGCCAAGGAATTGGGCCACCTCTCCCAATCCATCTTTCTAGGACATGGTCATTCAAAGAACTATGAACGATGGTACCCCAATAAGGTGTGCACAATCTTATTGTAAAAAGGCATGTGGTTGAAGCCCTTCGAGTTGTGGAAATACGAAATTTTCTAACATGCTTAAATAAATAACAGATATGCGTTCTTTTCAGGGGGAAAAGGGGGGGGGGCAATGACGTGGTTGTACATAAGTCCACACCATTCCTTGACCTCCCAGATCACCTGTTATAACACCACTGGACCTTTTTCCTTTGGGGATTAACAGGGAGGAGGTGCCGCTCACCACTCCAGGAGTGGTGTCGAGCGCTTCTAGCTATGCTAGGTCCCTCCTCTGGAACGTTTATTTAAAAAAAATTACAAGGGCTGCTAGAGACAAGTGTCCCACGCGACAAGGAGCGGTGGTAAAGATGAAGAGAACTTGGACAGCTGGCCTGAAGTAAGTTGAGAACATAAGTTCAATGCAAGTCCGAGGAAGTTGAAGTATCGATGTTAAGTCTTTGTATGGATACTTGATGCCGGGCCGAAAACCCACGTGACAATGGGCCTCTCAGATGAATATTTCAAGCTCGAAGACAAAGTAAACTAAATGAGGTAATGCCGGGCAATGCCCCGCGTGACAGAGGGTATCTCTGAGTGATTTGTGCTGAGATTAGGAACAGTGAAGCATTCATACTCTTCCTTTGAGTATTCATAAAGAACATCATTTACAGGAGGAAAATATCGAATGTTGATGACTTAAAGGTCAGGATTGCAGCCGCAATATCTTATGTGGACGCCGACATACTTACTCGTACCTGGTGCGAAATAGACTACCGTCTTGTTATTCTCCGTACGACAAACGGCGTGCATGTATGGAAGTGTATTGACAAGGGTCATAAAACTTTTTGTGTCTATTTGACCATTAGTATTATTAAGTTAAATTTATCTTCATTATTTAATAAATTATTAAAATCAAAATGTGTCACATTTTATAAACACCCTATATATATATATATATGTATGTGATTTGGAAAATATGTGTTTCCTTATTGATTTTTCAATGAGAAAACACAAAAACATTCCCAATACCTTAGCTTAAATGTTTCAGTATATATAGAAAGTATATTTAGCGTATATAAATGATTTATTTGATCTTTTACTTATTTTTAGCATTTTTCCAAGAGAATAATTCCACTTTTCATGAAAATATGCTACAAGATACTGAGTTTGAAATGTTTGAAAAAGAAGATAGTAACAAAACTTGCACATTAACTGATAGTAAAGAAACAGAAAATCTAAATACAATTGAACGTTATGATCAATTAAATTCAACACATAAAAACAGTTCGTCTCATTTAAATAAAGGAATAATTTCTCATAACAGTTTGCCATGTAAACTCTCGAATGAAGAATTCTGCTCCGACGTCAAAACTAATTCTTTAGAACATAGCCAAACAGTATCGTCAGCTCCAGCTAATATCAGCTCATTTGAAAATATTAATGAAGAAGTCAGTTGCCACGAAATAGAAACAGCATTTCAACTAACTGCTTTGGAAGTCCACACACCTAATAGCAGCGGACAATCATATTTATCATCGAATGAAAAATTCCGTCCAAAAGTAATAAGTTTCTCTCCTACAACAGGTAATTTCAATTTGTAAAACTTTATATGGCTTAAAAATGTAAAACTTCTTGTACTCATATAAAATATGTTATTAAAATAACCTAAAATACATCAGACTGAATATATTACCAATCAATTCAAGCGATTTTTGATCATCATCATTTTAAAATAATTTATTTTATTTTATTTTAGAATTTTACTTTTAAATAAAACTGAAAATTTTTATGTGACAATATTGGGGGTGAAAAATTGGGAGAAGTAGCATATATAGAAAACTAGTATGTTGTGGCCACCACAAGACTTTCTTCTATATTTCAAATTCTATATACAAATTCACTCAGTAATAATATTAAAAAAAAAAAAAAAAAAAAAGAAAAAAAAAATACGATTTTTTTTTAAAGTTATTTTTGGTAAAAGTAAAAAAAATCGACAACTTTGTTTTAAATTATCACATATTTATAGTTCAACCATTCGTTTTAAAGGTATTGACGAGACCTTTCGAAAGATACCCATCTTGAAAATTTACCCCCCCCCCGGGGGGTACTTCCCCCCAGGTGGGGAAGCGATGCCCCCACATTCACAAAAATTTTTCCTAATTAACTACTACTATTATCAATAATTCATATTAATTTTACAATCACAGATTAAGAATAACTCTCAATATGTACATTTATACGAAATTTTGTCCAATACTGCCATGTTAAAAATTTAGAAAAAGTACGATCACAGTGCCACCTGTTGAGCGATTGATCCCCAAATCTAATCGGCACCAGTTTTATGTCAGGGGCCAACTAAATATCAAGTTTGGTTAAATTTCGTTTAAAAAAAAAAATCGATAACTTTGTTTTAAATTATCACAGATATATAGTTCAAACATTCGTTTTAAAGGTATTGACGAGACCTTTCGAAAGATATCCATCTTGAAAATTTACTCACCTCGAGAGGGGACTTCCCCCCCAGGGGGGGTAGCGAGACTCCTACACATACAAAAAAAAAAATTCCCAGTTGACTATCTCTATTATAAATAATTCTTGTAAATTTCATAATGATTACTAAAAAATAATTCTCTTTATGCACATTTATACAAAATTTTGTCCTATATCACCATGCTAAAAATTTAGAAAAAGCGGGATGGCATCGCAACCTATAAGACAATTTTTACCAAAAGTTGATAGGCACTAATTTATGTCAAGGTGCAACTACATACCAATTTGTATGAAATTCTGTTCAATAGTTCCTGAGATACATTTGCCACAAAATTTTGTCACAGACAGACAGACATTTTCTAAAAATTGTCAAATCGTGTTGTACAGCTCTCAAAACGTGTAAATCCATCAAAAACCCGAGGTCGAAAATTTTTACGAATCCAATACTTTCTTCTATTGAATACAGAAGAAAGTAATAAAGATTTATATACTTATATAATTATACTGATTCAAATAATTTATCGTTGATGTGTTCTGTAAAAAGAAAAAAAAAAAAGTTATTGCAATAACATAAATTAATGCACTTTTCGCACTGCCAATAAAAGTGACACGACTGGAAAATGCAGAAGAAAAATCAACTAAAAGAATACTATAAAGCGTTAACTAGTTTCTACTAAAATTGATACAACTACCCTCGTGTGGATAAATGTCGAGATAGACGTGATGCTTTTCGTCCACTTTGAAGTATTTCATACATATTTTTCAATGATATAACCTCAAAATTGCCATTTTTTAATTTGTAGTACTTTTTTGCCGGAGTGCGTTTTATAAAATTTTTTTTTTAAATATTTTGAAAACTGTGAAAGTAATATTAAGTATACAGGAAGACACTACTACTTTTCTAGTAGTATACTATATATGTATGTGTATGTATGTATTATTAGTAGTGTATGTAATACTAGTTTTATTATTAGTAGTATTAGTATTATTATAAAGAGAATAAATAAGCATAACAACGAAAAATATATACTTTTGAAAATATAAACATTATTGTATGAGTTGAAAAAAATTTGCCGAAAATAGCATATTCATGACGTAATCACATAGAAATCAAATTTATTTGTCCCCAAATTTTTGTTTTAAAAATTATTTCAAAGGAATTTTTCTTATTGAAGGTATGCTAGAGGAAATGGTTTTAAAATGTCTAAAATTTACAATTTAATTTTCAAAAATTTTAAAGGCAAAAAACTATTTTAAATTCATTTAATAAAAACAAAACAACAGTATAGCTAGTTATTTTGACATGAACATTTATCAGCACATTTTCATTCACTTAGTAAACTCACCATGAAATTTGTCTTAATGCTAAAATTGATTACCTATTACCCGTAGTATACAAGTGAGATAAAACATACAGCGATTAAGTAACTTTAAAACGACAAATTAGAGAATATGATCAACCAATATTTAATCTGAAAATTTCCATTTTTAAATTCATGTTTTTCTTTCTCTTCTAGAATCGCAAAATGTTCCTGATATTCATAAAGAAAGCCGCGGCCAGAAGATCCGGTCATGGTGGAAAAAACGCAAATTATCTTTCATCAAAATATTCACCACATGTGTATGTTGTACAAGACCTAACACAAATAACTGATAAACCGAACATAATTAAACTCACGATTATGACTCACGATTATGACTCTCGATTATGACTCATGATTATGACTCACGATTATGACTCTCGATTATGACTTCTGAATAAGACACTCGAATTGGTCTCTTGATTGTGACACATGAACTTGACTACCACAAACTGAATGAAAAGTATAACGTATATGTCTTAACATCCTGCTTCACCATCTACAGCAACATCGGAGAATTCGCCATCTTTTTCTTTCCTTCTTACCATCTTATATTGCCATGTCCATCAGCAGCAGTCTGAATTTACCATCTTTACTTCGTATTCTTAACATCTTATGCCTCCATGTTCGTCAGCATCACTGAATTTAACAGCTCTAGTTATGTCATCTTGCCTCCTTCTCAACATCAGAAAATATCACCAGCAGCAGCAAAAAGTCCACCGAGCTACGCCTCGACTGTCATCCGGGGCGTAAAGGGTTGTGGAAGGGAGGGCACTCGGTGGTGAAAATGGAGGGAATGTAACCGACCTCCCAGTGGTCCCTCCGGTAACGTCCAGTTTCATTTCGACTGTACGGCTAAATGGTTACGGATTCGAGCTGGAAACTCGATAGGTCACATGCTGGTGCATTATTCCTTGCAGATGTATAACCATCAATAGTTCGATAAATACATCTTCTTATAATTCAGTTATGTTTATTGATTAGAATTAAATAAAACTTATTTTTAATAACAGGTCTTTTATTTTTGTGTCATGTGCTATCCTTCATTTCAATTATATATATATATATATATATATATATATATATATTTTCTGGCAAGGTTACCATGGTAGATAAATAAATATATTTATGATGTTTTAGAAAATTATATTTATTACACACATAATATGACTTTGACAGTATATTGCTTATTAAAAAACTAAACTGATTAATGTTGTGATGAAAGAGCTTTCTTTAATTATTAATCAGATTTTATTCCTGTATTAGTCTACCAATGATGTGCTTTCAGTGGCGACGCTTCAATATTTTGATCGAACAATATTTTTCCAAATAATTGTATACGTTTAAACAAGAGCATTCTGAGTTCCTCTAAAGGCAAATTTTTGTTAATTTATTTTATTTTAATTTATTTTTTTAGTACGACAGAACTTCTTCCAATCTAGCATTTTGCATCGTTACCAATTTATAGTGTTACACTTCGAAAATGCCTGCCAATATCCAATTTCACCATTTAATTTCTTACTCTATCTTAGGATATTTTGTGAAATTCGTAAAAACTTTATGTTTTTTTTTTTTTTTTTTTTTTTTTTTTTCCCGCTTCCCATTGGTCAGGATTGAACTCACAAACTTCGGGTTCGTAGTTGCCTACTATGCTCTGACCACAGGGTTAGCGGGTCTTGGCTGAACATCTCCTGATTATTTAGTCTAGTGTTTTCAGATATTTCATTTTATTTTATTTTTTCACTTCCTATCAGTGAGGATCGAACTCACAACCTTCGGGTTCGTAGTTGTGTACTCTGACCACAAAGCCAACGAGTCTCGGCTGAATATTTCCTGATTATTTAGACTAGTGTTTTCAGGTATATATATTTTTTAATATATATATAATATTTTTTTTCAAAGGGTGTTAAAATACAAATATAAGTACTCCTGTCGTACTAAATTAAATTCTGTCACAGACAGAATTTCATACATAGTTTTAATGGTCGCAAAGCGAGCATACATCGTTCTGTTTTGTTTTCCTTATCAAGGATTTTTTTTTTTTTTTTTTAGATTAGTATCTTTTTCTTTCTTTTCCTTTTTCTCTCTTTTTTTTTACACTCATTAAGGCAAATTTGTTAGTTATTGTTATCAGGCTCCGATCGCGACAAACTTGGGGCCTGGATAAAGAAAAATTAGGAGACATTTAGAAACTATTGCAACACCATTCGTAAGTGATAGAAGCTAATCATGCATACAACGCATACAAATAATAATCTTGTTTGTTGGACTTTTATTGGATTACTTGTGATATTGTGTTTGAACATAGCCTCCTTTACTAGAT
The DNA here is from genome assembly GCA_963930645.1 of Salticus scenicus. Taxonomy (NCBI): domain Eukaryota; kingdom Metazoa; phylum Arthropoda; class Arachnida; order Araneae; family Salticidae; genus Salticus; species Salticus scenicus. Next base: position 298,035,383 of record OZ005655.1, on the reverse strand, counting down.
GCCTGTCGCGTGGCTCGGAAGCTTGGCAACAGTTGAAGCGGTAGACAGCGCCACCTGGTACAGATTGCGCGACTTTTTTATTCAACAGCCACCAAAAATTTTTTAAAGTGGGATATGATATACGTAAAATGCGAATAGAATCGAAGAAACGTCGATTATGCATATCATATATCACTAATCGACGTTCCTTCGATTCTATTTTCCTTTTTTGCATATCATATCCCACTTTTAAAAATTTTTGGTGGCTGTTGAATGAAAACGTCTCGCAATCTGTACCAGGTGGCGCTGTCTACCACTTCAACTGTTGCCAAGTTTATGAGCCACGCGACAGGCATCTAGTTAAAGAGTCTATGATTTGACAACACACACACACACACAAAGTTAAATAACGAATTTAATTAACACTAAAGATGATAATTAAACTTTTTATTGAAAAGAGATATTGTACAATATAACAATATAAATTTGGGGAGAAGTGGACAAAGTCCCGGTCTGCAAATGCGATAATATGGCTTGATTCTTATAGGCTTTCATGAAAAATTTTGTATTTTTAGTTTGTTATAAATTATTTTATTCGTCTAATTAATTTTATGAAATAATTTAAAAGGCTCTCCCAAATGGATTACACGACAATTTATTACATGATGTTTCGTGAAAAGGTCTTTAGTGAGAAAATTAAAATTGAAACCTGTGAGGCAGGAAAATTTGTTAGTGTACCCCTTTGGCCGTAGACAACCTTACAAGTCTTGTTATGATGTAGTGGTGCTGGAATTAAGTAGTACTGCGCAACCGTGCAACTTTATAAAGATCGAAGCGCTTGTTGTAGATAATATAACAGGCGCTGTAGTAAAAACAGTGGCACCTGAAATTCTAGAACTAATGAGAAAAAGAGGCTATAGGCCAGCTGATACGGGTCTCGAGAATGAGATAAATATTTTGGTAGGCTCGGACTATTTATGGAAAATTCAGAGGGGGATTGTCCAAAATTTAACTAAAAATTTATATGTCGCAGACACTATATTTGGGCATACAGTTCAAGGGCAGATAATGACTAATAAAAGGGGTGTAAATTGCTTGAGAATATCTGTCGAAAATATAAATAACCAATTAAAGTCCTTTTGGGATCTTGAATCTATTGGAATTTTGGAGCATGATGAAAAAAATTCAATTAATCAAGAAATGGTAGACCCGGGGGGAGTTTGTTATAAATTATTTTATTCGTCTAATTAATTTTATGAAATAATTTAAAAGGCTCTCCCAAATGGATTACACGACAATTTATTACATGCTATATTAAATAAATGTTTTGATACGACACATAATCATTTGTTGTGTCCTAAATTAAGTAAGAGTGAAAAACATGAAAAAGAAAAAACTAGTACTATTGTATCAATGATGTCTGAACAAAAAAATAAACAAAAATCAACTTTGCTTCAGACATGTTGTGTATCTGTATCGGCCGGTAATAATATCGTTTTAGCCAGAATACTTTGTGATTAATATTATATAAAGTAACAAAAATGACCAATGGATTTCTTCTTTGTGTCTTCTGAAAAAATTGTTTGTTTTATGTGCGATGTAATAAATTGTCAACTTCGGAATTTAATTCTTTTAATTCCTTTTCTTTTTCCATTAAAATATCATGCGTTTCTTTTAACGAATCAATATCGGTATTCTCTATATCAGCTGCAAATAAAGCTTCCGCTTTTGTTACTAATTTTGTAATTAACGTCCTAACTGTTGAACGTTTAGTTTTTATTTTTTCTAATGTATTCATGTTTAATCTCAAAATATAAACTCAATAAATTATAATTCAAAATTATTAAACATATTTTCAAAATAGCAAATCAAAATCATTTATCATTCTAGAATTTTTAATCAATCATTCAAGATATATATATATTTCAAATAAACATATAAACATCAATAACAAATTACTTTATTTAGTTAGTTTTTCATTCAAATACTATCAATGTCTTAATGATAATATTTATTCAAATCAATGTAACTTTTTCTATATATTTGCAGGAATATATTTTTCAACAATTTCAAGATTTTTATTTTATTTATTTATTTCCTACAAGTATTTTCAAATTCTTATTTTTCAAGTGTTCAAGAAAATTGTTAATATAATTCGAAATATCGTTTCAAGCAGATACTTTTTTATTTCAAGAAATAAATGAATATCAAAAGGTATCCTACCTTTTTTCCCGGGTTTCGGCACCATGTAATAAATTGTCGTGTAATCCATTTGGGAGAGCCTTTTAAATTATTTCACGCACATAAAACAAACAATTTTTTCAGAAGACACAAAGAGGAAATCCATTGGTCATTTTTGTTACTTTATATAATATTAATCACACAAATACAATATTTACAGATTCGCACATATATTTACATTGATTCAACTAGAGGCTTCCTTTGAAGCACATTAAAATAATCAAGAAATAAGAATTTTGGCTTTTAGCCTGCCGTTAAAAACGGCCATTTCCAAGAGAACTTTTTATACCTTCATTCTTTCACGAAAACCAAGTTACATCTGACGAATTTTCGTTTTCCATGTGGTTAACAAAAATCCAATAAAAACTAGTATGCTGTGGCCACCACAAGACTTTCTTCTATATTTACCTATACATATTCAATCAGTAACAATATTTAAAAAAAAAAAAAAGAAGGTAGGTTTTTTTTTTTTTTTTTTTTTTTTTTTTGTTAAAAGTAAAAAAAATCGATAACTTTGTTTTAAATTATCACAGATTTATGGTTCAACCATTCGTTTTAAAGGTATTGACGAGACCTTTCGAAAGATACCCATCTTGAAACTCCCCCCCCCCCCCGGTGTGTGGGGGGGTATTTCCCCCCTAGGGGGGGAAGCGATGCCCCCCCATGCAGACAATTTTTTTCCTAGTTACATACTACTATTATCAATAATTCATATTAATTTTACAATCACAAGTTTAAAACAACTCTAATTATGCACATTTATACGAATTTTTGTCCTATGCTGCCATGTTAAAAATTTAGATAAAATGCTATCACAGCGCCACCTGTTGAGCTATTGATTCCCAAACATAATCAGCACCAGTTTATGTCGGGGACCAACTAAATACCAAGTTTGGTTAAATTTCGTTAAAAAAAAAAAAAAAAAAAAAAAAAAAATTGCGATTTTTTTCTAAGTTTTGTTTTGTTAAAAGTAAAAAAAATCGATAACTTTGGTTTAAATTATCACAGATTTATGGTTCAACCATTCGTTTTAAAGGTATTGACGAGACCTTTCGAAAGATACCCATCTTGAAACTTTGCCCCCCTCCCGGTGGGGGGGAACCGATGCCCCCACATGCACAAAATTTTTTTCATAGTTAACTACCACTATTATCAATAATTTATATTAATTTTACAATCACAAGTTTAACATAACGCTCATTATGTACATTTATACGAAATTTTGTCCTATTCTGCCATGTTAAAAGTTTACATAAAATGCGATCACAGCGCCATCTGCTGGGCGATTGATCCCCGAATCTAATCAGACACTTTCCATGTCAGGGTCCAACTATACACCAAGTTTGGTTCAATTTCATTCATCGGTTCGTGAGATACGGTGAAAAATACGAAATTTTGCGATTACAGCGCCACCTGCCGGACGATTGATCCCCAAATCTAATCAGCACCTTGCCCCGTCAGGTTCCAACTATATACCAAGTTTGGTTGAATTTCATTCATTGGTTCGAGAGATACGGTGAAAAATACGAAAATTTGTCCTATACTGCCATGTTAAAAATTTACATAAAATGCGATCACAGCGCCACCTGATGAGCTATTGATCCCAAAATCTAATCAGCACAATGCCCCGCCAGGGTCCAACTATATACCAAGTTTGGTTGAATTTCATTCATTGGTTCGTGAGATACGGTGAAAACACTAAACCACAGACAGACAGACAGACAGACATTTTCTAAAAACTATCAATTCGTGTTCAGGACATCCCAAAACGTGTAGATCCGTCAAAAAACGGAGGTCGAAAATTTTCGCGAATCCAATACTTTCTCTATATTACATATAGAAGAAAGTAATAAAATAAGTATACAAGTTATAATTGCTTCTCTGGCATCTGGTGCTTATAACTGAGCCAGTTGCCCAAGCAAGAAGTTCCAGGGGGAATTAAATGAGCATGATGAAATCAATATATTACTCATTATAAATTTCCTAAACAATCATTAAAAATGAAATATTAATGTATTAGATTGAACTCTTCATGAAAATTGACAGACATGCACAAGATATCATCCTTAATTAAGCTGCAGATGAAAGTAATTTCATATAATTGGTAGACTTATTAAATCCTTCATAAAATTAATTAGACGAATAAAATAATTTATAACAGGCTTTGTCATACCCAATAAATTTCTGCATAACTGTGTACAACAGACGTTAGTATGTTTCTCAGTGTTGCATGTATATGAAGTCTGACTTAAGAGCGTACAATATCTAATCTCACTGATAACCAAAGCCCATGTTATTATATGGAGAAATTTCTTTCCCCAATTACTCATTACATAATACTTTTATTTAATTCTTTTCTCACACTCAGAATATTCACAACGGTTAAATTAAATCTCGTTCTGAAAAAATTATTTTCTCAGTAATTTTATTTTCTAGCTAAAAAAGTGAAATAGGCACTTAGTTCATTCCGTATTTTACAGGACAAACATTTTGTGGCAGATCTTAGATCAAGAACTAATGCACAGGATTTCATAAAAATGCATACTTAATTTCAGCTTGATATAAATTGGTGTTTACCAGCTGTAGGTACATCCTAATGTCGTCTTGCTTTTTCATAATTTTTAATATGGCAGCATAGGAGAAATTTTGTTTAAATGTGCACAAGTAGAATTATTTTTAACCAATCTTTATGAAATAATAAAATAAAGGCTTATTTTTAATAGTCATAGTAAACCAGAATAAATGTTTGGATACGTAGAAACTTCGCTGAATATGAGTTTTTTTTTTTTTTTTTTTTTTTTTTTAGAACTCGTTGATACCTTTAAATGTTAATTTAAAGATAACTCATTGTTTCCTTTAACATGTTAAAATTTTTAACAAAATTACTGTTTTTTCATTTTTTAAAAATTATTTATTATTATTTATTATTTTTTTTTTCCTTAAGAACTAGGGGACACTGCCCCCTCTTCGCTCCGCTCACCAATCCACGATATACAAACACGCACACACGTGCGTGTGTGTGTATTGTAAGCCTATTAAGCATATAAAAAATATATGTTAGTTTAATTTTCTTTAGCGTAATCTAAAGGTATTAAACTCTACCTTAGAATGTTCACCCCATAAATGTAAAAATTCGAATCATTTTGGATGTTCCTGTACACAAACTATTTATCTGATTTTAATAAAGAGTTTCAAGGAGCATCCTCATAGGATACAAATTTTGAACTCCGAGTTTGGACTTCTTGGTAGCATTTGTTCTCCAGTTATGCTGATAAGGGTCCTGCAGACCAACTGTTCGGATTCAGGAGACCTCAAAAAGTTTAAACATAGCGAAAACTCAATGTCGAAAACTTGACCCAAAAACATTACTTTCTCGACTATTATATAAAATGTAAAAGAAAGTGAAAACGTTTTAATACAGCAAAAACTTTGCTTCACAAATTAGCAAAGGAACGGTGGGGAGTACGAAATAGTCGGGTTCGGGTGTGACGTAGAATACCGTTATAACTCACCTATACGGTGTTACAGCCTATAGTAAGCCCGTCATACGTCTTCATGGGGCTTCAAATATCACGCTGTGTCGGTAAGAAGAGCAGCTTTTGTGTCATACACGGAGAAAGAATTCTGTAACTGACATCTAGAATCTAAACCGTGGCTCTAGAAAAGATAGTTCCATGCCATCCTTATAAATTCTAGTCCCCTTTGAAAGCGAGTTCCAGAAACCCCTATTAGAATTCTAGAGCGTTTCCCCATATTATCGAGGTCAAACTTATTTAAAAATCTCTGCAAATAAATGTGTGCACAAGAGACGAGTTTTAGCAACTATAATTTTGACGTATGAGTCTAGGCTGACCAGATCAAAGTACCTTTATGATAGAGAAGCGTTAAAAATTGTTACAATTATCCAATTATGGGTGTATTTTTTCATTCCTAATAAATAAGGACTAAACTTAAAGTGTTACTGATTAATGATTTACTTTCTACAATTTTTTAAAACTTAGAAAAATGCCTTCAAAAAAAAAAAAAAAAAAAAAAAAGGAAGTCCCCAGAAAATGGGGACGTTTGATCAGTATACGTATGCCCCAATTCTAGGAAATCAAGCAAGAATATCTCGCAATACAAAGGATTCATAATATTCAGAATATTGTTCCACCCTCTAGAAATGTGTAGACTAGAAATTCTCGATCATTTCGTCTATTCAGCTTATTGCCGTGCCTTATACGCATTGTTCGAAAATTTTAAGACTAAAATTTTTCTAATTTAAGACTACACACCGCGACAAAAAAGATAGGAAAAAAGTTTTTTTTTTTTTTTTTAAATTTTTGAATATGATTATTTTGAATATGAATATTTTGAATATGTTTCAAATATTTAATATATTTTTAATATGATAATATTTTGCTATGACAATAAATGATCAGCACAATTTAGATAATGTTATTTTATGAAAAATTAAAAAAAAACCCTTTGTTCCTATCTTTTTGTCGCGGAGTATAGTCTTAAATTAAAAAAAAAAATTAGTCTTAAAACTTTTCTAAATGAGTCTTAAAACAAAAATGAGTCCGGGTATAGTGTTATTTTATGATAATAATAAATGATAAGCACAATTTAGATAATGTTATTTAATGATAAATCAAAGAAAAAACCCTTTGTACCTATCTTTTTGTCTCAGGGTGTATTTTTTTTCTCAGTGTACAACTTAGTTTGTTTATCATGATTCCGACTTCTTTAGAGGTAAGTATTACAAATTCACCAATCTATTTACAAAGCTGTAAAATGAGTGAAAACCTAGTATCATTTACGCCCAGGGCATTTCTACCCTGGTGACGTTTTTTAACGGGTTTTTAGAGAAAAATGAGCTATTTTAATGCCTAAAGCAGATACGCGAAGAATTAACATTTTATAACTTGACTATACCTCTTTAAATGAAATTACATAAAAATAATGACTATTATTTACAAATTCGTAACAATATCTATAGGGATGAATCTAGAAAATAATACAAAATGGAAAATACAGGGTGGTGCGATGATCTTTGGGCAGTGAAACGGGTGAAAGCCAAAGAGTGTTCGAGGGGGAGGGGGATTAAAATAAAAAGATAAGGAGGGGGAGGGGGGTCACAACGGGAAAAAAAAAAAAAAAAAAAAAAAAAAAGAATGCGAAATGTTAAATGTAGCATGAAGGAATTGTTTGTTTAATTATGAGAAAGAACATGTTTACTCCAGTATAATGAAAGGAAGGATTTCTTACTGTAAATCCCACTTAAAAATAAATAAATAAATAAATAAATAAAAATCTAGAGGGACGATCTGTTTTAGCATTAATACAAGTAAAGGGGAATTAACAGATCATGGATTGGACAATACAGTTCACAGGTACCTGTACATTTATGTGACGTCACTTACCAGAAGACCAATGAATTTAATCAGGAACATAATAATGAAATACACCACAGTTAAACTTTTGGGTATGTTAATAAGCAAATAATGGCACTGTTAGATAGTATGATATCGTTGAAAGTTTTGTGACGGCATAGGAATAGGTGGTATGTAGAACTAATTATCCGTTTTAAGGATCGAAATTTTCGTCTATGATAGAAATAGAGAAAAAACTTTACCTTGTTATAATTAGAAGAATAAGTTTTTTACAAAATCCAAAAATAAGAATAACTTATTCTTGTTTTTGTATTATTTTTTATAAAGAAAATAAGAGTTTTTGTTTTAAAATAACTATAGAGCAAATAAATAAAAAGAATAATAATAAAAAATAAATAAATAAAATCTAAAACAAATACAGAAAAAAAAGAAAAAAAAAGATAGAGTACTAAAATTTTAAATCTAGTAGAACTGATATGAATACGAGATCATAAAAAAACAAATATACATGAAGACATTCTCTTAAAACTCAGAAGTGACGATGAACATTATCAAGTCTATATTAAATACTAGCCGCCTTCGGCGACCAGCTGGTTTGCGATCCTTGAAAAATCCAACCGTACGAAACTCCCGCTCATTACAAAATTTCCAGAACCAGACTCTTATTGAGGTTAGAGTTTCCAAATTTTGTAAATTCTGTACTACCACTTTTCGTCCCATTTGAATGCTTAATTTGAGTTAAGTTAATGCCCACCTTCGTGGAAACGAAAAAACTTCATCAGTTTCCACTTTTACTAACTAAGTATAGAAAGTAGCACATAAAGATATAGGCAAGTTCTAATCTAGTATCAATAACTATCATTTCTCTCTCTCTCTCTCTCTCTCTCTCTCTATTTTTATTTATTTATATTTTTTCTTTATAGTTCTTGTGAGACATTTACAGAACATTCGAAGAATTTAGTTCTGCGCTATAAAGAAATGAAGTTCTTATTGAAGTTAGAGCTTCGAAACTTTGGGAAACCTAAACTACAAATTTTTGTCAAATTCGGTCACCAAATCTCCAAATTTAACGTCAAGATCAAAAATCTACTCTGGCTACTAACTTGGTGAGATTAGTGATAAAATTTTCCAGCAAATATTGTTTCAGGATACCCAGAAATGCTTTCTCAATTTTAACTGAATTGTTTTGGTGAAATTTACAGTATTTCGCCACTAATTTTTGCCAAATAGAGCAAAACTGGACCCTCTAAACTCGAATGATTTTCACTGAACTCTAAGCTATACATTTGCCTTATACAAAAATGTCAATGTTTTCATAACAATATGCATATTCCTATAGTTGTATAAGGAAGTCATGTGGTGCCCACATCAGATTTTTGTAAATAATAATATCATAAATAATTTGTGCTGAGTGAATTTGTATAGGATTATACACAAGAAAGTCTTGTGGTGACCACAACATACTAATTTTATTTAAATAATAATAATCTATATATATATATAATCGTTCTTCCTGACTGACTGACTGAGTGAGGGGGTGATTCATCATTGTCCAGACCAAACCCCTGGACCTAGAAGCATGAAATTTTGTGACAATGTTCTTTCTATGACGTAGGCATCCACTAAGAAGCGATTTTACAAAACTCGCTCCCCAACGGGGGGAGGGGGGGGCGTGATTACACAAAATCCTTCATATCTCAAACAAAAAAAAAACAGATATCCGTAAAAGTTTTGCTTTAAAATATAGCTAATACAAATGTCTAAAAATGGATTTCTGGAATTTTAGAAATTCGGTCCCCAAGGTGGGGGAGGGAGGGGGGAGGGGGCGAAACGTGATTTCGCATGCGTTAAACGTGATTTCACATAATCCTATATATCTCAAACAAAAAAACAGATATACATGAAATTTTTGCTCTAAAATATAGCTAATGAAAATGTATAAAAACCAATTTCTGGAATTTTAGAAATTCAGCCCCCAGGTGGGGCAGCAAGCGGGGGACTATGGGGCAAAAACAAATAGAAATACACTTAGGCCGTTCAAAATTGGTACAGATAGGTTTTAAAGGCCTGCAAGTCGAATGGGGATATTTTCGAAAGTGTAAAGTTATTAGTAGGGGCGAGAAGGGGGGGAGGGATGAGAGGGGGCAAAAAAATAAAAATAGAGTTAGATCGTTCAAAATTGGTATATGGAGGTTTTCGATACTTACAAATCGATTTCGGATATTTTCGAATTTGTAAAATTATTAGGAAGGGCAGTAAGGGGGTCTATGGGCAAAAACAAATAGCCCCCCCCCTTACCGCCCTTCCTAATAATTTTGGCATATGGGCAGAAACAAATAGAAATACTGTTAAGCCATTCATAATTGGTACAGATACGTTTTAGAGGCCTGCAAGTCAAATGGGGGTATTTTCGAAAGTGTAAAGTTATTAGGAGGGCCGGGAAGGGGGGGGGGGGCAGAAAAATAAATCTAGAGTTAGATCGTTTAAAATTGGTATACAGAGGTTTTCGATACATACAAATGGATTGCGGATATTTTCGAATTTGTAAAATTATTAGGAGGGGTGGGAAGGGGGGGGTATGGGCAAAAGCAAATAGAAATACAGTTAGGCCGTTCAAAATTTGTACAGATAGGTTTCAGAGGCCTGCAAGTCGAATGGGGATATTTTCGAAAGTGTAAAGTTATTAGGAGGGCCGGGAGGGGGGGAGGTGGAGGGGCAAAAAAAAATAGAGTTAGATCATTGAAAATTGGTACATAGAGGTTTTCGATACCTAAAAATCGATTGCGGATATTTTCGAATTTTTAAAATTATTGGGAGGGGCGGGAAGGGGAGAAGCGGAAGGGCAAAAAAATAAAAATAGAGATAGATCGTTCAAAACTGGTACATAGAGGTTTTTGATACTTACAAATCGATTGCGGATATTTTCAAATTTGTAAAATTATTATGATAGACGGGAGGGGGGGCGAAGGGGGAAAATAATAGAAATAAGAGTTAGAACATTTTGGAAATTTTTTCCGAAGGCAGTGAGACAGGCGACATTTTTCCTAATCAGATTTTGTTTCTCTTTTTTTTTGTCACTCGATAAAAATTAATGCAATTTTGAGAATTCACTAATTATAGTGATTCATTTAAAAATAGGGACCAGCGAAGCGTAATAATAATGAAAACATGATAAAAAAGATGTTTATATAGCGAGTTAAAAAAAAAAAAAAAAAAAAAAACGAAAGAAATAGAACCCTCTGTCATTTTAAGTTATAAGCGTGGGTAAATTTTATGGACAAATTTCTTAAGAAGATTAAAATAATAATAATAATAACAGTAATAATAAAATTCTGCAGAGGCATTTACGAATGTTTCAAAGTAGCGCGCACACACACACATATATATATCATTTAAACCTTCTCTTTAAAATTTCAAAAGAAAAATCAGCTGCAACTTACTTGTATAGTTTTTGTTATCTTCATCACAAATAAACTAAGTATAATAACTTAATTTAAAAAAAAAATCTTGTGATAAAATTATTAAATAACTTCAATTAAACAAACAAACAAACAAACAAACAAAAAAAAAACTAGTTGGCATAGGTGGACTCTGCTCAGTTCCCCATCATATGTATGTTCTCATAAATTTCTAGTGCAGGACCTATTATAGACATGTTAAGAGAAATGAATTTGACCAAACGCTTGACATAGTGACAGAACGAAATCCTCGCCTAATAGGCTACCCACCATTCAGTTCGATATCTTATTCTAATCTATTAATTTATTTTATTGGGATCAATTCCGTAGTTTAATTTCATGCTACTATTTCCAATGCAACTTTCCTAAAAATGCGTATTTTTATGAAATATCTCCCCATTTTGCTATGTTGATAAAATCTTAAATTTCGAATAACTTACGAAATTTTCCTATTAGAATATTTGTAGTCAATCATGTTCATACAAGTATCATAAATGTTATTTTGAAATTGTCTGTTATATTTATGATCCTTAAAATGGACGTTTATGCTCGATTTTGCTTTATTCTGCCATTTTAAGTAAATCGTAAATTCCAAATAACTTACGAATTTTTTAAATTGGAAAAATCATACTGAATGGTATTCATGTTAGTATCTTAAATAATATTTCGAAAGTGGTTTGACATCTTTACGAGGAAAATATCCCTCAAGATTGACGTTTATCTGAGATTTTCCTCTATTCTGCCATGTTAAGAAATTCGTAAATTTCCAATAACTTACGAAATGTTTATATTGGAAAATTCATAGTCATTAATACTCATGCCAGTATCCTAAATAATATTTCAAAAGTAGTCTGATATCTTTACGATGAAAATATCTCTCAAAATTGACGTTTATGTGAAATTTTGCCCTATACTGCCATGTTAAGAAATTCGTAAATATCCAATAACTTGCGAAATTTTCAAAGTAGCATATTTATAGTTACTGATGTTCATTCCGGCATAAAAACTGATATTTTGAAAGTGGTCTGACATTTTTACAGTAAAAAGATTCCATTTAATGCCCGTTTAAGTGAATTTTTGTCCTATTCTCCCATGTTAAGAAAATCGTAAATTTAATTTCTAATAACTTACGAAGTTTTTTAATTCAAATGTTGCAAATGAATAGGGTTCTTGCCAGTGTCGAAAGTAATATTTTAAAACTGATCTGAGCTCTCTGCGACAATTTGTTCTTGAGATATCGTGTAAACAGACTAACAAACTAACGGACTAACACAAACGGACTGACACACTAACAGACACCCTACAGACAGACACCATACAAATTTTGTCATTTTCGGATTCCTCACACCTGAAAACGTATAAAAAATTCAAAAAACCGAGGTCGAAAATTTTCACGATTACCTAAGTTCTCTCCATATACCTGTAGTATGATGGGGAACTAAAAAAAAAGTGGATGAAATTCTGTCTATGAAAGAATTTAATTTAGCAGGACACGACTACATATATTTCTATTTTAACACCCTTAAAAAAAAAAAAAAAAAAAAAAAAAAAATCTGAAAATAATCAAGTCTAAATAATCAGGAAATATTGACTGAGACCCGTTGGCTGTCTGGTCAGAGTACTAGGCGATTAACCATTTCACATAAACCTCAATTTTTAGGGATATTTTCATTGTAAAGATGTCAGGCTACTTTTGAAATATTATTTAGGACACTGGCATGAATATTAATGACTATGAATTTTCCAACATAAAAATTTCATAAGTTATTGGAAATTTACGCATTTCTTAACATGGCAGTATAGAGCAAAATTTCACATAAACGTCTATCTTGAGGGATATTTTCATTGCAAAGATGTCAAACCACTTTTTAAATATTATTTTGGATACTGGCATGAATATCATAGACTATGATTTTTCCAATTTAAAAAAATTCGTAAGTTATTCGGAATTTACGATTTACTTAAAAGGGCAGAATAAGGGAAAATTTAGCATAAACTTCCATTTTGAGGATCATAAATACATTAGACAACTTCAAAACTACATTTATGATATTTGTTTGAACATGATTGAATACAAATATTCTAATAGGAAAATTTCGTAAATTATTCGTAATTTACGATTTTATCAACATAGCGAAATTGTAAAATTTTCATATAAATATGAATTTTGAGGATTATTGCATTGGAAATAGTAGCATGAAAACTAAACAACAGAATTGACTCTGATAAAATAAATTAATAGATTAGAATAAGATAAATATATCGAAGTGAACGGTGGATAGCCTATTAGGCGGGGATTTCATTCTGTCACTGTATCAAGCTTTGGTGAAATTCATTTCTTTTAACATGATTAAAATGTGTCTCGCACTAGAAATTTATGAGAACATAAATAGGATGGGGAACTGAGCAGAGTCCCCCTATGCCAACTAGTTTTAAGATAGAGTAAGAAATTAAATGTTAAAATTGGATAGTGGCAGGCATTTTCGAAGTGAAACACTATAAATTGATAACGACGCAAAATGCAAGATTGAAAGAAATATAGTTCTGTCGTACTACTACTAATTAATTTCGAAAATAGACCCTGCTTATTTAAGCTGAAATTAGATACACCAAAAATCAATAAATCCTGTTAGACTTTGCTTTGAAAATAAAATATTTTTTATTGAACGACGTACAAATCTTATTTGTAGAATATTCAAACATAAAAAATAAACAAAATAATTTTATCTTTTTGCTCAATCTTTTTTATCTTTTGTTCAATAATATATATATATATATATATATATATTACACATATATCTTACTTCTAGATTATTCAGATATAAATATTAGATAAACTATTTTTATATCTTTGCTTTGAACATAAAACGCCTATTATTTTATTTTATTTTAATTTTTTCCGTCTCTGTGTATATTCTGTCTGTGTGCACATTCTGTCTGTCTGTATGTCTCGCGATAGCGGCCGCAAAAATCACTCTATTCACTTGCAATTTGGTACAGATGTTCATTAACCACACAGAAATAGCTGTAAAATTTTGGGTGTGTATTCTATTTGTAGTTCGTGTACAGGGACACACCAAAGTTTTTCTTACCATTAAAGCCTATGGACAGAATTTGTTTGCCCCGCAACAGCAAGCCCCAAACCCCCTGAATTGACTTGAAAATTTGTACAAATGTGCAGGGGCTATACAGAAATAGCTGTATAGATTTCGGTGCCTGTATTGTTTATGGATCGTGCACAGGGACACACCAAAGTTTTTCTTATCATTACGATCTACGATAAGGATTTCATTTAAACTCATTTTAACATAGTTATACTACACTGCATTCAACAAAAGGAAATTAACATGCATTAATGAGACGCTTAGAAGCATGTTTCCCGCTAGAAAATGTTGCTTAGACTTAAAATTAATGTACAGGACCTCACAAAAGTGTTTCGACAATGTCACGTAATCATCCAAATTATGTTAAATTTTGGATAATCATTCATGAGCTACATAGAATAAGTTGCATACATTTTATTGGCTTATACAATGTTTATGATTCGTTGTCAGGAAAGAATTTCGTGACATTAGAGCCTATGGCCAGATTTTCATCAAGCTGTGTTAAACGCGCTTATGCTTCGTTCAATAAAATAGAATTAATATACATTACTAAGATGCTTGGAAGCATGTTTTCTCTAGAAAAAGATATGTATAGACTAAATAATTTATTGAGAGGACGACACAAATGAATTCCGATGACATTGTGTAATCATCCGGTGATTTCATATTTGGTTCAATGATAATGAGTTTCAATGAATTAGTTTATTGGAACTAATTAGGATTTATTAGAACTAATATTTTTATTAGTGTGTAAAACTAGTGTGGCTCGTGTACAGGGACACCCAAAAGAATTTTCTAACATTACAGTCTATAGATGGTATTTCTTATAAGTGCCAACATTTATAGAATGTTAAATAGCAAGGTTTCTTTGAAAAATGGTCGGCTTAGAATAGGTAACACCGCGCTGCAAAAACATTTATTTTTTCGAACTTTGATACCATTCCTGCTAAATTTTATGTAAAATTATCTCCTAAATCCGTATAGGGCCCCGCATTTTGCCCAAGCATCCACCGTCTTCTCGGGACGCCATTCCCTCCTCCAATTTTTATCACTGTTCGGTAATTTTATGGCCATGAATTTTATTTGAAGGATGGAAAAGAGTTACTTTAACACTGAAAAAAAAAAAAAAAAAAAAAAAAAAAAAACAATAAATAAATAAATAAATAAATAAAATAAAATAATGTATAATAATAATAATTGACTAGTAAAATATAATAAATGCAATTCATAATTTCAATGGTAAATTCTCCCTTTAATTTCCCCCTTGCTGCAAATGCCCATGTTTTAAAAATTTTCACTTCCGCAGTCCCTCAGAAGATATTTATCAGTTAAAATAATCTTTTCCCACCCCCTCTAAAAATCAAATTTATTGCCTTAAAATTACCGAAAAGTGATAAAAATAAGGGGTCGTCTCCAAAAAACGGTGGGTGATAGAGCAAAATGAGTGTCATATTCAGGAGGTCATTTTACATAAGAATTTGCAAAAATAGCGTTGGGGCCGATTTTTATGCAGAGCAGTGTAATTAGTTTACAGGGGTTACTGCCCCCTCAATCCCCCTCTGTATCTCACTTTCTATAACTATCTGTATATATATATATATATATGTAAATAACTGTATTCCTAATAACTGGTAGTCTTGTATTAATTCCCTGTAATTCATAAACACTTGTACTAAATTTCATGAAAAAGGTTACATAGCATATCAGAATTAATGATAAGAAAAACTTTTGCGTATCCCTGTACACGAACTACAAACGGAATACACACCCAAAACTATACAGCTAATTGCGTGTGGCTCCTGAACATGTGTACCAGTTTGAGAGTCAATAGTGTACATTTTGCGGTCTCTATCACGCGACAAACAGACAGACACACATCTGGAACCCAAAATCTTTTTGAGTCTCTTCAGGGAGGCCTCCACTGATGTTTCGGCAACTAGGGGATCTGCAGATCAGGAGCTTCAACGTCCTATTTGCATCACGAATTATTCAACAAGTCATTTTTTATTTATTCCCTATTATATAATATAGATATTGATTCGACTGACTTGCTACATCAACTGATACGTTTCTGAGGGGGCTGCCTGTATTTCATAAATAGTTGTACCAAATTTCATGCAAAATGATTACATAACATATCTGAGTTATTTTGTGTAACCCTGTAAATCAATTACCAATTCTATGCCCACAATTTTCCACAGAAAAACATGCTATTAAAATTTTAATAAATTTTCATTATATTTAATAGGACGTAACCATGTTAAAATACGCTTTTAAGAAATACCGATTATAGACCGTAATAGTGCGAAATTCTTTTATGTGTCCATGAAAAAATAAGACACGGTAATTATATACACTAAAAGAAAAAAAAATACGGCTATTCAATTAATTATAACTCAATATTTCAACCTGATTTTACATCATTTGGATGATTACAGAATGTCATCCGAATTTTTTTGTGTGGTCCCGTAAATAAATAATTTAGTCTATGCATAGTCTTTTATTAGAGTTAACATGTTTTTATACATCTTTATAATGTATGTTAATTCCAGAATGTTGAATGCAGCATAAACGCTTTAAAATGCGCTTGAATAAAAATTTGTATATAGACAATAATGTCATGAAATTCTTTTGTGTGTCTCTGTAAACGAACCATAAACGTTGTCTGCATCAGTAAAAAATATTCAATTTATTCTACGTTTTTCATGAATAATTGTTTGAAATTTGACATAATTTGGATGGTAACGTGATAGTGTGGGAACACTTTTTTAAAGTCCTGTATATTAATTAGGAAGCCTAGGAGCAAATATTTTCTGCAGAAAACATCGATTTAAATGTCTCAGTAATGTACTCTAATTTCATTTCGTTGAATGCAGAGTAAAGATGTTAAAATTAGTTTAAACGAAATTCACACCATGGCCGTAATGGTAAGAAAAACTTTCTCGTGTTCCTGTACACAGTACATAAACAATATAGACATAAAAATTTATACAGAGCCTGAACGTGTGTTCGAATTTACACGTTAGTGTGAGGACTTTTGCTGCCGTTATTGCGATACATACAAATTCTGTCTCTAGGCCGTAACGATACGAAAAACTTTGGTGCGTCCTCGTACACGAACTAGAAATGGAATATACACCCAAAACTGTACAGCTAAGTTCATGTGGCTCATGAACATGTGTAATACCAAATGGCAAGTCAATAGCTCGATTTTTGCGGCCGCTATCGCGGTACAAGCAAATTCTTTGCATAGGCCATAATGTAAAGAAAACATTTTGGCGTATCCTGTACACAAATAACACAAATGGATTACACACACAAAACTATAAAGCTAACTCCGTGTACCAAACACGTGTACCAAATTGCAATTGAATAGCGTGATTTTTGTTGCCGCTGTCGCGGTACATACAAATTCTTCCCATAGGCCGTAATGATAAGAAAAACTTTGGCGTGTCCCGGTACACGAACTACAAATGGAATACACACCCAAATCTATACAATTAATTCTGTGGGGCGCATCAATATGTGTACCAAATTTCAAGTCCGTAGCGTTGTTTTTGCGACCACTATAGCGCGACAAACAGGCACACATCCGGAACCCGAAATCTTCGTGATTCTCAACAGGGAGGCCTACCCTCTGACGTTTCGGAAACTAGTGTATCTGCAGATCAGGAGCCTCAAGATCTTATTTGCATCACACATTACTCAACTGATCATTTTTATTTATTCCTTATTATATATAATATATATACATTGATTCGAATGACTTCCTACATAAACAGAAGTGTTTCTGAGGGGGGTTGCCACCCCTCAACCCCCCGCTTTATCTCTCTTTCTATAACTATCAGTATATATGTATATATGTGTATTCCTAATAAATGGTAGTCTTGTGTTAATTCCCTGTAATTCATAAATACTTATACCAAATTTCATGCAAAATGATTATATAACATATTGGAATTATTTTGTGTAACCCTGTAAACTAATTACCAATTCTATGTCCACACTTTTCAACAGAAAAACATGCTTTTAAAATTCTAATAAAATTTCATTATATTTAATGGAGTGTAAACACGTCAAGTACACTTTTAAGAAATACCGACTATAGATCGTAGTAGTACGAAATTCTTTTTGTATCCCGGAAAAGCAGCCACATTTATTTTATACACTAAAAAAGAATACGCCTATTTACTTTATTATAACTCATTAATATTTCAATGTAATTTAGCATCATTTGGATGATTACAGAATGTCATCCGAATTCTTTTGTGTGGTCCCGAAAATAAATCATTTAGTCTATACATATCCCTTTTTTAGAGTTAACATGTTTTTATACATCTTTATAATGTACAAAAACTTCATTATTATGAATGCAGCATAAATGCGTTAAAAAGCGCTTAAATAAAAATTTGTCTGTAGGCTGTAATGTCATGAAATACTTCTGCGTGTCTCTGTAAACGAATCATAAACATTGTATACATCAGGTAAAAACTGTTCAACTTATTCTACGTTTTTCATAAATAATTGTTCGAAATTGGACATGATTTGGATGGTTACGTGATAGTGTCGGAACACTTTTGTAAAGTCCCTTATATAAATTAGAAAGCCTAATATCATACATTTTCTGTAGAAAGAAAACATAAGTTTAAGCATCTCAGTAATGCACGCTAATTTCATTTTGTTGATTTGCAGAGTCATGATGTTAAAATTCATTTAAACAAAATTCAACCCATATGCCGTAATGATAATAATTTTGGCGTGTCTCTGTACACAATCCATAAACAATATAGACATAAAAAATTATTCAGTTATTCCTATACACAGCCTGAACGTGTGTGAAAATTTGCAACCTCATCGGAGGATTTTTGTGGCCACTATTGTGGTACTACAAATTCTGCCTATAGGCCGTAATGATAAGAAAAATTGTGGCATGTCCCTATGCACGAACTGCAAATGGAATACACATCCAAAACTATAGAGCTGATTCCGTGGGGCTTGTGAACACGTGTATCAAATTGCAATAGCGCGATTTTTGGTGCCGCTATCGCGGTACATATGATTTCTTCCCATAGGCCGTAATGATAAGAAATAATTTGACTTGTCCTTATGCACGAACTACAAGTGGAATACACATCCAAAACTATAGAGCTGATTCCATGGGGCTTGTGAACATGTGTATCAAATTGAAATAGCGCGATTTTTGTTGCCGCTATCTCGGTACATATGATTTCTTCCCATAGGCCGTAATGATAAGAAAAACTTTTGCGTGTCCCTGTACACGAACTACACATGGAATACACACTTAAAACTATGCATCTAATTCCGTGTGGTTCATCAACATGTGTATCGAATTTCAAGTCCGTAGCGTGATTTTTGCGACTGCTATCGTGCAACAAACAGACACACATCCGGAGCCTAAAATCTTTTTGAGTCTCAACAGGGAGGCTTCCTCTGACGTTTCGGCAATTATTTTAAGTACTATATAATAAGTAAAAATGAGTTGCTAAGTAATGAATGATACAAGTAGCACGGTGAGGCTCCTGATCTGCAGATCCTCTCGTTTTAGTAACTGCCGAAACGTCAGTGTAGTCCTCCATCTGGAGACTCAAAAAGTTTTTGAGTTCTGTCTGTATATCTCGCGATAGCTGCCTTAAAAATCACTCTATTGACTTGCAATTTGGTTCACCTATTCATTAACCACACAGAAATACCTGCATAGTTTTGGGTGCGTATTGTATTTGTAGTTCGTGTACAAATGTACACCAAAGATTTTCTTACCATTACGTCTTATGGACAGAATTTGTATGTCTCGCGATAGCGGTCGCAAAAATCACTCTATCGATATGCAATTTGGTACACATTTACAGGGCGTCGACAGTCAAAATTTTTTCCCTGATTCTGTCAGCAGTATTTTTCTTTTGGAATTTTTAGTAGTAAGTTTGCACGATCAATTAAGTAAAAATATATTATAAAAATATACTGGTGGAAGAATCAGGGAAAAAATTTCGACTGTCAACAACCTGATATATTCATTACACAGAAATAGCTGTATAGTTTTGGACGTGTATTCTATTTGCAGTTCGTGTACAGGGGCACACCAAAATTTTCTCATCATTACGGCCTGTGGACAGAATTTGTATGTCTCGTGATAGCGGCCACAAAAATCACTCTATTGACTTGCAATTTGGTACACATGTTCATTAACGACACAGAAATAGCTGTATAGTTTTGGGTGTGTACTCTGTTTGTAGTTCGTGTGCTAGGGCACACCAAAGTCTTTCTTATCACTACGGACTATGGACAGAATTTGTGTGTGCAGCAATAGCAAGCGCAAAAACCCTTGGATTGACTTGAAAATAGGTACACCTGTTCAAGCACTTATCTAGAATAGCTGTATAGATTTTGCGCCTATCTTGTTTATGGGTCTAGACAGGGACACACCGAAGGTTTTCTTATTATTATGACTTATGAGAAGGATTTCATTTAATCTCACTTTAACATAGTAACACAGCATTCAACAAACTGAAATTAACATGCATTATTGCGATGCTTAAAAGAATGTTTCCTGTTAGAAAATGTTGCTTAGACTTATAATTAATGTACAAGATCTCACAAAAGTGTTTCGACAATGTCACGTAATCATCCAAATTATGTTAAATTTCGGATAATCATTCATGAGCTTACATAGAATAAGTTGTATGATTTTTATTGGTTTGCACAATGTTTATGGATCATTGGAAGGACGCAGAAAAGAGTTTCATGACGTTAGAGCCTATGGTCAGGTTTTCACTAAGCTCATTTAAACGCGTTTATGCTACGTTCAACAAAATAGAATTAACATACATTATTAAGATGCTTGGAAGCGTGTTTTCTCTAGAAAAAAGATATGTATAGACTAAATAGTTTATTTTGAGGATTACACAAAAGAATTCCGATGGCATTCTGTAATCATCCAGTGATGTAAAATTTTAGTTCTGTATTAATGGGTTCCAATGAATAAATTTATACTTTTTATTAGTGTGTGGCTCGTGTACAGGTACACTCAAAAGAATTTTATACCATTACGGTTTATACTACAGGCAGTATTTTTTATGAGTACATTTTAACAGGATGACACCCCATTAAACGTAATTAAATAAACAAGCATTATATAGAATATTAAAAAGCAAGGTATCTTTCAGAAATGGCTGTCATAGAATAAGTAATTAGTTTACAGGACTACACGTAATATTTCCGATAACTAAAACAATCATTTTGCATGAAATTCGGTACAAGTGGTTATGAGTTAAAAGGAATTAACACAAAAGGCTATGAGTTACAAGGAAATATATATGTACACATATATACAGACAGATATAAACAGATGGATACGACGGGAGGTTGAGGGGGCAGTAGCCTCACCTCATAATAACTTCTATTTATGTAGTTAGTTTACATATATAATTATTTTAAATACTATATAATAAGTAAAAAGGATTTGCTGAGTTATGAATGATATAAATAGGACGTCAAATCTCCTAATCTGTAGATCTACTAGTTTCATTTAAAATTTTTAGAACTTATGTTTTTAAAGGGCTGATAGACTTAAAATAGCTGTCACAGAAGTAACATATTGGGTGAAAAACACCCTAACTACTTTAGTGCCAAAATTCAAATGTCGCAAAGGGAATCCTGTACAAAAGTTATACTCTTGTTTCTATAATTATTTAGATAGTTTTATCCTCTGCTACTTCGTTTAAAAAGATTCAGAAGCAAAAACTCATAATGTTACATAAATTTTGCAGTTATATTTTATAAGAATCGTACATAGAAAACTTACAGAAACAAACAAACTATATATACATACATACATACACACACACACACACATATATATATATATATATATATGATCGTGTTGTAAAGTTACGCGATGAACTATGCGATTTTTTTGCTTAAAGATACATAACTTACTCTGTCTGGAATAATAATTCATAGTTTGAGATTTTGATACTGAGTTTTTTTAGAAATATTACAGCAACTATCTATAAGAACAAGAAAAGTATGAAATCATGTTATATCTCAGATATCTCGTCATATGTATGATCATATAGAATATGTAAAGAACTTTATCATAATAGTTCTTTTTATCATAATCTATTAAAAGCGAAATTAGTTCAAGCTATCTTTGAAAATCAGAAAAAAAAAAAACAACATCACTACAGTACGTGCTTTGACTACAGTAATTTATTTAAATCTTTCAGTAGAGATTTTTATTGGGTTGCATTGCACTCCTAGATTATTGTACAGTTGAAATTCGTATACTTAATACTGATACTTATATAAGTATTTATATATATCTTAACTGGCTACTTCTAAACTAAAAAGAAAACAAGATATCATTAGTAGCATTAAAAGTGTTTGTCCAGATTTATAGATAAATAATTCTGTGCCATTTTTTGTGTGTACATAACACTATTAAAAAATAGCTGTTGGGGACTTTGTCGATGAATCTTTTCTTACGACTTATTTCGAAATATATATAAGCAATGAACTGATCCTGAATAACAAAAGTAGCAAATTCTATGCAAAAATCTGAAAATTACAAATTAACAGCTGCAGGAAGAATACATTTTTCATGCACTGCTTTAGATTTTAGACTGTCAACAGAGCAGACGCTTTATAAATTATATATTTTTCTCCTAGTTACTGAGCTATTTTGCTTTGGATCTGGGAAAGCTTTTTAGTTTAATTAAAAGAAATACTAGTTTTAATTCGAAATAATAGATTCTAGAAATGTACTGAAACTCTCCCACAGTTATCATGATGAAATAAATTTGTTTAGTTTTTATCGAGAGTTTTTAATGCCACAATATTTCTCATATTTAATAAAATCTATAAGAGTAACTCTCGTGATTAAAAAAAAAAAATAATGATAGCAGGAAATGACTTTTATTTTCATAGTTTAATGGAATTAACATGTATCATCCATGTTAGGCCTAATAATGCTCGAGGGATGTTAAATTGGTTTTTAAAATGGAAGCATTTTAAACTTTTTTTACAAATATTTAGTATAAAATTTTATTTTAGAAAAGCCTGTACTGATTTTAATTAACTGGAATTGAATTAATTGATATATTGGAATGTTTTTTCTATCTATTTGAACTAGTTTTAGTAATGTTCTACGATGAGGGTTAAAACAGTTGCAAATGAATTCAAGTCAATAACTTTGTGAAAAAATTGCATAAAACTACAAAAATGAGTCATATAAATGTAAATTTTCATAATAATTCTTTTACAATGTGTTATGATCAAGTTAATTATGCAAATTTTTCCATTTATAAGAGAAAAAGAAGACATTCCTGTATGGGATATTATGTGTGTTCACTTTGGAAGAATATGTTCATGCCAAAGTTAAGTTAAAAGATTATCTACTTCTGTTAATAGTCTTTAGATATTATAGAAAATAAAATGAGTTGTCGAATAAACATTTTTGAGATTGCTGTACATTTTAAACGAGATATATTTAAATTAGTTATGTATAAAAAACTATTCAGTTCAAGGTAATTTACATTCAATGTTTTATCGTGCGAAAAAATTGTCAAGCATTTTAAAATTTTAAAAATAAACAGAATGATATACATATGAAGTATCACGCATGAAAAATTGTTTTAAAATTTTAAATCAGATTATTAGGTCAGTTTTACATCAATACTTTCAGAGAGCTATTCCAACGAAATCGCATTAGTCTCCTTTAAACACCTGTACGGAATTAAGGTAAAATATGCTTGAAATAATATTAAATATATCATTTCTGCACATTTAATATCAGATTAAAATATTATAAAGCTATTTTAAATGTGTATAGTACATTTTTTAGCTCTGAAAATGCATACAAAATAGATGTAATATCTAAAAATTGTCTTAAAATTTTGAACGAAAAGGCATCTAGGATTTTTTTTTAAATAAAATGTAAGCAGAGCTCATTTCCTATGAGAATAAATAAATAAATAAAGTTTTACGATTATTTTTTTCTGATTAAGTTTATTTGGCACATTTTAAAACTGTATTTGGCGATTTTTTTTGGCGAAAATGTAAGATAAGTAAATTATTTTGGCAACCACTTTGAAAAATAGCTCAACAACCATGGAGAAATATGAGTTAAAGTTGTAGTATATTAATGCACGATCGATGACGTAAAATGATGATAGCCAATCAGGGCATAGTGATTTCTGACGTAAAACAACAACAACCAATCAGAAGAGCCTAAACTGGGCTCGTGATTGTATTTTTTGATGACTCGTCACTTCAAGATTTGACACCACACTTGTAGGTTGGAAAAAAGCTGACAAGTTCTTTTATATTGTGGTTTTTTTTTTTTTTGCCAAGGATAATTATAGTGTGTACTTGCGCCAAGGATATTTAAGTTGTATAATTTCGACCTTAGTGTTCGCCAAGTAGTAAGTGTGTTTCTATAAGAATATTCTTTCATTTCGATAAGATTTTTTTTTTCCTTTTAAACTGCAATATTAATATATATATATATTATAATATATATGTATATATCTTTTTTTTTTTTTTTTTTTTTTTTTTTTTAAGTAAATTTGCTTTTACATTCAAACATAAAATTTTTTACAGTTATAAATAGGAGATAAGCAAAAGTAAAATTTTCACAAATTGAAAATTATATGTAATATTCTGTAAATGATATGTAAAATGTATTATGTTGAAAACTGCAAAAATATTTTTGGGGTTTAACCAAATGTATATGTACCTACATATATATATATATATATATTTGTGACTATTTACTACATCGACTTTAGACTGACTAAGAACAGGATTCGACAAGGATTTGTTTAACAAAACAGTATTAAGTGTACTTTTTTTATATAGGAATTTTGGCTAGTGTTCGGACACTTTTGTTACCGACTGTATATTTTATATTATCATCTGCCAAACTATGCCGATGTTTATTTTTAAGAATATAATATATATATATTTACTGCAGCGATATAGTGAGTGAACACTTTTTTAAAAAGAGCTTTTAGGGAACTTTACAGTTTGACAATTTGGCGTTTTTTTTTTTTTTTTTTTTTTTTTTTAACGGCTTCTGTGATATTCGGTCGAATTGTTTTGAAGATATTTATCTAATTTAGAGGCAACACCAAAAAAGTATTTATAATAAATTATAATAAAAATAATTAAAAAAATAGTAATTATATAAATTCAAACCAAATAATTTCACGGAAATTTTATTTAGATACTTTTTGGAAACAACTATAGTATTTCCCCAGAACTGGATTTGGCGATTTATTTTTGGCGATTATGGCTAAATCTTAAATCTAAAAATCGTAAATGATAAATTCATAAGCTAAATCACAAATCTAAAATAAACAGCATGTAGGCTGCCATATTGTATTGCAAAGAATCCAGAACGACGTCGTTATCGTTCAAAACGGCGCCAAAGAAAAGTCGCTAAATCCAGTTGTGGGGAGATACTATAGTTATACCACTTTTTGTTTTAGAACACTAGGTACAACTATAGTATTTCCCCACAGCTGAATTTGGCGATTTTTCTTTGGCGCCGATTTGAACGATAACGATGTCGTTCTGAACTGTTCGCGATATAATATGGCAGCCTGCATGCTATTTATTTTGGATTTATGATTTTATCCTTTATGCGATATGATTTATGATTTTCAGATTTATGATTTAGCCATAATCGCCAAAAATAAATCGCCAAATTCAGCTGTGGGGAAATACTATAGTTGTTCCGAACACTACGCTATTTGCTGCATTTGGTATATAAATGATGAGGCCAACGTCTGTCTCATGACAAAAACATTGGGTACAACTATAGTATTTCCCCTCAGCTAGATTTGGCGATTTTTCGTTGGCGCCGGTTTGAGCGATAACGATGTCGTTCTGGATTGTTTGCAATACAATATGGCAACCTGCATGCTGTTTACTTTTTAAGCCATAGCAACCAGCGTTTGGTCATTTTTTTATTACCATGCAAATTAATAATAAATTATAAACAAAATTAATCAATAGTAAAAAATAAAATACGACCGTTTTATATAATGATTTGGCTAAGATTTACTATAGGGCACCCATTGCTTATTGCCATTGACGATGTTTTGATCGCGTGATATGACGGTGATTCGAGACCCGAATCAGAGTATCGATACTTTTTTCTGTTGTATCGAAACGTAACATTTACTGATTCATGCATCATTAAATAGGGGTATCCAGTGATGTTTTTTTTTTTTTTGGTTTTAATGCTCGCGAAGCGAACAAACAGCAGAAAACATAGTGACCGCGGCGCCATGAATTTTCACGCTTTTACTGATTCATGCTTCACGAGTTAGGGGCGTCCAGTGATGTTTTTTTTGGTTTTAATGCTCGCGAAGCGAGCAAACAGCAGAAAACATAGTGACCGCGGCTCCATGAATTTTCATGCTTTTACTGATTCATGCTCCACGAGTTAGGGGCGTCCAGTGATGTTTTTTTTTGTTTTAATGCTCGCGAAGCGAGCAAACAGCAGAAAACATAGTGACCGCTGCTCCATGAATTTTCATGCTTTTACTGATTCATGCTCCACGAGTTAGGGGCGTCCAGTGATGTTTTTTTTGGTTTTAATGCTCGCGAAGCGAGCAAACAGCAGAAAACATAGTGACCGCGGCTCCATGAATTTTCATGCTTTTACTGATTCATGATCATGCTCCACGAATTAGGGGCGTCCAGTGATGTTTTTTTCGGTTTTAATGCTAGCGAAGCGAGCAAACAGCAGAAAATATAGTGAAACATAAAAAAAATGTTTCATAATAATGAAAAGTATTGTTTCATGAGATATTGATTCGATTCACGACGTTGTGAACCGATTCGTAGTACCGACTCACAAACTGAATCAAAACACCATCATACCACGTGATCAAAACATCGGCAACGGCAATAAGCAATGGGTGCCGTATAGTAAAGCTGTTCCTTTTTTTTTATATATATATAAATGTACATATATGTACATTAAAAATAATTTTTTCCTTTTGTTAAAAATGTTAAACGAAATTCTAATTTATATAATCATTTATTACCGGTAAATATAAAATAGCATTTAAACTGAATAACTGTATGGAATGTAAAAGCATAACGAAATTCATAAACATCAAGAAGGTAAGTCAATTTTAAATACATATTTGTTTTGTTATTATTAGAAATAAGTTCAATGAATTATTTTAATCATGCCATTCTGAAAAACATATTTCGGTTTTGTTTACGTTAGAAAGCCATGGCAACCACTTCAAAAGTAGAATTTACCCATAATCGCCAACGAAAAATCGCCAAATCTAGCTGAGGGGGAATACTATAGTTGTTCCAAACATTGCATTTTTTCTTTAGTTTAACGAACATCAAAAATTTACATTATATTACCGCCAGAATTGTTCAAGTGATATGTTATTGCTGTTTTACTGAACATTTTCAAATGTTATTTATTTTTTAAAGGTTCTCATCGGTGCAGCTTTAGAATAAAACCCTTGGCGACTTTTAAATTTTTGTCGCTTATTTTGCAATGAATTTTTTGGTATAATTTCTTGTTAAAGAAATTACTTATCTTAATTATAATATTCACTACTGCATTTTTTAAGTTAACTTATGGCAATATTCTGGTAGTAGTATGTTTATATTTCTAATGTACATCTAAGTTTAAAATGTCGCTTGTAAAAATTAAATTGTAATTTTTAAAATATGTTTCTAAAATGATATAGTCAAACCCCTTAAAAATAGGTCTCTCTTTCTCTCTATACATATATATGTATATATATATATATATGCAGTATTTTATAATTTATTTATATTTTTGCCATGCAGTTAAAGTTAAAATAGCTATCACGGGCATAGAAATAAAGCACTTAGCGAAAAAATTCGCCAGGTTTTTATATAGCTGTCCCACTATTTTATAATCTTATTTAAAGCATCATTATTACAGAGTTAATTTTATGAAACCTTTGTTATTCTGAGCATTTCATTGTTTATGAAAGTCAAAAATTTAGGTGCTTGTCGGTTATACGTAACATGAAGCCAAGTTCAGCAATACGCTGGAACAACGCGAAATTCTAGTTCACACCGGATACTGATGTAGGTGTCACTTATTACTATATATCAGTTTGTTTGAATATAGTACCATTTTTTTGCTGTTACACTGTTATCTAAAACTCGTACCTCATAAAGTTTAAATAGCGGAGCTCAGTCGGTAGTGGCAAATTTAAGGAAATTTTATGGACAATAGTTGAATCATGGTCGACGCATATTTTTATTGTACAGTAATATTTTTGTATGTTGATCCCATTCCATTCTAATAAAAGAACATTTTACTGAATTTCATTTGTTATTCACGGTTACAAATCGCGATATATTTTTAACACGCTTTTATTAACTTGACATGCTGTAACTATTAATGTATGTGACGGAATCTTGCAATTCAATTTTAAGCCACTTCTGGTCGTCTGAACTACCTGAAATTTTGCATACGGCATCATCATAATAATGACAATAGTATATACATGCGTTTCCAGGTGCCTTTCCCATCAGGGGCAGGTACCAGGGACAAGCAAAAAGTCTGTATATATAAAACGCTATCACATTCAGCACAGAATTTTGCCGTATTTGTATAACGTCGAGTGCCAAAAAACTATTTTTTTTTTTTTTTTTTTTTTTTTTTTTTTTTAAAGATTTAAAAGTCTGTAAATAATCTGGTGTGTCACTAACACGACTTTCCCTTACCAACATTTCAACACAATTAAGTTAGATTCCTGTAGTTGTAAATTTTTAAGTCATGTTAATAACAGATATACATACAGATCAATTCCTAAAAATGGGACTTTCGTATTCAGGACACCTCAAAACGTGATATTATATGTAAAAAAAAAAGTTTGAAACAGGATTTTGAAAAATATTTTATTTACATTTAGTGCATGGGTATGAAAAATTAATTTTTCTTCCTGAGCAGTATTCGTCGATGTGCTATTTAAAGTTCACATTTCAATAAAATCATGTTCTTTATTTTTTTTAAAGTATATAATTTTATTATAAGTAAAGTTTAGTTCAAAGTACTTGAATGATTAAATGGCTATTATAATCGAAATTTCCCACATCCTTAAATGAATTAAGCACAAAATTTTATAGTGTGGGATAATATCATCTATGTTCGTTTTGGCGACAATTCAGAAAAGCAGTCGCTAACACATGGTCCCTGTAACCGAAGAATACCAAAATGCGCCTGCGTTCTAAAGTAATCTAAAGTAATGAAAAATATCTCAAAATAGGGCTGATTTTATGTCTGTCGTCCTAGGCGAATATATATATATGTATATTATATATATTACGTCCAATATATATTACAAAAATATACATTTGGCATGTATAATTTCGGATTACGTTTTTGATCGCCAAATATAAGAATCATCAAGGATGCCAGATTTCAAATCTATACCCTAAAATCGGGAAAAAATTGTACACACACATAAACTAGATTATGGAAATAATTGTAATTTTTCAAATAAGCAGATGTAACTCACGCAAAAGAATAAAATATAGGAGTTAACCCTTTGAGGTGCAAGCTAATTCCGCTCACTGAATATCAAAAACCACCAGAATTTAATAACATTCGAACAAAACTAATAAAGGAATTTTTTTTCGCTAACTTTTATAAAAGTACACATTTCAAGAAAATTTACTGAATGAATATTTGCAGTTGGGAACTAAAACTAGGTGATGCATAAATGTCATCACCGCCCTTCAAGATGTTGAAATCATTGAAATCAATGATATAAATAAAGTAGAGTGATAAATAGCAACCCTGACATAGTCCAAGATGAGTCATGTGAGATGAACCATCTATGCATTGGTTTCCTTGTATACAACTTATTTTCAATAAATTTCTAAGGCAACTGCTTGAAGATTGTACATGGCGAAAGTCGTAACCACCATTTTTTTTCTTTTTACTTACGTAATTTAATATATATATATATATATATATATATATATATATATATATTTTTTTTTTTCTAACTCATTTTAGTTTTTATTTTACTTCTTTTATTTCGTTTAGTCAAAATTTAACGAACAAAATATTTAAAACTAGTTGATGAATTATTGTTTTTAAATTTAGCTCTTTTAAAAGTTTAACTTTTATTTATAAACACTTTTAAACTTTGTTGGGAAATAATGGGGGAAAAAAGTATTTCATTATACATTATCATGTAAAATATCTGAAAAACTATTTAAAAAAAAAATTTATTTCGTTCATAGGGCTGTCGTGTTACCTAATAATAATGATATTTTGCCGAATTGAAATTTTAAATGCTTAATAGCGATAAAGGGTCAAACGTAGCACTCTATTATTTCATATTACGTGATTCAGGTTGATTCACGGAAAGATAATCCTTTATCAGCACTTTATGTTAAAATAATAGTTAATGACTCTCAACTTATAAAAAATTACTAAGACATATTTATAGGTAATTAGATTCTAGATATAAAACTTTCTTAATAATTTAAATAGAAATTAAGGATTTTAGTAGATTAAGCTTAAATAAGTAACTTCGTTTAATATGTTTAATGTGTTTTCATTTTTTAAAGTCACTCAAGATGGAGTGGAGAGATTTGCTTGGCCATGCAGGTCTGAAATGGGTGTCTTTCTTGATGAATCTCGCCATCTTCGAGACAGGGGATTGCGACGATGTTCAATTAGATTATTTATTAAGTGTAATTATTAAGTGAGAGTGAAATAATTCGGGTATTGTTTCCCTTCAGCCGGACGCATGATAATTCGCAAAATATTTCTAAAATACAAAGGGTATATCGATGCTTTTATTATTAGTTCCATCTTGACTTCAACGACACTTTTGTTCATAGCTTTTAAACAAAAAGTAATTAGAAACCTATATAAAGCATCAGAATTGTTCACGTTTTATTTATTTATTTATTTATTTATTTATTTATTTATTTAAATTAAAAACTGTCTAGATGCCTTAAATTTGCTACTTTGTATGTGTGTTTTGTTTCTTTCAGTCGCCGTTCTTGGATTTATTTTTATTTTAGCACCCAATGTCTATTTAAATTTCCAAATAGTATGTTTTAATCTTCCTCACTGAAATTACAACAGATTTGAGTTACCTTTCGCGCTTGAAATTAAACAACAAAGCCTGTTTGATTTACTGAGATTTCAACAAGTTCTATTAGACACGTGTATGGACTTGCCTACAACTGAAACAATGGAGAAATATACTTTATTATTTCTTAATCTTACCTATCTGTATCCCTATCTCTCTCTCTCTCTTTTTTGAGTTCGAGGCTAAAATCATCAAACGTTTCCCACCCATCTGATATTTCATTCTGAATTTCCCTACGAAACAAAACATTTCCCCATAGAGTACAAGCATTTTCCTACAGAATACAAAGACATGAGAATAGGATAGTTTCCACTACAGTGGTCTCGTATGAAGGGTTTTATAAAGTCACATTAATAAATTTTATTATTTCTGAGTGTATGCAAACAGGAATCTTGGTTTCATTGCATAAAAAAATAAAATATAAATTAATTTTGCTTTATGTTTTTTATACATCCCATTAACGCAATTGTTTCTTTTGTTGAATGAAAGGTATAAAAATGACATGTGTTCTTGTAAAATTGTTACTGAGGAGACATGCGTCCGGCTTGAAGGAAAACTGCCATAATTGTAATTCTAATAATAGATATCGTGTATTATTTCTATTAATTCTCCATCTGTTAGTTAAGTAGTTTTTGCTTAGTGTTGAAAATAGGAAATTTCGTTCAATATAATTTGTAGGTATTTTTCTGTTAGCAGGGAACCAAACGACTTGGTCGCCAAAATGCATGCCAAAATTATTAGTTGTGGTGTTGTATGGGAGTTAAGTAGGCCAATTGTCTGTGCAAGTGACCTAGACTTGGGTGACCTACTCTCCAAGAAATTTTTGGCAACTATATATTTTTGCAACTTAGTCAGATTCGCCAAAATTTGCGTAACTCGTCATGCAAATTAAAATTACATAATCAACGATATTTTATGGTTTATTTTGTCACACATCTTAGCTTTATGAGAACGTGTCTCGATGTCAAAGCTGACACTGAAATAGTAAGAACTGTATATATATACTTTTATAAAATACGTTAATGGATATAAACTATTTTAACATTGTATTTACGTAATTTCCAGTCTGTCATTTCCACCAAATGAAAACCGAGGACTTGGCCTCGTACTCTAGTGTATTTAATCGGATTTA
The DNA here is from genome assembly GCA_963930645.1 of Salticus scenicus. NCBI lineage: Eukaryota > Metazoa > Arthropoda > Arachnida > Araneae > Salticidae > Salticus > Salticus scenicus. The sequence continues at coordinate 298,002,941 of OZ005655.1, read as the reverse complement.
ACTCACACAACCAACCACCAACCAAAATCGTGGCCAAATGCCATGATATTCAGGCGATGATGACATTTGAATGACATTTAATTATTCCAGTTTCATTATTTGATGAGGAACACAGTTAAATTTTAAGAAAATATATTATCTGAAATACTCATTTATGTTAGCTTGCAGACGATATATATATTAATCCAATGTCTTTAGATTAATTGAAATTGATATCTGAATAAATAAAATAAATTAGTTGGGCCGTACAATTCCAATAGAGGTCGTAGTTTCATTATACTACACTTGACGTGAAATTATTGCAATTTTATGGTCGAACTTTTACTATCGATTATTTATATATATAACAGAGCCAGTGGTAAAGTTGTCTAAATAATTTATAGATGATTTAAATTTAAATAAATTAATAAGACCTAAAATCGCTTCTCTCTCTCCCCCCCCCCTTTCTATTCTTTTCTTTATTTTTTCCTGCGGCTGTATTTTTTGCTAGTTGAAGGACTTCACATCAATACAACATAAACATAATGTAACACTGATTTGTGTGGTTATTAACATTTTGTTGAACTTTTTGACGTGGTTACGCAAGCACTTAGTTTTCTTAGAACTGACACAGCTGTAGTGAAATTCCTGCCAAAATCATGCCTGATATGGTGGCGACAATACTATAATTTGGTTCCCTGCTTATGAAAAACTGCCAATTTGTACCAATCATTTGTGTGTTTAAAGAACGTATCCTTAAGAACTTAATTAAGATTTCTTCTTTTTTCCTCCCAGTTTGTTATATAGTCTGTTTTGATCAATGGAAAATGCAATTAGTGTTAAGAATGTATTGAAGTTTTTTTTTTTTTTTCGTTTTTTTCGTTTTTTTACTAATAAATAAAAAATATATTTTAGTATTGGAGTATTTTTCTACTCTCAGTAGTTACATTTTCATCAACACAAATCCTTTAAATAATAACAATAAAATTTTGAGGAACATTTTTGTACGAATTCATCGGATTTAGAAATGAACGTTTTGTAATCCTTGATACTGTGCATTATTGCTGAAATGTTTTAATTCTTATGTTTTCATGCAGCATAAAGTGAAAAGTTGTATACTGTATACGGGGGATGGCATACGATTATAAAAAGATTGAATACTTTATAGTGCGATCAAATGAATTACACTTATAATAATTATTTTAAAACTTCAAAAGCTTTATATACATATGGATTTGAAACCTGTTATCTGAACCAAAAAAAAAAATATATATATATATATAAATAAAAAGTAGAAATGTTTGATAGAACAAAGTTTAAAGTCTGAGTATATTCCTAAAATTTCATCTAAGATTCTAAAGATTACTAGAATTTAAATACACAGACCAGGTTGAGGATAAACATTACATTTTTATCTATGATACTGTTAAAAAACAATATACGTTTTACAATATTTTTAGAACTGGAGGACGATGAAATGCCAAGATAAATATTTTAATAATCAAAAAGTATTTAAGAGGAAGACTCACTGAAGGTTAGAGCAAAAATTTTGTTTCGAGGCAAATGCACACATGTTTATTAACGCACAAAATATTTTAATTATCTTTTATATTATTACTTTATTCTCTCTATATATATAAAGGAAATATTGCTTTCTTGAAAATTTTCGACCTCCCGTATATATTGAAGGCTTATGTTTTGAGCTCCTGTTTATATATTTATACGAAATTTTCAACCCTTCGCTGTATCTCTCTTTCTATATATGCATATATATGTATTTCTAATAACTGATTGTCTTGTATTAATTTCCTGTAATTCATAAATACTTATACCAAATTTCATGCAAAATGATTATAAAACATATTGGAATAATTTTGTGCAACCCTGTAAGTGAATCACCAATTTTATGCCCACACTTCTCCACTGATTTTTTTTTTTTTTTAACTAATAAAATTTCATTATATTTAATGAGATGTAGGCACTTTAAAATATACGCTTTAAGAAATACAGACTATAGACCTTAATAGTACGAAATTCTTTTATGTATCCCAGAGAAGGAGACACAGTAATTATATACACTAAAAAGAATACACCTATTTAATTAATTATAACTCATTAATATTTCAACCTAATTTGACATTTGGATGATTACAGTACGTAAGCTGAATTCTTTTGTGGGGTTCCATAAATAAATTATTTAGTCTATACATATCCTTTCTCTAGAGTATGCTTTCAAGCATCTTTATAATATATGTCAATTCCATTATGTTGAATGCAACATAAACGCATTAAAGTGCGCTTAAGTAAAAAATTTTTCGTAGACTCTAATGTCACGAAATTCTTTTGTGTGTCTCCGTAAACGAATCATAAACATTGTATACACCAGACAACACTATTCAGCTTATTCTGCGTTTTTCATGAATAATTGTTCGAAATTTGACATAATTTGGCTGATTACGTTACATCGTCAGAATACTTTTGTACGGTTCTACAATTAGGAAGCCTAAGAGCACATATTTTCTTCAGAAAACATAAGTTTAAGCATCTCAGTAATATACGCGAATTTCATTTTGTTGATTGCAAAGTGATGGTGTCAAAATGCGTTTAAATGAAATCCCCCCCCCCCATATGCTATAATAATAAGAATTTTGACGTGTCCCTGTACACAATACATAAAAAATATAGACATAAAAAATTATATGGCTATTTCTATGCAGAACTTGAATGGGGTGCCTATTTGCAAGTCAATCGGGGGATTTTTGCGGCCGCTATCGCGGCACATACAAATTCTTCCCACAGGCCGTAATGATCAGAAAAACTTTTGCGTGTCCCTGTACACGAACTACAAACGTAATACACACCTAAAACTGTAGAGCTAATTCCATTGTGCTCATGAATATGTGTACAAGTCAATACGTGACTTTTGCGGCCGCTATCGCAGTACATACAAATTCTTCGCATTGGCCGTAAAGATAAGAAAAACTTTGGCTTGACCCTGTACACGAACTACAAATGTAATTCACACCCAGAAACGTATAGCTGATTCCGTGGGGCTCACGAATATGTGTACTAATTTTCAAGCGTGATTTTTGTGGCCACTATTGCACGACAGACAGATAGACGGAACTCAAAATCTTTTTGATTCTGAACAGAGGACCTCCACCATAGGCCTCTACTGACGTTTCGGCAATTAATTAACAAGACGCTTCCCAATAAGAAAATGTTATCATTTTCAAACTACTAATCTTCTCACTTAAGTGGTCATGCTCCAAGCACTTCTCGAAGAATGCATTAAGCACAATAAGTACACAGCAAGATAAAAATCAAATAATTATAAGTTTAAAAAACTTTTACATACCATGTTTTTAAATTTTCTGTTGAATCCATAGATATAGTAATATCTATATATTTGTCATCCCCATGTTATCGAGCAAAAACTTTTGATGCCGAAAAAAAGTTTTAGAATCAGCCATTAGAATGTATTTAAAAAAAGAAAAACTAGTATGTTGTGGCCACCACAAGACTTTCTTCCATATTTTCCTCTACAAATTCACTCAGTAACGATATTAAAAAAAAAAAAAAAAAAAAAATCCGTTAAACGTAAAAAAAATCGATAACTTTGTTTTAAATTATCACAGATTTATAGTTCAACCATTAGTTTTAAAGGTATTGACGAGATCTTTCGAAAGATATCCATCTTGAAAATTTACCCCCCGGGGAAGCGATGCCCCCACATGCACAGAATTTTTTTCCTAGTTAACTACTACTATTATCAATAATTCATATTAATTTTACAATCAAGTTAAAAATAACTCTCATTATGTACATTTATACGAAATTTTGTCCTATACTGCCATGTTAAAAATTTAGAAAAAATGAGACCACAGCGCCACCTGTTGAGCTATTAATCCCCAAATGTAATCAGCGCCAGTTTATGTCGGTGACCAACTAAATAGCAACTTTGGTTAAATTTCGTTAAAAAAATATTACGATTTTTTTTTTTCGTTAAAAGTAAAAAAAAAAAATCGATAACTTTGTTTTAAATTATCACAGATTTATAGTTCAACCATTCGTTTTAAAGGTAGTGACGAGATCTTTCGAAAGATACCCATCTTGAAAATTTACCCCTCGGGGAAGCTATGCACAGAATATTTTTCCTAGTTAACTACTACTATTATCAATAATTCATATTAATTTTACAATCAAGTTAAAAACAACTCTCATTATGTAACTCTAATTATGGTTGAATTTCATTCATTGGTTCGTGAGATACGGTGAAAAATACGAAATTTTGTCCTATTCTGCCATGTTAAAAATTTAGATAAAATGAGATCACAGCGCCACTTGTTGAGCTATTGATCCCCAAATGAAATCAGCACCAGTTTATGTCGAGGACCAACTAAATACCAAGTTTGGTTAAATTTCGTTAAAAATAAATATATACGATTTTTTCCCCTTTTTTTTTCGTTAAAAGTAAAAAAAAAAAAAATCGATAACTTTGTTTTAAATTATCACAGATTTATAGTTTAACCATTCCTTTTAAAGGTATTGACGAGACCTTTCGAAAGATACCCATCTTGAAACTTTATCCCCCAGGGGGGTACTTCTCCCCCCAGGGAGGAACCGATGCCCCCACATGCAGAAAATTTTTTTCCTAGTTAACTACTACTATTATCAATAATTCATATTAATATTACAAACACAAGTTTAAAACTAGTATGTTGTGGCCACCACAAGACATTCTTCTATATCTTCCAATACAAATTCATTCAGTAACAGTTAAAAAAAAAAAAAAAAAAAAGATTTTTTTCAAATTTATTCTTGTTAAAAGTAAAAAAAATCGATAACTTTGTTTTAAATTATCACATATTTATAGTTCAACCATTCGTTTTAAACGTATTGACGAGACCTTTCGAAAGATACCGATCTTGAAAATTCCCCCCCCCAACAGGGAAGGAAGCGATGCCCCCATATATGCACAATTTTTTTTCCGAATTAACTACTACTATTATCAATAATTCATATTAATTTTACAATCACAGGTTAAGAATAACTCTCATTATGTACATTTATACGAAATTTTGTCCTATACTGCCATGTTAAAAATTTGAAAAAATAAGATCACAGCGCCACATGTTGCGCGATTGATCCCCAAATCTAATCAACACCAGTTTATGTCAGGGGCCAACTAAATAGCAACTTTGGTTAAATTTCGTTAAAAAAATATTACGATTTTTTTTTTTTTTTTTCGTTAAAAAAAAAAAAAAAAAAAATCGATAACTTTGTTTTAAATTATCACAGATTTATAGTTCAACCATTCGTTTTAAAGGTATTGTCGAGACCTTTCGACAGATACCCATCTTGAAAATTTACTCCCCTCGAGGGGTGACTTCCCCCCCAGGGGGGGTAGCCAGGCTCCAACACATACAAAAAAATTTTGCCAGTTGACTATCTCTATTATAAATAATTCTTGCAAATTTCATAATGATTACTAAAAAATAATTATCTTTATGCACATTTATACAAAATTTTGTCCTATATCACCATGATAAAAATTTAGAAAAAGCGGGATGGCAACGCAACGTGTAAGACAATTTTTACCAAAAGTTGATAGGCACTAAATTATGTCAAGGTGCAACCACATACCAATTTGTATGAAATTCTTTGCAGTAGTTCCTGAGATATAGTTGCCACAAAATTTTGTCACACACACACACAGACAGACAGACAGACAGACAGACGGACAGACAGACAGACAGACAGACAGACATTTTCTAAAAATGGTCAAATCGTGTTCTACAGCTCTCAAAACGTGTAAATCCATCGAAAGCCCGAGGTCAAAAATTTTACGAATCCAATACTTTCTTCTGCTGAATAAAGTAATAACTGTCATTATGCACATGTATTCGAAATTTTGTCCTATGCTGCCATGTTAGAAGTTTGCATAAAATGCGATCACAACGCCACCTGTTGAGAGATTGATCCCCAAATCTAATCAGCACCAGTTTATGTCAGGGTGCAGCTAAATACCAAGTTTGGTTAAATACCATTCATTTGTTCGTGAGATACAGCGTCCACAAAAAAGTGATACAGACAGACAGACAGACATTTTCTAAAAACTATCAATTCGTGTTCTGGACATCCCAAAACGTGTAAATCCATCAAAAAACGGAGGCCGAAAATTTTCACGAATGCAATACTTTCTCTATATTACATATAGAAGAAAGTAAAAAGGAAAAGAAAAAAGAATTTCAAATTGTATCTGGAGTTTTTTATTCACCTTTAGTAAATAAATTACTCATAAACTTTATTTACTAAATTATCCATGTGTATTACTGAGTGTAATTTACTCGGGGAAAGACAGCCATTAGAGTAACTTTTCCCGAGTCAAAAGGAATCATCTTTTCCCTCTCGCAGACCAATCTATCTCTTATTACTATATCTATGGTTAAATCACAGCTATACGCAAGCGAAGGCCAAGCAAAAGATTTCCTATGTTAATCGTTCATTGGATTTTTATAAAAAATTATTAAAAATTAAGGGAAATTATCTCCCGAGTTTAATCCCAATATTTAAGTATAGTTATATATATGTTACTGTCTACATATGTTAGATTGAGTTATTACTTTCTTCTATAATCAATAAAAGAAAATATTGGATTCGTAAAAATTTTCGACGGATTTACACGTTTGGGGAAATCTAGAACACGATTTGACCATTTTTAGAAAATGTCCGTCTGTCCGTGTGTATGTGACAAAAAGTTTGTGGCAAGTGTATCTCCGGAACTACTGCTTAGAATTACATATAAATTTATATGCATATGCACATTGACCTAAATTAGTGCCTATCAATTTTTGGTGTTGACTGCTCAACAGGTGGCTCTAATATACAACGATTTCTGAAATTTAAGGGGAGGCTATATCTCAGGTTCTATTGCGTATAATCAAACAAAAGTTGATAGGTAAGGCGGCCATTATAAGGCATTATGCTGGTGCAATTTGAATGCTTATCGGCCAACATGGGGCGCTGCTACGCAGCGATAGCTGCAACTTAAGGGAAGGCTATATATCAGGAACTACAGCCCGAAATACATATAAATTTACACGTAGATGTACCTTGATGTAAATTAGCGCCTATAAATTTATGATGTCAACCAATCAACAGGTGGTGCTGCTACACAGCGATATCCGTAATTTAAGGGAAGGTTATATCTCAGATTCTATTCGTATCATCAAACAAAACTTGATATTCGAGAAGGCCATTATGAGACATTATACTGATACAATTTGGATGCTTACCGGCCAATAGGTGGCGCTGCTATACTGAAAATGTCCTTTAAAACGGGAGGCTATGTCTTAATTTCTGTGGCATATAACAATACGAAACTTGATATATGAGATAACCGTTATAAAAATGCACTTTTTAAGATGTTATTTACAGACAATAAATGTGTCTTTTTTGGATATTTAGTGTTAGTTTTCTCTAAGATGAAAATCGTTTGCATTCATTGTGTTAGATAATTTAAATAAATAATAGTTTTAAATATTATCTGCACTTAGTGAATTTGTATAGAAAAATAGATAAGAAGGTCTTGTGGTTGCAACAACATATTAGTTTTTGCTGTAAAATGGATAAAATTTTAATTTTAAATTTCAAAACTCTGGAAAAAAAAAGAAAAAAGAAATGGTTAACTTCAATTTTCGAATGAAAACATAAAATTGCCTTTCAAAGATTTCATTTACGATATTTACACAATAAATATCCAACAATATACTAACTAAAAGGAAAATGACAAATATTCTATCATAATTTGAAGTCAAATTTGTGTTCAAACGTATATAAAGTACCTGATATAAGATACTAATATATTGCAGTGGAACAGATTTAATATCTATCATCCTTGGCGAAAAGAAAAAGATCGCCAAATTATCTGGCGAATATATTTAATTCCTTTCGAAAATCATGGTTATTTTAGCAATGAATAATTTGAAACAATATTTCTCACGATACATATCACGAAAATATGTATCTGCTACCTATATTTTCGTATTACGTTTTGATCACCAAATACAAAACACGCCGAGGTTGACAGAGTTTTGAAATTTAAAGTTAAAATTTTAACAATTTGACAAGACCGTCCATGGCCAAGTGGTTATTGTCACCACACTGCTAGTCGCCTTCGAGCGTAGGAGAGCGGGTTCGATTCCCGCGCTAGCCCTGGGTGTTTTTCCATTTTTCGTATTGTAATACTGTCATATGCTATCTGTAATTATCTGACAAAGATTTACAAGCCGACTATAAGTCAAGCATACAACGCTGATGTATATGTGTTATCAATAAACAAACAAATAATTTGACAACAAAATAAATTAATCTAAGCAACTGCAAGATAACTAACTTACAATTATACCCAAATATGGGGATAAATACCGGGAAATATATTTTTTTTTTAATTTTATCATATTTTTATTAACTTCGATTCTTGTTTGTTTGTTTGTTTGTCCAGTATAAATCTTGCAATCGATTTTTAACTAACTTCCCGACTAGCTAGTTATTTGAAATTTTCAGGACAGCTCACAACACGGTGACAATACATTTTTCGAATAATTTTAGTCAACTATTTCAGGTCTCGCTACCTTCGGCAGCGCTTATATGATTCGACAAAAAATTTATTTAACTAACTTCCCGACTAGCTAGGCATTTGAAACTTTCAGAATAGTTCAGAACACGGTGAAAATGCATTTTTCTAATACCTTTACCAACTGTTTCGGGTTCCTGCTGCCTTCGGCAGCGTTATCAGTACAAAGTTTGCAATCGATTTTTCACTAACTTTCCGACTAGCTAGACATTTTAAACTTTCAGGCTAGCTGATAACACGGTGACAAGACATTTTTAAAATACTTTTAGTCATCTATTTCAGGTCCCTACTGCCTTCGTCAGCGCTTATATGATTCGACAGAAAATTTATTTAACTAACTTCCCGACTAGCTAGACATTTGAAACTTTGAGAATAGTTCAGAACACGGTGAAAATGCATTTTTTAATACCTTTAGCCAACTATTTCGGGTTCCTGCTGCCTTCGGCAGCGTTATCAGTACAAAGCTTGCAATCGATTTTTCACTAACTTTCCGAGTAGCTAGACATATGAAGCTTTCAGGCTAGCTCATAACACGGTGGCAATAGATTTTTTAAATAGTTTTAGTCAACTGTTTCAGGTCCCTACTGCCTTCGGCAGCATTTATATGACTCAACAGAAATTTTTTTTAACTAACTTCTCGACTAGCTAGACATTTGAAACTTTCAGAATAGTTCAGAACACGGCGAAAATGCATTTTTTAAATATTTTTAACCAACTGCTTCGGGTTCCTGCTGCCTTCGGCAGCGTTACCAGTACAAAGCTTGCAATCGATTTTTTACAAATTTCCCGACTAGCTAGACATTTGAAACTTTCAGGATAGCTCAGAACACGGTGACAATACTTTTTTAAATACTTTTAGTCAACAGCTTCAGGTCCCTACTGCCTACGGCAGCGTTTTTATGATTCAACAGAAAATTTATTTAACTAACTTCCTGACTAGCTAGATATTTAAAACTTTCACAATAGTTCAGAACACGGTGAAAATGCATTTTTTAAATACTTTTAGCCAACTGCTTCGGGTCCCTGCTGCCTTCGGCAGCGTTACCAGTACAAAGCTTGCAATCGATTTTTCACTAACTTCCCGACTAGCTAGACATTTGAAACTTTCAGGATAGCTCAGAACACGGCAACAATACATTTTTTTAATACTTTTAGTCAACTGTTTCAGGTCCCTACTGTATTCGGAAGCATTTATATGATTCAACAGAAAATTTATTTGACTAACTTCCCTAGTAGCTAGACATTTGAAACTTTCATTTGAAACTATCAATTTTTGAGAAGCATAAATTATTTTTTTATAATTTTTTAATGTTCACGTTTAATTAAATGTATTTATTTTTATGTTAAAAGAAAATAAACTCTTTTTTTTTTTTTTTTTTTTTTTGTAACAATTAAATTACAGCTAATATTTAAATGGCTAATTTTAAAGCTATTAGAAGATTATTATTTTCATATTTTAATTAGTTAAAAGAAAACTATTCAAAGACTTGGAAATCTGGCTTCAAGGTATTGAGTTGTCATCGCGTTCTGAGCAATTCTAAATGTTTCAAATATCTAGCTAGTCGGGAAGTTAGTTAAAAATCGATTGCAAAATTTGTACTGGACAAACAAACAAACAATAAAGCGAGTTAATAAAAACATGGTAAAAAGATTTATGATCATAGAACTTTGGCAGTAAAATTATAAAAAAATCGTAGTTTTAAAAATAAGAAATCTTTTAAAACAACATATATTAGCATCATAAACTACATTAGCACTTTATCAATAGGTATGCAATTTTTAAAGTGATAATGGCATCAGTTTTTTGAGATGCATAATTTAATAGTTTACAATTTTTTTATTATTCGCGTTTAATTAAATGTATTTATTTTTATGACGAAGAAAAAATGAACTTGTATTTTTTTTTTTTTTTTTTGGCAATAATTAAATTATAGCTAAAATTTAAATGACTAATTTTAAAGCTATTGTGGGATTATTTTCTTATTTTAATTAGTTAAAAGAAAACTAATCGGTCTTTGAGGTGCACAGGCCTCTAGGGAGGAACATTCGTGTCAAACAAATCACGTGAATGTCCGAGCTACCGTTTTCGCGCTACGTTGTTCGCACACACGCAAACATTGCCTTTTGCATATATAAAGATTTATATGTATATGTAAAGACATGTATATATGTAATGACATTACTAGCAGGTTTTGCCCGCTTCGTTGAGCACTATACTATACTTTACCATATACTATACCAATACTATACCACTATAATACCATATTACTAGCAGCGAAATATTCGCATTTTACTTCTTTTATTATTTACCTTTAAAATTTGTAACTCATAAATGTTATACCAATTTCACAACCTAATTAAAATTTTAATTTACCAGAAGCCAAATTATTAATAAAACCAAATTAATATTGTACAATAGTGAAACCAAAATCATTCAAAGAAAGGTTTCCAAATAAAATTCATAGTTCACGACCCAATTTTCATACTTCCACAGGCAGTACAATTTTAATATAGGACTCCCACGACGCCTTTTAAATTTTTTGTCGTCATGTTGGTGATGACTTTTTATTTTATTTTATTTATTTATTTATTTATTTAAATAAATAAATAAAATTAAATAATTCCTATTTTGATCATATTTTTTTATGATTGTGTTTTTTCGTCAATTTATGACACAAAAGTTCATATTCTGTGTGTATCTTTAAAATATTGCTAGGTTTAAAATGACGCTTGCAAAGATTCCGAAAAAACAACTGTTAAAAATACTTTTTTTTCGTAAAATAACCTCATCAGACAAATGTCGTCATTTTTTCTTATCAGTCCATTGAGCTAAGTGAGCGTGCTTCAATATTGTTTATGTATAAATATTATTTTTTTATTCTCGCGTATCGTATCGTTTCGACAAAAAAAAAAAAAAAAAAAAAAAAAAAAAATCTGATGTGGGCACCAAATGACTTCCTTGTACACTTTTATACATTCATAATGTTAAAAATAGATACATAATGTTACACATACATAATGTTAAAAAACACTGACACTGGATCCGAAACAGTTGGCTAAAAATATTTAAAAAAATGTATTTCACCGTGTTCTGAGCTTTCCTGAAAGTTAGTTAAAAACCGATTTCAAGATTTGTACTGGTAACGCTGACGAAGGCAGCAGGGACCCGAAAAAAATTGGCTAAAATTATTTAAAAATTGCATTTTCACCGTGTTCTGAACGTTTCAAATGTCTAGCTAGTCGGGAAGTTAATTAAATAAATTTTCTGTTGAACCATATAAACGCTGCCGAAGGCAGCAGGGACCTGAAACAGTTGGCTAAAAGCATTAAAAAAATGCATTTTCACCGTGTTCTAAACTATTCTGAAAGTTTCAAATATCTAGCTAGTCGGGAAGTTAGTTAAATAAATTTTCTGTTGAACCATATAAACACTGCCGAAGGCAGCAGTGACCCGAAACAATTACCTAAAAATATTTAAAAAATGCATTGTCACCACGCTCTGAGCTTTTCTGGAAGTTTCAAATGTCTAGCTAGTTGGGAAGTTAGTTAAAAATCGATTGCAGGATTTGTACTGGTAACGCTGCCGAAGGCAGCAGGAACCCTAAACAGTTGGCTAAATGTATTTAAAAAAATGCATTTTCACCGTGTTCTGATCTATTCTGAAAGTTTCAAATGTCTAGCTAGTCGGGAAGTTAGTTAAATAAATTTTCTGTTGAATCACACAAACGCTTCTGAAGACAGCAGGTATCGGAAACAGTTGGCTATAAATATAAAAAAAAAATGCATTGTCAACGTGTTCTGAGCTTTTCTGAAAGTTTGAAATGTCCAGCTAGTCGGGAAGTCAGTTAAATTGCACGATTTGTCCAAACCGTTTTTGAGTTACTACCGTTTTTTGATACATTATGGCCAAAAGCTATGTATTTTTGGTCATTATGAACCTAATTTTCCTAAATATCTTCAAAACGGAAAATCATACAAAGTCCAAAAAGGGAGGTGCACAACTAGATGTTATAACAAACCAATGTACCAATTCGCAACTTTCTACGTCTAACCTACCTCTAACCCTACGTCTAACCTATCTCTAAAACGAGAGCTCGTGTTAAGACGACACTTGCAGGTGTACAACTAGACATCATGACAGTCAGATGTATAAATTGGTAACATTCAGCGATCATTCGTTTTCGAGCAATGTGAAATACAAAATCCATTTCGCAAATTGGGATTACAATACTTCCTTATACTTTGTATAGGGGAGTAATAATTGAAACTGGTCCACGTTAGAGAAATAGTATATAGATATTTTCGAAAAATTTTCGATTTCGATAAATGTCCAACTATCGTAAACCTGGTATCATAAAATTCCGTAGATTGATACTGATAGTCCTCCGTCCTAAAAAATCTGTAGAGTGAGACTAATAGTCCTCCGTCCTAAAAAAAAAAAAAAAAGAAAAGAAAACAAAGAAACTATTTTACTCTGTTTTAAATTGAAATAAGTTTTCTGAATTTTTCAAATACGAACTATTATTTTTTTAGTATATTTGGTCACCTAAGTCACCATAAGACGTCTCAAAGTTTTTTATACGATATGAAAATATTTGTTTTGGAAATCAACTTACTTCCTTTATACTAAGTACAAGGAACAAAAAAGTTAACGGCTCTACTCACTGCGCATAAAATACTATTACTTTCTCCGTTTCACATTACTTTCTGCATTACTACTGACACATAAGAGTTTAACGTGTAATACACGAGTAACGTGTAATTACACAGAAATATTGTGGAACCGATTTACAAAGTGGATTTTTTTTATCTCGCATAACTTAAAAACGAATGGTCGTAGAATGTAACAAATTTATATTTGTATTTGTCATAAAGTCTAGGCCTACACAACTGCAGTAGGCTTCAAGACCATTTGTTACTTAAGATTTACGACCTTACACGATAGCTCGTGACGTCTGTATATAGATGCGCGCGTGTGTCCCAAACAAGCAAATGTATTCGGCCATTAAATGGCCTCTCATAGGAATCCGTCGAATAGATGAGAGGCGCTAATCTGAATCTTATGAATACTGATCCGATGGAAAGACGCGTTTTTCATCGTGTGTTCCTCAGATTTGGTATGGGTTGGACATCTCTGTTTTTGATGTAACTTTCCTTACCGAAAATCGTTCTTACAAGGAAATGTATACATTTAACCCAAATGGATTTTACAAAATTTTTGGGTAAATAGTAAGTTAGACCTTCATTTATATGATTGTTAGGATAAAATCGGTTAATTCGTTTGTTAGCAGTGTCAGGACCACCAGTAGTCTTGACTTCCAGAACGTCGCATACTAACCCGCCAACAGCACAACTTCTTCCCAGGATATCTTTAAAATATCTTCGGGATGAAACGACATCCCAGAAGCATCCTGAAGATGTACTGTAGATAAGTGTGCAGTTAGAGCCGTAGTATAGCCCAAGATTGACGTAAAGCTGATTCAACCTCAACCACTTGTTGGGTCAGGTGGAAATGAAACGGCATTATATCCTTTATTTTTCTTATCGATTTATCCTAGAAGAACATAGGGACTATGTATTATCTATCCTGCTGTTTCCATTAATGGAAGTAGTTACATTCGCAATAACAATGCAGAATTTCTAATATAACTGTCTTAACGGCTTCTGCTGTTACGGTTTTGGTTTCCTGTTTTTCCAGGCATGCCATCACTTATACCATTCCTTCAAGCATTTGTGTAAGAAATTCTGCCTTGTTATTGTCAAAATTACGTAATATGAATGGACAATATTCCTGTGACGTCACAGTGGGTAAAATCGCCGAACACGTGGCCGATATTTTGTAAACAAATTAGATTCAAGATGCCATTTTATTGTTACGCATAACATTTTCCTAAATATTTCTTCAGTGAAACTTAATAATCAGATATCTGTTCAAACAAGAACAAAAGAGAAATGTAAACAACTGAATCGAATGATAAAGTTAAGACTATTCCTTATCGTAAAATTACAGAACATTTTATGTATATACACATATATATATAATGAATAAAAGATTAATAAGAACATTTTATACACACACACATATATATAGACGACAAAACTTAAATAATTAGAATTTCAATCACTTTAATAAAGGAATTTAATAAATGGAACATCCATTTAAATTTGTTAACATCGCCACAGTTCACATAGCAACTTTTAATAATACATATGTTGATTAATATTAAAGTATATTACTAAAACTGGATTAAAAACAAAACAAAGGTATCACTATATCACTCTTACTTCAATTTCATATAATCTGCAACTCTTATAAATAATATTGCAAGATAAAAATTTGTAGGCCACAATGCTTTGCTATGGTAGAGTTGAGAATTGTTTTCCGAAAACAGCTGATTTTTTATAGTCTCGAACCCAAAAGAGGAATATGGTCCATTATTCTAGACGAAAGTTATTGCACCATAAGACTCAAAGTTGTCAAAAAAAAAAAAAAAAAAAAAAAAAAAAAGAAAGAAAAAGAAAAGAAAAAAAAAGAAAGAAAGACAGAATTAAAAAAAGAAAGAAAGACAGAATTAAAAAAAAAGGAAGAAGAAAGGGAAGAAGAGTCAAATAAATTATAATTCTCAGTACTAGTGAGTGTGTTTTGGTAAACTCAATATGGCTCCTGTATTAGCTTTGACTGCTACTGCGGCAGTCATCTTGAGTCGACCACAGTTAACTTCCTTTGCCCTGCATGCTGATATGCCGTATGCACCTCTGATACAACTCTTTTATCATTTCTCCAACAGTGGTAACAATCCAAATACATATTTCTTTATTCATTTATCGGAAGGGTGTTCTTCACCTACGTTTCTTGAGACCGTTAGAGCCTCTGCTCATGTGCTGACACAATGGTCCAGTGTTAAATTAGAGGGGATAATCCTTGTGGCTGAGAGAAAATAAGCGATAAGGGAACACCGAATGACTGGATGTTTACCAAATCCCGAACAATTCAGTCAATTTGGCTCTCCTGAAACCTGTAGAATCGTCGTCCTCGGTTCTGTACGCTAGGCTTGGGAAACGTAGCTGAAGAATTATCTCCCTATAAATAAGTATAAATAAATGAATAAAGTAAATAAACATATATTTGGATTATTACCACTAATGCAAACAGCAAGATGATACATTGTTATAGTTCTTACGTTGTGATAAAATAACCAAGAAGAATACTGCTCCATTTCCTGATGACATCACACACCGCTGTTAGCGTTTGAGGTTGAATGGGTTTTGTTTTACATAGCTTTTGTATTACATTACAGGCAATTGGAAATGATCTGAAATCACCCTTAAAGGTGTGTTAATCGTTTGTTAGCTCCTGCTAGCAAACGATTTAGGAGGTTTTACCACCACTGTCATTTTAAGGAAGTTTTAATTTATTACTTACTCAAAAATTTCGTAAATCCGTTTGGGTAATATATATAGATAGATACTTTCCATGTTGCATACTGCTCGAAGCGATATGTCCGTATATTTCGAGGTGTCGATCAGAAGCCGAGCAAAATACGATGGATCAATGCTACTAGGGGAGGTGCATGTGTGGCTGTATACAACTCGCATAACTTAAAAAGTGTTAGATGTAGAATGTTGCAAATTCATATTGGTTTGTTATTATAATACCTAGCTGTGTATCTCCGTTTAGGTTTTTCTATGACTTTCTTTTTAAGAGATATCCACACAAAATTATACTAAAGGACGAAAAATATGCCGTATTAGTATAATTCTATTTTCTGTTTCAAAGAACACCAATTTTATCACTTAAATGTAGGGATGAAGCATATAGTGATTTTGGCGGATATTACATATCTGGAGCTTTTTTCCATCTGGATAGGCATATCTGATATACAGTAGAATCACTCATGTTTCAATCCTATTTTTGAATAATTAAATTCGCCTTCTTCGAAAATAAATAAATAAATAAAATAATCCACGAGCGTTTCTTCTTCCTTAGTGCATATCTATACTAATGACCAAGAATTAAAAAATTTTGACCATTCTACATGATCTGCAGTTCTACAGAATTCATCAGAAGTTAATAAAGGAACACTGAATCATAATATTACGAAAGTATTGTCAACATTCATGAGTGTAGATATGTTCTTAAAGACATACGCAGATTCTAGTCGACCAACTTACTTTATTTAATTAACGTTTTAGAAAAAATTGAATAAAAGTGCTATTCGTACCATTTCTGAGAAATGTCCATCTGCGTGCGACAAAAAAATTTCTGTCAACTCTAGCTCGAGAACTAATGCACAAAATTTCATTAAAAGTTATTTTATTTGAACCTCTGACTTTGATGAGTGCCTATTAGTTCCCCATCATACTATAGGTATGGGGAACTTAGGTAATCGTGAAAATTTTCGACCTCGGTTTTTTGACTTTTTTACACGTTTTCAGGTGTGAGGAATCCGAAAATGACAAAATTTCTATGGTGTCTGTCTGTAGGGTGTCTGTTAGTCTGTTAGTCTGTTAGTGTGTTAGTCTGTTAGTGGGTCAGTCCGTTAGTTTGTTAGTCTGTGTACACGATATCTCAAGAACAAATTGTCGCAGAGAGGTCAGATCAGTTTTATAATATTACTTTCGACACTGGCAAGAACCCTATTCATTTGCAACATTCGATTTTAAAAACTTCGTAAGTTATTAGAAATTTACGATCTTCTTAACATGGGAGAATAGGACAAAAATTCACTTAAACGTGCATGGTCTATGATTCCTCTTTACTATTCTTTGATTTTTGGTTAGAGCGTGTCGTGAGTTTGATTCGCCAAGGGCCGAAGTGTTAATTTTTGCAGATAATTAATAGAAAAGGTGTCAATTGATGAAAGAAAATCCTTCAAAGTCTACACAGTATCATTTGATTCCTTTTTTAGAAACTTTTTTTTTATATACAAATAAAAGCAGAAAATAAAAATTTAAGTAAACAAACAATTTTTAACAGCAGAAGCTTTTTATTGTGGAGCCCTGAAAGGCATAAAATAAAAATTTATTCTTGCAAAGACATGCCATAAATACATGAAAGTTTAAACGCTAAGAAAATTTTAGAGAAAAAATATAGATATATCACTTTTGTTAGAGATGAAAATTTTTAAATATTCAAAATATTTTAAAAAGCTTTCAAGACTTTTAAAATTTATGGCTTAACAAATACTTATCTAGAAAGTAATGATTAAGAATAACTGGTCTTGATAATATTTTAAATATTTAAAATTTTTCATCTCTGGAAAATGTGATATATCTATATTACTTTCTAAAATTTTCTTAGTGTTGAAACTTTCATTTATTTAAGGCATGTCTTTGCAAGAATACATTTTTAGTTCCCCATCATACTAAACTTAGGTAACTTAGTAAACTAAGGAACTTAGGTAATCGTGAAAATTTTCGACCTCGGTTTTTTGACTTTTTTACACGTTTTCAGGTGTGAGGAATCCGAAAATGACAAAATTTCTATGGTGTCTGTCTGTAGGGTGTCTGTTAGTGTGTTAGTCTGTTAGTGTGTTAGTCCGTTAGTTTGTTAGTCTGTGTACACGATATATCAAGAACAAATTGTCGTAGAGAGGTCAGATCAGTTTTAAAATATTACTTTCGGCACTCGCAAGAACCCTATTCATTTGCAACATTCGAATTTAAAAACTTCGAAAGTTATTAGAAATTTACGATTTTCTTAACATGGGAGAATAGGACAAAAATTCACTTAAACGTGCATTAAATGGAAACTTTTTACTATAAAAATATCAGACCAGTTTTATAATATCAGTTTTGATGCCGGAATGAACATCAGTAACTATAAATATGCTACTTTGAAACTTTCGCAAATTATTGGAAATTTACGAATTTCTTAACATGGCAGTATAGGGTAAAATTTCACATAAATGTCAATTTTGAGAGATAGTTTCATCGTAAAGATGTCAGACTACTTTTGAAATATTATTTAGGACACTGGCATGAATATTAATGACTATGAATTTTCCAATATAAAAATTTCGTAAGTTATTGGAAATTTACGAATTTCTTAACACGTCAAAATAGAGCAAAATTTCACATAAACGTCAATCTTGAGGGATATTTTCATCGTAAAGATGTCAAACCACTTTCGAAATATTATTTAGGATACTGGCATGAATATCATAGACTATGATTTTTCCAATTTAAAAAAAAATTCGTAAGTTATTTGGAATTTACGATTTCCTTAACATGTCAGAATAAGGCAAAATTGAGCATAAACTTCCATTTTGAGGATCCTAAATACATTAGACAACTTCAAAATTACATTTATGATATTGGTTTGAACATGATTGAATACAAATATTCTAATAGGAAAATTTCGTAAATTATTCGTAATTTACGATTTTATCAACATAGCGAAATTGTAAATTTTTCATATAAATATGAATTTTGAGGATTATTGCATTGGAAATAGTTGCATGAAAACTAAACAACGGAATTGACCCTGATAAAATAAATTAATAGATTAGAATAAGATAAATATATCGAAGTGAACGGTGGATAGCCTATTAGGCGGGGATTTTGTTCTGTCACTGTATCAAGCTTTGGTCAAGTTCATTTTTTTTTAACATGATTATAATATGTCTCGCACTACAAATTTATGTGAACATAAATATGGTGAGGAACTGAGCAGAGTCCACCTATGCCCAACTAGTCATTATTTAATGTACACCGCTCCGCAGTTGGCATAGTGTTCCTGCTTTAGCCCAATTTTTATTACGGCAGTCTGTTACAAAATTTTATACAAATGCACACTACGAAGATTGCTTTAACCAACCACTTGTCAAATTAATAAATTAATATTTTTAACAGTAACAACTAACCAAAATAAGTTTTCGTATCTCGCGCATTGTTTCTCCCCTGGGAAGTGGGAGAATTTTCAGTATGAGTATTTATCAAAGAACTCGTCAATACCTTTAAAATGAACCTTCGAAATATTTATCTACAAAAATAAATTTATTCCCTAATATGCCTGTATGGCTCAACACTGTCTTTCAAAGTTGAGGATTATATCTGTCTGAGATAAAAATTGTCGGAATTCAAAATTGAAAAAAAATTGCGATGAATAATAATTTTAAAAAATAACTTTCGCCGCGTGAATTTGTAAAGGAAGACACAGAGGAAAGTTTTTTGATGGCCACAACATACTAGTTTAAAAGTTTTAATTAAAAACTGTCACGGGTACAATGTTCATTACTACAGTACACCAAAAATACATAGATAAAATGTGCCATAATAAAAGGCTAAGAATCGAAAAATTCTTACGTTCTACTAGCGGAGTGTGACAATAAAAATGTTTGTCACGTCTGATTCGGATACATTATAAAAAGGTGAAAATTGATTCCCTTTAATACAGGTGATGGGTATCGAATTATTATTAAAGTCGATCATCAGTTAAGCTATCAAAAATAGTAAACTAAAAATGCTACATTATTCCTGGTGATTTAAATCGAAATATTGTTATTAAATCCTTAAAAGGTCATTCCGAAATGAAGACCAATCCAAAGATTTCGTAAAATTATTTTGTTAATTTTCAAATCTTGTGTTTTTTATGCAAATTACTTCATAGGCATTGAAAGTTTTTTTTAGATGGATTTTTTTTTTTTTTTTTTTTTTTTGTACAGATTTTTTCCCCACAATACGATAGGTATGGTAAACTTAGGCATTCGCGAAAATTTTCGACCTCGAGTTTTTGTTTTTTATACACGTTTTGAGGCATGAGGAATCCGGAATTTAAAAAGTTGATAGGGTATTCGTCTGTAGGGTGTTAGTGTGTTAGTCTGTGTACGCTATATCTCAAGAACAAATCATACAGATGTCGAACCAGTTTTAAAATATTACTTATGATACTAGCAAGAACCCCTATGTATATTTGTAACATTCTACTTTAAAAACTTCGTAAATTATTCGAAGTTTACAATTTTCTTGACGTGGGAGAATAATGCAAATTTTCGCTTAAATGAGTATTAAATGGAATATTTTTAGACTGAAGGGGGCAAGGCCAGCTTTAAAATATGAGTTATGTTGCTGGCATGAACATCATTATCAAGGGAAACTGAATTATTTCGCAAGTTATATGAAATTTATATTTTTTTTAACATGGTAGAATAGGGCAAAATTACTTATAAATGTCCATTTTGAGGGATATATTTATCGTCGAGATGTCAGACTACTTTTAAAATGTCTTTCATGATACTGTCTTCAACATCACTGACCACGAATATTCCAATTTAAGAATTTCATAAGTTATTCGAAATTTAAAAATTTCTCAACATAGCAAAATAGAGCAATATTCATACAAGCAATATGGGGAATATGGGAAGTAATATGGGGATTTGAAATACCTTGCATGATGGGGAGCAGCTTTGCACTGGTAATAATATGGAATCGCCTGAAAACAAATCTACGAAAAAGATCGGAATAAAACGGACCAGCAATTTAGGATAATATATATGTAACTGAACCGTGGGTAGCCTATTTGTTGGGGGAATTTGTCTGTCACTGTGTCAAGCGATCGATTAAACTCATTTCTCTTAAGTTAAATATAGTATGTCCTTTTCCATAAACTTTTAAAAACTTGTATATGATGCACCTTAAGTTTTTTTTTTTTTCTTTTTTGTTGTTGCTGTTACTTTTCTGATAAATAACTGTCATTTCGTGGCCATTTTTCACTCCCCCCACGATAAACTGTTAAATTATGTTCAAACATTTAACTAAATTAGAGATAAGTAAAAATAAATAAATAAATGAATAGGAATAAATAATTTAATAATATAAATAATAATCAATAAATTTAAAAAGAATAAATTTACAGATTTCGTATTTATCTCGCTTTTAATTACAAATAAAGCATAAGCTTCAATTAATAAACGAAAAAATAAATTTACAAATATCTTAATTATTTTTTAGTTCAAAAAAAAAAAAAAAAAAAAAAAAGGGTTGAACACATAAAATTTGTGCGAATCGCCAAATAGAATGTGGCTATCATCGAACGGAAAAGTAACTTTAAAAAACATACATATTTATGCATAAGTATATATATTTTTTACATATACTCCGCCATTATATGTTTTTCTATCATTTATCGTATTTATTATTCTTTCATACATTTCGAAAATTCAGCAAATGTAACAATCGTTTACCTAAATATTAGCATTGTTACATTAATACATTATCTGCTTTTTTCAATAAACAAGCATTGTTAGACTACATATTGTTTCAATACACGTGCGGAAATAACAGAAACGTCCTTTGGCATCGAAAACTAACAAATATTTTAGTATTCCAAAAAATTTTTTCGAAAGTCGTTTGGAAAATTTGCTGTGTTTTCAAAGTTTTGAAAGTTCAAATATCCTTTTCTAACAGAGCTTAAAAGACTAAGACGTAAGTTGCTATACTCATTCCATTAAATTCATATTAAATAAAAACATATGTAATGAAAGTCAACTAATATCAAATCCTAACATAAGTGTATTTAATTTATTAAATTTTGTAATCTTTCTGAAGTTGATCTAAATTGAATTCAATCGAATTTATAGGGTTGTCGAAAGACAATTTTTTGATTATATATGAGCATATTCTAATTGTGCAACAGAATTTTGCGCACAATTAAGAAAATATACAAACTAAAATAATAAATTAAATACATATATGTGGATTAGATAAATAGTTTAGTTTAGAAACTGTGAAAAAATATTGTGGAAAATATTTTATTTATTTATCGATTATATAAAATTTTTAGAGGAAATAAACGTGACTATTTAAATAAATAAATAAATAACATCTAAGAAATTCAAATATGCGTAAGCTTTTTTGTATAATTGGAACAATTTTTATATCTGTCGTCCTTGGCGAATATAGATATAAGATTGTCAAGTTATCTGGAGAATATAGTTAATCCCTTTTAAGAATTTAAAAAAGGGTGAGAGGAGGAATAGACCCTGGACAGGAAGTTTTGGAGCATACTTCTTGTAGATTCTGTCGGAAGGCGATACTTGACGCTCTGAACCGAGTTTATATATATATAATCATGGTTGTTTTAATAAAGTATATTACGCGAGCAATAAATAATATGAAAGAATATTTCATACGATATATATTACAAGAATATGCATCTGTATATTTTCGCATTACATTTTTCATGGCCAAATACAAAAATCCCCAAGGACGACAGATATCAAATCTATAGTCTAATGTCTCTTAGCATTGCAATAAACGTTTCTTTCTTTGAATAAAGTCACCTGTATCGAAAAAGCACAGCTTTAGCATGGGAAACCTTTGGCGACTTTATATATTTTTGGTCATTTTGGCAGTGAATTGAAATGACCATCACAGATGCATAAATAAATATCTTGGCGAAAAACGTCCAAACTATTTCGGTGATAATTTTCAAATTTTGTTAAGGGGATCCTATACTAAAGCTTCGCCCAAAATTGTACCTGCATTCGACTATAAAATACTCGTATCTTCTATCGCGATCTGTAATAGTTATCATTACATATTCTTGTTTATCGGAATAAACCTTCCAGTACACTTAGAGAGGAAAGGATCGCCAAGGGTACAATTTTAGCGTTAAAAAATTGTACCCTCAGTTAACTGTGTACTTACTTTTTGCTGAAATTGTTTTTGGTGTTATTTCTCGGCGATAATATTTCAAATCTTGCTCAATTTATATAATTATGTCTACAGAAAGTTGCAAGATAAAACACATTGTGCCAAATTGTCCTTTATTGGAAAATATGTTAAGCAGTGAGCCAAGTTGAATGATTACCATTTTATGGTTTGGGGAATAATCCTCTTTAACTCTACTCTTTCATACACTTCGCCTGTTTTATTTTGCTTTTCAATGCTTTCCCTTTTGTCTTGAATACAGGTAATAGTTCGCTAGGGTAACTTTGCAAAGCCATCTTATAGTTAATATCCAGTCGCAGTTTCCAAAACTCAATCCGTGTCTGTTCTTGGCACCCTACATATACAGACTTAACACAGCGATAAAAGACAATCCAAAACTTTCAAACCTTGTATTGTATCACACTCCAATGCCTTTTCAGTGCGACTTTAATTTGCACTCCATTATAAAAATCTAAAATTATCCATAGTCTTATTTAATAATTCTGTCGCGACAAAACCTGTAAATGTGAAATTCCAGAGTCTCGAAAGATTTTAATCGCATCCATTTCTTGATTAGATGAATTCTACAGAGTAAAATCCAGATGGATGTAAAGAAAAAAATTAAGTTATAATCGTTATAATATAATGAAGTATTTTCCTTTCGAAAAATAAGAAATTAAAATTCAACGGTTACAATTAAAATTTTAGCCTATTTCGCGTAGCACGCGAAGCATATTAAATGTATAACGAAACTATTTGCACGATATGAAATAAAAATATTTCCATGGTCAGGGTAGAAATACAGAGGACGTTAGCATACGTTTTGAGTTAATGTTCCGCCTGAAAAATGTATATCAGTTTCAAGGTGAATTCTAAAAATATTTACTGAAATGGGAGTACACACTGGCAGACGTACGGAGAGACAGACGAAAAGAATCATTAAGTTAAAAAATAATCAAAGACGAGATCACACGAATATCTGAGAAATTCATGGGCACGAGTTTCAGATCTAGTTTTTAGTAGACATCAGTTGCATCCACTAAAAAACATTAGTTACATTTTTATCTCAGTCAGGTATATTGTCTTTAAATCGTATACACACCACATAATGTACCTAAAAAAGTGAAAAAAATCTGGAGTGACTCCTCCACTCGACTTTTCGAACATTGTGTATAATTAACGGTTTTGTAGATAAAGTAAAGTAAGAGGAGTTGTTAATAAGCAAAAGAGAGAAAATTATAATAGAGTGTTTGAGTATTTTTCTCCAAATAGTACACGATGTTTAATTTAACGCTATTGAACTTTGAGCCCATAGATCATAATGATTAAAAATTTTTCGTTGTGTCCCTGTAAAAACCTATAAGTGCTCGATTCACAAAATTCTTATAGTTAGTACAATAGTAACTTACAATATTCGTATAAATTTTCAGCTAAATTGAATAAAGGGTTTAGACGCTATCGCACTTTTAAAAATTTGGTCCTATTGGCCATAATGATAAAGAATTTTTCTTTGTGTCCCTGTAGAAAAACTGTAAGTGCTAATTTCACCAAACTCTACACAGTTCATGCAACTGTGACCTAAAATATGTGTATATTTTTTTGATCAGTTTAATAAGGCGTTTAGACGCTATCATACTTTAAAAAATTTGGCCCCATAGGCCATAATAATAAAGAATTTTTCTTGGTGTCCCTTTAAAAAAACTATAAGTGCTAGATTCACCAAAATCAATAGGGTTCGTTCTACTGTGACTTACAACATACGTACGAACTTTCAGCTCATTCGAGCGAAGCGTTTCGACGCTAGCGTGTTCACACACACACACATACATACATCAACGTAAAAATAGTGAAAACGGACTCAGGGAACCTCAAAACGTATAGAAAAATCAAAATCTCTAATTCGGATTTTTGACATGATTACAATACTTTCCTTATATACGTATGTTCGGAAAGTAAAAATAAAAATCTGATGTGGGCACCACATGACTTCCTTATACACTTTTAGAAATATACATAATGTTAAAAAACATTGACATTGGACCCGAAACAGTTGGCTAAAAATATTTTTAAAAAATGAATTATCACCGTGTTCTGAGCTTTTCTGAAAGTTAGCTAAAAACCGATTGCAAGATTTGTACTGGTAACGCTGACGAAGGCAGCAGGGACCCGAAAAAATTGGCTAAAAGTATTAAAAAAAGGACTTTTACCATGTTCTGAACTATTCTGAAAGTTTCAAATGTCTACCTAGTCGGGAAGTTAGTTAAATAATTTTTTTGTTGGACCATATAAACGCTGCCGAAGGCAGCAGGGACCTGAAACATGTGGCTAAAAGTATTAAAAAGATGCATATTCACCGTGTTCTCAACTATTCTGAATGTTTCAAATGTCTAGCTAGTCGGGAAGTTAGTTAAATAAATTTTCTGTTGAACCATGTAAACGCTGCCGAAGGCAGCAGTGACCCGAAACAATTGGCCAAAAATATTTTAAAAATGCATTGTCACCGTATTTTGAGCTTTTCCGGAAGTTTTAAATGTCTAGCTAGTCGGGAAGTTAGTTACAAATCGATTCCAAGATTTGAACTGGTAACGCTGCCGAAGGCAGCAGGGACCCTATACAGTTGGCTAAAAGTATTTAAAAAATGCATTTTCACCGTGTTCTGATCTAATCTGAAAGTTTCAAATGTCTAGCTAGTCGGGAAGTTACTTAAATAAATTTTCTGTTGAATCGTATAAACGCTGCTGAAGGCAGCAGGTATCAGAAACAGTTGGCTAAAAATATTTAAAAAATGCATTGTCAGCGTGTTCCGAGCTTTTCTGAAAGTTTCAAATGTCTAGCTAATCGGAAAGTCAGTTAAATTGCAAGATTTGTCTAAACCGTTTTTGAGTTATTACCGTTTTTTGATACATTATGGCCAAATTTTTGTCATTATGAACCTAATTTTCCTAAATATCTCCAAAACGGAAAATCATAGAAAGTCCAAAAAGGGAGGTGCACAACTAGATGTTATAACAAACCTATGTACCAATTCGCAACTTTCTACGTCCAACCGTTTTTGAGTTATGCGACATACCCACACACAGACACACACACACACACATACAGACGTCACGAAAAATCGTGTAAAATCCCTTATATCTCTAAAACGAGAGCTCGTGTTAAGATGACACTTGCAGGTATGCAACTAGACATCATGAAAGTCACACGTATAAATTAGCAACATTCAGCGATCATTCGTTTTCGAGCAATGTGAAATACAAAATCCATTTCGAAAATCGGGATTACTATACTTCCTTATACTTTGTATAAGGAAGTAAAAATGACAATAAAATTAAAATTTCATGAAAGATCTTGAAATTTATTTTCAGCAATTTAGAAATATATTAGAAATATATAACCCCTAACATATCTGAATTCTTTTATGTGGTTTACGAACGAATGGCGAAAGCTTTTCATTCCATATTTTCTGCGAAACATGTCTACGGATATATATATGTTAACTATGCTAAGTGTGTTTTAATGATGTTAAAATGTACTAAGGAGAAATTTTAACCACAGACGCTATGTACTGGAATTCTTTTGTGTGTCCCATGTATATAAACCATTTGTGTGATATCGATTAAAATTCTTATATAACATCCCTACATGACACAGATCTATAATTATAAACTTGGTCTGTTTCTTATGCGTTTTTTTTTTTTTTTTTTTTTTTTTTTTTAAATGTTACACACACACACACACACACACACACAAAGGCTATTCGATACACATATACCAACTATCAAAAATTTAATTTTCGGATTCTGAATGCCTCAAAATATGTAATAATAATGAAATTTTACTTCAAAAATTTAACTTTCAAAACAATATATTCTCTACTACAAGTGGATAAGAGGAAATAAGTAAAATGTTTACAAACTGCTTAAAAAATATATATTGATCGTATATATATATATATATATATATATATATATATATATATATATATTAGATACAGCATTTTAAATCAGAAATATCTAAAATTGCGATCAATGATATTTTTTTTTAATTAAATGTTTTATTTATTTAACTCTTGTATAAGGGAATATATTTCAAGTGCCACAAAATGCTCTGCTGCTTTCACACTACATACATACCGACACTTTTTTGACTGGTGAAGCATCGTTTTTCAACTGTTTTCAGGCAGAAAATATTGTCAAATGCTTTTATGTATCACGACGTTGTTTGCAAACTTCACGACATTTCAATCCATATTTTTTTTCTATTATTTTTACTTTCCGAACATACATATGTAAAGAAAGTATTGTAATCATGAGAAGGATAAAACTTCGACTTTGAGATTTGGGTGAGTCTATACGTTTTGAGGCCCCCTGATTTCATTTTTGATATTTTTAGAGTGACGTGTGTGTGTGTGTGTGTGTGTATGAATGTGAGTGAACACGATAGCGTCTAAACGCCTTTTCAAATGAGTATATTTTAAGTCCTCGTTGCGCGAAACCGTATCGATTTTCATGAATCTAGCAACTGTAGTTTTTTAGAGTGCACAAAGAAAATTTCTAAATCATTATGGCTATAGGCTAAAATTATTTAAAGGGCGATAACGTCTAAATGTTTTATTTGAATAAACTGAAAATTTATAAACATGTTATAGGTTACCATCGCATGAGCAGTGTAGATTTTGTTGAATCTAGCACTTACAGTTCTTTTTCTTTTTTTACATGGACACAAATAAATTTTTTTTATCATTATGGCCTACAGACCCAAACTTTTTAAAGTGCGATAGCGTCTAAATTCCTTAATCGATTGAACTGAAAATTTATACACAAGTTATAGATCACCGTCGAACAGACTGTGCCTATTTGCACCGCATAGGGTACGCGTTTTTAACACGTTAATGAAATGACATTCAACAACTTAAAATATATTTCGAGTAGTTTTCCTTCAGCCCCTAATATATACGAATCCTTTGGTGTATCCTGTAAATGAATGAATGATTGAATACTCTGTTCTGCGTTAATCATGTTTTTGAGCATAGAAAAAATATATGCGGATGTGTACGTACATCATTATATTTAGTGCAATCTGAAGAAGTTAAAATGCTTTCTATACTTGAGATTTCTGCCTATGTATTATACTGGATGTTCCTCTACACGAATCATTTTTCCGGTCTCAATAAAAAGTTTCATTAATGTCCAAAGTACAGGGTGGTCCGAAAAACATGATAGAAAGTATTTTAAGTTCCTGATTTCAAATGTACTGATATAAGTATAATTCTTCCATATCGCAATTGCACATATATTGACATTTAGGGTGAATGTTTGATTACCGGAAATAATGACTAACCAATATGGAATCACTGACCTTGGAAAAACGATTATTTATCGCAAGAAGAGTTTTTGAGGTGCCATTGAGGTACGGAAAATCCTCATCTCAGTGTCGTCTCACGACTGTATTCACAAACGGTCACGGTGTGGTGTGCCATATCGTCGAAGCGGATGAATGGTCCGATATCCATTGACGGTAAGGTCACGGGAGTGAAATATCGAGAATTTCTAGAGCGTCACTTTGGTCCTGAAGCTGGCTGTCTCAAAATGACGCGCCAGTACTGGTTCATGCAAGATAGGGCTCTTCCCCATAGAACTGCTGATGTCTTCATGTGGTTTAAAACGACGTTTAGTGAGCGTTTGATTGCATTGGATGCAGACAAATTCACGGGGCACGGGATAGAGGGGTCCCTATATAGTCCGGACCTAAATCCGTGCGACTTCTTCTTATGGGTTTACACCAAGGACAGAATCTATAGGAATCCCCTTATTCACTTGAGGGCCGAAAATCGACCATCAGAAATGAGACTGATGCACTTGATTCCGACACACTCCAGCGCTTTATGCCAGAGTTTAAGAACTGGCTTTATAACACTATAGTCAGGGACGGTAGACATTTCGAGCACCTTGTATATTAAATGTCATTCATATCTTTATTCAATAACATAGGTTTCATGTTCTTGCATATTTTATTTTTCCACAACGATCGGTTCCTTTCTATAATGTTTTTCAGACCACCCTGTACTATTCCCATAGGACACAGACTTAGAATGTGAAATTCAAAATTTTTATAATTGTTTGTTTTTCACACTTTGTTTGACACAGCCGCTAAGAGAAACTATGAAAAAAAAAAAAAAAAAAAAAAGAAGAAAAAAAAACTTATTTTCATATTCAGGAACCACAAAACGTGGTGTACTAGCTAAAATTTCGTGTATACGACAGCAAAATAAATCCTATACTTGAAAGGAAAGAAGAATCGATGATTTTTCCTCACCTTCTAAAATAGTGATACGATGTCCTATGCCACATTCAAATTCTGCTAAGAACTAAGGAAAAGCTTGCATGAAATATATTTACTAGTGGATCTGCAGATCAAGAGCCTCAACGTCTTATTTGCATCACACATTATTCATTTTTTTTTGGTTGGGGGGGCAGAGGGGGGTTACGAGGGGGCAAAATATGGACATCCCTTTTAGCGCTTAATTTGTCCTGAGAATTCTATGAAAGCTGCGGTCACGAATTTTGGTGCATGGATTGTTTATAAGTATTCGACACCTAAAGTAACGGAATTTACAGACAGAAGGCAAAAACACCTTTGTAAGCATAACTCGGTTCCAAATTACTTCACAGTAAAGAAATTGCACATGAGGAGACTATACATGAGACATGCGTTTAAATAAAATACTATCTGCGATTTAGGAAATTTTCATTTTTAAGGGAAGGGAGGGGACAATCGATTTTTAGCGGGAAATTTTGGAAATTCATGATTTTTGTGTAAAACTCTACCAAAAATGGAACAAATATGTTGAAAACAGCCATGCGTCTTCTTTAGGGTATTTCCAAAACACGTTTTGATTTTTTGAGATCTGCTATTTTTTTTTTTTTGGGGGGGGGGGGAGGGGTGTGTGTGTTACGAAGGGCAAATTCGAGACACCCATTTTAGCGCTAAATTTGTACTAAGAAATTTATGAGAACTGCGGTCACAAAGTTTGGTGCTTGGATTGTTTATATGTATCCGACCCCTAAAGTAACAGGATTTATTAGAATATCCCCCTCCCCCTTTCGAGCAGGGGTGCAGGAAAAAAAAGGAAAACGTTTGCAAGTATAACTCGGCCCCAAATTACTTCACGGGTAAAGAAATTGCACATGAGAAGACTAGACTTGAGTATAAATAAAACATTATGTACGATTTTGGAATTCTTGATTCTTACAGGAGGGAGGGGGGAAATCATTTTTCGGGAGGAAATTTCAGAAATTCTGTATTTTTGAGTAGAGCTCTACTGAAAATGGCACAAACATATAGAAAACAGCCATGTGTCTTCTTTGCAATATTTCCAAAAACACATTTTCGTTTTTTTTTTTTTTTTTGGGGGGGGGGAGGGGGGAGGCCTTACGAAGGAACAAATTCGAGACCTCCCTTTTAGCGCTAAATTTGTCTTGGGAAATCTACGGGATCTGCGGGATTTCGTAAAACTTAGTAAGAAGGCAATGAGGACCCGGACTCCTCACGTTGCGAGCGGGAAACCTCTATCGAACACAGCGGCATATTTCACTTAGGTTATTTATAATGATATGGGACTTTCCCAATTCATTTAAATAGTGCCCTGCAAAGCGGGCAAAGCCTGCTATTATATGTAATATATAAATATACGTATATATCTATCTCTCTATATACAAGGTAAGTCAAAATGAATATAGTGATTACAAACGGCTATAACTATTTAATGAAAAAGAATTTATCGATAAGATTAACACAGAATGTAGACGGAACTCCAACATTTTGTATACATACGTCATAGATGTTCTATGCGACTTCCCTTGGTCACGCAGACAACATCTAGGCGGTAGTCCATTTCACGCCATACATTCTGAAGCATTTGTTCAGTCACCGACGCAAGCGCATTACAAATGCGTACTTTGAGACCCTGCGATTTTTATCTATGGGTTTATGTGAAAAATAGAGTGTATGTTCTTCCCATGCCCAAAACAATTGAAGAACTCAAAGTACGCATTTGTAATGCGCTTGCTTCGGTGACTGAACAAATGCTTCAGAATGTATTGCGTGAAATGGACTACCGCCTAGATGTTGTCCGTGTGACCAAGGGAAGTCACATAGAACATCTATGACGTATGTATACAAAATTTTGAATTTCCGTCTACATTCTGTGTTAATCTTATCGATAAATTCTTTTTCATTAAATAGTTATAGCCGTTTGTAATCACTATATTCATTTTGACTTACCCTGTATATTGACTCGCTACGTAAACAGAAACGTTTCTGAGGGGAGGGAGGAGGGTGTGCCGCCTACCCCAATCTCTCTTTATACGTATCTGTATAATTAATAAATAAATATATATATATATATTTCTAGTAGTTGATAGTCTTGCATTAATAGCTTGTAACTTACAAGTACTTGTACCAAATTTCCTGCAAAATAATTGCATAATATATCGGAGTTATTTTGTGTGACCTTGTAAACTAATTATACCAATTCTTTGTCCGTAATTTCTAACGGAAAAATATGTTTTTAAATATTCTGATAACATTTCATTATATTTCATGGAGTGTAACCCTATTGAAATACACTTTTAAGAAATACCGTCTATCGACCGCAATGGTGCGAAATTCTTCTGTGTGTTCCGCCACAGTTAATTATATATACCGATAAAAAGAATATACCTAATTCATCATAACTCATTAATATTTCAATCTATCATTTGAATGATTACAGAATGTCATCGGAATACCTTTAGTGTGGTCCTGTAAATAATGTATTTAGTCTTTGCATGTCTTTTATTTATTTATTTATTTATAATTATTAATTTGAATAAACATGCTTTTAAGCATCTGTATAATGCATATTAATACCATTATGTTGAATGTAGCCTAAACGCGTTAAAATGCGCTTAAATAAAAATTTGTTCATTAGGCTCTAATGTCACAAAATTATTTTGTGTGTCTCTAAACACGAGATTTAAACATTGTATAAACCAGTAAAAACTATTCAACACATTCTATGTTTTTCATGAATAATCGCTCGAAATTTAACATATTTTGGATGATTGCGTGACATTGTCGAAACACTTTTGCAAGGTCATGTGCATTAATTATGAAGCCTAAGCCCATACATTTTCTACAGAAAACATTATTTTAAGCATCTCAGTAATGCGCGCTAATTTCTTTTTCTTTCTTTCTTTCTTTCTTTTTTTTTTTTTTAATGCAGAGTAACGATGTTAAAATGCGTTTACAGGAAATTCATTCGGCAGGCCGTAAGGATAACAAAAACTTTGGTGCGACCCTGTACACAATCCATGAACAATATAGACATAAAAAATTATGCATATTTTTTCTATACAGAGCCTGAACACGTGAACCAGTTTGCAAGTCAATAGGAGGATTTTTGCATCCGCTATTGCGGTACATACAAATTTTGTTCGTAGGCCGTAATGATAAGAAAAACTTTGGTGTGTCCCTGTACACGAACTACAAATAGAATACACGCCCATAACTATACAGCTAATTTTGTGTGGCTCATGAACATAGGTACCCATTTTCAAGTTAACTGTGTGATTTTTTCAGCCGCTACGCGATGCAGACAGACTCAACCCAAAATCTTTTCGAGTCTCCACATAGAGGCTTCCACATTTCGGCAATAACAATCTGTTGTAACTTTGCATTTACGAAAATGCAGCAGGAAGCACACAATATGTATCGTTTGGTAACGCATACTTATTTTTTCTTTTCCACTTTCGTTGACTATATATAGGGTAGAGAAGATATTGTTTTTCGGTCAAATTTTCGAAATTTAGCTGTTGTTGTAGTTACACGTTTTGAGGCCCCCTGAATCTGAAAAGCATATTTTTAACGGCTGGTCTCTGTGTGTCTGTTGTCTGCACGTCTCATGAACAAAAAGCAGCCGGAGATCCGAATTCGGTATTCTAAATGTGTATCATGTAGGGAGGGTACACTAAACTTTAAGTTGTGTTGTGTACAGGTGTTGTGTAAAGTGTTTTGTGTACAGGAACACCCAAGACAGTTCAAATACATTACGTCTATGAGGAATTTTCTGGTAAGTATAGTGAGACATCTATAGGTCGCCCTAAACAGAATGAACACCTTTTTAATGCATAAAAGCACTTTTTGTGTAGATTGTGGCATGGAAATCATTCATCAATCGTTCACAAGCCTACTCAAAGTATTTGGATATATACACTTGAAAATTGCTGTAATCGTAATTCGCTTTGTGTTAGATGTTTCTCATATAAGACTAAATTTAAGTACACAATGGGATGCACATGTTGTTTATTAACAGCTACCAGGCTTCGCCCGCTTCGCTGGGCACTATATTTAAAAGGTTTCCTTTTAATTGAATAATTGAAACGTTTAAATAAGTATATTTCGATTGGGGACTATTTTCTTCACAGTTTTAGTATGGGATCTCCTTGACAATATCAAACATTTTTTGAGCTTCTCGAATCTGTGCAACAAAACTATAATTAAAACGAATATTCTCGAAAACAGTCAAATAGAAATTTTAATTCTTCGAATATTCTGGAAACAGTTGAAGCTGTTACTCGTACAGTAAAAGTCACTATTCGATGAATGGTCAAATCAGAGAACGCACACGTAAGTCGTTTTCGCAGCAATCACTATAACGCACGTATGCTTCACGCACATGAACCTCCCCCCCCCAAAAAAAAATAAATAAATAAATAAAAATAAAAATCACAGACTGTGTACATCGCTGTGCATGAATCTCAGGACACACGAAACTCGGTTCCGCGGCAATCATTATCACGCATGTTAAAACCAAAAAACATCATTGGACAGCCCTACCATGCTGTGCATGAATTTGAAAACTCCCGAAACTCGGTTTCGCGGCAGTCACTATCACGCATGTTAAAACCAAAAACACATCCCTACCAGGCTGTGCATGAATCTGAAAACGCACGTAACTCGGTTCCGCGGCAGTCACTATCACGCATGTTAAAACCAAAAAAACATCACTGGACACCCCTACCACGCGGTGCATGAATCTGAAAACGCACGAAACTCGTTTTCGGAGCAATCCCTGTCAAGCATGTTAAAACCAAAAAAAAAAAAAAAAAAAAAAAAAAAAAACATAACTGGACACCCCTACCTCAAATCAATGAAAATCAAATAAAACAATCAAATCTCTCGTAATTCCTCATAACGTAGCTGTAGTTCAATGCAAAACACATTCAAATCAATGAAAATCAAATAAACAAATCAAATCTCTCGTAATTCCTAAAAACGTAGCTCTAGTTCAACGTAAAATGCACTAAAATCAAAGGAAATCAAACAAATCTTTCGTAATTCCTCATAACGTAGCTCTTGTTCAACGTAAAATACACTCAAATCAATGAAAATCAAATAAACCAATGAAATCTCTTGTAATTCCTCATAACGTAGCTGTAGTTCAATGTAAAATACACTCCAATCAATGAAAATCAATTAAACCAATAAAATCTCTCCAAAGATTCTCCATTCTACGTCATTATAGAAATGGGAAGTTTTATTTTCACAGTTTTATTAATTAAAAGAAAACTAATCAAAAATTCGAAAATCTGACTTCGATGGGCACCTTTGTGTTAAATCCCGTGACTGTCCGAGCTACCGTTTTTGAGAACAGTGAAATATACATATATATATATATATATACAAACATTGCTCTTTTAATAGTATAAGATATACAGAGCTACCCAAAACAGCTGAAGGATATCATCTATTGAATGTAACACATGGAATTGTTTTGCTACATTTCATTATGCCGACGAACACTGCATACATAACTATACTGTAAACAAAGTATTTGTAAAAGTTTTATTTTAAACTATTTTTTTCTGTAACGTCACGACTTGAGGGTCCTTGATCACGAGAGTGTAAATTTGAGCGGTTGATCTGTATGTCTATCTGTTGTCAGCATAACTTGAAAATAAATACCTGCAGGAAATTCAAATGAGCATTTTAAAGTTCGTATTAGGCTGTCCCTTGAAAATTTTGATCAAGATTGGCAAATTAATAACACCCTCGATTTTTTTTTTTTTTTTTTTTTTTTTTTTTTTTTTAAATGTAAGCACTGTAATTGATCGGGTAGCTACCCCTACCCCCTACCCCTCCTCACAGACTTATATGTCGAATAAAGTTGCTCTTGAGTCTATTTTCGGTTGTTTTTAAAGTACATTGAACTTTATTACCTTACTTTATAGATCTTAAGACTTAATAGACAATCTGTCTTTATAATATTGAAATGTAGGGTAAGAGAAAGTCGCGTGAGTGACACACAATGCCTTTTGTAATATTTGTATAAAGAAATAGCATTTAAAAAAATAAATGTACCTATGTCTGTTAGACTAATGGTTTTCAATGATTGTGACCCTACATAAAAACTAGTTGGCATAGGTGGACTCTGCTCAGTTCCCCATCATATGTATGGTCTCATAAATTTCTTGTACAGGACATATTATATACATGTTAAGAGAAATGAATTTGACCAAACGCTTGACACAGTGACGAACGAAATCCTCGCCTAACAGGCTACCCACCATTCAGTTCGATATCTTATTATAATTTATTAATTTATTTTATTGGGGTCAATTTCATAGTTTATTTTCATGCTACTATTTCCAATTTAACTTTCCCAAAAGTGCGTATTTATATGAAATATCGCCTCATTTTGCTATGTTGATAAAAATCTTAAATTTCGAATAACTTACGACATTTTCCTATTAGAATATTTTTAGTCAATCATGTTCATACAAGTATCATAAATGTTATTTTGAAATTGTCTGATATATTTATGATCCTAAAAATGGACGTTTATGTTCGATTTTGCCTTATTCTACCATTTTAAGTAAATCGTAAATTCCACATAACTTACAAATTTTTTAAATTGGAAAATTCATACTCTATAGTATTCATGTCAGTATCCTAAATAATATTTCAAAAGTGGTCTGACATCTTTATGATGAAAATATCCCTCAAGTTTGACGTTTGTGTAAAATTTTGCCCTATTCTGTTATGATAAGAAATTCGTAAAATTCTAATAACTTACGAAATTTTTATATTGGAAAATTCATAGTGAATAATATTCATGCCAGTATCCTAAATAAGATTTCTGAAATAGTCTGACATCTTTACGATGAAAATATTCCTAAAAATTGACGTTTATGTGAAATTTTGTCTTACTCTGCCATGTTAAGAAATTCGTAAATATTCAATAACTTGCGAAATTTTTAAAGTAGAATGTTTATAGGAACTGATGTTCATTCCGGCATCAAAACGGATATTTAAAAACTGGTCTGACATTTTTACAGCAAAAGGTTTTCATTTAGTGCAAGTTTAAGTAAAATTTTGGCCTATTCTCCCATGTTAAGAAAATCGTAAATTTCGAACAACTTATGAAGTTCTTTAATTCGAATGCTGCAAATAAATAGGGTTTTTGCCAGTGTCTAAAGTAATATTTTTAAACTGGTCTGACATCTCTGCGATCATTTGTTCGTGAGATATCGTGTAAACAGACTAACAAACTAACGGACAAACACACTAACAGACTGACACACTAACAGACACCCTTAAACAGACACCATACAAATTTTGTCATTTTCGGATTCCTCACACCTGAAAACGTGTAAAAAAGTCAAAAAACCGAGGTCGAAAATTTTCACGATTACCTAAGTTCCCCATACCTATAGTATAATGGGGAAGTAATAAGTATTGCTATTATTATTATACAATTGATTTTTTGATTTTTTTCAATAAAATAAATAATTTAATTTTAAGTAAAAAATAAATAAATAACAACAAATTTTACGCTCGATAAATTTATTCGCCCATAAATATATGCAGTTTCAAAATTTTAGTATTTAATTGTATTAAATATTATCTTATATCGCAAGTGTCATTTCACTCATCCTAGTTTTAGAGGTTAAACCTCATCAATATTTTCGTATTAGTAAATTTAGACTAAAAGTAATAAAGGAGCTTTTTTATTTGTTTGTGTATTTATTAGTTCCCCCATCATACTATAGGTATGGGGAACTTAGGTAATCGTGAAAATTTTCGACCGCGGTTTTTTGACTTTTCTACACGTTTCAAGTGTGAGGAATCCAAAAATGACAAAATTTCTATGGTGTTTATCTGTAGGGTGTCTGTTAGTGTGTCAGTCCGTTAATGTGTCAGTGTGTTAGTCCGTTAGTTTGTTAGTCTGTTAACACGATATCTCACGAACAAATGATCGCAGAGAGGTCAAATTAGTTTTAAAATATTACTTTCGATACTGGCAAGAAGTCTATTCATTTGCAACATTCGAATTTAAAAACTTCGCAAATTATTAGAAA
Source organism: Salticus scenicus (assembly GCA_963930645.1). Lineage (NCBI taxonomy): Eukaryota > Metazoa > Arthropoda > Arachnida > Araneae > Salticidae > Salticus > Salticus scenicus. Next base: position 297,965,270 of record OZ005655.1, on the reverse strand, counting down.
TTTACGATTTTCTTAACATGGGAGAATAGGACAAAAATTCACTTAAACGTGCATTTAATGGAAACTTTTTACTGTAAAAATGTCAGACCAGTTTTAAAATATCAGTTTTGATGCCAGAATGAACATCAGTAACTATGAATATGCTACTTTGGAAATTTCGCAAGTTATTGGAAATTTACGAATTTCTTAACATGGCAGTATAGGGCAAAATTTCACATAAACGTCAATTTTGAGAGATATTTTCATCGTAAAGATGTCAGACTACTTTTGAAATATTAATTAGGACACTGGCATGAATATTAATGACTATGAATTTTCCAATATAAAGGTTTCGTAAGTTATTGGAAATTTACGAATTTCTTAACATCGCTGAATAGAGCAAAATTTCACATAAACGTCAATCTTGAGGAATATTTTCATCGTAAAGATGTCAAACCACTTTCGAAATATTATTTAGGATACTGGCATGAATATCATAGACTACGATTTTTCCAATTTAAAAAATTCGTAAGTTATTTGGAATTTACGATTTACTTAACATGTCAGAAAGGCAAAATTGATCATAAACATCCAAAACAACTTCAAAATGACGTTTATGATATTTGTTTGAACATGATTGAATACAAATATTCTGATAGGAAAATTTCGTAAATTATTCGTAATTTACGATTTTATCAACATATAGCGAAATTGTAAATTTTTCATATAAATATGAATTTTGAGGATTATTGCATTGGAAATAGTAGCATGAAAACTAAACAACGGAATTGACCCCGATAAAATAAATAAATAGATTAGAATAAGATAAATATATCGAAGTGAACGGTGGATAGCCTATTTGGCGGGGACTTCATTCTGTCACTGTATCAAGCTTTGGTCAAATTCATTTCTTTTAACATGATTATAATATGTCTCGCACTAGAAATTTCTGAGAACATAAATATGATGGGGAACTGAGCAGAGTCCACCTATGCCAACTAGTTTTTTCTTTAGAAAATGAAATACTAACTACGATTGCATTTAAATTTACATAATTTTCATTTTATTATAATTTATTATTATGACTCAATATAAAAATCAACAATGCTATAACGCAATTATATTAAATTATTTCTATTACTGTTGTCGGCAAAAATATTTTAAATTAATTAATAACTTCTCGATTCAATTAATTAATAACTTCTCACTCTTTTCTCTCTTAGGTAACTAACTGAAATCGTTGCTGAAAATGGAGGTAAGACGTGCTTTTTCCTTAGAATCGTTTTTTGCAGGTTCTCGTAAGAAGAGGATGGACATCGTGTACGGCGGACGTGGACATTCTGCTGAAGCTATGAAAACGGGCGGTGAAGAAAAGGGAGCTCTCAAACAGGTAACTTGGGCGGAGGAGCTGGTGCAGGAAATTATGATTAGTCCTGCACCTACTCCTCCACCCTGGCCACCAGTTAAAATTAAGTGGTGGCAAAGGTGCTTGGCATTCATGTGTATCTGCTACGAAGTAGATTTTTAAATTGTAAACAATCGCCCTCAACTTTTTAAAATTTATTTTCTAATGAGCTTTCTTTTTCAAAATTTAATTTCGGAATTACTATTTCAAATGTGTAATTACGCGGATGTTAAAATTTCAGAAAGAGATATTTGTGTAGGTTTCTGTCAGAAAGAATTGTAATTGATTGTCGTTGGAACTATTGAGCCTTCACAACTCAGCCAAAATGCAAAATAATATTTTTCCTTAATAATTTTACATTCATTTTTATAAAATCGCGAAGTTAAATTCTGCATAAATATGTGTAAAAAAAAAGGTTAAAAAATGATGACAATTTTTGATTAAATTATATAATATACTACAACAAATTAAAAATTTGCAATATTATAGTATAGGTTCCAGTCTAATATGGGGAACAGACTCGACTCCAAATGTTTCGCTAACTCACCAACAACTGTTTAGGCAAACTAGCTAAAGAATTTCTACTAAGTCGCCATCAGAATTTTTATGCCCCCGCGTTAATATTAATTAATGTGTTATGTGTCATTAATTTGTTCTCTTTTTTTTTTTTTTTTTTTTTGAGAATTTGTTTAATTTAAAATTAATAGTTTTCAAAATTTTGCTGGAAATATTTTAAATGGTTCCTTTTTCTTGAATTTTCGCCAATTCTGCAGCATCTAGTACTACCTAAGTCTAGCTCCGATAACAGAAAAATGCCTCTCCAGGTATATTAAGAATAGAGTTATATTGGGAAAAAAATATTTTGTTGGTTACTTTGACGCCAAGTGACAAAACTCAGGATTCCATCATAAATCTATTTCTTTTTTCCTTTTTTAAAAGTCATTTTATAATTTGTAATTTGACACGCTGCTAGGCTTGAAAAGGCTCCTAGGCCGAAAAACGACTGTAACGACTACTATTCGGTGCCAAATTTTCAAAAATCGCATAGATTGATCCTGCACCAAACCTGTTTAAATAGTTTATCAAAAGGCTGACAGTAAGCTTGCACGTATCTCTTTCCCCCGTGTTTTCAGAAAAATTATTTTGTCTGCTTCGTAGCATCACTTGTTTGCTTTTTAAGTCTTTATAATAATATCTTATGATCTGTTAGTTTCTTTTGAAGTGAAATTTTATTAATTATTTATAGTGTAAGTAATTTTTAAGTTTATGATTTATTGTATTTAAGCGGCCATTTTTCTGTATATATCTAAATTGTATTTAATTAGTTTTCTGTAGTTTTAAGTACAACCTATGGAAAAAAATTCTTTTTTCGGCCTTTTATATGGAATGCTTAAATTATCTTACAGATCTAAATTTTATTTTCTATTTTTATGTAGTTTTAAGCACCACATATGAAAAAAAAAATATTCTTTTGGCCTTTTCTGACTGGTAAAATTATCCTAAAGATACAATAGTTTTAAAATAGTCTTAAAATAAAAATAATAACACACAACATGAACAACACGAACAACACAAACAACACAAACAACATTACACAATAAAAAATAGCAACACAAATCTTTGGCTCTCGAAGGATTCCGAAATGGTAGGCGTGTCTCAGCAACAAGTGTTCTTCAGCTTCTTCCTCGGACTTCTCTGTTTATAGACAAAATGAGTTTCATCCAGTAGTGTCAGCAGCTCACTTATCCAGCATAAAAGAAATTGTGGCAGATGTAACTTCTACTCTTGTCCTTTTCATTCATGGCAGCATCGAAATAAATAGGGTCTTCAGGCTACTGTGGCAGGGAACGGCAGCTTCTTCATTTCCCTTCTTCATCAGGCTATGACGATGGCTCGTTTCCTGTTTGGTTCTTCAGCGGCATCTCTTTGCTTCTTCTGCATGGGCATCCAGCATCTTCATTCCTTCAGGTTGATAAAATGCTAGTGGCTCCTTCCTTTCATTTCTTTCTAAAATAACAAATAGCTTTTTTTTTTTTTTTTTTTTTTTTTTTTTGTGTGTGTGTGTGTGTGTGTGTGTGTTAACGTCAGTTTGCGGTCTCCGGCAGCACTGTAATCGATAATCGCCAAAATAGAATTAAAAAAAAAAAATATATATATGAAAATGTAATAATTAAAATAAATGTTTGTGTGATTTTTAAATAAAGGGTGTGTGTATTTATATTTTTAAAAGGACGAAAGGATTTTATTTTAAAATGTGTATATGTATTTAATATCAGAATGCGAGTATGTATGCTAAAATGTATGTACATTTATAAATTATGAATATTTGTTAACCGTTTGCAAGAATCAATGGCGTTTTATCGCACGGGGGCCGCAAAAATGACGTAAGCACTTTTTTTAAATCGATTCCTCATAGCTCTTGTGTATTTATGAGAAATCGAAAAGGGTTTTTTGCATAATGGGACAAATGATAGAGCTTGTTTTGAAAGCTTCGTGCGCGTACAAAAAAGCAGAGCTGGCTTAGTAATAATAAGTTGATCGAATTATAACTTTAGTAATTATTTAGATTCTCTAATAACATAAAATTACTCGCTCTTTTTTTGTCATTGTTATAATAGTATGTGCTTTTCGAACATCTAATTTTGATAGAAAGGCAAAATAAAACAAAATGAAATCATTTCACCTCAAAGGAGTTTTTTAAACGGAAATTGGATTTAATTTTGCTTAAAGTATTGAACCTGTAAGTGAGAAAGCAACTTTTAAATTATTTTATTTTATTTTATTTTTTATTAATATTATTATCAACATTGCTTCACATTAAATTCAATTATTTTTAACTACCTAAATTAAGATACTTATTATTATTATTATTATTATTTTATTATGTATCGCATTAATCAGTTATGAAAAGAAATAGTAAAATTGAAATGAATGTCTGTTCGAAAAAGTTTAAACAAAAACGAAAAGTGGAAGAGAGTGTTCGTGCAGTTAGACTAAATACATAAGATCTTATATATTTTTTTATTGAAGTATAAAATTAAATCAAAAGATCGCTACATTTTAAAAGTAACACTTAAAATTTAATTTAAATTAGGATGGAAAAGTATTTTTTATTTAAATTTTTATTTATTTTTCTCTCAATGAAATCGAATGATTTCATTTCAGTTTATTAAACATAGTTTTCGAATTTTTGAATCCGAAATTAATTTATTTCCCATTTTGGGGATATTGAAGCTTGAGAGGATACCAGTAGGTCAGCTCTGCTGCGGGGGGTGGGGGGCCCTTCCGACGAGGCTCCACCTTAACGTGGTGGAAGGGTTTAAGAGTGCCACTTCGATGTAAGGCAAAATTAAGAATGACGCATATTCGGAAAGAATAATAATTCCAGTCAATTTTTTATTTTCAAAGGCATAAAACGCGTTTTTCAAATCGAATGCCGTTTGAAGCATTTACTTAGCTACTTAAAAAGATATATATATATATATATATGTATATTATAAAACGAAAGAGATGTAAAACATTTTTCCCGTACATTAAAACAATCCTGAGATTGGAAATTAAATTTGACTTGTAATGTTTGAAGATATACAAACGAAGTGACACTCGAACTAAGAGAGCCTCAAAATTTAGCAGATACTTCTTCAGTTGCACTTTAATTGATAACTAGCAGGTCTGCCCGGCGTTGCGCAGGTTGAGGTAGTATTTATAGAATTTTAAATCAATGAAAGGATAGAACAAAGGTGTCAAATAAAAAGAGAAATGATGAAACGCTTCAAGAAGTCGTTAATAGAAAATATTTCGAATAAATTAATAAATAATTACAAAAATACAGCTTTAATATTGTCGATTTTAAACGTTTTTTGTCCATTTTTGCGATGAATTGAAATAGCTAACGCAAATACGTAACTAAAGAGCTTGGCGAAGAACGTCTGAGCTACTTCCAATGAGATATATAAAGTAGAGTGATAAATGGTAACCCTTGAGAAGGTCCAAGATGAGTCATGTGACATGCTCTCCTTGCACCTGCGTATTCGGTGGTTCCCTTGGTAACAGCTTATTTTCAGTAAATTTCTATGGCAACGGTTTGGAGATTGTTCTTCGCATAAGTCATAACCGCCAATGTTTTTGCTTACTTACGTAGTTTAATATTCTTTTGTTCTAAATCATTTTGATTTTGATTTTACTTCTTTTTTATTTCGTGTAGTTGAACTTTAACCGACAAAATGCTTAAAATAGTTGAAAAATTATTATTCGTTGTTAAATTTAGCTCTTTAAAAGTTTAAATTTTCTTTTATAAACACTTTTAAACTTTGTTGGGAAACGATGAAATAAAAGGTATTTTATTATTTATTAAAATGTGAAATATGTGTAAAATTATTTTAAAAACAATTTATTTCGGTCATAGGACTGTCATGTTACCTAATAATAATGATAATTTGTCGAACTGATATTTTAAATGCCAAAATAGCGATAAAGGGCCAAACACAGCAACCTATTGGAGCATGTCACGGGATTCATCTTGAACCACGGAAAGCTAATCCTTCATCCATTGAATCAGCACTCTAATTTATATATCTTGTTGGCTACTTCAGGGGCAAATTTCAAATGTTGCCAAAGGGGTTCGACACTAAAGCTGTTTCATAAATGAAATTATACTTAAAAAAGAATTAAATAGCACGCTTTTATTAAAATGTGAACTAAAAAGTACAAAAATCTTTTATAAATGTAAAGTTTTTTTTTTAGATAGCGGTAAGATGTCGCACAACTCGATATAACCTGATCCTCGAATTAAACTTCGAATAAGAATAAAATATTGATAAAAATACTGATACATATAACTTACTTTGATGGGGAAAAAAGCGTCGGGTGCTCACTATTTGCATTTTTGTCATTACTCTATAAAAATGTCATCAATCAAAAAATTATGACAACTAAAGTCAAGCACCTCACACACTTTTTCCATTAAAGTAAATTATTTATCGGTATTTTTATCAATATTTTATTCTTATTCGAAATTTAATTCGAGGATTAGGTTATATCGAGTTGTGCGACATCTTACCGCTATCTAAAAAAAACTTTACATTTATAAAAGGTTTTTGTACTTTTTAGTTCACATTATAATAAAAGCGTGTTCTTTAATTTTTCAAAGTATAATTTTATTTTATTTTATTTATTATTTTATTATTTATTCATTTATTTATTTTTTGTCCTATAATTATTGACACGCAATTATTTTCATTTTATGAAAATATCATTTATTCCTTTTAAGTGTTAAACAAAAATGATTCTATACATAATGACACTTAAGTCTTTTCATTTTAATAAGATATAACTTTACTACTCTTTTAGCACTAAAGCAAAACTGGACTTATAAGTTGTGTTGGTTGGTTGGTTGAAGTATTTAAGGCCGATTGACTCCGTATGTGACCTAGGCCTATAGGGGAAATGCCCTCCGTGGAGGTCTTTCTAAAGGTTCCTAGCCCGTATTTACGCAAGTTTCGGAGGAAACCATGGAAAACTCCGAACGGCTAGGTCGATGAGCGCGACCTGGGATCAAACCCGGCACCTCCCATCTACCAGCTTTGAGCGCAGAACTGCTCGGCCGCTGGTGGGCCGAACTTATAAGTTATGTTGGTCCCTGTGTGTGTTTCCATGTGTGCGTGTTACTAGCCTATCTCAAAAACAAACAGCAGCAGACGTCCAATCTCGGTATTTTAAATCTGTGTGATACATTGATACTTTACTAAACTTCTCTTTGAGATCAAGGAAAGTATTCGTGTATAGGGACATTCAAGACAATCCAATGGAAGAAATTTCTAGACAGTAGTGTAACATCGCCTTAAATGAAATGGAATGAACATTTTATTTTATTTTTCACGCATAAAACTCTTTATTTTTATTTTTATTTATTTATTTATTTATTTATTTTATTTTATTTATTTATTTTATTTTATTTTATTTATTTATTTATTTATCATGATTGTGGTATGGAAATCATTCATCATTCGTTTACCGAACTACCCAAAATATCTGGATATATTGGGGCTACGATTGGAAACTGCTGGAAATACATCTCATTTTGTGTTAGATGTTTTTCATACAGATCTCATATTAAGTATGCAATGTGATGTTCATATAGTTTATAGACAACACAGAAGGCTCTCCAGAATTAAGCTAAAAGGTCTTTTCTAATGAATGTAATTGATGGAGGTGTTTTGCAACACATTTCTATGTCCACGAACACTGCTCAAAATAATTTTTAAAATAATTTTACATACCTAAACAGCAAATGAAATATTTCTGAAATTTCTATTTTCAACTCTGCTTTTTGCGTAATATTACGTTTCAAGTTACCCTGAATACGATAGTGCAATTTTTAGCGATTAATCTGTATGTATAAGTATTATCAACATGACATAAAAACGAATATCAAATACACACAAACATTTTCTAAAAATGGTTAAATCGTGTTCTGTCCGTCTCAAAACGTGTAAATCAATCGATAACCAGAAGTCGAAAATTTTTACTCCAATACTTTCTTCTACTGATTTTAGAAAAAAGTATAAATAAATAAAAATTTAAAATTTCTACTACTTCATTCAAAGATGTGTATTTGAAAGAAATATTCGTTTCGAAAACTTTTTCATTTTGCTTTTAGAAGTGAAATTTTCGTAAAGTGTTGTTTTCAGAAACATTTATGCAATTTGTTAATTAATTTTAGTAAGAAGGACTATTAGTCTCAATCTACGGATAGAACGTTGTCGCCAGTTTTACGATGGTTGAACATTTATCGAAATCGAAAATTTATCGAAAATATAATTGAATAATTTGAAAGCAATGTTATAATCTGAAAGGAAAAAAAAAAAAAAAAACTCTGTTTTTGCCAGAATTCCCTCAAAATCTTTTTTTTTTTTTTTTTTTTTTTTAGAACTGAAACAAAATTCCAGGTCCTGAAAACAAGGGCTATGGATATAATCAAAAATAATTATTGGCTTTCAGGATTACACAAAAACATTCAGATATATTAAGGAAAATAATTACAAATTTCTGTAATGGCATTTTCGGTTGCATTATGCGTTCTCAACACTTCCCAACGAAATTTCAAAATAATTATAACTTCAGTTCATTGATCAGACTGTCCGTGCTTAAATTTCCAAAAATATTTTTAAAATGCATTGAAACTGCCCTATGTTATTCATGTGGCATGTATTCTGTTGAAAATAGCATAAGTAACGTAAACGGTTTGTGTGCAGATACCAAAAAAAAAAAAAAAAATAATAATAATAATAATAATAATAATAATAATAATAAAATTTTGCAGTATATGACCAGTAATTTTTTTAAAGACTATTTCATGTTATTATACTGCACACAGTATAACGAAATTAACATATATTGTTAAGATTCTTAAAGCTGGGTTTACAGGGCTGCACAAAATTATTCAGATATTACGTGATATAAAAGGAAATGGCTGTGTAAATTTTCAGTATTATAAGATTTCTTTTATTAACTACTCCTTTTCTTTTCTTTTCCTTTTTTTTTTTTTTTTTTTTTTTTGTTGTTGTTGTTGTTTACTGTATGGCAAGCATGCAAATTTTAAGCTATATACAGGACTAACAAAAGTAACTTTTAAAAATTTTTTTACCACAAAATAAAGCATAGTGTGTTTATACGAGATTCCAACCTTAACTCTTTGAGTGCTATGGACGCACATATGCGTCCAGCGAAAATCATTAATATAGACTATGGACGCAAATACGCGCTTAGCAGATGATATCAGTATGGACTATGGACGCAAATATGCGCCCGGCAAAAATGATCAGTGTACTATGCAACACTCGCATAAAGTATTCAGTCCCTGACCGCGAGTATTCAGCACTCAAAGGGTTAATAGCTTAAAACACAGCAAAATTTCACATAAACATCAACCTTGAGGGATATTTTCATCGTAAAGATATCAAACCACTTTTTAAATATTATTTTGGATACTGTCATGAATATCATAGACTATGATTTTTCCAATTTAAAAAATTCGTAAGTTATTTGGAATTTACGAGTTACTTAACATGTCAGAATAAGGCAAAATTGAGCATAAACTTCTATTTTGAGGATCATAAATACATTAGACAAATTCAAAATTACATTTATGATATTTGTTTGAACGTGATTGAATACGAATATTCTAATAGGAAAATTTCGTAAATTATTCGTAATTTTATTACCAACATAGCGAAATTGTAAATTTTTCATATAAATAGGAATTTTGAGGATTATTGCACTAGAAATAGTAGCATGAAAACTAAACAACAGAATTGACCCTGATAAAATAAATTAATAGATTAGAATAAGATAAATGTATCGAAGTGAATGGTGGATAGCCTATTAGGCGGGTATTTCATTCTGTCACTGTATCAAGCTTTGGTCAAATTCATTTCTCTTAACATGATTATAATATGTCTCGCACTAGAAATTTATGAGAACATAAATAGGATGGGGAACTGAGCAGAGTCCACCTATGCCAACTAGTTTTCAAGTGTTACAAATTTCAAGGATGTAATTAAAATTGTGTTTTCTTTCTTTTCAGAGATAATGGGGTCGGCTTTTGCTAAGTCTAAGGTAAGGAATACCTCTAGTGGTATTATTTTCCCCTTTATATTTAATGCTCTCATCTGTACTTTAGCAATGATATGTTTTTAGTAGTGTGTTGTTCACTTTATTTATGAAATTATTTTCTCAGAAACATTTTTTTTAAATTTATTTTTTCTTTCTTTCCGTCGATTTTATTTTATTCGATGTTTTCGAATGCCGTGAATCATCTGTTAACTAGACTGAAAGTACAAAACAAATTATAAATTGGGTAAGAATAGCATAAACCTGCTATACTCTTTGTATATCTTTTTGAAAAATCAATTTAAAAACAAATATATTTCCCTTTTCATTTTTTAAAAAACTTACAACGATAATCTTTAAAATTCACATTAAATAAAAAATTAAGAAGTTTTCTTCTCTCTCTCTCTCTCTCTCTCTCTCTCTCTCTTTTTTTTTTTTTTTTTTTTTTTTTTTTTTAAATATGAAATACCAGAAACTACAGTATCCCTCTTTTTTTTTTTCTCTCTCTCTCTCTTTTCACTACATATAATAACTTAAGATATTGACATGAATCCTATATGCCATATACGTACTGATATTTCGACAACTAAATTTTGGTTAACTGAATAGTAATAATTATTTTCATGGCAATATGTCAACATACATAACGATCAGTTGTCGCCGAGTCATCAATAAATGTCGCCAATGTCCAGTTATGCAACAGGATTTTGTGGTCTAACATATTTTCCTATTTTCCATTTATATTTATAAATATATATATATATTATGATACTAACAAAATGCAGGTAAAAAATTCCTTTATAAATTTAAATCCACATAACTTTAATTTTCCTTGTTTGTTTAGTAAACATGATTCATATCTCAATAGTTGACTTTAAGGTTTTCCATCTTCAAAGATGTTTCATACCTCGAGTCTCTTACAAAACACTGTTTCTTCCAGACAGCACTTGCCTCTTTCTTTTTGCCTGGCGAAAGATCGTTCTTAATTAACTCGACCTGAAACAAATAGTGATGTTTCTTTCTTTCTTCCTCTCCCAACGGCAATTTTTTAAAAAGCATTTTTCTAAAAATTATTAAAAAGCTGTCCTGCATAACTGATATCTTTAAACAAATTACAGGAGGTTATCTTCTTCAACTTTCCGTGTATTAGAAAACTGGAAACAAGCAAAGAGTTTGCGTTTAGGATATCCTAAAATAAAAGAGTATCTGCTGTTTTCACGAAGAAAAAAAAACTATTTTTGAATTGCTAGAATGAGTAGAATTTGTAGTAATTGCGATAGTTTTCATGCATTTGAAAACGTCAGAATAAACGGGGAACTTTCTTTTGTCTTAACTAATATCCCCATGGGCGCCTTCTAAAACTAGTTGGCATAGGGGACTCTGCTCAGTTCCCCATCATATTTATGTTCTCATAAATTTCTAGTGCGAGACATATTATAATCATGTTAAAAGAAATGAATTTGACCAAAGCTTGTACAGTGAGAGAATGAAATCCCCGCCTAATAGACTATCCACCGTTCACTTCCATATATTTATCTTATTCTAATCTATTAATTTATTTTATCAGGGTCAATTATGTTGTTTAGTTTTCATGCTACTATTTCCAATGCAATAATCCTCAAAGTTCATATTAATATGAAAAATTTCCAATTTCGATATGTTGATAAAATCGTAAATTACGAATAATTTACGAAATTTTCCTATTAGAGTATTCAATCATGTTCAAACCAATATCATAAATGTAATTTCGAAGTTGTCTAATGTAATTATGATCCTCAAAATGGAAGTTTATGCTCAATTTTGCCTTATTCTGACATGTTAAGTAAATCGTAAATTCCAAATAACTTACGAATTTTTTAAATTGAAAAAATCATAGTCTGTGATATTCATGCCAGTATCCAAAATAATATTTAAAAAGTAGTTTGACACCTTTACGATGAAAATATCCCTCAAGATTGACGTTTATGTGAAATTTTGCTCTATTCTGCCATGTTAAGAAATTCGTAAATTTCCAATAACTTACGAAATTTTTATATTTGAAAAATTATAGTCATTAATATTCATGCCAGTGTCCTAAATAATATTTCAAAAGTAGTCCGACATCTTCACGATCAAAATATCTCTCAAAATTGACGTTTATATGAAATTTTGCCCTATACTGCCATGTTAATGAATTCGTGAATTTCCAATAACTTGCGAAATTTTCTAAGCAGCCTATTTATAGTTAATGATGTTCATTTCGGCATCAAAACTGATATTTTAAAACTGGTCTGATATTTTTACAGTAAAAAGTTTCCATTTAATGCACGTTTAAGTGAATTTTTACCCTATTCTTCCATGTTAAGAAAATCGTAAATTTATCATAACTTACGAAGTTTTTTAATTCGAATGTTGTAAATAAATAGGGTTCTTGCCAGTGTCGAAAGTAATATTTTAAAACTGATCTGACCTCCCTGCGAATATTTGTTCATGAGATATTGTGTTAACAGTCTAGCACACTAACGGACTAACACACTAACAGACACCCTACAGACAGACACCATACAAATTTTGTCATTTACGGATTCCTCACACCTGAAAACGTATAAAAAAGTCAAAAAACCGAGGTCGAAAATTTTCACGATTACCTAAGTTCCCCATACCTATAGTAAGATGGGGAACTAAAAAATCAAGGGAGACTAAGTTTATAATTTTTTTTATATCAAAGTAATGAAAGAAAAGACAATGTGAATAAAATTTGAAAATCTAGGACAGGGACATGCCCCCTTCCTCCTCCCTCCCCATAACGACAAGTGCTCATAAATATTCGTATAAGTGTTAAACTGTTTCTGCTAATTTTCATAGATTTCGATTTTTGCAAGCGTATTTTGTTATTAAAGTTTATTACGCGATGTACTTAATAGTTCGTCTTTCAAAGCTGAACATTTGCCCAGCAAATACAGTAGAGCCACGATTAGACTTATATAAAAAGAGACGTACTGATGTACACGGATGGCTCGAAACTGGAATCAGGAGCTAAAAGTTTGGCCTTCGTCGCATATGAAAACGATCATGAAATTGCGACTTGGTCAGTGTCACTAAGAATGTGGAGCAGTGTTTTCCAAGCAGAGCTCCTGTTTATACTAAAAGCAGCAGAATGAGGTAATTACACTGTGGTAAAGTACAGTATCCGCTTGAATTGCATGTCAGCAATCTAAGCACTCTCCAAACAATTCAACACCAATAGTCTCATTTTAATAGAAATCCACATAGAAATAACCAAATCTAAATCTAGATTCGAAATCACCTCAGATAAAGTCCACACAAGCGAAGATAAAATCCATATAGGTGAAATTCGTTTCAGATTCTTATTTTTTTCTCTCCTTCTTATTTTTTTTTTTCTTTCCAAAATTCTATTTAAATAACTTACACCTAAGTCAAAATTGGATGCTTGTTCGGATTCATAAAGATGTGAGTTTGTCTTCACAGTTTATATCTCCTATTTCGCAAATTAAACAGCGCTCTCTCTCACATGAAATACTCTTCTTATTATAATAATATTGGAAACTAGGTGAGGCTTGGAACCGGAAGGGGAAGGAGGAGCCGGTTAAAAAATATTTAATTTTATCCGATTTGAAACTTTTTAAAGAGAGAGTGGCTGATGCTTTTTTACTTAGACAGCAGATTTTCTTTTGTTGTTGTTGTTGTATGTGTGTGTTTATGTGTGTGAATTTTTTACTTCCTTTATTAGAAGCTTTCACATCAAGAGAAATTCGAGATATAAACTGCGAACAAACTGACTACATTTTACTCATATAGGCGAAATTCGATTCAGATTCTTATTTCTTTCTCTCCTTCTTATTTTTTTTTTTTTCAAAATTATATATAAATAACTTACACCTAAGTCAAAATTGGATGCTTGTTCGAATTCATAAAGATGTGAGTTTGTCTTCGCAGTTTATATCTCCTATTTCTCAAATTAAACAGCGCTCTCTCTCACATGAAATACTCTTCTTATTATAATAATATTGCAGAGCTGCCAACCTAATCCGGCAAATTGTTAACGCCTATTGAAAAACGCCCCTTTTTCTACACCACTTAATTTTTAGAGCAATTCTCTTCAAATGTATCTATGATGAATTAAGTAGAAAAATACTCTAAAATATGAGTGGTGTAGAAAAAGGGGCGGTACTAACAATTTGACGGATTAGGTTGGCAGTTCTGATATTGAAAACTAGGTGAGGCTTGGAACCGGAAAGGGAAGGAGGAGCCGGTTAAATAAATATTTAATTTAATCCGATTTGAAACTTTTTAAAGAGAGAGTAGCTGATGCTTTTTTACTTAGACAGCAGATTTTTCTTTTGTTGTTGTTGTTATATGTGCGTGTTTATGTGTGTGAATGTTTTACTTCCTTTCTTAGAAGCTTTTAAATGAAGATAAATTCGAGGTATAAACTGTGGACAAACTGACTACATTTTACACATATAGGCGAAATTGGATTCAGATTCTTATTTTTTTTTTTCTTTTCAAAATTCTATTTAAATAACTTACACCTAAGTCAAATTTGGATGCTTGTTCGGATTCATAAAGATGTGAGTTTGTCTCCGCAGTTTATATCTCCTATTTCTGAAATTAAACAGCGCTCTCTATCACATGAAATACTCTTCTTATTATAATAATATTGGAAACTAGGTGAGGCGTGAAACCGGAAAGGGAAGGAGGAGCCGGTTAAATAAATATTTAATTTAATCCGATTTGAAATTTTTTAAAGAGAGAGTGGCTGATGCTTTTTTACTTAGACAGCAGATTTTCTTTTGTTGTTGTTGTTGTATGTGTGTGTTTATGTGTGTGAATGTTTTACTTCCTTTCTTAGAAGCTTTCAAATCAAGAAAAATTCGAGATATAAACTGTGGACAAACTGACTGCATTTTACTCATATAGGCGAAATTCGATTCAGATTCTAAATTTTTTCTCTCCTTCTTAGTCAAAATTGGATGCTTGTTCGGATTCATAAAGATGTGAGTTTTTCTTCACAGTTTATATCTCCTATTTCTCAAATTAAACAGCGCTCTCTTTCACATGAAATACTCTTCTTATTATAATAATATTGAAAACTAGGTGAGGCGTGGAACCGGAAGGGGAAGGAGGAGTTATGGTTAAAAAAAAATTAATTTAATCCGATTTGAAACTTTTTAAAGAGAGAGCGGCTGATGCTTTTTTACTTAGACACCAGATTTTATTTTGCTGTTGTTGTGTGTGTGTGTTTACGTGTGTGAATTTTTTACTTCCTTCCTTTCAAGAGAAATTCGAGATATAAACTGTGGACAAACTGACTACATTTTACTCATATAGGCGAAATTCGATTCAGATTCTTATTTCTTTGTCATCATCTTCTTCTTCTTCTTCTTCTTCTTTTTTTTTTTTTTTTTTTTTTTCAAAATTATATATAAATAACTTACACCTAAGTCAAAATTGGATGCTTGTTCGAATTCATAAAGATGTGAGTTTGTCTTCACAGTTTATATCTCCTATTTCTCAAATTAAACAGCGCTCTCTTTCACATGAAATACTCTTCTTATTATAATAATATTGAAAACTAGGTGAGGCGTGGAACCGGAAGGGTAAGGAGGAGTTATGGTTAAAAAAAAAATTAAATTAATCCGATTTGAAACTTTTTAAAGAGAGAATGGCTGATGCTTTTTTACTTAGACACCAGATTTTATTTTGCTGTTGTTGTTGTGTGTGTGTGTTTACGTGTGTGAATTTTTTACTTCCTTCCTTTCAAGAGAAATTCGAGATATAAACTGTGGACAAACTGACTACATTTTACTCATATAGGCGAAATTCGATTCAGATTCTTATTTCTTTCTCTCCTTCTTCTTCTTCTTTTTTTTTTTTTTCAAAATTATATATTAATAACGTACACCTAAGTCAAAATTGGATGCTTGTTCGAATTCATAAAGATGTGAGTTTGTCATCACAGTTTATATCTCCTATTTCGCAAATTAAACAGCGCTCTCTCTCACATGAAATACTCTTCTTATTATAATAATATTGGAAACTAGGTGAGGCTTGGAACCGGAAGGGGAAGGAGGAGCCGGTTAAAAAAAATGTAACTTTATCCGATTTGAAAATTTTTAAAGAGAGAGTGGCTGATGCTTTTTTACTTAGACAGCAGATTTTCTTTTGTTGTTGTTGTTGTATGTGTGTGTTTATGTGTGTGAATTTTTTACTTCCTTTATTAGAAGCTTTCACATCAAGAGATATTCGAGATATAAACTGCAGACAAACTGACTACATTTTACTCATATAGGCGAAATTCGATTCAGATTCTTATTTTTTTCTCTCCTTCTTCTTCTTCTTTTTTTTTTTTTTTTTTTTTTTTTTTTCCTTTTCAAAATTATATTTAAATAACTTACACCTAAGTCAAAATTGGATGCATGTTCTGATTCATAAAGATGTGAGTTTGTCTTCACAGTTTATATCTCCTATTTCTCAAATTAAACAGCGCATCCGTCACATGAAATACTCTTCTTATTATAATAATATTGAAAACTAGGTGAGGCTTGGAACCGGAAGGGGAAGGAGGAGCCGGTTAAAAAAAAATTTAATTTAATCCGATTTGAAAGTTTTTAAAGAGAGAGTGGCTGATGCTTTTTTACTTAGGCAGCAGATTTTCTTTTGTTATTGTTCTTGTATGTGTGTGTTTATGAGTGTGAATTTTTTACTTCCTTTCTTAGAAGCTTTCAAATCAAGAGAAATTCGAGATATAAACTGTGTGCAAACTGACTACATTTTACTCATATAGGCAAATGTCGATTCAGATTCTGAATATATATATATTTTTTTTTTTCCAAAATTCTTTTAACAAATATTACACCTAAATAAAAATTGGATGCTTCTTTCGATTCATAAAGTTGTGAGTTTGTCTTCACAGTTTATAGCTCCTATTTCTCAAGTTAAAAAGCAGTCTCTCTCACATGAAATTCTCTTCTTTCGACAATAATATAAAAAAATAGGTGAGGCTAGGAACCGGAAGGGGAAGGAGGAAGCCGATTAAAAAAAATTTAATTTAATCCGATTTGAAACTTTTTAAAGAGAGAGTGGCTGATGCTATTGTAATTAGACAAGCAGATTTTATTTTTAATTTTATTTCTTTCTTTCTTTCTTTCTTTCTTTTTTTTTTTTTATGTGTGTGTGTTTATGTGTGCGAATTTGTTACTCCTTTCTTAGAGGCTTTCAAATTAACAGAAATTCGAGATATAAACTCTGGACAAACTGACTACATTTTACTCATATAGGCAAAATTCGATTCAGATACTTAATATTTTCTTTCTTTCTTTTTTTTTCAAAATTCCTTTAACAAATATTACACCTAATTAAAAATTGGATTCTTCTTTCGATTCATAAACATGTCAGTTTGTCTTCACAGTTTATATGTTCTATTTCTCAGGTTAAACAGCGCTCTCTCTCACACTAAATTCTCTTCTTTTGATAATAATATTTAAAAATAGTTGAGGCTTGGAACCGGAAGGGAAAGGAGGAAGCAGGTGAAAAATATTTTAATTTAGTCTTATTTGAAACTTTTTAAAGAGAGACTGCCTTATGCTATTGTACTTAGATCAGTAGATTTTTTTTTTTTTTTTTTTTGGTGTGTGTGTATGTGAATTTGTTACGTCGTATTTTAGAATCTTTCAAATGAAGAGATATTCGAGATATAAACTGTGGACAAACTGACTACATTTTACTCATATAGGCGAAATTCGATTCAGATTCTTATTTCTTTCTCTCATTCTTCTTCTTCTTTTTTTTTTTTTTTTTTTTTTCAAAATTATGTATAAATAACTTACACCTAAGTCAAATTTGGATGCTTCTTCGAATTCATAAAGATGTGAATTTGTCTTCACAGTTTATATCTCCTATTTGTCAAATTAAACAGCACTCTCTCTCACATGAAATACTCTTCTTATTATAATAATATTGAAAACTAGGTGAGGCTTGGAAACGGAAGGGGAAGGAGGAGCCGGTTAAAAAAAAAATAATAATTTAATCCGATTTGAAACTTTTTAAAGAGAGAGTGGCTGATGCTTTTTTACTTAGACAGCAGATTTTCTTTTGTTGTTGTTGTTGTATGTGTGTGTTTATGTCTGTGAATTTTTTACTTCCTTTCCTAGAAGCTTTCACATCAAGAGAAATTCAAGATATAAATTGTGGACAAACTGACTACATTTTACTCATATAGGCGAAATTCGTTTCAGATTCTTATTTCTTTCCCTCCTTCTTCTTCTTTTTTTTTTGTTTTTTTTCAAAATTATGTTTAAATAACTTACACCTAAGTCAAAATTGGATGCTTGTTCGAATTCATAAAAATGTGAATTTGTCTTCACAGTTTATATCTCCTATTTGTCAAATTAAACAGCGCTCTCTCTCACATGAAATACTCTTCTTATTGTAATAATATTGGAAACTAGGTGAGGCTTGGAACCGGAAGGGGAAGGAGGAGACGGTTAGAAAAAATTTAATTTAATCCGATTTGAGACTTTTTAAAGAGAGTGGGGCTGATGCTTTTTTACTTAGGCAGCAGATTTTCTTTTGTTCTTGTTCTTGTATGTGTGTGAATTTTTTACTTCCTTTCTTAGAAGCTTTCAAATCAAGAGAAATTCGAGATATAAACTGTGTGCAAACTCATATAGGCAAATGTCGATTCAGATTCTGAATATTTTTTTTTTTTTTTTTTTTTCAAAATTCTTTTAACAAATATTACACCTAATGATGATCCTATTGTACTTAGAACAGCAGATTTTCTTTTTCTTTTTCTTTTTTTCTTTTTTTTTATGTGTGTGAATTTGTTACTCCTTTCATAGAAGCTTTCAATTTAAGAGAAATTCGAGACTGTGGACAAACTGTGGACAAACTGACTACATTTAACTCATATAGGCAAAATTCAATTCAGATACTTAATATTTTCTTTCTTTCTTTTTTTTTCAAAATTCTTTTAACAAATATTACACCTAATTAAAAATTGGATGCTTCTTTCGATTCTTACAGTTGTCAGTTTGTCTTCACAGTTTATAGCTCCTATTTCTCTAGTTAAACAGCACTCTCTCTCACATGAAATTCTCTTCTTTTGACAATAATATATAAAAATAGGTGAGGCTTGGAACCGGAAGGGGAAGGAGGAAGCCGGTTAAAATAAATTTAATTTAATCCGATTTGAAACTTTTTAAAGAGAGAGTGGCTGATGCTATTGTAATTAGTCAAGCAGTATTTAATTTTCATTTTCTTTCTTTTGTTTTTTTTTATGTGTGTGTGTTTATGTGTGTTTATGTGTGTGAAATTGTTATTCCTTTCTTAGTAGCTTTTAAATTAAGAGAAATTCGAGATATAAACTCTGGACAAACTGACTACATTTTACTCATATAGGCAAAATTCGATTCAGATACTTAATATTTTCTTTCTTTCTTTTTTTTTCAAAATTCTTTTAACAAATATTACACCTAATTAAAAATTGGATGCTTCTTTCGATTCTTACAGTTGTCAGTTTGTCTTCACAGTTTATAGCTCCTATTTATCAAGTTAAACAGCACTCTCTCTCACATGAAATTCTCTTCTTTTGACAATAATATATAAAATTAGGTGAGGCTTGGAACCGGAAGGGGAAGGAGGAAGCCGGTGAAAAAAAATTTAATATAATCCGATTTGAAATTTTTTAAAGAGAGAGTGGCTGATGCTATTGTACTTAGACCAGCAGATTTTCTTTTTCTTTCTTTTCTTTTCTTTCTTTCTTTTTTTTATGTGTGTGAATTTGTTACTTCTTTCTTAGAAGCTTTCAAATTAAGAGAAATTTGAGATATAAACTGTGGACAAACTGACTACATTTAACTCATATAGGCAAAATTTGATTCAGATACTTAATATTTTCTTTCTTTCTATTTTTTTTTTTTTTTTCAAAATTCTTTTAACAAATATTACACCTAATTAAAAATTCGATGCTTCTTTCGATTCATAAAGTTGTGAGTTTGTCTTCACAGTTTATAGCTCCTATTTATCAAGTTAAACAGCACTCTCTCTCACATGAAATTCTCTTCTTTTGAAAATAATATATTAAAATAGGTGAGGCTTGGAACCGGAAGGAGAAGGAGGAAGTCGGTTAAAAAAAATTTATTTAATCCGATTTGAAACTTTTTAATGAGAGAGTGGCTGATGCTATTGTAATTAGACCAGCAGATTTTAATTTTAATTTTCTTTCTTTTGTTTTTTTTATGTGTGTGTGTTTATGTGTGTGAGTTTGTTACTCCTTTCTTAGAAGCTTTCAAATTAACAGAAATTCGAGATATAAACTGTGGACAAACAGACTACATTTTACTCATATAGGCAAAATTTGATTCCGATTCTTAATTTTTTCTTTCTTTCTGTTTTTTTTTTTTTTTTTTTTTCAAACTTATTTTAAAATTTATTACACTTAAGACAAAATTGGATGCTTGTTTGGATTCATAAAGATGTGCGTTTGTCTTCACAGTTTATAGCTCCTATTTCTCAAGTTAGACAGCACTCTCTCTCATATGAAATTCTCTTCTTTTGACAATAATATATAAAAATAGGTGAGGCTTGGAACCGGAAGGGGAAGGAGGAAGCCGGTTAAAAAAAAAAAAAAAATTAATTTAATCCTATTTGAAACTTTTTAAAGAGAGAGTGGCTGATGCTATTGTAATTAGACCAGCAGATTTTAATTTTAATTTTCTTTCTTTTGTTTTTTTTATGTGTGTGTGTTTATGTGTGTGAATTTGTTACTCCTTTCTTAGAAGGTTTCAAATTAACAGAAATTCGAGATATAAACTGTGGACAAACAGACTAAATTTTACTCATATAGGCAAATGTCGATTCAGATTCTTAATATTTTCTTTCTTTCTTTTTTTTTTTTTTTTTTTTCAAAATTCTTTTAACTAATATTACACCTAATTAAAAATTCGATGCTTCTTTCGATTCATAAAGTTGTGAGTTTGTCTTCACAGTTTATAGCTCCTATTTCTCTAGTTAAACAGGACTCTCTCTCACATGAAATTCTCTTCTTTTGACAATAATATATAAAAATAGGTGAGGCTTGGAACCGGAAGGGGAAGGAGGAAGCCGGTTAAAAAAAAAATTTAATTTAATCCAATTTGAAACTTTTTAAAGAGAGAGTGGCTGATGCTATTGTACTTAGACCAGCAGATTTTCTTTTTATTTCTTTTCTTTTCTTTCTTTCTTTTTTTTTATGTGTGTGAATTTGTTACTCCTTTCTTAGAAGCTTTCAAATTAACAGAAATTCGAGATATAAACTGTGGACAAACAGACTAAATTTTACTCATATATTCAAAATTTGATTCCGATTCTTAATTTTTTCTTTCTTTCTGTTTTTTTTTTTTTTTTTCAAAATTATTTTAAAATATATTACACATAAGACAAAATTGGCTGCTTGTTTTTATTCATAAAGATGTGCGTTTGTCTTCACAGTTTATAGCTCCTATTTCTCAAGTTAGACAGCACTCTCTCTCACATGGAATTCTCTTCTTTTGACAATAATATATAAAAATAGGTGAGGCTTGGAACCGGAAGGGGCAGGAGGAAGCCGGTTAAAAAAAATTTAATTTAATCCGATTTGAAATTTTTTAAAGAGAGAGTGGCTGATGCTATTGTACTTAGACCAGCAGATTTTCTTTTTCTTTCTTTTCTTTCTTTCTTTTTTTTATGTGTGTGAATTTGTTACTCCTTTCTTAGAAGCTTTCAAATTAAGAGAAATTTGAGATATAAACTGTGGACAAACTGACTACATTTAACTCATATAGGCAAAATTCGATTCAGATACATAATATTTTCTTTCTTTCTATTTTTATTTTTTTTTTTCAAAATTCTTTTAACAAATATTACACCTAATTAAAAATTCGATGCTTCTTTCGATTCATAAAGTTGTGAGTTTGTCTTAACAGTTTATATCTCCTATTTCTCAAGTTAAACAGCACTCTCTCTCACATGAAATTCTCTTCTTTTGAAAATAATATATAAAAATAGGTGAGGCTTGGAACCGGAAGGAGAAGGAGGAAGTCGGTTAAAAAAAATTTATTTAATCCGATTTGAAACTTTTTAAAGAGAGAGTAGCTGATGCTATTGTAATTAGACCAGCAGATTTTAATTTTAATTTTCTTTCTTTTGTTTTTTTTATGTGTGTGTGTTTATGTGTTTGAATTTGTTACTCCTTTCTTAGAAGCTTTCAAATTAACAGAAATTCGAGATATAAACTATGGACAAACAGACTAAATTTTACTCATATAGGCAAAATTTGATTCCGGTTCTTAATTACTTTCTTCTATATGTAATATAGAGAAAGTATTGGATTCGCGAAAATTTTCGACCTCCGTTTTTTGACGGATCTACACGTTTTGGGATGTCCTGAACACGAATTGATAGTTTTTAAAAAATGTCTGTCTGTGTGTCTGTCTGTCTGTCTGTCTGTGTGTCTGTCTGTCTGTCTGTCTGTATCATTTTTTTGTGGACGCTGTATCTCACGAACCAATGAATGAAATTTAACCAAACTTGGTATTTAGTTGCACCCTGACATGAACTGGTTCCCATTAGATTTGGGGATCAATAGCTCAGCAGGTGGCGCTGTGATCGCAATTTATAGGACAAAATTCCGTATAAATGGGCATAATGAGAGTTATTTTAAACTTGTGATTGTAAAATTAATATGAATTATTGATAATAGTAGTAGTTAACTAGGAAAAAAAAATTGTGCATGGGGGGGCATCGGTTCCCCCCTGGGGGGGAAGTACCCCCCCGGGAGGGTTAAATTTTGAAGATGGGTATCATTCGAAAGATCTCGTCAATACCTTTAAAACGAATGGTTGAACCATAAATCTGTGATACGTTAAAACAAAGTTATCGATTTTTTTTTTAAACGA
This sequence comes from Salticus scenicus, assembly GCA_963930645.1. Taxonomy (NCBI): domain Eukaryota; kingdom Metazoa; phylum Arthropoda; class Arachnida; order Araneae; family Salticidae; genus Salticus; species Salticus scenicus. Next base: position 297,942,359 of record OZ005655.1, on the reverse strand, counting down.
AATTTTACCAAACTTGGTATTTAGTTGGTCCCAGACATAAACTGGTGCTGATTATATTTGCGGATCAATAGCTCAACAGGAGGCGCTGTGATAGCATTTTATCTAAATTTTTAACATGGCAGAATAAGACAAAAATTCGTATAAATGTGCTTAATGAGAGTTATTTTACACTTGTGATTGTAAAATTAATATGAATTATTGATAATAGTAGTACGTAACTAGGAAAAAATTTTTGTGCATGGGGGGCATCGCTTCCCCCCCTGGGGGGGAAGTACCCTTAAAAAGAACAAGTACCCCTCCAAAAAAAAAACCCTTAGAAAAAAAAATTGTATTTTTTTTTATTTTTTTTTTTTTAAATATTGTTACTGATTGAATATGTATAGGAAAATATAGAAGAAAAACTTGTGGTGGCCACAACATACTAGTTTTTTCTTTCTTTCTGTTTTTTTTTTTTTTTTTTTTTCTAAATTATTTTAAAATTTATTACACTTAAGACAAAATTGGATGCTTGTTTGGATTCATAAAGATGTGCGTTTGTCTTCACAGTTTATAGCTCCTATTTCTCATGTTAGACAGCACTCTCTCTCACATGAAATTCTCTTCTTTTGACAATAATATATAAAAATAGGTGAGGCTTGGACCCGGAAGGGGAAGGAGGAAGCCGGTTAAAAAAAAAAATAATAATAATTTAATCCGATTTGAAACTTTTTAAAGAGAGAGTGGCTGATGCTATTGTAATTAGACCAGCAGATTTTAATTTTAATTTTCTTTCTTTTGTTTTTTTTATGTGTGTGTGTTTATGTGTGTGAATTTGTTACTCCTTTCTTAGAAGCTTTCAAATTAAGAGAAATTCGAGCTATAAACTGTGGACAAACTGACTACATTTTACTCATATAGGCAAAATTCGATTCCGATTCCTAATATTTTCTTTCTTTCTTTCTTTCTTTTTTTTTTTTTTAAATTCTTTTAACAAATATTACACCTAATTAAAAATTCGATGCTTCTTTCGATTCATAAAGTTGTGAGTTTGTCTTCACAGTTTATAGATCCTATTTCTCTAGTTAAACAGGACTCTCTCTCACATGAAATTCTCTTCTTTTGACAATAATATATAAAAATAGGTGAGGCTTGGAACCGGAAGGGGAAGGAGGAAGCCGGTTAAAAAAAAATTTAATTTAATCCGATTTCAAACTTTTTAAAGAGAGAGTGGCTGATGCTATTGTACTTAGACCAGCAGATTTTCTTTTTCTTTCTTTTCTTTTCTTTTCTTTCTTTCTTTCTTTTTTTTATGTGTGTGAATTTGTTACTCCTTTCTTAGAAGCTTTCAAATTAAGAGAAATTCGAGATATAAACTGTGGACAAACTGACTACATTTAACTCATATAGGCAAAATTCGATTCAGATACTTAATATTTTCTTTCTTTTTAATTTTTTTTTTCAAAATTCTTTTAACAAACATTACACCTAATTAAAAATTGGATTCTTCTTTCGATTCATAAAGATGTGAGTTTGTTTTCATAGTTTATATGTCCTATTTCTCAGGTTAAACAGCGCTCTCTCTCTCATGAAATTCTCTTCTTTTGATAATAATATTTAAAATTAGGTGAGGCTTGGAACCGGAAGGGGAAGGAGGAAGCCGGTAAAAAATATTTTAATTTAGTCTTATTTGAAACTATTTAAAGAGAGAGTGCCTTATGCTATTGTACATAGATCAGCAGATATATTTTTTTTTTATTGGTGTGTGTGTATGTGAATTTGTTACGTCGTATTTTAGAAGCTTTCAATTGAAGAGAAATTCGAGATATAAACTGTGGACAAACTGACTACATTTTACTCATATAGGCAAAATTCGATTCAGATACTTAATATTTTCTTTCTTTCTTTTTTTTTTTTTTTTCAAAATTTTTTTAACAAATATTACACATTATTAAAAATTGGACGCTTCTTTGGATTCATAAAGATGTGTGTTTGTCTTCACAGTTTATAGCTCCTATTTCTCAGGTTAAACAGCGCTCTTTCTCACATGAAATTCTCTTCTTTTGGCAATAATATATAAAAATAGGTGAGGCTTGGAACCGGAAGGGGAAGGAGGAAGCCGGTTAAAAAAAATTTATTTTAATCCGATTTGAAACTTTTTAAAGAGAGAGTCGCTGATGCCATTGTACTTAGACCAGCAGATTTTCTTTTTCTTTTTCTTTCTTTTGTTTTTTTTTATGTGTGTGAGTTTATGTGTGTGAATTTGTTACTCCTTTCTTAGAAGCTTTCAAATTAAGGGGAATTCGAGATATAAACTGTGGACAAACTGACTACATTTAACTCATATAGGCAAAATTCGATTCAGATACTTAATATTTTCTTTTCTTTTTCTTTTTTTTTTTTTTTTTTTTTTCAAAATTCTTTTAACAAATATTACACATTATTAAAAATTGGACGCTTCTTTGGATTCATAAAGATGTGTGTTTGTCTTCGCAGTTTATGGCTCCTATTTCTCAAGTTAAACAGCGCTCTTTCTTACATGAAATTCTCTTCTTTTGGCAATAATATATAAAAATAGGTGAGGCTTGGAACCGGAAGGGGAAGGAGGAAGCCGGTTAATAAAAATTTAATTTAATCCGATTTGAAACTATTTAAAGAGAGAGTGGCTGATGCTATTGCACTTAGACCAGCAGATTTTCTTTTTCTTTCTTTTCTTTTCTTTCTTTCTTTTTTTTATGTGTGTGAATTTGTTACTCCTTTCTTAGAAGCTTTCAATTTAAGAGAAATTTGAGATATAAACTGTGGACAAACTGACTACATTTAACTCATATAGGCAAAATTCGATTCAGATACTTAATATTTTCTTTCTTTCTTTTTTTTTTTTTTTTTTTTTTTTTTTTTTTTTTCAAAATTCTTTTAACAAATATTACACCTAATTAAAAATTCGATGCTTCTTTCGATTCATAAAGTTGTGAGTTTGTCTTCACAGTTTATAGCTCCTATTTCTCAAGTTAAACAGCACTCTCTCTCACATAAAATTCTCTTCTTTTGAAAATAATATATAAAAATAGGTGAGGCTTGGAACCGGAAGGGGAAGGAGGAAGCCGGTTAAAAAAAATTTATTTAATCCGATTTGAAACTTTTTAAATAGAGAGTAACTGATGCTATTGTAATTAGACCAGCAGATTTTAATTTTAATTTTCTTTCTTTTGTTTTTTTTATGTGTGTGAATTTGTTACTCCTTTCTTAGAAGCTTTCAAATTAACAGAAATTCGAGATATAAACTGTGGACAAACAGACTAAATTTTACTCATATAGGCAAAATTTGATTCCGAATCTTAATTTTTTCTTTCTTTCTGTTTTTTTTTTTTTTTTTTTTCTTTTTTCAAAATTATTTTAAAATTTATTACACTTAAGACAAAATTGGATGCTTGCTTGGATTCATAAAGATGTGCGTTTGTCTTCACAGTTTATAGCTCCTATTTCTCAAGTTAGACAGCACTCTCTCTCACATGAAATTCTCTTCTTTTGACAATAATATATAAAAATAGGTGAGGCTTGGAACCGGAAGGGGAAGGAGGAAGCCGGTTAAAAAAAAAAAAAAAAAAAAAAAATTAATTTAATCCGATTTGAAACTTTTTAAAGAGAGAGTGTCTGATGCTATTGTAATTAGACCAGCAGATTTTCATTTTAATTTTCTTTCTTTTCTTTTTTTTTTTATGTGTGTGTGTTTATGTGTGTGAATTTGTTACTCCTTTCTTAGAAGCTTTCAAATTAAGAGAAATTCCAGATATAAACTGTGGACAAACTGACTACATTTTACTCATATAGGCAAATGTCGATTCAGATTCTTAATATTTTCTTTCTTTCTTTTTTTTTTTTTTTTCAAAATTCTTTTAACAAATATTACACCTAATTAAAAATTCGATGCTTCTTTCGATTCATAAAGTTGTGAGTTTGTCTTCACAGTTTATAGCTCCTATTTCTCTAGTTAAACAGGACTCTCTCTCACATGAAATTCTCTTCTTTTGACAATAATATATAAAAATAGGTGAGGTTTGGAACCGGAAGGGGAAGGAGGAAGCCGGTTAAAAAAAAAATTAATTTAATCCGATTTGAAACTTTATAAAGAGAGAGTGGCTGATGCTATTGTACTTAGACCAGCAGATTTTCTTTTTCTTTCTTTTCTTTTCTTTTTTTTTTTTTTTTTTTTTTTTTTTTATGTGTGTGAATTTGTTACTCCTTTCTTAGAAGCTTTCAAATTAACAGAAATTCGAGATATAAACTGTGGACAAACAGAGTAAATTTTATTCATATATTCAAAATTTGATTCCGATTCTTAATTTTTTCTTTCTTTCTGTTTTTTTTTTTTTTTTTTTTTTTTTTTTTTTTTTTCAAAATTATTTAAAAATATATTACACTTAAGACAAAATTGGCTGCTTGTTTTTATTCATAAAGATGTGCGTTTGTCTTCACAGTTTATAGCTCCTATTTCTCAAGTTAGACAGCACTCTCTCTCACATGAAATTCTCTCCTTTTGACAATAATATATAAAAATAGGTGAGGCTTGGAACCGGAAGGGGCAGGAGGAAGCCGGTTAAAAAAAATTTAATTTAATCCGATTTGAAACTTTTTAAGGAGAGAGTGGCTGATGCTATTGTAATTAGACCAGCAGATTTTAATTTTAATTGTCTTTCTTTTGTCTCTTTTATGTGTGTGTGTTTATGTGTGTGAATTTGTTACTCCTTTCTTAGAAGCTTTCAAATTAAGAGAAATTCGAGCTATAAACTGTGGACAAACTGACTACATTTTACTCATATAGGCAAAATTCGATTCAGATACTTAATATTTTCTTTCTTTCTTTTTTTTTTTTTCAAAATTCTTTTAACAAATATTACACATTATTAAAAATTGGACGCTTCTTTGGATTCATAAAGATGTGTGTTTGTCTTCACAGTTTATAGCTCCTATTTCTCAGGTTAAACAGCGCTCTTTGTCACATGAAATTCTCTTCTTTTGGCAATAATATATAAAAATAGGTGAGGCTTGGAACCGGAAGGGGAAGGAGGAAGCCGGTTAAAAAAAATTTATTTTACTCCGATTTGAAACTTTTTAAAGAGAGAGTCGCTGATGCCATTGTACTTAGACCAGCAGATTTTCTTTTTCTTTTTCTTTCTTTTGTTTTTTTTATGTGTGTGTGTTTATGTGTGTGAATTTGTTACTCCTTTCTTAGAAGCTTTCAAATTAAGAGAAATTCGAGATATAAACTGTGGACAAACTGACTACATTTAACTCATATAGGCAAAATTCGATTCAGATACTTAATATTTTCTTTCTTTCTAATTTTTTTTTTTCAAAATTCTTTTAACAAACATTACACCTAATTAAAAATTGGATTCTTCTTTCGATTCATAAAGATGTGAGTTTGTTTTCACAGTTTATATGTCCTATTTCTGAGGTTAAACAGCGCTCTCTCTCACATGAAATTCTCTTCTTTTGATAATAATATTTAAAATTAGGTGAGGCTTGGAACCAGAAAGGGAAGGAGGAAGCCGGTAAAAAATATTTTAATTTAGTCTTATTTGAAACTATTTAAAGAAAGAGTGCCTTATGCTATTGTACATAGATCAGCAGGTATATATTTTTTTTTATTGGTGTGTGTGTATGTGAATTTGTTACGTCGTATTTTAGAAGCTTTCAATTGAAGAGAAATTCGAGATATAAACTGTGGACAAACTGACTACATTTTACTCATATAGGCAAAATTCGATTCAGATACTTAATATTTTCTTTCTTTCTTCTTTTTTTTTCAAAATTCTTTTAACAAATATTACACATTATTAAAAATTGGACGCTTCTTTGGATTCATAAAGATGTGTGTTTGTCTTCACAGTTTATAGCTCCTATTTCTCAGGTTAAACAGCGCTCTTTCTCACATGAAATTCTCTTCTTTTGACAATAATATATAAAAATAGGTGAGGCTTGGAACCGGAAGGGGAAGGAGGAAGCCGGTTATAAAAAATTTAATTTAATCCGATTTGAAACTATTTAAAGAGAGAGTGGATGATGCTATTGTAATTACACCAGCAGATTTTAATTTTAATTTTCTTTCTTTTGTTTTTTTTTATGTGTGTGTGTTTATGTGTGTGAATTTGTTACGTTCTTTCTTAGAAGCTTTCACATTAAGAGAAATTCGAGATATAAACTGTGGACAAACAGACTAAATTTTACTCATATAGGCAAAATTTGATTCCGATTCTTAATTTTTTTTTTCTTTCTGTTTTTTTTTTTTTTTTTTTTTTCAAAATTATTTTCAAATTTATTACACTTAAGACAAAATTGGATGCTTGTTTGGATTTATAAAGATGTGCGTTTGTCTTCACAGTTTATAGCTCCTATTTCTCAAGTTAGGCAGCACTATCTCTCACATGGAATTCTCTTCTTTTGACAATAATATACAAAAATAGGTGAGGCTTGGAACCGAAAGGGGAAGGAGGAAGCCGGTGAAAAAAAATTTAATATAATCCGATTTGAAATTTTTTAAAGAGAGAGTGGCTGATGCTATTGCACTTAGACCAGCAGATTTTTTTTTCTTTCTTTTCTTTTCTTTCTTTCTTTTTTTTATGTGTGTGAATTTGTTACTTCTTTCTTAGAAGCTTTCAAATTAAGAGAAATTTGAGATATAAACTGTGGACAAACTGACTACATTTAACTCATATAGGCAAAATTCGATTCAGATACTTAATATTTTCTTTCTTTCTATATTTTTTTTTTTTTTTCAAAATTCTTTTAACAAATATTACACCTAATTAAAAATTCGATGCTTCTTTCGATTCATAAAGTTGTGAGTTTGTCTTCACAGTTTATAGCTCCTATTTCTCAAGTTAAACAGCACTCTCTCTCACATGAAATTCTCTTCTTTTGAAAATAATATATAAAAATAGGTGAGGCTTGGAACCGGAAGAGGAAGGAGGAAGCCGGTTAAAAAAAATTTATTTAATCCGATTTGAAACTTTTTCAAGATAGAGTAGCTGATGCTGTTGTAATTAGACCAGCAGATTTTAATTTTAATTTTCTTTCTTTTGTTTTTTTTATGTGTGTGTGTTTATGTGTGTGAATTTGTTACTCCTTTCTTAGAAGCTTTCAAATTAAGAGAAATTCGAGATATAAACTGTGGACAAACTGACTACATTTTACTCATATAGGCAAATGTCGATTCAGATTCTTAATATTTTCTTTCTTTCTTTTTTTTTTTTTTTTCAAAATTCTTTTAACAAACATTACACCTAATTAAAAATTCGATGCTTCTTTCGATTCATAAAGTTGTGAGTTTGTCTTCACAGTTTATAGCTCCTATTTCTCTAGTTAAACAGCACTCTCTCTCACATGAAATTCTCTTCTTTTGACAATAATATATAAAAATAGGTGAGGCTTGGAACCGGAAGGGGAAGGAGGAAGCCGGTTAAAAAAAAATTTAATTTAATCCGATTTCAAACTTTTTAAAGAGAGAGTGGCTAATGCTATTGTACTTAGACCAGCAGATTTTCTTTTTCTTTTTCTTTCTTTTTTTTCTTTTCTTTCTTTCTTTTTTTTTTTATGTGTGTGAATTTGTTACTCCTTTCTTAGAAGCTTTCAAATTAAGAGAAATTCGAGATATAAACTGTGGACAAACTGACTACATTTAACTCATATAGGCAAAATTCGATTCAGATACTTAATATTTTCTTTCTTTCTATTTTTTTTTTTTTTTTTTTCAAAATTCTTTAACAAACATTACACCTAATTAAAAATTGTATTCTTCTTTCGATTCATAAAGATGTGAGTTTCTTTTCACAGTTTATATGTCCTATTTCTCAGGTTAAACAGCGCTCTCTGTCACATGAAATTCTCTTCTTTTGATAATAATATTTAAAATTAGGTGAGGCTTGGAACCGGAAGGGGAAGGAGGAAGCCGGTAAAAAATATTTTAATGTAGTCTTATTTGAAACTAATTAAAGAAAGAGTGCCTTATGCTATTGTACATAGATCAGCAGATATATATATATATATTTTTTTTTGTGTGTGTGTATGTGAATTTGTTACGTCGTATTTTAAAAGCTTTCAATTGAAGAGAAATTCGAGATATAAACTGTGGACAAACTGACTACATTTTACTCTTATAGGCAAAATTCGATTAAGATACTAAATATTTTCTATCTTTCTTTTTTTTTTTTTTTTTTTTTTTTTTTCAAAATTCTTTTAACAAATGTTACACATTATTAAAAATTGGATGCTTCTTTGGATTCATAAAGATGTGTGTTTTTCTTCACAGTTTATAGCTCCTATTTCTCAGGCTAAACAGCGCTCTTACTCCCATGAAATTCTCTTCTTTTGACAATAATATATAAAAATAGGTGAGGCTTGGAACCGGAAGGGGAAGGAGGAAGCCGGTTAAAAAAAATTTATTTAATCCGATTTGAAACTTTTTAAATAGAGAGTAACTGATGCTATTGTAATTAGACCAGCAGATTTTAATTTTAATTTTCTTTCTTTTGTTTTTTTTATGTGTGTGAATTTGTTACTCCTTTCTTAGAAGCTTTCAAATTAACAGAAATTCGAGATATAAACTGTGGACAAACAGACTAAATTTTACTCATATAGGCAAAATTTGATTCCGAATCTTAATTTTTTCTTTCTTTCTGTTTTTTTTTTTTTTTTTTTTTTTTTTTCTTTTTTCAAAATTATTTTAAAATTTATTACACTTAAGACAAAATTGGATGCTTGCTTGGATTCATAAAGATGTGCGTTTGTCTTCACAGTTTATAGCTCCTATTTCTCAAGTTAGACAGCACTCTCTCTCACATGAAATTCTCTTCTTTTGACAATAATATATAAAAATAGGTGAGGCTTGGAACCGGAAGGGGAAGGAGGAAGCCGGTTAAAAAAAAAAAAAAAAAAAAAAAAAAATTAATTTAATCCGATTTGAAACTTTTTAAAGAGAGAGTGTCTGATGCTATTGTAATTAGACCAGCAGATTTTCATTTTAATTTTCTTTCTTTTCTTTTTTTTTTATGTGTGTGTGTTTATGTGTGTGAATTTGTTACTCCTTTCTTAGAAGCTTTCAAATTAAGAGAAATTCGAGATATAAACTGTGGACAAACTGACTACATTTTACTCATATAGGCAAATGTCGATTCAGATTCTTAATATTTTCTTTCTTTCTTTTTTTTTTTTTTTCAAAATTCTTTTAACAAATATTACACCTAATTAAAAATTCGATGCTTCTTTCGATTCATAAAGTTGTGAGTTTGTCTTCACAGTTTATAGCTCCTATTTCTCTAGTTAAAACAGGACTCTCTCTCACATGAAATTCTCTTCTTTTGACAATAATATATAAAAATAGGTGAGGTTTGGAACCGGAAGGGGAAGGAGGAAGCCGGTTAAAAAAAAAATTTAATTTAATCCGATTTGAAACTTTATAAAGAGAGAGTGGCTGATGCTATTGTACTTAGACCAGCAGATTTTCTTTTTCTTTCTTTTCTTTTCTTTTTTTTTTTTTTTTTTTTTTTATGTGTGTGAATTTGTTACTCCTTTCTTAGAAGCTTTCAAATTAACAGAAATTCGAGATATAAACTGTGGACAAACAGACTAAATTTTATTCATATATTCAAAATTTGATTCCGATTCTTAATTTTTTCTTTCTTTCTGTTTTTTTTTTTTTTTTTTTTTTTTTTTTCAAAATTATTTAAAAATATATTACACTTAAGACAAAATTGGCTGCTTGTTTTTATTCATAAAGATGTGCGTTTGTCTTCACAGTTTATAGCTCCTATTTCTCAAGTTAGACAGCACTCTCTCTCACATGAAATTCTCTCCTTTTGACAATAATATATAAAAATAGGTGAGGCTTGGAACCGGAAGGGGCAGGAGGAAGCCGGTTAAAAAAAATTTAATTTAATCCGATTTGAAACTTTTTAAGGAGAGAGTGGCTGATGCTATTGTAATTAGACCAGCAGATTTTAATTTTAATTGTCTTTCTTTTGTCTCTTTTATGTGTGTGAATTTGTTCCTCCTTTCTTAGAAGCTTTCAAATTAAGAGAAATTCGAGCTATAAACTGTGGACAAACTGACTACATTTTACTCATATAGGCAAAATTCGATTCAGATACTTAATATTTTCTTTCTTTCTTTTTTTTTTTTTTTTTTCAAAATTCTTTTAACAAATATTACACATTATTAAAAATTGGACGCTTCTTTGGATTCATAAAGATGTGTGTTTGTCTTCACAGTTTATAGCTCCTATTTCTCAGGTTAAACAGCGCTCTTTGTCACATGAAATTCTCTTCTTTTGGCAATAATATATAAAAATAGGTGAGGCTTGGAACCGGAAGGGGAAGGAGGAAGCCGGTTAAAAAAATTTATTTTAATCCGATTTGAAACTTTTTAAAGAGAGAGTCACTGATGCCATTGTACTTAGACCAGCAGATTTTCTTTTTCTTTTTCTTTCTTTTGTTTTTTTTATGTGTGTGTGTTTATGTGTGTGAATTTGTTACTCCTTTCTTAGAAGCTTTCAAATTAAGAGAAATTCGAGATATAAACTGTGGACAAACTGACTACATTTAACTCATATAGGCAAAATTCGATTCAGATACTTAATATTTTCTTTCTTTCTAATTTTTTTTTTTCAAAATTCTTTTAACAAACATTACACCTAATTAAAAATTGGATTCTTCTTTCGATTCATAAAGATGTGAGTTTGTTTTCACAGTTTATATGTCCTATTTCTGAGGTTAAACAGCGCTCTCTCTCACATGAAATTCTCTTCTTTTGATAATAATATTTAAAATTAGGTGAGGCTTGGAACCAGAAAGGGAAGGAGGAAGCCGGTAAAAAATATTTTAATTTAGTCTTATTTGAAACTATTTAAAGAATGAGTGCCTTATGCTATTGTACATAGATCAGCAGATATATATTTTTTTTTATTGGTGTGTGTGTATGTGAATTTGTTACGTCGTATTTTAGAAGCTTTCAATTGAAGAGAAATTCGAGATATAAACTGTGGACAAACTGACTACATTTTACTCATATAGGCAAAATTCGATTCAGATACTTAATATTTTCTTTCTTTCTTTTTTTTTTTTCAAAATTCTTTTAACAAATATTACACATTATTAAAAATTGGACGCTTCTTTGGATTCATAAAGATGTGTGTTTGTCTTCACAGTTTATAGCTCCTATTTCTCAGGTTAAACAGCGCTCTTTCTCACATGAAATTCTCTTCTTTTGACAATAATATATAAAAATAGGTGAGGCTTGGAACCGGAAGGGGAAGGAGGAAGCCGGTTATAAAAAATTTATTTTAATCCGATTTGAAACTTTTTAAAGAGAGAGTCGCTGATGCCATTGTACTTAGACCAGCAGATTTTCTTTTTCTTTTTCTTTCTTTTGTTTTTTTTTTATGCGTGTGTGTTTATGTGTGTGAATTTGTTACTCCTTTCCTAGAAGCTTTCAAATTAAGGGGAATTCGAGATATAAACTGTGGACAAACTGACTACATTTAACTCATATAGGCAAAATTCGATTCAGATACTTAATATTTTCTTTCTTTCTAATTTTTTTTTTCAAAATTCTTTTAACAAACATTACACCTAATTAAAAATTGGATTCTTCTTTCGATTCATAAAGATGTGAGTTTGTTTTCACAGTTTATATGTCCTATTTCTCAGGTTAAACAGCGCTCTTTCTCACATGAAATTCTCTTCTTTTGGCAATAATATATAAAAATAGGTGAGGCTTGGAACCGGAAGGGGAAGGAGGAAGCCGGTTAATAAAAATTTAATTTAATCCGATTTGAAACTATTTAAAGAGAGAGTGGATGATGCTATTGTAATTACACCAGCAGATTTTAATTTTAATTTTCTTTCTTTTGTTTTTTTTTATGTGTGTGTGTTTATGTGTGTGAATTTGTTACGTTCTTTCTTAGAAGCTTTCACATTAAGAGAAATTCGAGATATAAACTGTGGACAAACAGACTAAATTTTACTCATATAGGCAAAATTTGATTCCGATTCTTAATTTTTTTTTTCTTTCTGTTTTTTTTTTTTTTTTTTTTCAAAATTATTTTCAAATTTATTACACTTAAGACAAAATTGGATGCTTGTTTGGATTTATAAAGATGTGCGTTTGTCTTCACAGTTTATAGCTCCTATTTCTCAAGTTAGGCAGCACTATCTCTCACATGGAATTCTCTTCTTTTGACAATAATATACAAAAATAGGTGAGGCTTGGAACCGAAAGGGGAAGGAGGAAGCCGGTGAAAAAAAATTTAATATAATCCGATTTGAAATTTTTTAAAGAGAGAGTGGCTGATGCTATTGCACTTAGACCAGCAGATTTTTTTTTTCTTTCTTTTCTTTTCTTTCTTTCTTTTTTTTATGTGTGTGAATTTGTTACTTCTTTCTTAGAAGCTTTCAAATTAAGAGAAATTTGAGATATAAACTGTGGACAAACTGACTACATTTAACTCATATAGGCAAAATTCGATTCAGATACTTAATATTTTCTTTCTTTCTATATTTTTTTTTTTTTCAAAATTCTTTTAACAAATATTACACCTCATTAAAAATTCGATGCTTCTTTCGATTCATAAAGTTGTGAGTTTGTCTTCACAGTTTATAGCTCCTATTTCTCAAGTTAAACAGCACTCTCTCTCACATGAAATTCTCTTCTTTTGAAAATAATATATAAAAATAGGTGAGGCTTGGAACCGGAAGAGGAAGGAGGAAGCCGGTTAAAAAAAATTTATTTAATCCGATTTGAAACTTTTTCAAGATAGAGTAGCTGATGCTGTTGTAATTAGACCAGCAGATTTTAATTTTAATTTTCTTTCTTTTGTTTTTTTTATGTGTGTGTGTTTATGTGTGTGAATTTGTTACTCCTTTCTTAGAAGCTTTCAAATTAAGAGAAATTCGAGATATAAACTGTGGACAAACTGACTACATTTTACTCATATAGGCAAATGTCGATTCAGATTCTTAATATTTTCTTTCTTTCTTTTTTTTTTTTTTTTTCAAAATTCTTTTAACAAATATTACACCTAATTAAAAATTCGATGCTTCTTTCGATTCATAAAGTTGTGAGTTTGTCTTCACAGTTTATAGCTCCTATTTCTCTAGTTAAACAGCACTCTCTCTCACATGAAATTCTCTTCTTTTGACAATAATATATAAAAATAGGTGAGGCTTGGAACCGGAAGGGGAAGGAGGAAGCCGGTTAAAAAAAAATTTAATTTAATCCGATTTCAAACTTTTTAAAGAGAGAGTGGCTAATGCTATTGTACTTAGACCAGCAGATTTTATTTTTCTTTTTCTTTCTTTCTTTTCTTTCTTTCTTTTCTTTCTTTCTTTCTTTTTTTTTATGTGTGTGAATTTGTTACTCCTTTCTTAGAAGCTTTCAAATTAAGAGAAATTCGAGATATAAACTGTGGACAAACTGACTACATTTAACTCATATAGGCAAAATTCGATTCAGATACTTAATATTTTCTTTCTTTCTATTTTTTTTTTTTTTTTTCAAAATTCTTTTAACAAACATTACACCTAATTAACAATTGGATTCTTCTTTCGATTCATAAAGATGTGAGTTTGTTTTCACAGTTTATATGTCCTATTTCTCAGGTTAAGCAGCGCTCTCTCTCACATGAAATTCTCTTCTTTTGATAATAATATTTAAAATTAGGTGAGGCTTGGAACCGGAAGGGGAAGGAGGAAGCCGGTAAAAAATATTTTAATGTAGTCTTATTTGAAACTAATTAAAGAAAGAGTGCCTTATGCTATTGTACATAGATCAGCAGATATATATATTTTTTTTTTGTGTGTGTGTGTATGTGAATTTGTTACGTCGTATTTTAGAAGCTTTCAATTGAAGAGAAATTCGAGATATAAACTGTGGACAAACTGACTACATTTTACTCTTATAGGCAAAATTCGATTCAGATACTTAATATTTTCAATCTATCTTTCTTTTTTTTTTTTTTCAAAATTCTTTTAACAAATGTTACACATTATTAAAAATTGGATGCTTCTTTGGATTCATAAAGATGTGTGTTCTTCTTCACAGTTTATAGCTCCTATTTCTCAGGCTAAACAGCGCTCTTTCTCACATGAAATTCTCTTCTTTTGACAATAATATATAAAAATAGGTGAGGCTTGGAACCGGAAGGGGAAGGAGGAAGCCGGTTAAAAAAAATTAAATTTAATCCGATTTGAAACTTTTTAAAGAGAGAGTAGCTGATGCTATTGTAATTAGACCAGCAGATTTTAATTTTAATTTTCTTTATTTTGTTTTTTTTATGTGTGTGTGTTTATGTGTGTGAATTTGTTACTCCTTTCCTAGAAGCTTTCAAATTAAGGGAAATTCGAGATATAAACAGTGGACAAACTGACTACATTTTACTCATATAGGCAAATGTCGATTCAGTTTCCTAATATTTTCTTTCTTTCTTTTTTTTTTTTTTTTTTTTTTTTTTTTTTTTTAATTCTTTTAACAAATATTACACCTAATTAAAAATTCGATGCTTCTTTCGATTCATAGAGTTGTGAGTTTGTCTTCACAGTTTATAGCTCCTATTTCTCAAGTTAAGCAGCACTCTCTCTCTCACATGAAATTCTCTTCTTTTGACAATAATATATAAAAATAGGTGAGGCTTGGAACCGGAAGGGGAAGGAGGAAGCCGGTTAAAAAAAATTCAATTTAATCCGATTTGAAACTTTTTAAAAAGAGAGTAGCTGATGCTACTGTAATTAGACCAGCAGATTTTAATTTTAATTTTCTTTCTTTTGTTTTTTTTATGTGTGTGTGTTTATGTGTGTGAATTTGTTACTCCTTTCTTAGAAGCTTTCAAATTAAGAGAAATTTGAGGTATAAACTGTGGACAAACTGACTACATTTTACTCATATAGGCAAATCTCGATTCAGATTCTTAATATTTTCTTTCTTTCTTTTTTTTTTTTTTACAAAATTCTTTTAACAAATATTACACCTAATTAAAAATTCGATGCTTCTTTCGATTCATAAAGTTGTGAGTTTGTCTTCACAGTTTATAGCTCCTATTTCTCTAGTTAAACAGCACTCTCTCTCACATGAAATTCTCTTCTTTTGACAATAATATATAAAAATAGGTGAGGCTTGGAACCGGAAGGGGAAGGAGGAAGCCGGTTAAAAAAAAATTTAATTTAATCCGATTTCAAACTTTTTAAAGAGAGAGTGGCTAATGCTATTGTACTTAGACCAGCAGATTTTCTTTTTCTTTTTCTTTCTTTCTTTTCTTTCTTTCTTTTCTTTCTTTCTTTCTTTTTTTTTATGTGTGTGAATTTGTTACTCCTTTCTTTGAAGCTTTCAAATTAAGAGAAATTCGAGATATAAACTGTGGACAAACTGACTACATTTAACTCATATAGGAAATTCGATTCAGATACTTAATATTTTCTTTCTTTCTATTTTTTTTTTTCAAAATTCTTTTAACAAACATTACACCTAATTAACAATTGGATTCTTCTTTCGATTCATAAAGATGTGAGTTTGTTTTCACAGTTTATATGTCCTATTTCTCAGGTTAAACAGCGCTCTCTCTCACATGAAATTCTCTTCTTTTGATAATAATATTTAAAATTAGGTGAGGCTTGGAACCGGAAGGGGAAGGAGGAAGCCGGTAAAAAATATTTTAATGTAGTCTTATTTGAAACTAATTAAAGAAAGAGTGCCTTATGCTATTGTACATAGATCAGCAGATATATATTTTTTTTTTGTGTGTGTGTGTGTATGTGAATTTGTTATGTCGTATTTTAGAAGCTTTCAATTGAAGAGAAATTCGAGATATAAACTGTGGACAAACTGACTACATTTTACTCTTATAGGCAAAATTCGATTCAGATACTTAATATTTTCTATCTATCTTTCTTTTTTTTTTTTTTTTTTTTTTTTTTTTTTTTTTTCAAAATTCTTTTAACAAATGTTACACATTATTAAAAATTGGATGCTTCTTTGGATTCATAAAGATGTGTGTTTTTCTTCACAGTTTATAGCTCCTATTTCTCCGGCTAAACAGCGCTCTTTCTCACATGAAATTCTCTTCTTTTGACAATAATATATAAAAATAGGTGACGCTTGGAACCGGAAGGGGAAGGAGGAAGCCGGTTAAAAAAAATTTAATTTAATCCGATTTGAAACTTTTTAAAGAGAGAGTAGCTGATGCTATTGTAATTAGACCAGCAGATTTTAATTTTAATTTTCTTTCTTTTGTTTTTTTTATGTGTGTGTGTTTATGTGTGTGAATTTGTTACTCCTTTCCTAGAAGCTTTCAAATTAAGGGAAATTCGAGATATAAACAGTGGACAAACTGACTACATTTTACTCATATAGGCAAATGTCGATTCAGTTTCCTAATATTTTCTTTCTTTCTTTCTTTCTTTCTTTCTTTTTTTTTTTTTTTTTTTTTTTAATTCTTTTAACAAATATTACACCTAATTAAAAATTCGATGCTTCTTTCGATTCATAAAGTTGTGAGTTTGTCTTCACAGTTTATAGCTCCTATTTCTCAAGTTAAGCAGCACTCTCTCTCTCTCACATGGAATTCTCTTCTTTTGACAATAATATATAAAAATAGGTGAGGCTTGGAACCGGAAGGGGTTGGAGGAAGCCGGTTAAAAGAAATTTAATTTAATCCGATTTGAAACTTTTTAAAGAGAGAGTAGCTGATGCTATTGTAATTAGACCAGCAGATTTTAATTTTAATTTTCTTTCCTTTGTTTTTTTTATGTGTGTGTGTTTATGTGTGTGAGTTTGTTACTCCTTTCTTCGAAGCTTTCAAATTAAGAGAAATTCGAGATATAAACTGTGGACAAACTGACTACATTTTACTCATATAGGCAAATGTCGATTCAGATTCTTAATATTTTCTTCCTTTCTTTTTTTTTTTTTTTTTTTTTTTTTCAAAATTCTTTTAACAAATATTACACCTAATTAAAAATTCGATGCTTCTTTCGATTCATAAAGTTGTGAGTTTGTCTTCACAGTTTATAGCTCCTATTTCTCTAGTTAAACAGCACTCTCTCTCACATGAAATTCTCTTCTTTTGATAATAATATTTAAAATTAGGTGAGGCTTGGAACCGGAAAGGGAAGGAGGAAGCCGGTAAAAAATATTTTAATGTAGTCTTATTTGAAACTAATTAAAGAAAGAGTGCCTTATGCTATTGCACATAGATCAGCAGATATTTTCTTTTTTTTTTGTGTGTGTGTGTGTGTATGTGAATTTGTTACGTCGTATTTTAGAAGCTTTCAATTAAGGAGAAATTCGAGATATAAACTGTGGACAAACTGACTACATTTTACTCATATAGGCAAAATTCGATTCAGATACTTAACATTTTCTTTCTTTCTTTTTTTTTTTTTTTCAAAATTCTTTTAACAAATGTTACACATTATTAAAAATTGGATGCCTCTTTGGATTCGTAAAGGTGTGTGTTTGTCTTCACAGTTTATAGCTCCTATTTCTCAGGTTAAACAGCGCTCTTTCTCACATGAAATACTCTTCTTTTGGCAATAATATATAAAAATAGGTGACGCATGGAACCGGAAGGGGAAGGAGGAAGCTGGTTAATAAAAATTTAATTTAATCCGATTTGAAACTATTAAAAGAGAGAGTGGCTGATGCTATTGTAATTAGACCAGCAGATTTTAATTTTAATTTTCTTTTTTTTTGTTTTTTTTTATGTGTGTGTGTTTATGTGTGTGAATTTGTTACTCCTTTCTTAGAAGCTTTCAAATTAAGAGAAATTCGAGCTATAAACTGTGGACAAACTGACTACATTTTACTCATATAGGCAAATGTCGATTCAGATTCTTAATATTTTCTTTCTTTCTTTTTTTTTTCAAAATTCTTTTAACAAATATTACACCTAATTAAAAATTCGATGCTTCTTTCGATTCATAAAGTTGTGAGTTTGTCTTCACAGTTTATAGCTCCTACTTCTCAGGTTAAACAGCGCTCTCTCTCACCTGAAATTCTCTTCTTTTGATAATAATATTTAAAATTAGGTGAGGCTTGGGACCGGAAGGGGAAGGAGGAAGCCGGTAAAAAATATTTTAATTTAGTCGTATTTGAAACTATTTAAAGAAAGAGTGCCTTATGCTATTGTAATTAGACCAGCAGATTTTAATTTTAATTTTCTTTCTTTCTTTTTTTTTCTTTATGTGTGTGAATTTGTTACTCCTTTCTTAGAAGCTTTCAAATTAAGAGAAATTCGAGATATAAACTGTGGACAAACTGACTACATTTAATTCATATAGGCAAAATTCGATTCAGATACGTAATATTTTCTTTCTTTCTATATATTTTTTTTTTTTCAAAATTCTTTTAACAAACATTACACCTAATTAAAAATTGGATTCTTCTTTCGATTCATAAAGATGTGAGTTTGTTTTCACAGTTTATATGTCCCATTTCTCAGGTTAAACAGCGCTCTCTCTCACCTGAAATTCTCTTCTTTTGATAATAATATTTAAAATTAGGTGAGGCTTGGGACCGGAAGGGGAAGGAGGAAGCCGGTAAAAAATATTTTAATTTAGTCGTATTTGAAACTATTTAAAGAAAGAGTGCCTTATGCTATTGTACATAGATCAGAAGATTTTTTTTTTTTTTTTTTTTGGTGTGTGTGTATGTCAATTTGTTACGTCGTATTTTAGAAGCTTTCAAATGAAGAGGAATTCGAGATATAAACTGTGGACAAACTGACTACATTTAACTCATATAGGCAAAATTCGATTCAGATACTTAATATTTTCTTTCTTTCTATTTCTTTTTTTTTTTTTTTTTTTTTTTTTCAAAATTCTTTTAACAAACATTACACCTAATTAAAAATTGGATTCTTCTTTCGATTCATAAAGATGTGAGTTTGTTTTCACAGTTTATAGCTCCTATTTCTCAGGTTAAACAGCACTCTTTCTCACATGAAATTCTCTTCTTGTGACAATAATATATAAAAATAGGTGAGGCTTGGAACCGGAAGGGGAAGGAGGAAGCCGGTTAAAAAAAATTTAATTTCATCCGATTTGAAACTTTTTAAAGAGAGAGTAGCTGACGCTATTATAATTAGACCAGCATATTTTAGTTTTAATTTTCTTTCTTTTGTTTTTTTTATGTGTGTGTTTATGTGTGTGAATTTGTTACTCCTTTCTTAGAAGCTTTCAAATTAAGAGAAATTTGAGATATAAACTGTGGACAAACTGACTACATTTTACTCATATAGGCAAATGTCGATTCAAATTCTTAATATTTTCTTTCTTTCTTTTTTTTTTTTTTTTCAAAATTCCTTTAACAAATATTACACCTAATTAAAAATTCGATGCTTCTTTCGATTCATAAAGTTGTGAGATTGCCTTCACAGTTTATAGCTCCTATTTCTCTAGTTAAACAGCACTCTCTCTCACATGAAATTCTCTTCTTTTGACAATAATATTTAAAATTAGGTGAGGCTTGGACCCAGAAGGGGAAGGAGGAAGACGGTAAAAAATATTTTAATTTAGTCTTATTTGAAACTATTTAAAGAAAGAGTGCTTTATGCTATTGTACATAGATCAGCAGATATATATATATATATATATATATATATATATATTTTTTTTTTTTTTTTTTTTTTGGTGTGTGTGTATGTGAATTTGTTACGTCGTATTTTAGAAGCTTTCAAATGAAGAGGAATTCCAGATATAAACTGTGGACAAACTTACTACATTTTACTCATATAGGCAAAATTCGATTCAGATACTTAATATTTTCTTTCTTTCTTTTTTTTTTTTTTTTTTTCAAAATTCTTTTAACAAATATTACACATAATAAAAAATTGGATGCTTCTTTGGATTCATAAAGATGTGTGTTTTTCTTCACAGTTTATAGCGCCTATTTCTCAAGTTAAACAGCACTCTCTCTCACATAAAATTCTCTTCTTTTGACAATAATATATAAAAATAGGTGAGGCTTCGAACCGGAAGGGGAAGGAGGAAGCCGGTTAAAAAAAAAATTAATTCAATCCGATTTGAAACTTTTTAAAGAGAGAGTAGCTGATGCTATTGTAATTAGACTAGCAGATTTTAATTTTAATTTTCTTTCTTTTGTTTTTTTATGTGTGTGTGTTTATGTGTGTGAATTTGTTACTCCTTTCCTAGAAGCTTTCAAATTAAGGGAAATTCGAGATATAAACTGTGGACAAACTGACTACATTTAACTCATATAGGCAAAATTCGATTCAGATACTTAATATTGTCTTTCTTTCTATTTTTTTTTTTTTTTTTCAAAATTCTTTTAACAAACATTACACCTAATTAAAATTGGATTCTTCTTTCGATTCATAAAGATGTGTGTTTTTCTTCACAGTTTATAGCTCCTATTTCTCAAGTTAAACAGCACTCTCTCTCACATGAAATTCTTTTGTTTTGACAATAATATTGAAAAATAGGTGAGGCTTGGAACCGGAAGGGGAAGGAGGAAGCCGGTTAAAAAAAATTTAATTTAATCCGATTTGAAATTTTTTAAAGAGAGAGGGCTGATGCTATTGTAATTAGACCAGTAGATTTTAATTTTAATTTTCTTTCCTTTCTTTTTTTTTTTTTTTATGTGTGTGAATTTGTTACTCCTTTCTTAGAAGCTACCAAACTAAGAGAAATTCTAGATATAAACAGTGGACAAACAGACTACATTTTACTCATATAGGCAAAATTTGATTCCGATTCTTAATATTTTCTTTCTTTTTTTTTTATTTTTTTCAAAATTCTTTTAAAATATATTACACTTAAGACAAAATTGGATGCTTCTTTGGATTCATAAAGATGTGAGTTTGTTTTCACAGTTTATATGCCCTATTTCTCAGGTTAAACAGCGCTCTCTCTCACATGAAATTCTCTTCTTTTGATAATAATATTTAAAATTATGTGAGGCTTGGAACTGGAAGGGGAAGGAGGAAGCCGGTAAAAAATATTTTAATTTAGCCTTATTTGAAAGTATTTAACGAAAGTGTGCCTTATGCTATTGTACATAGATCAGCAGATATATATATATGCATATATATATATTTTTTTTTTTTTTTTTTTTTCGATGTGTGTGTATGTGAATTTGTTACGTCGTATTTTAGAAGCTTTGAAATGAAGAGAAATTTGAGATATAAACTGTGGACAAACTGACTAAATTTTACTCATATAGGCAAAATTCGATTCAGATACTTAATATTTTCTTTCTTTTGTCTTTTTTTTCAAAATTCTTTTAACAAATATTACACATAATTAAAAATTGGATTCTTCTTTCGATTCATAAAGATGTGAGTTTGTTTTCACAGTTTATATCTATTTCTCAGGTTAAACAGCGCTCTCTCTCACATGAAATTCTCTTCTTTTGATAATAATATTTAAAATTAGGTGAGGCTTGGAACCGGAAGGGGAAGGAGGAAGCCGGTAAAAAATATTTTAATTTAGTCTTATTTGAAAGTATTTAACGAAAGTGTGCCTTATGCTATTGTACATAGATCAGCAGATATATATATATATATAAAAAATTGGATATTAAAAATTGGATTCTTCTTTGGATTCATAAAGATGTGAGTTTGTCTTCACAGTTTATAGCTCGTATTTCTCAAGTTAGACAGCACACTCTCTTACATGAAATTCTCTTCTTTTAACAATAATATATAAAAACATGTAAGGCTTGGAACCGGAAGGGGAAGGAGGAAGCCGGTTAAAAAAAATTTAATTTAATCCGATTTGAAACTTTTTAAAGAGAGAGTGGCTGATGCTATTGTAATTAGACCAGTAGATTTTAATTTTAATTTTCTTTTTTTTTTTTTTTATTTATGTGTGTGAATTTGTTACGTCCTTTCTTAGAAGCTATCAAACTAAGAGAAATTCTAGATATAAACTGTGGACAAACAGACTACATTTTACTCATATAGGCAAAATTTAATTCCGATTCTTAATTTTTTCTTTTTTTTTTTTTTTTTTTTTCAAAATTCTTTTAAAATATATTACACTTAAGACAAAATTGGATGCTTCTTTCGATTCATGAAGATGTGAGTTTGTTTTCACAGTTTACATGGCCTATTTCTCAGGTTAAACAGAGCTCTCTCTCACATGAAATTCTCTTCTTTTGATAATAATATTAAATTTAGGTGAGGCTTGGAACCGGAAGTTGAAGGAGGAAGCCGGTAAAAAATATTTTAATTTAGTCTTATTTGAAAGTATTTAACGAAAGTGTGCCTTATGCTATTGTACATAGATCAGCAGATATATATATATATATATATATATATTTTTCTGTGTGTGTGTGTATGTGAATTTGTTACGTCGTATTTTAGAAGCTTTCAAATAAAGAGAAATTCGAGATATAAACTGTGGACAAACTGACTAAATTTTACTCATATAGGCAAAATTCGATTCAGATACTTAATATTTTCTTTCTTTCTCTTTTTTTTCAAAATTCTTTTAACAAATATTACACATAATTAAAAATTGGATGCTTCTTTGGATTCATAAAGATGTGTGTTTTTCTTCACAGTTTATAGCTCCTATTTCTCAAGTTAAACAGCACTCTCTCTCACATGAAATTCTCTTCTTTTGACAATAATATATAAAAATAGGTGAGGCTTGGAACCGGAAGGGGAAGGAGGAAGCCGGTTGAAAATATTTAATTTAATCCGATTTGAAACTTTTTAAAGAGAGAGTTGCTTATGCTATTGTACTTAGACAAGGAGATTTTGTTTTTCTTTTTCTTTCTTTTTTTTTTTATGTGTGTGAATTTGTTACTCCTTTCTTAGAAGCTTTCAAATCAAGAGAAATTCGATATATAAACTGTGGACAAACTGACTACATTTAACTCATATAGGCAAAATTCGATTCAGATACTTAATATTTTCTTTCTTTCTTTCTTTTTTTTTTTTTTTTTTTTTTTTTTTCAAAATTCTTTTAACAAATATTACACCTAATTAAAAATTAGATTCCACTTTCGATTCATAAAGATATGAGTTTGTTTTCACAGTTTATATGTCCTATTTCTCAGGTTAAACAGCGCTCTCTCTCATATGAAATTCTCTTCTTTTGATAATAAGATTTAAAATTAGGTGAGGCTTGGAACCGGAAGGGGAAGTAGGAAGCCGGTTAAAAAAAATTTAATTTAATCCGATTTGTAACTTTTTAAAGAGAGAGTGGCTGATGCTATTGTAATTAAAACAGCAGATTTTAATTTTAATTTTCTTTCTTTTGTTTTTTTTATGTGTGTGAATTTGTTACGTTCTTTCTTAGACGCTTTCACATTAAGAGAAATTCGAGATAAAAACTGTGGACAAACTGACTACATTTTACTCATATAGGCAAATGTCGATTCAGATTCCTAATATTTTCTTTCTTTCTTCTTTTTTTTTCAAAATTCTTTTAACAAATATTACACCTAATTAAAAATTCGATGCTTCTTCGATTCATAAAGTTGTGAGTTTGTCTTCACAGTTTATAGCTCCTATTTCTCTAGTTAAACAGCACTCTCTCTCACATGAATTTCTCTTCTTTTGACAATAATATATAAAAATAGGTGAGGCTTGGAACCGGAAGGGGAAGGAGGAAGCCGGTTAAAAAAAAATTAATTTAATCAAATTTCAAACTTTTTAAAGAGAGAGTGGCTAATGCTGGTGTACTTAGACCACCAGATTTTCTTTTTCTTTCTTTTCTTTTCTTTTCTTTCTTTCTTTCTTTTTTTTTATGTGTGTGAATTTGTTACTCCTTTCTTAGAAGCTTTCAAATTAAGAGAAATTCGAGATATAAACTGTGGACAAACTGATTACATTTAACTCATATAGGCAAAATTCGATTCAGATACTTGATATTTTCTTTCTTTCTTTTTTTTTTTTTTTTTTTCAAAATTCTTTTAACAAACGTTACACCTAATTAAAAATTGGATTCTTCTTTCGATTCATAAAGATGTGAGTTTGTTTTCACAGTTTATATGTCCTATTTCTCAGGTTAAACAGCGCTCTCTTTCACATGAAATTCTCTTCTTTTGATAATAATATTTAAAATTAGGTGAGGCTTGGAACCGGAAGGGGAAGGAGGAAGCCGGTAAAAAATATTTAAATTTAGTCTTACTTGAAACTATTTAAAAAAAGAGTGCCTTATGCTATTGTACATAGATCAGCAGATATTTTTTTTTTTTTTTTTGTGTGTGTGTGTGAATGTGACTTTGTTACGTCGTATTTTAGAAGCTTTCAATTGAAGAGAAATTCGAGATATAAACTGTGGACAAACTGACTACATTTTACTCATATAGGCAAAATTCGATTCAGATACTTAATATTTTCTTTCTTTCTTTTTTTTTTTTCAAAATTCTTTTAACAAATGTTACACATTATTAAAAATTGGATGCTTCTTTGGATTCATAAAGATGTATGTTTTTCTTCACAGTTTATAGCTCCTATTTCTCAGGTTAAACAGCGCTCTTTCTCACATGAAATTCTCTTCTTTTGATAATAATATTTAAAATTAGGTGAGGCTTGGAACCAGAAAGGGAAGGAGGAAGCCGGTAAAAAATATTTTAATTTAGTCTTATTTGAAACTATTTAAAGAAAGAGTGCCTTATGCTATTGTACATAGATCAGCAGATATATATTTTTTTTTATTGGTGTGTGTGTATGTGAATTTGTTACGTCGTATTTTAGAAGCTTTCAATTGAAGAGAAATTCGAGATATAAACTGTGGACAAACTGACTACATTTTACTCATATAGGCAAAATTCGATTCAGATACTTAATATTTTCTTTCTTTCTATATTTTTTTTTTTTTCAAAATTCTTTTAACAAATATTACACCTAATTAAAAATTCGATGCTTCTTTCGATTCATAAAGTTGTGAGTTTGTCTTCACAGTTTATAGCTCCTATTTCTCAAGTTAAACAGCACTCTCTCTCACATGAAATTCTCTTCTTTTGAAAATAATATATAAAAATAGGTGAGGCTTGGAACCGGAAGAGGAAGGAGGAAGCCGGTTAAAAAAAATTTATTTAATCCGATTTGAAACTTTTTCAAGATAGAGTAGCTGATGCTGTTGTAATTAGACCAGCAGATTTTAATTTTAATTTTCTTTCTTTTGTTTTTTTTATGTGTGTGTGTTTATGTGTGTGAATTTGTTACTCCTTTCTTAGAAGCTTTCAAATTAAGAGAAATTCGAGATATAAACTGTGGACAAACTGACTACATTTTACTCATATAGGCAAATGTCGATTCAGATTCTTAATATTTTCTTTCTTTCTTTTTTTTTTTTTTTTCAAAATTCTTTTAACAAACATTACACCTAATTAAAAATTCGATGCTTCTTTCGATTCATAAAGTTGTGAGTTTGTCTTCACAGTTTATAGCTCCTATTTCTCTAGTTAAACAGCACTCTCTCTCACATGAAATTCTCTTCTTTTGACAATAATATATAAAAATAGGTGAGGCTTGGAACCGGAAGGGGAAGGAGGAAGCCGGTTAAAAAAAAATTTAATTTAATCCGATTTCAAACTTTTTAAAGAGAGAGTGGCTAATGCTATTGTACTTAGACCAGCAGATTTTCTTTTTCTTTTTCTTTCTTTTTTTTCTTTTCTTTCTTTCTTTTTTTTTTTTATGTGTGTGAATTTGTTACTCCTTTCTTAGAAGCTTTCAAATTAAGAGAAATTCGAGATATAAACTGTGGACAAACTGACTACATTTAACTCATATAGGCAAAATTCGATTCAGATACTTAATATTTTCTTTCTTTCTATTTTTTTTTTTTTTTTTTCAAAATTCTTTAACAAACATTACACCTAATTAAAAATTGTATTCTTCTTTCGATTCATAAAGATGTGAGTTTCTTTTCACAGTTTATATGTCCTATTTCTCAGGTTAAACAGCGCTCTCTGTCACATGAAATTCTCTTCTTTTGATAATAATATTTAAAATTAGGTGAGGCTTGGAACCGGAAGGGGAAGGAGGAAGCCGGTAAAAAATATTTTAATGTAGTCTTATTTGAAACTAATTAAAGAAAGAGTGCCTTATGCTATTGTACATAGATCAGCAGATATATATATATATATTTTTTTTTGTGTGTGTGTATGTGAATTTGTTACGTCGTATTTTAAAAGCTTTCAATTGAAGAGAAATTCGAGATATAAACTGTGGACAAACTGACTACATTTTACTCTTATAGGCAAAATTCGATTAAGATACTAAATATTTTCTATCTTTCTTTTTTTTTTTTTTTTTTTTTTTTTTTTTTCAAAATTCTTTTAACAAATGTTACACATTATTAAAAATTGGATGCTTCTTTGGATTCATAAAGATGTGTGTTTTTCTTCACAGTTTATAGCTCCTATTTCTCAGGCTAAACAGCGCTCTTACTCCCATGAAATTCTCTTCTTTTGACAATAATATATAAAAATAGGTGAGGCTTGGAACCGGAAGGGGAAGGAGGAAGCCGGTTAAAAAAAATTTATTTAATCCGATTTGAAACTTTTTAAATAGAGAGTAACTGATGCTATTGTAATTAGACCAGCAGATTTTAATTTTAATTTTCTTTCTTTTGTTTTTTTTATGTGTGTGAATTTGTTACTCCTTTCTTAGAAGCTTTCAAATTAACAGAAATTCGAGATATAAACTGTGGACAAACAGACTAAATTTTACTCATATAGGCAAAATTTGATTCCGAATCTTAATTTTTTCTTTCTTTCTGTTTTTTTTTTTTTTTTTTTTTTTTTTCTTTTTTCAAAATTATTTTAAAATTTATTACACTTAAGACAAAATTGGATGCTTGCTTGGATTCATAAAGATGTGCGTTTGTCTTCACAGTTTATAGCTCCTATTTCTCAAGTTAGACAGCACTCTCTCTCACATGAAATTCTCTTCTTTTGACAATAATATATAAAAATAGGTGAGGCTTGGAACCGGAAGGGGAAGGAGGAAGCCGGTTAAAAAAAAAAAAAAAAAAAAAAAAAAAAAAAATTAATTTAATCCGATTTGAAACTTTTTAAAGAGAGAGTGTCTGATGCTATTGTAATTAGACCAGCAGATTTTCATTTTAATTTTCTTTCTTTTCTTTTTTTTTTTATGTGTGTGTGTTTATGTGTGTGAATTTGTTACTCCTTTCTTAGAAGCTTTCAAATTAAGAGAAATTCGAGATATAAACTGTGGACAAACTGACTACATTTTACTCATATAGGCAAATGTCGATTCAGATTCTTAATATTTTCTTTCTTTCTTTTTTTTTTTTTTTTCAAAATTCTTTTAACAAATATTACACCTAATTAAAAATTCGATGCTTCTTTCGATTCATAAAGTTGTGAGTTTGTCTTCACAGTTTATAGCTCCTATTTCTCTAGTTAAAACAGGACTCTCTCTCACATGAAATTCTCTTCTTTTGACAATAATATATAAAAATAGGTGAGGTTTGGAACCGGAAGGGGAAGGAGGAAGCCGGTTAAAAAAAAAATTTAATTTAATCCGATTTGAAACTTTATAAAGAGAGAGTGGCTGATGCTATTGTACTTAGACCAGCAGATTTTCTTTTTCTTTCTTTTCTTTTCTTTTTTTTTTTTTTATGTGTGTGAATTTGTTACTCCTTTCTTAGAAGCTTTCAAATTAACAGAAATTCGAGATATAAACTGTGGACAAACAGACTAAATTTTATTCATATATTCAAAATTTGATTCCGATTCTTAATTTTTTCTTTCTTTCTGTTTTTTTTTTTTTTTTTTTTTTTTTTTTTTTTTTCAAAATTATTTAAAAATATATTACACTTAAGACAAAATTGGCTGCTTGTTTTTATTCATAAAGATGTGCGTTTGTCTTCACAGTTTATAGCTCCTATTTCTCAAGTTAGACAGCACTCTCTCTCACATGAAATTCTCTCCTTTTGACAATAATATATAAAAATAGGTGAGGCTTGGAACCGGAAGGGGCAGGAGGAAGCCGGTTAAAAAAAATTTAATTTAATCCGATTTGAAACTTTTTAAGGAGAGAGTGGCTGATGCTATTGTAATTAGACCAGCAGATTTTAATTTTAATTGTCTTTCTTTTGTCTCTTTTATGTGTGTGTGTTTATGTGTGTGAATTTGTTCCTCCTTTCTTAGAAGCTTTCAAATTAAGAGAAATTCGAGCTATAAACTGTGGACAAACTGACTACATTTTACTCATATAGGCAAAATTCGATTCAGATACTTAATATTTTCTTTCTTTCTTTTTTTTTTTTTTTTTTCAAAATTCTTTTAACAAATATTACACATTATTAAAAATTGGACGCTTCTTTGGATTCATAAAGATGTGTGTTTGTCTTCACAGTTTATAGCTCCTATTTCTCAGGTTAAACAGCGCTCTTTGTCACATGAAATTCTCTTCTTTTGGCAATAATATATAAAAATAGGTGAGGCTTGGAACCGGAAGGGGAAGGAGGAAGCCGGTTAAAAAAATTTATTTTAATCCGATTTGAAACTTTTTAAAGAGAGAGTCGCTGATGCCATTGTACTTAGACCAGCAGATTTTCTTTTTCTTTTTCTTTCTTTTGTTTTTTTTATGTGTGTGTGTTTATGTGTGTGAATTTGTTACTCCTTTCTTAGAAGCTTTCAAATTAAGAGAAATTCGAGATATAAACTGTGGACAAACTGACTACATTTAACTCATATAGGCAAAATTCGATTCAGATACTTAATATTTTCTTTCTTTCTAATTTTTTTTTTTCAAAATTCTTTTAACAAACATTACACCTAATTAAAAATTGGATTCTTCTTTCGATTCATAAAGATGTGAGTTTGTTTTCACAGTTTATATGTCCTATTTCTGAGGTTAAACAGCGCTCTCTCTCACATGAAATTCTCTTCTTTTGATAATAATATTTAAAATTAGGTGAGGCTTGGAACCAGAAAGGGAAGGAGGAAGCCGGTAAAAAATATTTTAATTTAGTCTTATTTGAAACTATTTAAAGAAAGAGTGCCTTATGCTATTGTACATAGATCAGCAGATATATATTTTTTTTTATTGGTGTGTGTGTATGTGAATTTGTTACGTCGTATTTTAGAAGCTTTCAATTGAAGAGAAATTCGAGATATAAACTGTGGACAAACTGACTACATTTTACTCATATAGGCAAAATTCGATTCAGATACTTAATATTTTCTTTCTTTCTTTTTTTTTTTTCAAAATTCTTTTAACAAATATTACACATTATTAAAAATTGGACGCTTCTTTGGATTCATAAAGATGTGTGTTTGTCTTCACAGTTTATAGCTCCTATTTCTCAGGTTAAACAGCGCTCTTTCTCACATGAAATTCTCTTCTTTTGACAATAATATATAAAAATAGGTGAGGCTTGGAACCGGAAGGGGAAGGAGGAAGCCGGTTATAAAAAATTTATTTTAATCCGATTTGAAACTTTTTAAAGAGAGAGTCGCTGATGCCATTGTACTTAGACCAGCAGATTTTCTTTTTCTTTTTATTTCTTTTGTTTTTTTTTTATGCGTGTGTGTTTATGTGTGTGAATTTGTTACTCCTTTCCTAGAAGCTTTCAAATTAAGGGGAATTCGAGATATAAACTGTGGACAAACTGACTACATTTAACTCATATAGGCAAAATTCGATTCAGATACTTAATATTTTCTTTCTTTCTAATTTTTTTTTTCAAAATTCTTTTAACAAACATTACACCTAATTAAAAATTGGATTCTTCTTTCGATTCATAAAGATGTGAGTTTGTTTTCACAGTTTATATGTCCTATTTCTCAGGTTAAACAGCGCTCTTTCTCACATGAAATTCTCTTCTTTTGGCAATAATATATAAAAATAGGTGAGGCTTGGAACCGGAAGGGGAAGGAGGAAGCCGGTTAATAAAAATTTAATTTAATCCGATTTGAAACTATTTAAAGAGAGAGTGGATGATGCTATTGTAATTACACCAGCAGATTTTAATTTTAATTTTCTTTCTTTTGTTTTTTTTTATGTGTGTGTGTTTATGTGTGTGAATTTGTTACGTTCTTTCTTAGAAGCTTTCACATTAAGAGAAATTCGAGATATAAACTGTGGACAAACAGACTAAATTTTACTCATATAGGCAAAATTTGATTCCGATTCTTAATTTTTTTTTTTCTTTCTGTTTTTTTTTTTTTTTTTTTTTTTTTCAAAATTATTTTCAAATTTATTACACTTAAGACAAAATTGGATGCTTGTTTGGATTTATAAAGATGTGCGTTTGTCTTCACAGTTTATAGCTCCTATTTCTCAAGTTAGGCAGCACTATCTCTCACATGGAATTCTCTTCTTTTGACAATAATATACAAAAATAGGTGAGGCTTGGAACCGAAAGGGGAAGGAGGAAGCCGGTGAAAAAAAATTTAATATAATCCGATTTGAAATTTTTTAAAGAGAGAGTGGCTGATGCTATTGCACTTAGACCAGCAGATTTTTTTTTTCTTTCTTTTCTTTTCTTTCTTTCTTTTTTTTATGTGTGTGAATTTGTTACTTCTTTCTTAGAAGCTTTCAAATTAAGAGAAATTTGAGATATAAACTGTGGACAAACTGACTACATTTAACTCATATAGGCAAAATTCGATTCAGATACTTAATATTTTCTTTCTTTCTATATTTTTTTTTTTTCAAAATTCTTTTAACAAATATTACACCTCATTAAAAATTCGATGCTTCTTTCGATTCATAAAGTTGTGAGTTTGTCTTCACAGTTTATAGCTCCTATTTCTCAAGTTAAACAGCACTCTCTCTCACATGAAATTCTCTTCTTTTGAAAATAATATATAAAAATAGGTGAGGCTTGGAACCGGAAGAGGAAGGAGGAAGCCGGTTAAAAAAAATTTATTTAATCCGATTTGAAACTTTTTCAAGATAGAGTAGCTGATGCTGTTGTAATTAGACCAGCAGATTTTAATTTTAATTTTCTTTCTTTTGTTTTTTTTATGTGTGTGTGTTTATGTGTGTGAATTTGTTACTCCTTTCTTAGAAGCTTTCAAATTAAGAGAAATTCGAGATATAAACTGTGGACAAACTGACTACATTTTACTCATATAGGCAAATGTCGATTCAGATTCTTAATATTTTCTTTCTTTCTTTTTTTTTTTTTTTTTTCAAAATTCTTTTAACAAATATTACACCTAATTAAAAATTCGATGCTTCTTTCGATTCATAAAGTTGTGAGTTTGTCTTCACAGTTTATAGCTCCTATTTCTCTAGTTAAACAGCACTCTCTCTCACATGAAATTCTCTTCTTTTGACAATAATATATAAAAATAGGTGAGGCTTGGAACCGGAAGGGGAAGGAGGAAGCCGGTTAAAAAAAAATTTAATTTAATCCGATTTCAAACTTTTTAAAGAGAGAGTGGCTAATGCTATTGTACTTAGACCAGCAGATTTTATTTTTCTTTTTCTTTCTTTCTTTTCTTTCTTTCTTTTCTTTCTTTCTTTCTTTTTTTTTATGTGTGTGAATTTGTTACTCCTTTCTTTGAAGCTTTCAAATTAAGAGAAATTCGAGATATAAACTGTGGACAAACTGACTACATTTAACTCATATAGGCAAAATTCGATTCAGATACTTAATATTTTCTTTCTTTCTATTTTTTTTTTTCAAAATTCTTTTAACAAACATTACACCTAATTAACAATTGGATTCTTCTTTCGATTCATAAAGATGTGAGTTTGTTTTCACAGTTTATATGTCCTATTTCTCAGGTTAAACAGCGCTCTCTCTCACATGAAATTCTCTTCTTTTGATAATAATATTTAAAATTAGGTGAGGCTTGGAACCGGAAGGGGAAGGAGGAAGCCGGTAAAAAATATTTTAATGTAGTCTTATTTGAAACTAATTAAAGAAAGAGTGCCTTATGCTATTGTACATAGATCAGCAGATATATATTTTTTTTTTGTGTGTGTGTGTGTATGTGAATTTGTTATGTCGTATTTTAGAAGCTTTCAATTGAAGAGAAATTCGAGATATAAACTGTGGACAAACTGACTACATTTTACTCTTATAGGCAAAATTCGATTCAGATACTTAATATTTTCTATCTATCTTTCTTTTTTTTTTTTTTTTTTTTTTTTTTTTCAAAATTCTTTTAACAAATGTTACACATTATTAAAAATTGGATGCTTCTTTGGATTCATAAAGATGTGTGTTATTCTTCACAGTTTATAGCTCCTATTTCTCCGGCTAAACAGCGCTCTTTCTCACATGAAATTCTCTTCTTTTGACAATAATATATAAAAATAGGTGACGCTTGGAACCGGAAGGGGAAGGAGGAAGCCGGTTAAAAAAAATTTAATTTAATCCGATTTGAAACTTTTTAAAGAGAGAGTAGCTGATGCTATTGTAATTAGACCAGCAGATTTTAATTTTAATTTTCTTTCTTTTGTTTTTTTTATGTGTGTGTGTTTATGTGTGTGAATTTGTTACTCCTTTCCTAGAAGCTTTCAAATTAAGGGAAATTCGAGATATAAACAGTGGACAAACTGACTACATTTTACTCATATAGGCAAATGTCGATTCAGTTTCCTAATATTTTCTTTCTTTCTTTCTTTCTTTCTTTCTTTTTTTTTTTTTTTTTTTTTAATTCTTTTAACAAATATTACACCTAATTAAAAATTCGATGCTTCTTTCGATTCATAAAGTTGTGAGTTTGTCTTCACAGTTTATAGCTCCTATTTCTCAAGTTAAGCAGCACTCTCTCTCTCTCACATGGAATTCTCTTCTTTTGACAATAATATATAAAAATAGGTGAGGCTTGGAACCGGAAGGGGTTGGAGGAAGCCGGTTAAAAGAAATTTAATTTAATCCGATTTGAAACTTTTTAAAGAGAGAGTAGCTGATGCTATTGTAATTAGACCAGCAGATTTTAATTTTAATTTTCTTTCCTTTGTTTTTTTTATGTGTGTGTGTTTATGTGTGTGAGTTTGTTACTCCTTTCTTCGAAGCTTTCAAATTAAGAGAAATTCGAGATATAAACTGTGGACAAACTGACTACATTTTACTCATATAGGCAAATGTCGATTCAGATTCTTAATATTTTCTTCCTTTCTTTTTTTTTTTTTTTTTTTTTTTTTCAAAATTCTTTTAACAAATATTACACCTAATTAAAAATTCGATGCTTCTTTCGATTCATAAAGTTGTGAGTTTGTCTTCACAGTTTATAGCTCCTATTTCTCTAGTTAAACAGCACTCTCTCTCACATGAAATTCTCTTCTTTTGATAATAATATTTAAAATTAGGTGAGGCTTGGAACCGGAAAGGGAAGGAGGAAGCCGGTAAAAAATATTTTAATGTAGTCTTATTTGAAACTAATTAAAGAAAGAGTGCCTTATGCTATTGCACATAGATCAGCAGATATTTTCTTTTTTTTGTGTGTGTGTGTGTGTGTATGTGAATTTGTTACGTCGTATTTTAGAAGCTTTCAATTAAGGAGAAATTCGAGATATAAACTGTGGACAAACTGACTACATTTTACTCATATAGGCAAAATTCGATTCAGATACTTAACATTTTCTTTCTTTCTTTTTTTTTTTTTTTCAAAATTCTTTTAACAAATGTTACACATTATTAAAAATTGGATGCCTCTTTGGATTCGTAAAGGTGTGTGTTTGTCTTCACAGTTTATAGCTCCTATTTCTCAGGTTAAACAGCGCTCTTTCTCACATGAAATACTCTTCTTTTGGCAATAATATATAAAAATAGGTGACGCATGGAACCGGAAGGGGAAGGAGGAAGCTGGTTAATAAAAATTTAATTTAATCCGATTTGAAACTATTAAAAGAGAGAGTGGCTGATGCTATTGTAATTAGACCAGCAGATTTTAATTTTAATTTTCTTTTTTTTTGTTTTTTTTTATGTGTGTGTGTTTATGTGTGTGAATTTGTTACTCCTTTCTTAGAAGCTTTCAAATTAAGAGAAATTCGAGCTATAAACTGTGGACAAACTGACTACATTTTACTCATATAGGCAAATGTCGATTCAGATTCTTAATATTTTCTTTCTTTCTTTTTTTTTTCAAAATTCTTTTAACAAATATTACACCTAATTAAAAATTCGATGCTTCTTTCGATTCATAAAGTTGTGAGTTTGTCTTCACAGTTTATAGCTCCTACTTCTCAGGTTAAACAGCGCTCTCTCTCACCTGAAATTCTCTTCTTTTGATAATAATATTTAAAATTAGGTGAGGCTTGGGACCGGAAGGGGAAGGAGGAAGCCGGTAAAAAATATTTTAATTTAGTCGTATTTGAAACTATTTAAAGAAAGAGTGCCTTATGCTATTGTAATTAGACCAGCAGATTTTAATTTTAATTTTCTTTCTTTCTTTTTTTTTCTTTATGTGTGTGAATTTGTTACTCCTTTCTTAGAAGCTTTCAAATTAAGAGAAATTCGAGATATAAACTGTGGACAAACTGACTACATTTAATTCATATAGGCAAAATTCGATTCAGATACGTAATATTTTCTTTCTTTCTATATATTTTTTTTTTTTTCAAAATTCTTTTAACAAACATTACACCTAATTAAAAATTGGATTCTTCTTTCGATTCATAAAGATGTGAGTTTGTTTTCACAGTTTATATGTCCTATTTCTCAGGTTAAACAGCGCTCTCTCTCACCTGAAATTCTCTTCTTTTGATAATAATATTTAAAATTAGGTGAGGCTTGGGACCGGAAGGGGAAGGAGGAAGCCGGTAAAAAATATTTTAATTTAGTCGTATTTGAAACTATTTAAAGAAAAAGTGCATTATGCTATTGTACATAGATCAGAAGATTTTTTTTTTTTTTTTTTTTTTGGTGTGTGTGTATGTCAATTTGTTACGTCGTATTTTAGAAGCTTTCAAATGAAGAGGAATTCGAGATATAAACTGTGGACAAACTGACTACATTTAACTCATATAGGCAAAATTCGATTCAGATACTTAATATTTTCTTTCTTTCTATTTCTTTTTTTTTTTTTTTTTTTTTTTTCAAAATTCTTTTAACAAACATTACACCTAATTAAAAATTGGATTCTTCTTTCGATTCATAAAGATGTGAGTTTGTTTTCACAGTTTATAGCTCCTATTTCTCAGGTTAAACAGCACTCTTTCTCACATGAAATTCTCTTCTTGTGACAATAATATATAAAAATAGGTGAGGCTTGGAACCGGAAGGGGAAGGAGGAAGCCGGTTAAAAAAAATTTAATTTCATCCGATTTGAAACTTTTTAAAGAGAGAGTAGCTGACGCTATTATAATTAGACCAGCATATTTTAGTTTTAATTTTCTTTCTTTTGTTTTTTTTATGTGTGTGTTTATGTGTGTGAATTTGTTACTCCTTTCTTAGAAGCTTTCAAATTAAGAGAAATTTGAGATATAAACTGTGGACAAACTGACTACATTTTACTCATATAGGCAAATGTCGATTCAAATTCTTAATATTTTCTTTCTTTCTTTTTTTTTTTTTTTTCAAAATTCCTTTAACAAATATTACACCTAATTAAAAATTCGATGCTTCTTTCGATTCATAAAGTTGTGAGATTGCCTTCACAGTTTATAGCTCCTATTTCTCTAGTTAAACAGCACTCTCTCTCACATGAAATTCTCTTCTTTTGACAATAATATTTAAAATTAGGTGAGGCTTGGACCCAGAAGGGGAAGGAGGAAGACGGTAAAAAATATTTTAATTTAGTCTTATTTGAAACTATTTAAAGAAAGAGTGCTTTATGCTATTGTACATAGATCAGCAGATATATATATATATATATATATATATATTTTTTTTTTTTTTTTTTTTGGTGTGTGTGTATGTGAATTTGTTACGTCGTATTTTAGAAGCTTTCAAATGAAGAGGAATTCCAGATATAAACTGTGGACAAACTTACTACATTTTACTCATATAGGCAAAATTCGATTCAGATACTTAATATTTTCTTTCTTTCTTTTTTTTTTTTTTTTTTTTCAAAATTCTTTTAACAAATATTACACATAATAAAAAATTGGATGCTTCTTTGGATTCATAAAGATGTGTGTTTTTCTTCACAGTTTATAGCGCCTATTTCTCAAGTTAAACAGCACTCTCTCTCACATAAAATTCTCTTCTTTTGACAATAATATATAAAAATAGGTGAGGCTTCGAACCGGAAGGGGAAGGAGGAAGCCGGTTAAAAAAAAAATTAATTCAATCCGATTTGAAACTTTTTAAAGAGAGAGTAGCTGATGCTATTGTAATTAGACTAGCAGATTTTAATTTTAATTTTCTTTCTTTTGTTTTTTTATGTGTGTGTGTTTATGTGTGTGAATTTGTTACTCCTTTCCTAGAAGCTTTCAAATTAAGGGAAATTCGAGATATAAACTGTGGACAAACTGACTACATTTAACTCATATAGGCAAAATTCGATTCAGATACTTAATATTGTCTTTCTTTCTATTTTTTTTTTTTTTTTTCAAAATTCTTTTAACAAACATTACACCTAATTAAAATTGGATTCTTCTTTCGATTCATAAAGATGTGTGTTTTTCTTCACAGTTTATAGCTCCTATTTCTCAAGTTAAACAGCACTCTCTCTCACATGAAATTCTTTTGTTTTGACAATAATATTGAAAAATAGGTGAGGCTTGGAACCGGAAGGGGAAGGAGGAAGCCGGTTAAAAAAAATTTAATTTAATCCGATTTGAAATTTTTTAAAGAGAGAGGGCTGATGCTATTGTAATTAGACCAGTAGATTTTAATTTTAATTTTCTTTCCTTTCTTTTTTTTTTTTTTATGTGTGTGAATTTGTTACTCCTTTCTTAGAAGCTACCAAACTAAGAGAAATTCTAGATATAAACAGTGGACAAACAGACTACATTTTACTCATATAGGCAAAATTTGATTCCGATTCTTAATATTTTCTTTCTTTTTTTTTTATTTTTTTCAAAATTCTTTTAAAATATATTACACTTAAGACAAAATTGGATGCTTCTTTGGATTCATAAAGATGTGAGTTTGTTTTCACAGTTTATATGCCCTATTTCTCAGGTTAAACAGCGCTCTCTCTCACATGAAATTCTCTTCTTTTGATAATAATATTTAAAATTATGTGAGGCTTGGAACTGGAAGGGGAAGGAGGAAGCCGGTAAAAAATATTTTAATTTAGCCTTATTTGAAAGTATTTAACGAAAGTGTGCCTTATGCTATTGTACATAGATCAGCAGATATATATATATGCATATATATATATTTTTTTTTTTTTTTTTTTTTCGGTGTGTGTGTATGTGAATTTGTTACGTCGTATTTTAGAAGCTTTGAAATGAAGAGAAATTTGAGATATAAACTGTGGACAAACTGACTAAATTTTACTCATATAGGCAAAATTCGATTCAGATACTTAATATTTTCTTTCTTTTGTCTTTTTTTTCAAAATTCTTTTAACAAATATTACACATAATTAAAAATTGGATTCTTCTTTCGATTCATAAAGATGTGAGTTTGTTTTCACAGTTTATATCTATTTCTCAGGTTAAACAGCGCTCTCTCTCACATGAAATTCTCTTCTTTTGATAATAATATTTAAAATTAGGTGAGGCTTGGAACCGGAAGGGGAAGGAGGAAGCCGGTAAAAAATATTTTAATTTAGTCTTATTTGAAAGTATTTAACGAAAGTGTGCCTTATGCTATTGTACATAGATCAGCAGATATATATATATATATAAAAAATTGGATATTAAAAATTGGATTCTTCTTTGGATTCATAAAGATGTGAGTTTGTCTTCACAGTTTATAGCTCGTATTTCTCAAGTTAGACAGCACACTCTCTTACATGAAATTCTCTTCTTTTAACAATAATATATAAAAACAGGTAAGGCTTGGAACCGGAAGGGGAAGGAGGAAGCCGGTTAAAAAAAATTTAATTTAATCCGATTTGAAACTTTTTAAAGAGAGAGTGGCTGATGCTATTGTAATTAGACCAGTAGATTTTAATTTTAATTTTCTTTTTTTTTTTTTTTATTTATGTGTGTGAATTTGTTACGTCCTTTCTTAGAAGCTATCAAACTAAGAGAAATTCTAGATATAAACTGTGGACAAACAGACTACATTTTACTCATATAGGCAAAATTTAATTCCGATTCTTAATTTTTTCTTTTTTTTTTTTTTTTTTTTTTCAAAATTCTTTTTAAATATATTACACTTAAGACAAAATTGGATGCTTCTTTCGATTCATGAAGATGTGAGTTTGTTTTCACAGTTTACATGGCCTATTTCTCAGGTTAAACAGAGCTCTCTCTCACATGAAATTCTCTTCTTTTGATAATAATATTAAATTTAGGTGAGGCTTGGAACCGGAAGTTGAAGGAGGAAGCCGGTAAAAAATATTTTAATTTAGTCTTATTTGAAAGTATTTAACGAAAGTGTGCCTTATGCTATTGTACATAGATCAGCAGATATATATATATATATATATATTTTTTTTTTTGTGTGTGTGTGTATGTGAATTTGTTACGTCGTATTTTAGAAGCTTTCAAATAAAGAGAAATTCGAGATATAAACTGTGGACAAACTGACTAAATTTTACTCATATAGGCAAAATTCGATTCAGATACTTAATATTTTCTTTCTTTCTCTTTTTTTTCAAAATTCTTTTAACAAATATTACACATAATTAAAAATTGGATGCTTCTTTGGATTCATAAAGATGTGTGTTTTTCTTCACAGTTTATAGCTCCTATTTCTCAAGTTAAACAGCACTCTCTCTCACATGAAATTCTCTTCTTTTGACAATAATATATAAAAATAGGTGAGGCTTGGAACCGGAAGGGGAAGGAGGAAGCCGGTTGAAAATATTTAATTTAATCCGATTTGAAACTTTTTAAAGAGAGAGTTGCTTATGCTATTGTACTTAGACAAGGAGATTTTGTTTTTCTTTTTCTTTCTTTTTTTTTTTTATGTGTGTGAATTTGTTACTCCTTTCTTAGAAGCTTTCAAATCAAGAGAAATTCGATATATAAACTGTGGACAAACTGACTACATTTAACTCATATAGGCAAAATTCGATTCAGATACTTAATATTTTCTTTCTTTCTTTCTTTTTTTTTTTTTTTTTTTTTTTTTTTTTTCAAAATTCTTTTAACAAATATTACACCTAATTAAAAATTAGATTCCACTTTCGATTCATAAAGATATGAGTTTGTTTTCACAGTTTATATGTCCTATTTCTCAGGTTAAACAGCGCTCTCTCTCATATGAAATTCTCTTCTTTTGATAATAAGATTTAAAATTAGGTGAGGCTTGGAACCGGAAGGGGAAGTAGGAAGCCGGTTAAAAAAAATTTAATTTAATCCGATTTGTAACTTTTTAAAGAGAGAGTGGCTGATGCTATTGTAATTAAAACAGCAGATTTTAATTTTAATTTTCTTTCTTTTGTTTTTTTTATGTGTGTGTGTTTATGTGTGTGAATTTGTTACGTTCTTTCTTAGACGCTTTCACATTAAGAGAAATTCGAGATAAAAACTGTGGACAAACTGACTACATTTTACTCATATAGGCAAATGTCGATTCAGATTCCTAATATTTTCTTTCTTTCTTCTTTTTTTTTCA
Organism: Salticus scenicus; assembly: GCA_963930645.1. Classification (NCBI taxonomy): domain Eukaryota; kingdom Metazoa; phylum Arthropoda; class Arachnida; order Araneae; family Salticidae; genus Salticus; species Salticus scenicus. The sequence continues at coordinate 297,902,796 of OZ005655.1, read as the reverse complement.
AAATTCTTTTAACAAATATTACACCTAATTAAAAATTCGATGCTTCTTCGATTCATAAAGTTGTGAGTTTGTCTTCACAGTTTATAGCTCCTATTTCTCTAGTTAAACAGCACTCTCTCTCACATGAATTTCTCTTCTTTTGACAATAATATATAAAAATAGGTGAGGCTTGGAACCGGAAGGGGAAGGAGGAAGCCGGTTAAAAAAAAATTAATTTAATCAAATTTCAAACTTTTTAAAGAGAGAGTGGCTAATGCTGTTGTACTTAGACCACCAGATTTTCTTTTTCTTTCTTTTCTTTTCTTTTCTTTCTTTCTTTCTTTTTTTTTATGTGTGTGAATTTGTTACTCCTTTCTTAGAAGCTTTCAAATTAAGAGAAATTCGAGATATAAACTGTGGACAAACTGATTACATTTAACTCATATAGGCAAAATTCGATTCAGATACTTGATATTTTCTTTCTTTCTTTTTTTTTTTTTTTTTTCAAAATTCTTTTAACAAACGTTACACCTAATTAAAAATTGGATTCTTCTTTCGATTCATAAAGATGTGAGTTTGTTTTCACAGTTTATATGTCCTATTTCTCAGGTTAAACAGCGCTCTCTTTCACATGAAATTCTCTTCTTTTGATAATAATATTTAAAATTAGGTGAGGCTTGGAACCGGAAGGGGAAGGAGGAAGCCGGTAAAAAATATTTAAATTTAGTCTTACTTGAAACTATTTAAAAAAAGAGTGCCTTATGCTATTGTACATAGATCAGCAGATATTTTTTTTTTTTTTTTTGTGTGTGTGTGTGAATGTGACTTTGTTACGTCGTATTTTAGAAGCTTTCAATTGAAGAGAAATTCGAGATATAAACTGTGGACAAACTGACTACATTTTACTCATATAGGCAAAATTCGATTCAGATACTTAATATTTTCTTTCTTTCTTTTTTTTTTTTCAAAATTCTTTTAACAAATGTTACACATTATTAAAAATTGGATGCTTCTTTGGATTCATAAAGATGTATGTTTGTCTTCACAGTTTATAGCTCCTATTTCTCAGGTTAAACAGCGCTCTTTCTCACATGAAATTCTCTTCTTTTGACAATAATATATAAAAATAGGTGAGGCTTGGAACCGGAAGGGGAAGGAGGAAGCCGGTTAAAAAAAATTTAATTTAATCCGATTTCAAACTTTTTAAAGAGAGAGTGGCTAATGCTATTGTACTTAGACCAGCAGATTTTCTTTTTCTTTTTCTTTCTTTTCTTTTCTTTTCTTTCTTTCTTTTTTTTTTTTATGTGTGTGAATTTGTTACTCCTTTCTTAGAAGCTTTCAAATTAAGAGAAATTCGAGATATAAACTGTGGACAAACTGACTACATTTAACTCATATAGGCAAAATTCGATTCAGATACTTAATATTTTCTTTCTTTCTATTTTTTTTTTTTTTTCAAAATTCTTTTAACGAACATTACACCTAATTAAAAATTGGATTCTTCTTTCGATTCATAAAGACGTGAGTCTGTTTTCACAGTTTATATGTCCTATTTCTCAGGTTAAACAGCGCTCTCTCTCACATGAAATTATCTTCTTTTGATAATAATATTTAAAATTAGGTGAGGCTTGGAACCGGAAGGGGAAGGAGGATGCCGGTAAAAAATATTTTAATTTAGTCTTATTTGAAACTATTTAAAGAAAGAGTGCCTTATGCTATTGTACATAGATCAGCAGATATTGTTTTTTTTTTTTTTTTTTTTTTTTTTTTTTTTTTTGTGTGTGTGTGTGTATGTGAATTTCTTACTTCGTATTTTAGAAGCTTTCAAATGAAGAGAAATTCGAGATATAAACTGTGGACAGACTGACTACATTTTACTCATATAGGCAAAATTCGATTGAGATACTTAATATTTTCTTTCTTTTTTTTTTTTCAAAATTCTTTTATCAAATATTACACCTAATTAAAAATTGGATGCTTCTTTGGATTCATAAAGATATGAGTTTGTCTTTACAGTTTATAGCTCCTATTTGTCAAGTTAAACAACACTCTCTCTCACATGAAATTCTTTTCTTTTGACAATAATATTGAAAAATAGGTGAGGCTTGGAACCGGAAGGGGAAGGAGGAAGCCGGTTAAAATTTTTTTTTAATTTTATCCGATTTGAAACTTTTTAAAGAAAGAGTAGATGATGCTATTGCACTTCGACCAGCTGATTTTCTATTTTTTTTTTTTTTTTTTTTTTTTTGTATGTGTGTGTTTATGTGTGTGAATTTGTTACGTCCTTTCTTAGAAGCTTTCAAATTAAGAGAAATTCGAGATAAAAAGTGTGGACAAACACACTACATTTTACTCGTATAGGCAAAACTTGATTCCGATTCTTAATTTTTTCTTTCTTTGTGTTTTTTTTTCTTTTTTTTTTTTCTTTTCAAAATTCTTTTAAAATATATTTCACCTAAGACAAAATTGGATGCCTGTTTGGATTCATAAAGATGTGCGTTGTCTTCACAATTTATAGCGCGTATTTTTCAAGTTAAACAGCACTCTCTCTCACATGAAATTCTCTTCTTTTGACAATAATATATAAAAATAGGTGAGGCTTGGAACCGGAAGAGGAAGGAGGAAGCCGGTTAAAAAAAATTTAATTTAATCCGATTTGAAACTTTTTAAAGAGAGAGTGGCTGATGCTATTGTACTTAGACAAGCAGATTTTCTTTTTTTTTTTCTTTCTTTTCTTTTCTTTCTTTCTTTTTTTTTATGTGTGTGAATTTGTTACTCCTTTCTTAGAAGCTTTCAAATTAAGAGAAATTCGATATATAAACTGTGGACAAAATGACTACATTTAACTCATATAGGCAAAATTCGATTCAGATACTTAATATTTTCTTTCTTTCTTATTATTATTTTTTTTTTTTTTTAAATTCTTTTATCAAATATTACACCTAATTAAAAATTGGAAGCTTCTTTGGATTCATAAAGATATGAGTTTGTCTTCGCAGTTTATAGCTCCTATTTCTAAAGTTAAATAGCACTCTCTCTCACATGAAATTCTCTTTTTTTGATAATAATATTTAAAATTAGGCGAGGCTTGCAACCGGAAGGGGAAGGAGGAAGCCGGTAAAAAATATTTTTATTTTGTCTTCCTTGAAACGTTTTAAAGGAAGAGTGCCTTATGCTATTGTACATAGATCAGCAGATATATATATATATTTTTTTTTTTTTGGTATGTTTGTATGTGAATTTGTCACGTCGTATTTTAGAAGCTTTCAAATGAAGAGAAAATCGAGATATAAACTGTGGATAAACTGACTACATTTTACTCATATAGGCAAAATTGGATTCAGATACTTAATATTTTCTTTCTTTCTTTTTTCTTTTCAAAATTCTTTTAACAAATATTACACCTAATTAAAAATTGGATGCTTCTTTGGATTCATAAAGATATGAGTTTGTCTCCACAGTTAATAGCTCCTATTTCTCAAGTTAAACAGCACTCTCTCTCACATGAAATTCTTTTCTTTTGACAATAATATTGAAAAATAGGTGAGGCTTTGAACCCGAAGGGGAAGGAGAAGCCAGTTAAAAAAAATTTTAATTTTATCCGATTTGAATTTTTTAAAGAGAGAGTGGCTGATGCTATTGTAATTAGACCAGTAGATTTTAATTTTAATTTTCTTTCTTTTTTTTTTTTATGTGTGTGAATTTGTTACGTCCTATCTTAGAAGCTTTCAAACTAAGAGAAATTCTAGATATAAACTGTGGACAAACAGACTACATTTTACTCATATAGGCAAAATTTGATTCCGATTCTTAATTTTTTCTTTCTTTCTGTTTTTTTTTTTTTTTTTCAAAATTCTTTTAACAAATATTACACCTAATTAAAAATTGGATGCTTCTTTCGATTCATAAAGATGTGAGTTTGTTTTCACAGTTTATATGTCCTAGATCAGCAGATATTTTTTTTTTTTTTTTTTTTTTTTTTTTTTTTTTGTGTGTTTATGTGAATTTGTGACGTCGTATTTTAGAAGCTTTCAAATGAAGAGAAATTCGAGATATAAACTGTTGACAAACTGACTACATTTTTCTCATACAGGCAAAATTCGATTCAGATATTTAATATTTTCTTTCTTTCTTTCTTTTTTTTTTTTTTCTTTTCAAAATTCTTTTAAAATATATTACACCTAAGGCAAAATTGGATGCTTGTTTGGATTCATAAAGATGTGCGTTTGCCTTCACAGTTTATAGCTCGTATTTCTCAAGTTAAACAGCACTCTCTCTCACATGAAATTCTCTTCTTTTGACAATAATATATAAAAATAGGTGAGGCTTGGAACTGGAAGGGGAAGGAGGAAGCCGGTTAAAAAAAATTTAATTTAATCCGATTTGAAACTTTTTAAAGAGAGAGTAGCTGATGCTATTGTAATTAGACCAGCAGATTTTAATTTTAATTTTCTTTCTTTTGTTTTTTTTATGTGTGTGTGTTTATGTGTGTGAATTTGTTACTCCTTTCTTAGAAGCTTTCAAATTAAGAGAAATTTGAGATATAAACTGTGGACAAACTGACTACATTTTACTCATATAGGCAAATGTCGATTCAGATTCTTAATATTTTCTTTCTTTCTTTTTTTTTTTTCAATATTCTTGTAACAAATATTACACCTAATTAAAAATTGGATCAGCAGATCAGCAGATATATATGTTACCGCTAAAGTGCAGAAATCAGTTAATCTGCAGATTAGCTAGACAATCTGCACATTAACTAGGGTGATCCGTTAAAGTGAGGAAAATTGTTTCATTTCTCAAATTACCTAGGTAATCTGCGAAATACCTAGATAATCTGCACATTACCTACTAGGCACCCGTTAAAGTGAAAATAAGATCTCTGGTGGTATAATTTTACTGCACGCTGTGTTGTATTTGTTTTTATCATTCGGGAAAAGAAAAAAAACAAGATTACTTTTCTTTTCTTTTCTTTCTTTCTTTACTTATTTTATTCTGTATGTGTTTTAATTTTTATGTGTTTTAAAGTTATATTTGTTTTATTTATTTCATCTTTTTTATTCTGTCAATATAAGTTTGAAGATGTTATACATTTTTAATATGAAATATAATATCTTTAATAGCTTACAATAAAGTCTATTTTATAAATGAATGTTAGAACTGTAGTACAGTAACGATTTCTTTTCAAATAAAAATATTTAACAATTAAAAAAAAAAAAAAAAAAAAAGTTTTATTAACAACTTATATTGCTATTACTATATTTAAAAAAAAAAAATATGCACCAATTTTGAATTAGCTAAAGAAATATTAAATTAGACAAATCAGAAGCATTTTAAGAAGTACTTCAAACAATTAAAACTGCTTTAATAATTTTTAGAACGCATGAAAATTAAAATGACAGTTTTCCAATGCTTTATTAAACTATATTTTGCAGCATACATATATCTGTACAAGTTTAGGAAATATATTAATTTTACAAAAAAAAAAAAAAAAAAAAAAAAAACTTTATTAACACATTTTATGTGATAAACTACAACGAAATTATTTGAAAAAGCGAACAAAATTAAAAATAAAAATATAATCATGATATATAAAATATATAAAGGAAACTTGAAATTGAAAGAAACAAAAGAGAAAAATTGTAATGAATTGCTAAAAAATGCATAAAAATTTCATTTTAAGTATATATTGAATAATGCCATAATATTGAATGCCATATTTTCCAGAGTTAAAAAATAATACATGTGTTCTTTTTTTTAGTAAGTAATAGTAATTTAAATCAATTTTAAAATAAAGTAGTTTTAAAAAGTTGTGGTTTAATAGTTTTATTTCGGGAGAAAATAATTACAGTGCTGTAAATTTAAGATTCATAATTTAAAATGAAGTTTCACGAGAGAGAGATTTTAATTAAGATTATATTTCATTAATAAGATGCAGACCCTTATCAAACTTATATTGACAGAATTAAAAAAGAGAAGAAATAAACTCAAAACAATTATAACTTACTTGTACTTTAAAATTTGTGTTGGTCATAATAAGAAATCTAATGTCATAGCTTCGATGATCCACGTTTTGCGCTTACTTTTTATCACAGCGGAGAGCAGTGTTGCCAGATAGGAATTTGAAAATTTCCCCAAAATAGATTTTATTTTTCCCCAAAATGACGTTTTTTTTCAAAAATTTTCCCCAAACACAAATCAAAAAAAAAAAAAAAAAAAAAAGAGAATAAATTACTTTTTTATCAACAAAAAGCATGTATAAAATTAGTGTGATGTGGCTACCACAAGACTTTCTTCTGCATAGTTTTACACAAAATTCATGCAATACAAATTATTAAATAATTTATTTTCCGCAGATTATTCCGCAGATGATTTTTATCTGACAGAATAATATATCACTAAGTGATGAAAAAAAGTGAAATTTTTGCCAATATCAGATTTTTATTATTTATTTCGTTCGATAACTTTGTTTTAAATTATCACCTATCTATGATTCAACCATTCGTTTTAAAAATGATGACGCGATCTTTTGAAAAATACACAAATTGAAAATTTACACGTCACGGAGGATATTCTTCCCAGAGGGAAAGCGATGCTCCCATATGCACAGACTTTTTCTCTAGTTTACTACTCCTATTATCAATAATTCCTATCAATTTTGCAATCACACGTTAAAAACAACTCATTATGTACATTCATATGAAATTTTGTCCGACACTGTCACCAATTTAGAAGAAAATGGGATCGCAGCGTTCCCTGTTCAGCGATTGATCCCCAAATCTAAGCAGCACCAGTTTATGTCAGGGTCCAACTAAATACAACTTTGGTTAAATTTCGTTCGTTGGTTGGTCAGATGCAGCGTCCACAAATTTTGTAATAAACACTCATACGCAGACAGACATTTTTTAAAAAGAGTCAAATCGGGCTTGGGACATCCTAAATCGTGAAAATCCATCGAAAACTGAAGTTCGAAAAATTAAAAAATGCATTGTTATCATGTTTTGAGCTATTCTAAAAGTTTCAAATGTCTAGCTAGTCGGGAAGTTATATAATCGTTGAATCATATAAATGATACCGAAGGCAGCGGGGACTCGAAATAATTGGCTAAAAGTATGCATTGGCTAAAAGCATGCATTGTCATCATGTTCTGAGCTATTCTAAAAGTTTCAAATGTCTAGCTAGTCGAGAAGTCAGTTAAATAAAATTTCTATTGAATTATATAAACGCTACCGAAGGCAGCAGGCACCCAAAACAATTCGCTATAAGTATTTTTTTAAAAAATGCATTGTCATCGTGTTCTGAGTTATTCTAAAAGTTTCAAATGTCTAGCTAATCGGGAAGTTAATTAAAAATATATTGCAAGATTTGTACTGAAGAAACAAACAAACAAACAACATAGCGAGTCAATAAAAACATGATAAAAATATCAGTATAGTAGCAGCACCCTCAGGGCTATATATGACAGAATCAAATTGGCATAAATTCATATCCTCAGGCCCTTATATGTATACCTTATAATATTTCCTGCGGTTCGGTAAAATGTTTCGCAAGATACAACTTTCAATATGTTTTGCTAACGTACATATATGCACACACAGACAGAGACAACGCGTTCAGGACGTATCAAACATGTAAATCAATCACAAACGGAAAGTCAAAAATTTTCACAAATCCAATACCTTTTCTCCATCTTTGTAGAAAACAAAAAACTACTATGCTGTGGCCATCACAAAGCTATCTTCTATAACATTCTTACTGTATGTATACAATAGAATATTAATAAAGTACAATATGAATCATATAGAAGTTGATAGCTATAGCTTTCCCATAAATGAAAGAAATTTTAATATACCAGCAATCACCGTGGGTTGATATGTACCAAAATTTATCCAACGTACTTTTTATAACAACTAATATATCAAGTTGAATGCATTTATACACTATCGAAGTTAAGGTATACCATTTTTGTAAGCGGAGAAAATATCAGCATAGCATCGCCCTCTTTCATGCAATATGCGCTCAAACTGAATCAGTAAAAAGTTTCATGATATTCATCTTACATATCTAGTATGATGCTCTAATTTACTAAAGAAAGTGAGATTTTCCTGAAAATTGTGGTTATCTCAGTATAGCAGCACCATCTACAGACACTATATGTCACATATATAATCAGCACCGCCGCTTTACATCATGATCCAACTAAATATATAAGGCTTTGTGGAATTAGGATTAATTCTTCATTTGGCGTGTAAAGTTGAATAAGTACAAAAATTTACTAACAACCAAACACTCTCACAAACAGATACACAGGCAGACAGACAACTTCTAATTATGGTCAAATAGTGCACAGGACATCTGAAAGCCTAAAAATTCATGAAAAAATGGAAGTTTTTTTTTTTTTCCAAACCGGTACTTTTTAAGAAGCTTTGTGATTTTCTCCCCAAATTTCCCCGCAAAATAAAAGTTTTCCCCACACTTTCATTCTCCCCAAAATTTCCCCACGGGCAAAAGTTTTCCCCAAAATCGCGAAAATTTTCCCCAATCTGGCAACACTGGCGGAGAGGAAGGGATAAAAGTTTCGGTTTGTGTTTGAAGGTCAATCGCGTCACAGACTAATCTGGGATTCGCGTATCTGTATCACATGACTGTTTGACGTCATAGTGAATGTAAAAAAGCTAAGGCTCGAAACAAACATTTGAACTGTAACGACACAGAAGCCGTTAATCTGCAGATTACCTAGTTAAAATGCGAAAAACACTTTATTCCGCACTTTAACGGGTCATTTTAGTTAATCTGCAGATTAGCTAGGTAATCTTCAGATTAACGGGTTTCGCGCTTTAACGGTAACATATATACATAGATCAGCAGATATATATATATATATATAAAAAATTGGATATTAAAAATTGGATTCTTCTTTCGATTCATAAAGTTGTGAGTTTGTCTTCACAGTTTATAGCTCCTATTTCTCAAGTTAAACAGCACTCTCTTTCACATGATATTCTCTTCTTTTGACCATAATATATAAAAATATGTGAGGCTTGGAACCGGAAGGGGAAGGAGGAAGCCGGTTAAAAGAATTTTAATTTAATCCGATTTGAAACTTTTTAAAGAGAGAATAGCTGATGCTATTCTACTTAGACCAGCAGATTTTCTTTTTCTTTTTTTTTTCTTTTTTTTTTTACTAGTGTGTGTTTATGTGTGTGAATTTGTTACTCCTTTCTTAGAAGCTTTCAAATTAAGAGAAATTCGAGCTATAAACTGTGGACAAACTGACTACATTTTACTCATATAGGCAAAGGTCGATTCAGATACTTAATATTTTCTATTTTTCTTTTTTCAAAATTCTTTTAACCTAAAAAAACCCCTTCAAAATTCTTTTACACCTAATTAAAAATTGGATTCTTCTTTCGATTCATAAAGTTGTGAGTTTGTTTTCACAGTTTATATGTCCTATTTCTCAGGTTAAACAGCGCTCTCTCTCACATGAAATTCTCTTCTTTTGATAATAATATTTAAAATTAGGTGAGCATTGGAGCCGGAAGGGCAAGGAGGAAGCCGGTTAAAAATATTTTAATTTAGTCTTATTTGAAACTATTTAACGAAAGAGTGCCTTATGCTATTGTACATAGATCAGCAGATATTGTTTTTTTTTTTTTTTTTGTGTGTGTGTATGTGAATTTCTTACGTCGTATTTTAGAAGCTTTCAAATGAAGAGAAATTCGAAATATAAACTGTGGACAAACTGACAACATTTTACTCATATAGGCAAAATTCGATTCAGATACTTAATATTTTCTTTCTTTCTTTTTTTTTTTTTTTTTTTTTTCAAAATTCTTTTATCAAATATTACACCTAATTAAAAATTGGATGCTTCTTTGGATTCATAAAGATATGAGTTTGTCTTTACAGTTTATAGCTCCTATTTGTCAAGTTAAACAACACTCTCTCTCACATGAAATTCTTTTCTTTTGACAATAATATTGAAAAATAGGTGAGGCTTGGAACCGGAAGGGGAAGGAGGAAGCCGGTTAAAATTTTTTTTAATTTCATCCGATTTGAAACTTTTTAAAGAGAGAGTAGATGATGCTATTGCACTTCAACCAGCTGATTTTCTTTTTTTTTTTTTTTTTTTTGTATGTGTGTGTTTATGTGTGTGAATTTGTTACGTCCTTTCTTAGAAGCTTTCAAATTAAGAGAAATTCGAGATATAAAGTGTGGACAAACATACAACATTTTACTCGTATAGGCAAAATTTGATTCCGATTCTTAATTTTTTCTTTCTTTGTGTTTCTTTTTTTTTTTTTTTTTTTTTCAAAATTCTTTTAAAATATATTACACCTAAGACAAAATTGGATGCCTGTTTGGATTCTTAAAGATGTGCGTTTGTCTTCACAATTTATAGCGCGTATTTCTCAAGTTAAACAGCACTCTCTCTCACATGAAATTCTCTTCTTTTGACAATAATATATAAAAATAGGTGAGGCTTGAAACCGGAAGGGGAAGGAGGAAGCCGGTTAAAAAAAATTTAATTTAATCCGATTTGAAACTTTTTAAAGAGAGAGTGGCTGATGCTATTGTACTTAGACCAGCAGATTTTAATTTTAATTTTCTTTCTTTTGTTTTTTCTATGTGTGTGTGTTTATGTGTGGAATTTGTTACTCATTTCTTATGAGCTTTCAAATTAAGAGAAATTCGAGATATAAACTGTGGACAAACTGACTACATTTTACTCATATAGATAAATGTCGATTCAGATTCTTAATATTTTCTTTCTTTCTTTTTTTTTTTTCAATATTCTTGTAACAAATATTACACCTAATTAAAAATTGGATGCTTCTTTGGATTCATAAAGATGTGAGTTTGTCTTCACAGTTTATATGTCCTATTTTTCAGGTTAAACAGCACTCTCTCTCAGATGAATTTCTTTTCTTTTGACAATAATATTGAAAAATAGGTGAGGCTTGAAACCGGAAGGGGAAGGAGGAAGCCGGTTAAAAAAAAATTAATTTAATCCGATTTGAAACTTTTTAAAGAGAGAGTGGCTGATGCTATTGTACTTAGACAAGCATATTTTCTTTTTCTTTTTCTTTCTTTTCTTTTCTTTCTTTCCTTTTTTTTTTATGTGTGTGAATTTGTTACTCCTTTCTTAGAAGCTTTCAAATTAAGAGAAATTCGAGATATAAACTGTGGACAAACTGACTACATTTAACTCATATAGGCAAAATTCGATTCAGATACTTAATATTTTCTTTCTTTCTATTTTTTTTTTTTTTTTTTTTTTTTTCAAAATTCTTTTATCAAATATTACACCTAATTAAAAATTGGATGCTTCTTTGGATTCATAAAGATATGAGTTTGTCTTCACAGTTTATAGCTCCTATTTCTCAAGTTAAATAGCACTCTCTCTCACATGAAATTCTCTTTTTTTGATAATAATATTTAAAATTAGGTGAGGCTTGGAACCGGAAGGGGAAGAAGGAAGCCGGTAAAAAATATTTTAATTTTGTCATCTTTGAAACGTTTTAAAGGAAGAGTGCCTTATGCTATTGTACATAGATCAGCAGATATATATATATTTTTTTTTTTTTTTTTTTGGTGTGTGTGTATGTGAATTTGTCACGTCGTATTTTAGAAGCTTTCAAATGAAGAGAAATTCGAGATATAAACTGTGGATAAACTGACTACATTTTACTCATATAGGCAAAATTGGATTCAGATACTTAATATTTTCTTTCTTTCTTTTTTCTTTTCAAAATTCTTTTAACAAATATTACACCTAATTAAAAATTGGATGCTTCTTTGGATTCATAAAGATATGAGTTTGTCTTCACAGTTTATAGCTCCTATTTCTCAAGTTAAACAGCACTCTCTCTCACATGAAATTCTTTTCTTTTGAAGGAGGAAGCCGGTTAAAAAAAAATTTAATTTTATCCGATTTGAAACTTTTTAAAGAGAGAGTGGCTGATGCTGTTGCACTTAGACCAGCAGATTTTCTATTTCTTTTTTTTTTTTTTTTTTTTTTTTTTTTTTTTGTATGTGTATTTATGTGTGTGAATTTGTTACGTCCTTTCTTAAAAGCTTTCAAATTAAGAGAAATTCGAGATATAAACTGTGGACAAACAGACTACATTTTACTCATATAGGCAAAATTTGATTCCAATTCTTAATTTTTTCTTTCTTTCTGTTTTTTTTTTCTTTTCAAAATTCTTTTTAAAAATATTACACCTAAGATAAAATTGGATGCTTGTTTGGATTCATAAAGATGTGCGCTTGTCTTCACTGTTTATAGCTCGTATTTCTCAAGTTAAACAGCACTCTCTCTCACATGAAATTTTCTTCTTTTGACAATAATATATAAAAATAGGTGAGGCTTGGAACCGGAAGGGGAAGGAGGAAGCCGGTTAAATAAAATTAAATTTAATCCGATTTGAAACTTTTTAAAGAGAGATTGGCTGATGCTATTGTATTTAGACCAGCAGATTTTCTTTTTCTTTTTCTTTCTTTTGTTTTTTTTTATGTGTGTGAATTTGTTACCCCTTTCTTATGAGCTTTCAAATTAAGAGAAATTCGAGATATAAACTGTGGACAAACTGACTGCATTTAACTCATATAGGCAAAATTCGATTCAGATACTTAATATTTTCTTTCTTTTTTTTTTTTCAAAATTCTTTTAACAAATATTACACCTAATTAAAAATTGTATTCTTCTTTCGATTCATAAAGATGTGAGTTTCTTTTCACAGTTTATATGTCCTATTTCTCAGGTTAAACAGCGCTCTCTCTCACATGAAATTCTCTTTTTTTGATAATAATATTTAAAATTAGGTGAGGCTTGGAACCGGAAGGGGTAGAAGGAAGCCGGTAAAAAATATTTTAATTATGTCATCTTTGAAACGTTTTAAAGGAAGAGTGCTTTATGCTATTGTACATAGATCAGCAGATTTTTTTTTTTTTTTTTTTTTTTTTTTTGGTGTGTGTATATGTAAATTTGTCACGTCGTATTTCAGAAGCTTTCAAGTGAAGAGAAATTCGAGATATAAACTGTGGATAAACTGACTACATTTTACTCATATAGGCAAAATTGGATTCAGATACTTAATATTTTCTTTCTTTCTTCTTTCTTTTCAAAATTCTTTTAAAAAATATTACACCTAATTAAAAATTGGATGCTTCTTTGGATTCATAAAGATATGAGTTTGTCTTCACAGTTTATAGCTCCTATTTCTCAAGTTAAACAGCACTCTCTCACATGAAATTCTTTTCTTTTGACAATAATATTGAAAAATAGGTGAGGCTTGACACCGAAAGGAGGAGGAGGAAGCCGGTTAAAAAAATATAATTTAATCCGATTTGAAATTTTTTAAAGAGAGAGTGGCTGATGCTATTGTAATTAGACCAGTAGATTTTAATTTTAATTTTCTTTCTTTTGTTTTTTTTTTTATGTGTGTGAATTTGTTACGTCCTTTCTTAGAAGCTTTCAAACTAAGAGAAATTCTAGATATAAACTGTGGACAAACAGACTACATTTTACTCATATAGGCAAAATTTGATTCCGATTCTTAATTTTTTCTTTCTTTCTGTTTTTTTTTTTTTTTTTTTTTTTTTTTTTCAAAATTCTTTTAACAAATATTACACCTAATTAAAAATTGGATGCTTCTTTCGATTCATAAAGATGTGAGTTTGTTTTCACAGTTTATATGTCCTAGATCAGCTGATATTTTTTTTTTTTTTTTTTTTGTGTGTGTGTGTGTATGTGAATTTGTTACGTCGTATTTTAGAAGCTTTCAAATGAAGAGAAATTCGAGATATAAACTGTTGACAAACTGACTACATTTTTCTCATACAGGCAAAATTCGATTCAGATATTTAATATTTTCTTTCTTTCTTTTTTTTTTTTTTTTTTTCTTTTCAAAATTCTTTTAAAATATATTACACCTAAGGCAAAATTGGATGCTTGTTTGGATTCATAAAGATGTGCGTTTGCCTTCACAGTTTATAGCTCGTATTTCTCAAGTTAAACAGCACTCTCTCTCACATGAAATTCTCTTCTTTTGACAATAATATATAAAAATAGGTGAGGCTTGGAACCGGAAGGGGAAGGAGGAAGCCGGTTAAAAGAATTTTAATTTAATCCGATTTGAAACTTTTTAAAGAGAGAATAGTTGATGCTATTCTACTTAGACCAGCAGATTTTCTTTTTCTTTTTTTTTTTCTTTTTTTTTTATGAGTGTGTGTTTATGCGTGTGAATTTGTTACTCCTTTCTTAGAAGCTTTCAAATTAAGAGAAATTCGAGCTATAAACTGTGTACAAACTGACTACATTTTACTCATATAGGCAAAGGTCGATTCAGATACTTAATATTTTCTATTTTTCTTTTTTCAAAATTCTTTTAACCTAAAAAAAACCCTTCAAAATTCTTTTACACCTAATTAAAAATTGGATTCTTCTTTCGATTCATAAAGTTGTGAGTTTGTTTTCACAGTTTATATGTCCTATTTCTCAGGTTAAACAGCGCTCTCTCTCACATGAAATTCTCTTCTTTTGATAATAATATTTAAAATTACGTGAGCCTTGGAGCCGGAAGGGCAAGGAGGAAGCCGGTTAAAAATATTTTAATTTAGTCTTATTTGAAACTATTTAACGAAAGAGTGCCTTATGCTATTGTACATAGATCAGCAGATATTGTTTTTTTTTTTTTTGTGTGTGTGTGTGTATGTGAATTTCTTACGTCGTATTTTAGAAGCTTTCAAATGAAGAGAAATTCGAAATATAAACTGTGGACAAACTGACTACATTTTACTCATATAGGCAAAATTCGATTCAGATACTTAATATTTTCTTTCTTTCTTTCTTTTTTTTTTTTTTTCAAAATTCTTTTATCAAATATTACACCTAATTAAAAATTGGATGCTTCTTTGGATTCATAAAGATATGAGTTTGTCTTTACAGTTTATAGCTCCTATTTGTCAAGTTAAACAACACTCTCTCTCACATGAAATTCTTTTCTTTTGACAATAATATTGAAAAATAGGTGAGGCTTGGAACCGGAAGGGGAAGGAGAAAGCCGGTTAATTTTTTTTTTTAATTTTATCCGATTTGAAACTTTTTAAAGAGAGAGTAGATGATGCTATTGCACTTCAACCAGCTGATTTTCTTTTTTTTTTTTTTTTTTTTTTTGTATGTGTGTGTTTATGTGTGTGAATTTGTTACGTCCTTTCTTAGAAGCTTTCAAATTAAGAGAAATTCGAGATATAAAGTGTGGACAAACATACTACATTTTACTCGTATAGGCAAAATTTGATTCCGATTCTTAATTTTTTCTTTCTTTGTGTTTTTTTTTTTTTTTTTTTCAAAATTCTTTTAAAATATATTACACCTAAGACAAAATTGGATGCCTGTTTGGATTCTTAAAGATGTGCGTTTGTCTTCACAATTTATAGCGGGTATTTCTCATGTTAAACAGCACTCTCTCTCTCACATGAAATTCTCTTCTTTTGACAATAATATATAAAAATAGGTGAGGCTTGGAACCGAAAGGGGAAGGAGGAAGCCAGTTAAAAAAAATTTAATTTAATCCGATATGAAACTTTTTAAAGAGAGAGTGGCTGATGCTATTGTACTTAGACCAGCAGATTTTAATTTTAATTTTCTTTCTTTTGTTTTTTCTATGTGTGTGTGTTTATGTGTGTGAATTTGTTACTCATTTCTTATGAGCTTTCAAATTAAGAGAAATTCGAGATATAAACTGTGGACAAACTGACTACATTTTACTCATATAGATAAATGTCGATTCAGATTCTTAATATTTTCTTTCTTTCTTTTTTTTTTTTCAATATTCTTGTAACAAATATTACACCTAATTAAAAATTGGATGCTTCTTTGGATTCATAAAGATGTGAGTTTGTCTTCACAGTTTATATGTCCTATTTTTCAGGTTAAACAGCACTCTCTCTCACATGAATTTCTTTTCTTTTGACAATAATATTGAAAAATAGGTGAGGCTTGAAACCGGAAGGGGAAGGAGGAAGCCGGTTAAAAAAAAATTAATTTAATCCGATTTGAAACTTTTTAAAGAGAGAGTGGCT
This sequence comes from Salticus scenicus, assembly GCA_963930645.1. Taxonomy (NCBI): domain Eukaryota; kingdom Metazoa; phylum Arthropoda; class Arachnida; order Araneae; family Salticidae; genus Salticus; species Salticus scenicus. The sequence continues at coordinate 297,886,728 of OZ005655.1, read as the reverse complement.
GATGCTATTGTACTTAGACAAGCATATTTTCTTTTTCTTTTTCTTTCTTTTCTTTTCTTTCTTTCCTTTTTTTTTTATGTGTGTGAATTTGTTACTCCTTTCTTAGAAGCTTTCAAATTAAGAGAAATTCGAGATATAAACTGTGGACAAACTGACTACATTTAACTCATATAGGCAAAATTCGATTCAGATACTTAATATTTTCTTTCTTTCTATTTTTTTTTTTTTTTTTTCAAAATTCTTTTATCAAATATTACACCTAATTAAAAATTGGATGCTTCTTTGGATTCATAAAGATATGAGTTTGTCTTCACAGTTTATAGCTCCTATTTCTCAAGTTAAATAGCACTCTCTCTCACATGAAATTCTCTTTTTTTGATAATAATATTTAAAATTAGGTGAGGCTTGGAACCGGAAGGGGAAGAAGGAAGCCGGTAAAAAATATTTTAATTTTGTCATCTTTGAAACGTTTTAAAGGAAGAGTGCCTTATGCTATTGTACATAGATCAGCAGATATATATATATATTTTTTTTTTTTTTTTTTTTTTTTGGTGTGTGTGTGTATGTGAATTTGTCACGTCGTATATTAGAAGCTTACAAATGAAGAGAAATTCGAGATATAAACTGTGGATAAACTGACTACATTTTACTCATATAGGCAAAATTGGATTCAGATACTTAATATTTTCTTTCTTTCTTTTTTCTTTTCAAAATTCTTTTAACAAATATTACACCTAATTAAAAATTGGATGCTTCTTTGGATTCATAAAGATATGAGTTTGTCTTCACAGTTTATAGCTCCTATTTCTCAAGTTAAACAGCACTCTCTCTCACATGAAATTCTTTTCTTTTGAAGGAGGAAGCCGGTTAAAAAAAATTTTAATTTTATCCGATTTGAAACTTTTTAAAGAGAGAGTGGCTGATGCTGTTGCACTTAGACCAGCAGATTTTCTATTTCTTTTTTTTTTTTTTTTTTTTTTTTTTTTTTGTATGTGTATTTATGTGTGTGAATTTGTTACGTCCTTTCTTAAAAGCTTTCAAATTAAGAGAAATTCGAGATATAAACTGTGGACAAACAGACTACATTTTACTCATATAGGCAAAATTTGATTCTAATTCTTAATTTTTTCTTTCTTTCTGTTTTTTTTTTCTTTTCAAAATTCTTTTTAAAAATATTACACCTAAGATAAAATTGGATGCTTGTTTGGATTCATAAAGATGTGCGCTTGTCTTCACTGTTTATAGCTCGTATTTCTCAAGTTAAACAGCACTCTCTCTCACATGAAATTTTCTTCTTTTGACAATAATATATAAAAATAGGTGAGGCTTGGAACCGGAAGGGGAAGGAGGAAGCCGGTTAAATAAAATTTAATTTAATCCGATTTGAAACTTTTTAAAGAGAGAGTGGCTGATGCTATTGTATTTAGACCAGCAGATTTTCTTTTTCTTTTTCTTTCTTTTGTTTTTTTTTATGTGTGTGAATTTGTTACCCCTTTCTTATGAGCTTTCAAATTAAGAGAAATTCGAGATATAAACTGTGGACAAACTGACTGCATTTAACTCATATAGGCAAAATTCGATTCAGATACTTAATATTTTCTTTCTTTTTTTTTTTTCAAAATTCTTTTAACAAATATTACACCTAATTAAAAATTGTATTCTTCTTTCGATTCATAAAGATGTGAGTTTCTTTTCACAGTTTATATGTCCTATTTCTCAGGTTAAACAGCGCTCTCTCTCACATGAAATTCTCTTTTTTTGATAATAATATTTAAAATTAGGTGAGGCTTGGAACCGGAAGGGGTAGAAGGAAGCCGGTAAAAAATATTTTAATTATGTCATCTTTGAAACGTTTTAAAGGAAGAGTGCTTTATGCTATTGTACATAGATCAGCAGATTTTTTTTTTTTTTTTTTTTTTTTTTTTTTTTTTTGGTGTGTGTATATGTGAATTTGTCACGTCGTATTTCAGAAGCTTTCAAGTGAAGAGAAATTCGAGATATAAACTGTGGATAAACTGACTACATTTTACTCATATAGGCAAAATTGGATTCAGATACTTAATATTTTCTTTCTTTCTTCTTTCTTTTCAAAATTCTTTTAAAAAATATTACACCTAATTAAAAATTGGATGCTTCTTTGGATTCATAAAGATATGAGTTTGTCTTCACAGTTTATAGCTCCTATTTCTCAAGTTAAACAGCACTCTCTCACATGAAATTCTTTTCTTTTGACAATAATATTGAAAAATAGGTGAGGCTTGACACCGAAAGGAGGAGGAGGAAGCCGGTTAAAAAAATATAATTTAATCCGATTTGAAATTTTTTAAAGAGAGAGTGGCTGATGCTATTGTAATTAGACCAGTAGATTTTAATTTTAATTTTCTTTCTTTTGTTTTTTTTTTTTATGTGTGTGAATTTGTTACGTCCTTTCTTAGAAGCTTTCAAACTAAGAGAAATTCTAGATATAAACTGTGGACAAACAGACTACATTTTACTCATATAGGCAAAATTTGATTCCGATTCTTAATTTTTTCTTTCTTTCTGTTTTTTTTTTTTTTTTTTTTTTTTTTTCAAAATTCTTTTAACAAATATTACACCTAATTAAAAATTGGATGCTTCTTTCGATTCATAAAGATGTGAGTTTGTTTTCACAGTTTATATGTCCTAGATCAGCTGATATTTTTTTTTTTTTTTTTTTTTTTGTGTGTGTGTGTGTGTATGTGAATTTGTTACGTCGTATTTTAGAAGCTTTCAAATGAAGAGAAATTCGAGATATAAACTGTTGACAAACTGACTACATTTTTCTCATACAGGCAAAATTCGATTCAGATATTTAATATTTTCTTTCTTTCTTTTTTTTTTTTTTTTTCTTTTCAAAATTCTTTTAAAATATATTACACCTAAGGCAAAATTGGATGCTTGTTTGGATTCATAAAGATGTGCGTTTGCCTTCACAGTTTATAGCTCGTATTTCTCAAGTTAAACAGCACTCTCTCTCACATGAAATTCTCTTCTTTTGACAATAATATATAAAAATAGGTGAGGCTTGGAACCGGAAGGGGAAGGAGGAAGCCGGTTAAAAGAATTTTAATTTAATCCGATTTGAAACTTTTTAAAGAGAGAATAGTTGATGCTATTCTACTTAGACCAGCAGATTTTCTTTTTCTTTTTTTTTTTTCTTTTTTTTTTATGAGTGTGTGTTTATGCGTGTGAATTTGTTACTCCTTTCTTAGAAGCTTTCAAATTAAGAGAAATTCGAGCTATAAACTGTGTACAAACTGACTACATTTTACTCATATAGGCAAAGGTCGATTCAGATACTTAATATTTTCTATTTTTCTTTTTTCAAAATTCTTTTAACCTAAAAAAAACCCTTCAAAATTCTTTTACACCTAATTAAAAATTGGATTCTTCTTTCGATTCATAAAGTTGTGAGTTTGTTTTCACAGTTTATATGTCCTATTTCTCAGGTTAAACAGCGCTCTCTCTCACATGAAATTCTCTTCTTTTGATAATAATATTTAAAATTACGTGAGCCTTGGAGCCGGAAGGGCAAGGAGGAAGCCGGTTAAAAATATTTTAATTTAGTCTTATTTGAAACTATTTAACGAAAGAGTGCCTTATGCTATTGTACATAGATCAGCAGATATTGTTTTTTTTTTTTTTGTGTGTGTGTGTGTATGTGAATTTCTTACGTCGTATTTTAGAAGCTTTCAAATGAAGAGAAATTCGAAATATAAACTGTGGACAAACTGACTACATTTTACTCATATAGGCAAAATTCGATTCAGATACTTAATATTTTCTTTCTTTCTTTCTTTTTTTCTTTTTTTCAAAATTCTTTTATCAAATATTACACCTAATTAAAAATTGGATGCTTCTTTGGATTCATAAAGATATGAGTTTGTCTTTACAATTTATAGCTCCTATTTGTCAAGTTAAACAACACTCTCTCTCACATGAAATTCTTTTCTTTTGACAATAATATTGAAAAATAGGTGAGGCTTGGAACCGGAAGGGGAAGGAGAAAGCCGGTTAATTTTTTTTTTAATTTTATCCGATTTGAAACTTTTTAAAGAGAGAGTAGATGATGCTATTGCACTTCAACCAGCTGATTTTCTTTTTTTTTTTTTTTTTTTTTTTTGTATGTGTGTGTTTATGTGTGTGAATTTGTTACGTCCTTTCTTAGAAGCTTTCAAATTAAGAGAAATTCGAGATATAAAGTGTGGACAAACATACTACATTTTACTCGTATAGGCAAAATTTGATTCCGATTCTTAATTTTTTCTTTCTTTGTGTTTTTTTTTTTTTTTTTCAAAATTCTTTTAAAATATATTACACCTAAGACAAAATTGGATGCCTGTTTGGATTCTTAAAGATGTGCGTTTGTCTTCACAATTTATAGCGGGTATTTCTCATGTTAAACAGCACTCTCTCTCTCACATGAAATTCTCTTCTTTTGACAATAATATATAAAAATAGGTGAGGCTTGGAACCGAAAGGGGAAGGAGGAAGCCAGTTAAAAAAATTTAATTTAATCCGATTTGAAACTTTTTAAAGAGAGAGTAGCTGATGCTATTGTACCTAGACCAGCAGATTTTAATTTTAATTTTCTTTCTTTTGTTTTTTCTATGTGTGTGTGTTTATGTGTGTGAATTTGTTACTCATTTCTTATGAGCTTTCAAAATAAGAGAAATTCGAGATATAAACTGTGGACAAACTGACTACATTTTACTCATATAGGCAAAATTCGATTCAGATACTTAATATTTTCTTTCTTTCTTTTTTTTTTTTTCAATATTCTTGTAACAAATATTACACCTAATTAAAAATTGGATGCTTCTTTGGATTCATAAAGATGTGAGTTTGTCTTCACAGTTTATATGTCCTATTTTTCAGGTTAAACAGCACTCTCTCTCACATGAATTTCTTTTCTTTTGACAATAATATTGAAAAATAGGTGAGGCTTGGAACCGGAAGGGGAAGGAGGAAGCCGGTTAAAAAAAAAATTAATTTAATCCGATTTGAAACTTTTTAAAGAGAGAGAGTGGCTGATGCTATTGTACTTAGACAAGCAGATTTTCTTTTTCTTTTTCTTTCTTTTCTTTTCTTTCTTTCCTTTTTTTTTATGTGTGTGAATTTGTTACTCCTTTCTTAGAAGCTTTCAAATTAAGAGAAATTCGATATATAAACTGTGGACAAAATGACTACATTTAACTCATATAGGCAAAATTCGATTCAGATACTTAATATTTTCTTTCTTTCTTTCTTTTTTTTTTTTTTTTTTTTTCAAAATTCTTTTATCAAATATTACACCTAATTAAAAATTGGATGCTTCTTTGGATTCATAAAGATATGAGTTTGTCTTCACAGTTTATAGCTCCTATTTCTCAAGTTAAATAGCACTCTCTCTCACATGAAATTCTCTTTTTTTGATAATAATATTTAAAATTAGGTGAGGCTTGGAACCGGAAGGGGAAGAAGGAAGCCGGTAAAAAATATTTTAATTTTGTCATCTTTGAAACGTTTTAAAGGAAGAGTGCCTTATGCTATTGTACATAGATCAGCAGATATTTTTTTTTTTTTTTTTTTTTTTTTTTTTTTTGGTGTGTGTGTATGTGAATTTGTCACGTCGTATTTTAGAAGCTTTCAAATGAAGAGAAATTCGAGGTATAAACTGTGGATAAACTGACTACATTTTACTCATATAGGCAAAATTGGATTCAGATACTTAATATTTTCTTTCTTTCTTTTTTCTTTTCAAAATTCTTTTAACAAATATTACACCTAATTAAAAATTGGATGCTTCTTTGGATTCATAAAGATATGAGTTTGTCTTCACAGTTTATAGCTCCTATTTCTCAAGTTAAAGAGCACTCTCTCTCACATGAAATTCTTTTCTTTTGACAATAATATTGAAAAATAGGTGAGGCTTTGAACCGGAAGGGGAAGGAGGAAGCCGGTTAAAAAAAATTTTAATTTTATCCGATTTGAAACTTTTTAAAGAGAGAGTGGCTGATGCTATTGCACTTAGACCAGCAGATTTTCTATTTCTTTTTTTTTTTTTTTTTTTGTATGTGTATTTATGTGTGTGAATTTGTTACGTCCTTTCTTAAAAGCTTTCAAATTAAGAGAAATTCGAGATATAAACTGTGGACAAACAGACTACATTTTACTCATATAGGCAAAATTTGATTCCAATTCTTAATTTTTTCTTTCTTTCTGTTTTTTTTTTTCTTTTCAAAATTCTTTTTAAAAATATTTCACCTAAGATAAAATTGGATGCTTGTTTGGATTCATAAAGATGTGCGCTTGTCTTCACTGTTTATAGCTCGTATTTCTCAAGTTAAACAGCACTCTCTCTCACATGAAATTTTCTTCTTTTGACAATAATATATAAAAATAGGTGAGGCTTGGAACCGGAAGGGGAAGGAGGAAGCCGGTTAAATAAAATTTAATTTAATCCGATTTGAAACTTTTTAAAGAGAGAGTGCCTGATGCTATTGTATTTAGACCAGCAGATTTTCTTTTTCTTTTTCTTTCTTTTGTTTTTTTTATGTGTGTGAATTTGTTACCCCTTTCTTATGAGCTTTCAAATTAAGAGAAATTCGAGATATAAACTGTGGACAAACTGACTGCATTTAACTCATATAGGCAAAATTCGATTCAGATACTTAATATTTTCTTTCTTTCTTTTTTTTTTTTTTTTTTTTTCAAAATTCTTTTAACAAATATTACACCTAATTAAAAATTGGATTCTTCTTTCGATTCATAAAGATGTGAGTTTGTCTTCACAGTTTATATGTCCTATTTCTCAGGTTAAACAGCGCTCTCTCTTACATGAAATTCTCTTCTTTTGATAATAATATTTAAAATTAGGTGAGGCTTGGAACCGGGAGGAGAAGAAGGCAACCGGTAAAAAATATTTTAATTTAGTCTTATTTGAAACTTTTTAAAGAAAGAGTGCCTTATGCTATTGTACATAGATCAGCAGATTTTTTTTTTTTTTTTTTTGGTGTGTGTGTGTGTGAATTTGTTACGTCGTATTTTAGAAGCTTTCAAATGAAGAGAAATTCGAGATATAAACTGTGGACAAACTGACTACATTTTACTCATATAGGCAAAATTCGATTCAGATACTTAATATTTTCTTTCTTTCTTTTTTTTTTTTTCAAAATTCTTTAACAAATATCACACCTAATTAAAAATTGGATTTCTCTTTGGATTCATAAAGATATGAGTTTGTCTTCACAGTTTATAGCTCCTATTTCTCAAGTTAAACGGCACTCTCTCTCACATGAAAGTCTTTTCTTTTGACAATAATATTGAAAAATAGGTGAGGGTTGGAACCGGAAGGGAAAAGAGGAAGCCGGTTAAAAAAAAATTTAATTTTATCCGATTTTAAACTTCTTAAAGAGAGAGTGGCTGATGCTATTGCACTTAGGGCCTTATTCACCAACTTCTTAATACTCGGATTAAACCATGGATCAGCAAATCCGAGGATTAAAGTAGCCGGTGAACAGCCGATTTGGTTGGTCCGTAGAACAGAGGTTCACTTTCTGCTAGCGAACTTACGTAGCGAGAAACTGCCTATCCTTGTAAACATAACTTAACAATTCTATTATGACGCAGTATGGAGAGATTTGTTTGGTTCATTTGTTTTTTATTGATTTGAGTGTATTTTACATTGCACTAGAGCTACATTATGGGTAATTAGGCTATATTTAATCAGTTCATTTGTTTTGAGTATATTTTACGTTGCACTAGAGCTACATTACAGGAAATTAGGCGATATTTGATTGGTTCATTTGTTTTGAGTGTATTTTACGTTGCACTAGAGCTACATTATGGGAAATTAGGCGATATTTGATTGGTTCATTTGTTTCGAGCGCATTTTACGTCCAAAGTATACTATACTATTTCAAAATTATAATCTGGTATTTCAGACATTTACACTACAGCTAGCCTGGAGCGGAAGGGGTTAATAGAAATTTTGGTCTTAACATGCGCAATAGGGATTGCCGCGGAGCCGAGTTACGTGCGTTTTCAGATTCATGCACAGCGAAATAGGGGTGTCCAGTGATTTTTTTGGTTTTACAGCCGGCTGCAAAATTATTCGAGCACTAGCAATAATCCTTGCCAAAAAAAAGTACACTTAATACAGCTTTGTTAAATAAATCCTTGTCGAGTCATGTTCTTAATCAGTCTAAGAACATGATTCGACAAGGATTTACTTAGCAAAACAGCCTTAAGTGTACTTTTTAAATATAGGAATTATTGGCTAGTGCTCGAATAATTTTGCAGAAACGAATAACGTGCGTTTTCAGATTCATAGCTTTATACAGCCATGTTTCTTTGTTGGTTCATATACCTTAGGGGTATGTCCCAATTCATCCTCCGTCGTTACAGTGACCGGATCCGTGAACTTTTAAAACAGAGAAGCTTTAAATTGCTACAATTAACTAATTATGCATATATATATTTTTTTCATTTTTAATTAATAAGCACTAAAAATAAAAATTGAATATTAAATAGTTTTCTTTCTATAATTTTTTAAAAAATTATAATAATGCGAATAAAGTAAACGTTGTCTGTAGAAAATGGGGATATTTGGTTGCCGTACTCATTGCCCACAACGTAGCACTTGCTCGACGTAAAACTCACTCATTCAATCACTTGTTGGTCAAGTTTATGAAAACTAGGGAATTTTCCCCTCCGCTGAAATGTAAGTGTTAATGAAAAATTCGAAACGATATGTGTCTGGAGAAATGAAAGCGTATCATTTGATAACTTGAAAATATGTTTTTTATTTTATTTTTTATATTCTCATAATTTTTATACCGATGTGTTTCGATTCATTTGAATGCGGTTTTAGAATCCTCGAAAGTTACGAATTAACTGAGCGCGAAGTAAAATATTTGATATGTGATTTACGTATTATGGAGTCAACAGAAATTTCAAAATGAAAAAAAAAAATAAATAAATAAATAAATAAAATTCAGGTTGCCTATATTGTAAGTTTTCATGCTTTTTTAATTACTTTTAAAGTTATATTTTTATTCTGAATTTTCATTTATTTAATTACATTTATTGTGTTGTTGAAATTAATTTGCTCTTAAAACTTCGATGACAAAACGTGCATTTTGTTAAGTATTTGCTTATTTATTAAAATATTGTAGTTAAAAAGTTAATTAACCATCGTCATCTTATGAAATTTCTTCGATGATTTTATTTAATTACGTTAAATAGTCGTCTGCATTAATATGTCTTTCATTTCGAACGTACAGTCGGCAGCATAATTCTTCGAGCACTAGCCAATAATTCCTATATTAAAAAAGTACACTTAAGACTGTTTTGTTAAATAAATCCTTGTCGAATCATGTTCTTAGACTGACTAAGAACACGACTCAATAAGGATTTATTTAACAAAGCAGTAGTAAGTGTACTTTTTTTAGACAGGGATTATTGCTAGTGCTCGAATGATTTTGCAGCCGACTGTAAACAAACATTTTGTAAGGTTGCCATAAGATAAATTCATTTCCTTGGTTCGTTGGCTCACGGATAATATCGCCAAAATGTAAACAAACACCAGTGAACCTCTGTTCTACAGATCTGCCACGGATTTTTGTTGGAGAATACCGATTTTTGTATGATCGAGCGATTACCCCTGATCTGAGGTTTAATCCGAGTGTTAAGAAGTTGGTGAATAAGGCCCTTAGAGGCATCCTTGACTAACATTAACCCACTACGTCAAATCTCAACTGTAAATAACGATCACGAACCTTACAGTGCTTATTTAAAGCAAACCTCATTTGCATGTTCATAGTGTCGCTACAAGCGCCACACTTATGCGCGTAGCTCGAAATTTGAATCGACGTCATCTTTCAGATGTATAAACACGCCTACCAAATTTCGTTTATCTAGCACAGCTCCTTCCTGGTGTTGGGATTTTTTTTTTCCATCAGTGTATGTTACACCTAAGACAAAATTGGATGCTTGTTTGGATTCATAAAGATGTGAGTTTGTCTTCACAGTTTATATCTCCTATTTCCCAGGTTAAACAGCGCTGTCTCTCACATGAAATTCTCTTCTTTTGATAATAATATTGAAAAATAGGTGAGGCTTGGAACCGGAAGGGGAAGGAGGAAGCCGGTAAAAAATATTTTAATTTAATCTTATTTGAATCTTTTTAAAGAGAGAGTGCTTTATGCTATTGTACTTAGATCAGCAGATATATTTTCTTATTTTTGTTTGTGTGTATGTGAATTTATTGCGTCGTATTTTAGAAGCTTTCAAATGAAGAGAATTTCGAGATATAAAACTGTGGACAAACTGACTACATTTTACTCATATCGGCAAAATTCGATTCAGATACTTAATATTTTCTTTCTTTTTTTTCTTCAAAATTCTTGTATCAAATAATACACCTAACAGAAAATTGGATGCTTCTTTGGATTCATAAAGATGTGAGTTTGTCTTCACAGTTTATAGCTTCTATTTCTCAGGTTAAACAGCGCTCTCTCTCACATGAAATTCCCTTCTTTTGATAATAATATTGAAAATAAGGTGAGGCTTGGAACCGGAAGGGAAAGGAGGAAGCCGGTAAAAAAATATTTTAATTTAATCTGTTTTGAAACTTTTTAAAGAGATAGTGCCATATGCTATTTACTTAGAGCAGTTTTTTTTTTTTTTTTTTTTTTTTTTTTGTGGTGGTTTTGTATGTGAATTTGTTGCGTCGTATTTTAACGTAATCAATAGCACTTTTAATATCAGTAGTAAAGTTGTGGACCAGGAGATTGATGTCATTAGTGCTTTTGATTGGGGGAAGAGAGGGGAATATCGTTAATAAAGTCTTGGAATTGAGTCCAGTTGGTACGAGAGATTATTTTTGGAGGGGTGACGGGGAGGCGAATTTGGATATTAACTTTAATAGCATTATGATCAGAACTCAATTCAGCTAAAGAAGTAATATTGTTGTCAAAATTAAAACCATTAAAAAGGCCGAAATCGATAGTGCTACTACTTAGGGTAGAGTGATTAGTAGGGGAGTGCGGAAAAAGAATGCCCGCATTCGAACTGAAGAATTTGGTCATGAATCGCCTTGCCATAAGCATTGGTAGCAAAACAGTTCCAGGAGGGGTGATAGGCGTTAAAATCACCATGAAGAATGGTGTTGAGATCATACCTAAGCTAAGAAGAGTTAAAAATCAGAAGCGATGTCACTCGCGCTGTTATTACAAGGAACATATACTGAGAAAAAAGTCAATGGAGGCGAGCCAGGAACCATAAGAGTAATACTGGTGGCGTTGACAACGTTCAGAGTAGGGATAGACACCTGATGGAATTTAGAATATTTTTAATACCAATAGCAGTACTCCTAATAGCCAGAAAGCTATTGGGGTTTTCAAAGTCATTTCTAATAATAATATAATTTGATTAGTATAAATAATAAGTAAGTAGTATAATAAATAATAGTATAACATGATTTGACAAGGACTTATTTAACAAAACAGTTTTAAGTGTACTTTTTTTTATATCAGAATTATTGGCTAGTGCTCGGAACTTTTGCTGCCGACTGTCTATATATATATACAGTCGGTAACAAAAGTGTCCGAACACTAGCAAAAATTCCTATGTAAAAAAAGTACACTTCATACGCTTTTGTTAAATAAATCCTTGTCGAATCCTGTACTTAGTCAGTGTAAGAACATGATTCGATAAGGATTTATTTAATAAAACCGTATGAAGTGTACTTTTTTTACATAGGAATTTTTGCTAGTGTTCAGACACTTTTGTTACCGACTGTATGTATATAACAACTTTTATAAACAATTTTCTTTTCTTTTTTTCTTACGAAAATGCGTATCTGTAGATAATAAAAACAATCGATTATTACTATTACTAAGATACTAGTTTACATCTTAAAATTAATTAGTAGAATGCAAAAGGTCAAATGTCAATTAAAGACATAATAAATTTATTTATATAATATCAAGTGAGGGCATGATGAAAAGTAGCAAGAATCTATATTACAATAATTATATTTTTTAGAAAGAGCTGTTGTTGTTGTTATTGGGGGGGGGGTTCTTTGAGACCTGTAGCAAAAGAGATGCTGTCCATTTTTTTTTTCAATTATAAATAACAAAATCGGTACAGTCAGCTAAGTTTGAACTTTGATATGTCTTGCCCATGGACGTACACTATAGACCGCCGACGCTGTGTTATCAGAATGGCCCCATTTTGGTCGCATTTAGAAGATGGCGCTCGCATCGACTGCCTTTCCACTTCAGACTTGAAAGAGCGCTTTAACGCTAGAATTAAATGAAATAATGTTAAATATCACGAACAAAAATACATATATCCGTAAAATTTTTGCTTTAAAATATAGCTAATACAAATGTCTAAAAACCGATTTCTGGAATTTTTGAAATTCGGTCCCCAAGGGAGGGAGGGAGGGGGCGAAACGTAATTTCACTATGCGCTAAACGTGATTTGATTTCACATAATCCTATATATCTCAAACAAAAAAACAGATATACGTGAAATTTTTGCTTTAAAATATAACTAATACAAATGTCTAAAAGTCGGTTGCTGGAATTTTTAAAATTCGGTCCCCAAGGGGGGCGGGGGATGGGGGGGGGGCAAAACGTGATTTCACATGCGTAAAACGTGATTTCGCATAATCCTATATATCTCAAACAAAAAAAAGGAGATATACGTGAAATTTTTGCTCTAAAATATAGCTAATGCAACTATCTAAAAACCAATGTCTGGAATTTTAGAAATTCAGCCCCCTGGTGGGGCAGCAACGGGGGGGGGCTATGGAGCAAAAACAAATAGAAATACTGTTAGGCAGTTCAAATTTGGTACTGATAGGTTTTAAAGGCCTGCAAGACGAATGGGGATATTTTCTATTGTGTAAAGTTATTAGGAGGGGCTAGAAGGGGGGGGGATGGGGGGCAAAAAAATAAAAATAGTGTCAGATCGTTCAAAATTGGTACATAGAGGTTTTCGATACTTACAAATCGATTGCGGATATTTTTGAATTTGTAAAATTATTAGGAGGGGCGATAAGGGAGGTGGGGTGGTAAGGGGGAGCTATGGGGCAAAAACAAATAGAAATACAGTTAGGCCGTTCAAAATTGGTACAGATAGGTTTTAGAGGCCTGCAAGTCGAATGGGGATATTTTCGAAAGTGTAAAGTTATTAGAAGGGGCGAGAAGGGGGAGGGGAGAGGGGGGGCAAAGAAATAAAAACAGAGTTAGATCGTTCAAAAATGGTATATAGAGGTTTTCGATAGTTACAAATCGATTGGGGATATTTTCTAATTTGTAAAATTATTAGGAGGGACGGGTAGGGGGTGGGGCGGTAATTGCGGGCTATGGCAAAAACAAATAGGAATACAGTTAGGCCGTTCAAAATTGGTACAGACAGGTTTTAGAGGCCTGCAAGTCGAATGGGGATATTTTCGAAAGTGTAAAGTTATTAGGAGGGGCTAGAAGGGCGGGGGAGGGGAGGGGGGGGGCAAAAAATAAAAATAGAGTTAGATCGTTCAAAATTGGTATATAGAGGTTTTCGATAGTTACAAATCGATTGGGGATATTTTCGAATTTGTAAAATTGTTAGGAGGGGCAGTAAGGGGGGAGCTATAGGCAAAAAGAAATAGAAATACAGTTAGGCCGTTCAAAATTGGTACAGACAGGTTTTAAAGGCCTGCAAGTCGAATGGGGATATTTTCGAAAGTGTAAAGATTTTTGGAGGGGCGAGAAGGGGGAGGGGAGAGGGGGGGGGCAAAAAAATAAAAATAGAGTTAGATCGAAAAAATTAGTATATAGAGGTTTTCGATACTTACAAATCGATTGGGCATATTTTCGAATTTTGTAAAATTATTAGGAGAGGCGGGAAGGGGATGGGGCTGGAAGGGGGGGGCTATGGGCAAAAACAAATAGAAATACAGTTAGGCCGTTCAAAATTGGTACAGGTAGGTTTTAGAGGCCTGCAAATCAAATGGGGATATTTTCGAAAGTGTAAAGTTATTAGGAGGGGCAAGAAGAGGGGAGGGGGGCAAAAAATAAAAATAGTGTCAGATCGTTCAAAATTGGTACATAGAGGTTTTCGATACTTACAAATCGATTGCGGATATTTTTGAACTTGTAAAATTATTAGGAGGGGCGGTAAGAAGAGTGGGGCCGTAAGGGGGGGCTATGGGGAAAAACAAATGGAAATACACTTAGGCCGTTCAAAATTGGTACAGACAGGTTTTAAAGGCCTGCAAGTCGAATGGGGATATTTTCGAAAGTGTAAAGTTATCAGAAGGGGCGAGAAGGGGGAGGGGAGAGGGGGGGCAAAGAAATAAAAACAGAGTTAAATCGTTCAAAAATGGTATATAGAGGTTTTCGATAGTTACAAATCGATTGGGGATATTTTAGAATTTGTAAAATTATTAGGAGGGACGGGTTGGGGGTTAGGCGGTAATTGCGGGGTATGGCAAAAACAAATAGGAATACAGTTAGGCCGTTCAAAATTGGTAGAGACAGGTTTTAGAGGCCTGCAAGTCGAATGGGGATATTTTCGAAAGTGTAAAGTTATTAGGAAGTGCTAGAAGGGCGGGGGAGGGGAGGGGAGGCAAAAAATAAAAATAGAGTTAGATCGTTCAAAATTGGTATATAGAGGTTTTCGATAGTTACAAATCGATTGGGGTTATTTTCGAATTTGTAAAGATTTTTGGTTTTTTGTAAAGATTTAGGCCGTTCAAAATTGGTACAGACAGGTTTTAAAGGCCTGCAAGTCGAATGGGGATATTTTCGAAAGTGTAAAGATTTTTGGAGGGGCGAGAAGGGGGAGGGGAGAGGGCAAAAAAATAAAAATAGAGTTAGATCGAAAAAATTGGTATATAGAGGTTTTCGATACTTACAAATCGATTGGGCATATTTTTGAATTTGTAAAATTATTAGGAGAGGCGGGAAGGGGATGGGACTGGAAGGGGGGGGCTATGGGCAAAAACAAATAGAAATACAGTTAGGCCGTTCAAAATTGGTACAGATAGGTTTTAGAGGCCTGCAAGTCAAATGGGGATATTTTCGAAAGTGTAAAGTTATTAGGAGGTGCTAGAAGGGCGGGGGAGGGGAGGGGGGGCAAAAAATAAAATAGAGTTAGATCGTTCAAAATTGGTATATAGAGGTTTTCGATAGTTACAAATCGATTGGGGATATTTTCGAATTTGTAAAGATTTTTGGTTTTTTGTAAAGATTTAGGCCGTTCAAAATTGGTACAGACAGGTTTTAAAGGCCTGTAAGTCGAATGGGGATATTTTCGAAAGTGTAAAGATTTTTGGAGGGGCGAAAAGGGGGAGGGGAGAGGGGGGGGGCAAAAAAATAAAAATAGAGTTAGATCGAAAAAATTAGTATATAGAGGTTTTCGATACTTACAAATCGATTGGGCATATTTTTGAATTTGTAAAATTATTAGGAGAGGCGGGAAGGGGATGGGACTGGAAGGGGGGGGGGCTATGGGCAAAAACAAATAGAAATACAGTTAGGCCGTTCAAAATTGGTACAGGTAGGTTTTAGAGGCCTGCAAGTCAAATGGGGATATTTTCGAAAGTGTAAAGTTATTAGAAGGGCCGGGAAGGGGGGCGGAGGGGCAAAAAAATAAAATAAAATAGAGTTAGATCATTCAAAATTGGTACATAGAGGTTTTCGATACCTACAAATCGATTGCGGATATTTTTGAATTTTTTAAATTATTGGGAGGGGCAAAAAAAAAAATAGAGATAGATCGTTCAAAACTGGTGCATAGAGGTTTTTGATACTTACAAATCGATTGCAGATATTTTCGTATTTGTAAAATTATTAGGATAGACGGGTGGGGGGGGGAAGGGGGGAAATAATAGAAATAAGAGTTAGAGCATTTTGGGATATTTTTCCGAAGACAGTGAGAACCCGATGTGACATTTTTCCTAATCAGATTTTGTTTCTCTTTTTTTTTTTTTTTTCACGTGATAAAAATTAATGCAATTCTGAGAATTCATTAATTATAGTGATTCATTTAAAAATAGGGACCAGCGAAGCGGGCGTCGCCTGCTAGTATGTAAATATATCTATAAATATAAACAATTCGCTCCCCCCCCCCCATCCCGAAAAAAAAAAAAAAAAGACGAAATAGTATAATGAAAACATATGATATTTAAAAAATAAATATGAAAATATGAATTTTCATAATTTAAAGCAATGAAAAAAAAAAAATCACAATTTATGCCAGCATTTCCAATTAAAAAAAAAAAAAATTACAAAGTATGTAAAAAAGAAAAATTTTAAAAATTCATTACGATATTTTTACAAAGGCCGTCCTTTTCCTTCTTCCGAGACTCCAATGGTGGTCGAGCGGTTCTGCGCTCAAAGCTGAGTGCCGGGAAGTACCTGGGTTCGATTCCAGTTCGCACTTGTCTACTTAGTCATTCAGAGTTTTCCGTGTTTTTCTCCGAAAATTGTGTGCATACGGACTAGAATCCCTTAGAAAGACCCCCCACGGAGGGCACTCCCCTTCAGACGTAGGACCGTATTCCCAAATCCAATAAATCCATAAACCGAAATACAGCACTTTTTCATTTTAATCAATATTTTTCATTTTAAAATTTGCACTTTAAAGAGATTTTCAATCTGTATTATTTGCTACTCATTTAAAGCAAATATTTTTTTTCAAAAAATAAAATTAACTTATATATATATTTAAATATGCGCGATATAAAAATCAATGTAATGAAAAGCAGAGTCAATCATAATAATTTGAGCATTCCCTTTCAAAAAGCTAAAGGAGCATTTTTTTTTAATTAATTTTTTTATTAATTTATTTTTGAAACCAAAGCCCATAATACTGTATGGGGAAATTTTTTAAATTCTGAATATTTTCTTCTAAAGGATTCGAAAACTGCTTTTAGGTCATTCATCTGACTTTATAGCTTAAAATCAATGTTGGTGTTGGAGATTAAAGCCAGCTGACTGCATTAGGGTCCAAGGCCTGGATCTGCTCACCGTGGCTGTCCTTCTAAAGGGCCTTTGTCCACAATTACGCAAGTTTCAGGAAAAAGAAAAAAAAACGCGCAAAACTCCGAACAGCTAGACCGATAAGCGCGATTTGGGATCGAACCCGACACTTCACGTCCACCAGCATCAAGGAGTCAATTTTTGAAGAACTAGAACAGATTTAATGGTCAAGAAATTTCTGAATGTGCAAATGGAATTATGCAAAATATACTGGATAATGTAATTCTATGAACATCCATCTTTGTAACAAACAGTATGATACCACTGTTTCTTGCATGTAAAATAATACTCTGTTCCTTAACAACATTATAGCAGCCTGGTACTCATAATTTCTAAAGTATTCTCTCAGTTCCTATAGTAATATTTTTAATTAAAAACTATTATATTGAAGCCATTTTTCTCTTTCTAGAATGCATTTTTTTTTCTACTTGTGCAACAAGAATTGGGAAAAAAAGAAGGAAAAAAAACCTGTTATTACAACATAATTAAAAAGTAATGTTTGGGTTTAAGACCGATTGCCTACGCTAAGTTCCTAGGCCAATAGGTGAAATGCCCTCCGTGGGGGTCTTTCTAAGGGTTCTAGCCCGCATTTACGCGAGTTTCTGAGAAAACCACGGAAAACTCCTAACGTATTGGTCGATGAGCACGACCTATAATCGAACCTGACATTTCTGAAAGGTAATAAAAATTACTTTAAAAAAATTTGATTCAATTTAGGAGATTTCTTTATTCTTTCATTTCTTAATTTTTGAAATATATGGTTTGCCACTATGTATTAGACAATGTGACCCAAGGAGAATGATATATGCTTTAATACTTAATTTTTATAGATAAATGGGCAATGTGACTCAAGTGTGTTAAAAATAAGATGTTATTAAAATTTATCAATATTAGCATAGCTTGATTAAAAAATAATGCATGTAATATTTATTAGAATTATTTCTAAGAAATAAAAAAAGATGGCAATAAAAATAGCATGTTGATAAAAATGTGAAAAAGAAAAAAAATGTGGAACTTCAGTTTACAAATTCTGTGGAAATTGAAGCTAATTAAATTCTTAAAATATTTATCTGAATCTCAGTGGAATAAGAAGTAATATAATACAGCCGAACCTCGTTAATGTGAACACTGTTAACATGAATTACTTTTTGCCCACCAGCGGCCGAGCGGTTCTGCGCTCAAAGCTGGTAGACGTGAGGTGCCGGGTTCAATCCCAGGTCATGCTCGTCGGCCACGCCGTTCAGAGTTTGCCGTGTTTTTCTCCGATACTTGCGTAAATACAGGCTAGGACCCCTTAGAAAGACCCCATGGAGGGCACTCCCCTTAGGCCTTGGACCTACAGCAGTCAATCAGCCTTATTCCGAAATCCAATCCAATCCATGAATTACTTTTAACATGAACTGTTTCCACGATCCCCGTAAAAATGAAGATTACTTTCGTAATATGAAGATTTGTTACTGATAGCATGAACTACTGATACCATGAACAAATTTTTTTATCCTCCTTGAAATTCTCGTTAACAAAGTTCAATTGTATATACATATAACCATTTAAACATTATTATAGTTATTTTCCAATTTGCATAGCGAAATAACCAGTGATTATACATAAATTTTGAGATATATATGTTATCTGTAACAGTTGAAATTTTTAAAAAAAGGGTGGAATATATATATATATATTGGAAGTAAATGCATACGATGATTTTCTTTTACTCCGCTATCAAAAGAAAAGACAAGGAATCATGTAAAAAACCTTTTATTATATAAGAAAATTAACATGAAAAAGGAATGAAAAACAAGTTACATAGAGTTTTATGGCACTGGTGATGAATTTAATTAAATATAATTTTTCTTTAAAATATCCAATTTTCAACTGAATTTAGGAGTTTTTTACTGTGAAATCATAATCATTATTTTTAATTTTTCACAAAACCAATTAAAAATTTCTTTTTTGTTAAAAACAATACATTTCTATAATATGGTAATAATAATGATAATAATATAACGTGATTTATCATCTAACATGAATTAGAAGTTCTAAGATTGGCAGTTTGTAAAATTAATTTAAAATGTCAATGCAAAGTGGCCTGAAAGAAAGAAAGAAAAAAAAAACACATTTTAAATTATTTTTAAAATATCTTAAAACTCTGTAATTTTGAAATGAATTGAAAAAAGTATGACTGTGAACTCACATCATTTTTAACCAATTTTTAACTCTTGCCAAAATCGGTTTAAAATTCAAGATTTTTAAAATACTTGTTTTTAAGCTCCAATTAAAAAAAAAAAAAAAAAAAAATTCGTGATTTATAATTAACATGATTTAAATTCGGAAGATTGCAAGCTCGCGTGTCTTAGCCGAATAATATAAAAAAAGGAATACTGCCAGCACTCAAATTTTAAAATCTTAATGCAAAGTGACCTGAAAAATTACATTTTAATTAATTTAAAAAAAAAAAAAATCTATCAAACAGAATTTTATTAAGAACCATCCCAATTAAATCAGACTTTTTTTTTTTTTTTTTTGTATAGTAATAGAATATTTATAAGACAACAATTTTATCATTCAATAAAACATTAAAATCAATAGCTTACATTAGGTGGACGAAATAAACTTGGGTTCTTTTCACCTATTCCCTTGGTTTTTTTTTTTTTCGAACACTTCGATTTCCAGAGGTGCAACCCGGTGCGTAACAGTGTGACATAATAAAAAATCTAATATTAAAAATAAATTAAAAATAAAACTGAAAATAAAAGTAAAATTTCGTCTGCTCACAATGCTATTACGGCGTTAGTGGACAGTCAGAGAACACATACGAACCCTAGCGGCGAACGAATAATAGCGACCATTTCGGGTCCATTTTTGAGGGACGGCCTCCGTTGGGGAAAACGGTCCTTGTTATCTAAGTCCGTGGTCTTGCCCAATGGACGCTGACATATCACTGTGATTATATCACAGCCTTACGCGATTCGATCAATCTTGATTCGTTCTTGAGTTGAATCATATTGATATTTTTATCGGTTTTTTTATTTGACGCTGGTGTTTTGTAAACAACAAAATATATGACTTCTTTCCAAATTTTCGAGAGGTCTTCTATGGTTGAATGTGATGAAATTGAGCCTAAGTTATTCCTAGGAAACTTAGATGCGGCTGAAAGTGAAGAAACTTTGAAATGCTTCGGCATTACACATGTTTTGACTGTATATATGTTTCCGATTACTAAACCAGAGACATACAAAATTGAAACTCTTTTTATTGACTTAGAAGACTCACCAGATTGTGACATTTTGTCATGTTTTGAGATTTCAAACGCCTTTATAAAAGAAGGACAAGATAAAGGAGCTTGTCTTGTTCACTGGTATTTCAACGATCTAAGTCTCATTGCTAAGTGTTTAACGTATTCATTCACTTTGATCATTTTATACTTTTTATGTAGTATTGAAAAACAAAAGTCTTAAATAATGGAGCTTGTATTGGGCTATTTTGAAGTAACGAATGCAGTTGGAACAAACGATTGTGGTGTGACAAATAAATATGTGTACATTCAGAAGTTTATTCAGGGGGAAAAATTAATGCCGTTTATTTGCGCCTTCAGAGAATTCCATTTAATAAATAGACCCGCTTCGAAAAATTCAAAATCACCAAAGCGATAAAATTTATTAATTTGGTTTTATAAAAATAATAATCCCTGAATATAATTTTTGCATGCCCAAATTCTTTTGTTAGTCCATCCTAGTATCAGTTGATCCAAAACACTTTAAGTATGCCTTTATCTCTTTCTCTTTCGAAAGTCTTTTCTGGAGTTTTCAAACAGGGTTTAAAACTTTGCTGATTTAATAAAGAATTTTAAAGCTTATAACAAAATATTCATTTTTATATAAAACTTTTTTGCTATCTTTCACCCTTTTTTAAAATGTTCTTTTTAATGCTCTACAAAAGAATATTAGATGAAATTTTCCTATAAAATGAAATCTCATGCAATATATATGAATTGGGGGGCATGTGTCCTCCCCACCCCCTCCCAGTTTTTCTGAACATGAAAAAGTGTTAGACCGTAATATATAATAAATTAAGACTTGTCATATGACATCCTAATAAGGAAAGTGACGCATAAAAAAAAAAAAAAAAAAGAAAAGATAATTTTGAGTTTATGTAATTGAGATTTGCATATGAAGTATCCTAACATACACGAAAATGTCACATCTCTACTTTATCTCGCAATTTATCCACTTGAGAAGCTATTGTCTTTGTTTTATTAAAGGGTAGTCAATGCTTTACTGACACCTTTAAGTTTATTTTTTTCTTAAATACTGCATTTTTGAGTTGTGTCTCTTTTCTTGCGATTTGTGGTTTCAATATCAGAATTAAAGTTATCAGACTAAATATGCACTTTTGGTTTGTTTCAGTTCTTTTTTCTTCATTATTTATGACTTCATTCAACAAAATTAATAGTAGTATGCTTGCTTTCTGCCAAATTTGATGTTTGGAATTGCTGGTTCAAATCCATGCAGTCCGGAAAGAGTCATTTTGTAAAATGTTCAAAATTTATCTTGCTCATTAACATAGCAAGAATAATTTTTCATTAGGGAGTTCTATTTGAAATCACCTAACCTTTAGCAATATAACCAAAATATAGCCTTTGCTTAGATTAAACTGTGTCTCTGAGCACCGTTTTAGGATAGGGCATTCTTACTACAGTATAGGACCTATTTTCCGGATTTTGGAATTTTCTGGATTTTCGGTCCTTTTCTCATAATTGCTTTCCTTGAATTGTAAAATATAACTCAGTAACTGACAGGTACTAATTTATATCTAGGAACAACTACTTCACAGACAGACATTTAAAAAAAATAGTTGAATCATAAACTAGACCTCTCAAAACATGCAAATAAATCGAAAACTGGAAGTCAAGTTTTTTTCCAAATCTCATACTTTCTTCTATTAAATTTAGCAGGAAGTAAAAAGAAAAAAAAAATAATAATAACTATAATGCATATATATATAAACATGTACATTACTGGCAATGCCACTTGCCTTGAGTAACATGGTTGATTCTTTATCAATGCTGCTAAACATGAATACTGACTTAATCATAAGAGCAGAAAGCTAAAAGAAATGATTTTTCTTTAAAATTTTTCATACTTTTTCTTTTTTAGGATTTATCGAGGAGTGAAAAATTGCCGGAAATCCATCCTCAAATAAATTGGAATTTTTTTATGTGGGTTGCTGTGAATTTCAGGGTTTTCCTGAATCACAAATATCCCTGACCATCTGGAAAAAAAAAAAAAAAATCCTGCTTTAATTTCTAATTTTTATAATACTATAATACACACGATAATTTATTTATTTATTTTGATTTCAGACATTAAATATGTTTTAATCATAAAAAAAAAAATGTAAAATGATTCCGGATTTTGGAGTTCCAGATAATGGGTCCTATGCTCTACTAATTTTTAATGGTAAATATTGACTTATCAAAAAAAATTTGGTATTTATGACTTATTCTATGACTAATTTTTTAGGTAAAAAAAATTATCACAGGGGGTCAGATCTGTAGAGTAGAGTAGAACATGGATGAGGAAGCAAATCATATGATCGAAACAATTTAGTGATTGCTGTTCGGAGATGTATAAGCAGTTGATGTCTTAATAAAATAATACTTTTTCTTGGACAAATAAGGCCTTTATTCTGCCTATATTGTTTTGAAACTGATTAATAAATCAACATAATATAGTCAGGTTTTTGTTTTTCCCTCTTCTAGATAAATGATAATAATTTTTCCTGTGTTTCCTAAAAAAACATGGCCATAATATTTTTGGCCCATGGAATTGGTTTTGCCTTTTTCGTTCAGTGCACATTCTTCAAGAGAAATCCACTATTTAGATTAAATGTACGTGGAGTAGAGACACTTTGTGCTGGAATATTAAAAGAAAAAGTAAAAACAACATTAAGAAACACAAATTATATATATATATATATTAAGTTCTTAAGTTTGTTCCTCAGTATTAATGACAAAATAATTTATATATGATAAAAAGAATAAAGAAACTAAAAACCAAAATCTCAAAGCTTGCCTGGCAAGCTCATTCAACCTGGATATCTCATTCAAAAATGAGATTTTTAATTTTTTTTTTTTTTTTTTTTTAATATTACTCTTTGAACAGATCGCCTTTTAACTTTGTCAGCAATTTTTTGAAAATAAATAAGTAAATAAGTGTAAATATTTTTTTTTACAGATATTGACTAAGTTTACTTAATGAAGTGTAATATTTAAATTATTAGAAACTTGAATAAGTTTTTGCTGTTTCCTAATAACTTTTTTTTTTCTTAGTTCTAAAAATATTGAGTTTTGTGCCAAGAAAGAGCATTTGTGGGCAATTTTATTACCCTATTTTATTCAAAAGAAATCTGTAACTGTAGCACACAGAATTCCTCTTGAGACTTATGACTTACGGTGAGCCTAAGCATGCTCTGATGTAAGTGACATGCAGAGACTGGTTTTGACGCTTCAAAAATAATCATTTTGATCTTGGAGATAAAGAATGCTCTGGCTCACCGAAAAAGTTTGAAGGTGAAGAATTGGAAGAATTACTTAATGAAGACCCAAGTCAGTTACTAGCTGAACTTGCAAAATCATTACAAGTAGATGATAGGACAGTTTTGAAATGTTTGAAAGTATTAAGTATAGCTGTACCGAGTACTCGTTATATACTCGGTACTCGGCCAAATATGGACTAAGTATTTGGCCAATACCGAGTAGTTGTAAGAATTTCATTATTTTTATGTATTATTGAAAGAAATGTATTCATAAGAGTTGTTTTTTAATAACTAAACTAAAAAAAATATGAAAATATAAACATAGTCATTAAACTTTTGCTGCAAACAGCTTTCTGCAGTTAAAACGGGCAAGTAGATTGCCACTAAACTCGATATAGAGACGATTCATTATTTGAGCTTATCCATTTTAGTTACAAGAATTTAAGTATAACCATCTTGTATGTGTGTAATATGCATTTTTTTTTTTTTTTAATATAAAATTGTATCTATAAAACAGACAAAAATAAAATATTTTAGAAAAAAGAACCCCTTATATAATACTACTATAGTAGATGAAACTTTAGTTACATATTTGTGCAAATAAAAGTAAGACACTTTTAAAACTGTAAAAAAAAGATTGATTTTTAATTTAAAAAATAATAATTATGAAAAAGCCTAAATACACTAAAATGTTATTAAAAATACATTATCAAATTTGTTGTTCTACAAATTATGGCCCGAAACCACCTACCTTTTACTCTTCTAGAATTTGAAGATTAATGAAGTCTATCATGTTTGAAATGATGATAAAATATTTATTTTAATGTTCTCATTTCATATGTAAATTTCATGCATCTTAAATTAAGCCTGAGTGTATAAAGAACTTTTATATTCTCTAAGAATTATCTGAGAATGATTCGCATCTGAGAAAGACTATATAATAAAGAATGAAGTTATCAGTTATTATGGTTTTAATAATCCACTAAGCTGGAAGTATCAAATATAACAATGAACCTAATTGTGTATATACACTACAACAGTTCTGAAATGTTTCATGTAAACATGCTGTTTGCCATTTAACTTAATTTTGTGTTCAAAAAGCCTTTTTTAAATTTCAAGATGTGCAAAATTCTTCATATATACGTCAATTTCAATTATTCTTTCTTACAACTACTCGGTACTCGGTGCAGCACTAGTATTAAGAATGATCCAGAAGCAAAGGCATTGGATGCTGTACAAAAAAAAAAAAAAGCGAGAACTTATTCATGGTCCTAATTAAAAAAAGAAAAAGCTCATTAAACTAAAAGATAGCATGTTCAAAGGATAATATTCTAAAAACAGAATTCGAAAAATTTCATTTTTGAATGAGATATCCTCATAAAATGAAGCAACAACAATAACATAACATAATAATAAGTGGTCACAACAAGCTAGCAATAGCAATACTAACATCATTTTTAATAGATTTTTAATCATGGCTATTTGATGAAATACTTGATTTCTTTGGTCATAGATTACTAAAATAAAGGTTTATTTTAATGCTAATATAGTATATATATATATTGTGTGTGTGTCTGATTTTCAAAATATATGAGATTTTTGTATCTGATTTCCAGAATACATTTTCATTTAATAATAAAATAAAGAGCTAATGAACAATGAATAGGATGAAATTAAACTACCTTACACACCATAAAATTAATGTAAGCCCTACTAGTTTCGAAAGGATGTGGCCTATCTTCTTCAGGAAAAAAAAAACATGTGGAAGAAAAAACAAGACTACTATAAAATTAATGTAAGTACCACTGATTTCAAAAGGACAATATATATAGATATGATTTCAGAAAAATAAGATTGAGTCTTGTTTTATTTTTCAAGGTAGTATCACATGTTTTTTTTGCACCTGAAGAAGAAAGGCCACTGGTGGAAACTGCTCATGCTTTCATTAATTTTATGGTATGTGAAGCAGTTTTTAAGTTTAATTATATTTTCATTTAATTGATTAATGAAATTTATGTTTATGAAGCTTATTAGTGAAAAGAAAGTGGTGATTTGTTAAATAATTTTATGTCACAAATTTAATTTGTTTGGTCACCATGTGGCTAGTTTATATTCCCAGATATATCTATCATACTAACTTTAAATGGGCTGCTGTGGTCAAATTAAAAGGGACAACTTGTTTTAAAAAAGAGCATCATTTGCCTATTCTCTTTCACACCTGACAATGTTCTTCCATAATTGCTGTCTTTTACATTACATTTTTTTTACATGATTAAAGTAAATTACTACTTTTATTTGAATATATATGTAGGCTATATGCATTTGTTCTTGGCGGAATGCTCTAAAACTATCCCTAAAAAATTATATTTCAGGAGGAAATGTATCTAAAGACCTCTGGATATTCAAAATGTTAGAAAGGGTCATAGGGTACTAAAATATTTTTCAAAGAGCTGCAGAGTGCTAAAATGTGTTATGAAACAGCTGTCAGGTACTGTTCCTGATATATTATTCTACAGTTAACACTAATCTAGAGTGATAGGTTTTTGTCAACTCTACGTAAAATATATCTTTTATTCTTATTGGTTGATTATTAAGCTCTATGCATTGTCTTATTTATTTTAATAATAATTTGTTACAACATTTTTATCTTATTAGTTATGGAGGTGTATCTCGGAGTGCAACTCTGGTTGCGGCATATCTGATGAAGAAATATTCTATAGGAGTTGAAGAAGCTCTTCAGAAAGTGAAGAACAAACGATATTGTGCATGGTAAGCATATATATAAACTAATTACTTTGCATAGAAATAAGATTCTTTGAACCAGTCGTATCACCAAAAATTTTTTCAGAATTACAATCTTGAAATTATATAAAAGTTATGGTATATTTTAGAAATTCAATTAGACTCAAATATTTCATTGACTGAGATGATTAAGCAAATCTTTGTATAAGTATCTGCTACAACAAATTTTTAATGCAAGTAATTTAAGTTATTTTATTTACAAAACGTATATTGCTTGTTCCAAACCAAGCAAAAAAAGTTATAGGTGGACTTGAACTCTTCTCACAGCAAATGGTTAGAACTAACCTGACCTGCAGGTCAGGTCAACTTGACTCTAATTAATTGGCTTTGTGATGGAAACTTTATTTTGCTAATCATTGAAAACCTAATGACATTGTTAAATCTTTAAATATAACCATTAAAAAAATATTTTTTTAATGATTAGAATTTTTCAAGAAGGGGTGAGTGCTCCATAGAATAAAAGTAGATAGAATGAGTAGACAGAATTGATAGACAGAAATGAAACAAACTTAACTAGTGGAATTACTAAGTGAAAAATAAAATCAATAAAAACTCTCTGTTTACACTAGTTTTATACTGACTCTTAGTTTTTCCATTATAATTTTATTGGCTAATTTTGTTTTATTCTAACAGTTTTATTGATCAATATATTTCTGCTTCAATGTGCATAGGATGACACATTTATCTGTTATTATTTTCTTAGTCCAAATGCTGGATTCTTGGCTCAGTTGAGGCTGTATGAAGCTATGAAGAATACCCTTGATGAAGAGAACATTGCTTACAAAATTTTTTCACTCTACCATCTTGGAAGGAAGCTGTCTTCAGGTAAATAACTGTTTTCTGTGTACATATGCACTTATTTACTAACAAAATTGATTTTATCATATACAGTAATCATCCCACTAGTAGCTGAGAGGTACTACTCTTAAAGTTTGTTGGCAGGAAGTGCTTGGTTTGAACCTAGGTTGCTCTTGTTGGGTTCAACATTTCAAGTTTTCTGTGGTTTTCTCTGAAACTCATGTATATATAAGCTAGGACCTTGTAGAAAAACACCACCCCATGGCAAAATTCCTTTTAGATGTTTTTTCATATGTATTAATTAGTTGGTTGCTACAGCAAAATTAATAAATGTCCTGATTTAATAAACCAATTTTATGTCTTGACAATAAATGTCTCAAAAAAAAAAAAAAAAAAAAAAAACCCAAAGCTGTACCTTTTTTTTTTAACTCACTATATTAACACCCTTTTGGATGCCCTTTCATAAGTATTGGTTGGTTTCTGGAGTACAGCTAAGTTCATCAAATTTCCATGCAAATCAGACATGAGGCTGAAAATCAGTATCTCAAAAATGGTTTTAACAATTTTCTTAAAATTTGCTATATATAAACTCCCTTTTCAGCTGTTCTTTCATATGTATTAATTGGATATTATAGAAAAACTGGTAGGTATCCTGATTAGGGAAATCAATTTCAGGTCTCTGAAGTAGGTTCTTCAAAAAATGACTACCAATTTTCTTCAAATTAGCTATATATATTTCCTTTTAGATGACCTGAAGTATGTGCTAGTTAGTCACTAGAGGGAAATCGGTGGAAGTCCTGATTGATTAATTTGTTCAGCTTTATATCTTCTGACCACACTATTTCCAAAAAAGGTTTATAATATGTATAATGTAGTAATGGGTAACAGAAATTGTGTGGTTGATAAGAACCATTTTTTCTTTTTACTAATGTTCTCTTAAAAGAAATTTCCATAAAAAATAAAAATTTACCTTACATTACATCCTTTAAAAATGATGAGCTTATATATTTCGGTTCCGACCGGAACCATCTTCAGAGCTTGATGACGACAAAATGCTCAGTGGCTCATTCTCTTTCTTCTTTGTCTCCATCCGTCATTTCTTCACTTCTTTTCTTGTATTTAAAAAACTGTTTCCATTCAGGTGGGATCAAACTGTGTTCGACGTCATTTACTGCATCACTGGTAATCAGAATCTTAAGTGCTTCTCTTTTAAGTGCATATTTATTTGAGTTGAAAGGAGCAATTTTATGAAAGTTAATTGAATCAATATTAATGGGTTTAGTGTTGTTAGTTCTTGAAAAAGTAGTGGAGGGTTTGTTGTGTTTAAGGTCGGCAAGATGTTCAGAAATCCTGTCTTTAATTTTACGCTTAGTCATACCGATACAGCTAGCTTTATTTTTATCATAGTCTTGAAAATTTATTTTGTATATGCCTGCAGTTTGATTAAAATGAATAGGGTCTTTTTCATTACGTATACGTTGGTTGGTAAATATTTTTATTTGGTCTAATCGGAATGTTAGCATTATATTTTTTAGCTTCATTTTTGATTTTGATGGAGGCGCCTTTGCAATATGGAATTGCAGAAGTGAAGAAAGGTTTAGTTTTTTGTGCATTTGTAATATAATTAAGGGATTTAATGCATTTTTTATAGAATTTATCCACTATTTTATTGTTGTAGTTGGCTTTTTTAGCAATACTTTTAATAAATTTTAGTTCGGTGTTTAAAAGGGTTTTATTAGAACAGATGAGAATTGTGTGGTTAATATAAGATCATAAAGCGGCGTATTTATAAGGAAGGGGGTGCGGCATTTATTGTTAATAATTTCGTTATTATTTGTAGGTTTACGGAAAACAGTAGTATCAATGGTATGGTTTTGGTTTTTGGTAATATAAAGTCAAGAAAATTTAAGCTATTGT
Organism: Salticus scenicus; assembly: GCA_963930645.1. Lineage (NCBI taxonomy): Eukaryota > Metazoa > Arthropoda > Arachnida > Araneae > Salticidae > Salticus > Salticus scenicus. The sequence continues at coordinate 297,857,632 of OZ005655.1, read as the reverse complement.
TATTTTCAGTTTCATTCGTAAATTTGATAAGAGGATCGAGTTATTAAGTTCAAAAAGGAGATTTTCAGGTTTAATGTTTTGGGAGATAACGGTAAAAATGTCGTCAACATAGCGGACCCAGAGTTTGCAGTTATTAATTATATTATGAGCGGTATTTTCAAAGTTCTTCATTTTTAGTTCAGCTATGATTTCCGAAATCGGAGATCCCATAGGGACGCCCTGAGTTTGTTTATAGAAAAAAACATCAAAAAAGAAAAAAGATTCATTAAGTAAGAGATTACTGGTACATATTAATGCTTCACTTATTTTATTATCCCCGAATTGGCTGATGATTCTAGACTGAATGATATCGCTGATTTCTGTAGTGTTAATAGATTGATACAAGTCTTTAATATCGAAACTATTAAGTGTGTCTTAAAAAAGGATTTTAGTTTTACGAAGTTTTTGAATAAAAGAATCAGTGGAATTAATGGAGTAATTAGAGGGGGGAAGTAAAGACTTATAAGTATTTTTCATATAAAGTTCTAGACAATAAGTGGGACCTTCAGATTTGTTGACAGTGGGACGAAGAGAGGGAGGATTTTTATGATCTTTATATTTTATAAATAAATGGGGGATAATAGAAGCGGGGTTATTAAAGACGGGAGGGGTATTATATGGCCAAGTTCCAGTTTTTATTAACGATTTAGTCTTTTCAATAAGTTTATTTAGAGGGGAATATGAAAGTTTAACGGCATTCAATTTAAAAATAGTATCTTGCATCATTTCTTTATAATGATCTCTATCCATAATTGTTAACAGATTGGTTTTATCGGACATTAAACAGGTTAGGTTACTTTTATTTTAAAGTTCTTGGATGCTTTTAATATCGCTATAGTCAAAGTTTTTGTCAGTATTTTTAAGAGAGTTGATGGCAGTGTGTCTAATAGCGGGACGTTTTTGAGGAGGAATAAATGTAAGGATGTAATGTAAGGTAAATTTTAATTGTTTTTAATGAATTTTAATCCTTTGTAAATAAGAACATTCAACTCTTTTAAAAATACTGACAAAAACTTTGACATCAACTCTCTTAAAAAATACTGAGACAAAGAAGAAAAAGAATGATCCACCGAGCATTTTGTCGTCTTCGAGCTCTGAAGATGGTTCCGGTCGGAACTGAAATATATAAGCTCATCATTTTTAAAGGATGTAATGTAAGGTAAATTTTAATTGTTTTTAATGAATTTTAATCCTCTTGTAAATAAGAATATGAAAGTTCCATAGTTTTTCATATTCATATAACAGCTAAAGGTTTCATAAAAAGCTTTATATATAAATTATTCATAATGATAATGTTTCTGAAAGTTCTTTCAGAAATCTTGCAATTTGATTTTAAAATCTAAAAGTTTTTATTTAAGTTACATCTTTAATATTTCCTCATCACAAATTTGTTGAAAATTGCTTTTTTTTTTTTTTTTTTGTTTATCAACATTACTACGAGAACTAATATCTCATTATCCAATTAATTGTTTTCAAACCACTATTTTAAAATTTATTTGATTAACTTTGAGTAGCCCTGTGTACAAGGTTGGAAAAACCCAGCCCAGTGTTTTTTTTTTTTTTTTTTTATCAGGGTTTTTTCAGAGTAGTATCGGTTTTATAAGAGTTTTGAAGAATATTTCCATTCTTTCATTTCTTTTTTCAACAAAGAAGTATTATTTTAATAAAACAATAATAATAATAATAATAATAATAATAAACTACTATCATTTAGTCATTAAAATCAAAATTTTAAAAATTTAATTTTTAAAATCATTTTATGATTGAGTTAAAGAAATAAAATAATAATAATAATATTATTAAATAAATAAATAAATAATTGTACTTTGAATATTCTAAAATTCTATTTATCTACTCTTTACAACAAAAAAACTGGATTTTATAATTGTTTAGTTTTGCTTTATTGAATTTTTCGTATCAGTAGGTTTTCACAAAATATTTTGAATTATTGTTCTTCTACATTATTTAACAAAATTGCTCTAGTAAAGTTTTCAGATATTTTTTAAAATTTAATTTTTATTTATGTATATTTTACATTCTTTGAGTCCCACAGTTTTCTTTATATTGACAAACAACAGGGTTGCTACAGCACCTGAAAAACAGGGAAAACCTGAAAAAACTCAGGGAATTTGAACATCTATTAAAAAACAGGGAAAACTCAGTGAATTTTCAAAATTTATTGCAAAATCAGGGAAAATTCTGGAGATTTTGAAAATTTTTGGAAAAACAATGGAAAATTTTTTCATAATCAAATATTTAAAAATTTTTTAGTGATTTATAATGAATCAGTTGTGTTTTTTTCCCTAACTATTGTAAGTTAATAAAATTAATTCACCCTAAATATGTTCAATTGACTTGTAAACATGTTAGATTTTAATGCTGCATAATTGCGTGTCATCTATTTTACTTCTAAAAGGGACAGGGAAAACTCAGGGAATTTCTGAATAACTCTGTTTTTTCTTGCTTTTATTTGTTTATATAATTTTAATTGTGTTTTAATAAGAAAATTATGAATTATTTTTCATGGTGAAATTTTCAGGATTTTGTTCTATAGAGCAATTTCATCACCTCCAATATTTTTGAAAATTCTTTATTCATGTTCTAAGAATGTATGTAATGTCTCTTTTATATTTATATGTTTATTAAAAGCTATGTTTAATAAAAGTTACTTATGTACCTTATTACCAGCAATGCTGTAATATACAGCAAATAATCCTCATGACTTTGCTGTTTTGTTTATGAGAGAGGATTTTCAAAGTACATGATTATTTTGCTGAAAATAATCAAAAATTCTTTTTTCTCTAAAAAATATTTTTTTCTATATATGGGTAAGAGAAAATGAAAATGAACTGATTTTATTTAAATATGAACATGAAGTATCTTTGTTTCACATTATTATTATTATTATTTATTTATTTATTTTATTTTTTTTTTTCTTAATTTTTGTGTAGTATAAAATGTTAATATTTTTCAGACTTAGATTTTTATCATCATTTCAGCATGAATCTTAATTTTAATCTCTCATTCTCTCTCTCTCTCTCTCTCTCTCTCTCTTTTTTAAATATATGTTTAAAGAATTGTTACTGTTAGCTTATGCTTGATGATGGGGACCGCATATTCATTTTGGCTCTCACAGACAAATTTGAGAATTCTCTCCAAGAGAGAGAGAAAGAGAGACAAATTAGTCATTCAATACTCAGCTAATATCTAAATTCAGATTAAAAATAATAAAACAATATTTAAACATAACCTCCTTGTATATACATCATGTAAGGAAAGCATTGTAATCATGTAAAAATTCAGCTATGAGATTATGGTGCACCTATACCACACATTTTGAGGTTCCCTGAATTCATTTTTGCTATTTTTTATAGTGATGTGATCATGGGTGTTTGTGTTCAGGGTTTTTCTCTAACAATCTGTATTTTCATATTTCCTATAAAGTTATTTTTTGCTTTCATTGGTTGTTCATTTGTTATCCAGGTGATATGTGAATGAAATGTAAAAGAATTGAGGGCTTCTGGCCTAAATAGTTTGAGTATTATTTGATATTTTGGGTTTTTTCTCATTTGAGGGTCTAATTTTCAGGGGTTTTACCTTTGAGTCACAATCACCCCTGTGTGTGTATTTGTGTATGCATGTGCGTGAGTGAACATAACATCTATATTAAAAACAAAAACTATTTTATTTACGATACAAACTTTAGTTAAAATACATTTAAAAAACAAAATATACATTTAAAAACATTTAAAATTTAGACGTTTCGAAACCCGTCCAGGTTTCCTCATCAGTATCAATACAACATAATTTGCAAGCATTACATGAATACACAAGTAATTTATAGAAGTACTGAATGTTGAGGAGCCAGTGCGCATGCTTCATTGATAGTGTAGAGATGGCTGGCAGTGTGCCAACTCTCAAGGAAAATACGTGATTTATAATTATCATAGCTAGAATTTAGAACTTGTATTGGTACTGATGAGGAAACCTGGACGGGTTTCGAAATGTCTAAATTTTAAATGTTTTTAAATGTATATTTTGTTTTTTAAATGTATTTTAACTAAAGTTTGTCTCGTAAATAAAATAGTTTTTGTTTTTAATATATATATATAATTGAGACAGTTTGATGTTTGTGTACATTAATGATAACATCTAATTACTTGATTTGATTGAGTTCAAATTTGGTTCTCATTGCATAAACTGTGTGTATTTTGATGAGTGTACAATTTATAGCTTCTTTTGCACAGGGATACAAAATATATATTCGTTAAGTCTGAAAATCACATTTTCAGTGGTTGATTTGTAAGAATCTATCAGCAAAATCCCAAAACAGGAAGCAAGGAAGCTTAAACTTGGTGTTCTGAATCTTTATTATATGTGTATGTAATTTGAAATTTTTAATAAATTGAAATTGATAATTTGGTTATATATAATGTTATATAAGAAAAAGGGAATTGACAGTTTAATTTATTTAATTATTCATTTTTTATCACATATATGCAGGAATGTTTTTATTTTCTTAGTATCACAAAGAATTAAATATAAAATATATTATCTAAAATCCCATTTATTTTTATGTTTCATGATATACATATTAATTATAAGCGATTTCTTCTCATGAAAATGGTATGTTTTTAAAGCTTTATCCATGAGAAAGAGTGATCCTACTTAAATAGAACCTTATCTAAAATATCTTTTTCTCTTGATCCCTTGGAATTCTGTTGTAACATAATCAGGGTTCACGTTAGAAGGTGGGATTGTTGGAATCACACTACATTATATATGTTACTGCTAAAGTGCAGAAATAAATTAATCTGCAGATTAGCTAGGTAATCTGCACATTAACTAGGGTGATCCATTAAAGTACAGAAAATTGTTTCATTTCTCAAATTACCTAGGTAATCTGCAAATTACCTAGATAATCTGCACATTATAAAATCTTATCTCACATGGCCTTGACAAGTTGTAATTTTAATTGATAATTTTAATTAAATGTATCATTTTATACTTGTTGTAAAGTGGCCTTTTGCCCTGATGGTCAGGGCGAAAGTTGTTGGCAAGTTGTAATTTTAATTGATAATTTTAATTAAATGTATCATTTTATACGTGTTGTAAAGTGAATTTTTTTTATAAAATCTGCACATTACCGGCCAGATACTCGTTAATCTGCACATTACCTACTAGGCACTTGTTAAAGTGAAAATAAGATCTTTGGTGGAACAACAGCAATGTTCCTGTTCGCTTAAATTCAATTTTGTTTATTTATTTTTTTATATCTAAAGAATCAAGTTAATACAATCAAACAAATTAGTTGATAGACTCAATCATCAATTAATTGAAAAACTATAATACAAAGAATCCAACTGTTTAACATATTATTACAATTAAGGAAATAAATTTGTGAAACATATAATAAAATTCTGTTTACTTGTTAGTGCAGTCTAAAGCTTGGTGGCACTTTGAATTACGTAGCAATTCGTTTTTGCGACATACACACCTATTCGTGGTGCATTTAGATTTGCAGTCGCATTTTTTTAAAGCCTGGTCCGTACCAAGGGATTGTTTAATTGCTGTTTGACGTAAAGATATTTATTTATACAGCAGGGGCATCTTCTTTCGTTAAAAATCTCTCTTTGCAAACACTGAATTAAATACAATTGTTTTAAAATAAACGAATTAGTACCAAATTTATAAAATTCATAATTTGTTTTACTAAGAGGTTTGTGTTTGCGTGCATGCTTGAAGCTAGATTTTCTGCTTTTAAAATAATCACAATGGAAATTCATGTGCTAACAATGAGAAATATAATTTGAAAACAGAATTAACAATGCTACGCATAAGCAGCCTACACAAATTATGAGAAATCTATAATAATAATAAATAAAAGCAACCGGCAGCGACCAGAGACCAAAAGTCGAGGGAGGGGGAAGGAGTAGGGAAAGGAAATGATAGGAGCGAAATGTAAACTAAAAGTAGAAGGGGAGGGGGAAGTAAAAGAAAAAAGGAAATGAGAGAAATAAACTTTTGAACTTTAACGATACAGAAGCTGCTAATGTGCAGATTACCTAGTTAAAATGCAGAAAACTCTTGATTCCACACTTTAACAGATCATTTTAGTTAATCTGCAGATTAGCTAGGTAATCTGTACATTAATGGATACCGAGCTTTAACGGTAACATATATATTATATATGTAACATTCAAAAATATATCACAAGGGGGATTTTCCCCTAATATTTTCACATTGTTCATTAAGTATTTTATCTGCTTTTTAGTTGCATTGGATAATATAATTGCTTTTAAATCCATGATCCTCTGTTTTTAACTTCTCTAAAACTTCTTGATTTATTTATTTATTTTTTAAAGACGGGAGGATTAATTATTTAAAAACTCTTCTTAATTTTAAAAATTTGTTCAAAGGATATACAGTACAATGTCGAAAATCTGGACTCTAAAAATCCGGACAATTTTGGCGGCATTAATCATCATCATCAACAGCGATTTTTTTTTTTTTTTTTTTTTTTTTTTTTTTAAGCATAAATATATCTAAATAAAGAACCGAAAAAGTATTTTATTTCTTAGTAATCTTCAAAACCGGCATTTGCAATGTCTGAAAGAAGAGGGAGAAGAAGATTACAATAATAGTAACAGTTCTTAAACATTTATCTAATTGAGAACTAAATTCTATATTCTGTTTCAGTTATGCTCAAACTTTTAATTAAAAAAAAAAAAAATCACAGAAATGTTTTTAAAATGGTATGTTTTTCTTATTTATTTTCTTTTATTGTAACTTGTACTAATTTTTGTATGCAAATATTTCGATAAATGTGTTTTGTTTTTCAAGTTTAATTTTTAATTTAATTTATTTTTATTTATGTATTTGATAAAAGGAATTGCAGAATATGTTTAAAAATGGTAATATATTATTTTTTACTTGCATTTGCATATTATTCAAGTACTTAAACCATAATATTATATTTTTTAGGCATGACCAAAAATCCAGAAAAATCTGAAAATCTGGAATCTCTGCGGTCCCAACGATTCCGGATTTTTGGCTTCGTACTGTATTAAGACGTGCATATTTTATTAACGAACTGCTATATTATAAAGTATGGGAGCTAAAGATTGAAATTCTATGTAAAATAATTTTGATTATTCCAGATATGGCACTTCTGTTGAGTACTTTTTAAGTATTCAAAATCAAAAATAAATTTTGAAATAGATTAAGTGTAAGAATTTAAACAATTCTTTCTGCATTTCTGATGAAAATTTAGATTCTGAATATTGGGGCAAAATCAGTCCTTAAACACAAAAGAAAAATGGGAGGAAAAAGTTATTAAACCTCCATATTTAAACACATATTTGATTTGGACTTTTATATAATGATAATTTTTAAATCTCATGTGTCTCAGTGTCTTTGAATTCTTATTTAAAAATCTATATGTGTTTTTTACCTTTTTTTTTCTTTTTCTTTTTTTCTTTTAAAGAAAAGAATGTGTTTGTATTGTATTTTATTGATCATCAATAATCAATCAATCAAAAATAATTTATTAGTACCTTTGGCCCCAATTTCTGTTTTTCTTTTTTCTCTCTCCCATTTATTTTATTAAAGACGTAGCTGTACTTCAATAATATCTTATTCTTATTGCTTTAAAATTTTTATTTCAGGTGGTAATTTTCAAGCTGTACAAAACTATTTATCAAAATTTAAAGAAAAGGTACATGACTGTGACTACTACAGATGTAGACAATGCAGGTAATGCATTTTAAATTATCTATACTAATTAAAAATACTTGTTTAATTTAAATTAAACTAACATTTAAATTTGTCAGGAAATTAATATGTATATTCAATGAGAGGTGACTTTTATTTGTAAAAGCTAGCACAACCTTTTTGGCTGGAGGGCCACTCTCGCTGTTCAGTGGGATATAAAGGGCCACAGACGAAATAATATAAAAGAATTAAACTGTACACTTATATTTGCTGTGTAATATATATACACACATATACACATGCATATATAAAGGGGTGCACTATCACTGTCAGGTGTCCGTGTGCAAAACTTCAGTTTGTATCATTCATATGTTACTTAAAGAAAAAAGGAAAATTTTTTAATTAGCGAGTTAAATGAATCTCGAAGAATAATAATCATAAAATTATTGAATAGTGAGCAAAATAATTAAACAAATGTATCATATAAAATACAAAAAAGATAAATAAAATAAACAAATAAAATGTATGGTTTACAGAGCAAGGAAAAAAAAAGTTACATTGGGAGTCACAGAAACAATAAGCACAAATATAAAGCCTGATAGGGGGTACCAAAATAAGCAGTTTTAGTGTAGGTAAATGGGCATGAAAATATTGCTTTGAGGTATAAGATGGCACTGGCGAGATATGTAAGTGAAAAGGCTTATATGATCATAGTCATTTCCACATGAATTTCAAGCAATATGTATTGTGTGTGCTGCCTTCCTGTTCTGACGTAACATAAACAACACGGTCTGAAAAAGTCTCAATGAGTTTTATGAGGATTTGGTTGGGGAGTATTGAAGCTCAGATATTTGTGAATTAAACAAATTAGGAAATCAGTCTCAGCCTCTTACATGCCCTCTAATGATATTGTTTGTGGTTACGCCCCTCTTAGAGACCAGCTAAATTATCGTGATAGCAACCAGCAGCAACTGCATCTACTACTAAAAGTCTGTGATATGTTTTATATTTTTGTGGATGTAACCACAGTGCATGCATGACCATTGAAAATCTTGGTGGTCGTTTTGAAGCACAAAACTGTCTATTCTCACCCAGTAAAAGCATTTGAATGTTTTGTCAACTATGCCTGTGTTGAAATCACTCCCTATACATTCTTTTAGCCACTGCTTCATTTCTGTTTGTAACCCCATAAATCATAAATTGTGTTTTTATCAGTTCTGTAAAACAATAAGCATCAGTTGGTGTTTTTGTCTTTTATATCTTGCCAGACAGAAATAAATTCAATTAGCTGCAGTTTCGAAGATTTTTTTTTCTTTTAAAGTGGCAATTAATTACTACTATAAATTTATGCTTCTTCATCATTTATTTTAACACACATAATTATTAACATTTATTCTTTTTTAGACAGATAAAAAAAAAAGGAGCTTTTACTAAAGGCCGGTTTCCACTGCGAGTTCTAGACCAAGGTTCAAAAAGTCATTAATCACGCTTCCGACACAAAGAGCCAAATGTCTTATCATCAGTTGTAGCCCTTTTTTTTATCAGATTGCGCAGTTACTTCAAAGGAAAGCATGCAAAATTGACAAAGAAATCTGCCTCTGGTGCCTCAATTATCTCAGCTGGGGATTAGAACCAGGGACTCTCCCTTTTCGAACCAACCGGTAGACCCAGGTCCAACCTCTTGACCACATCAAAGGATTCTGAATAGTGCCGCTTGAAACAGTTCCAACCAACCCTCAGTGGAAACTGCACTTTACTGGTTTTTCAGTTTTTAATCTTCTTAGATAAAGATATAACCACTTATTAATAGATTATTCAGTGATTTTTCCAATAAAAATTTAAGGAACATACTGAGGGTTACATTATTGAGAAATAGAATGCAAAACTTAGCTGTTAAACAGAAATATGTATAAAAACCAACATTTTCATTTCCCCCCCCCCTCCCCCCATAAAAAAAGAAAAAAAAAGTTTTTGTAAATGCCAGTGTTGCGAATGCAACAAATAAATACTTTTTCTTTCTCTCTCTCTTTTTTTTTTCCTCCTGCTGATAATTTATGCAACCTAAAATGTCAGTCCTTCGGCATGTGGCCCCCGGGCCACAGGTTGTGCACCTCTATCTTATGTTATATCCTCACCCCCACCTACGTGTGTATTTGTTAACATATCACATGTTTAAATGCAAATAAAACTTAATTTATTATACTAGCCTGCAATATTTGGGTTGTGTTTTTTTTTTTTTTTTCTGCTGCTCTGCAAAATTTTTTTCAAGGTCTGATACCTTTCTTTCTGATTCTTATGTAAAATGATTGGTTGTGTAACTTAATTAATTTTATGACCATGAATTTGATTTGAAGAATGAAAAATAATTAATTTAACACCTAAAAACAAAAAAAATATATAAAGTTAAAAAAAAATAACATTAATAACAGAATAAAAAAATATAAGATATCTAATGCATAATTTCACTGGCAAATCCCCCCCCCCTCCCCCTAAAAAAAAAAAAAAAAAAAAATCCCTTGTCACAAATGTGTATGTTTTAGAATTTTCGAACTCTGTAGCCCCTCAGAAGATATTTCTCTCCCCCCCTCCTAAAAATCAAATTCATAGCCATAAAATCACTGAAAAATGATCAAAATAGAGGGCCATTCCTAAAAAACGGTGGGTGATAGGGCAAAATGGGCATCCTATTCAGATTCAGGAGGTCGTTTTACATAGGAATAGATTGAAATGGTGTCAGAGGCAATTTTCATGCCGAGCAGTGTAATTGGTTCATATGTACTTTTTAGTGCTGATTATGGAAATGTCCTCCAATTATAATTTTTTGGAAATCTTAAATTTAAAATTTTTTTTAAATTCACAATATTGCTAAAATTGGATACTACAAAATAGATGTAAAATTATTTTTTTTGATAATAATGTATTGTTATTATTATTATTGGCTTATACTATATATTCTTACAGCTAAACATGTAAAACATGTTTAACCATTTTATTTTTCAAAGTTACCAATTATAAAAATTAATTCTGTGTTTCTGTCTTGTGTGAATAGTAAACTATATTTTACTTTTAACTATAATAGAATAAAACTTAGAAAATTTTATATGCAAAATGTTCTATTATTCTGTAAGCAAACTCTAAGGAAAATGGAAGAGTTTATATGGAGTATAAATCAACATAGGAACTCTATTTATCTCTGACCGTATTCAAATTACTGTGGATTGAATGAAAAAGCTCTTAATCTTACAAAATCTTTAATTTCTGAAGTTTCTAAACATGCTACATAAAAAATAAGTACACATTTTAAAAAAAGAAAAGAAAAAAAAATTCCATCAATGACTTCAGTCTGAAGAAAATATCTAGATTTAATGGCGAGTTAGACACTCTGGAATTTAGGAAAATTGCAAAATCAAATTATTGCCAAGCTTTGTAATCGTCAATTCCACAAACAACGTTCTAGCTATAATTGGTAAAATTGACTAACAATTGCTTCATTTTAATAGCTTTTGAGTAAACTTATAATGAACCATATCTGTTGTCTATTTCAGGAGAATTTAGTTTATTTGATGTACTCTTTTAATTTTTATGTTTGCCAAAAAGTGAAGCTCTGCCCATTACATTCCAATTAACCTTATTAATTCATTTTTAACAGTAATTGCTTTACTAAAGTTCAAAACTAGTTTCGGTAAGCTACAATAAGATTCTGAATGATTATTTACTTTAATCAGAAACATGGTGTACATTCTTTTTATATATATGAAAGGATAAAATAAGCAAGATTTTAAATTAGTATTTAAATTAATATTAAGTGATAACTTAATATTAATATCTCAGAATAAATCTTAATTTTAAGAACAATTTTATGAGAATTCTATTTGAGTGCCCAGGTAAAGTTGTTTTCTCATTAGAGCTTCATAGCGCGGGAATCTGATTTCAGAATAAGTTTCGTAATCAAAATTATGCAATAGTCGGAATAAACGGTAAAGCATTGCAAAATAATAAATCCTGGATGTCCGGGTCAACCAATCGTAAAAGGTAGGCGGATTTTAGATTAGCTAATTATCCAATAAGCATTCATAAGAACAATTTCGGTTCCCGCCGAAATATGCAGTATTTAAACGGGAGCACGGAAAAACTCGTGGCTTTTTACGACCATCACTTGCCTAGTAAATTCACGTCTAACTGATATTCCATCATGTAATAGTCGTACTAGCTAAACTCGCGCGGCCCTTCGGGGTTCGCCGAAAGTGCCGGCCATCGGCACCTTTTTCCGGGATATACCTCTCCGGATGTCTTCGTACTCGGCCCATGACTGCATCATATATTGTCACTGTCTTTAGAACTTAATAAAGCATATTCGTGACTCAAATGGACTCTCTACTCTCTTATATAAGATGCCTGGACTTCTATTTCACTATGATAAGAGGATCGTTGCACCATCCCGTGTGACCACAGAACTCATCATTTAATATTATTTATAATATATTACAGAAGCCGGTAGGTATGTACACCTAGTGCATGGAAACCCAAGGAAAAATAAATCAATACCTGCTGGGTGGAAACCCTTTTAAGAGTAAATTATTAGTGATGGATTATTTGTCAATTCTGAACGCTAACTCAATCGAAACTTTGTTGTGTTGTGTTGGAGAGTGATGAGATCGTAGATATTATGATTTTCCGATGCAAGCGAGAAATCTATATTTCTTAACTTTAAATCCAGAAAAAGATGATAAAAGTGAACTTCAGTCAAAACGATTTTACTTATCATCTTATACCAAGTTCTGTGTGAATTTTAATGAATCATTCGGCTGAACCGATTGAACTGCAATTAATTAAAACTAACAACGAACTGATTCCTCGAAACTTGTTCCTTTCTCAAAGAGAGATAAACATTTATACAAGTATTGTTTGCAAAATCAAGGAAATTATGTTGCGGAAAAATGAAACTTAACGGCTCTCCGCACCCAGGCATAGATAGATTCAGTGATTCAGAATACTGATAATATTGTTTTTATAGCGCGACTTTCATCATATTTTGCTGAGTCGACGAATCGCGCTCGCACCTTCGTTTTTCGCTATCTACATAGCGTTTAGAGAGAACAGGAAAAGAAGTGACTACGTTTCCATGGTAACCAATTCATATGCAACTTTTTTGATGATTGTGGAAATGACTCATTTTGCACTTTCAAAACATCTGTGGCATTTTGTCTCATCAGTTGCTCAACATCTAAGTATAAACAGATGTTCGAGCGTAAACAAATTCTTATTAGGGAAGCTGTTTGTCAGTGATTCAAAGAAAAAGTAGAACGATTAACAATTAAGTGTTTTTTTTTATTTTATTTTTATTGAGGCAAAGTGAGAAAAAATTTATTTTGTGGGGGGAAAAAAAAAAAAAAAAAAAAGAGTAGGGAAAAGTTTTGTTTTCTTTATTTTTTCTTCTTGTTCCGTACAGAATTACGTAAGTACAGTTTTAATTTAACTCAAATCTTAAAAGTTCATGTTTGAATTCTATTAATGAAAATTAACTCACTTTTTATAATAAACCTTTTTATATTTTTATTAATTGATTATTGTGTTAAAAAATGTATAATATACATTTACTAACTTAAGAAACTTTATTAGTTAGTATTTTCTTATCAATTTTGCTTAAGTGTCATTAAATTTGTAGTGATGTGCTTTACTGTACATAAAGAATAGGCTTCTTTCATTTATAAATAAAATAATTTCTGTCTAGTTCACCATTAAATCTAGATATTGTTTGGATGTCATCTTATATGATTTTTTTTTTTTTAATCTTTTTAAAAATGTACTTATGTTTTGTGTAATGTGTTTAGAAACTTCAGAAATTAAAGATTTTTAAGATTAAAAACATTTTCATTCAATCCCCAATAACTTAAATGTGGTTAGAGATAGAACAGGGTTGATTTATGTCACACATGAGTGACACCCCTCTGGGTTTTTTCGTCCAATAAGGGAACACCCTGTATATGCATTTATGGGGTTATTTGAAATGACGATAACACTTTAGTAATAGCGAAATATAATTTATTGAAAGTTCTAGGTGTGTCATGGACAGTTAGAGCATCTTGAGCGCTCATTAAGTGCAAAATCTCTTCCATCATGTTGTGTTTCTTGGTTTTAATAATATAGTTGCTCAACTCGCTGCTAGAGGGACAGATGTCATCCACTTTATTGGCTAATTAGCTCAATATTGATAGACCAGGCTCATTGAGAATTTCTGAGTCATAATTAATATGCAATTACAAACTATGGATGCAAGGGAATAATGTAAAAGCAAACATTTTTCCTTTTAAAGTTTATCTATTTTAAAATTGTTCCCATTATAAGGTGATTTGCATAGAGAAAAAGAGGAGAAAATTGAGACACATTTTTTAATTACAAATTTTTAATGGGATTTTTATTTAACTATAATAAAACATTAATTCTTTTTATTTTTTCATATATATATATATATTTTAACTATTTCCACTCTCATATCGACTACTTACTCGTATGATTTGTTCACATCTGTTTGTAAATGTGTAATTGAATTAATCAATGTTGAATATTTTAATTAGAGTATATTTTAATAATTGTTGTGGTAATGTATATATGTAAAGCATAAGTCTTTTGTTTCTAGAAAATGCCTTTTCTATCAGACCAGTGTCATACCTCACGTACAAGGCCAAGATCTCTATTGGAGCAACTATGCACAGCAGCTCATCCCCCAGCAATCATCACAGATCACCTGCAATCAATCATTATTCATTGAGTTTTTACCCTGGATGACAGAAGCACACAAGACTCTTACAGGAAAGGTCGGTTTGAAATTGAAGTATTTATAAATCTTATGGTTAATGCTTTTTTTTTTTTTTTTTTTTAATGTTTTTAAACATTGTTTAATGTGCATAACATTTTTGCTTTTTGAATTTTAAAACAAATCAAATTTTTTTTCAATCTCCTATGAGGTCTGTAAATAGAACGATCATTATTTGTCTCATTTAGAATGTTGCCAAAAAATTTTAACCATTCTGAATTTAAAAAGATTGTGGGGACAATGTTGAATTTTCACTTCCTCATCTTTGTCTATGTGTCAACCCCTTTCACTATCTATCCCATTTATGTGAACAAAATTACCCTTTACAATTGCATAGTAATTTATAAATGATTCATGTTCTTTCAGGTATGTGTGTACAGTTAGTTACTTTACTAATCATACGATGCCTCACCAGTTGCTCTATAAGATAAGCTGGTAGGTGAAAGGTGCTGGGTTAGAATTCATGCGATGCTCGTTAGCCTAGCTTTGGAATTTCCCATGATTTTCTCTGAAACTACCATAATTAAAGGGCCAGGACTTCTTAGAAAAACTCCTCACAGTGGGAGGGCATTGCACCCTGGCATTAGTTCTTAGTACAGACAGTTGACCGTAACCCTTACACCAGCATATCTAGCTATATAATTCTATAATAGCACAATTTTATACACATGCATAATTTAAAAAAGTAAAAATGTATGATTTAGCCAAGAAATCACAATCTTGTCCTATATTATTAACTACGAATATGTGTGTGTACACATGCATTTAGTTCTATATATTTAAATTTCTAAACACTAAATTTTCACTCAAAACTGTAGACTTTACGATATGCAGGTTTCACTGAACTATAAATTTTACTCTGATCAAGCAACATTTTATTTCTCATATACTGTCATAGTCAAGCCAATGAGAATGTAATCGAATTTCATACTATAAAGAGGATTTTTGGGAATATGAGAAGGTCTTGAAATCAAGGTCATTTTATAATTAAATTTTATCCTGTAATCAGGATAAAATGAGAAATTTTCTTAATTTTTTTCAAGACTTAAAAAAATATATAAAATGAAATAAATCTCCGCCTTTAAATGTTTGATGGAAATTTAGAAACTATACTGCTGTGATCAGAACTTTGAGAGTGTGCATCGCAAATTGTCAAGGTCAGCCAAAGACCATGTTATTCTATGGGTAGAATTGTTTATAGAATTACACATTACATAATCGCTATTTTTAAATTCCAATTTCACATTCTGAAAATACACAACCGTTAAAATTAGTATTCATTTTCCAGAAATTGAATTTTTTTAAATTTTAATACTTCTCAAAATTCAAATTTTAAAATTTTAAGAAATAAATTTTTGAAAAATCGAATACTAATTTAATGGTTATGTATTTTCAGATTGTGAAAACAGAATTTAAAAATACCAATTAGGTAGCGTGTTATTCTATAAACAAATTTTGCCGTAGATTTACTTAGGATTTGATGACTAGAGATGGTGAATACATAAGAGCGAGTGAGCAACCTTAATAGTACATCTTCTCCACATGACATCCTGGGGAAATATTCAGGATGTACTATAGACAAGTGCGCTGTTACGGAAATAGCATTAAAAAAGTTATCGAATTTATTGATCAAAATATTACAACATCTTTAAATACACCTGGAAATTGAAATTTTGTTACTTGCAAGCTTGACATTTACATCCATACTTCACTAATTGTTTCATTTTCATTCACATAAAAATTTGCAGATCTTGAAATTTGAAGCAATTTGTAAATGGGAAAAAGATATACAGTTGAAGATCTTTAATCCGCACACCTTGGTTCTAGAACTTGTGCAGATTATAGATTTTTGAAAATTATAGATCAATGATGCCATTTCCTCGCTATATGAATTAGTATAATGTACATAAAACAATAAACTTTATTTAATGAAACTAGAAATTTTTATATAATGTAATGAAGGTAATAAATATATAAAACAATAAAATTTACATAATGAAGTAGAAGCAATGTATAGTTTAAACCCTTCCATGAGTAATTCATTAAAAAAAAAATAATAATAATAATGTACTCCTACTTCTGGACTGTGATTAGCAGTATGCAACCAGATACTTGAAATGTGATTAGTTTGATGCAGTTTTTAATGACTGCATTGTAGATCTTATCCTCAAAACAAATGCTGGTATATTTTTCTCCTTAAATAGTTTTGTGTATTTTTGAAATACCACCCTAAAAAGAACACTTAAACAAACTAATAGTCCTTAAACATCTGTGAAAATACGCAACCCCACCAATGCATATGATGTCATTCTTTTCAACCATTGAGCAATGTCGTTATTGGCAGGAGTTAGAAAACTGCACTTGCATATGTTTTATTTGATCACTAATTGAATATTATTAAGACAATATTCCGATTTGCTAAAAAAGTATAAGGCAATAAAGTATAATTATTTTTTTTACCTTTTAAAATCAATTATGTATATCTAAATTAAATTTTACACTTTTTTTTTTCATTTTAGTATGTGAATCAACATCACATTTGAGAAAATGTGATGTTGATTCACATACATTCATATTCAAAATGTCGGATTTTCATTACTGCAAAATCTTTTGTTTACATTTGTAAAGTGAGTGTGGATTATAGACAATTGCGAATTATGGGTATGTGGATTATAGATCCTTAACTGTAAATATATAAATTCTCATAATTTTCTTTTTCTCGATTCCTTAAATGGAGTAGGTAGTTCATATTACCCATTTTTCTAATGAGAGGAATATGATAGTTTCAGATTGGCTCAAAGATTTTTGCGCATACTCAAATAGTCCCATTTTTTTACTTTCCGAGCACTATAATAGTGAGGAAAGTATTGTAATCATGTCAAAAATCCAAATTTGAGATTTTGATGTTTCTATATGTTTCAAGGTCCCCTGAGTCCGTTTTCACTATTTTTACGATGATGTATGTATGTGTATGTGTGTGAGTGAACACACTAGCATCTAAACGCTTTGTTCGAATAAGCTGAAAGTTGGTACGTATATTGTAAGTCACCATAGTACAAACCCTATTGATTTTGGTGAATCTAGCACTTATAGTTTTTTTACAGGGACACCAGGAAAAATTCTTTATCATTATGGCCTATGGGGCCAAATTTTTAAAAGTGTGATAGCGTCTAAACTCTTCATTAATCTGAGCAAAAAATTTTTACATGTGTTATAGGTCAAAGTTGCACGAACTGTATAGATCTTGGTGAATTTAGCACTTACAGTTTTTTTCAGGGACACAAAGAAAAATTCTTTATCATTATGGCCTATGGGACCCAATTTTTAAAAGTGCGATAGCATCTAAACGACTTATTCAATTGAGCTGAAAATTTATATGAATATTATAAATCACTGTTGCACTCACTATAAGCATTTTGGTGAATCTAGCATTTATAGGTTTTTACAGGGACACAACGAAAAATTCTTTATCATTATGATCTATGGGCTCAAAGTTCAGTAGCGTTCAATAAAACATCGTGTAATATATGGAGCAAAATACTCAAACACTCTATTATGTTTTTCTCTCTTTTTTTTTTGTTTAACGACTTCTCTTTCTTTACTTTATCTACAAAACTGTTAAGTACTCAATGTTCGGAAAGTCGAGTGGAGTCACTCCAGATTTTTTTTTAACAGCCTTGTGTTTTAATATTTAAGACTGGTTCTAATTCCTAAGATGATCAACCAGTCTGCTATCAAAATTCTGTAATTTCTTATCATTCATCTGTTCATCATGTTAAACAATATTTTCTGTTACTATTATTATTATTATATGACAAACATTTTCTTATAAAACTGATGACAATGCATTTTTTGGGATAAAAACAAAATGAAAGAAAAGAAGTTAAAATATATCAAGTGACAAACAGGTTTATTTCAGTTGAAATGTTTTATGATTGCAGTTTGATTAAAAAATAAATTATGAAATGGGGTAGTTGTACATATGTTGTAAAAAAAGATAATTCTTTTTTATGTCATATTAATGTTATTATTTATTCACAATAGCGTAAGTTGTTGGTACTAATAGAAAACCCCATAAAAGACATTTTAAAGTTATTTTTTTTTAATTAATGTATTTTCTTTAGATAAACTGTCCTCACTGTGATGCAAAGATTGGCAGTTTTTCTTGGAAAGGTAATTTTCTTTTCTTCTCTTTTCTTTTTTCAGTGCCGTAGACCTTATTTCAAGAATTTATTAGTAAGTTAATGAAATTAATATACCCCTAACGTGTTCAGTTGACTTGTAAATAGGTTAGATTCTAATGTTGTATAATTGGATCATTCTTTATAAAAGTGAATTACCTCGTTATAAGTGGATTTTGAAATAACAAGCATTTTGCAAATTTTTTGTGTAGAAAACAAATACAAGTATTTAGTCAGTGTTATCAACTTTTTTTTGTGTTTAATACAAATCAGAGCTATAAGAATTCATAAGTTATTAAAAAAAAAAAAAAAAAGAAGTAACTTAGAGACTTTTCTAAGAATGAATATATCTAGAAGTTTTAATTCTCAAAAAAAAAAAACTAATAATACCATCTATGGGAAATGGGATTTTAATGCAGTTATTGGAGTTTTTCCATTTTTATGCTGAAAGATGTGACTAAATGTGGTACAATTAAGAATAAAAATACATATTTAAAAAATATAAAGTTGTATCGCTTTCATAATGAACAACATAATGAAGTGTCATCTATTTTACTTTTAAAAGAAACAGGGAATACTCAGGGGATTTTTTTTTACAGATTTGTGTAGCAACCCTGAATATATTATTATTATAATTGTAAAATGTAATGCAGTTGCTGATATTATTTCATCTATATAGAAATTGTAGTATTATCTCTCACATAATTCTCAAGTTCATATCTAAAATCATCTGCATCCAAGCATAGATGACATTTTCTTGAATACCGTAATTTAGTGTATATAAGCTGCAGCTTATTAAAATGTTGCGGGAAAAAACAAAACAAAAAAACGCTCTTAGATAAACCATACCGGAAGGTAAGTCGCGGCTTATGCAAGCATTGTTACGATGATGTGACAGATAAATAAGGAAAAAAGATATCAGTCTTCTGACATCTATGCAAGTTAATAAAAATAATAAATTTTTAATTATAAATGAAAATAATAAATTATTTAAGAAATAATTCGGTATAAAGAAAATAAAATCAAACTATACCAGTATGCAGATGTAATGCAACAAATATGAGTAAACACATGAACAAGATGGGGGAATCCAGGCATATATACAAAGTCATAAAAATAATTAATTATAAATGAAAGTAATAAATTATTTTAAAAGGCACTGTATAAAAATAAATAAATAAAATAAAACAAAACAAAGTCAGTATACAAATACGATGCAAAAAATCAAAAACAAGGGAACAAGATGGCGAACTCCAGACCTATATGCAAATTAATCAAAATAAGAGATTATTAGTTAATAAATAAGAGATTATAAGCGTGAATCAGTGCTCGAGAAACTCGAATACTAAACTTCCGTTTTTGGAAAAGATCGACTCTTCCAAGAAGTATGGACGACGGAATTTGGCATTATTAGATAGCCCGCACTGATAGATACGCCGCAGTCCCCAAAAATCAATGTTTTTTTTTTTTAAAGATAGCCCGCCGCTTATCTTCACTAAATTACGGTAGTACATTTGTTAGATTCTCATATTTTGGGAAAGTTTTTTTATAATCACCGTGTAGTTCTAACTGTATTTATTCTTCTGTATTTATTTGTTTATCAATTTTTGTAGGTCAACTCTGTACTTGTGGTGCTACTATCTCTCCTGCTTTTAATATCATCGAAAGTAAAATGGACAAAGAAGTGAAACAGACATCTCAAGATGCTCGTGATTTAATGCGGACTTAATTTTACTTACGCTTAACAAAAATGCATTTCTTTTAATTTATTGTTTACTGATTACTTAGCAAAAAGTATCAGCACATTGGTGAAATCATAAAAAAAAAAAAAAAAAAAATGTTTGTAAAGCTTTTGAACCGAGACTTACTTTTTATACAAACTAAAATGTCATTTTGTGTGCATCTTTCATAAAAGTCATTCAAAGTTTTCTGATAAATTTGCATGCGAGATTTTTAAAAAATAATAATAATATTTAAGAACATTTCTTACTATTAAAATAGTACTTGCAGCACTTCTTTTATTATAGTGAAGTCTTAAGTCCGTGGCTATTGGTAGTTATCGGTGCAATAACTTGGTTGATATTAGTGCAAGCAAATAAATTTACTTGATGTTAAAAACAAATAATGAGGAATTTTGGTTTACTTTTCCCAATGGTACTGTATAACTTTCAGAATCATTTACATAATACCTAAAAATTACCATGAAATTATATATTTTGTGAAAATTTTTTTTGAAAATTCCTTCAAATCTTCAGTTTTATTCGGTGCTATTTTTTTTTACAGGGTTATCACAGACCACTGAAAAGTGGCTATTTGTACTTGTTTTAACACCAGGATGTTGTGGTGAAATTTTTAATGTTTATAAAATATTACTATTTTTTATGTAAAGGCAGTTATATTGTGAGCACTTAGATGTTATGAAATATTGATGGCAGCTTTGAAGTTTTATGATAATCTTTTGTTTGCACTGTTATACAGGATGATCAGTGGTGAGGGAAAATCAAGGAATCATGGAAAAGCCAGCAAAATTCATTAAAAGTTATGGAATTATGAGAAATTTGTTAGAAATAAGCCATATTCGAAAACTCGTTTTTGTGAATTGCTAAATTGTATGCTAATGTTGTGAGGTTTTCATGGGGAAATAAACAGCAAGGAAAATGGCGAAAAATGCTTAGGGAATTTGAAAAAGTTCTAATACTAGCCACTCTGATTACATAACAGCATGACCAGTTTAAGTATTTTTAAAGATCTTTGCCCATGTGTTGAACTAAAGGACCAGCAGGATTTCTAATAGCAGCTAGGACTGTCGAAAATTCCAAAAGTCTCCCTTTTTTAGGTTGCATTACTGGATTTTATTTTATAATCTCATAAAACGCCTATAAAGAGACTCTACTTACTCATTTCTATTGACTAAAATCTTCAATGACGACTCTTTCCCTAGCTCTTGCAGTAATTAGGTATTAATCTTTTAAGGGCCTGCTTCACTCACCACTGCCGGAAGCCAAAGCTAATGTTATTCTATGGGAAATTTTTCTGTACAAATAACTTATTAACTAATACATATTTTTAAATTCTGTTTTCACATTCAGAAAATTCCCAGCTGTTAAATTGACGGACGTTTTTTAAAAAATTATTTTTTTTAAATTTTTATATTTTATTCTGAAGCTGCAAAATACGAATTTTCAATATGTGAAATTTTTTTATTTTGCAATTTCAATTACATTTTTTAAAAAGGTCTGTCAATTCGACAGTTGGGAATTTTCTGAATGTGAAAACAGAATTTAAAAATATGCATTAGTTAATAAGTTATTTGTAAAGAAAATTTTCCCATAGAATAACATTGGCTGGGACTTCCAGCGACGGTAAGTGAAGAGGGCCGTTAAGAGGCAAAGTAATTATGCTCATTTAACATGGGAAGGTTCCAGAATTTACAAACAAAGTTAAGAAATAAATGACTTCTTTCCACTAAGTTATAAAAGTAAAAATTTGTGAAAGAATTTTCACAGTTGGAAATTAGTAATTGAATTGCATGTTAAAATTCATATTTAAAAGATTAAAGTTGCAAATTACTTCGAATTTCCATTAATTCTGATTTCAAACTGGTTTTGTTATGACTGATTTAAAACATTACTTAATTTTTTAGTGTTGACTCTAGAACAAAAGGGCCGCTGGGGGGAACTCGATAAAAGGGCACTTTAATACCCTCAAAAGGGGCATTATAATAATCTCAAAAGGGGCACTATAATATTCTCAATAATTCAAAAAGGGCACTATAGCATCTTCATAATATATCACTTACAAAATGTAGCCCCCCCCCCCAAAAAAAAAAAAAAAAAACTTACTAATTTTTTTTATAGCAGCAATGTATCAAAGGTATAAATAAATAAACAAAATAATGAAATTTTAAAAGAAAAGAAAAATCAGATCTAAAAAAAAAAAGCTTGTACAAATAATATTATATCATAGAATGCACCAAGACAAAATCAGATTTTTATGAGAAACAATTTTGAAAATTTTTTACATTTTTGAATGAAATATATCACTTACAAAATGTAGCCCCGAATTTTTAGTTGCTATTTGGTATACTGAATATTCACTATTCAGTAATAATCAAACATTTAGTGCATGCCTATACAAAAGAAACTTGTTTAATTACAAGAACAAGACAATTGATGTGAAAATAATTTCAATGCTATACTTTAAACAGATACAAAAATTGAATTTTTTTAAACAAAATCTTAAATTTTTGGAGTAATAATAAAGTCAAAATAATGGACAATTTTAATAGTTTGGATATTAGAAAATGTAATAAAACTGAATCTACAATAAAATAATTGAAATTGTACAACATTAAATTCAATTTTAGTGCAAACTAACAGCCATGAACTTTTCTGAAACTTTTTTTTTTCTTTCTTTCATAAGATTATTGCTAAATATACCTCAAAAATCGAGAGTTTCTCGTAGAGGAGAGGGGGGGGGGAGGTAGAATTACGTTTTTACCGTTAATTAAATAAATATGCTATTTTTCCCGTATTTGACAGAATTTGCGATATTTTTACGACCGATTGCCGAAATTTTTAATTATTTCCCTGCAAATTTACAAAATCTACTTTTAATAGCAAATAATTGCTAATAATATACTATAATTTTGAATCTAATTGATAAAATTCACTCTTCTTTCAAGGATGATTCCTAAAATTCGCGATATTTTTGCGGTTAATTATATCGAAAATGGTGTTAATTATTAACGAAATATACAATTATCTGGCTGCTAATCGATGAAATTTGAGCCCTTTTTAAAGCTACATCCCCCAAATACCAAACTTTGCTGTTAATCGATGAAATACGCACTTTTTTCAAAACCTAATCCAGAAATATGTGAAAATTTACAGATGAATTAAAAAACACCGGATTATTTCACAGCTAATTGTCAAAAATTACGTTTACTCGGAACTAAATTATTTTTTTCTCCTAATAGGTAAAAAATTGCGCATTTTTTTTTTCAAAGCAGATTTCTGAAATACGCGATTGTTATGCGGCCGATTGTCGAAACACTCTATTATTTAGCTACTAATCTATAAAAAATGCGTTCTTCTGAAAGCTGAATCTTAAATACTCAACTATTTTGCCACTAATTAATGAAATTTGCATTTTTTATTTTATTTTATTTATTTATTTATTTATTTTTTTAAGCGGAGTCTCGGAAATCGGGAATAATTTTGAAGTAGATTTCGCAAATACGGTATCGCTTACCCACTAATAATAAAAAAAAATTACGTTTTATATGCTATCATTTGACTGCTAGCCAATAAAGTTTTTTTTTTTTTTTTTCCCTCTAGTTGATTTCAGTAAATCGCGATACATTAGTAGCCGATAACGGAAACACGCAATCATTTCACCGCTAATTAACAAAATTTATGTTTAATTGCAATTAATCGCTGAAAAAGGCTTTTGATGCTAATCGATGAATTTCTTGCTTTTTTCAAACATGATTTGCATTATACGTATAATTTTGTGGCTTTTTATAAAAATACGGAATTATTTTACAGCTAATTTTTAAAATTATGTAATCGTAAACTAATTGCTAAAATAGATGTTATTTTTCTAAAAATGTGTAATTATTTAGTCATAAATCAGCTTTTTTTTTTTTTTTTTTAATTTGATTACTGAAATGTCATTTTTTGCGGCTGATTTATAAAATACGCAATTTTCTTGACAAATCCATTTTAAATCCGACGATTTTTGTGAAAGTCCCATTTTCAGATATGAAAATTTCTTAGAATCACCCACGCACTATAAAAACTAAGTTATCGCGTATTCAGTTACCCCAACAAAAAGCACAGAAAATATTCTTTTTCTTTCTCCAACGGTAGATACTTCGTACGATAAAGTTTGAAATTTTCCATGATTTTCTCAGAAACTTGTATATTAAAACACTTAAGAAAGTTTCCTATTGCAGAGGACAATTCCTCCGTTAAAGTCTGACTAAATACTGTTTTCTCCAAAACTCGCGTGATTACGGCCTAAGACACTTTAGAAAGTCTCCCACGGAAGATAGCTCTTCCTGGTCTTAGATTCCTTGCGTTGTCAATCGTACTTAAAGTTCAGTAGCTTTGAATCCATTATTTTTATCAATAAATAATTAAAATAAACAATTTTTTTCGTTAGAAAGTATTATTTTTAAGCGACTTATTAAGCATTAAGATAACCCATGAAGATTTAATCATGAATTTGAATCATGGCATTCCGTTTCTTTCTTCCCCCCTCCCCTTTCAGCTTGTGGTTTTAATTAAGCACACTCTCAGCTAATGTAAACAAATACTTATTCCCGTTCTGAGTCAGCAATATTTCGATTACGCAATGCCTAGCACTAGAATGTTTTTTTTTTTTTTTTTTTTCCTTTACTATTTATTTATGAGTATTGTACGATGAAGCATCTGGTTCTTCAGCTAGATTGCAAAAGTTAGTTTTGTTATTTTTTTTGTTATTATTATTATTATTTTTTTTTTTTTCAAAAGGAGTTGAAATAATAATAGATAAAAAATAAAATTAAAAGAATTCTGTTTATGCGGCAACTGTTGGAAATGCAAAATCAAAAGTTGATAAGGATTGGATCGCGATATGTGTGCAAGGCAAAAAAGAAAAGAAAAAAAGAATAGTTTTTTTTTTTTTTTCCAGTGTCTGCCACTATTCAGTTTTATGTATTCAATAAAATATATTTAGCTAGGTGGTCAAGGCTGAATTTGCGGAGCATAAAAAAATAACTCTGAGTTTTTTAATTTTTTCGGAGAAACTTCGCAGAAATCGGAGCAGTTGGGAAACCTGTGAATAATACAAATAAGGGCCGCCGGGCGCTAAAAATGAGTTAGTAACGGCCGCCGGGCGCTAGAAATAAGTTAGTAAGGGCCGCGGGGCGCAAAAATGTGTTAGTAATGGGCCGCCGGGCGCTGCGCCCTGCTAAATCGGCCTAGAGTCAACACTTTTTTGATAACTTCTGAGTTTTTCGAAATTTAGTAGCTATTTGTAGTTGTTTTTATACCAAGGCATTGTGATGAGTTTTTAATCTTATAAAATGTTATTATTTTTTATCCAATGCCAGTCATACAGAATAATACAACAGAAAAAAAAAAAAAATGTGCTGATGTTGGATAAAATAATCGAAGCATTTTCGTTTTATTATGTTTTGTAGATTATTTTAAAAAATACTTTATGTGTTGTTCTTGAATTTTGGAAATAAGAAAACATGTCTTGCCTCATATTTTCCAGAAAAGATTTTGTCATGAAGGCCTTTAAGGGGTGAAAAGCAAATCTAATAAAATAAAAAATATTTGCGATTTTCCTGTATCTGGAAGTGCATCCATTCATCTGCAAATTTTAAATGTAGTTATAAATATTTTATGTTATATGTGTGTAGAGTTTGTGAGGCTAACTCGAATATTTAAAAAATTATAAATATTTTATTAAAAAATGCAAACATTTTTCGCAAGTTTTTACTTTATAACTCTGAAGGTCTTTTTTGAAATTTCATGAAACTTTCAGAAAACATGACAACAAATGCCTAAATCTTTATACTACAGTTAAATCAAACACATTTAATATTCAAAGAGATATGGACAGTTGTAGTAAATAATTTATTACTGTGCATGCATGGACTATAGCAAAAAAACTTTGATATAGTTTAATACTCAACTGTACAGAGTACCGTATATATATAAAAAAATACTTATGTTCAATGTACTTATGTTCTATATTCAACTGTGAAATTTTTTTTTTAAATATGCGGGAATAAAAAAAATTAGAAGTGAAATATAGTTTTTACTATTAAATTATCAGTTCACTGTTTATGCAGATATTTTCTTTAGTGAACTTAAGGCTTTAAACTTACCTTACTTAACCTTTGGGCTTAATTAAGTCTTTATTTAATAATCAGGGTGGCTAGCAGTCAGGGAAAATCCAAGATTCAGGGAAAAGTCAGCGAATTTAGAAAATCTGGAAAAGTCAGGGAATTTCCTTTAAAGTCAGGGAATTTTAACAAATTTTGTGAAAATAGCTATATTAATCATTAAATTATTAATGATATTTTAAACCGCTAAATTTTTTGCTAATGTCGTGAAATTTTCATCGAAAATAAACAGTGAGAGTCAGGGAAAAATGGAGGAAAATCTCGAAAAGTAGTCAGGGAAAAGTCAGGGAATTTGAAAAGGTTTAAATGCTAGCCACCCTGATAATATATATCAGTAGACTTAACTATATCAGATACATATTCTAAAAAAATATTCAAAATTGAAATAAAAAGCTAAAACACACATAAATATTAAATTATTTATTTTGCTATAATTTTATAATTATAAATTTAGGGGAATCGTTGAGAGTCAAAAAAGTCTGACAACCTTATGATCTAAAGTCAATCACCTCATAATTTAACTCATGAAATATATTAATTATTATCTGTAATGTTTCTTCTAATTTTTCTCTTCTGATAGCAGCTAAAATGAATATTGGGGAAGGTTAGTGTAAGTGATAGGGCTGATTGACTACATCAGGGCTGGCCAACCTGCAGCCCGCCGTGTAAGTTTCTGCGGCCCACGGCAGAATTTAAGAAATTTCTAATTTGACAACTTCGGTTAAAACATCTAAAAGTAATAAATTGTTTCTGATTTTCCTTAATAATTATACCGATTAAGGTAGCTGAAGAAACAAATATTGTGCTTGTTGTTGTTAATAAAATATTACCAGATCAATAACTGATTCTTACTGTTATACATATTAATGTATAATCAAAAGTTTTTCACTGTTCTATAGTTATTTTATGAATAAAAATAAATTTAATATATATATTTTCCGTTTTAGATCCTCACAAGCCCACCGGAAAACAAATTATTATATGTATATGGTACATGCGTTAGTACAACGTAGCAGGCTTGTGCAAAACAGATTTCTAATGCGGCCCGCCTGTGTAAAATAGATTTCTAGTGTCCTGCCAAGGGTTTTAAGTTGGACGGGCCTGGACTACATGAAAGTCCTAGGCCTGTGAGGAGTACCCTCTTTAGAGGGTCTTTCTAAGGGGTCCTAAACTGTATTTACATGTGTTTTGGAGAAAACCATAGATTCTGAGCAGCTAGGCTGATGAGCATGACGTAGGATTAAATCTGGCACTTAAAATTTACCAGCTTCGAAAGCAGAATTAGAGCCCTCTTGGGGGGGGGGCAGTGGCGGTTCCAGAACTTGACTTTTGGGAGGGGGGGGGGCTAAGATTTTTCAAAGTGTTATTCTAGACCAATAAAAAATTTACAATTGCAATATTCAATTGTGAATGTCAGTGTTTTTTGGGGGGCTAGGGGGGCTTCCCCCTTAAATCTGCCACTGGGGGGGGGGGTGATTATTCCGGAAGAAAAATGTAGACATTTTATAATTGTTGTATCCTTCCAGGCTTTATACTCAGTTTTGACAGTTATCTTTGTAATTTTAGTCTGTTAAAGCAATTACTTTTATTGTATTTATCCTGTGATAACCTTGTGTGTATAAAAATTGAAGAAATTTAAAGGAATGTTGCCTCGGATTTGAATTTTCATTGATGCTGAATTTTCTAATAAACTACAATAAATGTTTTCTTTTCATTGAAATATAAATGGTGCATGGAAACTGTATATACTTAATTCTCACTTCCCAACAGTGCATGTCTTTGTTTATGTCAGTGACTTTATTTAACCTTTTAATGTTCCCTGCATATTTTCTTTTGAAAACTGCTCAATTCATTTCATAAAGGGCTATTAGACACGTAATAAGTATAAAACTTTGAATAAACACCATAAAATGCAAGAATTCTCAACAACTGTTTCGGGTTGAAAGAAAACAGGACTCTTCATCCGGCAAACAAAGTAGGCACGAGTGCTGCAAACAAAGGGGCAATGCACAAAACCAATTTCAGTGAAGAGCAAAAACAAATGAAACGAATATAAATATAAATACTTTATGTTTTTTGCAACAAGCCTCTTCTGCAAGGCTATGTTATTTAACAATAACATATTTGCTAATTTGCACAAATAATATGTATGTTTAATTGTAATGATATCAATATTACTATTATACTTTAGAACTCTTAAATTATGAGATGAGTTTTTGTTTTCTGCTGAAATCTAAGATTATCTTAAATTTTTATGGGCACATCTTTCTGCAAGTGACAGTTTCTTTTCTGCAACAATGTCACTGTGTCGTCTAAATTCTCCCATGGGGTGGAACTCGATAGAAGATTTTCAAATCTCTTCATTACAAACATACCTGCGATATTCATTTATTCTATATTTCAAACTCCTCCTTGCTAGTGAGTGGTTGAATGACTCTATTTAGTGTGATGGTTAGCTAAGGGGTTAATCTTAATATATTTTTTTAAGGTTAATAAAGTCGCCCTTTTCACAGAAAAAGTAGAAAAATAGAATACCTTGGTAACGTGTTTCTTTACTTCTGGTATCAGTTTATCGGGAACTGACTATAGTTACATTTTGGAGTAGTGCTGCTATCCACCAAACAGAGAAGAAATAAAAATTTAAAAATTGATTAAAACAAGGAAAAAAAAATATTGAAAAATTGTTGCATAAAAAGATGTTAAATGTTTTGTTTCAGTGAACATTAAAGGGTTAAAGCCATTGACATATATTGTGTTTGATCAATATGGGTCCATCAAATAATTTTCTACATATCACACTTGTTATTTTTCTATCCATTTCTTCTTTTTATGAATCAAAAAATTTGTTATTACATGACAATTCACAATGCTTGTTAATGTTCACTTTTTAAATATTTAAATAATTTTTTTTTTCGTACTAATGTGTGAAATATCCACCCGAGTTCAGTTTTTGGTGGAGACGTTTTCTATTGTTAAGTGTTCAAAAGAAATATGTTGTATCTTCTGTGTATAAAGAGTTTATTTTAATTTCGATCTTGAACATGTCTGTTATGAAAAAATAAGAAACATGTTGAATTTGTCACGCTGAAAAAGTTTATTTCAGTTTTATAATGAACATGTTTGTTGTAGAATAATTGCTATTTAATTCATTTAATTTTAACTGCAAATCATGTTTTCAATTTTTAAAAATCGATTTGATGAAAAGAATTGTGTATGAAACATTTATGTGAAATGTTTGCTATTAAAGCGTTTGGATTTTAAATGTGATTGTCTCTCTCTCTTTCTCTTTTTCTATAAATACCGTTACAAACTGCAGATTTATTGTATTTTATTTTCTGGTGTCAAGCTGACACCCCAAAGATAGTTTTTTTTATCATCTGTATTACTCTAAAATAAAATAAAAGTTCAATAATATGTTATGAAGAAAATAGTACTCAGGGGAGATTGAGGCAATACTTTACACGCAGTTTCATCAGGCAATATAGGAGTTACAGCCAAGCCCCAATCATGACAAATAGGGGTCCTTGGCAAAGCAATATTGGGGGGTCCTCTCAAAACCATCATAACGTCATTTATATACAACAGGTGACCAGTAGTATGTACAATAGAATACATAAACAGTATTTTCGAAACTAGATGTTTAAATATGTTAATATTTTTTTAATTATTATTAATGTTGTACAGCTATGGGCAATTGAATACGGAATGGCTCTGTTTTGCTGATTCTCTCATGATATTGTCAGGGTTGCTACGGTACCGGGAAAACCTGGAAAACTCAGGGAATTTGAAAATCTATTAAAAAAGGGAAAACTCAGGGAATTTCAAAATTTACAGCAAAAACGGGAAAAATTCAGTGAATTTTGAATTTTTTTTTGGAAAAAGTGGAAAAATTTTTCATGATCAAATATTTTTTTTAATTTTAGTGCTTTATAATGAATCAAGTATTGTTTTTTCCCCCAACTATAGTAAGTAAATAAAATTAATATACCCTAAATATCTTCAGTTGACTTGTAAATGTCTTAAATTCTAATGCTGCATGATTGCATGTCATCTATTTTACTTCAAAAATAGACAGGGAAAACTCAGGGAATTTTTTCTCTTGATTTGTGTAGCAACCCTGATTGTGCTTGACAGGTGACTTCAAAAAAGCACTGTATAACATGTTTAATTTACACTGAACAGGACATGGTGAATGTCGTATAAATTTAATAGTCATAGATTTACAAGCTTTGGATTGTCTCTGTATTGCCGATTTTTTACACACTAGAATTAGTTAGAGCGGGACTTACTGATTAAAATGAATTTTGAAGCACTAGGAACATCCTCACCTGAACCGGGATGATTCAAGACCAGAGTGTTCACTGTTCACTATTTAGGCACTGTATGAGCCAGCAGAAATAAAAAAAGCAAAATATATTGAAAATAAAAAATCTATTTTCGAGAAAGTTCAGTACTTTTTAAGGAGAAATTTCGTATACGTATATGTCATATTAAAATGGACAGCCACACGTTAAAATAATTAACTAAGTGCAGTCAGTGAACCAAGTGGTGGTTTTATTAACTTGAGATGTTGCAGCATTCATGCGAAGGGGAGCCATCCTTGTAGACTTGCATCTTTAAAAACCTAACTTCAGACGAACAACCTAACAACTAAGACTGACTGAATATTCCCTTTCGCGGGAGTGATCATGTGATTCTGAGAGTGCTCTAATTGGCTTAAGGGAGTCATACGATACCAAGGAGGGATCAGAATATTCTGGATTACATTTGCATTGCGCAATATAATAAATAACAGTTTTGTTTCATCAGAAAATAAAATAAAAATAATTTTAAGAATTGAAAACAAGTTAAGGAATTTGTAATTAATGAAATATTTAGAAAATGAATTAATAAAGAATTAATTAGGGCGCTATCAGTGGATTAGTGGGAGGTAAAGACATTTAAGTCCTGGTTTGCACATGCGATAATATGGGCCTGGACAGCGCTACTACCTAGCAGCATGCTAGCTGACATTAGAAAATTATACAGTAAAACAATGTTTATATGTCTCGCGTTGATATGTCTTTTACATTTATATGTCCTTTTAGTGAAGTCCTGGTTCAGTGCTATCCATTTTAATGCAAAAATTCTTTGTTTGCACATTGCTAATATTGATTATATACTTTTTCCACTTTTCTAAAATATGCAAAATTTCTTGTCCTGTTTTCTATTCTGAATAAGAGGAAGTTTTGATAGAAAGCATCTCAAACGGAGGAACACAGAAAAAAATCGAAGAATACTGATCAAAGAATCAATGAATTCACAGTGCAATTTTTAATATTCACAGACAAACATTAAAGATTGTTTAATTGTATAATGGCCTGTATGGACATAAATTGTATAATGCTTATTATTAAAGATACACAATTTTTGTGTTGGTATTGTTTTGTATATATTAATTGCTAAATTTTAAGATTAAATTTTATTACGATATCTATCATTTATATATATGCTCCAGTGGTTGGTGTGCTCCAGTAATTGACATCTATCCCGAAATAATTAATAAATAAGAAAAATAATAAAATCATATATTTTACATATAAGAATTTCAACATTTTATGTCAAACACTGGAGCATAGGGGGCTAATAACTGGTAAAATGAATAACTAGCAGTGTCAGACACTGGAACATAGGGTGTCAATTGCTGATAAAAGGAAAAACTGGCAGTGTCAGTTACTGGAACATTGAGTGGGTGTCAAATAAAAATTCATAAAAAAAAAAAAATAATTGTTATCAAATGTATATATGTTAACATAGATTCTGAATGTTTTTCATGCCATATGTACTGACTTGAGATTTCTAAAAATATTTTCTGATGACTAGAACATTAAAAACATCAGAGATTGCTCTAAAAGTGTCAATCACTGGTGCACTTACCTAATATAATATATATGATTAACATCCAGTCATGCATTAGTAGTATGCTTTTTTTTTTTCACTTTTTATAATAAATCTTTTTAAAAATAATAATAATAATTACTATCTTAAAAAAAAAATAAAATAAAAATATAATATAACATTTACTAACTTAAGAAAAATTATTAATTAGTATTTTCATATAAATTTTGCTTAGGTGTCATTCAATTTGTAGTAATCAAAGCGTTATTTTTAAAAATTTCGATCATACATCCTTTTACATCAGTCTCCTGAAAGACGTGTAAACTGTGCTTTACTGTTTTAGATTGAATGGTTTCATTTTAGAGAAGAGCCAATACACTGCCAAATGAGTGATGAAACATCGTGCTTGTGGTCCTACCAGCCAATCGTATGATGTTGCTCCTCAATGACTCTTCTCGTTTAATCCTATTCATACCTCTTCTCATTAATTAGTAAAATGATTTTATGTAAACCAGAGTATCATGAAGTATTTATAAGAAATTTTTTAGTGTTTTTTATCAGAATGTTTTGAATTACCATAAATTCTGTAAGTTTTTCACAAAATTTTTTAAGCTTAAATAACTAAATTTAAACTAGTGTTATTCTGTAACTAATCATTTGACTCATGGATTAGTATACCATGTTTTTATTAACTTCAATTCTTGTTTGTTTGTTTGTCCAGTACAAATCTTGCAATCAATTTTTAACTTACTTCTCGACTAGCTAGACCTTTGAAACTTTCAGAATAGCTCAGAACATGGTGACAATGCATTTTTTATATACTTTTAGTCAACTGTTTTGGGTCCCCGCTGCCCTAGGCAGCGTTCCACAAAGAATTTATTTAACTAACTTCCCGACTAGCTAGACATTTTAGACTTTCAGAATAGCTCAGAACATGATACCAATGCATATTTTTAATACTTTTAGCCAACTTTCTCTGGTCTCCATTGCCTTAAGCAGCATATATTATATAGTTTAACAATCATGTAACTTCACGATTAGCTAAACATTTGAAATTTTCAGAATAGCTGAGAACAAGGTGGCAATGCATCTTTAAAATACTTTTAGCCAACTGTTTCGGGTCCCCACTGCGTTTATATGATTCAACAGAAAATTTAAAAACATGGTATATAAAAAGCTCTTTTTATCTTGTAATTATTTATTTATTTATTTCAAACAAATTAATGTATCTTATGAGAAGTTTTATAATATTTCAATTAAAACTCCTTTATAATTTACTAGCTGACCCGTCCTACTTCGCACGGATGAACAAATTTTAGTTAACGATGAATTGATATGCAAAAAAAAAAAAAAAATATCAGTTTATATGTTATAGTCAGGCAATATTATCAACTGAAAAGTCAAAATATAATTTTACAATTATTTTTTTCAATCACTTGTTAAATGTTGGTAATTTTTACTTTATGTTATTTATTTCATAAAAAGAAGCATGTCTTTACTCATGAATAAAAAATATTGAAAAATAAACCTATAACATGAATATGTGTTTGATAAAGTTGACGTCATAATTGCTTTAATTATTATTTATTTGTTCTTATAATATTAATTTCTATTAAACACAGAGCTTATGTGTTTTTAATTTTCTTAAATTTAACGTCCGCAAAGTAATCTGGTTATTGTTTTAATAATGGTTCTCCATTAGTGATCGTTAATATTTTTTGTGATTTTGGCGGTGAATTAAAAAGGTTATCGCAAATACGTAAAGTCCTTCGAGTGAAACGTCCTAGCTATTGTGTTGCCAAATTTTAAATATCGCCAAAGAAGCCCTATACAAAAGTAGATTTCTAACGCGAATGCACATTTAATTTACTTTAAATGAACCGCGTTTCCAATCAACATAATGAAACTTGCATAATCAAATGTCATTTGCAATTCCCTAGCGGCTGTATATTGCGCTACTTGCTTTCGGAAAAGATTTTATATCAATCATCCTTGGCGGAAAAAAAAAAAAAAAAAAAAAAAAAATGATTGCCAAGTTATCTCGCAAATATATTTAATTTTTTCCGTAACTGATGGTTTTTAATAATGTATATTAAGGGAAAAATCAATAATATGAAACAATATTCGTATAATATATTTATTACAAAATCTGGTGTGAAACAACCACACGACTTCCATTACCCACTATTAAACGTATTATATACATTTCTTGGAGATATTAAGTACATGCATTTTTTTTTTAGATTTTCCAGTAAGAGAAACTTGATACACATATAAAGACACCTACAACAAAGTTTACATAGTGAGTTAAAAAAATAAGGGGAAAAAATAGATAGTTATTTTTTTAAACACGAATTACCGAGATCTAAAACTGAACTTCCTAATCAGGATGACCGTTAGTATTCCTGTAATATGCACGTAATACTTGAGAAAGGTTATCTAAATTGAATTAATGAAACAATTTTCAAGAAAATCGTTAGAGCCGTTTTTGAGATACCAACTTTTACCAAAACTTGGCATACTCAATTATTGACCGGAAAACAATAATTACATACAAAAGGATATTTAGTATTAAGTTAACATGGCGAGTTTGAAAAAAATTCGTACAGCCGTTTTTAAAAGAAGGCACTTGTGAGATCTGAAATTGAGCTGTTTATAGAGGACACCTATCAATTTTCCTGAACTAACCAATTATATCATTCGAAAGGACATCTAATAGATTGTTTATATAGCAACTTTGAAGAAAATCGTTAGGGCTGTTTATGAGGTACGGGCTTACGGTCCCATTTCCGGTTTTCGATGACCCAGTTCTGGTTTTTCAATTTTCACCAAAATTTGGAAAATTCATCTGTACATCAGACCTGAATCAATTGTGAAGATTTGTAGTTCTATCTTTATTAATTTTGGAGATATGACACCCGGAAAATTTCACACATTCGTACACACACACACACACACTGACCAATTGCCAAAAACTACTTTTTTGGACTCAGGAGGCCTTAAAACATATAAATCAGGTGAAACTCTATATCAAATTTTTGGACTGAATACAATACTTCCACTACCTATGGTAGTACGGTAATTGAAGTAAAAACATAGATCTCGTATTTAATACGAAAATATACAGATTTTCGTATTACGTTTTTGATCTCGAAATACAAAAATCGCCAAGGACGACCGATATCAAATCTATGCTTTGGTTTCAATTAAAATATTGAAAATTTGAATTAAAAATGTATTTTACCAAAATTTATTATAGCCTCTAGCACTTAGACACAGTGTAACTTTTGATTAGTATAAAAAAAAGAAAGAAATAGAAATTGGCTTTTTAGTTCTAGCGATCGTTCTCTACATATACATATAAACCTTTCCTCTTTATATATTCGTATAGAGCATAGATAGATTAAATAGGTTTCTAATCAACATAATGTAACTCAAATAATTAAATGCTATTTGCATTGCAGTAATGGTTGTATGCGCTATGTATATTTGAGCTACTTGTCATAACTGTTAGTTGCTAAAAATAGTCGTCAAATAAATTTAAACTTCTCAATTATTCTTTTAACAAATGCATAATGAAATGCAGACGATATTTTTTTAATTCACTTTTTATATTATTATTCGCAAGAAAATATATTTTATTATATGTCGAAAAATGAATTAACCCGTAAATTTTTTGGGCAACAATTATAAAATAAATAATTTAATAAAAAATTAGAAGTAACGCTTAGATCATTACATTATATCATATCATATCAAATTATATTATTAGAAAAATAAATACTTTAAATTTATAATGACGTCAGATTTAACGTGTAAGTTTAACATTTTGCAAAGCTTTATATGAATTTCAATTTAATTCACGTGCAAATATATTTCTTTTCTTTTCATGTCAAGATATTTTAAAAACAAAATGTAAATGTTTCTTTTATGTTGGCAACAGCTAATTTTTTTAATATTTCATTATTTCCATTTCTATTATGGTTTTTATGGGGATTTTAATTAAAATGCTCAGATTTTAAACTAAAATTTATTTTATCAAAATTTAATATAGCCTATAACAATCAGGGATAGTGTAGCTTTTGATCAGTGAAAGAATTTTTTAAATCGGTTCAGTAGTTTCAGAGATTACTCTCCACAAACATACAATTTTTTGCGCTTTATATAATGATATAGAATAGATGAAGGCATTGTGAGTGAGGTATGAGAGAAATGGGAATATTTTGAATTTAAAAAAATGGCAACGGTGGGTTGTCTTATCGATGAATGTTTAACTATCTAGGACTAAGGGGTTACAAGGGGTTATGAAGGCTAAAAAACTCTCTACTTTTTTTATTTTAACAAATAAAAATTTTTAGTCAAATTTTTAACATATAAAAGAGCAATATTTAAACAATATTTTATAAAATGTTTGTTAAAAAACTTGTAAAATTCAGCCGGTAGGTCCTGGTTTTCAAAGACTTTTCAGAAAAGCAGCAGCCCTCGCTCTTTCTGTTATCTTACCTTTAGATTCTGAACAATACAATAAATAAATTTAAGAAAAAAAGAAAAGAAAAAAAAAAAAAAAAACCTTTCAAAGGAATTCTTTAAAGCAATTTTTATTTAAAAATAAGTAAATAAACAAAATAAATTTTAATTAAACTTAAATTTTAATATAGCTTAATTCTTTTTTCCAATAATATAATATATCTATGTAATCTCGAAAGAATGAGTTAAATAAATGGAAAGTAAATAGTGTAATAGCTGTTGCTAAGCAACATAGACAATTGAAAGGAAAGAATAGATTTAAGGAAATGAAACAAAAAAAAAATCCATGGATGAAATTGAATTTATATATGCATATATATATTTAAAAAATTGCAAATTTGAATGCACCCAGGCAGGGTGTAAGCCACCCTTGTGTCAAGTTTTGTAAATCTGCGATTAGTAGCCTCAGCTTCAGAGCTCAGACGACAGACACTTCTTTTTATTTATATAGATGAGTCTTAATTTGTGAATAATGTTTTAATTACCCCTCTAGTGTGATACTTCTATAAATTCAAAGGTAAGTCAGTCTTTTTATTTATTTATTTGTTATTTTTAGATATTTATTTGAATTCTGTGTCCTATTTCAAAAAAAAAAATGAAAATCGCTCCTAAAAAAGTGATATTTATGAATATATTAAAGCATGCCAATTTTAATTTTGAATGAAAGGAATTGATATTTGTTTTGCATTTTAAATTTTGGAAAATACTGAGCTTTTTCCATTACTGGATCTTTTGGCTTTAAAAATCAAATGAGTCAGTTGTTGACAGAGCTGTCCACTACTGGTCATGATACCATTTTGTAGTATCATTTGTGGACAGCCATGGTTACATTATATGTTAAAACAAACTTAAAAATTTAGCACTGTAAATGAGTTTTGCATACTTACTTTAATTGTGTGAAAGTGAAGAGTATATATTAAATCAGTTACCAAAAAATCTGGTGTGAAACAACCACACGACTTCCATTACCCACTATTACATGTATTATATGCACTTTTTGGTCATAATGTGATCAGAAGACATAAAAATGGCCTAACGAAATAGACACTTAAACATTTTCCAGTAAGAGAAACTTGATACATGTGTAAGGACTTATAAAACAGACTTTACATAGCTAGTTAAAAAAAAAAAAAAAAGTAGAGTTATTTTTTGAAACATCAATTTACGAGATCTAAAACTGACCTACCTAATCAGGATGACTGTTAATTTTCCGTAATAGCCATGTAATACATGAGAAAGGATATCTAAAATGAATTTATGTAACAATTTTCAAGAAAATCGTTAGAGTCATTTTTGAGATACCAGCTTTTACCAAAACTTAGCATACTCAGTTATTGACCGGGAAATAATAATTACACACAAAAAGATATTTAAAAGGGAGGTAATATGACGAGTTGAAAAAAAATCCATGCAGCCATTTTTAAAGGAACGCACTTGCAAAGCGTGAAATTGAGCTATTTATACAGGACGCCTATCAATTTTCCTGAACTAACCATATCATTCGAAAGGACATCTAATTCTTTTTGCACTGAAGACGGTGCTTAAGGCTACCGAAACAGCTATATGCATCTCAAATATTTTTCTTTGGCGTTTCTGACATAGTAGTTTATTTGGGTTTTAATATTCCAACGCCAAGTCTCCTGTTATTACATCTAATACATTGTTTATATAGCAACTTTGAAGAAAATCATTTGAGCCGCTTTTGAGATAGACTTACAGTCCCACTCCCAGTTTCCCAATTTTCACCAAACTTTGGAAAATTCATCTGTAGGGGAGAGTTAGACAAAACAGGATACCATTCTTGTTTTTTTTTTTTTTTTTTTTTTTTACTACAGAAAATATGTTGAAGAAAACCACACATTATTTTTTTTGTAACTACAACATGTATTGAAGCGCACAAAAAACATATTTTTAACTAATTTTAATGACTGTGAAAAAGAAAAAAATATATTTACCAAACTCTTATACATATCCTGTTTTAGCATACCTGTGTGTTGGACAAAATGGGATAGGAATTACAATGTTTAATTTTTTGTCTAAAACTAACTGAAAAGCATAATTAACTGACAGAAAACTGCAAAGCAAAATTTCCGCTTGAAAGAGCAATGTCTTCAGTAATCAGAGACTTCAAATAAGAGTTTTTATTTTTTTTTTGGCCTTTTATTTAGGAATATTCCTGAATATTCATTAATAAATGCTTAATCAAATGTAATACTCACCGGAATTGTATTCCCATATATGTAGGCAATATAATGCAGAAAACAACACACGTGAATGTAGAAAGTGCCAAGAAAACAGAGTAAAAAAGTTCTAAGAGCTACAACTTTCCATCAACTAGTGGTCTCGAGGCGGGACGAATTAAGAATGATGTAATGACGGCCGAGAGCGTGTTTCTGTCATCATCCGCTAAATAGCAACACTAGTTGGGTCCCTAGGCAACGTATCCCGTTTTATCAAACGCTCCCCTACACCAGACCAGTCTCAATTCTGAAGTTTCATAGCTTTATCTTTATTAGTTTCGGAGATATGATAGTCAGAAGATTCCCTACATACATACACATACACACACACTGACCAATTGCCAAAAACTAATTTTTTGGACTCAGGAGACCTTGAAACGTGTAAATCAGATGAAAACTCGATATTGAATTTTTGGACCATTACCTACAGTAGTCGAGTAATGGAAATAAAAAGCTGAGACAAAACTGGCAAAATTTTATTTTCTGATTCAAAACTACAAGATAAAACAGCAAAGAGAAACTGCATTTTTTTTTCTTCTTTTTTTCTAGTTCAACTCATCTTATTTTAAAACTGATAATTAGAAGTATTTGTCATTCTAGACATTCATAGTAGAAGATTGTAGAACAATTCTGAACTTCACTCAAACATGTGGAAGAATTATAAAACTTGCTTTCAGAGTTTAAATTTAAAAGTGTCCACTACTGGTACAGGAGCCACTACTGTTGCTTAATTAGTTTAAAATAATTATTGCTTAAATATGAGTTGCCAAGAATAGAAATGTCTTTCTCAATAATTTAAATACAAAAACTATGAAATTGTGGGAATTGAATTTAGGGGTCAAATGAAGTAGTTAAGATGGTATTTTAATCGTTTTTTTTTTTTTGGTTATTCCCAAATTCTTATGTGCTTACTGTCTTTGACTACAGTATGTTTGTGAATCTCAACCAAATAAAAAATGTGCCTCTATTTTAAGGTAAATACAAGCTTTTTCATTTGTCTGTCCATGGCTCAGTTGGTAAGAGCGCCGTGTTAGTAATCCGGTGGTCCCGCGTTCGATAGCCTGAAGGTTCGGGGTGTTAATTTTTGCAGACAATTAGTAGAAAAGATGTCAATTGATAAAGGAAAATTTATCGTTGACTACACAGTATTCTAAGAATTTTTGAAGAGTTTTTTTAAGAAGCCTTTTTCTTACATCTCTTTTTAGAAGCAAAAGAGAGTTTTTTGTGGACTACAAGCGCTATTGGGCGGAATATTCACTAAAATGTCAATGAAACAATTAACAATACAAAATAAAAATTATTAGGAAAAACGCATAAACATTAACCAAATCAGTAAAAAGTTAAGTTATAATATATACAAAGTAATAATAAACTAAAATAATAATAAAAAAGTGCCTCAAACGAATAATTAAATTGCAGATATTGGCCCTTAATCAGAAAGTGAAATCACAAAACTTATAGGCAATCGTGTGGTGCTGCCATCTGTTGTGAATTTTAAGAAATAATTTCTCTTTTCTTAACACAGTTCAAATTTCCCCAATTTTGGTTAATAAACAAAAAAGTTACATTTTTTTTTTTTTTTTTTTTTGCTAATTAAATTTTATTCTAACTTCGAAAAGATTTATATGATACGCTATAATCAGAATTTGGGTTTTAAAAGTTTTTTTAAATAGATTATTTATAGCAGTGAAAACATATAAGTTATGACATAGAAATATTTTCCCATCAATTCTCAACACTTTCCGACCACATGCTTTTGTCTTTTTGAAAGTATGTTTTGCCTGTGGCTGCGGGTGTTAATTTTTCAATTTACATTATTTCAGAACAAGGTTTACTGTTATATTTGTATTACATATGAATATACATAGTAATTATATTCTTTCTAATGAAAGTATTTGTATCCATAGTATGTTAATTGTACAAATGCGAATATAGGGAATATTCTTAAGAAATATAGCAACATACAAATTGCAAAATAAATGTCCACTGGCAGAGTTACAGATTTCAAAGTTGTATAAATGTATGTCTGCAGTTGCAGAAGCGTTAATTTTTATACTGTAAATAACACGAATTTTAGACTCTTTGTATACGTTAAAAATATCTATCTAAATGTGTCCCTTAGATTTAATATATATTAATAATAAATGCTTTTTTTTTTCAAATTGCAAATCATTGTTTCTAATATTTTTTTGTGATATCTCTTAAACCTTATTGATTTTAAAATCTTAATCTATCTGATCTTAAAAGTTTAACCTTAGACTGGTGTGCACTATGTCACACTTAAAGCATTGTGTCTTTATTAACAAAATAAGTAAATATTTTCTAGCTTTCATATCAGTGAAACAATACCAGTCAGATATCCACCATCTCAGTTGATAGAGCATTGGAAAATTAAGCCACACGACTGAGGTTTGAATCTTGGAGTAGTCACTTTTCACTCTTGGTAAGATTAATTCATATAAGTAGAACTTGGATAATTCGATGTTGAAGGGACCAGAGAAAAATTCGAATTACATATACTATTCTGTCAAAAAAAGAGAGATCTTAAAGAATTTAAACTCTACTATCAAACATTTAACACATAAACTTTATATCTAAGAATACTGCTACCCCCCCCCCCCCCTCATTAAATCAATATTTTTTACGAGCTTAATTATTCAACACTTTTTAAAAAATAGTCATATTTTTTATTTCTTCTTTGAGTACAATCTTTGTGTCATAGCATATGACATGATACAAAAATAGAATCTACTACATTAGACATGACTTTCAATTCAAAAAAACCTCGAAGTTCATGTATATTCACCCTATCTTCTGATGCATTTGCTAGGAGCTTCTCTTGTATTTCCTTATCCTTCTTTTGAAAGACTATTAAGATATATAATGCCCTTTAGCTGAGAAAAATCTCGGGAACAAATTTTACTGTAATATTTTAAAGGTAATCGTATGAAAAATTCGAGTTATCTAAAATAGAATTCGAATTATCCACGATTTTTTAACATTATCTTAATATAAAATTCAAGGGACCGAGTAAAAAATTCGAATTATCCAGAATTTCGAATTATTCAAGTTTCACTGTATATATATATATATTTGGGTGTGTTTGTGCGTATTTTATCTGTAGCATTTTATGTTTTATACGGGAAAAAAATAAAAAAAAAAAAAATAAAATAAAACAGTATGTTGTAGCTATTACAAAACTTTCCTCTACAATTTTCTGTACAAATTCATGCAGTAAAAATTATTTATTAAAATCATTATTAAAAAATTATTTTCCTTGGTGAAGATGACACGATTTTCATGTCAAAAAAGTGTATTCCTAAATGTCGAATAAAAGTCAATTTTGTGCCTCACAGACGACATCTTAAAAAATTCATTTTTTTTTAGAATTTTTTTCCTTTTAAGCCTTGCTACGAATTATTACAGATACATGGTTCAACTGTTCATTCTAATGATACTGACGAGTTATTTTCCGAAAATCCTTTTATTGTAATTTTTCATCGCCCAGGGAGAGGTATCCTAGGCAGGTAAGCAATACTCCTACATTCACGAACTTTATTCCTGGTTGATCATTATAATTATACATATTTCATTTTCAGTTTTTGAATAATTAGTTAAAATAATCTGGTGTGTCACTCATACGACTTTTTGTTACCCAGCGTTTCGATACTATGAAGACAAATTGCAGATTAAGACGTAAGATTAATATGGTAAGATAATAAAGTTCAATCTACTCTAAAAATAATCTAAAATAGGTTTAGGAACAATCTTGTTTGACATATAAATATTTTTTTCAACAAGACTTACATTTTTGCTCTACTTTTAGAGCAATAGGAAATAGTTTGAAGAAAGAAATTTCTGTATTATTGCCTTTCCCATGGCCTAAAAGTTGAAAAAACCTTAACTTATGATATTAGAAAAGTGCATGCAAGTGGAAAGCAATTTTAAATAGTTTAAATGTATTAAG
Source organism: Salticus scenicus (assembly GCA_963930645.1). Classification (NCBI taxonomy): domain Eukaryota; kingdom Metazoa; phylum Arthropoda; class Arachnida; order Araneae; family Salticidae; genus Salticus; species Salticus scenicus. Next base: position 297,814,371 of record OZ005655.1, on the reverse strand, counting down.
AATATCATATATGCTATACGAAATGGTATTGACACTGAATATTAAAAAAAAAATGTATATATATATACCAGAGAGAATGTCTGACTGTTTAACCCTAAAAAGAGACCCCATAAAATATTAATTTAAAAAATAACTGACAAAAATTACTAAAATTCAATCTGTCCTTATAATTGTGAACACCTGAAAAATTATCTTTTTACCCTATTTAAAGTTTTTTAAGATAAAAAAACGATACAACTTTTTAAATATAGTCTATTAATGAAATTCAAATTAATTAAAAGTATATTTGTTTAAATAATAGTGTTCAGTGTTTACTTAATACAGAAAAACGGGTGTCCTTATACACTGTAAAAAAATAACTATTACCAGCTGCAATCTGTGATTTATTTTATCCAATCACAGATAATTTCTTGCAAGAAATTGTCTGTGATTGGATAAAATAAATCACAGATTGCAGCTGGTTATAGGTTTTTTTTAACAGTGTAATTATGTGAAGGAGTGTATATACACATCACAATGTGTATTTAAATTTAGTCCTATATGAAACACACTTAACACAAAATGAAATACACTTCCAACAATTTCCAAGTGTAGCTCCAATTTATTCAAATAATTTGGTTAGCCCTGTGAACAAGTGATGAATGATTTCCATACCACAATTTACGCAAAACATGCGTTTATGCATTAAAAAAAAAAATCCATTTTGTTTAGGGCAATTTATAGATACAGTCGTCCCCACTTAATCGGGTAACGGATAATCAAATACCCCGCTTATAAGAATATAAAGTTATAGAACCAATTTTTTTCCCATTGAAGTAATGTTAAATTTCCTCGTTTAACGAAATATTTTTTACACCACCACCCCGCTTAATCGCATAAACACTCAAAGTTTCTTAAATAAAATTCCTCTGTTTCTGGGTAAATTTTTCCTCTCATTCACAAAAAAAACAAAACAAAATAAAACCGTTCTTGTTTTAAAAACCTTACATACCTAAGGCATGCTCTTTAAACATGACACAATATTCCTGCCATGGTGATAAAAATTGTTTAGCAAAAGCCAAATTTATAAAATCATCAACTGATGATAAAATTAGAAATTAAAATACAAATTATATCTCGAGGAATTAGAAATCACAAATTTTGAAAGTTTTCAGATGATTGAAAAAGAACTTTATGAACTCATAGATGTGGATAAAGATGGAGAAACAGAAAGAGATGAAGAGTTTAACCTTCCAATAAAACCTTTAAATGAAAGTGATAAAGAAGAGCGGGGTCGTGTCCTTAGCGACCGTGCCCTTAGCGGAAATCTATAAACCCGTGTCCTTAGCGGAAATGTTATCTCCCCTCGGTGGCGTGCTTTCAGCATACGTGCCTTTAGCGGAAATGTATAATAAATTCAAAAATAAATTAATAAATAAAAAATGAGCTCTTCAATTTTCCTCTACACTTTATCCACATTTAGTACAGGCTATATTTTGCTTCAGAAGTAACCCGTCGCAAAAATATATATGCATACTGTAGAATATCCGGTATTTGAGGGAATGGTGATCTGTAACCATATAAAGTTTAATGAATCACAGTACTCCATACGAAAACGAACATTATTGCCATTTTATGATTTTATTTAAGTTTTTGAGAAAATATAATTAAGCATTACACCATTTAAAACTAAAACAAAAATGAAAAATCATGAGGTACACATTGATTATCAACACTTTCCAACTGTACGTATTCGTTGTATCGTATAATATTCTATGTTCTCTGTCTATATTATCACACAATGGACAGACAGAAAGACAGACATACAGACTAATTGAATTCATAATCACTCTGAAACATTGTTGGAAAGTGTTAAAAATGCCTAACACAAACAGATATGCTGCTCTTAATTTCCTATTTGCACCCCTTAATGTATCGAAACATTTTTGCGTAGTCCTGTAAATCTGGAGGTTAAGCATATTATAGTTTACACAAAACATTTTCTTAGCATATAAACGATGAATGGAAAATTCTTTATGATTTTTTGATGAAGTTATTTAAATTGTCTACCCTAAAGCGCAAGGCATTGGCATTTTTTGGATGTCCGTGTACACAAACCAGTGGCATAGGTTCTATTAGAGCCATTTTAAGAAGGGAATAATCAATAATGAATTTGAATAATACATATCATTAATAAATAAATAAAATAAAAATAAAAATTAGTATGCTGTGGCCACCACAAGATTTTCTTCTATATTTTCCTATACAAATTCACTAAGTGCAAATAATCAATTTTTATCTTGGAGAAAACTAACACTAAATATCCAAAGAAAGACAGATTTATTGTCTATAAATGACATCTTAAAAAATGCATGTTTATAATAGTTGTTTCACATATCAATTTTCGTACAGTTATATGCCATTGAAGTTGAGATATAACTTTCGCGTTATCGAGGAAATTTGCAGTATAGCAGAGCCACCTATTGGCCGATAAGCATCCAAATTGAATCAGCACAGTGTCTCATAATGGCCTTCACATATATCACGTTTTGTTCGATTATAAGCAATAGAACCTGAGATATAGCCATCCCTTAAATTGCGGAAATCGCTGTATAGCAGCGCCACCTGTTGAGCGGTTGACACTATAAGTTTATAGATACTCATTTAGAATTAGAATAGAGTGCATCAATATATAAATTTATATGCAATTCTATGCAGTAGTTCCTGGGATATAGCTTTCCCTTAAATTGCAGAAATATCTGTATAGCAGCGCCACCTGTCAGTCCATAAGCATTCAAATTGAATCAGCATAATGTCTCACAATGGCCTTCTGTTATATCAAGTTTTGATTGATTATGCACAATAGAACCTGAGATGTAGCTTCCCCTTAAATTATGGAAATTGCTGTATATCAGACATCAGAGCCACCTGTTGAGCGGTTCGCATCAAAAGTTGACAGGCACTAATATAGCTCAAGGTGCATCTAAACGTAAATTTTTATGCTAATCTAAGCAGTAGTTCCGGAGATACAGTTGCCACAAAATCCCCCCCCCCCCCCCCACACACACACACACAAGTGCTAAGTTATTAAAATTTGGTTTGCATATATCAGTTCGAGAATGAACATACCTTCTTATTTCTGCAAAGGGCACGGCTTCTTTTATTCCTCCTTCTTCTCTTTAACCCCATTCCGCTAAGGACACGTTCCGCTAAGGGCATGGTCGCTAAGGGCACGACACCAAAAAGAGCAAGCGAACGATAAATGAAGTTGCAAAATCCTTTAACATTATTCATCGCCATTTTGAGTCTCATAGAAGCGATTATAATCTATTTATGTGCTTTAGAAAAATAAATCGAAAAATGTTTATTTAAGTCTATGTTAAAGTAATCAATCATAACAGATTTCTTTTCTCTCTCTTTTTTTTTTTTTTTTTTTTTTTTTGTTAAAAGTAAAATCGTAAATACACTTTATTTTTTATTTATTCCAGCATTAATTGCATCAATAAGTTACTATAAAATTTTTACTTACTAAAAGTTTTGTTAAATATTTAAATAAGAAAGAGGTATCGATCATTTATCTTTTCATATGAGCATAAAACCATTATAGTTATTCATGCAATTGCGTTTCTAGTCTTCCCCGGATAATTGAATACCCCGCTTAATCGAATTAATATAGTTGGAACGGTAGATATTCGTTTAAGCGGGGTCGACTTTACTACACTGTACTTGCCAGAAATTTCGCCCAACGACTTCATGTATTTGAAATCTCTTGGATGACGCTTTGCATGAGCCATTTGCTTCATTTCAATGAAAAGTTTAGTGTAACATCACTATATGATACAGATTTAGAATACCGATTTTGGACTTCCTGCTACAATTTGTTCTTGAGAAATGCTGATAAGAGACACACAGAGAGACACTCTTACACACAAACACACATAGACATAGACTTAGACCAAACGCTAAAAACATTATTTTCAGATTCATTGGACCTCAAAACGTGTAAATATAACACGAACACGATTTCGAAAGTTTGACCCCAAAACAATACTTTCTCTACCGTAAATATGGTTAAGAGAAAGTAAAAACGGGTCGAAAACGTAAACTATTTGGGTGATTTGCTCGAAAAACTGATAGGCACTAATTGATAACAGATAACAATAATTTTATACGTAATGTCAAGGGGCAATTACATATTAAATCCTATACATTAGTTCTTGAGACAGAGCTGCCAGATAATTTGTGTTACACAGACAGACATTTTCTAAAAATACATAGACAAATCGTGTTCTAGATGTCTCAAAACGTGTAAATCCATCGAAAACGGAAGTGGGAAATTTTTATGAATCCAAAATCTAGCATCATATAGCCATACAAATTCAAGCAGTATTTTATTATTATTATTATTTTCATTAAAATTATTATTTAACAATTTCTTTACTTTCTCTTACCCATAAGATAGAGAAAGTATTGTTTTTAGATCGAAATTTTGAAATTGAGTTTTTGTTATATTTACACGTTTTGAGATTCCCTGAATACGAAAATCATGTTTTTAGTGGTTGGTCTGTCTGTTATGAGCATATTTCAAAAACAAATTATAGCATAAACTTCAAACTTGATATTCTAAATGTGTATCATATAGGGATGCTACAGTAAGCTTTTCGTTGAGATCAAGCAAATGGTTCGTGTACAGGGACACCTAAGAGAGTCCAAATGCATTGCATCTATGGAGGAAATTGCAGGTAAGTCGAGTTTAACATCTATAGATTGCACTAAACCAAATGAAACGAATATATATTTTTTATATGCGTAAAAACATGTCTCATGTAGAATATGGTATAGAAATCATCCCAAGTTAAAATCCATGCTAGTACCAGCAAAGAAAATAGGCTAGTTATTGCTATGTTTTGCTTTGTCTGCTAGATTTTCATGCTGTTGTATGCTTTATAATGCTAGCCAGCACAAAATGCTATATTAGCTAGCTTACACAGCAATAGCACGACAAGCTATATACAAGCATTTTATGCTTATTTGTTGTTTAAGCTTTTCCAAAGCCTGGAGAGGTATGTACCTTAACAAGCTATTATGTGCTTTTCTATGCTTGCCAGCGTAATATGTTATGTCGGCAGCTTACGTAGAAATAGCATGGCATGCTAGATGCCAGTGAGAAGTGAGAAAATAGCAACAAAAAAGCATCTGTTGGTTGTGAATTACTGCTAGTATAGCAGAAATTTCAAGCAAATAATAGTCATAATTACTGCTGGACCAGCAACATACTATTCAAGCAACAGAAGCTGGATTATGTATGCTGGACAAGCAATAAACTGTGCCAATACACACCATGACTTGCTGGTAATTTTGGTGGAACCAGCAAATATTTTTGGTATTTTATGCTATTTTACATGCTGGGATACAGCATTTAATGCTAGACTAGCAAACAAATACCAGCAAGAATTTTAACTTGGGATTCACCGTTCGTATACAGGGCTACACAAATGAACAAGATTACAGTGCGACAATACTTGAAAATTGATGGAAGTGTATTTCAGGTTGTGCCGTGTGTTAGTAATATAGGATTATATTTATGTGCACCATGTGAAATGTATATAACTTTTAGAAGACATACAGGGCTGCCAATATTTAAGCCATAACATTCTTTTTTTATTTGTTAGTGCTAGTGCTTTACTATAATATACTACATCATGTAATATTTTACCATGTCCAGGAAAGCTGCTCAGGAATTGAAATTAATTCCTCAAAGCCATATGGTAAATAATGTATTTTTTAAAGCTAAATATTCATCGATTGGTTTCTTGTATATTTACTCGTTTTGAGGCTTCCTGAATACCGAAGTCAAGTTTTATAATTTGATCTTTGCCTGTATCTGTTAAAGTAAATTAAAAACAAATGATTTCAGGCGATCCAAATGATGTATTTTGAAGTGATTATCTTTGTTACTAGAAAAGTTTGTTCAAGATTGATAAGTCTCAAGGAATGATGGGTGTGAAAGTTGTCTGAATAATTTGAAATGAACTTTTTAACTTAATAACAGATTTTAATTCTCCATAAATGTAGGTACAATAATGAAACGGGGGGTTGAGGGGGCTGTAGCCCTCACATAGAATTATTTGTCAAATAAAGCTGTTCCGAAGCCTAAGTTGAAGTGTTTTAACATAGGTTTACATAACAGTACTCGTTATCTTACCCCTTAATCTCCAATCCGTACTTATAGTATTAAATTTCAGGGTAAGAGAAAGTCGTGTGAGTGACACACCAGATTATTTTTTCTCTATTGAATAAAGGAGATTGTAAAAATATCTTTATATATTTTCTAATAGCGTGAATTATCAACTTAATGATTAAGAAACATAATGGCTGAAGTTCAATCAAGTTCATCAACGAAAGGGGAATTTCAACGATTATATTTTCAAAGTCCACAGATGTAATAATAATGTAAGAGATAAATGTAAATTTATCTATAGAGATAAGTTTTTAATCAAACGCAGACACAGACCTGAAAAATATGGAGTAACCCGTCAGGAAATCGTACGGAGGTATAGGATATACTTCCCTATCATAAATTTCAGGTATGCTTTGTGCCTTTTTTGAGAGAAATTTTTTTATGTGCTTTCTGACATAAGTGAAAGTTTGGCAGCTTTGTTTCTTATACTGCTTGCTTTGAAAAAAAAAAAAAAAAATCTTTCTGTTATTATGCATAAGAAGAAAAAATTAGATTCTTGGAAAATTTTCTATTCCCTGTTTCCGATCGATTTACACATTTTGAGATGTGCTGAACACGATTTTAACATAAAAAATAATCTGGTGTGTCACTTACACGACTTTCTCTTACCCTGAAATTTAATTCTATAAATACAGGTTGGAGATTAAGGGGTAAGATAACGAGTACTGTTATGTAAAGCTATGTTAAAACAATTCAACTTAGGCTTCGGAAGTGTTTTATATGATAATTAGTTCAGCCCCCCTTAACCCCCCCGTTTCATTCATGCACCTACATTTATATAGAATTTAATTCTGTTATTAAAATTAAAAGTTTACTTAAAATTATACAGGCAATTTTCACACGCAACATTCCTTGAAACTTATCAATCTTGATCAAACTTTTTCAGCAACAAATTTATATTAACTTCAAAATACAACATTTGGATCTCCTAAAATTATTCGTTTTTAAGCCACTCTAAGTCTAAGAGACACAGACAAAGATCAAACGTTAAAAAACTTGACTACGGTCATCAGGAAGCCTCAAAACGTGTAAATATGCAAAAAACAAACTATGAATATAGCTTAAAACATACATTATTTACCATATCTCTATGAGGAATTCTTTTCAGTTTCCGAACAGCTTTTCTGGAAATGGTAAAATATTATTAGTAAAGCACATCCACTAACAACAAATAACTGGTGTGTTGTGGCCACCACATGACTTTATTCTATATTTTCGTATACAAATTCACTCAAATGAAGTTTTAAAGGTGTTTTTTTTTTTTTTCTTCAGAGCAGAATGCTTTAAAAATATAAGAAAAATATCAGTTTTAAACAAGAAATATATATATATATACACATATATATTCCCCTTTCTTCCAGTTTGATTTATTTATTTATTTTTTTTCCTTTAAGAACTAAAATTACACGTCTCATGGAACCCTCTACAATAAATTTTTCGGTGTCGTGCCCTTAGCGACCGTGCCCTTAGCGGAACGTGCCCTTAGCGGAATGGATGAAAGGGAAGAAGGAGGAATAGAAGAAGCCGTGCCCTTAGCGGAAATTAGAACGTGTGCATGTGGAAGATAGAAATATGTTATTCAAATGCACAAAATAATACTTTCTATAGAATGTAGTATGATTAGCATTAGATTTACAGAGTCAAACAAAATTATTCAGTTACACTGAGGGTTATTATTGGAAATTTTCTGAAATGCATTTTCGTTTACATTAAGCGTTTATTCGACCATTTTTTTAAAATGTGAATATGATTTGAATTAGTGTATTTGTCTATTCTACTGTCCATTTGCCCGCCTCCAGCGCCCGTAAATATTTTAAGAATTTTTTATTTTTCTTCTATATTCAATAGAAGAAAGTATTGGATTCGTAAAAATTTTAGATTTCCTATTTTCGACGAATTTACACGTTTTGAGGGGTCTAGAGTACGATTTGACTATTTTAAAAAAATGTCTGTCTGTCTGTGTGTGTAACAAAAATTTTGTGGCAACTGAATCTCCGGGACTACTGCTCAGAATTGCATATAAATTTACATGTAGATGCACCTTGAGCTAAATTAGCGCTATCAACTTTTGATGCCAAGCTCTCAACAGGTGGCACTGCTATACAGTGATTTCTACAATTTATGTGGAAGCTATATATCAGGTTCTATTGCGTATAATCAATCAAAACTTGGTATGAGAGAAGGCCACCATGAGACATTAGGCTGATTCAATTTGAATGCTTATGGACCGACAAGTGGTGCTGCTATACAGCGATTTCTACAATTTAAGGGAAGGCTATATCTCAGAAATTACTGCACAGAGTTCCATATAAATTTATATGTTGATGCACCTTAACCTAAATGACTATCTGTCAACTTTTGGTGTCAACCGCTCCACAGGTGGCGCTACTATACAGCGGAATTGAAGGGAAGGCTATATCTCAGGCTCTATTGCGTATAATCAAACAAAACAGGATGTATGTGAAGGCTATTGTGAGATATTATGCTGCTTCAATTTGGGTGCTTATCGGCCAATAGGTGGCGTTGTTATACTGCAAATTTCCTCGACAATGTGAAAGCTATATCTCAACTTCTATAGCTCATAACTTTACGAAACTTGATATGTGACATAACTATTATAAAAATGCATTTTTTAAGATGTCATTCATAGACAATAAAACAACTGTCTTTCTTTGGATATTTAGTGTTAGTTTCCTCTAAGATAAAAATTATTTATTTGCACTTAGTGAATTTGTATAGGAAAATATAAAAGAAAGTCTTAAGGTGGCCACAACTTACTAATTTTTACTTTCATTTTATTTTACTTTTTTTAATAATATGTGTTATTCAAATACATTATTGAATATCCCCTACTTAAAATGGCTCTAGCAGAACATATGCCACTGGTTTGTGTACATGAACATCCAAAAAATACCAATGCATTGCGCTTTATGGGAGACATTTTTCTAAATCACATTTAAATAATTTCATCAAAAAATCATAAAGAAATTCACATTTATTGTTATTATGTCAAGAAAATGTTTTCTATAAATTATAATGTGCTTAACCTCCAGATTTACAGAGCTACCCAAAAATGTTACAATACATTAAGGGATGCAAATAGGAAATTAAGAGCAACATTTCTGTTTGTGTTAAGCATTTTTAACACTTTCCAACAATGTTTCAGTGTCGTTATGAATTCAGTTATTCTATATGTCTGTCTGTCTATTGTGTGATAATATAGACAGAGAACATAGGATGTTATACGATACAATGAGTAAGCACAATTGGAAAATACTGATAATCAATGTGTACCTCCTGATTTTTCGTTTTTGTTTTAGTTTTAAAAGATCTAATGCTTAATTATATTTTCAAAAACATAATAAAATCATAAAATGGCAGTAATGTACGTTTTCGTATGGAGTACAGTCGGTAACAAAAGTGAACACTAGCGAAAATTCCTATGTGAAAAAAGCACACTTCATACGGTTTTGTTAAATAAATCCTTGTTGAATCCTGTTCTTAGTCAGTGTAAGAACATGATTCGATAAGGATTTATTTAACAAAACCGTATGAAGTGTACGTTTTTCATATCGGAATTTTTGCTACCGAATTTTTACTGCGGACACTTTTGTTACCGACTGTACTGTGATTCATTAAACTTTATATGGTTACAGATCACCGTTCCCTCAAATAACGGATATTCTACAGTACGTATACTTGTTTTTGCGACAGTTTACTTCTGAAGCAAAATACAGCCAGTGCTAAATGCGGATAAAGTGTGGAGAAAAACTGAAGAGTTCTTTTATTTATTTATTAATTTATTTTGAAATTTATTATACATTTCCGCTAAAGGCACGTATGCTAAAAGCATGCCACCGAGGGGGATAACATTGCCGCTAAGGGCACGGGTTTATAGATTTCCGCAAAGGGCACGGTCGCTAAGGGCACGGCCCCAATTTTTCGCGTAATTTACGCGCTATAGTGCGTAAACGGCATCGCTGATATTTAGGATTTTAACGTAATTGTCCGACTGTCTGTTCGCGCTCTGATTACATCAAATATTTTTAGCATGTCTGATATAAGTCTTTTAAGGTCACAATAGCAGCTATCTTAATCAAAATGGTATACATGTCGCAACTAGTTTGCGAAGATGTACAAACAAAAGAAATTATATACTTTACTGTCTACAAGGCTTTATTGGCCTATGGTTCTGTAGAGTCTGGGAACTACGAAAGATATTTTTAAATACTTTTCAGGAATCTTTTAAGGCACTAAATGTAATGACATAATCATTTTTCAGATGCACAAAAGCATCTTTTGAATTTGAATTTAAAATGTTTGGATTAGCATAAATGTTTTGTTTACACAATCACTAAAAAAGGATTCAGATACATAAGGGGATATAAATGGAAATGAATAGAAGTAGATTTTTAATAGCATTAACCTTTTTCTAATACCTTTTTACATTATTTGATGAATACTAATATTTTTGGCTTGACTTTGCGTGTCTGTATAGCCTTAGCCCGTCCGTAATAATTAATTTCTGTCCATGTGTAATTGTATTTATAAACAATCAGTATTCATTTATTAATGATTATTTTCTTCCTTGGCTATATAAAATATTTTGAAAAGTAGATACTAATTTATTTATTTATTTATTATTATTATTATTATTATTTATTTTGCATAAAAATGCTTCTTTTTTTTTTTTTTAAGAGAGGGAAAAAAAATTGGTTTGGGCCTGATTTTATCGGATTTTGTTTCGGTTGGGCGGGCAATACATTGAAAAAAAAAAAAAAAACTTGTCCCAAAATCAATACTTTCTCTACCATATACCGGTAAGAGAACGTAAAAACGTATTTCATCAACGTGAACACTGAAAATATCGTTGCAAACTGAACAATTTACGTCAACGATTACATACTATCTCAAGATTAACATAAAGAGTTTGTTTTTTTTCCTGTAAGAGATTACATAAATGTCATATCTATATTCAAATTTTATGGAAATTAGAGGTAATCTGATTCTAGGAAAATTAGAGAGGAAAGTTGAAAGAAATCACAAATATGTCCTATCATCGAATTATTTATCAGTTTATCAAAATGCTACTTGGAAAAAAAGAATGTGTTGCAGTTAAAGGAAAGACAGTTATTAAAATATGTTTGTCATTTTATCTATATATTCATAGACAAACATGAAATTTGTCGTGCACTTTTAACATATTAATTATGGGAGTAGAGTGTTGAAAGTGGTATCATTCGAAAGGTATGATTAGCCAGATTTGCAGAATACAAAAATTATTTTCTTACAATGTCAAAAAGGCAATTTAAAATACTTTTTCATTTTATACACATATTCTTTTGTATTAAAAATTCTATATATGTATTAATAGACAAACATGAAATTTATACATTTTTAACATTTTAATTATGGGTGTAGAGGGTTGAAACATAGATATTGAAAGTAGTATCATTTGAAAGGTTAGCTAAATTTGCAGAATACAAAAATTATTTTCTTACGATGCCAAGAGTGTAATTTTATTTTTTATACACTTTTTTATTTTATACACATATTCTTTTGTATTAAAAATATTGCTAAAGAAGAAAGTTGTTAAATCTGGCAAATAGAGTTCTAACAACCACGTGACTTTCTTCTTAGCAACCGTACTTTGCTGAAGGACAATGCTAATTTTTCCATGCCTTTAGAAGGTAGTAGTCGGATTTTTTTATGCTTTTACAACACTGTGTTACAATAAATTTGTAACACTATTCCGCAATGATAAAATGGGTCAATGGGGTCAACTGTCCCTCAGCAAACATGCTCGTGACGTCAACTGTTAGAACTCTATACTTAAAATTAAAATAAAACCATGGACACAATAATTTCTGTAGATGTAATGGATGTAACACTTGTAACATTCTTAAACTCTCGACTACAGATTTTAAATTCTATGAGGCAACGGTCATTAGAGTGATAAAAATGATTATGAATGAATGAGTGGTAGATCGAAGTTTTATACAACTAAACATATACGCAAATTAAACTAGTTGGCATAGGTGGACTCTGCTCAGTTCCCCATCATATATAGGTTCTCATAAATTTCTAGTGCGAGACATTATAATCATGTTAAAAGAAATGAATTTGACCAACGCTTGGTACTGTGACAGAATGAAATCCCCGCCTAACAGGCTATCCCCCGTTCACTTCGATATATTTATCTTATTCTAATCTATTAATTTATTTTATCAGGGTCAATTCCGTTGTTTAGTTTTCATACTACTATTTCCAACGCAATAATCCTCAAAATTCATATTTATATGTGAAAAATTTACAATTTCGCTATGTTGATAAAATCGTAAATTACGAATAATTTACGAAATTTTCCTATTGGAATATTTGTATTCAGTCATGTTCAAACAAATATCATAAATGCAATTTTGAAGTTGCCTAATGTTTTATGATCCTCAAAATGGAAGTTTATGCTCAATTTGCCTTATTCTGACATGTTATGTAAATCGTAAATTCCAAATAACTTACGAATTTTTTTAATTGGAAAAATCATAGTCTATGATATTCATGCCAGTATCCTAAATAATAATTTGAAAGTGGTTTGACATATTTACGATTGAAATATCCCTAAAAATTGACGTTTATGTGAAATTTTGCCCTATACTGCCATGTTAAGAAATTCGTAAATTTCCAATAACTTGCGAAATCTTCAAAGTAGCATATTTATAGTTACTGGTGTTCATTGCGGCATCAAAACGGATATTTTAAAACTGGTCTGACATTTTTACAGTAAAAAGTTTCCATTTAATGCACGTTTAAGTGAATTTTTGTCCTATTCTCCCATGTTAAGAAAATCGTAAATTTCTAATAACTTACGAAGTTTTTTAATTCGAATGTTCGAAATGAATAGGGTTCTTGCCAGTATCGAAAGTAATATTTTAAAACTGATCTGACCTCTCTGCGATCATTTGTTCGTGAGATATCGTGTAAACAGACTAACAAACTAACGGACTAACACACTAACGGGCGGACACACTGACACACTAACAGACACCCTACAGACAGACACCATACAAATTTTGTCATTTTAGGGTTCCTTACACCTGAAAACGTATAAAAAAGTCAAAAAACCGAGATCGAAATTTTTCACGATTACCTAAGTTCCCCATACCTATAGTATGATGGGGAACTAAAAAGGATTTGGTTTACGAAAGTATTTTTCTTTCCTGATTTATTTGTGATATAATTTCTTTTCTCTCTCTCTCTCTCTCTCTCTCTCTCTCTTTTTGTGTGTGTGATTTACGGCAGCTCTAATTTGAAGACACATTTTTTAGCTAAAACATAATGCATTTCAACTAACTGAAATTGACTACTTATTTTTAAATAAGTGGGCTTATTACTGTATCTTCTGCATATTTATGAAGAAAGTATAATATTCGGAAATTTGTTCAATTTCCGGTTTTCAATGAATTTACACGCTTTGAGAATTCTTGAACACAACTGAATATTGATTATATTTTTGTTCATGTTAATTGGAAGGTGGCGCTGTCATATAAAATTATATAAAAGAAAGTATTTTATTCGTGAATATTTTTGACTTCCGGTTTTCGATGAATTTACACGTTTTGAGATGTTCTAAACATGATTTGTTCACTTTTAGAAAATGACTATTTGTCTGTGTGTGTTTGATGTATTAGGGAAATTTTGTAGTGTCTCATAAACCAATGGGTGAAATTTAAGTATGGTTGATAATTGGTTAGACCTCGATTTAAATTAGTGCTTAGGATATATCACCCAGTAAGTGGTACTGCTATGTTGTGATTCACTCCATTTAAGTCTAGGCTATATCTCAACTTCTGTAGTGTATAAAAGCATCAAACATATACCGTCGGCAGCAAAATAAAAAAAAAAAGAAAATTGCTTCTTCAGTCACAAAAGTTATGATAATAGAATTATATTATACCGCGAAACAAATATACTAGTTTTTTCAGGAATGGCTTATTGCAGAATATCACACTGGCAAATTCATAACTTAGAGTTTAATGAAAATCATTCGAGTAGAGATGGCCTACTTCTGTTCTCTTTGCCGAAAATTAGAGGTGAAAAACGATACATGTTACCGAAACAAATCAATTAAAATTGAAAAAGGATTTATTAATTCTGGCCATCCTGAAACAATATTTGCCGCCAAGTTTGATATCAACGCTGATTTTGGTCTTGGCATCTATTTTGGCGATTTTGCGTCGAATTTGGCGAAAATTTGTAGTTTAGGGTTGCCAAAGTTTGAAAGATCTAACTTCAATAAGAACAGAATTCTGGAATTTTCCGGAAAAATTCATTGGTTTATAGCGCTGAACTAAATTCTTCAAAAATCCTTTAAATGACAAGCAAGACTAAAACAAAATAAAGTGCATTTGTCGACTAGAACCTGCTTTTGTATTAAGAATTTCTTTCTACACTCAAAAATGTCGGCAACTTTCACAACAATATCATTACGTGCTCTGTCTACGTACTGAATATTCATTAAAGTGCATTCGTCGACTATAACCTGTTTATGTCTTTAAGAATTACTTTCTAAACGCAAAAATGTCGGCAATTTTCATAAAAATATCATTACAGTCTCTATTTACGGGCTGAATATTCATTAAATAAAATGCATTCGTCAACTAGAATGTACTTATGTCATTACAAATTACTTTCTACACCCGAAGATGTCGATAACTTTCATAATAATATTATTACGGGCTTTATTATTAGCTTATTTTGAAATATCTCTGCGATGGTAGGTCATTTATCAAAACCTTTGTATATTTGATCCTTATGAATATAATTTTAGTAAATATCTCCAAAACGGAAAATCACAGAAAGACCAAAAAGGAAGGTGATGCTATAACAAACCTATATACCAATATGCAACGTTCTACTTCCAACCGGTTTTGGGTTATGCGAGATATACACATACACACACGCATATAGACGTCACGAAAATCGTGTAAAGTGGCAGATATCTTTAAAACGAGAACTCGTATTAAAGCGAAACTTGCAGGTGTACAACTAGACATCATGACAGTCACACATATAAATTTACAACATTCTACGATGATTCGTTTTTGAGCTATGCGAGATATATTTGGTTGTTCGATAAATAATGTCGTTTTTTTTTTCGAGTTTTTCAAAGTGAATTTATTTATATTAACAACAAACATTAATCAGTGATATATTGACCATTTTGTTGGATGACCTTTTCCCATCTTTCGGTAAGTTGAAAAATTCCACGTTCGAAAAAGCCTTGGTTTTGAGAAGCGAAGGTTTTAAAAAACGACATTATTTATCGAACAACCCAATAAAATCCATTTCGCAAATCGGAATTACAACACTTCTTTAAACTTTGTATAAGGAAGTGAAAAAGAACGCATATTTTATTAACACTTTCCAGGAAGGTTGAAATGTCTTAATGACTTCGGTTTGTCTGTCTGTCTGTCCGCGATCTAACTCCCGTAAATATTTATGGAATTTACTGAAACTGATATATGTTATTTCAGTTCACTATCGGATGTTCCCTATTGAAAATGGAGTTAATATCTCTGCTTGGTGTGTGTACGAGGACACCCGGAAGTATTCTAAAGCATTGTGTTCTATGAGAGGTATTTCTATAAACCATATTTTAATACCTTTACTGTAGACATATCTAAATGAAATTGAAATTTGTTATTCAAGTTCACTATCGGATGTTTCATATTGAAAATGGAATAAATACCGCCACTGGTTTGTGTATAGGGACACCCTAAATTACTCCAAAGAATTGCGTTCTATGAGAGGTATTTCTATAAACAATTTTAATAACTGTACTTTGTACAAAGCCTAATGAAATTGAGATATGTTATTTTTTTTCTTTTTCCATCTACTCGTTCTTCTTTTTAATAATTTCAAAGTTAAAATGAGGTATTTATTTAATATCTTTTGAACTAATTATTTGATTGAGCTAAAAATACGATGTTAGCTAGATTTTATTCTGATTACCAAGTGCAGCAATTTTCGTAACTGTCGGTTGAATCGTGTAGCTTTGTATAAGGAAATAAAACCATAATATATATATATATATATATGCTTGATTCAAGGTGGAATACTTTAAATTTCCACTGCGCTAAAATCGCTAACTTTAACTCTCAAGAGGTACCTTGGGCACTACTCCCCGTCAACGAAGAAACGATTCTACCTCTAACTAATTATTACACACTCAAATTATAACACTTCGAAGATCATTAAATCCGCTCTTAAATAACACTGCCGCAGTCTGTCTACACCGCCAACACAACACTATTCCCATTTTTCGCTATTCAAACACTTTGAAACAAAAAAATCTTCATCTTTTCAATTCTCTACCTCCACTAACTAATCGTATTCATACATCCTACTCAACGTGCGTAAATTTACTTTCCTTTTTGTTACTCCACGCCGATGTAAAATCATCCCAACTTCAATCTATTGTGTCATCGACTGTGCTGGGCCCAGCTTCGCGTTTTGAATCTCTGATCAATATTTTACTTTCACAACTGGCTATATCATTTTACCCTAACTCGACGCTCCAGCTACCTTACAAATGTAGTACATATGCTATATTAATAAATAATATAGTGTCTATTAATAAATAATATAGTCGAAATAGTGTCTATCTGCTTAGAGGTCTGCACGGGCCGAAATTTTGAGGTCCGGCCCGTTTATTTTTTTGAAATGTATGCCCTAGCCTGACCCGGACAAAGATAGATTAAATCAGGTCCGACCCGGTTAAAATAACTAAATAAATGCATTTCTATGCTTTTTTTTTTTTTTTTTTTTTTTTGTATTTACTTTTCAGAGAATTTTTTTAATCAAGCAATATAACATACACTAACAAAATACTGATTTTTTAAAAAACAATTACGCGTGAACAGAAATTCATTATTACAGACAGACAGAAGGCACATAGACAGATAGAGATTCAAACCGAGAATAATAGTATTTATGAAACAACATAGAAAAGTATTAAAAAGTGTTAATACTACTAAAAATATACTTTCATCCATTTCCTCTTATATCACGTAATGTATTTGAATCCTTCTGTGGGATCTTGGAAACAAAACATTAATGCTAATCCAAACATTTTTAATGAAAAAGATGTTTTTGCGTATCTGAAAAATGATGACAATTTCATTACATTTAATGCCCTAAAAAGTAATGAAAAGTGCTTTAAAATATCCTTCATAGTCCCTAGACTCTACAGACCAGGACATAAAGCCTTATAGACAATAACGTTTCTCATTTTGTTTTTCTTTGTTTGTTTGTGCGCAAACTAGTAGCGACATGCATACTATTTTGAATAGGCAACTTGAAATTGTGACTTTAAATAACATATACGAGTTTCAAGACACGCTAAAAATATTTGCGAAAAATCCGAGCGCGAACAGACAGACAATCAAGTTGAAATTATAAACATTTTTTTTAGCAAAATTTCATGTAATATACTAGTTTATAAATTTATGTAAAATAAACAATTGAAGAAATATTTTTATCATTCACTTCTTCGTTAATTAATGAGGAAAGTGGAAAAAATTTCCAGGCTGACACGGCCCAAAAAAGTTTAATCCAGGCCCAGTCTGGCTCGAGACAAAATTGAGAAATTCAGCCCGAACCCGGCCCAAGGACCGAACCGGGACGGGCTCGGGCCTCAGGACCAGGCCTATGCAGACCTCTACTGCGTAAGAAAATAAAATTACTCAACTTTCAAGCTTATCCTGACACCTTGAATCTAATTGTCTATGATATAAACAGAGGAAGGATATCTAATTCGTTTGTAGTTTTCTTTTGAGAGGACATTTATAATTTAATCATGATATATTATTATACATCTAATCGCCTAAGGCGACAACTAATTGACGATCCCTGAAAATTTCGACTGTAGCTAATTCCTGCTGGGTGACGCTTTCGGCTTTTTCTCCGGTATCAGTTTCAGATACCTAGATTAACCTGTTCGCTCACCATGCAAACGGCCCTGGAAATAACAATGTAACAATACTAAAATATAACAATAACTGAAATATAATAAGCGGTGTATGTAAAATTCGTTGTGGCTGCAGTGTCCTCCACGTTCCTAAAGTTTTACGTTTTGGGGTTACTGAAGCGGAAGGAGTGCATTCTATCACAGAGGTTCAAAATTGGCATATCTCCGGACCACCAATTGGAATGAATCCCAGACTGTCGCCAACTGCCTACTGCATAGCTATAGTACATTAAACTCGCACATCTTATCTCATCTGTATAGGAATATTAAGTATATCAAATTTTCTCGAAAACTAGTTAAATTTAATAAAATAAAATTCAAAATTTTAAATTAAAAAAAAATATATATAACGCTTTCTACAGATTAATATTTATTTATATTTTTTCTCGATTGCTTTTACATTATTATTTTTAATAATATATTCTAAACATATTTCGGTATTATGTTTTGTGGATTCATTTACAAGTTAATATATATATATATATAAAGATATTTTTGTATTTGAATGCTAAAAATTTGCAATAAATTTCAGAATATTTTACATAATATTTTTAAATATATATTAGGCGAGACGTAGCTAAGCCCCCAGAATAGCTTCAGGACCCCTATGCCCACCCTTCTCTCGCTTCGGTTTCTTTTTATATGCATTATATATTTTTCACAATCAATTTCTTAGCATGCTTTTCGCGAAAAAAAATTTAGAGTAAATTACTAAGATCAAAATAGATCAAAATATGAGGCAAAAATACATATGAAGAAGGCTTACCAATTCAAAACTTCTTGAAAAGCCGACGAAATGCGTGGAAATTTTCATAGTACATGTGTTGTTAAAAATATATTCCCATGACAGTTAACAGTTAATAATGTAAAAAAAAAACAAGAAAAATTGTATGTATACATTCCCTCCAATGAAGATCACAATTGTGACGGCATGTCTCCTGGCTACCCATTCAAGGGGGTCCGAGACCTTCACAAATTGCCTACTGTATCACTACAATTTGGCGTTATGCCTACTCAACCTTAACCTGGAAAAATATAAAGTTACGTAAAATCATTAAGTTCATCTTGCGTAGTGCACATATTTAAAGAATGTGTAGTATTGTATGCTATAACAACGTAATTTTAATGTATTGTAATTTTTTAATGATATCGAATTATTTCCTCATAACTTATCCCGCTTGTGTGTTACATAATTCTTAAATAAGAATAATAAAAAAAATCTACATTAGACTGCAAACGCAACAGGTTCTCCACTGCATAAGAATTAATTTAATAAAAGACTTCCTTAAGGACATCCTTAAAGATTATTGTCTCATATTTGTTTTTTGTTTTGTTTTTCCTTTTAGAAATAACGAATAATATTTACAGTTTTCATTATTATTATTATTATTTTATTTTTATGACTGTGATATTTTTATAAGTCTTAACTTTCCCGAGGTATTATCGAATTGCTTAAGAAATTACTTTCAGGTTCACCACAGAATATACTCTCTCTACTGAAAGTGGTATGTATCATTTTATATACATTTACAGAGATGCCTAAAAGAAATTAGGTATATTACAGTCTAAATTGGTAATTGTTTGATAATGGTACATAATTAATGTTAATGATGCTTTGATCATTATCTCAAGGGGACCGTGCCCTTAGCGACAGTGCTTTTAGCGTAAATCTATAAACCCATATCCTTAGCGTAAATGTTATATCCCCTCTGTGGTGGGCTTTTAGCCTGAGTGATTTAGCGTAAATATGTAATAAATTAATATATATATATATATATATACAGTACCCGCCGCTTAATAAAATCACATTCGTTTTGAGCGAAAGTGATTTTATTAAGCGGCTGATTTTTATATCCGGCGAATGTTCCTGCACTCAAGGAAAAGGTATTACATCCCTGAATTTGGAAAAAATTTCAAGAGGTAACGGATAGTGGAATTGATAAACAATATTAAATAATTGTTGATAGATAATTAATTAATTGTTTCTTCGATATAAGTAAATTAAACGCATTCCAAGTCACTATGCGCATTTCTTTGAGGAAAACTATCATTACTTTACCAAAACTTCACTCTTTTCTTATAA
This sequence comes from Salticus scenicus, assembly GCA_963930645.1. NCBI lineage: Eukaryota > Metazoa > Arthropoda > Arachnida > Araneae > Salticidae > Salticus > Salticus scenicus. Next base: position 297,794,040 of record OZ005655.1, on the reverse strand, counting down.
ATTTAAAATCTTTCCGTTTAAACCTCTTAATTTATAGTTATTTCAAAATAAGTATTAGGAATTGTCTTTCAATAATTCAAAATTAAAAAAATATTTATGATTTGCAGATCAAATCAAATTTGTAACTTATTACTGCGTTTTGAAAAATATGTTCCTTGAAATTGTTACGAAGATAAGTTATGGGGCGTGTTTAATTTGCTGCAAATGTAAAATTTTCGACAATGAGCGATAACGGAGGGATTTGTTGCGCTTTAATCTATTTTACCATGTTTTTATTAACTTCGATTCTTGTGTGTTTGTGTGTTTCTCAGGGACAAATCTTGCAATCGATTTTTAACTAACTTCCCGACTAGGTAGATATTTGAAATTTTCAGGACAGCTCACAACACGGTGACAATACATTTTTCTAATAATTTTAGTCAACTGCTTCAAGTTCCGCTGTCTTCGGCAGCGTTTATATGATTCGGCAGAAAATTTATTTAACTAACTTCCCGACTAGTTAGACATTTGAAACTTTCAGAGAAGTTCAGAATAAGGTTAAAATGCATATTTTTAATACCTTTAGCCAACTGTTTCGGGTTCCCGCTGCCTTCGGCAGCGTTATCAGTACACAGATTGCAATCGATTTCTTCCTAACTTTCCGACTAGCTAGACATTTGAAACTTTCAGGATAGCTCAAAACACGGTGACAATACATTTTTTAATACTTTTAGTCAACTGGTTCAGGTCCCCACTGCCTTCGGCAGCGTTTATATGATTCAACAGAAAATTTACTTAACTAACTTCCCGACTAGCTAGACATTGGAAACTTTCAGAATAGTTCAGAACATGGTGAAAATGCATTTTACCATGTTTTTATTAACTTCGATTCTTGTGTGTTTGTGTGTTTGTGTGTTTGTCAGGGACAAATCTTGCAATCGATTTTTAACTAACTTCCCGACTAGCTAGATATTTGAAATTTTCAGGACAGCTCACAACACGGTGACAATACATTTTTCTAATAATTTTAGTCAACTGCTTCAAGTTCCGCTGCCTTCGGCAGCGTTTATATTATTCGGCAGGAAATTTATTTAACTAACTTCCCGACTAGTTAGACATTTGAAACTTTCAGAGAAGTTCAGAATAAGGTTAAAATGCATATTTTTAATACCTTTAGCCAACTGTTTCGGGTTCCCGCTGCATTCGGCAGCGTTATCAGTACAAAGATTGCAATCGATTTCTTCCTAACTTTCCGACTAGCTAGACATTTGAAACTTTCAGGATAGCTCAAAACACGGTGACAATACATTTTTTTAAAAGTTTTAGTCAACTGGTTCAGGTCCCCACTGCCTTCGGCAGCGTTTATATGATTCAACAGAAAATTTACTTAACTAACTTCCCGACTAGCTAGACATTGGAAACTTTCAGAATAGTTCAGAACATGGTGAAAATGCATTTTTTAAATATTTTTAACCAACTACTCCGGGTTCCTGCTGCCTTCGGCAGCGTTACCAGTACAAAGCTTGTAATCGATTTTTCACTAACTTCTCGACTAGCTAGACATTTGAAAACTTCAGGAGAGCTCAGAATACAGTGACAATACATTTTTTTTATACTTTTAGTCAACTGATTCAGGTCCCTACTGCCTTCGGCAGCGTTTATATGATTCGAACGAAAATTTATTTAACAAACTTCCCGACTAGCTAGACATTTGAAACTTTCAGAATAGTTCAGAATACGGTTAAAATGCATTTTTTTAATACCTTTAGCCAAATGTTTCGGGTTCCTGCTGCCTTTGGCAGCGTTATCAGTACAAAGATTGCAATCGATTTTTCCCTAACTTCTCGACTAGTTAGACATTTGAAACTTTCAGGATAGCTCAGAATACAGCGACAATACATTTTTTTTAATAGTTTAGTCAACTGTTTCAGGTTCCTACTGCCTTCAGCAGCGTTTATATGATTCAACAGAAAATTTATTTAACTAACTTCCTGACTAGCTAGACATTTGAAACTTTCAGAATAGTTCAGAATACGGTGAAAATGCATTTTTTAAATATTTGTAACCAAATGTTTCGGGTTCCTGCTACCTTCGGCAGCGTTACCAGTACAAAGCTTACAATCGATTTTTCACTAACTTCCCAACTAGCTAGACATTTGAAACTTTTATAATAGCTCAAAACACGAGAGCAATGAATTTTTTTAAAAAATTATACAGTTGCTCTGGGTTCCCGCTGCCTTCGGTAGCGTTTATATGATTGAACAGAAAATTTAAAAACATGGTATATAAAAAGATCTTTTTATCTTGTAATTATTTTGTTTACATTTAGATTTTTCATTACATTTAAGTCTTTGTTTACACTTATATGCTTTGTTTATATTTAGGTTCTTCTATTACATTTAGTGGCTTTGTTTACATTTAAATCTATTTACATTTAGTATCTTTGTTGACATTTGGGTCTTTGTTTACATTCATGTCTGTTTAAATTTACAGCCTTTGTTTACATTTAGGGTCTTTTTTTGCACTTATAATCTTTGTTTATATTACGTGCCTTTGTTTACATCTAAAGACTTCATTTAATATTTCTGGTCTTTGTTTACATTTATTGTCTTTAGTCATATTTAGGTGTTTTTTTCTATTAAGGTGTTCATTTACATTTAGGTTTTTTTACAATAATAGTTTTTGTTTAGAATTAGGCCTTTGTTTACATTTAAAATCTTTGTTTAAATTTGTAGTATTTTTTTACATTTACGTCTTTATTTACACTTAGGGCTTTGTTTACACTTAGTGTCTTTGTTTACATTTAGGGTCTTTGTTTATATTTATTTTACCATGTTTTTATTAACCTCGATTCTTGTGTGTTTGTGTGTTTGTGTGTTTGTCAGGGACAAATCTTGCAATCGATTTTTAACTAACTTCCCGACTAGCTAGATATTTGAAATTTTCTTGACAGCTCACAACACGGTGACAATACATTTTTCTAATAATTTTAGTCAACTGCTTCAAGTTCCGCTGCCTTCGGCAGCGTTTATATGATGCGGCAGAAAATTTATTTAACTAACTTCCCGACTAGTTAGACATTTGAAACTTTCAGAGAAGTTCAGAATAAGGTTAAAATGCATATTTTTAATACCTTTAGCCAACTGTTTCGGGTTTCCGCTGCCTTCGGCAGCGTTATCAGTACAAAGATTGCAATCAATTTCTTCCTAACTTTCCGACTAGCTAGACATTTGAAACTTTCAGGATAGCTCAAAACACGGTGACAATACATTTTTTTAATACTTTTAGTCAACTGGTTCAGGTCCCCACTGCCTTCGGCAGCGTTTATATGATTCAACAGAAAATTTACTTAACTAACTTCCCGACTAGCTAGACATTGGAAACTTTCAGAATAGTTCAGAACATGGTGAAAATGCATTTTTTAAATATTTTTAACCAACTACTCCGGGTTCCTGCTGCCTTCGGCAGCGTTACCAGTACAAAGCTTGTAATCGATTTTTCACTAACTTCTCGACTAGCTAGACATTTGAAAACTTCAGGAGAGCTCAGAATACAGTGACAATACATTTTTTTTATACTTTTAGTCAACTGATTCAGGTCCCTACTGCCTTCGGCAGCGTTTATATGATTCGAACGAAAATTTACTTAACTAACTTCCCGACTAGCTAGACATTGGAAACTTTCAGAATAGTTCAGAACATGGTGAAAATGCATTTTTTAAATATTTTTAACCAACTACTCCGGGTTCCTGCTGCCTTCGGCAGCGTTACCAGTACAAAGCTTGTAATCGATTTTTCACTAACTTCTCGACTAGCTAGACATTTGAAAACTTCAGGATAGCTCAGAATACAGCGACAATACATTTTTTAAAATAGTTTTAGTCAACTGTTTCAGGTCCCTACTGCCTTCAGCAGCGTTTATATGATTCAACAGAAAATTTATTTAACTAACTTCCTGACTAGCTAGACATTTGAAACTTTCAGAATAGTTCAGAATACGGTGAAAATGCATTTTTTAAATATTTGTAACCAAATGTTTCGGGTTTATTAACTTCGATTCTTGTGTGTTTGTGTGTTTGTCAGGGACAAATCTTGCAATCGATTTTTAACTAACTTCCCGACTAGCTAGATATTTGAAATTTTCAGGACAGCTCACAACACGGTGACAATACATTTTTCTAATAATTTTAGTCAACTGCTTCAAGTTCCGCTGCCTTCGGCAGCGTTTATATGATTCGGCAGAAAATTTATTTAACTAACTTCCCGACTAGTTAGACATTTGAAACTTTCAGAGAAGTTCAGAATAAGGTTAAAATGCATATTTTTAATACCTTTAGCCAACTGTTTCGGGTTCCCGCTGCATTCGGCAGCGTTATCAGTACAAAGATTGCAATCGATTTCTTCCTAACTTTCCGACTAGCTAGACATTTGAAACTTTCAGGATAGCTCAAAACACGGTGACAATACATTTTTTTAATACTTTTAGTCAACTGGTTCAGGTCCCCACTGCCTTCGGCAGCGTTTATATGATTCAACAGAAAATTTACTTAACTAACTTCCCGACTAGCTAGACATTGGAAACTTTCAGAATAGTTCAGAACATGGTGAAAATGCATTTTTTAAATATTTTTAACCAACTACTCCGGGTTCCTGCTGCCTTCGGCAGCGTTACCAGTACAAAGCTTGTAATCGATTTCTCACTAACTTCTCGACTAGCTAGACATTTGAAAACTTCAGGAGAGCTCAGAATACAGTGACAATACATTTTTTTTATACTTTTAGTCAACTGATTCAGGTCCCTACTGCCTTCGGCAGCGTTTATATGATTCGAACGAAAATTTATTTAACAAACTTCCCGACTAGCTAGACATTTGAAACTTTCAGAATAGTTCAGAATACGGTTAAAATGCATTTTTTTAATACCTTTAGCCAAATGTTTCGGGTTCCTGCTGCCTTTGGCAGCGTTATCAGTACAAAGATTGCAATCGATTTTTCCCTAACTTCTCGACTAGTTAGACATTTGAAACTTTCAGGATAGCTCAGAATACAGCGACAATACATTTTTTTTAATAGTTTTAGTCAACTGTTTCAGGTCCCTACTGCCTTCAGCAGCGTTTATATGATTCAACCGAAAATTTATTTAACTAACTTCCTGACTAGCTAGACATTTGAAACTTTCAGAATAGTTCAGAATACGGTGAAAATGCATTTTTTAAATATTTGTAACCAAATGTTTCGGGTTCCTGCTACCTTCGGCAGCGTTACCAGTACAAAGCTTACAATCGATTTTTCACTAACTTCCCAACTAGCTAGACATTTGAAACTTTTATAATAGCTCAAAACACGAGAGCAATGAATTTTTTTAAAAAAATTATACAGTTGCTCTGGGTTCCCGCTGCCTTCGGTAGCGTTTATATGATTGAACAGAACATTTAAAAACATGGTATATAAAAAGATCTTTTTATCTTGTAATTATTTTCCTTTCAAAAAGAAAAAAGAAAAATCACATTATAAATAAAAAATTTTAGTGCGCATAAATGATATTTTTGGCTATTGAGGAAATTGTTTTTTAGTTTTATTAACCGGCGATGCTGATTTTATTAAGCGGCGGTTTTAACGGTAGTTTGTATTGATTTGATTTCGGTCCTGGCAATTTGATCAGATTAAGCGACTGATTTTATTAACCAGTGAATTTAATAAGCGGCGGTTACTGTATATATATAATGAACTTTTCAACTTCCCTTCACATTATATCCAGACTTACGGCTGGCTATTTAGTTTCAGTCGTAAATTAATAGCAGCAGATAAAATTGTTTATGTTAAGTTTGTCATTCTCTATTTAAAAAATAAAATAAAATAACTAGTATGTTGTGGCCACCACAAGACTTTCTTCTATATTTTCCTATATACATATTCAATCAGTAACAATATTAAAAAAAAAAAAAAAATTACGATTTTTTTCTTTCTTTTTTTTTTTTTTTTTTTTTTTTTTTTTTTTGGTTAAAAGTAATACATATTTAACCAGTAACAATATTTAAAAAAAAAAAAAAAAAAAAAAAAAAAAAAAATACGATTTTTTTTCTAAGTTTTTTTTTGTTAAAAGTAAAAAAAATCGATAACTTTGTTTTAAATTATCACAGATTTATAGTTCAACCATTCGTTTTAAAGGTATTGATGAGACCTTTCGAAAGATACCCATCTTGAAAATTTACTCCCCTCGAGGGGGGACTTCCCCCCCAGGGGGGGTGGCGTGGCTCCTACACGTACAAAAAATTTTTCCCAGTTGACTATCTCTATTATAAATATTTATTGTAAATTTCATAATGATTACTAAAAAATAATTCTCTTTAAGCACATTTATACAAAATTTTGTCCTATATCACCATGTTAAAAATTTAGAAAAAGCGGGATGGCAACGCAACCTGTACGACAATTTTTACCAAAAGTTGATAGGCACTAATTTATGTCAAGGTGCAACTACATACCAATTTGTATGAAATTCTGTGCAGTAGTTCCTGAGATACAGTTGCCACAAAATTTTGTCACACACACACAGACAGACAGACAGACAGACAGACAGACATTTTCTAAAAATAGTCAAATCGTATTCTACAGCTCTCAAAACGTGTAAATCCATCAAAAACCCGAGGTCGAAAATTTTTACGAATCCAATACTTTCTCTATATTACATATAGAAGAAAGTAAAAAGATAATATATATATATATATATATATATATGAGAAATTCTAACTTCTAAACTTTTATTAAATTATTTATTTTAATTTATAATTGTTGCCAAAAAAATTAAACTTTAAATTTTACATCTACTTTTTATGATAGCATGCGATCATGTTTTATATAAAATTTAAATCATTTAAATTCTTTTTTTTTTTACTTATTTTTATTTCATACTCCTCGCGCACTTTTTATCTCCTGATTCAAAATTATTAAAAAAAAAAAAAAAAAACTTTTTCGATATCGTTTGTAACGATACTGTATAAATTTTCTTTTCTTTTTCTTAAAAAAAAAAAAAAAAAAAAGATTTTGATGAAATTCTGGCAAAAGCAGAATTTAGTTTAGGACGGAGGACTATTAGTTTTTTTTTTCTTCCCAATTATAACATCGCTTTCAAATTATTCAATTATATTTCCGATAAATTTTAGATTTCGATAAATGTCCAACTATCGAAAAATGATTTCGACAAATGTCCAACTATCGAAATCGACAACGCAAAAATCCCAGATTGAGACTAATAGGCCCTCAGTCCTAAAAAGTACTATAAACAACATTGCGTACTTAAATTTACGCTTACTTGAGCATTTAACACGAAATGAATTACAATTCCAGCCATTTCCAAGTATAGCCCGAATAAATCGAAATACTTTGTGTAGCCCTGTAAACAAATGATGAATTTCCATACCACAATCTATATAAAACATGCTTTTATGCGTATAAAGTTTTGTTCATTCCGTTTTGTTTCAGTCAGCCTATAGATATCACAATGTAATTACCAGAAATTCTCTTATAGACATAATATATTTGAATTCTCTTTGAATGTCCCTGTATACGAACCATTTGCTTGATCTCAACTGCGATGACTTTGCCCATATACATTTCATAATTGTAGAGAAATTCTAGGATCATCCAACCATTGTTCACAGAAATAGTCGTAAAATTTGGATAATTATTATTTACGCTAAGGGCACGGCTTCTTCTATCCTTCCTTCATTAATTCCAGCCCCTTACGCTAGGTGCACGCTAAGTAATAAGAGCACTTGAATTTTTTATAAAACACTTGAAACAGCGAGTATTTATAAACCCATGCGCAAAGGCAGCAAAAGGAAATATAAAACCAAAATAAATAACTTAACTTATGATAAATGAAAGTTAATCCCAAAACACACGAGGGCCCTCTTCAGAGGAGCCCCCCTGAAAGGATGTAGTGTAGGCATTGAAAAACATTTTCTGCCCCAACTTCTCGAAAATGAAAGCACAAAAACTGGACAGTAGTTGAATACAAAATAATAAATGCATGCATAAAAATAGATAATACATTAAATTTTTAAATAAAAGAAAAAGCTTAAAAAAAAATAATAATACCCCTCCCCCCTCTTTCTTCGACATACATACCAAAAAGAGCGAACCCTCTCCGGCTGGTAGGGTCCTTACAAGTGGTTCAATCTTGACTGAAACGCAGGAGAAAACAAACTTCAAACTATATTAGTGCGATTTTACATATTCAAGTATTTACAAAGTAAAAAAACGCGGGTAACAGTTAATGTTAAACTATTTTTTAATTTCTCAAGAGCCCTACTCACACATTTTTTTTTTTTTAATTATTACCAAAATCGCATTTACTCTGTTAATTTGCGTAAAAATTATATTTTTTAGCGTTTTAAAACTGATGCAAGAAAACCAGTTCATTATAATGAAAACTTTAAAATTAAAATCCTGTCTTTTGTATACATTCCAATTAATCATTTTTCATTAAACTTTTTCATTTTTAAATTCAGAAAAGAAATATTATTATAAATATCTATAGGGTTTAAAATAAGATCAAATGGAATAAATTATTTATCCCTACAGTTATAATTGCCACTTAAGGCATTATGACTATTTTTTGTGTCTTTTCACAGTTATTTTACAATTTCTTTTTTCCCCCTCCCATGAATCTTAATTTTATGATGTGGTTTTTTTTTTTTTTTTTTTTTTTTTTTTTTTAAGTGTGTAACTTTTAGTTGTTCATATTATATTTTAAATTCTTAATATTTCTAAAAATTTAATTCCATACATGTATCAAGACACAGCAAACGACCATGCCTGACGCGCAGTTCGAACAGTGTTGCCAGATTTGGGGACTTTTTTATTCAACATTCACCATTAAATTTTTATTGCAATAGTTGCCTAATCACATCGAAGATTATTCGTCTATTATGTATGTCAAATTTTACTTCTCAAAATTATTGGTAGTAGTTGAATAAAAAAGTCCCCAAGTCTGGCAACACTGAGTTCGAATCAGTGTTGCCCTGGCGACATCTTTTGTTCGATATCTGCCACTAAATTCTAATTGTAACAGTTGCCTAATCCTTTCGAAGATTAATCGTCTATTAGGTATATCAAATATCACTTCTCAAAATTGTTGGGTGATAGTTAAATAAAAAAAGTCCCCAATCTCAGTGGCGGATCCAGAACTTGACTTTTGGGGGGGGGGGGGGGGGGCTAAGATTTTTCAAAGTGTTATTCTAGACCAAAAAAAAAATTTACAATTGCAATATTCAATTGTGAATGTCAGAGTTTGGGGGGGGGGGCTTCAGCCCCCTAGCCCCCCCCTTAAATCCGCCACTGCCCAATCTGGCAACACTGGTTCGAATCCAGGATCTGGGTTACAGAACTCAGCTCCCTGTCAAGGCCTCCGAGGCAAGTCGAGACGATTAATGTATTAAGTTTGATTGCTGGAGTTGACGTCATTTTTTTTTCTTAGTGTTTTATAAAAGTAATAGTATGCTAACGGATGCATTTTCATTTCAGATACTTTGTGTAAAAGAAAAATGAGTGAAGAGGAAGTTCATATTCGACTTGAAAAACCGAAAACCTTAACGATCGAAAACAAAGTTTTCAAATCTGCTCATGACTGGTCGTTAACAGAAAAAGATCTAGAAAAGGCTGCTCGTGAATTAGGCGAGACCGAAGAGAAAAAGAAGGAATGTCTTCGGAAACTTAAGAATAAACTTTTAAGTAAGTCATTTTATAAAAACAAAATGCAATGAAAGTTTAAGAATATATCCATTTATTATTTTAGAAAAATCGAATTTTGTTGAAGCTTTTGTATGTTGGGGGCCTCGCAAAATATTTTTCTATATCGTTCTATATAAACGCGCCACTTACCGATTAACATGTGATCAACATAACTTCTCATAATAAAGATTTTGACCTTGCAGTTTGGTCCAGTTTTAACGAATAGATGCTGAAACAAATCCATAGTGAAAGGTCACAGAACGTGTAAAACACACTATCTACCAAATAAGTATTTGGATTACGAATTTAGACGTTTTGTCTGTCAAATATCTAGAAAAGTTCTTTAGGAATCATCTTGAAACTTTGGTAGGGTAAAGAACATGTTATGCATCATGTATTTCAACAAAAATTTTGGCCTGAAGAGGAAAAAGGAACTAGTAAAAAATTAAAGAAAAGTCAAAATGTTTTGCATCGCACTGTAAAAAATAATTCTTGGAACGCGTTTTGGCTGTAGCGTGTCAATATGAGGATTCTTATAATTATTTGAATAAATTTTTATGAGGCTACCATATATATTCATGGAAATATAATGGTTCATTTAAAAAATGCAAATAAAAGCCACTTTTTAACACGTTGAGCGCCACACGAATTCTTAAAATCCATTAAAATTCGATGATGATTCCTCCTTTAATAAATAAAAATTAAGCAAATTGTTAATAAATTTTCAATAATTACTTAAAACAATGTAATATTTTTAGTTTTATATCCTATTCTATACTGTCAACCACCGACTGTTGACGCGGCTTTATATATCATATTTAACACTGTCAGTCACCGATGGCTGACATCGCGCTCAACGAGTTAATTTTTTTTATTGGTACTGCTTTTACTTTCAAGGTAAAACTTTCACTGAAATGTTTGAAATATAACATGTTCTGCACACTCCTAAAATTTCAAGATGATTCCTTCGGCACTTTTAGAGATATATGACAAAATGTCTAGAATCTAGAATGGCTGACATGGCGCTCAACGTGTTAATTACAACTCGCAGGGTATTAAACCCAGTGCAAAGCTATTTTCAGGAAATTCGGCAATACTGCATTAAACATAACATACTGCAGTCAGAATGCAAAAATGTTAAATATCTTACGAAATACGAGCATTTTTATTAAATAATTTTTAACTACGCATGCGCTAGCTTTAAAAAAAATTTTCATTTCTATAATTTAATAGCCAAAAATATGGAGTAACTTATATGAAACCTCCCAAACAAAGATCGTGTAAATTCAAAAAGTTATGAGAAACAGAATGAACAAAATTTCAGTTCTCTAAAAACAAAAGCTAAAGTCTAATGGCCAAATTCACCATCAACTTCAACTCCAGGTTCGACGCAAAAACTTGAAAAGCGTCTAAAGGCAGGTTACAGCTATCTATCAAAATTTGGCATGCTGTTCCTGCCATCTAGCGTCGATGATTTCATATAATCTTTGATTGGTTTCTTTCACCTAAAAAGTCTGAAAATAACTATACCGCTAGATGACAGCAACAACACGGCAAAATTTTATTGGTGAATAACAGCCTGAAGGGTTTTACTCGCATTTTTATATTGATTCAATCAATGCCCAATGGTAACACAGTATTCGTTGATTGTATATAAACATTGATAAAACCATATAATCACCTTCCTTTTCTTTTGAGAAGAGCTGAAATTCTGTCCATTCTATCTCTCATAACTTTTTGAATTTACGCAATATTTGATTGGGGTTTTCATATAAATTGCTCAATACCTTTGTCTATTAAATTAGGCAAATGGAATTTTTTAAAAGTATAAATGTTCATATTTAGTAAGATATTTAACATTTTTGCACTCTGATTGTAATATGTTAAGTATAATGTAGTATGTCAAACCTAAAAATGGCTTTGCATTTTGTCTAATACCCTACGTGTTATAATAATATTAAAAAAAAATTGAATTTCCTTTTTTTTTTTTAAACCCGTTATATCTCCTCCATGAATATATCCCTTCCGTGCAGGATCAAAATTGTGATGGCATGTCTCTGGACTACCTCTAGGGTGAGTCCCAGACCGTCGCCAATTGCCCATCGTGCAGCACTAATGTGACGTAAAACCCAACCAACCAACCAAGCAACCAACCTCCATGAATATTCCAACCTCCATGGTAACTTCATACAAATTTATACATTTAATGAGAAAATTCTTCTTAATCACATGCTACAGCCAAAATACATTTCAAGCATCACATTTTACAGGGTGATGCAAAACAGTTTTTTTTTTTTTTACTGGTCCCTTTTTCTTCTTCAGGACACAACTTTTGCTAAAATATATGAGGTATAACATGTTCTTTACACTACCAAAGTTTCAAGATGTGAATCCTAAAGAACTTTTCGTAGATATTTGACGAAACATCTAAATTCGAAAGTGTCCAAATACTTATTACAAGATAGTGTAGAAGCGTCACTTCTCAGTCGATATGCACCAAAATTGAATCAACATTCTTTTTCCTAACGGCTATCTCACATACTTCATTTGGTGCACTTATACGCTATAGAAGCCTTCCTGTAAATGTGAAAAAATGCGACATAGCAGTGGCACCTGTCAGTCAATATGCACCGAAATTCAATCAGCATAGTTTTTCATAATAGAACTCATACTTGTTAGGTTTTGTGCAGTTATATGATGTGGAAACTTATGTATAGACTTCCCATAAACAGAGATATTGCAGCGTAGCAGTGCCACTGTTGGGCGATATTCACAACAATTTGATAGATATCATTTTATATTAAAGTGCCATTAAGTATTAATTTGTACGGAATTCTTTGTGTTAAATCTTGATCTAGAGATGCCGCAAAATTTTTCTCACACTCACAGAAACAGACCTACATGCATCATTCAAAACCGGCCAAAACACGTTCATGACATCGTATAACATATAAAACCGTCAAAACTCGGAAAAAGTTTACTAGACCTATATTTTTCTATTGAATATAGAAGAATGTAATAAAATTACATATACAATTCCTGTTTTAAATGTATGTTCATTAATATAACGTCATATAAATGTAAACAGTACATTCCATAATTTGCAATTATGCGTAATTTTTCAGAATTCTGATTTTGCGTTTTTTTTTTTTTTTTTTTTAATTTAAGAAAAACGCCGAGTTTCTTAATGGTAATTAAAGACAAATTGTGCTAAAATAACGTGCTAATATGCGTAGCGAAAAAATTTCATAAGTATTTGGTTTGTGTGGAAGAGAAAAGAAAAGGAAAATTTTGATTTTTATATTCTGGCTGTATGCATCCAAAAATTTAATAAGCTGATCAATATATTCTAATAAAATTCCTACAGTCGACAGCAAAATTATTGAAGCGCTAGCAATAATTCGTATTTAAAAGATGTGCACCTAATACTGTTTTATTAATATCTGTCGAGTCATAGTCAGGATCTTAATCTTTATGCTGTTTATAAAAAAGTCAATTGATGATAAAAATAATTATAAGATAAAAAAACTTTTTATAAACCATGTTTCTAAATTTTCTGTTGAATCATAGCTATAGAACTAACTACATTAGCGCTTTATCAATGCGTATTGTTGCGAAATTGTAAATAATTGTATTTATTTTTGTATAAATTCTTTCAAAGAGACTTAGTAAGTTGACAAAATAGCAGGTAATGGATTTGGCGCCAAATTTGGCGACTTTTTGCCCTTGGCGACTTTTGGCGAGAAAATCCTTATTATCGATATTCCAAAGCTGGACGTTCTAATGTGATTGGTTAAAGAGTTACGGGAAATTTGAATTTAAAAAATAATTGGTTTTAAAAGTAAAATATTAATCCTTTCCTAACAACATATATTTGCATCATGAACTACATTAGCACTTTATCAATGTGTAGAAAATCTTTAAAATGATAATGACGTCCATTTTTGCCAGATGCATAATTTAACTTTTTACAATTTTTTAACGCTCATGTTTAATTAAATGTATTTATTTTTATGTCGAAAGAAAATGAACTCGTAATTTTTTTTTGGCAACAATTAAATTATAGCTAATATTATAACTCTCCAGGAAGCTCCTCTTTTTCTCATTTCACAATGACTTTTTCCGCTGTAAACACGTATTCTTGCCTTTTTGCTAAAAAAAATTGTCGTAAACCCTTGAAGTCTATTGTTTCCTGCTATTCCATTGCGTTGCTGACAACATTCCTGTGTTTAATGAGCCCATTTAGGCATTTCTCCTGACATTACCCTGACAGCGCCGTCTACAGGAACATGTTGGAACTACTTTTTTCCTCCCCCAAACAAAATTTCATTGCCTCACGATGCGCAACCTGCTCCATACAGACACAGCAAACGAACTATAGGCTCTGAATGGCTATGGTACGCAAATAATATAGTGGATGATTGTGCAATAGATTCGAATTACCCTCAACGACATATATCTTTGACATTATTGCCTGCACGCAACGGTATTGTTGTCCTTTATTGACGTGCCACAGCCTTCTTCCATAACACTCATGTTAACTTCCAGCATCGCACATGATATGACATAGATAGATCTATGCTCCAAAAATATGGACTCTCACAAAAATGATGAATCAAAGACTGCAGAAAGCATAGAGAAATACAGAAAGATTTATGCTATTCACAGGCCTCGCAGCGTTCCTAAAAATTTACTCGCGTTTTATTATACTGCCACCACCATTGTTAAAAACTTTTTTCTTCAAGGTTTTAATGTTAAAGTATTCGGTATATAAGAGTTCATTTAAAATAGTGGTGACAGTGTAGCAAAATGATTCCTAAAATTCTTAAAATTGTAGGAACGCTGCGATGCCTGTATTCATAATAAGACAAAAAAAAAAAAAAAAAAAAAAATCAAGAATTAGACAAAAGTTAATGATTATAAAAAACACCACAGAACTGGCGTTTAAAAGTAACAAGTACAAAACTTTGAATAAACTCCATAAATTGCAAGAACTCACAACAGTTGTTTCGGGTTGACAGAAGATATGTCTCTTCGTCAGGCGAACAAATTAAGCACGAGTGCTACAAACAAAACAAGTACGTTGCCGCTTTGTTTGCAGCACTCTTGCCTACTTTGTTCGCCTGACGAAACGTCGTGTCTTCCTTCGACCTATGGTGTTTTTATTTATTTAGTTTAATTTAATTCAATTTATTTATTTATTTCTCGCTCTGTATTTACTGCGGTTGTCTTCTAGTCGTTTGATAGCTCTAAAATATTGAAAGTTTTGTACTTATTAAAAGTTAATTATGTTACATTTAGAATTTAGCGGTGTACACAAAAATAAACCAAATATATTGCACAAAAGTAGGACAACAGATAGATTATTACAAACACTCTAGTTCAATATTTCAGAGCTATCAAACGACCTAGACGACAATCACAGTTAATACGGAGCAATAAATATATATAAAAAATAAATAAGAAAATAAATAAATAAATAAATAAAGTAAAAAATAAATGGTTGTAATTTGATGACAATAGCATGAAATAGGGAATAATTTAAAATTTTAGGAATACCTGCATTCATCAATTAATCGAAAATAGACACATTTTCGTTTAATTAAGATTTTCCGTGTATCATTAATTTAAACGATGGAATATTTTCCTCGTGCTCTTTTCTTTTTTCCACATAAAGCTACATAGAGAACGAAATTCACATTACAGTCTAAATTTTTTATGTATGTCGCCTTAATTATCAAGTGTTTGCATACAAAGTAGCATTGTATATATTATAAGCAGATTATAGTGTACGTATTTTTCTGTAATTACAGGTGAAGAAAATGTCAGATATAGACTCGATGATTTTTATTTGCTGCGTTTCCTCAGAGTTCGAAAGTACAATGTGGACAAAGCTTATCAAAACATGAAACTGTTTTACGAAATAAGAAAAAAACATTACGATCTAATGGTCATACCACCGTTGCTGGAACTACAACCGATTCAGCAGATGAACTTTGTTACTCTCTTACCATACATGGATGAAGAAGGAAGGGTTATATTTTTAGTCAACTTAAGTAAAAAACAATTTTGTTTAAATTTCATAATTATCATTCTTTTCTTTTTTTTTTTTTAGATGATATACACTGATGGAAAAAAAAATCCCAACACCAAGAAAAAATTATTGTACAGTAATGAAATTTCAGCAATACATTTGTCTAGGTAACATATTTAATTGATTAAAGTTTCAAGATCACAGGTAGAGCCATTGGCGAGAAGAGCCATTTCAAATGTGAAATGTTGGTACATTAGTAACCGGTGTAACCGCCAGAATTTTGAATGCAAGCGTGCAAACGTGCATGCATTGTGTCGTACAGGTGTCGGATATCAGTTTGTGGGATGGAGTTCCATGCCTGTTGCACTTGGGCGGTCAATGCAGGGACGGTTAATGCTGGTTGTGGATGACGCTGGAGTTGTCGTCCAATGATGTCCCATACGTGCTCGATTGGTGAAAGATCTGGTGATCTAGCAGGCCAAGGTAACATGTCGACACTCTGTAGAGCATGTTGGGTTACAACAGCGGTATGAGGGCGAGCGTTATCCTGTTGGAAAACACCCCCTTGAATGCTGTTCATGAATGGCAGCACAACAGGTTGCATCACTAGACTGACGTACAAATTTGCAGTCAGGGTGCGTGGGATAACCACGAGAGTGCTCCTGCTGTCATACGAAATTGCTCCCCAAACCATAACTCCAGGAGTAGGCCCTGTGTGTCTAGGCCGCAGACAGGTCGCTAGCAGGCGTTCACCTGGCCTCCTTCTAACCAACACACGGCTATCACTGCGATCAAGGCAGAACCGGCTTTCATCAGAAAACACAACAGATCTCCACTCCGTCCTCCAATGAGCTCTAGCTTGACACCACTCACGTCGCAAACGGCAGTGGTTTGGAGTCAGTGGAATGCACGCTACAGGGCGTCTGGCTCGGAGCTGTCCTTGAAGTAACCGATTTGTAACAGTTCGTTGTGTCACTGTGGTGCCAACTGCAGCTCGAATTTCAGCTGCAGACGCAGTACGATTAGCCACAGCCATACGCCGAACACGGCGGTCTTCCCTCTCAGTAGTGCCACGTGGCCGCCCGGAACCCGGTCTTCTTGAGGCAGTACCTTCCCTTGACCACTGCTGCCAACACTCATGCACAGTGGATACATTCCTGCCAAGTCTTTCTGCAATATCGCGGAAAGAAAACCCACCTTCTCGTAGCCCTACTACACGACCTCGTTCAAACTCAGTGAGCTGTTGATAATAGCTTCTTCGTCTTCTTAGAGGCATCCTTGACTAACATTAACCCACTACGTCAAATCTCAACTGTAAATAACGATCACGAACCTTACAGCGCTTGTTTAAAGCAAACCTCATGTGCATGTTCATAGTGTCGCTACTAGCGCCACACTTATGCGCGTAGCTCGAAATTTGAATCGACGTCATCTTTCAGATGTATAAACACGCCTACCAAATTTCGTTTATCTAGCACAGCTCCTTCCTGGTGTTGGGATTTTTTTTTCCATCAGTGTATATATATATATATATATATTTTTTTTTTTTTCAAACGTGCTACATTTCCTTCCTTAAAATAATAATAATAATAATAATTTATCTGATCTTTTGCTAAAATAATTTTATGTTTAGTGGAGTTTATTTATGCAACAAAGCCCGCAAAATAGCCTTTTCCTTTGAAGTAAAAAAAAATATAGATATTTGTTTTCATTTGAATAATAAAATTGAAATAAAACTTTAACAAAAATTTAACGGGCACGTACAAAAATATTCTGGTAAAACTGACGTCATTATTTTATTTAAATTTAAGCTGCTTTTGCTTATCACCTGTTAGTATATTCCTAAGAAATTAAAAATCCTGTTGTATTTTGTTACCATTTCTACATCTTTCTTCAAACATTATCATGGTTCTCCCTAAAAGAAATTTGGTTACCACTATTTTTATATAATAATTTTAGACTGGACTAATCATTAATATCCGCTCCTATATATTAAAGAAAAATTACCGTATAACATATGTCTATACAGGGTGTTCCAAAAGTCCCACACATCCCTCCTAACTCGAAAATGAGTCGGAACTGTGAAAAATGGCGGAATATGCATTCAATGTATTCGAGAAGGACCTCTTTTGATGAAAAAAGTTTGGGTCCGGGGTGGCTAGGGGGGCCAACTTTAAAATTTCAAATGCAAAAGTATATCTTGTGATACATACCTGGAAACGTCTCATCAAAACAATGAATTTGATATAAATAGTTTCGCCTTACGATGATTATTAAAGAAGATACATGAATTTTTAGACTATTGAAATGTGGATTTTATACTTATGTATTCCCTTTAACAATCATTGCAGGTGAAAACTATTTGTATCAAATTCCTTGTCTTGAAGAGACTTTCCAGGGATGTATCACAAGACATACTTTGCCCAAAAATGTTCGGGCCCGGGCAAGAAGGTGGTAGGAGTGACGCTAGGGAGGGCAACTTTAAAATTTCAAACAGGAAAGTATCTCATGTGATGCATCCCTGGAAACGTCTCTTCAAGACAATAAATTTGATATAAATAGTTTTGTACTGCAATGATTATTAAAAGGGATACATAAATATAAAATCCACATTTCAAAAGTCTAAAAATTCTAAAATCTCCTCTAATAATCATCGTAGAGCGAAACTATTTATATCAAATTCATTGTCTTGAAGAGACGTTTCCAGTCATATATCACAAGACATACCTTCCCATTTGAAATTTTAAAGTTGCCCTTCCTAGCGGCTGCCCAAGCCCCCCGGCCCCAAACTTTTTTCACCAAAAGAGGTTCCTCTCGAATTCATTGAACACATGTTTCGCCTTTTTTTCTAATTCCGACTCATTTTCGAGTTAGGAGGGGGAAGGGGACTTTTGGAACACTCTGTATATATATATATATATATATATATATATATATAAACATATATAAATTATAGTAATCGTAATGTAATTTAACCTTAATATTTAGCAATTAATAGAAACAAAACAATACCAACACAACAAAAATAGAACTGATTGCAACATATAGGTTAGACTGACACAAAAATGTTGCGATACAGATTAAGAACCAATAAGAAACAAAAACAATTTGAATTACTTACGCCGACATGAATAATAGTAATAATGAACTAGTATGTTGTGGCCACCACAAGACTTTCTTCTATATTTTCCTATACATAATCAATCAGTAACAATATTAAAAAAAAAAAAATATATATATATATATATATATATATATATATACGAATTTTTCTTTCTTTTTTTTTTTTTTTGTTAAAAGTAAAAAAAATCGATAACTTTGTTTTAAATTATCACAGATTTATAGTTCAACCATTCGTTTCAAAAGTATTGACGAGATCTTTCGAATGATACCCACTTTCAAAATTTACCCCCTCCATGCACAAAATTTTTTTCTTAGTTACATACTACTATTATCAATAATTCATATTAATTTTACAATCTCAAGTGTAAAATAACTCTTATTATGCACATTTATACGAATTTTTGTCCTATACTGCCATGTTAAAAATTTAGATAAAATGCTATCACAGCGCCACCTGTTGAGCTATTGATCCCCAAATATAATCAGCACCAGTTTATGTCGGGGACCAACTAAATACCAAGTTTGGTAAAATTTCGTTTAAAAAAAAAATACGATTTTTTTTCTAAGTTTTTTTTCGTTAAAAGTAAAAAAAATCAATAACTTTGTTTTAAATTATCAGAGATTTATGGTTCAACCATTCGTTTTAAAGGTATTGACGAGACCTTTCGAAAGATACATTGAAACTTTGCCCCCCCCCGGGGGGGTACTTTCCACTGTTGGAGGGGAACCGATGCCCCCACATGCACAAAAATTTTTCCCAGTTAACTATTACTATTTTCAACGTGACCTTTCGAAAGATACCCATCTTGAAAATTTACTTCCCCGGGGGGGGGGGGGGGGGGGGGGGAACCGATGCCCCCACATGCACAAAATTTTTTCCTAGTTAACTACTACTATTATCAATAATTCATATTAATTTTACAATCACAAGTTTAAAATAACTCTCATTATGCCCATTTATACGGAATTTTGTCCTATGCTGCCATGTTAAAAATTTGCATAAAATGCTATCACAGCGCCAACTGTTGAGCTATTGATCCCAAAATCTAATCAGACCCTTTCCATGTCAGGGTCCAACTATACACCAAGTTTGGTTCAATTTCATTCATTGGTTCGTGAGATACGGTGAAAAATACGAAATTTTGCCATCACAGCGCCACCTGCTGGACGATTGATCCCCAAATCTACTCAGCACCATACCCCGTCAGTTCCAACTATGTACCAAGTTTGGTTGAATTTCATTCATTGGTTCGTGAGATACGGTGAAAAATATGAAAATTTGCCCTATACTGCTATGTTAAAAATTTACATAAAATGCGATCACAGCGCCACCTGCTGGGCTATTGATCCCCAAATCTAATCAGCACAATGCCCCGCCAGGGTCCAACTATATACCAAGTTTGGTTGAATTTCATTCATTGGTTCGTGAGATACGGTGAAAGAACGAAACCACAGACAGACACGCAGACAGACAGACAGACAGACATTTTCTAAAAACTATCAATTCGTGTTCAGGACATCCCAAAACGTGTAGATCCGTCAAAAAACGGAGGTCAAAAATTTTCGCGAATCCAATACTTTCTCTATATTACATATAGAAGAAAGTATAAAAAAAGGACTCTTAAACTTAATGACCGAGAAAGTAAATAAAAGACCACAGAAATAATAATTGAATAAAAATGCTTAAAATTTGAAGTATAAAGTCTTCAGGGGGACTGTACTTCATAAAGCAGTGAAAGATGCATCGATTTCGTAAAACAATATAGCTAATTATAGCAATTTTTATTGTTTTAGCAACGATCAAAGCAGCAAAACCATATTGAATGAGAAATTAATTAAAATATTAAATTAATTCTTCTTGGAAACCAGAGAAAAAACTATAAAAAGCGTAGTAGCCACATGTAAAACTAGGGAGAATAGGATGATGTCAAGAAAAAAAATAAATAAATAAATAAATAAAATAAAATAAAATAAAAATAAATAAAAATAAAAGCTTTGCAAACATCGATTAATCGATAAAGAATGAATGACTCAGCATTTTCATGAACGATAAAATACACAGAGTAATATTTATTGAGTTAGTGAAAGTATTTTAAAGTTAATTAAAGCTTAAGCTAGTTAATTGTTAATTTAAATAGTACGTAAATCAAGAAACATTAAAACTTTCAAAGAAAGGATTAAAGAAAGAAGACATTAAGTCAGCAGTGAGAAAGCGCCATCTATCGTTTAGCTAGATAAACAATAAGTCAGTTAAATTATTTCAGGATCAAACTAACCAATGCAATAAGGAGTGTATTTAGAAGTTTTAACTACATAATTAAGAAGAAATGTGGCACCGATTAAATAATTAGAGTTATGATTAGTGGAGCATGTTAATGTTAAACCTAAAATAATTAAACTAATAGTTGATCTTAATTTTATTAATACTAAATTATTTAAACTTAAAGTCGAAGTATTAAGAAGAATTAAATGTTAAGTTGTAAAAAGACTCAATCACAAGCAATAATCTCAAAAAGCACTCATTTAAGGATAAGCAATACAAGGCAGTCTTCAATAATTAAAGTTATTATTTTAAATGTGATGATTTTTTTTACCCTGTTTCTCCCTTTCCCCATTAAATATTATTATTGATATTAAATTGGATTGATTGTTCAAACTAAACATGGGAAGCCACTAATAGCCAAATGCACACAATTAAAGTTAACGAAAAAAGAGTTCATATTTCATAATATCAACCAGAAAAAATAAGAAGAATGTAACTTTCAATAGCAATAATCCCATTTTTTTTTTTTTTATTCAACAGCAAACCTTCCCAACCAACCAGCCAAACAACACCCCCCATCCTCCTTAATCAAACATCTGCCCACCCATCCACCATTTTTTTTTAAACCTTAAATAGCTTTTTTTTTTGGTTATACAGAGACCTTTTATGATAAACAATTGAATAAATAAATTTTTTAGGATAACCCATTTTTGTAGCAGCATTAATTATGTGTGAGATATTTTTGTTTTTAAACCTAAATGAACAAAGATTATGTATACGAAAGAGGTGATTGAGAATGATATTTCTGTAAACAGAGATATGAAGACAATAATGAAAATTTGAAAATAAATTTACTTTGAAACAAAAATCTTGTCTTTTGTCATACAGATCACGATCAGTATAAATTTTACTCTCATCAAGTTTAAGTTTTAAATCTAAGAAACTAATACAGTTGTTGTTGAGAAAATTATGAGTTAAGGTAAGGTGAGAAGTATATTCAAATTTGAATAAATTAGGGGGAAAATTATAGACATAAAAAATTATAATGTCATCATTGTATCGGTAAAAATAGACATTTTCAATACATAATCCCTGTTCATAATGGTAAAGATATAAGTCAGCTAACATACTCGAGCTACATCCTCCTTGTGGAATATATATATATTACAGCTAGTAAATAGTTTAATAGTTTACGGCATAATCAGAGAACAGTTTTGTTTTGTATGGATTTTATTTGATTTTTAATAGACAAATAGTGACAACTGTTGTAGATTCATTACTTGAAAAATTTGTTTATAATGCAATTGTATGAATTATCAAAGCAAAAACTTTTTCAGGCATTACATCCAGGCCAGAAACGATAATTATAAAATATGTAATGTTTCACCAAGACAATGCGAGACCGCATACAAGTATTCATTTTCACCAAATAAAACGAAATTGCTTTCTGAAATATCCAATACTACACTGCAATTCCTATTGCGCAGCTCTATTAGAACGTTGAATTTAGTGTACCTCAATCTTTTCATCAAAAATTACCTCGCAAAAACAATTATTTTTTTTAGAATTATTCTTATTTCAAACAACTGAATCAAATAATCGCTTGTTGGCATTCTTAACCTTACAAGGCTCAATTTTTTTTTTAGTGCGCGACAAAAATATATAGGTTGTAATTAGTGATCAGAAGATAGGGAAAACTTATAAAAATAAAAGTAAAACCATATTTTACGGAAAAATCAACTTTTTAGCTCAGTTCCACATATGGTACACTGAGCATTAACTATACTTTTTGGTATTAAACTAGTACAATTGAATTGTTTTGGAAACAGTATTGTATATTGGACACACATACATAGAACAACACAGTATTTTTTTTCGAGTCAAAACTGTTCAATAACTATTCTTTTTTTATTTTTGAATTCAGACAACCGACTAACGTATCACTTACATTCAAATTTCACTCTGAGTGCATTATAACAAAAACACGAACGACATCTTTAGGTAAAGATTCGTATTACTACATTGCTAAATGTCAGTAGCTTCTATCAAATGTCAAGAGATGCCGCTACTAATAGTTTTATAGCTATAGGAACGATTAAAGTCGGTGTTCCACATATGGAACTGGGTCTTGTAGGGTTAAAACTAATATTGTATCACCCGGATGATGATAAACATTCAAAATTTTGTACAAAAAACATTTTTTTTTTTTAAATTTAAAATATTTTTTCTATTTTTATGTTTTAAAGTAGTAGTATTTTTATTTTTATATTTTCAGGTAAATGGAATCCTGACGAATATCCTTTCGAGGAAGTAGCCCCTTCTGCTGTCAATGTGTTGGATATAGCTTCAATGAATCCCAATTGCCAAATTAACGGTATTCTTGGTATATATGATTTCAACGAAATGACTTTAAAACATGTGAAAGAATTAATGGGATGGATCTGGTCACTTCTTACTATTGTTCAAGTATGTTAATTCATATATGTTTTTAAATAACCGCTCTTTCTCATGCATATTGTTTAACAGGTTGACTGTAGATTAGTTGATAAAACATGTAAGGTATGAGATGTGTCGAGTTGGGGGAATGAAGGTCACCAGTCGGATCCGGAGCTAGGAATTGGTAGTTTGGGTGATAGTGTCGAGTGGAGTTAAAAGTATTAAGTTGAGAAAGTGAAGGTCACTAGTTGGACACAGGATTAGGTGGCGATGTTTTGGTTAAAATATAAGATTGAACCACTGAGCTGAAGAACAACTGGAAGAAATGCTAGACCGGTTTTTGCGTGCCATTTTTGAAAGGTTTGTCTTCTGAGCGTTGCACGGCAGAGAGCATTTGATATCTTTATATTTCAAAGTAAAATTGTGTAAAGGTTGTCTGTCCGAACAAAAATATGCTAAACATGATATTACAATTTTAAATTTTAATTCTTTAAAGAGTATAATAGTAATAGACGACCCGACAAATGTTGCCTGCCGTTCAAGATTTGACTCTGTAATGCAAATGATTGCAGAAAATCTGGCACGCACGAACACTGTGTAAAGGTATTGGATTGGAAGCATTTGCTCCAGTTGTTCTTCAGCTCAGCGGATTGAACATAAAAATGTCGTGTAGAGTTAAAAGAAAATTGGTGTAAAATGTTACTAGCTATTTGAAATTAGTTTGTCAAGTTGAGAAGAGGTTTAAGGCAAGTTGCGAAAGTGGAGGTTAGATGGATATAAGTAAATTTAGGATGAGAATTCGAGGGAAAATGAAGTGAATCGTTTCCATAACTATTTACTCTAAATTGACTTCCGAATTAAGGAAGCGTGTGCTTTTTTACTATCATAAAAGTGTACATACTCTTTACGATTAGTACTTTGGAAGTGTGATAAAGAGTTCCACGTAAGGACATTCGAATGGATGGCCATGGAGGACTCATGTGGTGAGATAAACTGCACTTAGTTTTGATTAATAGTCATATTGTTGTTTAATTGAGCTAATTTTAAAAGTTAAGTCCATATCTTAGTGCCCCCGTCTTCCTTAGAAGAAAAATAAGATGCTGAGATTTAAAATTTGAGTTCTTATTGAATTTTCACCGTACATCTTTGACCATGCAAGAAAACAATTTACAGGTTGAGGCTGGAATTCAGTCTCCACAAACATTGCAGCACATATATTCATATATTTTGAATCCCCTTTTGTAAGAAAACAAAATTAATATTATTACGAGATTACAAGTAATAAAAAAAATGCATCTATGAAACTAAATTTAATAACAAAGCACCACAAAACTGGAGTTGTAAAAAATATTACTTACAAACTTTGAATAAACACCATAAAATGCAATAAACTCGCAACAATTGTTTCGGGTCGAAAAAACACACGACCCTTCATCAGGCGAATAAAGTAAGCAGGAGTGCTGCAGTCAAAGCGGCAACGCACCGGCAACGCAAAGCGGCAACGTGCGTTGCCGCTTTGACTGCAGCTCTCGTGATTACTTTATTCGCCTGATGAAGGGTCGTGTGTTTTTTCGACCCGAAACAATTGTTGCGAGTTTATTGCATTTTATGGTGTTTATTCAAAGTTTGTAAGTAATATGAAACTAAATGCTTGTAATTTGGAAACTAATTTGGGCAGAGGGATTTGGAGTCCAAGAAAATTTTTATTTCTGTGTAGAAAAGGTGACCCAACAGTGGTACATGTGGCCACAAACATGAACGTTGCCATTGCCGACCCGTTGGATCACGTGATTCCAAGAAACAAACCTATCATGGTATACCAATGGGCTGCATGGCAGTTAACGTGTTAAGTAAAACAATCTGACATTATTACTATTATTTATTACTTTTTTATACGTCGAAGGAGTTTTTCAGTGAAAAAGTTTTAAGCTCTTCTTGCAGCCTTATGTTTAAATGTAACACAGCTAATATTTCACAGCCAATGATGGTTTACAAAGGGATAATTTGTTTCCAAGTATTCGTTAGAATCTTAAATTCTATAGCTTGGCCAATCTACTTAAATGGTATTTAACACTTTCCAAAACTTATTATTTTGCAAGAATTCGTTGATTTTTATAAGCAGGATGATTCACTAACAGCCGTATTCACCGATAACTTCAACTCTCAGTTCAATACGAAAGTTTGAAAAGCGCATAAAGTCAGGGTACAACTTTTCGGCAAAATTTGATGTGTTGCTTGCGTCATCTAGCGGCATTGTACACTTTCAGATTTTTTAGCGAAAAATAACCAATCAAAGATTCTATGAGATCTTCATCGCTAGATGGCAGAAGGAGTTGGTCAATTGTTTTTTAGAAAGCTGCACCCTGCCTTTAGACGCTTTTCAAGTTTTTGCGTTGAACTGCGAATTGAAGTTAATGGTGAATATGGCCGTAAGAGTGTTTATTAAAATTTATGTATCACAAATTAATGTAAGTTATAAATTAAAATTTAATCAAATAAATATATTTATTTTAATTTTAAATTTAATTTAAAGGTTTATTAGTTATTAAAATTAGCAGAAACAATTTAAACTAAATTTTATTTACTTAATAGTTCAGTAGATAAACACGACTCTCTAATCAACTGTAAATTTAACTATATTCAGCCTCATAGCTTTGGTGGTGCGTTTGAGCTGTTTTCGGCATGTTTTGCTGTTGTAGAGAGAGTAATAATTTTGGTTTTATTAATTAATCTAAAGAATAAATTTATTTATTCAGTAATTGGTGATTGTTGACATAAAAGTATGTTTCTCATTTCTCTTTGAGTTTTAAATTATTTTCATGTCTTATGGGTAATATATGGCATAGAGTGCTGTAATTTTTTTAGCAAATTGCATACAGCACTACAGAAATATTCCCTTATTTGCATGCAACATTCATTCTATGCCCTTGAAAACGTAATGATGTTGTATGTTTCAATATCAGATTGCGTATCGTATAGCCGAAACTTTTTACTATAGGATGGACCACACTGAATAATCCATTGGATTGAGATCCGGCGAATTTGTCGGACAAATGTCCTTGCCCCTAAAGCCCTGAAACAGCTCTTCGTAGACGGTAATTGTGGATTTGGCAGAATGTGCCGGAGTCCAGTCTTACTGAAATGCAAATCCATCCGGGTCGGAGTGCTGAGTCGTCCACGGTTCGAGTACGTCGCGAAGAATCAATTGCTGGTACCTGGCGGCATTGGTTTTGACATTTCTTTGGATAAAAATAAGCGTCATCTTTCCAGTGGTACAGATTCCTCCTCACACCATCACAGAGGCTGAGAAATGGCTGCGGCCGGTGGTTTCTGCTGCCGCTGTCTTCTGATGAGCTTTTTTGAGTATGTGACGTCGATTCTAGCGATTATGGAACGGCTCAACGGTGAAAATCTTCTCATCCGTGAAGAGCACCTTGTTCAAGGGACCAGCACCGACCAGCCGAAGCATTTTGCGGAAGTTCTTCAGCCGCTTCTCCTTCATAGCGTCATTAAGGAAGTGGAAGCGGGTAACTACAAAGTCCCAGCTCTCTCTTGACGATGTTTTGGAAACGTCTGCTGATTCCGAACTCTGTGGCCATCTTGCGCATCGACAGCTCTGGATTTCGACGAATCCGACATCGCATCTTGTTGATGTTCTCCAGAGTGGTGGCAGTGGTTGGACGACCACTTTGAGGACGGCTTGCATGAAGCGTTTTACTATCTTGTATACGGTCCTCTGCTTGAAACCAGTCGTTCGAACAATGTTGGCCGTCATCATTCCCGTTCTGTGCAGTTCGACAGCAGTGATACGTTCTTTTTCACAACTCATACTGTAAACAGATCAGCAAAAAATAAAAATAAATAAAATAAAATAAAAAATAAACATTACCTGGATTGAAATTTCACGAGGAATTCATTAAAATTGTTCAAAGCGACGTAAAACCACAATGACAATGACAAAAAACCGTGCAAATACAATTGCCCGAACTTTTTAGCCACCCTGTATAATGAGCTTTCATTATTAAGGTGATTAAAAGTATGGTTTCTGCAGAAAATGGTGCGTATAGATTAAATAATTGGAGATTATTTCGTCGTTGTGGACTGGCCGTTGTGGTTTGTCTCACCGATCACTATATTTTCCAACAAAATTGAGATTTCATTCCACGACGATGTCTGTTAGCTTGGGATATTTTTTTGGATCCCATTTAATTGGAGAATTTATTAAAAGAGATTTATAAAATTTTTTCATTCTCTGCAACGAGAAATTGTGTAAATGCTTTCTCTATCTTAAAAAAAAAATAATAATTAAAACTATAATTACAATACATAGATTAATGAGAAGAGACAAATGAGCAGTTTTGAGCTTCTATGTCCCTTTCACAGGTTTATGCAGCGGAACTTTTCAGATGACCAGTTCATTTCTCTGAGCTACAGTCGGCAGCAAAAGTATCCGAGCACTAGCCGATAATTTCGATATCAAAAGAGTACACTTAATACTGTTTTGCTAAATAAATCCTTGTGGAATTATGTTCTTAGATTGACTAAGAGCATGACTCGACAAGTATTTATTTAACAAAGCAGTATTAAGTGTACTTTTTTTAGACAGGGATTATTGCTAATGCTCGGATACTTTTGCGGCCGTCTGTAGTAAGGAATACAATTTTCCGAAAGTGAAGCGGGAAAATTTTTGAATTCGTAAATGATCTGTCGCCAGCAGCTTTTGATAAGCAGATGATTCCAGAGCCATACCCCCCCCCACGTGGACGATCAAATTTGTGGTGGCATGTCTCCGGACCATCCTTAGAGGTGCGACCCACATGCAGCCGAATGGTTCTGCGCTCAAAGCTGGTAGATGGAAAGTGCCGGGTTTGATCCCAGGTCGCGCTCATCAGCCTAGCTATTCGGAGTTTTCGGTGGTTTTCCATAAAACTTGCATAAATACGGGCTAGGACCTCTTAAATTGACTCCCACGGAGGACATTCCAGCTAAAGGCTTAGGACCCTAGCGTAGTCAACCTACAAAAAAAAAAAAAAAAAAAAAAAAAACCCTACAACCTACCAACTTTATGGGTGCGTCCCAGAGCATCATTAATTACCATTAGCACAGTACTAGTGCGACGTTATACCTAACCAAACAACGAACCTGATTCAAGCGGAAGTTTTAATGTGACTTTTGGGCCCTCCGTGGTCGCGTGGTTATGTCACCACACTGCTAATTGCCTTCGAGCGTAGGAGAGCGGGTTCGATTCCCGCGCTGGCCCTGGGTGTTTTTCCAATTCTTCGTATTGTAATTCTGTCATGTGCTATCAGTAATTATCTGACGAAGATTTACAAGCGGACTAAGAGTCAAGCATACAAATCTGATGTATATGTTATCAATAAATAAACAAACATGATTGTTTTTCTTATGGGTATAATTTTCAATGAAATTCAAGAGTTGGAAATCTCCCCATATGAAAAAGTTAAGGAAAGCTAAATATTTCTAATTTCTAAAAACTTCTCATTTCTTCTTATATCTTATATACTAATAAATAATTTTCTTTTGCAGAATGGTTACCCGTGGCGAATCAAAAAGTGGTACGTTCTGAATACTAATTGAATAGTACGGCTTTTCTACTCTCTCATGAAGCCCTTGATGAGTAAAAAGTTAAGAGATAGGGTAAGTATGACTTTAATCTCTAATTGTTTTGGTGACAACTTACACCATTCGTTATACAGTCGGCAGCAAAAGTATCCGAGCACTAGCAGAAATTCCTATATAAAAATGTACACTTAATACAGTTTGTTAAATAAATCCTTGTCGAATCCTGTTCTTAGTCAGTCTAAGAACATCATTCGACAAGGAATTATTGAACAAAACAGTATTAAGTGTACTTTTTTTATATAGGAATTGTTGCTAGTGCTCGGATACTTTTGCTGCCGACTGTATCCTTTGAAAATGCTTTATAGACTATTTTTAGTATTCTGTCTAGCCTTTATATGAAAGAGAAAGTATTGTTTTAAAATAAATTTCCGAACCTGAATTTTTTTCTAGATTTATTTATTTTCTAGTCCCTTTCAGAAAGTTGGGTTGATTCTATTTTATGTCGCACTAGTGCTGCGCAGTGAGCAATCTACGATGATCTACGACTCACCCCTAAGAGTGATCCGGAGAAATGACATCACAATTTTGATTCTCTACGGAGTGAGTGGAAGGCTCCCCTGCTTCGGTAACCCTCAAAGATATAATTTTGATGGGAACATGGAGGACATTGTAGCCACGACAAATTTTACGTGCACCATTCACCATTAGTGTACACGGAGGTCTTTGGCCGGCTCGAGTATCGAACCCACAATCTACCATTAACGAGCTCGGCCCTCTACGGACTGGACTACCTCAGAAAGTCGGGATTTTAGCGATTGATCTGCGTACAGTCAGCAGCAAAATTATTGAAGCACACATTCACATTTTTTATGTTTTTTTTTTTTAGTTTGATCGCTAAAATTTTTATCATCAGCTTACTTTTTTTATAAACAACCTAAAGACTAAGATCACGACTCGAGAAATATTTACTTAACAAAAAAGTATTAGGTGCACATATTTTAAATACGAATATTGCTGGCCTTTCAATAATTTTGCTGCCGACTGTGTATATGTTATCAGCATGACTTATAAACGGATATTATCAAGAAATTTCAATTCCGTGCACTAAAACTCCATATCATATGCTGAAATTACTTCAAAGTGTTTTCTTTCTTGGATAACTGGCCCTGGATGTCTTTCTACAGTCGGCAGCAAAAGTATCCGAGCACTAGCAAAAATTCCTATGTAAAAAAAGTACACTTATTGCAGTTTTGTTAAATAAATCCTTGTCGAATCCTGCTCTTAGTCAGTCTAAGAACACGATTCGACAAGGATTTATTTAACAAAACTGTATTAAGTGTACTTTTTTCACATAGGAATTTTTGCTAGAGCCCGGATACTTTTGCTGTCGACTGTAATTCTTCGTGTTGTAATCCTATCAACAAGAAGATTTACAAGCAGAACTCGAGTCAAGCATACAAGTCTGATGTACATATCAATAAACAAACAAACAAACCCTCAATAAATGACAAATATATTTAAAAACAAATTAACGAAATGGCTGTTGTTTTTAGAAGAACAAGACAAATCACCAATTGTTTCATATATTCAGTATTCAAGATTTAAAAAAATTGATTCAATATTTTTAAAAACATTTTTAATCCATCCTGCCTTTTTAATGAAATCATTTAGTCCTAAATGAGACGTATATTTTACTTGGAAATTTTGTAAATTGTTTAACTGTTCTTTCTCTACGACAGGGACACTTCACATTGAATTTCTGAGAGATATTTATTTCATTAGAAATTGATCCTCTCCGTGTAGAATCAAAATTAAGATGTTATGTCTCCGGAATACCTCTAGGGGTGAGTCCCAGACCGTCGCCAGTTACCCATTGCGCAGAACTAGTGCGACGTAAAACCCAATCAACCAACAAACCAACCAATCCATTAGAATTTTTTCAAATTTCAGTGTTTAACCCTTAAATGCCGTGTGTTGCCTTTTGTCATCATACCCAATTTTGTCTTCTAAAGTATTATTAAAACAATATTGAAGCTCTAATGACTCGTGTTTGCCAATTGGCAACAAATTGCTTTTTAGCTGTAAACCATAGTTAAAATAAAGTGCGATTCTTTAAAGTATTTTTACCGTGATTTATTTAAGAGAGGTAAGAATGAAGCATTTTTAAATTGAAAAATAATCAGGCATTTAAGGGTTGATGAGGTAAAATGAAAACAAAGTATAAAAACATTAATCATCTGACTTCAATGAATGAAAAATAAATAGTCTGATTTGCTAAATGAATAAAGGCCTCTGGCACTAAATTGAAATCAGATTTATGTTATATTTTTTCAGTTTTACTTCACTCATTTATTTATTGAATTATTTTTTTTTTCATTTTTATTAGTGCGTTCTTCTTGGCTCGGACATCAATGAGCTTCACCAGCATGTGAATCCTGCTCTCCTACCCAAGAGACTGAACGGAATGTTGGAGGAAGCTGAATGCGACATGTCGCAATACGTACTCAACAATTTGGACTACTTACGATACGAAAGATCATTTTTAGATAAAACGACTCCTTAAATAGACATCTTTTTTGTATTTAAAAAAAAAATCTGATTACGCAAAATTATGATTAAAAATATTATGTGTATTAACCCTTTCATTCTCTGTGATGTCAGTTGGAATCATGACATTTAAGATTTTATTTCTTACTATCTAAAACTCTCACTGATTCAAAAGGAGAAATATTATAATCTTGATACATTTTCCTATATCGAAAAATATATTTTGTAAGGGTTGCACTATCCCTGTTGATGAATCAATGGATGTGTTAGTCTATTCTGATAATAATATCGGAGTTATTTTCCCTTTTTGAGCAATTTAAATGAATTAACTGTTTCAAATATTATTTTTTAATGTTAATTATTTGTATTTTAATTAATTGAAAATGTATTTCTTTCAAAATTTCGATATTTTTATTTATTGGTTATGATTTTCAGTGGCATCAGTAGTTAATTTTAAGTATAGATAAACACCTCTTAGTTGTTTTGCCATTTTTACTTTCTCTTACCCATAGGGTCGAGAAAGTATTGTTTTAGGGTCAAATTTTCGAACGTGAGTTTTTGGTATATTTACATGTTCTGAAGTCCCCTGAATACGAAAATCATGTTTTTAGCGAATCGTCTGTGTGTCTGTTATCAGCATATCTCAAGAACAAATAGTAGCAGAAATTCCAAACTCTGTATTCTAAATGTGTATCCTAGGGATGCTACAGTAAGCTTTTCGTTGAGATGAAGCAAATTGTTCGTGTACAAGGACACTCAAAAGTATTCAAATACATTACATCTATGAGGAAATTGCAGGTAAGTAAAATTTAACATCTATAGACTGCACTAAACCAAATGAAACGAAAATATATTTTTTGTAATAGAGATAGTCAACTGGGAAATTTTTTTTTTGTGTATGTAGGAGCCTCGCCTCCCCCCTTGGGGGGGAAGTCCCCCTCGAGGGGAGTAAAATTTAATGATGGGTATCTTTCAAAAGAGCTCGCCAATACCTTCAAAACGAATGGTTGAACCATCGATATGCGATAATCTAAAATAAAGTTATCGTTTTTTTTCATTTTTAACAATTTTTTTTTTTTAATGTAATGTTGAGAATAAATTCAACTTTTTTTTGGATATTTAGTGTTATACTACTTCTCTAATATGAAAATCGTCTGCATTGTCATAAAAGATAATTTGTTTAAATAATAATTTTAATAAATTATTTTTTAAAAACAGAATTACTTTTTAATAACTGAATTAAATTCTATATAAATGTAGGTGCATTAATGAAACGGGGGGTTGCGGGGGCGGTAGCCCCCCTCACACTCAACTAATTATCATATAAAACTCTCCCGAAGCCCAATTTGAATTGTTTAACATAGGTTTACATAACAATACTCGTTATCTTACCTCTTAATCTCCAACCTGTTTTTATAGTATTAAATTTCAGGGTAAGAGAAAGTCGTGTGAGTGGCACACCAGATTATTTCTTATAGTTTTAAAGAAATAAATAAAATTCTGTTTGTTTTGTCTCTCTTTGTACATTTTAAACTAATTTTATGTATTTTTCATACCCATTAACATGTATCTTTTATATTCATTTATGTACGATTTATACCACATTTTTAATTCATTTTATATATTTTTATGTTCCCTTCATACTTATAGGTGTTATCAGTTTAGGTAATCATGAAAATTTTCGACCATGGTTTTTGAATTTTTTACACATGTTGAAGTGTGGGGAATTCAAAAATAACAAAATCAGTATGTTGTCCGTCTATATGAGATTTCAATGTGTTAGTCTATTTGTGTGTTAGTTCGTTAGTCCTATGTACAACATATCTCAAGAACAAATGATCACATAGAATTCAGACTAGCTTTAAAATATAAATTATGAAACTGGAAAAGACTGCATTCGTTTGAAATGTTCTAATTTAGAAATTTCGTGAGTTATTCAAATTTTACGATTTTTTTTATCATGCAATAATAAAGCAAAATTTTGTTTTAACGTGCATTAAAAGTAATAATTTTACTGTAACGATGTCAGAGCAGCCTTAACATTCATGTTAGCATGAACATACTTAACTATGAAAATTCAACTTTAAAAACTTTGTAAGTAATTTGAAATTTACAAATTTCTTAACATGGCAGAATAGGGTAAAATTTTGCGTAAATGTCCATTTTTAGAGATATTTTCATTTTAAAAATGTCAGATCACTTTTAGAATACCATTTAGGATAGTGGGATGAAAATCATAAACTACAAATTTTCACATTTAAAGAATCTGTAAAGCATTTCAAATTTACAAATTTCTTAACATGGCAGAATAAGGTAAAATTTTGCGTAAATGTCCATTTTCAGAGATATTTTCATTTTAAAGATGTCAGATCACTTTTAAAATACCATTTAGGATAGTGGGATGAAAATCATAAACTACGAATTTTAACATTTAAAGAATTTGTAAAGCATTTCAAATTTACAAATTTCTTAACATGGTTGAATGAGGTAAAATTTTGCATAAATGTCCATTTTCAGAGATATTTTCATTTTAAAGATGTCAGATCACTTTTAAAATACCATTTAGGATAGTGGGATGAAAATCATAAACTACGAATTTTAACATTTAAAGAATTTGTAAAGCATTTCAAATTTATAAATTTCTTAACATGGCAGAATAAGGTAAAACTTTGCATAAATGTCCATTTTCAGAGATATTTTCATTTTAAAGATGTCAGATCACTTTTAAAATACCATTTAGGATGGATGGTTGGGTTTTACGTCGCACTACTGCTGCGCAGATGGGTAATTGGCGACGGTCTGGGACACACCCCTAGAAGTGGTCCGGAGACATGCCATCACAATTTTGATTCTCCACGAAAGGGATGTCTCTCCCGCTTCGGTGACCCCCAGAGGTATAATTTTTGATGGGAACATGGAGGAGATTGCGGCCACGACAGATTTTACGTGCACCAGCCACCATTAGTGTACACGACGGTCTTTGGCCGGCTCGTGTACCGAATCCGCAACATTCCAGATACGAGGCCGACGCTCTAACGACTGGGCTACTGCGGCCCAAATACCATTTAGGATAGTGGGATGAAAAATCATAAACTACGAATTTTCACATTTAAAGAATTTGTAAAGCATTTCAAATTTCCGAATTTCTTAACATGGCAGATTAGGGTAAAATTTCGCATAAACGTATGTTTTGAGGGATATTTTCATTTCACAGACTACTTTTAAAATATCATATAGAATCATGGCTTCAACTTCATTGACTACGAATATTCTAATTTAAAAATTTCGTAAGTTATTCGAAATTTAAGATTTTCTTAACATAGAAAAATAGAGCGATATTTCATAAAGACTTGCATTATGGGGATCACTGCACTGGAAGTAGAATGGAGTAAAATATGAAACTAACCCCAATACAATTAATTAACAACTTAGAAAAAGATAAATGTATCCAGCTTTAAACCGGGGCCGCCGTGAAGATGAGATTACAGTTGCTCTCCGGGCTGTAACAGAAACTAAAACCAAATGGGAATATTTACGGAAAAACGGAAACTGTGTTGTTGATTAAAATTTTTTAAAGTTTCTTGCTATAAAAGTTGGAGCTCTTAAATTATACAAGTCTAGCAAGCTTTGCCCGCTTCGATGGTTAGTATATTGAAATGAATCCTCAAAACACCACATCTTTAATAAAAATAATAATTATAAAATCATTGAAATTAGTCAAAATTAGTATTTCATGTCTATTTCAATTTCATTTAACAGAGATCATGCACATATTATCACTGGTGATCTTAATATTATTAATGACTCAAATTTAAAGAAATTTATGGAATATGGGACTAAATATCGACTCCCTTCAAAAACTAATATTTCAAAGATTATACAACAGTTTTCTTATGATATTGATTTGTTTATTTATAAACTCTCCATCTCTTATAATAAACCTATTGAATATTTCAATCAATGGAAATTTTTAGTAATTTAAAAACTTAAAGCTGAATTAATTCAACATAGATCAAATCTCACACATTACAATAAATCAAATCTCTTTAAATCTATCAAAGAATTGCAACAAAACTTTGTTATTACTTATGTCGATAAATCTCCTAATAATTATGCAATAATCTGTAAACATTATTATCTTTCTTTACTCAGTTCATCTATATCTAATAGTACTAACTTTCATACTACCAATAATGATCTTAAAATCAATAACCGCAAAATTCACTGCTTTTATAAATTGCTAAAGCTTCCATTTAATAATTTTAAATATCCTTATATTGTACTTATCCCTAAATTTCACAAAAATCCTATTAAATTCAGAACTGTCACTGTAGGGTGTAATACTTACAACAACAATGCTAACAAAATTCTCCTTGATATTCTCAAACAAATCTATGACTTAATTAGTAAATCAAAAAATTTCTTTTGCCTTAAAAATAGTTATCAACTTAAAGCCAATGTCTTATCTATGAATAATGTGACTGATATCATGACTTATGATTTAGCTGACCTATTTAATAATATTAATTTAACAGATCTTCATCGTATCATCTTTAACCTTTTTGAAAAATTTAAAAGTCAAATATCTTTACCAAAATGCTTTTCGGCAACTTCATTTAAGACACTTTTAAATTTTATTATTCATAACAATTACATTCTACACTGTAATAAGATTTATATTCAAAAGGTCGGTATTCCACAAGGAGGATGTAGCTCGAGTATGTTAGCTGACTTATACCTTTACCATTATGAACAGGGATTATGTATTGAAAATGTCTATTTTTACCGATACATTGATGACATTATAATTTTTTATGTCAATAATTTTTCGCCTAATTTATTTAAATTTGAATATCCTTCTCACCTCACCTTAACTTATAATCATCTCAACAATAACTGTATTAGTTTCTTAGATTTAAAACTTAAACTTGATGGTAGTAAAATTTATACCGATATGTATGACAAAAGACAAGATTTTAGTTTCAAAGTAAATTTATTTACACAATTTACCTCTTGTCTTCATATCTCTGTCTACAGAAATATTATTCTCAATCACCTCTTTCGTATACATAATCTTTGTTCAGATAGGTTTAAAAACAAAAATATCTCTCACATAATTAATGTTGCTACAAAAATGGGTTATCCTAAAAAATTTATTTATTCACTTGTTTATCAAAAAGGGTCTCTGTCTAACACACACACACACACAAAAAAAAAAAAAAAAACTAAGGTTTAATTAAAAAAAAAAAAAATCAGGTGGATGGGTGGGCAGAAGTTTGATTAAGGAGGAAGGGTGGTGGTGTTTGGCTGGTTGGCTGGGAGGGTTTGATGCTGAATAAAATTTATTAAAAAAAAAAAAAAAAAAAAAAAAAAACGTGGGGGGGATTGCTGTAAGTTACATTCTTATTTTTTCTGGTTGATTCTATGTATTTTGAACTCTTTTATTTTTTCTGGTTGATACTATGTATTTTGAACTCTTTTATCATTAAATTTTACAATGTGCTTCTGGCTACTTGAGGCTTCCCTTGTTAAGTTTGAACAATCCATCTATTTGCATAACAAAAATAAAATCTTATAAATATTAATTAAAAAAAAAAAAATCTTTTAAATTTTTAATTTTAATTTATGATGACCGCATTATAATGCTTATCCTTATAGTTGTGCTCTTTGGCATTATTGCTTGTAATTATGTCTTCTTAAAACTTAACACTTAATAATTTGACTATAAAAATCTTAAAAATTATCTTAATCTTTCAGTCAATACATCTTAAATAAAAATCTTAAAAATTATCTTAATCTTGCTGTTAATACTTCTATATTATCTTAATCTTTCAGTCAATACATCTTATATAACTGACTTAATGTTATTATAGCTAACCGAAAGATGGCGTTTGTACTTGTAGTCTTTAACCTTCATTCTTCAGTCCTTATCTTAAACGATTTAATTATTAATATTTTTGGTACGATTTAATTTAACTCTACTAGTATTAATTTTAACATTATCATTTAATATTTACTCTGTGTATTTTATCTTTAATGTAATTGTTCTGAAGTATTTTCGAGTAATCGATATCTGTCGAGCTATTATTTTAACTTCAATTTAGGTTTTGGCATCAACCATTTTTCCAGTTTGTGTTAACTGTTTTCCATGTGGTTACTCTGCTTATTTCATGTTATTAATTTGGTTTCCTTTAAGATTTTAATCAATATTTATTTATCCTTTGTTTTAATTTAATTTTTCACTTTTTTCTCATTCTTTATGGTCTTTTTGCTGCATTGATCGGGGCGTGAGATGATATAAATTGCTATGATTAGCAATATCGTTTTACGAAATCATTGCAGCTTTCTCTGCTTTATGAAGTATGCGCCCCTTGATAAGTATATTTCTAATTTTAAGCATTTATATCCAATTGATTATGTGGTTTATTATCTTTTTTCTCTTTCACAAGTTTAATGGTCCTTTTTTATTATCCTTCAGGTCGGCGTAAGTATTTTAAGTTAATATGGTAACTGATTGGTTCCTCATCTATATCGCAACTTTTTGTGTCATTCTTTCCTCTATGTTAAATTCAGTTCTATATTTTAGTGTGCTGTTATTGTTTTAGTTCTATTAATTGCTAAATTTTAAGATTAAATTTTATTACGTTATCTATTATTTATATATATATATATATATATATATATATATATATATTTGATATTTTAATTTTATCTTATTATTTGATACTTTATATGCATTACAGTGGTCGCTCTGGGTTTTCATATTCGGAGCACGTTTTTATTAAAAATAGAATTTTTTTATGAATTTTTTTTACTTATTTTTGTGAAAACAAAAAATTATCATGTAGACTGTAGAACTTCCATCTAAAAATCACTCTATATTAGATTTAATATCAAGTTATGAGTTTAATTGAACATACTGTGGCAGTCTGCTGAAATAATACTGAAATCATGGGCATTTTTTTTTTTTTTTTTTTTTTTTTTTTAAATAAATGGCTTATCTTTTTAGAACAAAATCTTGTGAAATAACTATTTCTAGAAATTCGAAATTTTAGAAAAGGGCCCAATTTATTGATTTGAATTTTGTAAAAGGGCAGCCAAAGGTTCAGAATTTTTGCTTGGATTAATCCCTGTATTAATAACTGTCCTTTTCATTAATATTTAAATATAATTTTCTTCAAAATGGTCAGCTTTTATAGAACATTCTAAAATAAATATTTAATCATTTAATCATATTTAATTGTTAGAATTTTAGTACTTATTTCTACTAATCATGTCATTAATAATTATAATTGTACGTTTGTTTTTAAATTATTTACCTAGTCAAACTAATAATTTATAAATATATATATATATCATAGCTCTAAGAAAAAGAATTTGCGTGGATATTAGTTTGTTTATTAAACTTTACAGTATATTACATTTATAAAAATATTTTTGATATGCATTTACTTACTTTATTCTTTAAAATTAATATTTTATAAAATAGAAAGGAGTATGCTGTGGCTGTCACTAAACGTTCTTCTATATAACAGCGCTACATACTGTTTAACATAAACAAAAATTTAATCATAGCTTCTTACAAAAAAAGATTTTAAATATGGAATTTGGCACAATTTTAATCAACAGATGCTGAGATGTAGCCGTGCGGAAAATCACAGAAGTTGAATAATAACAGCGCCACATTTTGGCCGTTATACATTCAAATTCAGACAGCATTCGTCTTCATAATGATTATCTCACATATAGAGTTTAGAGCAATTATGTATAAGAAATTGAGATTTAGATTTTTTATTTAGTTATAATGAGGATTTTCAATAAAATTAATTGTATGTATATATGTACACAAAAAAGCACCAAAATAAAAAGCAACACAAAACATTGAAGTATTAAAATATATGTATATATATATATATTGAAGTAGTTAAAAAGAAAAAAAAAGAAAAAGTGACAAAACTGTTTACCAATCGTTTAATGTATTGTTATTGACTTTATGTTTTCTGCAGTGTATTCATATAAAAAATATTTTTGAAAACACCCTATACGTCGTAATATATCACAAATTTTCTTTAAATTCTTGTATACAAACTAGTCGCGCAATTTCTACTTTTATTACAATTACACAAAGGAAGAAATCTCACAAAAACTATATTTATAGATTTACTTTTTTAGATGAATCTTAAAATAGATTTCTTTTATGCAGCTCTGTATACTGTATATATAAAAAAAAAAAAAGCAATTTTCCTCATACAATGTATTGAAATTTATAATAGTGAAATTATAAAATTTATAATAAAGTATAAGTCCATCGAAAACCGGAAATTAAAAATAATTATGCATCCAGCACTTTTTTCTATTGAAAATAGAAAAAAGTAATAAAATAGAATGAATATAGAAATTAATAAAATCTGCATAATGCGTAGCCGATTCATTAATCAGTTTAATGAACTTTATTATCTGCTTGCATTGAACGTCTACCTATATAATTACTTACATATTTTAGATGTGATGTATTAATTAATATACCCTCCGCAATTCCCTCTGGGCGTTTTGTGGAGAATCTTCCCTATTCTTCGTTGAAGTGCTTTATAACTGATGACGATTTCTAACCGGTTTGCAGATTCTTTTATTCTTTCATTTATTCATTATCCAAATCTAAGTTTCATTTCACAGTCAAGGATCTTTTATAAGTAACCCTACAAAAGGAAATTATTAGAATAGTTAATTTACATTTTTAAAGTTTTTCCTTATGCGTCTACAACCTAAATTGTGGAAGAATCGTACGGATCGTAAAAAGTTCTCCGGCAATTCTATTGTGATATGAGGTAATATATTATCTTCCTTCTATGTTCATAAATATTTATGGAATTCCTTGAAACTTGAAGCTGATGTATATGTTATTCAAGTTCACTATCGGATGTTCCCGATTGAAAATGGAATAAATACAGCCAATGCTTTGTGTACAGGGATGCCCCAAAATATTCCAAAGCTTTGCGTTCTATGAGAGGTATTTCTATAAACCATATATTTTAGTACTTTTATTTTGCACAATTCTATTGAAACTGAAATATGTTATACTTATTCACAAAATATGCTTTCTATAGTATAAATTAGCATCAAGGCCAAACAAAAGTATTCAGATACATTAGTAGCCATAATTGGAAATGTCTCAAGCATTTTTATTTAGTAAAGCATTTTCAACACATTCTAACAATGTTTAAGAGTGATTATGATTTGATTGTGATTCTGTCTATCTGTATTTCTGTCCGTCTGTCTACCTCCAGCGTCGGTAAATATTTTTGGAATTTCTTCAAAATGATATATTTATTCAAGTTTCCCATGGTATGTTCTCCATTTAAAATAGCGTTAATAGAGCAAATGGTTTGTGTACAGAGACTCATAAAAGTTGCCTACACATTGTATTTTATGACAGGCTTTTTTATGAATCATATTTGAATAACTTTCTGTAGCTAAAGTCATAATGAAATTAACATTTTTTGATAATGTGCTAAAAAAATATTTTTTTATAGATATGTCATGTTTAGCATTCAGATTTACGAAGCTACACTATTCAAGTTTATTAAGTGTTACAATTGGAAATATTGAAATAGCATTTTTTTTTTTTTTTTTTACTTTCTTCTATATGTATATATAGGGAAAGTATTGGATTCGTGAAAATTTTCGAACTCTAGTTCTCGATGGATTTACACGTTTTGGGATGTCCTGAACACGATTTCACTGTTTTTAGAAAATGTCTGTCTGTCAGTCTCTGTGTCTGTGTGTGTGTGTGTATCACAAATTTTGTGGACGCTGACGAACCAACGAACGAAATTTAACCAAATTTGGTATTTAGTTGAACCCTGGCATAAACTGCTGCTGATTAGATTTACGGAAAAATTGCTCAACAGGTGGTGCTGTGATCGCATTTTTTTCTAAATTTTTAACATGGCTGTATAGTACAAAATTTCGTATAAATGTATATAATGAGAGTTATTTTAAACGTGTGATTGTAAAATTAATATGAATTACTTATAGAAGTAGTAGTTAACTAGGAAAAGAATTTTGTGCGCGTGGGAGCATCGCTTCCTCCCACCCCCTGGGGGGAAGTACACCCCCGGGGGCAGTAAACTTTCAATATGGGTGTCTTTCGAAAGATCTCGTCAATACCTTTAAAATGTATGGTTGAACTATAGATTTGTGATAATTTAAATCAAAGTTGTAGATTTTTTTTTTTTTTTTTTTTTAACGGAAAAGAAAAAAAAGAAATCGTATTTCTTTTGATATAGGCAAAAAATTGACTTTCTTTCGTCATTTAGTGACATAATTCTGTCAGATAAAAATCGTCTGCATTTATAATGGAAAATAATTAAATGACTACTAAATAATTTGTATTCAATGAATTTTATGTAAAATTATATAGAAGAAAGACATCATACTAGTTTATTTATTTATTTATTTGTGTGTGTGTGTGTGTGTGTGTGTTAAGCGTTTCTAACAGTTTCCAACAATGTTTAAGATTAATTATAAATTCAATTAGTCTATCTGTCTGTTGTCTGATAACGTAGTAAAACGTACAGTTGGAAAATGTTAGTAATCAGTGCGAATCACATAATTTTTTATTCTTATTTCTCTTTTTACTTTTTTTTTTTTTTTTTTAAAGATTTATTTTTCTTAATACATTAAACCGTATTAAGCAATTAAATATATTCATTTTCATGCTTATAATATATTTAGAGGGTCTTAAAAGACAAATTATTTATTATAATTTTTACTTTCTTCTATATTATGTATAGAGAGAGAAAGTATTGGATTCGTGAAATTTTCGAGGGATTTAAATACATACATAGAAAGATACCTTTTAATTGTTGATTACCTTTAAATGCGATCTTTTGCTGATTTATCGAACAAATTTTAATTTAAAGATTTAAAAACTTTATCGGGGATGAAAGTTCCGCTTTTATCTTCTTTAACGAAAACGAAATCCTGCACTCGAGATAATGTGTTGAAATAAATGTACTTAAATGAGAAGTTTATTCCGGTGTGAATGCAGGATTTCGTTTTTCGTTAAATTAAATAAATAAATAAAAAACTAGTATGCCCATTTTCGCCATATAACTTTCTTCCATATTTTCCTATACAAATTACAAATTCACTTAGTAAAAATAGTTTGTTAAAAAAAAAAAAAAAATATATATATATATATATATATTAAAATTATCTCCCATGAGGAATACTGACGATTTCCATCTTAGAGAAATAATAAAAAACTAAATATCCAAAGAAAGTCAATTTTATTCTCTATACGACATCTTAAAACTAGTATGTTGTGGCCACCACAAGACTTTCTTCTATATTTTCCTATACAAATTCACTCAGTAACAATATTTAAAAAAAAAAAAAGATTTTTTTTCAAAGTATTTTTATTTATTTGCTTTTGTTTTTGCTAAAAGTAAAAAAAAAAAAAAAAATCCATAACTTTGTTTTAAATTACCATAGATTTATGGTTCAACCATTCGTTTTAAAGGTATTGACGAGACCTTTCGAAAGATACCCATCTTGAAAATTTACTCCCCCCCGGGGAGGAAGCGATGCCCCCACATGCACAATTTTTTTTTCCTAATTAACTACTACCACTATCAATAATTCATATTAATTTTACAATCACAAGTTTAAAATAACTCTCATTACGTACATTTATATGAAATTTTGTCCTATACTGCCATGTTAAAGGTTTAGAAAAAATGCGACCACAGCGCCACCTGTTGAGCGATTGATCCCCAAATCTAATCAACACCAGTTTATGTAGGGGTCCAACTACATACCAAGCTTGGTTAAATTTCGTTCATTGGTTCGTGAGATACAGTGTCCACAAAAATCGTGATACACACAGACAGACACTTTCTAAAATCTATCAATCGGCGTTCAGGACCTCCCAAAACGTGTAAATCCATCAGAAAACGGAGGTCAAAAAATTTCACGAATCGAATACTTTCTCTATATTACATATAGAAGAAAGTAAAAATACAATTATATATATATATATATATATATATATATATATATATATAATATAATATATGTATGTATATATATATTTGATAAAAATGAAAAAAAAAAAAAAAAATCGATGACTTTATTTTAAATTATCGCAGATCGATGGTCCAACCATTCGTTTTAAAAGTACTGACGAGCTCTTTTGGAAGATACCCATAAGGGGAATTTGCCCCAACCCCCATAGCGGGAGGTTGAAATGATATTCTTACATACACAAATTTTTTCCCCAGTCGACTATCACTATTATAAAGAATTTAATTTCATAATGATTATTAAAAAATACTTTCCTTTGTATACATTTATACGGAATTTTGTCTTATACCGCCATGTTAAAAATTTAGAAAAAGCTAGATGGCAACGACACCTGATAGACAATTTTCAGCTAAAGTTGATAGTAACTAATGTATGTCAACGTGCAACTGTATATCAAATATCATTAAATTCTTTGCTGTAGTTCCTGGGATACAGTTTGCACAAAATTTTGAATTACCCATTGCGCAGCGCTAGTGTGACGTAAAATTCAAACAATCCACAAAATTTTGTCACACACGCTCACAGACAGATATTTTCTAAAAATGGTCAAATCATGTTCCGGAACTCTCAAAACGTGTAAATCAGTCGAAAATTAGAGTTCGAAATTTTTTACCAATCCAGTATTTCCTTCTATTAAATATAGAGAAAAAAAAAAAAAAAAAAAATGGAACTTTTATGCCTGCTTTATTCAAAAATTCCTAATTGTATTTTAATTTAAGATAGTGTTTAATTTTG
The DNA here is from genome assembly GCA_963930645.1 of Salticus scenicus. Taxonomy (NCBI): domain Eukaryota; kingdom Metazoa; phylum Arthropoda; class Arachnida; order Araneae; family Salticidae; genus Salticus; species Salticus scenicus. Next base: position 297,749,519 of record OZ005655.1, on the reverse strand, counting down.
AAATTCTGAAAAGGTTGGCACATAGGTGGCGCTGTTATATAGTATAATATAGAAGGTGGGTTTGTGATAGTTAACGGTCTACTTCACTTAAAAAAAGTTCAGATGTGCCGGCAAAGAAGCGTACCACGTGGTTATGACAAGAGGTGTTAACTAATTGAATTTATTTTTTTCCGTAATTTTTTTTCTTCGTTATTTTCACGTGACATCAAACTGTCATTTATTTTTATCTATTTATATGTGTTTTAATAGCATAGCCCGATATGACCAAGTATTGTATGCTATTTTCAGCCAGTTTCAAGCTCTCGGTAGTAAAACAGGCGAATTCCGTAACAGTGAAATTTAATAAAATTTCTGATATAATCAATTTAACAAAATAATAAGAATAATAAGAATAATAATAAGAAAAGAAAAAAGACAGAGATATATCATATTTCATATAACATTACTTTGGTTATATTAATCTATATAAATATAGAGAAGTGTTTGTGGGTCTTTCTGCGCTCTGGAGCTCAGACCACTGATCGCGGGGCGACAAAACTTGACAGAGGGGTAATTTAGATCCTGCAGGACCCTGTAGCCGAATAAAAGGTGTGTCTAACACGAAAATTCGAACATTTTAACTAAATTTTTGGAATCTCTTTACTAATTTAAAAGTTTATTAAAATTTAATATTTTTTTTCATGACGCGTGGTTTTAAATTCTGTTTTATCAAATTCAGCAAGTTATTTAAAAGAGATTTAATGCATCAACCTAAATATTGCGTGTAAAACAGCTTAAATATATGTAGTATATATGTATATAGGCATCCTCCCATAAAATCTACAAAAGGGGCGTCAATTAGCTAAATGAGAGTAATCCAATATTAAAAAAAAAAAAAAAAAAAAAAAAAAAGCGCATCTCAGTAGATTAACATGTTACTGTTTTAAGCGCAAAGAAAGTTTTTCATATATTAACACTGGCTTTTAGAAAAGCAAATGGCAAGTGAAAGCAAGCTAGTTTTCTTCCCAGAAATGAAAAGCAACAGTGGCAGTAATTTGATAATACTGGAACAATCAACTAAAGAAAATTCGCTCCTGATTTCCTAATTATTATTATTACAGTCGCCATGTCATTTATGAAGAAATTAAAATCATCATACATTACTCTTTATAGTTTTTACAGAATAAGCAGTTTATTTATTTATCTTTTTTTTTTATGGACTTTAATCATTCTTTATCTGAAGTCCTCTTTTTCTATTTTATTTTTTTTCCTTTGCGTATCATAGTTTTGATATTTTCTATGCACGATAGATCTAAATCGCAAAATTATGTAGTCAAAGTTATGTAGTAATGCAAGAGATAACGGAATATTCTGTGTTATTCATCATCATAGTGTAAATTAAAAATAAGGTAATATCGTGCATTCCCTTTCAATTTTGCAGTTTTGTAAATCCTATTTAAAATTAGCAGAAAGGTTCTCTAATTCTCAATTCTTCAGTTTTATCTGTGGTAAGCTCTTTTTGTTTCTTTTAATGCAAAATTTCTTGTAACACTTTCCAATAAAATTGAAAAGTATTTATGAAATCATGTTCATCTGTCTGTGCGCTCTATCCTATGCTTGATTACTTTATTCCTGGAATTTATTTATGTTTTCAAGTTCTCTATATCATATTTTATATTTAAAATTAATATAAAAACTAGTATGTTGTGGCTACCACAAAACTTTCTTCTATATTTTCACATATTCACTCAGTAACAATATTTAAAAAAAAAAAAAAAAAAAAAAAAAAAATCGAAGTTTTTTTTTTTTTTTTTTTTTTTTTTTTAAGTAAAAAAAAAAAAAAATTGATAACTTTGTTTTAAATTATCACAGATTTATAGTTCAACCATCGTTTCAAAGGTATTGACGAGACCTTTCGAAATATACCCCTCTTAAAACATCCCCCCCCCCCGTTCCGATGCTCCCACGTGCACAAAATTCTTTTCCTAGTTAACTACTAATGTTATAAATAATTCATATTAATTTTAGAATCACACGTTTACAATAACCCTCATTGTGCACATTTATACGAAATCTTGTCTTATACAGCCATGTTAAAAATTTACAAAAAAATGCGATCGCAGCGCCACCTGTTGAGCAATTTTTCCATAAATCTAATCAGCACCAGTTTCAGGGTGCAACTCAATACCAAGTTTGGTTAAATTTCATTCATTGGTTCGTGAGATACAGCGTCCTCAAAAACGTGATGCACACAGACAGACAGACATTTTCTAAAAACTATCAATTCGTGTTCAGATCACCCCAAAACGTGTAAATCCATCAAAAAACGGAGGTCGAAAATTGTCACGAATTCAATACTTTCTCTATATATTACGTATAGAAGAAAGTAATAACACAATTAGTTTCTGTACAGGGACTCACAATAAAACAATACGGATACATTATAATCTTTGAAAAGTGTTTTTTTTTTTTTTTTTAAGAGAGCTTTCATGTTTGGTTTAAAAGATCAATAAAAATATTAAAATGCATTGAAGGGAAAAAGTTATGTTTTCTTTTTAAAAATCAAATTATAAAAATAGTTTTTATGAAATTTCCTCCTCTATATTTAAAAACAAAATATATTTAAAAACATTATCCTGAAGCTAAAATTCAGTAAAAGTTAAAGTATAAAGCAGGCATATACAGTAGGTAAGTTTTCTTTCTGTGTGTGCGCGCATTGTGGCTTTGTTATTGTTATTAACATTTTTCATTCGAAGCTTATTTCTCGAACAAACTATTAGGTCGGTAAAAAAGTAATATCGATTTTTTAGTGTAAAATGATCCGTTTTTTTTTTTTTCCTACCCCCAAAATGAACTGGTTTGTTGGTTGGTTAGTTAGTTGGGTTTTACTTTTACGTCGCACTAGTGCTGCGCAGATGGGCAATTGACGACGGTCTGGGACTCACCCCTAGAGGTGGTCCGGAGACGTGCCATCGCAATTTTGATCCTCTACGGAAGGAATGGCTCTCCCGCTTCGGTGACCCCAGAGATATAATTTTTGATGGGAACATGGAGGACATTGCGGCCACGACAGATTTTACGTGCACCAGCCACCATTAGTGTACACGACGGTTTTTGGTCGGCTCGAGTACCGAACCCGTAATCTTCCAATTACGAGGGCGGAGCTCTACCGACTGGGCTACCGCGGCCCCCAAAATGAACTGTAATAAGTCAAATGTCTTTCATTTTGCCATCATTCAAGTAATTCCTTGGATCCGCGCTCATAGAACTTCTGGTCCTTCTCCGCCCAAACAAATGCGATTTGAGGTTGGTCACCGTTATTACCAAATTTTTTACCGTTTAAAAAGTTTCGTAAACTTTGAAATAGGTGATAATTCAGTGGTGTAAAATCGGAGTTATATGTGAAATGTGACATTACCTCCCACTAATTTTTTACAGGTTGCTAAAGATGTCGTGTTGCCGTGGTAAAATACGATTCCTTTGCAATTTACTAATTTTAACCCTTTCTTTTTGATTTCTTTTTCGAATTTCAAAAATTGTTGGCAGTAAACATATCGTTTGATTGCTTGAAAACAACTCAAAATACACAATATTCTTGTAGTCCCACCAAATCGACAGTATGATCTTTTTCCCTAATGCAATTTAGCTTTCAATATGGTTTGTACTTGTTTATGACGTATGGACCACGAATACGTGGCGCTGTTTTACTAAATAAATATTTTGTCGAAATTTATAATTTAAAATGGATGATTACACACTTTTTTTAAGCACTGCTTTTGTCCCATTTACTATGTGAAATTGGAGGCACAGCGCTAATTTGTCCGTGAGAAAAGCTTTACTTGGAAAAACAGTATTAAATATTTCCCTAGTGGTAAATTTTGGAATTTATTTTTTTTTACTTTATTTATTTATTTTCGGAATTCTTGTTTAGTCTTCTTACAAAGTTTTTAGCTATTCTTGTGATTAGACCGCGCTACAAAACACCGTGAGTACTGTCACTTCAATTAGGGTCGCACCCAGTATGTCACAAATTTTGATTCTTTGTGTTAAGTGAATTTTTTTAATTCATGCGGAAGCCAAAACCAAATACCAAACTTTCTAATCAATCCACGATATCTTATGCGATTTCCTATTGTTGTTGTGTGTGATACATTTAGATCTTATGCATTCTCTCTCACATAAATATATATATATATATATATAACACTGGCAGAAAAATAACAAAACAAATATAATTCTATTTGTGCAAACCAAAAATATAATACATTTTGCAAACTCAATAGCAATTCAAGACAATTTTCCCTCACATTTTTTTGAATTTCTAAGAGCTAAATTTAAAAGGACTCCACACTTTGATTAACGCATAAAATTCTAATATTTTATGTATTTTTTATCTTAAAAAAAAAAAAAAAAAAAAAAAAAAAAAAGGAAATTTGTTACGCATATTGCGCTCTGCATTGCTGCTTCCTATGATATATGATATTTTATAAAACAATATCCAAGATACATTCCTTACTTGCCAGAATAACATATGGTTTGGTGTCCAGGATTATTTCGTTGAGAGCAAAACTTGCAACTTTTCTTAACTCTAGTTATTATTACATATCGCACCCCGCTAAGAAAAGTCCCGCAACTCAAAAAAGCAGTTTTCGAGAAATGACGAAACTTTGATTAGCATTGTAATAAAACTGACACAACAACCTCTCAGGTGGAAATTTTTGACTTTGAGATATGGCGCTTTTTGTTTACGTTTGGGCCAATTCAATTTTTACACATTTCTAAATAACATAAATTCAAAACTGCTGTTTTTTTTTTTTTTTTTTTTTTTTTGAGTTATGTCATTTTCCCTACCGGTTTGAAATATATTTTCTCATTCAGTAAGGTGTCTTGAAAATTGTATTTCGAAGTAGAAGCTGGATCTCGTGTCCGTCGCTATTTTTACTTCCTTATACAAAGTATAAGGAAGTATAGTAATCCCGATTTGCGAAATGGATTTTGTATTTCACATTGCTCGAAAACGAATGATCGCTGAATGTTGCCAATTTATACGTGTGACTGTCATGATGTATAGTTGTACACCTGCAAGTGTCGTCTGAACACGAGCTCTCGTTTTAGAGATATAAGCGATTTTACACGATTTTTCGTGACGTCTGTATGTGTGTGTGTGTCTGTGTCTGTGTGTGTGTGTGTATGTCGCATAACTCAAAAACGGTTGGACGTAGAAAGTTGCGAATTGGTACATAGGTTTGTTATAACATCTAGTTGTGCACCTCCCGTTTTGGACTTTGTATGATTTTCCGTTTTGGAGATATTTAGGAAAATTAGGTTCATAATGACAAAAATACATAGGTTTTGGCCATAATGTATCAAAAAACGGTAATAACTCAAAAACGGTTTGGACAAATCTTGCAATTTAACTGACTTCCCGACTAGCTAGACATTTGAAACTTTCAGAAAAGCTCAGAACATGTTTACAATGCGTTTTTTTAATTTTTTGGCCAACTGTTTCCGATACCTGCTGCCTTCGGCAGCGTTACCAGTACAAATCTTGCAATCGATTTTTAACTAACTTCCCGACTAGCTAGACATTTAAAACTTCCAGAAAAGCTCAGAACACGGTGACAATGCATTTTTTAAATATTTTTAGCCAATTGCTTCGTGTCACTGCTGCCTTTAGCAGCGTTTATATGATTCAACAGAAAATCTATTTAACTAACTTCCCGACTAGTTAGAGATTTGAAACTTCCGGAATAGTTCAGAAACACGGTGAAAATGCATTTTTTAACACTTTTATCCAATTGTTTCGGATCCGAAGTCCCCCCCCCAAGGCACAACTTTGACATGAGTCCCCCCCCAAGGCACATGAGTCCCCCCCAAGGCACATGAGTCCCCCCCCAAGGTACAACTTTGACATGAGTCCCCCCCAAGGCATAACTTTGACATGAGTCCCCCCAAGGTGCAACTTTGAAATAAGGCCCCCCAAGGCCCAACTTTGACATGAGTCCCCCCAAGGCACAACTTTGACATGAGTCCCCCCCCCCCAAGGATTTTAAAATGAGTCCCCTCAAGGCACAATTTTATTTATTTATTTATTTATTTATTTTACGTATGCATGCATTTTTTTTTAAATATTTTTAGCCAACTGTTTCGGGTCCAATGACAATATTTTTTAACATTATGTATATTTCTAAAAGTGTATAAGGAAGTCATGTGGTGCCCACATCAGATTTTTTTTTTTCCGTTAATCGACTGAGAGAGATTTCTCTTTTGAATTGGATTTTACAAACTGCCAAAGATTTTACAAACTGCGGATGAGTAAACGGTCGTTCCTCTCTCTCCACATCTTCATTGATTTATAGGAATATAAATATATATTGAGCAGATCTCTAAGCCTGAATAAAGTAGCTTTAACTATCATTTCAAAGTCTTTCTTTTCGCGTCTGAGAATCGCAGACTTAATAGCAGAATTGCCAGATGCATAGATGCCAATATTTTAATTTATTCCGGTTTACTTTTAACCCCGCCTTTATTTCGAAGCACTTTATTTATAGAAAACATTTCTTCAATATATAACTTCGATAAAGTAAAAAAAAAAAAATTACTTAAAAAAAAAATAAGTGGTACGAAATAGAGGCGGGGCTAAAATTACTCCGGAATAAATTCAAATATTGGCTGCTATGCAGATGGTCGACAGTCAGTTTCCCCAAACAGTCTTTCAATTTTCCCTAAATCAGGGGTTTTTCTAAAAAAATCCCCAACTCAATTTCTATTAAAAAAGTAAATTTTTTTTAAATTTTTTTTGAAATAATTAGCAGATTTAAGCGCAAATTTTTCCCCAAATAAAGTTCATTTTTGAAAAATATCCCCAAATACAAGAATAACTTTTATACACACTAGTTATTAATTTTATTAATAACTAGTGAATCACTAATATGAACAGAGACTAGTTAATTAACTTTTAATTATTTTACACTTGTTAATTATCTTTTAATAAATTAATTTTACACCAATTAATTAACTTTTTATACATATTAGTTATCGAAAATTTTTAAATCTACGTGAAGTACTGAGTCTAGTTTCATCAGCTCTCCCTAGGTTATTTGTAAAAATGTATTATTAACCCTTTGAAGTCCATTGGTTTCGCGCAGAAACCAAACATTGCGCTTTTTTTTTCCAGCAATTTTTCAGTATTTTTACAAAGTGTTAATAGAATATTAAACTGTTATTCATTCTCATTGCACTCACTACATGGCAGCACTACAGCAAAATCCAAAAATGCTACTTCAAATGAAGCCAGATACCGAAGTCACTTTAATCTTCTAAAACTGTATCATTTTTAAAAATAAATAAAAAATATTTATTTTAAATAATGGCACATGAACTTATCCTTCTCAGTCATAAATTGCAACTTTCAATTTTTTTATATAAATAAACAGAACTGTCCGAAAAGTTATTTAAAATGTTTGGTTTCTGAGAGAAACCGAACTCCAGTAAAGGTGGAATTTCGCAAGACATTAGATAAGAGTAGAAAATGAACATTTCCTGGATTTTCTGCAATTTCTTAATCCATCATTTTCTGGAATTACATGAATATATATATATATATAAAAGTATGTATGTGGGTATATACCTTTATGTAATTATTTTCTTTTTAAATGATTTATATGTACTAAACATTTTGCAATTATGAATATAAAGTTTTTTTTTTTTTTTTTTTTTGTAAAACGTTTAGTAAGTATAGTTAATTTTATGTATAAATTCGTAGATTTGCAAATAAAGTAAAAAATTAAATAATAAAGCTAGAACTGTAGCAACAATGTTTGGCTAGGCGCCTGGTGCTTTGAAACTGCTTACATCACACTTGCTTCTTTTCTGAATAAATTATTATTAATTTCTTAGTAAGTAAGTCAAAATATAAATTTTTTAGATTTCTAAAGTATCTGATTTATTCTCTGCAACTTTTATATTAGTTTGTTTAAGGAGAAAAAATAGCCCGTTACCGTTCATTGGTTTCACTGTGAAACCATAAATTTCTGAAAAATAAAAAATGCTATTTTTTTTTTTTTTTCCCATTTGTATATTTATGGTCAGTGATGCATCTAAAAGTAATTTTTTAAATTAATTTCACAATTTTCAAAAGTAAATATATAGTGAACTTTAAAGGGTTAACCTCTATAATCAGTTATATTTATACTAAATTCCGTATGTGTATAACAACGGGCGCTGAAGATATTCGTAGAATGTCTTTTCACTGTCAGGATAATGGCAACACAAAAATGTCTCTACATGCCACTGTCGCCAGATGGTCGAAAGTCAATTTCCCCAAACAGTTCTCAAATTTCTCCAAATCAAGGGTTTTTTTCCAAAAAAATCCCCAACTCAATTTATACAAAAATGTAATTTTTTTTTAGAAAATATTTTGGTTGGTTGGTGTCGTGTCCATGGGGAGAACTATAGGTAACCATGAGTGTGCAAAATACAGCCGGCCAACTCCTTGATGTTATCGGAGTACAGACTCTCGATGTCAAAGGGGGAGAATTCCCCAAGCTGAGCCAGGGATCTTAAAATGGCAGGGCAGTCAAAAATATGTTTTGGTGTTAGTGGAACATCATCACAGTTACTGCAGAGACGGTAGGTTCTATTGCCATCTCTCAGGATCTTCATACCTCGATAGTGACCAGTTCTAAGGCGGGTGATAGTTTTGGTAAGGTCTCTGTTTGCGTTTATTTCACAAATCTGCGAGTCTTTTTTAATGGTGTTCTCTCTCAAACGGAACCTTGCGATCGCATTAACATCGTAAAGAGAGACCTTAGCGATATTTTCATTATTGAGATTTCTCCCTTTCTTGGCAAGTTGATCTGCCTCTTCGTTTCCAGGAATGCCGACATCTTGAATGATCTCCCAATGGTTGCCATTGCCTGCAAGGAGGCTTGACTTCTGTCTGTTGGTCCGCGGAAGGTATTTTATTTCCCTTCTACCACCCAGAGGAAATCCAATGGTGGCATTCCCCTTTCCTCCACCTGGGGACGCGCCCTCTAGGGGTTGCAGGCTCCCCCGAGGGAGAAAATATTTTAAAATATTTAATAAATTTTTACTCACGTTTTTCCCCAAATGAAGTTCTTTATAGAAAAAATCCCCATTTACAAAATTTAAACGAATTAAAACTAAAATAACTTTCAGCAACGCCGTTCCTAGGGCTTCTGAAAAATTGATTTTGATGATGATGATGATGATTTTGGAAAATTTTAAATCTGCGTAAACTTCAGTCTAGTTTCCTAACCTGTAATCATCATTTATAGTTATCTCATAAGTATATAATATAAAAGCAGTTTTCTGGGACTATATAAAATACATGGAAAACAAGGTACACAGATAGATTAAAGAGCTTGCATCAAACATGATATATCACATCTGCAAGAATAAATCAAGCTAAGATCAAGCATCCAATTTTGCACTGATCCAGCTTATTTAAGCTTGATTATTCAAGCGGCAATCAATGCGTACCAAGGAAAGAATTCATACTGCTTGGTAAGCATAGGCATACATAAACCAAATAATTTCTGAAATCAGGAAATAAGCTTCATAATCAGCTTCATTCATAATAAGCTTCATAATCAGAATGTTGAAATTATTGCTTTTCTATTTCTGAAATAGCACCCAGAACCAACCAATGCATTATCATGGAATGAATTTGTCTCCCCCCCCCTTTTTTTTTTCTTTTTTGTGAGATTCTAGGAAAAACTGATTTTAAAGAAAATCCCTATACATTTCCCCAAAGTGCTCCCCACTAAATCTCTGTCCCCAAATATTTCCCCTGGAGCTTCGAAAATCCCCAAAATGGGGAGAAATCCCCAATTCTGGCAACACTGCTACATGCTAAAGAAAACTGCTGAAAGTCCGTACGTATAAGGACAAATCCCTACCTTTCACAACAGTGAAAGTGAACCAATCAGGTAGACCAATTTAAGCCAAAAATGTTGAAAAACCCCTATATTTCTCCTTAAAAATTTCAAAAATCCCCACAGAATTCCCCACAAATATTCAGTCCCCCCAAAAAATCTCCAGAAGCCCAAAAAATCCCCAAAATGGGGACAAAATCTCCATTCCTTGCATCACTGCAGTAGTGCTCCTTCCTCCATGCGTCTGAAGTTTTGAAAAGTCGGCGCCGAGATGTATGTCGGGGCTCATCGGTCAACTCTTTCAACACCACCCATACATATATTTTATGTAATTAATGATAACTGTTTTTTTTTTTATTATTATTGTGTGTGTGACACACCAGATTATTCGGCATTGGCTATATATCAATGTATAATACTACTTTTCCATTAGGATGCTGATGCACATTGTACTGGATGTTTGCAAAAATTCGTGTCTCATTTCATATATGACTTTATCCATGATTTAATTAATTATACTCTATAGATTACCAACGAAAATATTACTAACATACTAAATATTGACAATTAGTCGGCCTTTGCCCGCCTAGTGGTTGACACCAAATTATGCCTAGTGGTTGATACCTATTTTCATATTTGCCGTATTCGCCAAATCCAAAAACAGTAACTAATTGTCGTAATAAATAATCAATAACAAAAAAAGAAAAAGAAAAAAAAAACTTTAAAATTTAACTTTTCTTTCTGTCTCCCTCTCCTTTTAAACAAAATAATGGAATTCGATTAATGAACGACGGTAATTTAGCGGTTTTTAGCGTGGTCGAGAGAAAAAAAAACAAAACTGCAGATCGTCGAGTAGTGGTCCTTACATAGCATTACATCTATTCTTTTAAATTATCTTATAAACTTATCATAGTGTTTAAACTTATTTTACCGACTTTTAAATCTTACATAAAATTTATTTATTTTCTCGCAAAACAATCCGTTGTAAAATCCATCCCTCCCCCCCCCCCCCCACCACCACCACCAAAATCACCCTTCTTTCATTATTTTATTAAAACCAAGGACAGAAATTCATTATTTTTAATTGAATACATTTTTCATAGTTATGTCCTTCGTTTCAAACGTTACACTCAGAAAACTTGGGACTTTATTATTAATATAAACTTCATTTTGTTTTACTGTTTAAATAACTTGGACATACCTCGAAATCCGGTTTTTTCTGCAATCCCTCTAGGTACATATTCGTTGGATGCAACTTAATGTTTGCTATAAATTCTGCTCTACAAGCTTTATTTATTTATTTATTTATTTCCCTTTGCGTGTGTTGTTATGCGAAATCCATTTTTAATCTCCAGTTATGAATCGAAAAAATTGTTTTGCTCACCAACAAGGAGAGAAATATTTTACAAATACGGTTCACTTTGGTCAAAATCATTCTGTCAAAACATGCAGAGAACATATATGTATTTGTAAAAATATACAAGTTCTTTGAACAGCAAAATACAATAGAATTATCAATATATTTAGTTTCTTGTAATCTTTCTAGTGGTCATCCAAGGGTTACAATGCCATGAATCACGAATAAACTCATCTGGGAAATGGAGCACTACATTTTGCATTACGCAATACAAGAATCTAAACGATAATTCTAGTTATTTTACCAAGTTTTTATTAACTTCGATTCTTGTTTGTATGTTTGTTTGTTTGTCCAGTACAAATCTTGCAATCGATTTTTAACTAACTTCCCGACTAGCTACATATTTGAAACTTTCAGGACACCTCAAAACACGGTGACAATACATGTTTTTAATACTTTTAGTCAACTGTTTCAGGTCCCGCTGCCTTCGGTAGCGTTTATATGATTCGACAGAAAATTTATTTAACACGCATTTTTTTTTAAATTTTCTTTAGCCAACATTTTCGGGTTCCTGCTGCCTTCGGCAGCGTTATCAGTACAAAGTTTGCAATCGATTTTTTACTAACTTTCCGACTAGCTAGAGATCTGAAACTTTCACGATAGCTCAAAACATGGTGACAATACATTTTTTTAATTCTTTTAGTCAACTGTTTCAGGTCCCTACTGCCTTCGGCAGCGTTTATATGATTCAACAGAAAATTTATTTAACTAACTTCCCGACTAGCTAGACATTTGAAACTTTCAGAATAGTTCAGAACACGGTGAAAATGCATTTTTCAAATATTTTCAACCAACTGCTTCCGGTTCCTGCTGCATTCGACAGCGTTACCAGTACGAAGCTTGCAATCGATTTTTCACTAACTTCCCGACTAGCTAGACATTTGAAACTTTCAGGATAGCTCAGAACACGGTGACAATGCATGTTTTTAATACTTTTATAGTCAACTGTTTCCGGTCCCTACTGTATTCGGCAGCGTTTATATGATTCAACAGAAAATTTATTTAACTAACTTCCCGACTAGCTAGACATTTGAAACATTCAGAATAGTTCAGAATACGGTGAAAATGCATTTTTAAAATATTTTTAAGCAATTGCTTCAGGACACTGCTGTCTTCGGCAGCGTTGCCAGTACAAAGCTTGCAATCAATTTTTAACTAACTTCCCGGCTAGCTAGCCATTTGAAACTTTTATAATAGCTCAAAACGCGATAGCAGGGAATTTTTTTAAATACTTTTACCCACTTGCTCTGGGTTCCCGCTGCCTTCGGTAGCGTTTATATGATTCAACAGAAAATTTAAAAACATGGTATATAAAAAGTTCTTTTTATTTTGTAATTATTTATTGAATGTATTTTGATTACAGGGCTTTTATGTGGAAAGAAGAGTAAAATAAAAAAAAATGAACGGTACCGAAATCCATATTCGACCAAGAAACACAAGACCTTTAGAGATTGGAGACAACATTTTCAAATCCGCCTATGACTGGGAATTGTCAGAAAAAGATTTGAAAAAAGCTGCAAACGAATTAGGCGAGACTCAAGATATTAAAGAAGAATGTATTCGAAAGCTGAAGGAACAACTTTCAAGTGAGTCATCAAATTATTTGTTTGCAAGAACGAACTTTCACAGTATGCCTCATCCAGTGATGACAAACTGGGGATTTTGTCCCCATTTTGGGGACTTTTGGGGCTTCTGGGGACAATTTTGGGGACAAAAAGTCTGTGGAGACTTTTTTGGGGAATTCTAAAAATTTTGGGGACAAATCTGGGGAGTTCTTGAACTTTCTGTCAATATTGGCAACGTAATGATTTATCCCTACGACCAGAGATTTTCAATAGCTTTATTGCTATTTGGGGATTTTTTTTCAAAAACTGCCTTCATTTGGGGAAAAATCTGAGCTTAAATCTGCTTGATATTATTATTATTATTATTATTATTTGAAAAAATTTTGTTTTCCCTTTTTAGTAGAAATCAAGTTGAGGATTTTTTCGGAAAAAAAAAAAAAAAAAAAAAAACCCTGATTTGGGGAAATTTGAAGACCTGTTTGGGGAAATAATTTTCGACCATCTGGCATCACTGGCCTCATCCTTGTTCCTGTAGTAATCTAAAATATTTGAAAGGGAATCAGTGTTGCCAGCTGGCCAACAGTCAGTTTCCCGAAACAGGCTTTCAAATTTTCCGAAATCAGAGATTTTTTCAAAAATATTTCCACCTCAATTTCTACTAATAAAATAAATAATAAATAAATAAATAAAATATTTAACGGATTTAAGCGCAAAATTTTTCTCAAATGAAGCTCATTTTTGAAAAAAAAAAAAATCCCTTTATACAAAAATGAACTTTTATACCCACTAGTTATCAGAATTTTTTTTAATCTGCATAAAGTTCTTTAGTGATGACGATGAACGTAGGATGAACTTTCATCCTCAAGATATCCCGAGGATATCCTAGGAAAAAAGAATATCTTCAAAAAGTCCCTACCATGCTAAAAAAAAAAAAAAAACTATTACAAGTCCTTATGTGCAGAAACAAATCCCTACAGTTGGAAACGCTGTAAACATATCAGGTAGACCAGCTTTATGACAAAGAAGTTGAAAAATTCCCCAGATTTCCCATCAAAATTTCAAAAATCTCCTTGAAATTCCCCACAAACATTCGGTCACCAAAAAATCCCCCAAATAGGGACAATATCCTCAATCTGGCAACACTGAAGGGAATCAATTTTACTATGCAGCGGTCTTTCATGTGCTCTTCTTGTATAAATTCTGGTAATCCTAGATTTCAAAATATAAGGTTATGTTTTATTTAAAAATAAATAAATAAATATAAATAAACGGCCTTTTTTTTTTTTTTTAAAGACCAAAATTGAGCATGCGAGAAAAACATTTTTAGAAAACGTCTGTCTAATCTGTGCGCATCACAAATGTTTTGGACGCTGTATCTCGTGAACCAATAAATAGCATTTAACCAAACTTGATATTTAATTGGACCTTGACTTAAACTGATGCTGATTACATTTAGGGAACAACCGCTCAACAAGAGACGTTGTCACCTCATTTTTTCATAACTTTTATGAAGGCAATATAGGACAATTTTTTGCATGAATGTACATAATGGAAATTATTTTTAACAAATGATTGTGAAATTAATAAAAGTTATTGATAATAACAATAATAAAGTAATAAAAGAAACTGTGTATAGGAATATCGTTCTCCCCTCCCTGGTGTGTGTGTGTGTGTAAATTTTCAGTATGGGTATCTTTCAGAAGGTGTCTATGGGTATCCACAGATCTCTGTGTGATATTTTAAAACAAAAATATTGATTTTGATTCATTAAAAAGAAAAAAAAGAGGCATTTTTTCAGATGTAGGCACAAATTTGACTTTCTTTGGACGTTTAGTTTTATGTTTCTCTGTGATGAAAATCCTATGCATTCATCATAGAAGATAATTTTGATAAATGACAGTTTTAATAAATAATTTGTACCATGTGAATTGGTATAAGAATATATAGAAGAAAGTCTTGAGGTGGTCATAAGATACCAAATTAAATTTATTTTGGTAAATTTAAAAAGGAAATACCGGACCACCCTTAGGAGTGAGATCCAGATCGTCGCCAGTTTCCCCCAGTGTAGCACTAGTGCAACGTATAAACAAAAACCCATTTAACTTCAATTTCAAAAGAAAATATGCAGTGAAATTTAAAGAATTAACGTACATTAAAAATTAAATTTATTTATTTATTATTTGCATTTTTTAGAAGATTCAGAAGCCAGGTATCGACAAGATGACACCTATTTGTTGCGCTTTCTTCGAGTCAGAAAATATGACGTCTCTAGAGCCTATCAAAATGTGAAACTGTTCTATGAACAAAGGAAGAAGCATTCGGATTTTTTTACTCTGCCAGCAGATCCGAAGCCTGTTCAAGAAATAAATTGGGTTGTCTGGTTACCCTACACAGATGAAGAGGGAAGGGTCATCATTTTGCTGAACTTTAGTAAATATCATTTTCCTTCATAATCCTTACATTTTCAGGTATTCTTGAATCCCTTTTTACTATTTTTATGGTGATAAATTTGTATGGGTGTGAATACGATATCACCTAGTGAAAAATGCAATGGATGACTGTTGTTAAAAATTTGTAAATAAAAACTTTATATTAATATGAGGTCTGGCATCAGCTTGAATTTCAATATTAGGCTGCTCTTCCGTTTCTTCTCATCCTCCAACCGCTGCCCGCCGACCATCTGCACGCAACTTGGCTTCTCTCTGTTAAATTACTTCTCACCTTCGATCAGATTTCCCTTCAGCATGTTTCTGACACCTGGCTTGTACCTGATCTTTTTTTTTTTTTTTTTAATCTTCTAGCCAGTATCTTTTGAGCATTCGGACAAAACATAACTTGTTGCTCTTCGTAAGTTTCTCATGATCTTCGAAAAACTTTACTTTCTGCCTATATTTGACGCCAGGCTCATGCTTTTTCAGATTCATCTTCTCTTCTAGTCTCTTTCATTGAGCATCTGCATTGTGCTTCCCGCTTTTCCCCAATGTCTTTTCGTCTTCTATCAGCTATTTTTTCAACACATTACTAACCTCTTGCTTGTGCCTGTTCTTAAGTTTCTTCTTGTATTCTAGCAGCTGACCGTTGAGCATCTGCAAGATACCTGTCATGCCACTCTTCACGGGTTTTTTCTCATCTTCTAGCAACTCTCAGTTGAGAAACAGAAAGATGCCATGCCTCTAGTTGTTCTCGATCTAATATTACTTGACGCTGTTGAAGAGATTCTCTTTAAATACTTGTTAAATTGCAGAAAACAAAACCACGAAGCAAAAACAAAAAGAAATAAAATAAACTTTGCAGCGCTAAAATCATTTCTCTCTCTTTGCTTCTCAAAACTTTTCTGTAAAGCTGCCGAAAATTGCCGTATTAACACAGACGGAAGGTTATCAAAGTTGACACCTTTTCCTATAATTTATCCCCCCCCCCCTAAAAAATGCCCAG
Organism: Salticus scenicus; assembly: GCA_963930645.1. Classification (NCBI taxonomy): domain Eukaryota; kingdom Metazoa; phylum Arthropoda; class Arachnida; order Araneae; family Salticidae; genus Salticus; species Salticus scenicus. Next base: position 297,733,224 of record OZ005655.1, on the reverse strand, counting down.
CGATAATGCCATTCAAGCCAATTTAAGCAGACTCAATTTTCAGCTGAACTTCATAAATTTTAACTGGCGACCGCCAAGTTGCTCTCCTCCCTCTCCTAAGCACAACCCTGCTTGATAAACTTCTAACTTCATAAAATAGTTTCTCAGCATCAACATAACACAGCTACATCTGAAAAAGGCAAAATGACAAAAAATATTAGTAGAAATTTCAATGTTATCAGTGCATAAATCATATATATATAAAGGATTCATTTTTTCATTTCCTATACCATTTCCATACCAGCATCATCAAAATACAATTTTGGGATACAACTTTATTATAACATACAACTAGTATTAAGAACTGATTTTATCTTTTAACCATTTTTTTCAGTGATTTTCTCCATAGTGTATGAATCAATTAAATTAATATTAACAAGCATAGTTATTTCTTTCTATCTTCTTTTTGTGGCCACTGATGTTGTACGTGTTCGAAAAGGTTACAACATGTATTCCCGAGGCCATTTTTTTTACACCCGTCAGCGCCCAGTGTCCTCATTTGAGGACAGCTAATAAAATGGCATGTATATTTTTTGTGGTTTCTTGGAATGATTTCTGCTTTTTAGTAACAGTTTATAGCGTCACTCTAAATGATCCCTGAAAGTTTTATGTGCCTACTATTAATTATTACTTCATAATTTGGATAGACATTTTATGATTTTTCATTCGTCGCACCTATCTTTGCTTTTTGCGCAGGTATACTAACCTAAATCAAGTTGAATAATAATATATATTACAATACTTTTCTTTCGAGATCTTTGTCAACACATAATAAGAAATTAATCTGTTATCTCAAAAATTTTCTATCTCGAAGTTTTCTCGCTAGAACACTAAACGTCAATGAATGAGGATAGGCTTTAAATTTAAAACTATCAGAAGAATTGTTTAAGTTTATATATCTTGCTGTCAGTTGTCTAGATTAATTTAGAAGTGAAATAATCATCTAATAATATTTTGCGAAATTAATTCGGGCGTTAACGGGTTAATATGCTGCAATATGACCATACGATTCATAAAAGAAACATTTTACGTTCGATTTAGTTATATTTTAAAAATTATATTCCCAGTCGGATTGTTTTGCTTTTACTTTGAACATATTCTGGAAATGAGAAAAGGATTTCGTAATCTTTTAAGTGCAGTTTCATATTACTGTTTTCGAAATTTCTTGTTTTCTTTTTGACATTAAATCAAGCCGCTTCATATTTATCTAATTTATTGACCAAGATGATGCTACGTATTCCGGGTTCGTGTATTATCCATGAATGAATGGCAGGTCTTGCAGAGGCTTAAAAATTTATTTACAGAATATTCCAGAGTATTAACTGTCTGTCAACCAAATATCAGTTCTAGATACAACAGTAAACACAGCTTGTATATTAGCTGACAGCATAACTGTATCATAAGCTTAACACACAGCATAAGCTGTATTCAGTAACAGAGACAAAGTAGCAGGAAATCTCCTAACACTTCAATCGCTTGGCTTGAACTCGGGGTGACCGAAGTGCGATCCCATTTATAGCCTCGTATATTTCCAGAATTTTCTGGCTATTTCATCTTTTTTATCTCGAGATTCGAAAATCGATTTATCGATAGTAAAAATTTTCTCAACAAAGTTGCCAAGTCTCGATAATCTCGACATCTTATTTTCCGCGAGTTTATTATTATTGAATTTTCCGATTACTGCCCATTGGTGGCATTAGCAACACGAGGTTTACGGACCCTTCTGCAAAATATTTGAGGGAGGCAAATGCCTAATATTTCTTAATAGTTCTCTTGCTGCTATTTATATTTTACTGAAGTGTAAATTTATCTTTTAAGAAATATGTTAGCATATACTTATATTAGGAAAGTTGTTATGTATATTTACTTCAAAGTTGATATGACGGAACTTATCAAGATAATAGCGCTGATTTATTTCATTTGTTTACTTTGTACTCCACATAGCTGACACAACTAAATATCAAAGTATAAAGTTTTCGCGATGTTCTAGTTGTCATAACTATATGTAAACTATGTATATAATATAACTATGATAAAACTGACATGATTACGCTTATAAAAATATTTTTTATTACAAAAATTCTCTCTTTTTAGCACCCAGACGTCATGGGATTTTTTAATTTCTTGAGCTTATTGTTAGTGGCCCTTTTATCGCCATTAGTGTATCTTTCATATTATTGATTGTCTTTCTTCTCCTGCTTTAAATTATATCTTCCTCTCTTTCTCTTACTTTTCTTTTATCTTTTAAGTTTGCATTCCACTTTTATATTGATAGGACGTATGTATTTTCTTTGCTTTCCGAAGAAGAAAGAAGAAGAAGTCTTCCGAAATGCACTGCGTCCTTATTATCGATAGTGTCTTCAAGGAGTGGTGTTCTTTTAATTAAAACTTTTTGGTTAAATGTGGACATAATTACATTTTTGACAGTAACTATTACGTTCTAAATATGTTTTATCATCATCATCATCATTTTTGTTGCTGTTGTTATTTACGGCCGCGGTTGTCCAGTTAGCTGGGCTAGAGCTCGTAATTGAAAGAGTAAATGCTCGAACCAGTCAAAGACCGTTGCGTACAGTTATTGGTATTTTGTACATTAAGAATTCGCAGTGGCTCAATGTGTTACATGTTCCATAAAACTAATACCTCTAGGGGTTACCGAAGTGGAAGTGCTATGCTACAGCGCCTAGAATACAAAGGAAAGCGACCAGCAAATCAGTGCCTTAAAAATTAAGCCTCTTACCAGAGGTCAGAGCGATCGAGTTTATTGCTTGGAAAACTCCCTGTTGGTTAATTATGTGTTTAGATCACGTGATTGAGCAGACGAAACTAGGAAAAGCCAATCAGCTCTTCGATTTGAGCAAAAAATTCGATCGCAGTGCCCTCTGGGAAGCTTAAAATTTTTTTAGCGGTATTCTAAGCATTCGATCATAAGCGCTTGCCACACTGTATATTCTAGGCGCTGTAGCTATGCCCTCCAAGGAGGATAAAAACTGGAATGTTATGTCTCCAGTCCATCCTTAGGGGACTGTCGTCGGTTGCCCCTTGAGTAGTTACAGTGCAACGTAAAACTCATTCAATCTTTTTTTAAATTTTTTCAGATAGGTGGAATCCCCATGAGAAATCATTTGAAGAGATGGTTCAGACTGCAGCCAATGTAGCAGATCTAGTTTCCATGAATCCCAAGTGCCAAATAAATGGCGTCATTGCCATCTATGATCTCAAAGGAATAACTGTAAGACACATCTCTGAGCTCTTGTGGAATGGTCGGATGTGGGCATGCCTTCCACTTGTGCAAGTATGTATAGGATGCGCCATATCTTTTCCTTTCAGTTTGGCACTAATCCAACATTGCTTCGATATAACCTTGGAGGATTGACTTAACGGCCCTCTTCACTCACCGTCGCCGGTAGCCCGAGCCAATGTTATTCAATGGGGAAATTTTCTTTACAAATAACTTATTAACTAATACATATTTTTAAATTCTGTTTTCACATTCAGAAAATTCCCAACTGTTAAATGGACGGACCTCTTTTAAAAATGTAATTTTTCAATTTTTAATATTTTATTTCGAAATTGCAAAATGAAAAAATTTCACATATTGAAAATTCGTATTTTGCAGCTTCAAAATAAAATATAAAAAATTAAAAAAATAATATTTTAGAAAAGGTGCGTCCATTTAACAGCTGGGAACTTTCAGAATGTGAAAACAGAATTTAAAAATATGTATTAGTTAATAAGTTATTTGTAAAGAAAAATTTCCCATTGAATAACATTAGTTTCGGCTTCCGGCGGCGGTAAGTGAAGAGGGCCCTTAAGAGGAGATGACAAGTCCGTAAAAATAGGAAACCAAAATCCTAACCGCAGAGACCATTAAATAACACAGATATGCACAGCAATTTCTGCATTGTTATTGTGCAATTATGTATTATGAATCATTCGAGACGAAAGTTGTTGTAACTATAGGTCTCAAAACTGTCCAATAAATAAAATAAACGTAGTGCTAGTCAATGTTTTGGTAGACCCAATGTGGCTTCTTTGGTATCCTTGACTGCTATTGCGTCAGCCATTTTGAGTAGAGAACAGTTAACTTCATTAACCCTGCACGCTGATACGTCGTATGCCACTTCCTATTATATCATTCCACCAAGGATTTAACAGGTCTGGTTACGTCTGTTCTTTGGCCACGTTCTTGATATGGTACACCTTTTGTGTAAAGCCTCTAATAAACTATTTGATTTATAAATTTATTTACTAAGCTTGTACGTTACTTTTTTATTATTTTTTTTAAGTTTAAATAGAAAATAAACCGAGCTTTTCTCAATAGTTATATTGAATTGAATTCGATTTTATTCTATTTAACCTTAAGAACATGCGAAAATTTTTTTACTCCATGAAGTCCAATCCGGTTGTCTACGAAAAGTTTCAACTAGTGAAATTGACGTACGCACTAAATTTCGTTGCGTATGGAGGAAAAAGCTTATTAACATTTAATTTTTTTAAATCTAATTTCTAAAAGTGGTTTAAAATTCTTTCTCAGAATTAGGACAGTTTACAGTTTCGTTGTCAGCCTTATGCTGGGCGACGCCAAACAACCTCCACATCTTCATTTCAAAGGATAATAAAACAAAATAGATTGAAAAAAGAAACTTTTTTATTCAAAAACAATGAGTAGAAAAAAGTTTGTAATGATTGTGTTTTGAAATTTACGCCTAAGTGGTGTCCATTGCGAGCAATACATGATGTCCGAAATCTATTATCACTTGACATGTCATGTCTTGTGAAATAGTGGAATAGTTGTTACCTCCGCTTGAATACACTCTCTTGAAGTCGCCTGTCCAAAATCTATTTACAGTACCCTTTTATTATTATTATTTTAAATAAACAAGTTTTCTATCTCAAAACTTTTTTTTTTTTTTTTTTTTTTTTTTTTTTTTTTTTTGGGGGGGGGGGGGGGGTTAGGGGTTTACATTGTATTTATGCGACAAATATTCTTTTTCAGTTTTCTTTGACGAAAGGATTTATTTCTAATTTAGCTATGGACCCTTTCGTATGTAACTAATAATATGTATTATTTAATAGGTGCACTACTCTGTAACAGTATGCAATAGTGTTGATGGGTTTCGTATATAGTTCAACATTGTGTAAACCTCGTTTTGCTCGAACAGAGATATAGTTTGTGACTTTATGCATAAAATTTCCCTTGATATTTGAAAGTAAAATGTTTCTGAATCAGTGATGCCAGATGGTCGAAAATTATTTCCCCAAACAGGTCTTCAAATTTCTCCAAATCAGAGTTTTTTTTTTTTTTCGAAAAAATCCCCAACTTGATTTCTACTAAAAAGGGAAAAAAAAAATCAAGCAGATTTTTCTATGATTTAAGCTCAGATTTTTCCCCAAATGAATGCAATTTTTGAAAAAAATCCCCAAATAACTATGAAGCTATTGAAAGTCTCTAGTCGTAGGGATAAATCATTACGTTGCCAACATTGACAGAAAGTTGAAGAACTCCCCAGATTTGTCCCCAAAAATTTTAGAATTCCCCAAAAAAGTCCCCACAAACATTTGGTTCACAAAAGCCTCGAAAATCCCCAAAATGGGGGACAAAATCCCCAATCTGGCATCACTGTTCTGAATTCCAGTTCAAAGGAATGAAATGTTTATTTATTTATTTTTTTTTTCAGAATGGCTATCCATGGAGGATAAAGAAACTGATTGTGCTGAACACGAATCGGCTGGTGAGAATCCTGTACAACCTTCTGAAGCCTCTGGTGAAGAGTAAAATTGTTCAAAGGGTAAGTATTAGCTCGACATTAAAAAAAAAGAAAAGAAAAAGAAATGTACGAGAAGAAAGATCACAACTCTTATAATTACGAAACACTTTTTTTACATAATGTAAAGAAAGTGTTGTAATAATGAAAAACTTCGATTATGAGGTTATGGTGTAGCTAAGCGATTTTGAGGTCTCTGAGTTCATGTTTGCTACTTTTACGGTAATTATGCATGTGTGTGTATATGTATGTGCGCATGTGTGTGAGTGAACACGATAACATCTTAACGATTATGATGAGTGCAGGACTTATAGTGTGTTTTGTTTTTCCCAGGAACACAAAAATAAATTCTTTATTATAATGGACAATAGACTCCAATTATCGGAAGTGCGCTAGCGTATAAACTGTGCATCCAATTAGCGCAGATATTTATAGGTATGTTATAGGTTATCATGGCAAGAATCGTACAGATTTACACAAATGTAAAACATACAGTGTTTTTTTTTTATTATTTATTTATTTATTTATTTTGTTTCTTTCTTCCTTAATCGGTATAGAAAGTAGAATTTGTATACATTGCTGTCCATGGGTACAAATTATTTAAATTTTGTTTTAGTAATGTTAAATTGTTTGAGATATAAAAATTAAATAAATATTTAATACTGCGAGCTTACCATCTGCAGCCCGATGCGTTAAACTGCACACAACTTGGATAGAAATACTCAAACATCCTATTATAATTTTCTCTTTTGTTTATTTAACGACTTCTCTTACTTTACCCTCCCCCCCCCCCCCCCCCCAAAAAAAAAAAAAAAAAAAAAAAAAATCAATAATGAAATTTTTGCAAGAAAACACCATTAATTGTAAAAAACTTCTGAAGAATTTTTTCAGTTCAGAATACTTAAGTACTGTCAGACCCTTTATCAGACAAAATAAAATAAATAAAAAGACTGTAGTGTAGTGTGAAAGTCGTTTATGTTGACCTTCTGCCAACTTTTTTCGCCTCGTGAAGCATTGGGGCCGTGCCCTTAGCGACCGTGCCCTTAGCGGAAATCTATAAACCCGTGCCCTTAGCGGAAATGTTATCCCCCCTCGGTGGCGTGCTTTTAGCATACGTGCCTTTAGCGGAAATATATAATAAATTTAAAAATAAATTAAATTAAAAAAAATAATAATAAACTCTTTAGTTTCCCTCCACACTTTACCTACATTTAGCACTGGCTATATTTTGCTTCAGAAGTAACCTGTCGCAAAAATAGGTATACGTACTGTAGAATATCCGTTATTTGATGGAACGGTGATCTATAACCATATAAAGTTTAATGAATCACAGTACTCCATACGAAAACGTACATTATTGCCCTTTTATGATCGTATTTAAGTTTTTGGAAATATAATTAAGCATTACACTTTTTTAAACTAAAACAAAAACGAAAAATCTTGAGGTACACATTAATTATTAACACTTTCCAACTCTACGTACTTGTTGTATCGTATAACATTATATGTTCTTTGTCTATATTATCACACAATGGACAGACAAAAAGACAGACATATAGATTAATTGAATTCATTATCACTCGGAAACTTTCTTGAAAAGTGTTAAAAATGCTTAACACAAACAGAAATACTGCTCTTAATTTCGTATTTGCACCCCTTAATGTATCGAAACATTTCTGCGTAGCCCTGGAGGTTAAGCATATTATAGTTTATACAGAACATTTTCTTAGCATATAAACAATAAATGCGAATTTCTTTATGATTTTTTGATGAAGTTATTTAAATGCGATTTATAAAAATGTCTTCCCTAAAGCACAATGAATTGGCATTTTTTGAATGTCCATGTACACAAACCAGTGGCATAGGTTCTATTAGAGCCATTTTAAGTACGGAATATTCAATAATGAGTTTGAATAATACATATCATTAAAAAATAAAAAATGAAATGAAAGAAAAACTAGTATTTTGTGGCCACCACAAGATTTTTTTCTATATTTTCCTATACAAATGCACTATGTGCAAATAATTAATTTTTATCTTGGAGAAAATTAACACTAAGTATCCAAAGAAAGACAGTTTTATTGTCGATAAATGACATTTTAAAAAATGCATTTCTCTAATAGTTATCTCACATATCAAGTTTCGTACAGTCATATGCCATAGAAGTTGAGATATAGCTTTCCCGTTATCGAGAAAATTTGCAGTATAGAAATGCTACCTATTGGCCGATAAGCATTCAAATTGAATTAGCATAATGTCTCACAATGGCCTTCACATATATCATGTTTTGTTTGATTATACGCAATAGAACCTGAGACAGAGCCTCCCCTTAAATTGCGGAAATCGCTGTATAGCAGCGCCACCTGAGGTGCGGTTGACACCAAAAGTTTACAGATACTCATTTAGGTTAAGGTGCATAAACATATAAATTTATATGTAATTATGTGCAGTAGTTCCTGAGATATAGCTTTTCCTTAAATTGCAGAAATCGTTGTATAGCAACGCCACATGTTCGCCGATAAAGAACTGAAACTGAATCAGCATAATGTCTCATAATGGCCTTCACACATGTCAAGTTTTGTTGAAGTATACGCAAAGAACATGAGATATAGCTTCTTCTTTAATTGTGGAAATCGCTGTATAGCAGCGCCACCTGTTGAGCAGTTGGCATCAAAAGTTGATAGGCACTAATTTAGCTCAAGATGCATCTACATGTAAATTTATATGCAATTCTGAGCAGTAGTCCCATAGATACAGTTGCCACAAAATTTTCGTCACACACACACACAGACAGACATTTTCTAAAAATAATCAAATCGTGTTCTAGATCTCTCAAAACGTGTAAATCCGTCGAAAACCGGAAGTCTAAAATTTTTCCGAATCCAGCACTTTCTTCTATTGAATATAGATGAAAGTAAAAATTAACTAGTATGCTGTGGCCACCACAAGACTTTCTTCTATATTTACCTATACATATTCAATGAGTAACAATATTAAAAAAAAAAAAAAAAAAAAAAAGGTCTTTTTTTTTTTTTTTTTTTTTTTTTTTTTTGTTAAAAGTGAAAAAAATCGATAACTTTGTTTTAAATTATCACAGATTTATAGTTCAACCATTCGTTTTAAAGGTATTGACGAGACCTTTCGAAAGATACCCATCTTGAAAATTTATCCCCCCCGGGGGGGGGGGGAAGCGATGCCCCCCCATGCAGAAAATTTTTTTCCTAGTTACATACTACTATTATCAATAATTCATATTAATTTTACAATCACAAGTTTAAAACAACTCTAATTGTGCACATTTATACGAATTTTTGTCCTATGCTGCCATGTTAAAAATTTAGATAAAATGCTATCACAGCGCCACCTGTTGAGCTATTGATCCCCAAACATAATCAGCACCAGTTTATGTCGGGGACCAACTAAATACCAAGTTTGGTTAAATTTCGTTAAAAAAAAAAAAAAAAAAAAAATTGAGATATTTTTCTAAGTTTTTTTTTGTTAAAAGTAAAAAAAATCGATAACTTTGGTTTAAATTATCACAGATTTATCGTTCAACCATTCGTTTTAAAGGTATTGACGAGATCTTTCGAAAGATACCCATCTTGAAATTTTGCCCCCCCGGGTGGGAACTTCCCCCCCCCGGTGGGGGGGCAACCGATGCCCCCACATGCACAAAAATTTTTTCCAAGTTAACTATTACTATTATCAACGAGACCTTTCGAAAGATACCCATCTTGAAAATTTACTTCCCCGGGGGGGGATTTTCCCCCCCAGGTGGGAACCGATGCCCCCCCATGCACAAAATTTTTTTCCTAGCTAACTACTACTATTATCAATAATTCATATTAATTTTACAATCACAAGTGTAAAATAACTCTCTTTATGCCCATTTATACGGAATTTTGTCCTATGCTGCCATGTTAAAAATTTGCATAAAATGCGATCACAACGCCACCTATTGAGCGAGTGATCCCAAAATCTAATCAGCACCAGTTTATGTCAGGGTGCAACTAAATACCAAGTTTGGTTAAATTTCATTCATTGGTTCGTGAGATACAGCGTCCACAAAAAAATGATACAGACAGACAGACAGACAGACAGACAGACAGACATTTTCTAAAAACTATTAATTCGTGTTCTCCATATCCCAAAACATGTAAATCCATCAAAAAGTGGACTTCGAAAATTTTCGCGAATCCAATACTTTCTCTATATTACATATAGAAGAAAGTAAAAATTTTTAAAATATTTACGGACTCTGGAGACAGACAAACGGACAGTATAATAGACAAATACATTAATTCAAATCATAAAAAAAAAAAAAAAAAAAAAAAAAAAGTTAGAATAAACGCTTAATGTAAACGAAAATGCAATTCAGCAAATTTCCAATAATAACCTTCAGTGTAACTGAATATTTTTGTGTGACTCTGTAAATCTAATGCTAATCATACTACATCCTATAGAAAGCATTCTTTTGTGCATTTGAATAACATATTTCAATTTCATTAAAATTTGGTTTACAGAAATACCTTTCATAGAACGAAATACTTTGGAATACTTTCGGCTATCCTTGTACATAAACCAATAACAATATTTACTCCATTTTTTATAGAGAGCACGTACACCTTCTTATTTCCGCTAAGGGCACGTCTTCTTCTATTCCTCTTTCTTCCTTTTCACCCCATTCCGCTAAGGGCACGTTCCGCTAAGGGCACGGTCGCTAAGGGCACGACACCGAAGCATTCGTTTTATTATTTCGATTCTAAACAATTATTGCACATTTTGTAATTTACGAATTTATCTCATTTTTTTATTCTGAGATAAGAAAATGTACAAAAATAAATACTTCAACTGCTTTGAGAATATTTTAGATTCGCTCTTCTTAAAGTAATTTTTGCTATTTTGACTAATGTTGGGGGGGGAAACAAGCAAAATCAAACTACCCTTTACTTACGTGGCTCTAAGGTGACTTCTAGGTGGTAGTACATTTTGAATATCAATTCGATATTCGGGCATGCGCTGTGAAATGCCCTAAAATTAACCTAATTAAGAATGTGAACATTAATCTGAAAAGGAATATGATTATTAATAAGTAAAATTAATGTTATCAAATAATTCTAGACTCATATAATTTTAATTAATTTCTTTATTAAGTTTGCATTTTTGAATATTAGTTAAAACGATGATTTTCATGATTTCAAAATACATAACATATATGGGATCGCAATGATCACCTTTTTAATCACTATTATATCAATTCCATCGAAATAGGATAAAGATGAGTACCTAGAAACAGGTATATGCTGGACACGCGTTTTGCAAAATTTAAAGATTACTGACCAATGAATAAAATGTTTTCTCACCAGATCACCAGCAGCCAGGGCATGAAATGGATAATCACATGGAACAATGTTTTAAGCATCTTTCTTGGGCGCTTAATCCACAATTTTTTTACTTAATAAATACACTACGTATTTTTATATAATTTCATCTTGACCAAAGGCGAGCAATTAAAACTCGAATAAACGACTACGTCAGAAACGCCAAAGAAAAATATTGGAAATGCATACAGCTGTTTCGGCAGCTTTAAGCGTGCCGGCTTCAGTGCAAAAAGGATTCTGAATCTGCAGAAGTGCTCGTATATATAGGAGAGGGGCCGAATTTAGCTCAACCAATAGAATTACGGGAAAGGTGGGGAGAGTGATAAACGACTACGTCAGAAACGCCAAAGAAAAGTATTGGGATAAACGACTACGTCAGAAACGCCAAAGAAAAGTATTGGATAAACGACTACGTCAGAAACGCCAAAGAAAAGTTTATTCACTCTCCCCACCTTTCCCGTAATCCTATTCGTTGAACTAAATTAGGCCCCTGTCCTATATATACGAGTACTTCTGCAGATTCAGAATCCTTTTTGCACTGAAGACGGCACGCTTAAAGCTGCCGAAACAGCTGTATGCATTTCTAATACTTTTCTTTGGCGTTTCTGACGTAGTCGTTTATTCGAGTTTTAATATTCCAACGCCAAGTCTCCTGTTATTATCCTGTTATTACAAAGGCGAGCAACTTCTTAACGTAGATGACATAAGTCATAACGATGAGGCAGTAAACAGCTTTCACATGGTTTCAGCGTGAAGACAATCGATAGAATCTTTTTTTGAAAATTTCTTATCATTTTCCTCCAGGTCTCTCATTATAATGTTTTGAGGAGGTTTTCTTCTTGTATTTTTTTTTTTTTTTTATTGGGGGTTTGAGTCTCACTTGTAATTTTTTTTATTGGGTCTTTCTCTGATTGGACCAGGTTTCAACCAATATGCTTGCTTCTAGATTTCTTTAGTGCATTTCTTAAGACTTAGCAGGGGCTTCTTGACGGTCGCCTGAGGGACTCAGTATGTGTGATCCCTTTTTGAGTTTTCCAAGTACTGGTCATAAATATGCGTTGTAACTCTGTCTGAAGCTTTTAAGAGGCAGTAAAACAACTTTTGTAGTCTTTTATATATGTAATGCCCTTTTGTGATTTTATTACAGTAGAAGTTGGATAATTCGAAGTTGAAGGGACCAGAGAAAAATTCGAAATATCAAAAAATTCGAATTACATATACTATTTTGTCAAGAAGAAGAGATAAATTAAAAATATAAAACTCTATGATCAAAGATTTAACACATGAACTTTATATCTAAGAATACTGCATCATTAACCCCCTCCCATTAAATAGATATTTTTTTTACGAGCTTAGTTATTCAACACTTTTTTTAAATAGTGAGATATTTTTGATTGCTTCTTTAAGTACAATATTTGTGTCATAGAATATGACTTCAATCCACCAATTGATACAAAAACGGAATCTTCTACATTAGACATGACTTTCAATTTAAAAAAACCCTCAAAGTTCATGTATATGGACCATATCTTCTGATGCACTCACTGTAAAAAATATGTCCTGTTTGCTGCCAGATATTCTCTGTAATTTGAAAAAATACGTTCTGACAACGTAACTTTTTCGTAAATTACGCGTATTTTCTGAAATTACAGATAATTTCTGGCAGTAAACAGGACTTATTTTTTATAGTGTAGGTAGGAAATACTCTTGTGTTTCCTTATCCTTCTTTTGAAAGACTGTTAAAAAACATAATACACTTTAGCGGAGAAAAATCTCGGGAACAAATTTTACTGTAATATTTTAAAGGTAATCGTATGAAAAGTTCGAATTATCCAAAATAAAATTCGAATTATCCATGCTTTTTTAACATTATTTTAATACAAAATTCAAGGGACCGACTAAAAAATTCGAATTATCCAGAATTTTTAATTAACCAAGTTCGAATTATTCAAGTTTCACTGTATTTCGTTTTTAACAAACGGCTGCTTTTTGCCCAGCAACTAACAAAAAAAAAAAAAAAAAAATACTGTTAAAAGTGTGTGTACATGTTTATTTATAAGTACCATTTTAAAAATATTAATATTATCAATTCTTTTTTCTCTAATTAATAATTCTCTTGAATAAATAATACATTTGTTAAATATGCAACAATTGCAATAGTCTTGAAGTTGCGGTTCGCAATTTGTCCGACCATAGCCTCCTAAACTAAATACCTGCCGCGTGGCTTGTGAACTTGGCAACAGTTTAATCGATAGACAGCGCCACCTGGTACAGATTACGCGACTTTTTTATTGAACAGCCCCCAAAAACTTTTAAAACTGGGATTTGACATACATAAAAAGGCGAATAGAAGCAAAGAAACGTCAATTATATATTTCATATATCACTTCTTAAAATTATTAGTGACAGTTGAATAAAAAAAATTGCACAATCTGTACCAGGTGGCACTGTCTACCGCTTGAACTGTTGCCGAGTGTCCAAGCCACGCGACAGGCATCTAGTTTAAGAGGCTATGGTCCGACACTGCGAAATCAAATGGATATCCTTCTTATATTATCACTGCCATTCGTAACTGTTAAAATATTGCCCTTTCAAGTGTCTTGATGTTTGCGCTTTATTCGTGTAATTTTGTCGTTTTTGTAAGTGCATTTACGGTGACGTGCCCTTAGCGGAATGGCGTGAAAGGGAAGAATGAGGAATAGAAGAAGCCGTGCCCTTAGCGGAAATAAGAAGGTGTGCATGTGGTAGATTTTTAACAGTGCACAAAAGAATGCTTTCTATAGAATGTAGTATGATTAGCATTAGATTTACAGAATCACACAAAAAGGGTCAGTTACACTGAGGGTTATTATTGGAAATTTGCTGAATCGCATTTTCGTTTACATTAAGCGTTTATTCTACTATTTTTTTAAATGTGAATATAATTTGAGTTAGTGTATTTGTCTATTCTACTGTCCGTTTGTCCACCTTCAGCGTTCGTAAATATTTTAAGAATTTTTTATTTTTACTTTCTTCTATATTCAATAGAAGAAAGTATTGGATTCGTGAAAATTTTCGACTTCCGGTTTTCGACGAATTTACACGTTTTGACAGGTCAAGAACACGATTTGACTATTTTTAGAAAATGTCTGTCTGTCCGTCTGTCTGTCTCTCTGTGTGTGTGTGACAAAATCTTTGTGGCAACTGTGTCTCCGGAACTACTGCTCAAAATTGCATATAAATTTACACGTAGATGCACTTTGAGCAAAGTTAGTGCTTATCAACTTTTGGTGTCAACCGCTCAACAGGTGGCGCTTCTATACAGTTATTTCACAATTTAAGGGGAAGCTATATCTCAGGTTCTATTGTGTATAACCAAACAAAACATGATATATGTGAAGGCCATTCTGAGACATTATGCTGATTTAATTTGACTGCTTATAGACCGACAGGTGGGGCTACTATACAGCGATTTCTGCAGTTTAAGGGTAAACTATATCTCAAGAACTACTGAACAGAATTGCAAATAAATTTATATGTTGTTGCACCTTAACCTAAATCAGTATCTGTCAACTTTTGGTGTCAACTGCTCCACAGGTGGCGCTGCTATACAACGATTTCTGCAATTTAAAGGGAGGCTAATATCTCAGGTTCTATTGCGTATAACCAAACAAAACATGATATATGTGAAGGGCCATTAAGAGATATTATGCTGATTCAATTTGGATTGCTATCGGCCAATAGGTGGCGCTGCTATACTTCAAATTTAATCGATAACGGGAAAGCTATATCTCTACTTCTATGGCATATAACTGTACGAAACTTGATATGTGAGATAATATTTTTATAAATCACATTTAAATAACTTCATCAAAAAATCATAAAGAAATTTGCATTTATTGTTTATATGCTAAGAAAAGTTTTGTATAAACTATAATATGCTTAACCTTCAGATTTACAGGGCTACGCAAAAATGTTTCGATACATTAAGGGGTGCAAATAGGAAATTATTAGCAGCATTTCTGTCTGTGTTAAGCATTTTTAACACTTTCCAACAATGTTTCAGAGTGATTATGGGTTCAATTAATCTATATGTCTGTCTTTCTGTCTGTCCATTGTGTGACAATATAGACAAAGAACATAGATTGTTATACGATACAATGAGTACGTACAGTTGGAAAGTATTGATAACCAGTGTGTACCTCATGATTTTTCGTTATTATTTTAGTTTTAAAAAGTGTAATGTTTAATTATATTTTCAAAAACTTAAATAAAATCATAAAATTGCAATAATGTACGTTTTCGTATGGAGTACTATGATTCATTATTTATATGGTTTCAGATCACCGTTCCTTCAAATAACGGATTAATCTACTCTACAGCATGCATACCTATTTTTGCGACAGGTTACTTCTGAAAGAAAATATAGCCTAAATGTGGATAAAGTGTGGTGGAAAATTGAGAGTTACATTTTTTATCTATTAATTTATTTTTAAATTTATTATACATTTCCGTTTAAGGCACATATGCTAAAAGCACGCCACGGGGGAGGGGGGGGGGGTAACATTTCCGCTATGGGCACGGGTTTATAGATTTCCGCTAAGGGTATTTACAACCTTGTTTTTATAAGTTTTTATATTTATAGATGTTATTGAGTAATTTTATAATTTTTCCTGTGAATCTAAATAATTGTTCATATGTAATTCATAGCGGCAGTGGTTAATTTCTTTTCTTTTCTTGGTAAGATGTAGGGGGCCAAGCTACTTTTTGTTTTTGTTCGTAGTTCTTTAAACATAAAACTTTTTGTTTTTGCTCGTAGGTTACCCATACCTATAGTATGATGGAGAACTAAAAAAACATGTGTGACCGCAACCGTTTACATGAAGGTGCCCACAACCGGGAATGGCAGCCATTTTTATAATGGCAGAAAAAGCAATTTTCAGTCCACATTTTGACTGAATTCTATGTTGCATCCCAAAATATAAGGAATATGCTGCATAAATATACCTTACATTTACATTTTTTAATAATTTACTTTGATTTATCCCATTCTGAAAATATTCACAAATCACCTTTTGTGTTGCTTTTTCTCAGATTTTTTACTTTGACGCTTGCACTTACTAAGAAAATGCATCTATTCACTTCGGTGTTAACACAAAAATTGCGTACTGTCACAATACATGTTTGACAGTACTCAAAACCACTATATTTGCTTTTTGTTACAAGATATGAGGGGGTGCCCATAACAGGAGACATTCCCCTATATATATATATATATATATATATAGAGAGAGAGAGAGAGAGAGAGAGAGAGAGAGAGAGATGAGTTGTTGATCCGTTGCCACGACTTTTGAAACACACCTTGTATTATTCATAAAGATTTAAAGACAATAATGCAGAACTTCAAGAGTTAGACATTGAAATGCTAATATTATTTAGATATTCTATGTTTTATTTATTTATTTAATTTTAATAAACATTGTTTCTCCGACAGTGTGTTCTACTGGGTTCTGACATGAGTGAACTTCATCAGCATATAAACCCAGTTCTTTTACCCAAAAGACTGGACGGAGTTCTGGGCGAAGAAGAATGTGATATATCACAGCATGTACTCAACAATTTGCCCTACATAAGATACGACAGGTCTTTCGGTCTATGAAAGTATACGAAAGTATTACAATGAAACATTTAAAACAGATAATATATCACATATTAGTTGTAAATTATTTTTAATAAAATATATGTATTTTCATAGTTTTATTATTCAGGTATAAAATAGGAAAGAATAAGCATTTCTGCAAGTGACTTAAACACGTT
This sequence comes from Salticus scenicus, assembly GCA_963930645.1. NCBI lineage: Eukaryota > Metazoa > Arthropoda > Arachnida > Araneae > Salticidae > Salticus > Salticus scenicus. The sequence goes on along the minus strand of OZ005655.1, from coordinate 297,716,240 downwards.
ATTTTCACCTTGCAAAATCTGCTACAATCTAAAAGACTTTTTTACTTATTTTTATTTTTTTCCATAGAGTAACAGATTTTACTGTAACCATAATGAATATCATTTCTTACACCTATTATTTCTACAATGTACAGTGGACGGATCAATACCTTCATTACTGGAATTATAAGAAAAAGTGACAAATATAAGTTACTTTAAAAGGAAAAGGTTAACTAGGGGAAAGGGTTAACTTTTTGGAAGGTTAAGGGAAAAGTTAACTTTGGTAGGGAAAAGGTTAACTTTTTGGTAATCTTCGCGTTACTGGCGATTACTATTTTGAATGTTTTTTCTTTCTTTCTTTTCTTTTTTTTTTCTCTTTTATTTTTTCTTTCTTTCTTTTTTTTTCTTTTTACTAAAAGATAAAGCAAGCAAAACAAGATTAAAGTTTCAGCTCTTTTATTTTCCTCTCTTCACTTAATACAATGATCCAGAGATGAGTGTAATTTCCATAAATTATTATAAAAACAGCATTTTTTTTCCCAGATAATACCTGCAATTGTTAGTTTTTAATTTAAAGAAACAGATATGGCAGTTATAAACATTTTACAAAACTAATTACTTAAAAAGTAAGAAATAATTAAAAAAAAAAAAAAAAAAAAATCTTACCAGTGAAATGTAATAGATCCTCCTTTGACATATTTTTCTTTACAGTTCTTTACAGAACATCTAATCACCATAGACCTATTACTACAGTGGGCGGAGTATTGCCTTATTACAGAAGTATATTAGAAAGTGTGGCAAAGATGTATCAGCTGCTTGAAAGGGAAAAGGTCGGCTTTTTTGGCAATTATCGCGTTATTGGCGAAAATTCGTTTTGAATGTTTATTATTATTATTATTATTATTTATTTATTTATTTAAAGATAAAGCAAGCAAAACCATAGACCTATTATTATAGTGGACGGGACAATGACAACCTTTTTTGTGAAGGAAAGGTCATTCAAAAAAAGTCACGTGATACTAGGAACTGCAGTAAGCCGAACTGGCCAACATTGAATTTCTCCTGTCAAGTTGCAAACTCTGCGATTCCTCACGCAGATGATATCTTTCCTTATTTTTGAAAGTTCTTTTAAAATTAATATTTTCTGTCAAAAGTTAGATTGTTTTGAATATAAAACATATTTTATCGCAAGTAATGGTGATTAGATGTTCTGTAAAAAGATGTAAAGAAAGTTGTGTAAAAAGAGGATCCATTACATTTTACAGGTAAGATGTTTTTAGATTTTATTATTTCGTTCTTTTTAAGTAATTTTTGTAAAATGCTTAAAACTGATATATTTAGCTCTTTAAATTAAAAAATAACGATTCCACGTATTATCTGAAAAAGAAAAAAAAAAAGAAAAGAAAAGAAAAAAACTGCAATATCGTTTTCATAATAATGTATGGGAATTACACTTATCTCTGAAAAATTGTATTAAATGGTTTAAAAAAAAAAAAAAAAATCTGAAAAGCCTTAAATGTTACACAAATTTTGATGGTTGTTATAGGGTGAAATTAAAAGTAATTCTTGCTTTTAAATGCATGAAAAAGATCAAATGTTCAATTCGATTTAAATTCAACTAAATTGAATTGTGTAGAAGAAATTCTGTATAAATTTGAAATACAATATTAGTTTAATAATGGTCCCTGCAAAATAAAATTGTGTTTTATAAAAAAAGAGACATTTTAATCTATTTTAATCTTTCTAAAATAAATAAATAAATAAAATAAAATAAAAAAATTCCTAAATTTTACAAAAAATCGTTTAAGTCAGTCTTGAAAAAAAAAAAAAAAACATGATTTGCTACATTTTCAAGCAAGTGGATTGAGGGTTAACAATGAACTCTATATCTCTTGAATATGAGAAATGAGTTTGTCATCTGAAGGCATCCCTTACTTCCAAAATATCTTAAGACAACCGTACTCATATCAAGACTCACCAATTTTTACCAAAATTGTTTGATCAATTTTTAAGTTTTTGTCATATTTTCCAGCGTGCGGAATGAAGGTTAACAGTAAACGCTAATTCTCGTGTAGATCAAGATCAGTCAGATAGATTTGTCATCTAAAAACCCTATAACCCTAAGTTTTTATCAAAATCGTTAGAGCTGTTTCCATGAGAACCAAGTTTCTACCCCATTTTGCAACGGGAGGAGGAAAGGTTAGCAGTGTTTCCTGAAGATGAAGATAAATCAAACGGGATTTTCATCTGAAAAAATCTCAATCCTATTGATTTTATCTAAAATTCCGTGTAAATCAAATTTCTAATTTCTACCATACTTTACAACTGAAGGGATAAATGGTTAATCAGTGAACGCGAATTTTTGAGGAAATAAGAATAAGTCAGATGGGTCTGACGTCTCAAAAAAAAAAAATAAAAATTCCTAAATTTTATCAAAATTGTTTGAGTGATTCTTGAGAAAACCAAGTTTCTGCTATATTTTCCAACAGGTGAAACGGTGGTTAACAATGAACTCTATACCTCTTGACTATGAGAATAAATCTGGTGAGTTTTTATCATCTCAATATAAACTTACTCCGAAACATCTCAAGATAACCTAAAACCTTTAAACCAGTTTTTAACAAAATCGTTCGATCAATCTTTAAGAAAACCAAGTTTTTGTCATATTTTGCAGCTAGCAAAGTGAGGTTTAATTGTAAACTCTAATTCACGTATAAATGAGGATGGATTTGCCATTTAAAAAACCCTTAACCCTAAGATTTTTTTCCAAAATAATTAGAATAATTTCCCTGAGAACCAAGTTTCTGACATATTTTGCAACGGTAACGGAATATGAAGATAAATTTATTGCATTTGTCCTCTCAAAAAATCCTTATTATTAATTTTTTATCAAATTTTTTATCGCCATTCTCGAAAAAATCGAGTTTCTGCCCTATTTTTCAACGGTTGGAGTAAGGGTCAACAATGGACGCTAATTTTCCTGACTGTGAGAATAAGTCATATATATTTGTCATCTCAAGAAACCATTAACCCTCTAATGCCCACTATACAAAAATTCCAAACAAAAAATTTTTTGTTAGTTGAAACAGTGTTATTTTATGTCAAATAAATCAAACATGATAAAAAATTGTGAAAGAAAATATTTTTTTAATGTTTTTTTAATGGTAGCAAATATGCTACCATGAGCAGATTAGGGTACAAATCAAATTATTTTCAAAAATTTCAAAAATGATTTTTGTGACTCGGTTTGTGTTAATTTGGTTTAATTACAATTATTTACAAATGATAAGCTCTAAAAAAGTGTCTGTCTCTGTTAAAAGTAAGGTATTTGTCACAGTTTTCGATTTTAACTTGTGTAAATGTTCTAATACATAGCCCTTTTGTCGTTTGGAAATAAACACTGGCCAGTGATGCAAAATTCCTTGATCCTAAAAGTAAAAAAAATAATTGAAAACTATACATTTAAGGTTAAAATATTTATATTTAAGCTTGAACAATTATATAATTGGTAAATTTGATGGTTCCTATGAGCGAGTTTGTTTATCGCTGAGTCTTTTGGAATGTCCGGAGAAGGTTTTACCTACTTTGTTTTTGCTAACTGTAATAAGACTAGTATCCAATTCATTCAAAAAGATGCGAAGACAAATGTGTTGTCTCTTCAACTGGTTGCAATATTGTCAATAAAAGGGCCATGAATTAATTATTTCCCGAGAAATTGTATGCTAAATATATACATATACCACTGATTTAATTTTACGGGACACTTATATTTGAATGACATCATGTCATTTAGATCAACCACTCCCGTACTTCTATTATATGAAGAAAAGTGACTAGGAAATGGTATTTGGAGATCACACTTTGTTCATTTCATTTTCTTTTGCGTGGTAGTCAAAGATTCGACTCGAGTGTTCGATACCAAAGTACATCTTTTATCGTACCATCTTACAACTATGATGTCTGTGTTTTTTACAGATGCTACAGAATAATAAACAGATCCTCTGCCTTTGTTTCTTATTTGTTTCTCCTTCTTAATTTTTATTTCATCCGCCAATTTTCTCTCAAAGTTACAACAAATCTTTTATCTTTCTTGGAAAATTCACATATTAATGGGATTCCAGAGAAAACGTTATCTGCAAATGCAAAGATGCAAACTATTTGCTGGTTTGTTTAGAATGCTACATAACTACATCGTAACACCTCATCCTAGATCTAAAGCGCAGCTAGTGTGATCTCCATAGTAGTAACATTTAGATTGTCCCGTGAAAACATCAAAATCGTAACAAATGCCCAATTGTCTACACCGGGTCCACATTTTTAAACTCCATTTGTTATAGATTTTTTCAGCATATAATGCTTGTTGTGGAATCTCCTACGAAATAGAACTACTATTATTTCATCTTGTTTTCTTCTGTAATGGATAGCATATTGTCTCTAAGTTTATACAACGACGGTCGCAACTTCCAACACTTGGTATTTCGAAGAGCCTCGTCAATTTGTGCGCTATCAGCAATATGCAAAAATCTTAAGATTTTTTTTTCAAATCTATTTCTAGACATCCTTTCTGCAATTGGATCTTACCTCATTCCCTCTTCCCAATATCCTCTAATATGTGGTATCCGGACTAGTCCCATTCTAATAAAAATTCTTAACACTCACTATACAGATTTGTTTGTTCAAAAAAAAACCTTTTAATCAAATCCGTTAATATAAGCATCTGAAGATATGCAAATGCAGATGGGAGAGACTCTGTAAGATCAGGAAAGTTATCACCATTTGTTAAAATTATAAGATTGTTTTTATTTATTTATTTACTTTTTCTTACAGAGTATTTTTGTTGATATATTGGATAAATCACTTTTCAAATCATTAGTATATGCTATGGCATCTTCTGGTTTTTTTAATCACATTTTCTTCCTCTTATTCCGTGGAAAAAGGGAACGAAAGTGCATGGATGAAAAAAAAAATAGAAATCCAGATTTTATTCAAAATTCTGAAAATTGTATAACTTAAATTTTATATCATTCAATAAATAAAATACAAATATATTAATAATAGTTAGAAGATTAAATTATTTTTTAAAATTAAATCTCAAAATAAATTTTTCGAGTTTTCCATTTTATTTCTTTCTTTTATTTTTTTTTTTATTTATTTTTTTTTTTTTCCAAACATATATATACGTTAAAATATTTTTTTACTTGAAAAATATTAAAATTTAAACTTACAAAGTTTAAATTTATACATGACATTTGAGGATATATTATCAGTAAAATTATAATGATTGAAGTTCATAGACTAAGTTCAATATAAAAATGTATTTTCTTCAGAGAACTGCTAGTCTGAGATACACAAATGCCCATGGTAGCATATTTGCTACCATGATTTTTAAAAGTCATTTTATCATTAAAAACAAATATTTTATTTAAAATATTTTGTATCATGTGAAAAATTAACTCTTTAACTTTGTATATATCGTAATTATCGACTTTTTTATTAATAAAATATTTCAAAAATCAACTAGCAACTTACCTCTGAAAACGTGCTTGCTATTTTAGCTGCATCGATGTTCCTTCTAAATTCTTTTTTTTTAGGTTGGTGCTGATATCTATGCCAAAAATTTGCTAATAATACAAGAGGAAGGTTCAATTTTTAATTTATGACCCAAAAAGTGTATTTCATATCGTTCCTGCTATAAAAAGTTATCGTTTAATGTATGGTAGCAAATATGCTACCACGGGCATTAGAGGGTTAACCATAATTTTTTACCTTCGATCCATTTTTAAGAAAATCAGGTTTGTGTTATATTTTGCAGCGGGCGAAGTAGCGTTGATCATTGAGCGTTAATTTTACTAACATGAGGATAAGTTCAATAGGTTCATTTTCTCAAAAAGACTTTTACTTTATGTTTTCATTAAAATAGTTATATCAATTTCTGAGTAGAGCCAATATCCGCCGTAGTTTGCAGTCAGGGGTTAATACAGGTTGATTTTACTACAGTTTATGGGTACCTTGACAAAAATGAAGCTGGCAAAAAAGGTACCTTCACAAAAATCAACTTGACAAAAAAGGTACCTTCACAAAAATCATACAGCTAAAATCGGTACTTTCACAAAAATCTTAGTCATCCTAGCAAAATCTGACATTTTAAATGAGCACATTTTCGAAGAAAAGTAACTTATTTGTGCATTTCTGTTGATGCGACTCAAGAAGCAAGAATCCTGCAGAATGTTGGTTTAATCTTCATATAACATATTGTTTGTTTTCGTTAGCTGTGACCCTGCTCACCTATGCGCATGCGTGAGGTCTGCATTGATTTTGTTAAAATAGGGTAGAAGCGTAGAAGATGAGAGAATGTTTACATTTTACGAGTGAGAGATAAGTTGCGGTTTCGTTTTTCTTTTTTTTTCTTTTCAGGACATTATTGAATTTTGAGGCGATACTTCTTCGTTATATTCGTATAAAGGCAAAATGCTGATTTTTCCCCCTTGTAATTTTTAAATAAGTGTAGAAGATCAGTTTTATTCTTCGATGCAAAATAAAATCCGTAAACTTAAAAGTAAATGCCTGTTTTCTTTCTTCTTCTTCTTTTTTTTTTTTTTCAGTTAAAATTATTTTTATTTGCTTACTTGATCTCTAAATTCGTACTATATCTGTCATACCTGAACACTTGTTTCATGCACTGATTATAGTAGTAAATTAATTAAAAATGACTTAAATTAGGTAAAATTTACATAATTCATTAATAAAAGAAGAGAAAAAGAACAACGTTTACAGTAGACTTTACCTGTAGTAAAAGTAATATATTTTTTTCTTTTAAATTATACTGCTAAAATAAAAATACCATATTTTTGGATCTCTATTTTACAGAAATTTACAGAAAATCGTATTTAAATCAAATCATTAGATTTTTTTATCATGATTATTTTACACCTTTTATTTTTCGCGCATATTGTCATATAAATTACATTAAATAAAATATTGTTAATTAAAATTTACCTTTAAATATCATCGTCTTCATAAAAAGAAAACGAACACGTGTAGAACGAAAAGCGCATTTGGCTAAGTGCCCATCTCATTCAACGCATCACCCCTTTTCCGAGTAGGATCGTTCCGCGAGAGGTAGACATGGTTTACGAAAACGGACAGTATACTATGGGCGAGAAACGGTATAGCATAGGTCAACAAAACGACCCTCACTTGTATCAATACGCACTCTCTGGAGTTGTGGCCATAGTGTACTGTTCGCTGATTTGTCAGGTTGGTTTGACGTTCTGATGACTGTGGGCGCATTCGAAAGTATTTCCCGGTCACTTCCCGAGTTGGGAAATGACGTGACGCGGGAAGTTCGGGAAATTAGAACTACCATATAGGAGCCATGTTTGTTTATATACTTGTTTCCCGGAAAGATGAGATATGTACGGAAGTAGTTATATCTTGGTCATTTTTCGTAAGGCTCCTATATGATAGTTGTAATTTCCCAAACTTCCCGCGTGACGTCATTTCCCAACTCGGGAAGTGACCGGGAAATACTTTCGAATGCGCCCTTTATGGTGATGTGTCTATCCTCCCATAGTGCAGTGATACTAGCATGAATAAAAACAACTCCTATTTACAGTCTCTCTACTGAACTGTTTACTTCAGAGAAAAACGAGTTTTGGTTCCTATTCTACTATAAGCCTCACACTAATTGCTGAGCATTATTTTTATTATTCTACTTAGTTTGAACTCCCCCTCCCCCTCCCACGCACACAGAGAGAAAAAGAGTGTGCTACAATTTTTCACAAAAATAAAATATAGTTAAGATTTTTTACAAAAATAGGTATTAATTTTGAAATCCTGGATTGGCCCCTGGCAGTGGTGCATAAAAGATTAAGAGCGAACGCGAAATTTCCCGAAGATGAGGATAAATCTGATTTTTCGACGAAAAAGAAAAAAATAATTTAAACCCAAAATTTATTAAGAAGTTTTTCCGAATAAATCCAATTTCAACTGTAATTTGCAAATGGCGGATAAAGTTTGAACCGCGACTGGGAATTTTCATGAAGATAAGGAAACGTCCGATCGTTTATTAACGCCCAAATCCCTAAAATCGTCATATCCATTTCCAAAGTAAACCCAATTTCGTCAATTTTTGCAACCTGTGGATAAAGTATTAACAGGACACGTCAATTTTCCTGAAGATAAGGATATATCCAATCTATTGTTCTTTCCAGTAAACCCTTAACCTCAAACTTTCATCAAAATCGCTATATTCATTTCCAAGTAAACCAAATTACAGCCATATTTCGTAACCGAAAAACAAAGGGTTAACAACTAATGCAAATTTTCTTGAAGATGAAGTCCAATCGATTGTTCACTGAAAAAAACCCCTTAATCACAAACTTTTATCAAAATCGTTATATTCATTTTCGCAGGACCCTGTTATTGCATCGCATGGGCAAATCGGACATTGTTCCGAAGCGACCGAATTTAAAAGACCCACTGAATCCATAATTTACTATATATATATATTATTTTTTTTTCATTAGCACTTTTAATTTATATAATGTAAGAAATTCTTGAACAATTTTACAGTCACCTATTATTTAAGGATTGTACGCAATTGAAGCAACTCTAAACGGAATAATTTTTATCTCCTTGATCCTGAATAATTTGGCTATCGTTTCTTTCTTGATTTATTTTAGAAGTTTAGTGAAATAATATGAATGTTATGATATAAAATATTAAAAATAGTACAGAATATTCTCATTTTGAAGATATTTCTATTCGGAAAAAATATGATTCTTGAAAATATCTACACCTAATGTGATAACCGATTGCTATTATTTGTACATTTAATGATACAATGTATAAAATTTCGATTGATTCAAGGCCGTAGCAAGAAAAAAATCTTCGGAGGGGACTTAAGCTTTATAAGCAAAATTTTCTCAAAACTGCAAAATTTTGGCGAGATATTTCCTTCCTCCTTAACTACAGCTTTGTGTTGAGAGCTTATTATCATGTATTGTTTCATTTTCAAAATATGAAAAGCAAAAACTTTTTTCGTATATTTCTGTTAGAAACAAAACTTACCTGGTGTAAATACGATGAATAGAAATATACTTTTTATGGGACCACAGCAACAGCTCAATGTCAGGGCTTAAAATATGTAGCAAAGCATTAATTAACATGTGATGGGGTGAGAAGGCCCCCCAAAATATTAAATATGTCGTTGGCTCCGGGGCCCGCATTTCCGAGTCATAGCCTCCTGAACTAGATGCCTGTCGCGTGGCTCGGAAACTTGGCAACAGTTCAAGATGTAGACAGCGCCGCCTGGTACAGATTGTGCGACTTTTTTATTCAATAGCCACTAAAAATTTTTAAAAGTGGAATCTGACATACATAAAAGGCGAATAGAATCGAAGAAACGTCGATTATATATATCATATATCACTTCTTAAAATTATTGGTGGCAGTCCTGCAATCTGTACTAGGTGGCGCAGTCTACCGCTTGAACTGTTGCCAAGATTCCGAGCCACGCGACAGGCATTTAGTTAAGGAGGCTATGTCCGAGTGAACCCAATGGACAATATCAGTTTTCTTGGGTTCGAGGCTAAATCATACCCAACATGTGACTTCTGATTCTTCTTTTCCAACGCATTTCCCTCTAGGATACAGGGCCGCGGTAGCCTTGTTGGTAGAGCACCGGCCTCGTAATTGGAAGATTGCGGGTTCAGTACTCGAGCCGGCCAAAGACCGTCGTGTACACTAATGGTGGCTGGTGCACGTAAAATCTGTCGTGACCGCAATGTCCTCCATGTTCCCATCAAAAATTATACATCTGGGGGGGGGAGTACATACAAATGAAACACATCCAGTTGCAAGCGGTCCAGATGCATGACTGCAGTCGGCAGCAAAAGTGTTCGAGCACTAGCAAAAATTCCTATATGTAAAAAGCACACTTAACGCTGTTTTGTTAAATAAATCCTTGTCGAATCGTATTCTTAGACAGACTAAGAACAGAATTCGACAAGGATTTATTTAACAAAACTGCATTAAGAGTACTTTTTTTACATAGGAATTTTCGCTAGTGCTCGGATACTTTTGCTGCCGACTGTATTTGCAAAAAAACTTGCAAAATTTGCGTTATCGAAATTGTAAGCGTTCCTTTTGTATGTAACCCTGGGGATCACCGAAGCGGGAGAGCCATCCCTTCCATGGTGGATCGAAATTGTGATAGTATTTCTCCGGACCACCTCTAGGGGTGTGTCCCAGACCGTCGCCAATTGCCCATCTGCGCAGCACAAGTGCGACGTAAAAAACCGAACCCTCTAGGATAAAAATATTTCTTCATAGAATGCAAGTTTTTCCCCATAAAACACTAATATAAACATTATAATTCTGCATTTTTCCCTGTAGTAGTCACGTGTCAAGGGTATAATACGTAACGCGGATACAGTCCATTACAACAATATTTTGCAAAAACACTTAAACCAAAACTTTTATCAAAATCGTATATCCATTACAGAACACGTGAACAACTCGTTTAATAAAGCGAAGGATGGTACAGATACATAAATAGGCAGATAGTAAATTAATTTTTAAAACGCATCAACTACCAGAATTACAGAAATGCTGATGCCCAATGCTGATGCAGCAAAAGTATCCGAGCACTAGCAAGAATTACTATGTAAAAAAAAAAAAAACACTTAACATTGTTTCGTTAAATAAATCCTTGTCGAATCATGTTCTTAGACTGACTAAGACCAAGATTCGACAACGATTTATTTAACAAAACTGCATTAAGTGTACTTTTTTTACATAGGAATTTTTGCTAATGCTTGGATATTTTTGCTGCCGACTGCATTCGCAAAAAACTTGCATGTTACAAAGAAACGACACCTCACATACTCGGCTCTGGGGGTTACCGAAAGGGGATAACCGTCCATTCCGTGGAGGATCAAAATTATGATGATATGTATATGGATCAACCCTAGGGGTGAATTCCTAGGGTTGTTAGAAGACAGCAGTAGTTCTAGTGTGACGTAAAACCCACTGAACCTCAACCCACACTCTCGGCCCTTCACAGGCTAAACCTTCCAAGTACTGACTGCTGTCGGTTTTGCTTGATTAGACAAAGTAAGTTAAATATGTGTGGGTTAAAATGTAAGTTATCTTGATGATGATGACAATTGAAAGATTATAATTCTGGTGAGTGGGTTAACAAAACATCCTATTCGAGCTAGCAATGGGATGGTTGATGGATGGTTGGGTTTTACGTCGCACTAGTGCTGCGCAGATGGGCAATTGGCGACGAGCTAGCAATGGGCAACTGGAGACTGTCTGGGATATATTTCTAGGGGTGGTTCATCATCCCAATTTTTATTCCCCGGGGAAGGAATAGCTCTCTTATTTTGGTAGAAATACTACAAAAGTATTATTACTAGACGAATAAACTTTTTTTTTTTTTTTTTTTTTTTTTTTTTTTATCGTATCCAAAAAAAAAAAAAAAAAAAAGCACGAAACAAGGGAATGAATAGCTTTGCTTAAAATATTCGGTTGGTTGGGTTTTACGTCGCACTAGTGCTGCGCAGATGGGCAATTGGCGACGGTCTGGGACACACCCCCTAGAGGTGGTCCGGAGACATGCCATCGCAATTTTGATCCTCCACCTTAAAATATTCGGATATTAAATTCTGAGCGTATGGATAAAAAAGTTGTTAGAACAATAGTTAACGGAATTTGCCACATTAATAACTATCGCTTTTTTTTAATCAAAGAACTTCTTTTCGCATATTTATTAATTACCCATAGCATAGCACTAATGCGACGTAAAACTCACTCAACTCAACTTAAAATCTTTAGATACTAAGCAATTTAAAATAAATAATTAATTTTGGCACACGTCCAAATCGCTTTCCACAAATGAGAAATTTTATAATAAATTAGTTGGTGCTATTACGGTTGAACCTTGTACACAAATCAGGCAAACTGACCAATAGGAAGAATGTATTTTAGAGAGAGAGAACGTATTTTGAAAATGACGTCAAATTCAGTTTTTATTAAGTTATCGCATCTTTACTTGAATCTTAAACTTTTAAAGAAATCGATTTAAAACATAAATTTTAATTTATTTCTAAATTTAATGCAACTTAACGAATGGCAACAACATGAAACTTTTTCATCAACACGTTTTTGGCGGGGAAAATTAATTAAATGATAAATTTAACGTGCTTTTCATCGTTTAAGTGTTACAAAAAATGAAAGAGACTTTATTTTTAATGAACGTAATTTCGAGTAATATAACATTGATCTACGGGACTAGTTTAAATTGGTGATAATGAATTTCTTTGCTGTTTTATTGACTTTTTAACCGATGTATATGTTTACACGTGAAACTAATTGTATGATGATCTGCGAAAATTAAGGACGGATAGGCAAGAAACTTGAACTATGTATGAATTCTTCAAATATGCTTTTATTCTATAGATTGCAAGGTAAGTCTGTTTTGTTATTATTGTATATGGTGTATTAACAATTATTTTTAAGATTATTAATATTTAACGTTATACAATTGATTTAAATTTTGGATGTTGAGATAAAAAATGTTTTGCGTAAACGAAAGTTACATTTAAACAAGGAAGGTATGGCTGTATTCAGTGGTGGGGTTGTTTGATATATTTTGATAAGAAGTAATGTTTTTCTTATAGAAGTTCAAGATAGTTAATATTTTTCTCTACTATAAGGAATTTTATTCATATTTTAGCATTGTTTTTTTAGCAATTTGTAGCAAAAATTCTGAGTAAATTGCAAAATACTAGGCATATGTGTTGATTTTTTAAATTGTGTTTATATTCAGGGCTGGACTTAGACTACCTGGAGCCCCGGGGCAAGGCTATTCTGGGAGCCTCCTTGCAGTGGCATAAGAACTCTTTAGGTTGCAGAATTTCTGCATACGCCTAAGGGGGGGGCGGGGGCCCAGGGCATTTCTCTCGTATGCCCTGCCGTTAGTCAGGGCCTGTTTATACTTACTAAATAACTATTCAATGAAGCTGGTGTAAGCAGCTTTTTATTTTTCTGTAAAAGCTATAAATGTATGAAATCCCTGAAAATATACACAGCGTTTAAAAAACTTTTGTAGAGTTATAGATGAACTCCATGAAATTTGTGTATTAATTCTAAACTATATAGATATATGCTGATATATTCGTTTATCATGGGGTTTTAAAAGCTGAAATTAAGATAGTGTATACATTACTGTAAAATGAATACGAGTACTTTGAAAAAAAAAATAATAATAATAAATACTGGCTCATTTTACTACTATTTTTATAGTTTGATAAAAAAATAAAAATAAAACCATGCTTGGTATACTGAATTTTTAATTTTGGCGAGAATGTCCCAAATCATGTTCACCTTATCTCCCGCAGGGTGTGGATAGGACGGGAAATATTAATAACAGACGTCGGTATAATGGCGGCAAATTTGCGATTTTAAAAAAAATTTGCGATTTAAAAAAAAAAAGTATCCTGAATTAGTTTTTTTTTTTTTTTTTTCCCCTCTCTATAACTTTAAATATTTTTTTTTTTTTTTTTTGTTTTAAATATCGAAGTACGTACTTCAAAATGTACATTTCTATTTCTGATTAAAAAAAAAAAAAAAAAAAATCAACCTTATACTCCATTTTATTTAAAATGAATTTGCATGGTTGGGGAATTATTAAATAAAAATTTCTAAACATTTCTATAGTTTTAGTATCGATGAATTATATTAATATTACATAATTTTTTTTATGGAGAAATTTTTTACTATAACTGAAACTAAACATTTTTGTTACAGTTGCCTTTTTTAATATTTGCTGAAAAAAAAAAAAAAAAAAAAAAAAAAAAATTAAAATCTTTTGTTTATTTGTTTGCTCTCTTAACTCGCGTGTGTGTGCTCGTATTGCTGCGAAATCAATATATATGTTACCGCTAAAGTGCAGAAATCAGTTAATCTGCAGATTAGCTAGGTAATCTGCACATTAACGGATTTCGAGCTTTAATGGTAACATATGTTACTGAGATTCACTACAGAATATACCCTACTGGATATAAGTAGTAGCGTTTGTGGTTCGTTTACAGGGGCATACAAAAGGAATGACACAGGACTGACTTTAGGTGGAATATTTTGAAATACATTTTAGCTTATGTTGTACTAACTCAAGCATAAAAGAATTAAGATATATTACTGTGGTGAACATAACATGTTCCATACGGAAAATAATTATTATAAAGTAGTATTCTTTATTTAGAGGGCCACATTAAAGAATTCTGATACATTAGTTTATGAGCGATGATGATTGAAAGAGTAAATGTAATAAGTATTTTAAATTAAATTTTTAATGCACTGTATCATGTGTATATAATTCATGAACCGAATGTGGGGCTGCATAAAATAATTAAAATTCATAAAGTTTTCTTGAAGGTAATTGTTGGAATTTCATTTTAAATCGAGTTTTGTATAATTTCATAGTATTTTTCTATGCTATATAAAATTATATACATGGACTTAAAAAAAAATCAATAACAAATATTTTTAGGAATAAATCAATATATTTTTTATTTTTATTGTTTTATTTTATCAATATATGTGTATAAATATGTATGTCTAATAGAAATCGCACGGTTTACATAACTACACTTATTGTGAATTGGATTAGTTACCCCCCCCCCCCCCCCCCAAAAAAAAAAAAAAAAAAAAAAAAAAAAAAGAAATAAATAAATAAATAAAATATTACCTAAAGAAAGTATTTAAACCTGAAGAAAAAAAGTAGGTTTTGGTGAACCTATACGTCTTGAGGTCTTCTGAATTTTTGCTATTATTACTTTATGTGCGTATGCGTGTGAGCGAACACTATAATGTTTAAAAACTTCCTTCGATTGAGCTCAAATCGGGTAAATATGTTATAGGTCTCCGACGCACGACCTGTATAGATTTTGATGAGTGTAGGATTTATGTTTTTTTTTTTTTTTTTTTTTTTTTTTTGCAGACACACAAAGAATTCTTTGCATTAAGGCGTGTGGATTCAAATTTTTGAATGCAATAGCTTGTAATCGCGCTTAATCGTTTCATCTAAAAGTTAACAGATATGTCGTAAGTCAAACTATGTCATAAAGCTTTGCTAATGTATGTTCATTACAGGAAATGATATGTATTACTTTATGCATCTCTGTATGCTCTTTTACAGGGAAATATGAAATTTCTCGTCCTATTGGAGGCTAATTCATTGCATTATTTAAAGAGACTAAAAATGTTTTACTGCAGAAGGGCATGTCATTACTGAAATTTGTTTGATTACAATTTTTACTCTTACAGACATGCACAAAAGAATGCGGATCTATTTTACAAATATTCAAATTTGAGGAGAAATTTTTAACACCTATTAGGTTTTCCATTTTTAATTATTTGTTGAATTCAGATTTATTTAAATGTCTGATAACTACTAAATACTCTGAAAATCCAATGTATTCGTGGCCCACCAGCGGTTGAGCGGTTCTGCGCTCAAAGCTGGTAGACGTGAGGTGCCGGGTTCAATCCCAGGTCGCGCTCGTCGGCTTAGCAGTTCGGAGTTTTCCTTGTTTTCTCCGAATCTTGCGTGAATACGGGCTAGGACCCCTTAGAAAGACCTCATCGGAAAGCACTCCCTCTCAGGCCTAGGACCCAAATGCAGTCAATCGGCCTTATTTCCAAACACCAACTCACCAGTGGATTAGCTTATAATGTTTTTATTTAATTTTTTTTTAAATTAGGAAAAACAATTTTATTTTTTCATATTTACTAATCGTGATCATATAGTACTTTTTTTTTTTGTAATAGATGATGGAATATTAAATTACCTTCTTACTAAATCCTTATTTCAAAGTGTTACTTAATATATTTCTGAAAGTGTTGATGTTTTACGTGCTGCTATAATCAATACAAGAGAGTATGTTAATTTCGTAAACATTTTAGACTTCCGGTTTTGGATGAATTTACACGTTTTGAGAGGTCTAGAACACGATTTAACCATTTTAAGAAAATGACTGTGAGTCAAACATTGTGGTAGCCTATATCGCGAACTACTGTATAAAAATTCGTATAAATTTATGTGTATTTGCATCATAACGTAAATTAGTGTCCAACTAAGTGCCCCCCCCCCCTTTTTTTTTTCTTTTAAATAAACTTTTAATATGGCTGTAAAGCCTATATTTTCATGTAAATGTGGATAATAATAATTAACTAATCATTATTTAAAACAAATTAGAAGTCATAATCAAATTAAAAAAATATATATCTGTACGTGTAGGGGCATCGGTTTTCCTCCGGAAAAAACCACTCTCCTCCTTCCGAAGGATGTAAATTTTTATCATGAGTATCTTTTAAATGCACTTAAATAAATAAAATTAATTACTTAAAAAAATATTTTTGTTTTTAGGGGGGGGGGATTTCCGGATTAACTCTATCAAAAATGGTACATAGATTAAAAACTGCTGTGTCTTCTGGAATATATTTTCCAAATCTCATTTTGGGTATTTTCCGATTTTGGGAAGAGTGTTCGGGGGGGGGGGGGGCAAATTCAAGAGCCCCCTTTTTTTTGCGTTTAATTTGACCTGGAAGATTTTTTTTTTTTTTTTTTTAGATTTTTTTTATTTGTATGGAATTGCGAGAATTAATTTATATACAGTAGCTAGTGAAGCAGGAAAAGCCTGCTATTGATAAATAAAATAATGGAAACTTGTGGGTAGTAGTTTAGCCACGTATTTTTTTTTTTTTTTAATCAATACTAAGTGAAGTAGAAATAAAAAAAATAATCATTTTTTAAATCTATGGATATTCAGTAATCTTATTTCCTAATAAATATATATATATATATATAATTTTTTTTTTTTTTTTTCGAAAATTTGTCGCATTAGCATTTTATTTCAAATTTTGAGCGATGGTAAAAGCCATTTGTAACGGTTAAAAACCGTTGCTTGCGATAAAATTTCTTTTAGATTCCAAACAAGCTAACCTTTAAAGGAAATTAAAAAAAAAAAAAAAAAAAAAAAAAGATATCGTCTGCGCAAGAGAAAGCAGAGTTTAGAGCTTAGCGAGAAAATTTCAATGATCACTTATTTTGGCTTACTGTAGTTACCTGTGTCATGTGACTTTTTGAGTGATGATTGCCACACAAAAATGTTGCCATTGTCCCGTCCACTGTAATAAAAAGTGTATGGTTGACATATTATCATATAAACAGTATTCATTGTTATTGAATGCCCAAAAGAAATTTTATATGTCTGATTGAAAGCCAAATACAGGAATTTAATAGGAATATGCATAGTCATGTAAATAAAGACTCTGATAGTGACATTTTTCTTTTTAGGAAAGACTATTTACTAAGAATATTGGTTGTACGAAAATTTTGAATTTGTATATTTATTATTTAAACGCTTATCTATATATTAATACGCGAACATAAAATTTGTCGTGTGTTATTAGCCTATTTTTGATAAGAGGCGGGGCTTAAAATAGTATTATTCAAAAGGTATTATTAATGTATGATGCCGGAAAAAAATATATATATTTGCTTATGATTTAAAAGACTTTCAAAAATACCTATATTTTTTATACACTTTTTCATATTAAACTTGTAATCTTTTGTATTTAAACTTTCTATAGAAGAAGAAGAAAGTTTTTTAAACTGCCCCTACAATTATTTCTATTATTTAATTCAATACAATAGACCGTGATTTAGCTTATTTTCTGTGTTTAATTTTTTAAAATCTTAGACATAATGCCGTATTTGAGAATTACTCTCAGCTTTATTTTAACGCTATTTTATCATTTGTCTTTTGGTAACAGAAATCGGTATATTTTACATTTTAGTTTGCCTGGCAAAAGAAGTGAGTATAATTTTAATTTTTTTAAACAGTTGACATATTGTTACGATATAAACAGTGTTCTTTACTATTGATGAAATGCCTAGAAGAATTTTGATCGTTTAGATTGAAAGCAAATGATGTTTTCACAAAATTCCGTACTCATAAATTAAGATGCTGGTATTCCCCCCCCCCCTTTTTTTTTTTCTCTCCTAAGAACATTGTTTAAGGGGATTTTTTTAAATTTCTATATCATTTAAATGCTTAAAAAAAAAGTAGTAGAATTTCAACCACTGGGAGATAACTAGTCATTATTTAATGCTGATCAAACAAAGTTGAAAAGGGTGACAAAGTTCACTTATCTGTCCGCGATCTTACTTACAAAAATATTTTTAAATGCCTTTAAACGGATGTGTTCATCAGTTTTATAATTTTTTTTTTCAGTTGAAAAGTGGGAAAAACTGTACAAAATAATACTTTGTGCACAGGGACACTCAAAAGTATTCTGACACATAACGGTCTACGAGAGGTATTTCTTTAAAGTAATATTTTGATATTCTTTAATCCCATTTCTTGCGACCATGGGGACCCCTATGCGCAAATTCTGGCTCAATCCAGGGTAACCTATTTTAACACCCCCTTGTTAAAATAGGGGTGTTCATTGAAAGAAAATAAGCGATAAGGGAACATAGAATGATTAGAGGTTTACCAAATCCCAATCTTTCGGTCAATTTGGCACCCCAAGCTTTTGGACTCGTCCTCATTGCTAGTGTTAGGAAACGTGGTTACGTTGTGTCTTTTTTCTGCATAAAACATGAAGAAATTAGTAAATGATTTAGATGCACAAAAGATTGTTTTCTGCAGCATGCGATTTGTAACTGGTTTATACGGGAAAACAAAATATATTCCGGATATACATTAGGATATTAATGGAAATTGCTCTGACGTCATTTTAAAATAATTACAAGGTAAAAAAGAACTTTTTATATACCATGTTTTAAAATTTTCTGTTGAATCCTATAAACTTGACAATTCTTTATATTAATAAATACTTTAATATTTTTTTCCTTTTTCTATTTTTTAGTGCTAGAGGCCTATTTCAGTCGGTACAGTTGTCGAATTTTTATAATACACTCTTAATTAGTGCTAAGGGCCTATTTCAGTCGGTTTATTGAATGTGGATTTATTGAATGAAGTCCCCCCCCAGGCCCAACTTTGACATGAGTCCCCCCCAAGGTACCCCTATTTCAGTCGGTACAGCGTTGTCGAATTTTTATAATACACTCTTAATAGTGGTAAGGGCCTATTTCAGTCGGTTTATTGAATGGGGATTTATTGAATGAAGTCCCCCCAAGGCACAACTTTGACATGAGTCCCCCCCCCCAGGCCAAACTTTGACATGAGTCCCCCCCCCAGGCCCAACTTTGACATGAGTCCCCCCCAGGCCCAACTTTGACATGAGTCCCCCCCCCAGGCCCAACTTTGACATGAGTCCCCCCCCCAGGCCCAACTTTGACATGAGTCCCCCCCCAGGCCCAACTTTGACATGAGTCCCCCCCCCAGGCCCAACTTTGACATGAGTCCTCCCCCCAAGGCACACCTTTGACATGAGTCCCCCCCAAGGCACACCTCCCCCTCATTGGGAAAAAGAGAAAAAACGTTGTTTTGCGGCTATAAGACAGTTTGGACTTCCAACGTTATTTGTTACAATATCTGCAGCTGAAACACATTGGTTTGATTTAATGAAAACTTTATCATTGAATTTAGATCGTCACGAATTAACTAAAGAAGAATTTGTCGATATTAACAAGTTTAGCAGTAGGCCTCTGGCACTAAATTAAAATCTGTCAATGTCAGATTTTCATGTTTTTTTTTTTTTTTTTTTAAATGAATTATCCCATTAACTTGAAAGAAAAGGATTCAGTGCGTAATAAAGAGAGCAATTATAAGAACTTTTCAAACATTTATTAATTGAATAAAAGTATTAAAAGAATGCATTGTCCTCGTGTTCTGAGCTATTTTAAAAGTTTCAAATATCTAGCTAGTCGGGATGGTAGTTAAAAATCGATTGCAAGATTTGTACTGGACAAACAAGAAAGCCAGTTAATAAAAACATAGTTAAAATGTTGTGTTTTTAGTTATCAAACAAGATTGAAAAGAGTTTGATTTTAGTTCGGCTATTCATCTGTCTGTGTATTTGCGCTCTAATTTTTGTTAAGTACTCATAATTTCAGAATGCCTTCTTGAAACTTGTTAATCAGGGTTTACTTTATAGTAAAATGGTTACCGTAAAAAATTATACATACTGCGTAAATAGATTGTACCTCTTTTTTAAATTTATAAACAAACTGAGCATATATTTTTGTAATAACTAATTTGAAAGCACAAGTTTTATAACGAATAGAATTTTTAGTTATTCAGGCTAAGAATGCTGTTTTTTTTTTTTTTTTTTTTTTGGCAAGTATACTTTATTGGGTGACTTGGAGCAATTATGGCAATGGACTACAATTTCTATGTATTTTAGTCTTATAGCTAAATTGTATAGAATGTCTTATTTTAGCATAACATCTGCACAACGCAAGCATTAAAAAAAAAAAAAAAAAAAAAAAAAAAAACGAATTTAGAAGGTGTTTTAAGCAATTAAAAAAAAAAAAAACTGCTTCCACCCGCCAATGGCGAGTTTCATTACATATTGCTTTGCATTAATTTTTTTACTAAGGAATTTTTTTTAAACAAATTTTTAATTAATGTAGGTGTTTTTACTATGATCTAAAGCCCAATAAAAAAAAATAATAATAATAAAATGAATTTTTACAATAATTGATATGAATTACCAAGAGTGCTATAATTGCCCCCATTTTATTATGCTCTGGGGCAATTATGGCAGCGTTCTCTTTTTCAAGAATATAAAAACTGAAGAATAAATTGTATCAAAATAATACTTATTGAGATCCAGTTTGAGGGCAGCTCAATTTATGTTTTTGTAAACACTTATAATATGGGGGGGGGGGGGTAGTAGGGGATAAAATAGGTTGTTTAAAATATTGCTTCTATTTCACAAATTTTTGCTTGCATTTATTTATTTTTATTTATTTATTTATTTATTTATTTATTTTATTTTTTATTTTTTATTTTTTTTGGGGGGGGGGGGGGAATATACAAATTTGTTTCTAAGTACAGAGATGAACTTTTTCCAGTCCCAAATTTTGATTAATAATTCGCCAGTTATGTTTGTAGCTTTGAAGTGTCTTGATTCAGCTGACTCTGTAAACTATTTACATTTTCCAATGTATGTAGACATTGTACCTAAATGTTTCAAATAAATTGTGATTGAAGAATTTTTAAGCTTAGTTGTGAGTTTTTATTAAATTGTTATCTGGTTGAGTAGAATAATTTTTTTCGTTAACAGTTGCTTGTACTGTCTGGCGTTTTTATTCAAAACTTCCTTAAAAATGGAGCTAGAAAACATTTAAACAGTCCTTTTAAACAGTTAAAAGAGGCTTATACCATGATTGCTATAGGATCAGCACGATATAAATACAGGAGAAAATACGTGACATTGCTATAATTGCCCCAGGGTTGAGACAACTTTGGCAGTTGGGTGTTCAAAAAAAAATATTCTCTAGATTTTCTACTTAATTCATACAAATAATAAAGAAATAACATAGAATTGCTATGGTATTTGTCAAAATGGGGGGAAAAAAAATGTATAATATTTTTTAATATAAGCAGTTGAAGTTAAGGTTTACGTTTACCTGCCATAATTGCCCCTACTTCATCCTATAATTTACTGAAACAAATAAGACCCTTATCACATCTTCTGTATAATATATAAATTCAAAAACTTGCTATTTTAAATGAGTATTAATGAAAAGAAAGCTGTGATTTAATAATATGGGTGCCTGTAGGAGCTGATCTGGCGCACCTATCTGCTGGGCAGCTATAGCTCGGCTTCTAGAGTAAGGAATCTCTCCAAATTTTATACATATGAGTTTTATTTTGAAAAACCATGTTGACTATATTTTGGCGCGTATCATTTGACTGGCCGTCGGTTATTGCTATGCAGAATTCTTCGTGATTTTTGAGTTAACATTTTCTACGATTGGCATTTAGTGGCTGTAATTGCACGAAACTTAATCAATGCACATTATATAAAAACTTATTCTTTTAGTGCATATCGCACAAGTGGTGGTGTGCTTTTTTTTTTTTTTCCATGATTTTGAGATGTCTGTCTGAGCCTCTATTGGATAAAGTTTTGCGGAACTCTGTATATCAAAAATACTTAATATGAAAAACGTCGATTACATTTTTGCGCATTTTAAACTATACTATTTTATTGGTATACTTGCCAACATACTAATTAATGTTCTGTAGCATTATTAGCCCCACCTTATTTTCATACCAGTATCATTTTAGAATATATTTTTTCTTATTTAATCGTAATTGCATTTGGAGAATACTTAATATGAAAAACGTCGATTACATTTTTGTGCATTTTAAAAATAAAAACTCTAAAAATTTACTGGTGTGAAAAAAAGGGTGGGACTAACAACACTACGGAATAATAATTAGGATGCTGGCAAGTATGGTGGTGTTTTTAATATGAAGAAAGATTTTTAAAGATCGAAAACATAGAACACTTTTACAGCAACAGCATTTATTAGCTTAGTTTAAATATCTCATTATTACTCGTATCTATTTTACAGACTTAATTTTGTACCAAGCATATAAATTTTATTTTTTATTTTATTAAATGTATATAATGTCCGGAATTATAAATGTGAAATCTTTTCAAAGAAGTTCTTGAAAGCTCACGATTCTCACGATGTTTATTTAAGCACAGGAAAACTGAGAAATAAATACTTATTTTGTAACTGAATGTCAGTGAAAAAGCATATAACAACATTATTTATAATTTAAAATAAATTGTAAAACGAATATTTTCTATTAAATGAGATGAAACGTATTCAAAAATAAATCTGAAGCAGTGCGATTAAAAATAGTCATGTAAAGTTTCGATCCTACACAAAATCCTTTATTTTGTATGTAAAATAACTTTGTATTCATTAAAATTACGAACTATTTAATAATTTAGAAGACTGCCTCTACACTGAAGCAGGAAAGAATTTCTCAATTGTGAAAATTAGTAATTCTGGCATCGGATAATACATCTAAATTTAGATGATGATCCTAAATCAGTGATGACATATATCTTTTTCAGAGTTTCTTTATGCAATGATTTTTAATGTTTAAACAAATGTGAAACCTCTCTAAAAGGCCACCTCCTTTTTAGGACTAGTTTTTTCTAGTTAAAAACTTTCCCATAGACATTAATTTATCATTAAAGGTCCATGCATGAATCTGAACCTCCCTTTTTTACTTTCTTCTATATGCATATATAGAGAAAGTATTAGATTCGTGAAAATTTTCGAACTCCAGTTTTCGATGGATTTACACGTTTTGGGATGTCCTGAACACGATTTGACTGTTTTCAGAAAATGTCTGTGTGTGTATCACACATATTGTGGGCGCTGTATCTCACGAACCAATGAACAAAATTTAACCAAACTTTGTATTTAGTTGGAATCTGACAAACTGGTGTTTATTAGATTTGTGAAACAATTTCTCAACAGGTGGCGCTGTGATAACATTTTTTCTAAATTTTTAACATGGTTGTATAGGACAAAATTTCGTATAAATGTACATAATGAGAGTTTATTTTTAACGCGTGATTGTAAAACTGATGTAAATTATTGATAACAGTAGTAGTTAACTAAGGAAAAAAAATTGTGCATGTAGGGGCGTCGCTTCCCCCCCCCCCCCATTAATAAATTTTCAATGGGGGGTGTCTTTCGAAAGGTCTCGTCAATACCTTTAAAAAGAATGGTTGAACTATGTATCTGCGATAATTTAAAACAAAGTTATCGATTTTTTTTTTTTTTCTTTTTTAACGCAAAAAAAAACTTGGGTTGGGGGGGTCGTATTTCTTCTGATAATTGCAAAAATTTAACTTTCTTTCATCATTTAGTGATATAATTCTGTCATATAAAAATCGTCTGCATTTATAATGGAAAATAATTTAATAAATAATTTGTACTGAATGAATTTTGTGTGAAACTATATAGAAGAAAGTCATGTGGTGGCCACATCATACTAGTTTTGTGTGGGGGGAAGTATCCCATACTGTAAAAGTATATAGTATTTTTTCTCTTGATTTGAAGTCATCATTGTTCACCATACATCAAAGTTTTTTTTTTTTTTTCTCCTCCATCCGTGTAACAATATTGTGTGAGTAGATGACTAAAAGCAGAATGGAGACTTACATATAGAAGAACAAAACGACTTTTCTGACACAACTGCTGGTACTTAGAAGTGAAAGAAAAAATGCATTTGTAATTATGGAGCTTTAGAAATCTTTTTTTTGTTTCTGAAAGACACAAATATAAACTGAGATTACAAGTTTCTTTAGGAAACTGTTGGGTCCAACAGAACTCTTATCAAAGGTTGGACGATTTCATTTATTATTTCTTTCTTCTTTTTTTTTTTTTTTACAAGAAATTAAGACGTAAGAATAGCTTCATTTGTTTGTCAGCCGGAGCCATTGTTTCTTCAGCAAATTCCAGTAAAAAAAAAAAAAAAAAAAAAAAAAATGCTGTTTAGGTAGGCGTATTGTTGCAAATCAAATTATAAGATGTGTATATTTTATGTGTTTACCAGTAAAATTGCGATATTGAACTTTTAAATAATGCTTCCTGGAGAATATTTTTGAACACGCCCCTGAAATGATAAATTATTTATATTTTATTACATTAATCTGTTAATTATTGTACATTATATTTTTCTTTTTAAATGTTAAAATAATCCTTTATAATAAGGCCACTTTGAACCCGCCCTGATGCCAATAGATTACCTCGGCGTACACACTGGCGGCGTCGTTGGCCCTTAAACGTTAATCCTTGTTCCACGTCCATCAGCGAATCCAGGCTCCAACACCCAGGGTGCCAGAGACTTATAATACCTGGTCACTCGAATCGGAGAATTTTTCAAAATTCTTGTTTTTAACATACTTGAATTTTTTCTTTCTTGGTGGCGGAAAAAAAAAAAAAAAAAAAAAGTTATTAACTGAATATACAATTTATTCGATGAGGTACAGATTAAGTTAATCACCAATTTGAAGAATGGAACGAAATTCAAAATTACGATTTTTGGATAAACGAGAAAAACCTAATTCAGTTAAAAAATCAGAAGAAATTGGCTGCACGTAGAATTCGGATATTTTGAAGTTTTAATTTTTTTTTCTTTTTGTATTGTTGTGGTGTATAAATACGGTCGCATTTTCTTAGTTTAAGTTTTGAGACTCCAAAATTACGATCGTATTGGAGAAATGACACTTTTGAATATTTCCGATGCCTGTTTTTAAGTTAAATAAGTGATTTTCGCTTCCTTACATGTGTGTCAACGTAAAACTAATAATAAAAAAATAATAATAGCCCAATTTTACATTTTTATATTTTTCCTTTATGACAGAAAATAAAGGGTACTATATGATTTTTGAAAAAAAAAAAAAAAAAAAAAAATTAAAAACTTAGGCATGCTTAAATTTCAGTCTTGAACTTTTTAAATAAATCAGCGCTGTCTCCTGACGTATACTTCCGCTATGCATGTACTGCATTTATTACACATTGGGCATATTTCAGTGTTTGATTACCAGTAAAATATAATATTAATATTTAACAGACTTTTGGCATCAGATTTCCTTTTGAGTAAAAGTTAAAATTATTTGAACTGAGAAAATACGGTATAAATTATAGTATGCCTGCCAGGCATGAAAAAAGATAAATTTTTATTTCATTTGCAACTCTATCATAATCAGGTATTTTCAGTATAGAATTAATTTTCTGTAATCATTAAACTTTATCCGTAAAAAAAGTAGTCTAAATAAAGAACGGGTTTGTGGCTCATTATCTTTATTTCCATTCGTAATTTATTTAGGACCAATTACCTGAATAATTTATATCAGAATGCAAATCTTAAAAAAGTAAATTTTGCAAATAAAAACTATAAATTATATTTTTATGGCGTATGCTTACAAAGTTTAAATGTTAATCATCTTTCAATACCATTTTGCTGTGCTTTGTACTGCAAATCTCTAACCAGTTAGTTAAAAATCGCACACATCGTCAAAATCATGACCTTTGTATGTACAGTTTCACTAATATTGCACTCCACAGGCTCAAGGACAGTAAATTTCTGAAATCTTTAAGAAAAATGCCCGTTATGAAACGCTTGTATTTTTAAATGTAAATTTTATTTTTGTTTCTCAAATTAAAATATATTCTGAAATTCAATAATTTCTATGAAAATAAACAAAATAGTTCTTAAAAAGAAATAGCTATTTATTTTATACGTAAACCAAAGTAAACATCGCGTAGTTCATTTTATTTTCCCCTTCCTCCTTCTATAGCTCATTTTCTTTCATATTGTCCCCCCCCCCTTTCCCACAAAAAAGAAAAAGAAAAACATTTTGGAAAAATCATGAACGAATTTGCCCTCCTTTTTTATATCGCGCTTAAAATTTCTATATTCATTTGCCTTTAAAGTGTTAAAGTAAAGAAATATATACTTTATCTGAGAACTATTTAAAAAAAAAAAAAAAAAAAAAAAAAAAAAAAACTGATTTTTTTATTTTTACATTACGGGGGAAACACGGCAAAATAAAAATGAATATAATTATAATGAATATGAATATAATTATAATATTTTCACAAATTTAATATATGTATAAAACTTATCTTTGCATGCCTTGAAAAATAATTCTACTTTTCTATCAGTCTAACACTATATATATATATATATGAGTGTGTGTCTATGTTTAAAGGGGGGAAAAAACTTTCCCCTCTTTCGCGATGAGCAGATTAATCTGACGACTTCTGATGCGAGGTAAAAATCACGAATGAAAAAAAAAGTAACGTTATAAAATGTTTAGTAAAAGTATCCAACGCATTATTACAGTTATTAAAAAATTAGCCATAGCTTTTTTTAATAAAGTCATATCCCTATTCTTATTTGCAGACCTCAAAATTTCATACTATGCCTAGTTAAAAAAAAAAAAAAAAAAAAATCAGTTTACATATTTTAAATCAAAGTCCAAATGTGATAGATAAGCAAATACGGGATAGGATCCCTTAGAAAGGCCCCATGAAGGACACACCACCTCAGGCCTAGGACCCTCGTGCAGTTAATCGGTTTTAATCCTCAACACGATAAGAAGTTGAGTATTGCATATATATATATATATTTTAATGAAAATGGTTTTAATTTTCAAATATTTTATTAAAGGGCTAACAAATTTTTTTATTATTATATTTTTATAATATGTTATTAATTCTTTGTAAGTAGTCAAAGGTAATTTAAAAAAAAAAAAAAAAAAAAAACCTTCATGTACTTGAGCAAAGATCTGAGGGGGAAAAAAAAAAAAAAAAAAAAAAACCTAAAACCATACTAAAAAAAACCCCTTATTTTTTTATAAAGAAAACAAATGTCCATGCTAATTACATATAAATATTCCATCCTATGAGAATTTTTGGCGAAGGTCTATTCTGTATACTTACATAGGATTGAGACTCTTGTTGTATAAAAATCATTTAATTATATTAATCAGTTTCAGTAGTATTAATGCACAGTTGGTCCAGTTTTAAATAATTTACTTCATTATAAAACGGAAGTTAGCTGACAGACGAAAATGAAAACGCATGCATTTTCAAAATTCTATATTGCTTTCCAATATACAATTTTTTTTATACGTTTAAACAGAGTATATTATAATTCAACAAGATTTCAGAAACAATGTTTTACATGTGTGCGCATCTCTGCTCATAAAAGTATAAAAACTGAAACTTGCAGTTTAAACTAGTTAATTTTGTTCAGAAAGCCTGTTCAGAAATCTTACATATTTTCAAAAATTAAGTGTGGAAATACTAAATTTTCAACTATACAGCTAAATGTCAAATGCAGTCTGTGCTTCAGTTATTCTTCCCCACAAAATCATTCATTTACCCACCAAAACTAAATGCAAAACTGGTGTACAAACGATAAATAGACGATAAGACTTCTTCAGACACCATAAATTTTAAGCCAGCACAACCGGTTTCGAAAGGACGTAGCCTTCCTTCATCGGGTGCAAAAAAACACGTGCAACTGCCTTGGAGGCAAAAACAAGACTCCTTGCTTTTGCCTCCAAGGCAGTTGCACGTGTTTTTTTGCACCCGATGAAGGAAGGCTACGTCCTTTTGAAACGCGGTTGTGCTGGCTTAAAATTTATGGTGTCTGAAGAAGTCTTATTGTCTATTTATCATTCATTTAACCCTTTCAAGAACGATGGGATATATTTCCACCTACTGTAAAATTCTCGATTGCAAGAATTCATCCCGAAATTTATCGCAGAATTTTACTATTATAAGTTATTGGACGAAAAAATTCAATTGCACCTTTTGTTCAAATTCCGGTGCCTTTCGATATTAAATAAGCGTAATTAACCCTTTGCCGGTCCAATTTAATTTCACTCCTCTGATCAGTATTGTCAAATTTAAGCACATTTTTATTCAGTATCCACCACTAAATTTTAACTATAAAAGTTGCGTAATCTCTTCGAAGATTATTCTTCCGTAATGTATACTAAATATCATTTCCTTAAAGTTATTGGGGATAATTGAATAAAAGAGTCCCTAAATTTCTCAACACTGTTTACAGCGCTTTATAGCGTTAGGGCCGGCAAAGGGTTAAATTTACCATGAAAGGGTTAAATAATGTACGTTTTAAGCATTATTTGATAAGTGAGACATTTTCATTGATACGACCTATTTCATTTTCGATATACCGTAATTTTCTACGCATAATCCACAGATAAAATATGTCATTCCTCCACCAGAAATTTTCTTTAACACAGAAATCTATATTATTTTGAAGAAACAGCTCGTACAAATAGAACCTCGTTCGCTAATTAAAATTTCTGGTGCAGAACTGACTTACCTGGCCTGCGGATTATACACAGAAAATTACGGTGCATATATATATATATATATATATTGAAATGATTCTCTTGTACCTTGTATATGTTCTTCAAAATTATATAAAATATTTCAATGTTTCAGCAACTTTTGTTTCTAAAAAAGTAGGTGCTATTTCTTCAGATTTTTTCACGTCACTATTTCTTAAGAAAAAATGTCTTTAATTTTAAAATTCTGCAATGAAATTAAGCGAAGATAGCTATTTTTATAAAACTGGTGAGAAAAAACCCGGAAGAATCAGCACCTATGTAAAAAAAAGAAAAAATAACATTTTTTATACTGATAAAATTGTTAAGAATTTATTTAATGAATACTTTTAATTTATTAAATAAAATACATTCCTTATTAAGCCATGCATTTCCAATAGCTGAAACATTGAAAAATGTATTTTGTAAATTAAATTTTGTCTTTCTGGAAGTGTGTGTGTAGAAAGTAGAAAACCATTTATCGATAGCAGATGTTTTAATTAGTATTTGTAATAATGTTAATGAATAGTTAAGTATTTTGGAATATATTTGTTTATTTAAAAGAGAAAAACATGAAAATTTTAAACTTTATTCTGTTTAAGCCTCTGAAACTTCTCATTGAGTTCATAATAAGTTAATAATTTTGTTATGGATACTTGAATATGTAATTACGTAGCATTTTTAGTTTTCTCTTTTTTAAATTAAGTTGAAAATTTTTTGAATTATAAAAAGAAAGAGAAAAGAACTGCAAAAAAATGCATAGAACTGTTTTAAAAAAATATATAAACTGAATATATATAATTTAAAAATATTTATAATGGAAAACATGCAAAAGTAGAAAAAAAAATATTTATAACGTAAAACATGTAAAAATACAAAGAAAAAATGTTAATTTAATAAAATAAAATTAAAAATATTTATATATTGAATCATTAAAAAAAAAATCGCAAAACTGTATTGCACAAATATATATCTCTTAAAAATTGTAAATGCATGCATTTAAATATTTTTAAAAGATTTTGAAGAACATCTAATTGTATAAAGAAACTGCAAGTGAGAATTTATCAACAATAGCAAATGAAAGGATTGTGCATTGTTAACCTATGTAATATAGTTATGGTGTAAAAGTGTTTTTGTAAAAAAGTTTTATGTTAGGAAACTTGAAAATAATATATTATAAAATACTTTTTTTTTTTTTTAATGTTTAAAAAATCTGTTTTTAGAATTGTATCTTTAAAACTGTAAATATTTGGCAGTGCTACAAAAAAAAAAAAAAAAAAAATTAATAACTTAAGTTTTTATCTACTGAATTAAAGAATTTCGTATTGTTTTTATTTTATGAATTTGTTGAGTATATGTTTATTTTTTTAATTGCTTCAAATATGATTTAAAAAACGTTAAATTGTGTAAATATTTTATTATTAGAAATCTTATTAATGCAATAAAATTGTAAATAAAAATTGTATGGGATGTAAAATGAAGATAAAATGCTGCATATTAAAGTTGTTTAAAGAAGTAAAAAATGCACTTTGTTATCAAAAAATGAAATGTAATATTGATAGAAATTGTAAAAATAATCGCAGAAACTAAAAAATTTCATATACTAAAAGTGTTTTAAAGTATAAAATTAAATGCATGCAATTGTATGAACCATGGACTTACAGTCAGCAGCGAAAGCATACTTGCCAACCATTTCATTAATAACCGTGCAATTGTTACCGCCTCTGAAAAAACGCCCCTTTTCTCACACTACTATACGTTTAGAGTAATTCTCTCCAAATGAGGTTACGATTAAATAAGACTAAAATTACTCTAAAAAATTATTGGTGTGAAAAAAAAGGCGGGTACTAAAATTTGTACGGTTCATAATGAGATGGTTTGCAAGTATGCAAAAGTATCCGAGCACTAGCAATAATGCCTGTCTAAAAAAAAGTGCACTTAATACTGCTTTGTCAAATAAATCCTTGTCGGGTCATGTTCTTAGTCAGTCTAAGAACATGATTCGGCAAGGATTTATTTAACAAAATATTAAGTGTATTTTTTTTATATCGAAATTATTGGCTAGTTCACGGATACTTTTTCTGCCGACTGTAGATAACAGTGTATACGTCCATGGTATGAATCTGTAAAAAAATGCATACATTGACAACAGGTATCTTTATTTGTGAAAATAGAGAGTTTAGCCGCTTTCTTTCCAAATAGAGAAAACTGAAAAATCCTACATTGTAAAGAAAGAAAGAGAATACAAAATTAGGAATGATTGAGCACATTCAATATATAAGTTAAAAGATACTTATAAAAGTAAATGCATAAAATTAATTATTAAAGAAATATGTAAATTGCTAAAATGTAAAGATTGTAAAATAAAAAATAACAACAATTAAATTGCAAAAGAAATCTGAAAAGTTTCAAGATATCGGTATATAAAAATATATAAAACAGGCCTCGCATTCCTAAAAATTTCGGCCTGGCGTTCCTAAAATTTTACGCTTATATTTTATTCTATCTTCACCTGTACATGCACTGTTAAAAATTTCTGTAAATTTAATGTAAATATTTATCCAGAGTCTCTGTAAATTTACAGTAATTCTTAGTTAAAAGTGAATAATCCAGATTCTCAATCTTTATTCTGTATTTTTAACTAATTTTATTATTTAATTAAAATTAGAAATGACTGTCTACTTTCGAAAAACCGATCAAAGTCCTAAATATATTCTCAATTATAATTAATTTAATTAATATCAGTTATAAAAATGAATGTTTTAAATAAGTTTTTTAACATCTCTGTTTATTTTCCTCTGTAATTTTACGTAAGACTTAAGATAATAGATTACACAGAGTTTTCTGTTGAAATTTTTAACAGTGTGTGAACTAAAAATTTTTCTTAACTATTTTTAACTATTATAATGTTAAAATATTTATGCTAAAAAGTATTGTTTTAAAATTGTGGTGGCTATATAATAAAATATAAGCGTAAAATTCAAGGAACGCTGCAAGGCATGATAAAACCTTATAATATTACAATTTAATAGTGTGTATTTTTCAGATATTTTGAACAGATTGCACGTATATCTAAAATATTGTAAAAAGTAAATAAATAAAATAACATTGTGAGTATTAACTATATTAAATAATTAAGCACTGTTTAATACATGTTGATATATCGTATCTCAGGGGTAAAGGACACTTTGCCACAGAAAGGAATTTTTTTAGTAATGATATTATAATGAAATTAATGAAGGACATTTGTAATGAAAAATGAAAATGAACATTGTTTTATGTTTTAGTGTCCTAATCTCTTTTATAGTAACCAGGCCTAATGCTTAATACCCCCCCCCCCTCTCTCTCTCTCTATCTCTATCTATCTATCTATCAGTTGAAAATATGTAACAAAAATAACTAAAGAAAAACTTACGAGAAAATTAATAAATTTGAAACAATTCAAAAGTAAAACTTACTGCATATATATATATATATATATATATATATATACATATACCAACCATTTCATTAATAACCGTACAATTGTTAACGCCCCCTTTTTTACGCCACTATATTTTTAGAGTTATTCTCACCAAATGTTGTTACGATTAAATAAGACTAAAATTACTCAAAAAAAAAAAATATATATATATATATATATATATATATATATATATATATTGGTGTGAAAAAAAGGCGGGTACTAAAAATTGTACGGTCCATAATGAGATGGTTGGCATGTATGCATCAAGAACATGATGCTAACTCTCTTCACAAAATGGGCATGGTGTCCTTTAGCTCCGGGGTACAAGTAAATAATTTAAAAGTTTTTTCTTTCTTTTTTTAAGCAAACTTTTATTTATTTTATTTATTTATTTTTATTTATTTATTTTTTGAATTTTTATGTACTGCAAATTTCAATTTTCTACTACTTTTATTTATTAAATATAATTTTTAAAAAATATATTTTTAACTTGTAACTTTAAAACTTATTAAAAAAAAAAAAAAAAGTATATAATTAAGTTTCATTTACTTCAGTGAGGAATTTAAATGGTTATTTATTTCCTAAACATCAATAAATGCTCTGAAAAAAAAAAAAAAAAAAAAAAAAAAAAATATATATATATATATATATATATATATATATATTATGAAACTTCTTTGTAAAATTGTCATAAGTTGTCGATAAAAATGTGTAAATTGTAAAATGAAGCATATGTGAAAAGTGTATTTAAGTTATTAAAAAAAATTCGTACGTTGGTGAGCTTGTACAGCATTTTTTTTTTTTTTAATTTTTTTTTTTTTTTTTTTTTTAAGTGAAAAAAAAATATTAAAAAAATTGTATACAGAATTGTGTAAACCAGTTAAAAAAAAAAACTACTTTAAAAAAAAAAGCAAACTTTTTATTATTTTTTTTTTTTAATTTAGAATTTTTATGTACTGCAAATATTAATTTGCTACTACTTTTATTTATTTATTAAATATCATTTTTTAAAAATATATTTTTAACTTGCAACTTTAAAATTTTTGTTATTTAAAAAAAAAAAAAAAAAATGTATGTAATTAGGTTTCATTTACTTCAGTGATGAATTTAAATGTTTATTTCCTAAACATGAATAAATGCTCTGAAAAAAAAAATAATAATATTATGGTTGTATTATGAAACTTCTTTGTAAAATTGTCATAAGTTGTCAATAAAAATGTGTAAATTGTAAAAGGAAGCATATGTGAAAAGTGCTTTTAAGTTATTAAAAAAAAAAAAAAAAAATCATACGTTGGTGAACTTGTACTGTTTTTTTTTTTTTTTAAGAGGAAAAAAATGTAAAAAAAATTGTATAAAATTATTTGAAAAAATTTCAAACACAATTGCGTAAACCTGTAAAAAAAACTACTTTTTTTTTTTTTTTTTTTTTTTTTTTTCATGCTTAAACTACTTTTTTTAAAAAACTGAATTTTTCAATGTTTACGATTCAAAAAAACATATGAAGCTGAACAAAAATATATAAATTGAATACCGGGTTATCATAATTAAGCTCCACCTGTTTAAATACTTTTCAGCTGTAATTAAAATACACATTGAATCGAAAGTTTGTGGGTAAAAAATTCAAAGATTGCGTTAAAAAATTAAGCAGTTAAATTTTTTTTTTAAAGAATCTTTAAGTTTATTACTTGAAATGTCAACCTACTCATTCTAGGTTTGACTCTTTCCAAATTTTAGTTAAAACTACTGTGCTGCGCTTTGAATATGTAAGTTTAATTACGATTGCCTGGTACTTATAAGTTAATAAAAGTGCTAAAAATATGTGAACTGCGTAAAAGAAAGCGTAAATATGTGAAAGAAAGAAAATAATAAACAAATTCATTTTTTTTTTTTTTTTTTTTTTTTTTTTTTTCAAAAAATAAAATAGCATGTTTGCAAAAGTGTATGAACACTTTTAAAATATATTATTGTATGCATTTTTTTAAACAGATCTTAAGTAAATGTACAATTGTTTAAAAAAATTACAAAATTGTATTAATTCTATATTGATTCTATTATTAAATACGTTTAATGTGTTTAAAATCTGTTGAAAAATATTTTAGAAAATTTATGAACTTATTTCTGCATGATGTTACAAAGATTTTTTTTAACAAAAATTATACTTTTAAAAATAAATTTGTACAATTACAATGCTCTTAAAAAAATGT
This sequence comes from Salticus scenicus, assembly GCA_963930645.1. Taxonomy (NCBI): domain Eukaryota; kingdom Metazoa; phylum Arthropoda; class Arachnida; order Araneae; family Salticidae; genus Salticus; species Salticus scenicus. The sequence goes on along the minus strand of OZ005655.1, from coordinate 297,681,698 downwards.
ATTTTGAAATTACATTTTTTTTTATTGTAAATATTTGTACGGATATATAACATATGCAATTTTTTCTTTTAGTCCATGAAAAAGTTTGGTATGGTTTTTAACTTTATAAATTTGTTCAATATATCCAATGAAATTGATTTTCATAAATGATTGAAATTTGTAGAAAAATACCTTTTCAAAAGGTATATTTCAACTGAAAAGAAATAAAGTAATAATAATAATAATAATAATAAAATCGCTAAATTCTGAAGATTTTTTTTTTTTTTTTTTTTGTCAAAGCATAAAAAAAATCTTAAATACTAAATAAAAAGTGCATAATTTGAAACATTCAGATTTCCTAAATATACTCTAAAGTATATTAAAGTAATTTACAATATTCTAAAAAAAAGGTTATAAATAAAAATAAATATTTTTGTTTACATTTAGCGCAATCACGACTTCATATATCTTATTCTTTCATAATCTTCACTCGTCGTATTGTTCTCGTTGTATTGTAATGATTAATTACACAGGCCTAGAAAACTGAACTTAACAAAATTTGATTTGATGATTTCAGCTGAACTTTATATTTTTTGATGTGCTGAAACCGAAAATGTTGCCCATTTTTCTCTATCAAGTATAGATTTTTATCAATACAGGGTGCTTAACGACTAAATTTCTTGCATATACTGTTATAACAATAGGTTGGTTGGTTGGTATGGTTTTACGTCGCACTAGTGCTGCGCTATTACAATAATAGATATCCATAATTAATTAATGATGAAAACATACTATAAAATTTACCATATAATTATATTGGTGGAAGAATAATGGAAGAAATTATATAGGCAGGCATCCTGTATTGACAAAAATCTATACGTGATATAGAAAAACTGATTCCATTTCCGGTTTCAGCACACCAAAAAACATAAAGATCAGTCAAAATTATAAAATCAAACTTTTACATGTCGACCTGTTATTAAAAAGTTTTTTTTTTTTTTTTTTTTTTAAATTATAATCAATATTAAAGAATAACATACTTGCCAACCATCTCATTAATAACCGTTCAATTGTTAACGCCCACCCCTTGTAGAAACGCTCCTTTTTTCACACCACTTTATTTTTAGAGTACTTCTCTCAAAATGTTGTTACGATTAAATAAGAATAAAATTGCTCTAAAAACTGACTGGTGTGGGGGGGGGGGGGAAGAAAAGAAAAAAAGGCGTGTACTAAAAATTGTACGGTTCATAATGAGATGGTTGGCAAGTATGGAATAATGGCACCATTTAAGATTCATTCATGTAATGCAGTGTATTAATTTTTAAAAGCAACAAACTTCTTTTTGTAAAATTACATGGTTTTATTTTACAAAAACAACTTGTGTAAAGTGAATTTTGCAATAAAATAATTACAAATGATGTTCAAAAGACCTAGTAATGGGATGTGTGTCGTGATTGTGTTAATATATTTAAAGTTTTTTTTTAGTTTTTTATGCAATTTTTAGAAGTTGTACTTATAACAATATTTAATAAAAATTAATTTATTAAAATTTTTTTTCTTATAGAATAACTTATCAAAATTTCTAAGTAAAAAAAAAAAAAAACTTTTATAAGACATGTATCGTTAAGTGCTTGTTAATTTTTACTTGCAGGACCTATCTTTAGTAATATTGAAACCACATTGTTAATTAGTAATCTTTCATTATAACAGCACTTTAATATTATAAAGAATCTAATTTAAAATGATTTAAATGTTTTGTGAAAAATAACTTGGAATTTTGAAAATTTGAATTTTCAAGTCGTAATAATGTTTGTGTGTATATATATTTGTCAAAGTAACTTTGAATATGTGTGTTAAATTTTTATTGGGAATATATATTCACATTTTATATGTAGTACTTACCAGCCAACTTTTTGTTTTTCTTTTGGAAGATTATGTCTCAGATAAAAATGTATTAAATCTCAAAAGACAATGAAAGGGTTGGCGTGTATATATATATATATATAATTAGAAGTATATAAGTATAAAATTTGTGCAAATTAAAAAGCATTGTAAAACAGGGCATAAAATTACGTTATAAAAATGTGTGTATTAATCGATAATTGAAGTGTATGTATATATGTAAAATGACTCTTGTAATTATAATATTATTAAAATATGTTGTATTGAATTTGACATGAAAAAGCAACATGTCTAATTGTGAAAACCAAAATAATTGTAAAGAAAAAAATATATATCTTAAATGTTAAAAAATTTTAAACATGTGCTTTAAAAAAAAAAAAAGAAAAGAAAAAAAAAAATGTTTAAAAAAAAATGTAAAAAAAAAAAAAAAAAAAAAAGTTGAAAAAAAGAAAGAAAAAAAAATGTAAAAAAAAAGAGGAAAAAAAGAAAGAAAAAAAAATTAACTGGAAAAAAAAAAAAAAAAAAAAAAATGAAAAAAAAAAATTAACTGAAAAAAAAGTGGAAAAAAGAAATTAAAAAAAAAAAAAAAGTGATAAAAAAATGTATATAATAATCTATAAAATATTGTGTAAATCTGTAACCTAAATATAACTGTGCAAAATATTCTTAAAAATTGTACATTTACAATAATACATTTGAAATTGTCAGCCATGAATAATTGTATGAAATATCGTATAAAATTGTGAAAAATAAGATATATAAGGTTTTAAAATGTAAAGTCTTAAAACAGTAACAGATACTGTACTATAAATTCCCACTGTAAAATAAGTGGGAAGCAGTGTACATATTTTGTATACTTTCAACTCCAAAGAATTATGCAAAATGCTTAATTCTGAAGAAATTTATACTTTTATTTGAAATATTATTGATAAAGATATAAATTGCTTAAACTCAAATGCTTAATTTAATGTATTTCTATTTTTTTTTTTTTTTTTTTATCATAGCTATAAATACAATAACAATTACATAAAATTTCTCTTTAAATGTACGAAATTTTAAAAAAATGTGCATAAATTCTTTTAAGAACTCAAAAAAAGAAGTACATGCATTTTAAGAAGTACATGCATTTTTTCCCCTTTTATGCAAAAGTATTGATTTTTTAAAGTAATTGTTAAACTAATAAACATTTAAAGATTTTCTATAAATACAAGAATGTATTCAAATGTATATTTGATTTCAAAATTTCAAAATCCTATCTGGAATGTATAAAAATATTATTAGAATTCTGGCAATTGTCAATTCTAACTTAGACCCATAAGAATGGCACATGGAAAAACTGAATTATTTTTAGCAAGAGTGAAAAGTCACCAGGTTCGAAACTTAGCCTGATCACTTTTTGTTCTGGCTAAAATTTATTTAGCCTTTCTATCAAAAACACATTTTTTTTTTTCAATTGTTGAAACATTGAGAAAGTTTCAATAACAAAATTATGACCTCAAAGTATTTGCTTCAATTTTTATTTTCATGTTTTGAGATAAACATAGTGTAATATATTAAAATTTATTGCCAGACACTTCAAAAAATCTAATTCTTCATTTTAGGCGTGTTTGATAAAAGCATTGAAAAGTGTGTACACACTTTTTAAATAACACAAGCCTGTGAAATGGAAGTTATTGAAAAATGCAAGAAAAGTTTTCACTGATTTTTATGTTAACTGGTGTGCTGGTTTCGAAAATGACCTCCACTTTTTTCCATCACGTCAGGATTTTTTGCAAAATTGATATAGATTTTTTTTCCTCGAACAATATTGCATGTACTATCTGGCAACAGTGGTTTTTACTCATTTAAATCTACGTAAAATGATCGATTCTTGGTATAGCAAATTGATTTTTCAGAAATCGATTTATTTTTTTATGTGTTTAAATGGATAAAAACCCACAGTAGACCGCGGTAGCCTGGTCGGTAAGAGCAGCGAGTTCGTGATCGAAAGATTGCGGGTTCGGTCCTCGAGCCGGCTGAAGACCATCGTGTACGCTAATGGCGACTGTTGCACGTTAAATTCTGTCGTGGTCGCAAAGTCCTCCAAATTCCCATGAAAAATTATATCTTTGGGGGTACCGGAACATGGGCTTTATCAAAATTCGAGTTTCTGGTTCTGCCATATTTTGCCATTTTCTGGAGCTAAGTCGTTCTTCCTCCCTAGAGGCGCGGGCCGCGGTTGCCCAGTCGGTAGAGCGCCGGCCTCGTAATTGGAAGATTGCGGGTTCGGTACTCGAGCCGGCCAAAGACCGTCGTGTACACTAATGGTGGCTGGTGCAAGTAAAATCTGTCGTGGCCGCAATGTCCTCCATGTTCCCATCAAAAATTATACCTCTGGGGGTCACCGAAGCGGGAGAGCCATCCCTTCCGTGTAGGATCAAAATTGTGATGGCATGTCTCCGGACCACCTCTATGGGTATGTCCCAGACCGTCGCCAATTGCCCATCTGCGCAGCACTAGTGTGACGTAAAACCCAACCACAACAACCCTGCTGCGTTAAATCTGGGTAGTTACACAACCGGAGTACAGCGTCTAGAATAAACAATGTGGAAATCGCCTATAACCGTGATGTTAAAATAATGCTACAAAAATTAAGCTTCCCCAGATGTCGCTGTGATCGAAGCTTTTGCTCAAATCGAAGACCCGATTGGCTTTTCCCAGTTTCGTCAGCTCAATCACGTGATCTAAGCACATAATTAACCAATAGGGAGTCTCGGTTTTGATGTTATGACACTAGCTTCGATTACAGTGTCAACTGGTGACAGGCTTAATTTTTTTAGTACAATTTTATTTGCCGCTTTCCACACTGTTCATTCTAGACGCTGTAACCGGGGCTCGGAATTCCCGAGTGGTGTAAGAAACAACAACAAAACGACTGTTGCTAGATTGTACGAGTTGCCCATGGTCGAGAGAAAAACGAAAAATTATTTTGGGTACTCTTAACATCAAATTATGGTGCAGTTTCTAAAAGAAAATTACCAGCATGCTATTTTATTTGTTTTTATCAAAGTAACTTACATAAAATAGACAATTGGCCAAGAGGAGCAAATGTTATGTGTATGTATTAAAAATCGAAGTAAACTTGAATTTTTCAAGAAAACGTGACGTGACAGAAAATTTTCGTTATGTATTTTTTGAAATCAGTGCTAAAAAATACATAAAGCTCAGTTACCGATTCCTATGCATTTTTTTCATCACAGGCCTTTGTAATCTTTATTATTATTATTTTATTTTTATAAGTGCCAAATTTTTGTAACTTTTTACATAGAAATGTTTAAAGTAAGGTTTGTGAGTTTGACTTTTAAGAAATGAAATGAATCATTTGAAAATTTAAAAAAATGTTTTGAAAAAAAAAAATGCTTAAACTATGATATATATATATATTTAATATATATATGTGTTTATATATGTTTGCTTAGTACAATTTAAATCATTTTACAATTGCCTGAATTTGATAGATGTTTAGTGCTGATGGCATTTTAGAAAATAACCTTTAAAAAAAATGTAATGCATTTTTGTACTTCATTACATCATACAATTAAGATTGAAATTACATTATTATCAGATAACTATATGATTTATCTGTGATAATGATTTTTTTTTTTTTTTTAACACGTGTAATTATTAAAAAATATGTAATTATGTAAAAATAGTTCTTGTAGAGAATAGTACTTAAGTGATACAAGGATGAAAAATAAAGAAAAGGAATGTTGAAAAATAGCTTCAATTCAAAGAAGAGAGACGATCAGCTTCAAAAATCTAAATGATAAAGAACTGCTTATGGCAAGTTTCTTCTGCATCAATATTTTTTAATATTATCAAATATATCTTTTTTTAATTCATTTCTGTTGTAATTTATTAGAATATTCAGTATGCAGTATAAGCAATTAATATTTTTGCTGTACTTAAGTCGAAAGTAAGTAATTTGAGACACAAGCAAAATTAACTCCCCATATTCATAAAGTATTCTAGATTTACTTTTCTGTATCGTTAAAAGTAACAATGCAAAATTATAATTTATATTTACTTTTTTTCTTTAAGCACAAAAGTATATTTATATAAATATTGTAAAATGACCTAACTTTAAAAATGTTTCATTATCTAATAACTTTATAAAAAAGAGGGGGAATGCTTGTATGATTTAATACATTCATTTCTTATATTTCTTTTTTAATGTGTAATATTTCAAAATAAATAAGTTGAAAAATAAAAATAAATGGAAGGAAATATTTTTAATTTTCTAAGAAAGGTTTTTATTTATCAAAAAATGTCAAAAGAATAAAAATAAATGGAAAGTTTTAAAAGCTCTCTTTAAACCTTTATATATTAAAACTTTTAAACTAAAATTTTGGAATAAAATGCAAATTATATTTATTTTTCAATACTATTTTACAGAATTGTAAAACTTTTTCATGATCTACATTTAAAATTCAATATAATCGAAACATAACTGTTTTCAGAGATTCACTGTTTGTTAAATTCATTAAAAAAAAAAAAAAAAAAAAAAATCATTATTGTTTAATAATTTATTATATTAGAGTGTGAAATATTTTCACATTAAATGAATTAGGAAAGCATTTATCTGGCTCTACTATAGAAGTGAAAATTCGGATAATTCATAAACAACTTTGAGTCACTTATTATTATTTGATCACAGATATGATAAAATTTAAGAAAATGATAAAATTTAAGAAAACATTCAAATTCTTTTTTGAAAAACGTTTTTTTCATGTAGGTAAATTTATAAATGTAAAAAAAAAAAAAAAAAAAAAAAAAACTTATATTGAAACGAGATTTTACAAGATTTTTTTTTTTTCAAATATATTATTTGTATCTATCTTTTTTAAATCTATATAAGGAAACAAAAATTGGAAAATCTGAAGGGTTTGATGCAAAGAGAAAATAGCTCCATTTTGTGGCACCAATGTAGGGAAACCAGATATATATTTTTTAATTTGAGGACAAATATGGCAGTGTTCCCACGAATCTCGAGGACAAAATGAATAAATCACCTTAAATTGTGAAATTTTATGTATGAAGTACCTAAATAATAATAAGTTATTTCAGCTTATTTATTACACGTATGATAAGCTGAACTAAGTACTTTTAGCTCAGAACTTATTTCAGCTTATTTTTATTAGGTAACTTTATAAAAGAAAGGCGTCCCCAAATGTGTTTTAATTTTTTGAGGATGAAGGTTGTTTTCGAGGCTTGTTCTCAGGATTCGTGGATGCCTGGTCACCCTACACCAATGGTAATGCAGGGAGGGTGTATTTTGAGTGCAAATATATCCCTGATATGTAAAACAATTACGGAAAATTCTCAAAATATTTTCCAACACGTTGAAATTTTGAATTGTTACTTTTTAAGTTAATTTATTTCTTTTCTTTTCTTTTTTTATTTATTTTTCTAAAATAATAATAATAATAATAATAATAATAATAATAATAAATGAGCTATTTACACTTTACAACAAACTCTAAAAATTTCAAAATACTGCTTTGACTAATTTATAATGTAATTATCATAATAACAATAATAAAGCATTTGGATGTTTTCTTTATTTTTTTTTCCCTTAAGCTTTGTAAAAAAAAAAAAGAAAAAAAAGTTCTAAGAAAATGCAGGGTTTTTATGGACCATTATATTTTAATGGATTCTTCCATACCTATTCTCGAGCGATAAATTTCTTTGTAACATAAGTTTATTTCATTAAAAATTGCTCTAAAGTTCAGTGGTAGAAAAAAATGAGGAACGTGATGACCCTGGAAATAAGTCAAATGTTGAAAAAGAAAAAAAAAAAAAAAATTATAAAAGTGCTCGAAATAGAATTATGAAGTGTTTGTGTGTATTTTAATTGCATTTTTATGTATCTGTTTTCATAAATGTTTCGAAGCGTTAACTGTTTAAAATATTTATATGATATTTTATGTAAAAATATTTTAAGAAAGTGCTTAATGTTTTGAGCCATGTGAAAACTATTCATTATATTGAAATGAATGATGTAAAAACTGAAATATATTGCTTTTCATTTATAAATATAAAACCTTGCTTAGTTTTTCTATTAATTTCATTTTTATTTTGCATAAGTGAAATTATTTTATAAATAAAAGAGAAAAATGTGCATCTTTCTCATTATGCAATATAATAGAAATTTACAAAACATTATTGTCTTATAGAGTGTTTAAAGTTTATCTTTAAAATTAAAAAGAACTTTGTGTAAAATAAAAGGTGAAACAAACACCACATTTTTTACCTTTTTGTTCACTATGTAAATTTTTCTAAATTTTTATTTGTAAATTATCTGAAAACATTTTGTATTATGTCATTTCTGATCAATGTGGCATTGAAAAAAAAAAAAAAAAAGTTTAATTATGAAGTTTGAAATATTTAAATCTTGAGAATTGCTACTGAAAATCAGGGTTACCACAGACGACATTTTATTATTATCATTGTAAATTTCGTTCTACTATTTTCATAACATAAAATATATAATAAATTTATTCAGGCAAACTGCATATTTACCTGCGTTAGTATATTAAAAATTTTATATTTTGAAAATATTGGTAAGAAAATATTTTTTTTATGGTCACCTGTGGCAGCTTTGGAAATTAAATGAAAATTACGATAAATAAAACTGTAGGGAATTAAAGTCTTTATTAAATACTAAATTAGAAATTTTCTATGAAGTTGGATATTTTTAAGTGGTAAATCATAAAATGATTGTTGAAGGAGGTCCGGGACACCAAATTTTTGTTTTTATTATTTATTGATGAATTGCTGTAATTATTTTTTCTGAAATTGAGGCTTTTTTGACGATGAAGTTGAGCAATAAAGAATCTTTAAAAAAAAAAAAAAACTTTAATAAAATTTTAAAAATTAAAATAAAATTGTAAAAATTTTTGATAAATTTAAAATTTGTTTTATCTCATGAACTAATGGTTCAATTCACAAACTTTTTTCCATCTTTATATAAAGAAAGGATTTATCTTCAATTTGTCTTCAGGATTTCTGATTATAATAATAAACTTTTTAAATATTAATTTTAATTTGAAAAAAGTACTTATGGCATGCATAACTTTTGGATTACCAAAAAAGTTTTGCTCCTAATTAAAAATCCTGAAGACAAATTGAAGATAAATCTTTTCTGTATATAAGAGTGAAAAAAGTTTGTAAATTGAACCATTAGTTCATGAGATATAACAAATTTATCAAAAATTTAAATTAAAATTTTTTTAAATTTTATTTAAATTTTTTTTTTTAATTTAATTTAAATTTTTTTAAGATTCTTTCTTGCTCAACTTCATCGTCAAAAAAGCTCCAATTTCAGAAAAAAATAATTACAGCAATTCATCAACAATTAATAAGAACAAAAGTTTGGGTGTCCCAGACCCTCTTAAGTATTAAAAAAAAATGTTAAAAATTTAATTTCTTGCATCAGTGCCTCATTGTTTTATACATATTCAAGAACAAGATTAAACTTCAAGCTGATTAATTAGAAGTTTCATTTTTCAAAGCATGGGCAAAAAAATATAATAGAACTTCCACAAAATTTTAGCGGATCATTTATTAATAATAAAGTATTTTTGAATGTTTTTTATATGTAAGAGAAAATGGTACTTATTCAGTGTATTTGCAAAATATTTAAAGAAATTATGTAAATGCCTGTTACGTGTATGATGTTAACAAATAGAAAAATGTTTTAGATTTTTAAAAGTGTAAAAATTCTATCTATATTCTCAGGAACATTTAACTGTTTAAATCTGTATATGAACTCGTAAACCGTTATGAAAAACATTTGAATAAATGCTCGCATAATAATGCAACACTCCAAAAATTATTCTCAAATGTAAACTGCAAAGAATTAGAAAAGTAAGAGCAGTATTGTTATGATTCCGAAGTAATAATTATAAATTCTGAAAATGTCTGATTTATCATAGCCCATACAAAAAAACCCATTTTCTTTTTCATTAGAAAACCTGAATCTAAAATTTAACTCGTCTACAACGGAGTTGCCATTCTGATCAGTTACTTCAATAAATTCACCCCAATTAATCTCAAGTTGAATAATTCTGATAAAAGAACCACTTAAGCCTTTTTAACCCTGCTGCTGCGTTCTGGTCCATCTTGACCCAAACTCGACACCTATGAAAATTTGAGTAGAATATTTCCTGTGAAAAACAATAGGAATTGTTACATAAATTTAATTTAAGAACAAAAAATGAAATATATTAAATTAGAAGCATTGAGTTTGTTTGGGCTCCATTCGATGCATTCAAAAAAAATGAATGTCCATTCGAAATGAACACAGCAGCAGGGCAAAAAAGATACCTATATAAAACTTCCTCAAATCCCCTTCTCTTAATTTTCGATAGCACAATTAAAGAACTAAAATTCTGCTAAATTTGAATGCGTTATCTTAATCAAATTAAGTAGTAAATTAATTTAATGGTATTTTAAATAAACTCTTATAGTATCACTGAAATCATTTACTACATTGTTTCTGAAATCTTTATATGAGTAATTCTCTGAAAAGTGGTCATTTCATGTCCCAGTAATTTTGAGGGCATATTTTTTAAATCACAAAAACAAAAAGCTGTCAGAACTATCAATATTAATTAGTTATGCATATAAACTGTAATTTTTTGGTTACTGGAATTTAAATATAATTTGAAAATATTTTTTTTAATGCAAAATATCATTCCCTCACTGTGTCCCCACTCACACATGTAAGTAAGTAATTAAAATGGTTTCTATGGTATTAAAAAACGTATATTTAGATTATTTTAGTTGAAAATTTATTAAACAAACTTTAATAAATATTTATCCATTATACTACATTTATATATTATTTAATGAAAGAAATTAGAACACACTTTATTGTTGTCCCTGGTATTAGATATCATTCCCTCATCAAACTATAATGACACCCCTACTTACGCCATTAATGCCTGGACGTGCTTTATATAAGTCAAACTTAATTTGTATAGCAGCAAAGTAAAAAGCCATTTTGTGTTCTGTTCGAAACTTTTTACAATGAGTTGCATAAGGTTCTCAAACGTTAGATTGAAATACAGTATTTTTATTATACGTCATTCCCCCATTCATTATAAAGTTAACTAAAAGAAATCAAATTTGCTTTTTTATGTTATTATAGTAATAAAAATATGTTTTAATAAATATTTAGTATTTGAAAATACAACTAAACCTCATCATATTTTTATAAAGTAGTTTCTAGAAGAAATTTGTCATTCCCTCACCATCATTCCCTCATTTTTCTAATTAATAAAAATAATACTATTTTAAAAAATTATGAGATGCAGTTTGGTTTATATTTTTCATTAACTGTAACGTATGTGTACATGCACAAAATTGAAAAATAAATAAAAATAAAAAAAATAATGGAGCAATTTTATTTGGCCTAACTTTTTTTTTCTAAAAAAAAAAGCCCACTTTTCAGAGAATGACCCATATATATATATATATATATATATATATATATATAAATTTGAATAATTTAATTCCTTTACAACACTCAGCAAATGAAAGATAGATGAAAATACCAACATATGAAATTTTAAATGAGATGCATTTCGAATAAAATCATTGTCACGATGATAATTTAATTTAATTACACTGAGTAGTAAAAACATGTTAAAGTACATACGCAGAAGAGAAATGACACACATAAATCATAAGCCTAACGATGAGATAATTTGCCTAATCCATTAATTCAATAGAAACATTCATTAAATAATAGAAATGGAAAGAGATAAATTAACCAAAAGGATCTGTTAAAAGAAAAGAGAATTCATGAAATGAAAAATAGAATTTTAAATGCTGAAAACCAGAAATGATCATACATCAGGGAACTTGCATCTCTGTCAGCATAAGTTAAGATTTCGGATCGCTGTATAGCTAATTCAAGCAATATACAACTCAAGTTTCTATTTTGCAACAAAACAAAGTAAGAAAGGAAATTAGATTAAACAGTATCACAACCAGAATTGAAAAATGGTATTTTTGATATGTCCACATGTAACCGATTCCAAACAGAAATGGTAGAAATAAACAGGTTGCCAAAACGAACAAACTGAAAAGAAATGATTAAAAGTAAAGAAACGATTAATCGATCTAGTTGCTTCTGAAATGAAATAAATGAAAGCATTAAGAGATAGTTATTAATCTTTAAAATTAAAAAGCTAAAAACACTATTAAAAAGATGATATTTAACAGGGTTATTTAATTATAACGTTAATCTTTTGTACACTATATGTATATACAATATGTATTATGTGCTATGCGGATTAAGTGTTTTTTCACAAGTGATATACAGTATATTCTCGGTTATCGGCGGAATTGAGTGGTATGGGTTCCACGGATAATGCAAATGGCACATAAGCCACAAAACGGTTGAAAATGAAGTGTAAATGAGATTAAAAAAAAAAAAAAAAAAAAAAAGACTAGCTCAAAAATGCGATTGTATTGTATTATACGTAAAAGATAATACAAACAGTGAAAATATTCACAATATAGTAAAACTTTTCGCATTTTATTTACTAATGGATGTAAAAACAATTAACCCGTTAGTAGTCGCTATAGACAGCGCCACCTATTAAAAATTGCGCACTTTTTATTTAACTGTCACCAATAATTTTAAGAAGTGATGTGATTGCCGTTTCTTTGATTTTATTCGCGTTTTATGTATATCAAATGCCACTTCTAAAAATTTTTGGTGGCTATTGAATAAAAAAATCTTTCAACACTAAAATATGGGCGGCAAATCGACCAACTAGCGACTACTGACGGGTTAAAAAAATGTATTATGATGAAGCAAAGGTACAATCTGTTGACTAATTTGCACTAAACTAAACAGAATGTATATATATAAACCAATATTTTATTTTATTCCGGAGCATTGTGAATACCTGCCCTTTTTTTAACACCACTTTATTTGCAGAGTAATTTCCTCCATTATATAATTACGATTAAATAAGAAGAAAAATACCCTTCAAGAAAAGTGGAGTGAAAAAGTTATTTATTGAGAAAACAGTTTCTCTTGAATCCGCCCTTTTCCTTAGCTAGCGGATAAGTTTACTGTACTATAGATAGCTGTAAATAAAGACCAAACATTGAAACGGAAATTTTTGTTTTTTAAAAGCAAAATTAGAGTGAAGTATTTATCATGAATTTAAAACTGCACTATTACTAATTTACATGTAAAATAATTTCTAAATAAAGATACACTGGTTAAACTAACCCATAATGATTCTATTTTCTTTCTTTCTTTCTTTTTTTTTTTTTCTTTTTTTTTTTTTTATTTCTTTTTGTGTGTGATGTGTGTGTGTGTTATTTTTAATAACTTATTATACATTCTAATTTAAGATAGGGTAGGTGCTTCAGTGACTGGCATGCTCCAGTAATTGACATCTATCCAGAAATAATTAATAAATAAGAAAAATAATAAAATCATATATTTTACATATAAGAATTTTATCAATTTATGTCAAACACTGAAACAGAGTGCTAATAACTGGTAAAATGAATAACTAGCAGTGTCAAACACTGGAACATAGGGTGCCAATGACTGATAAAATGAAAAACTGGCAGTGTCAATGACTGGAACATTGAGTGGGTGTCAAATAAAAATTCATAAGAAACAAAAATTGTTATCAAATGTATATATTTTAACATATATGTGGTTCTGGATGTCTTTCATACCCTATGTACTAAAGATTTCTAAAAATATTTTCTGATGACTAGAACAATAAAAACATCAGAGATTGCTCTAAAAGTGTCAATCACTGGTGCACTTACCCTAAACTTAAAAAAATAATACATGCTACTCAATTTATTGAATTAATATTTTATAAGGTCTATTCACTAAAATAAAGGCGCAAAATTTCCCGATATATATATTATATATATAAAGATTTACAAATAACTACAAGTTCATAATTCTCTTTTGAACGGGATTTGTAAATAAAAATAAATAAATAAATAACACGAAGAAATATATACAAGATATTGTGAGACCAAAAACTTTAAATATATATATAGTTACACACTTTAATAAAAGAGTAAAAGTTCATAAATCCCTTTTGTAAAATAGTCATAATTAACAAAGTCACCTGTCATTGGTATTGTATGCACGGGAATTCCATCCAGGGAGCCATTTCTTTATGCTAAAATGTTTAAATATCCAGTATTTAAGATAATAATAGTAAGTTAATTTTCAACGTCTGTGGAGTGCAATATTAAGCAAAATATATAAGAGGTGAGTTGTTTATAATCTCCGGAGCTGGAAATTGTGCTTGTTCATTTGAAAAATAAACTAATATTAAGTTAAACTATATATTTATCTTGTAATTTAACTTAAATCGAATTTGTAATTTGAATAGGAATAAAATTTATATCCTTTGAAAGTGTTTTTTTTGTGGAATTCTACATAAGAGATGTTATATTTAAAAAAAAAAAAAAAAAAAAAAGGAAAAAGTCTAGAGTGAGGAAGAAACGCAGGAAAGGAGCTGTTAGTTCTATTCAGAACGATAAATTTTTATTAAATCATATTCCAAGAATAGTAATAGATGATATTAAAATTTCATTTTCGCATTAAAATACCGTTTTTTTTTTTTTTTTTTTTTTTTCTTACACGGTAAATGTATACTTGATAAAACAAAAAGATACAGGTGATATGCTAGAAACAGTGCCCAGATTGATGAAATTGCTGGATAGTTTGTATTGTGACTTTAAATCCCCCTCTTCTAGCCCCCCCCCCCCCAAAAAAAAAAAAAAAAAAAAAAAAAAATTCTGGTTATGTAATATACAATAACTAGTAGGATTGCAATCGAAAAAATTCTACAAATTTCGAAAAGATTTTTTTCCTTTTTTTAAGAAAACACTAAATTGTTATAAAAGTTATTTAAAGAATAATTATTTTAAGATTCGATTCTCAAACCAGATGTAACAGACTTAAATAAAAAAAATGAATAAATACCATTTGAGGGCAAATTCTCTTTTGAATAATGCTGAAAAAACAAATGGGATATAAACTTAACTTGAAAATTTAATAAACTAAATTTTAAGAATTGCTTTAATAAAAGAATTTATTATTTTATCCAGATTTTATCTTGAAAAATCAACGATTCAATCCTTCCGATTTCTATTTACAGTGTTTGGAATGGTAAATGCAGCTACATTTTAATGAAAATTTTTATAAAACACATAACATTCAATGTTAAATTGTATAGTATTCTCATGTTAAAAATAAAGAATAATCGAAATCCCATGAGCATTTTTACAAATATAAGCTGGAGATTTTTGCATTTCATTCTTATTACGTTTCTAAAATGTTTTAAATGTTTTCGTCCCAGGCTTTTTTTCTATGGAATTTTGACACTTTTTTTTTTTTTTTTTTTTCCGTGTTTCTATGGGTTTTTAGCTTCCCCCCCCCCCCCGTGTATTTTACATTCTAAAGTGCGGTGGCTCCTACCCACCCCGCCACCGCCGAGTCTTATAGTAGGGGAGTCGTATTAATCCTCGACAATATATTGAAGGCCCCCATCCCCCATTCCTGCTCTTCGTTGTCTTTTTCTAGTCAATTTTGACCTTTTATACTTTCCAGTGATAGTCGTTCCCTTCTGCCTCCCCCCACACTTGACATTGTGAGTTTTTTTTTTTTTTTTTTTTTTTTAAATCGTCCCAGGCTTTTTTTTATGGAATTTTGACTCATTTTTTCTCGTGTTTCTATGGGTTTTTAGCTCTTTTTCGCTTGTATTTTACATTCTAAAGTATTATATATCAGATATAATAGTATAGTGTAATTATATAGTATCAGATTATATATTTTTACTTACTGCACCAGGATGTATGACACAAAATTCATATTTTCGGGTTTGAACTTCATCGTTAACGGTCCTCTTCACTTACCGTCGCCGCCGGTAGCCCCAGCCAGTGTTATTCTATGGGAAATTTTCTTTACAAATAACTTGTTAACTAATACATATTTTTAAATTCTGTTTTCACATTCTGAAAATTTCCAACTGTTAAATTGACGGACCCTTTTTAAAAATGTATTTTTTTTAATTTTTATTATTTTATTTTGAAATTGCTAAATGAAAAATTTCACATATTAAAAATTCGTATTTTGCAGCTTCAAAAAAAAAAAAGAAAATATTTTTTAAAAAAAAAGGTCCGTCAATTCAACAGTTGGAAATTTTCATAATGTGAAAACAGAATTTAAAAATATATATTAGTTAATAAGTTATTTGTAAAGAAAATTTCCCATAGAGTAACATTAGCTTAGGCTTCCGTCGACGGTTAGTGAAGCGGGCCCTTAACTCCTCCCTTCTCGCTCCCGTGAAAATAACGGGGGGAGGTTTCACCTTCTATTTCTCGTGCTCGTGACACTTCCGGGCTGGAGTGTTCAAAAGTAAAACACTAAAAAGCAGGGTTGGCAAACTGGGCCCAGACCAACCCACCAACAAATACCTACTGGGTTTTTGCAAATAAGTGGGTTTTTGTTAAAAATTATTTATAATTTACAAATTCCATCTATAAAGTATAGAAAACACTTCACCTTTTAAGAAAAAACTCTTATTTTTATTTTCTAGAAAATAGTATTAAACATAAAAAGTAACTAGAGTTATAAATGTAATAAAAGGAAGTTTATCTTTTATAATTGGTTCAGTTTTCCTTTTCCTGTAAAACCGAACGATATTTTTGTTTAACAGCGGACATAAATGTTGTCCAGAATCAACATTTAACTAATTAAATTGTTTAGTTTTAAAACTTAACGATAATTTTATTTTAATTTTAGTTGCAACATAATGACAAATCTAATAAATTTTCTTCTATAACCGTTTCAACTATTAAAAAACTTTAAAAAAAAAAGGGGGGGGGGTGTAAAGCAGTGCAACTTATTTTTATAATAAAAATAATAATAAATAAATGATATGTATTGTACTTACAAATTTAATTTCTTTTATTTCATCAGTTATTGTCATTAAGAATATTTATTTTGAATAAGCATACGTTAAAATAAAATATAGATTAATCTTACTAATTAGCACTATTTTAATATTAGAATCAAACCAATTTTTATTTCTAAAATAAATATTAGATGAATTATTAATTAGTAGTTTAATATAATTAGGTGTATTACAACTAATATGCTAAATAATAAATATATAACATTGCAATGCAAATATATTCAAACAAAAGCCCAGAAAAACCTGCAAAAATCCAGAAAAACCCAAGTGGCTTGGATTTTTCTAGAAAAACTCGGGTTTTTGTCAGCCCTTGCTAAAAAGATTTAAAAAGAAACCATTTCTGACACCCGGAAAATTTTTCATTGCTTAATTTACACTCTATAGATGGTAGTAGCAGACTATTTAAAATGTAATTAGAGATAGTCGGTTAACTTTAAACCAGATTTCAGCGCTATCCAATTTTAAACATTTGTGACAGTTATTTTATAATCCAAACTCAGTTAGGCCTTTAAATACACTCGGTTTTGTGCTCTGTGATAAAATATATTTTTTAATATTGTGTACATTATTGAGTCAGAATCATTAAGTGACTCGGATTCTAACTTTAGCATCAATGCCTCTAAGAGTGATTCGGAAGTAAGTGACTTTTGTGAAAGTTCGGATAACGAATCTGAGAACAGTTTGGTATACGTAATGGCTGAATATCACATAAGTGTGCATTTTGGATTTTTTTAAACTTTTTTTTCAAACTTTGTATTTTAATTTGAATTTTTGAAAATAAGTCCGTAAGTGCATCTTAAATAAATTCTGAGTTTGACAGAGATCGAACATAATTTTTTAAAATTTTATTGAAATTTTTCAATAAAAATTTATAATTTTAATTATCTTATAAAATCAAAATTACCATTTAAAATTTTTTTTTTGTGGTTCAGATTCATTAAAAAATACAAGACTTAGGCTTTTCTAAAAAGTTCTTCCCATTTTAAAAAATAAAATAAAATAAAAAACCCAAAAATTTTAAATTTAAAAAAATAAATAAATAAATAAATAAATTTAAATTTATTTTTTTATAAACATAAATTATATCAATGGGAAATATCATAGACTGCATACCTCTTGACTATAAACTGGAAATAATTAGTTTACTTGCATTAAATTTTTAATTATAGCATTTAAAGATGTCAAAAAATGATGTCACTGAAATGACTGGTTTGTCACTGAAATGACAATGTTTGTCACTGAAACGACTGTTTGTCACTGAAATGACAATATTTGTCAAAATGACTATTTTTCACTGAAATAACATTGTTTGTCAATGCAATAGGACCATATAATATTAAAAATGGAACATATTAGAACAATAGAGAAAAGATTGTGAAGGGAAAAGAAAAAGCAATAATGAGAATATCAAGCAATTTTATTGTATTAAAATCCTTATAGTTACAAGTTTAATGATTAACTGAATTAAATTCAGAAAAAGCATTTTGAACATTATTAAAATCTTCATCCTGAAGTTTAAAATATCTATTTGAAGCAGGTTCAGGAGAATTCCTAATTTTGCACAGAATATGTGGCACTTGAATTTCATGGATATCCTCTTTGTCAAGCCATGCAAATTATTTTTTCTGCAACTTGCCATAAATAACACAAGTAAAATATTTTGAGTAACATTCTCAATGACACCTTAAAGGGGGCAAAAAAAAAAAAAATAAAAATAAAAAAAATAAAAAATAAATAAATAAATAAAATTAAATAAATAAATAAAAGTTTGCTTTTTTAATTGTATCTTAATATTAATGTCGTATGTAATTTTTTTATATTTACCTGGATACCGGAAAGTACTTTAAATATTTAAATATAAAGCTTATCCTACACCAACAAATCTTTTAATTCAAAATAAAAAATTATTTAAATCCAGGGCTTACAAAATAGTAAATCTCCAACAAATGTCATTTTCGTGACGTCACAAAAATGACCGTCACGAAAATGACAAATCGTCAATAATTCGTTCTGTACTGAAAAACATGCTTTCACTAAGCCGATATCGTCACATTTTCTTCTTCTGGTCGTCATTCTATATTAAAATAAAACTTTGTTCTAAATTTTATAATAATATTTTTTTATTTTTTATGCATCTCGAAAATGACAAGCAATAAAAGTACGCACAGCATGTAAACAATAAAAATAATGTTAACTCTTACCTGTTTTCAATTTTCTTGAGATTTTTTTTCCCCACATATCGTCAATGTTGATTTCTGATCTTAAACTTTAAAAAAAGTGAATGGTGGCACCATCCCTTGATGATATATGAAGTTATTTTCATGTGTCACGAAAATGACGTGAAGACTTGCATACAAGCATTTTAATTACACATGCATGAAAATTAACGTAATTAAAAAGAAAAAAAAAATTTCCTTTGAAAACAAATAGTTTTTTTTACAAGAATTAACAATTATTATAATTATCATTTTATTTTTTTTTAGTAAAAAACATACTTTGTATGTAAACATTTGGTCTTGGAGACAGTCACGAAAATGACGGTTATAAGGTTTAAAATTTTCTAAAAAATACTAAAATTGCTATAAACTCACATTTTATGATTTGATGCTTTTTTAAAAAGGTACTTCTAAATAATAATAATAAAATTTTACAATTTATTTGCTTAAAATTAATAATAAAGACCTGAAACACTAAAATGCACATTTATGTGATATTCAGCCGTATAATGTTGTATTACACGTATTTTTCTTCTTCCTTTTTTTTTTTTTTTAATGTTTAAAACACATATTTTTTATTTTTTCTACTTATAGAAAACTAAAATTCAGTCATAATAACACTGATTGTAGTTTTTTCTGCAAAATTAAATTTTCTTTATTTCAAGCTAAAGAAAATTCCAAAAATTAAAACAACATACATTGTTCATACCCTTTGGTTTTACACAATTTCCTCGAATAATAATAATAATAAAAAAAAAAAATAGGCATTTTTTTTTACCGTTTTCTTGAAAATTAAGAGATTGTTAAGGGGTTAAGCATACTCATTAGAATTATGAATTTTATTACTCATTTCTTTTACCTATTCCCCCCACCAGTGCTGCCAGATTGAGGAGAAATTTTTATTTAATAGCCACCATTGAATTTTAAGTGTATAACTGTTGCCTAATCACATTTTTGTAAAATGTCTTCGAAACGGTTAGCCAACCGTTACAAATAAAATTTAGTGGTGGATATTGAACAAAAAACTCCCTCAATCTGGCAGCACTACCCTCCCACAGGAGAATAATTTTCAGTGTTCTGCAAAAATGTTCTACAAGAGACATTATAAGTTTAATTTTACAATCTAACTGATAAATGCATAAAATAGACACATCTTACGATTTGATTTCCAATAATATGCCTGCATAAACAGAAAATAATTTAAAAAATAATTTTTACTAAAATTTGATAAAGAAAAGTGTCAATTTCTGCGCTGATGACCAAATTAAGCAATTTTCTCGTCATAATTTCCTGGATAAAAAAAATAAATAAATAAATAAATAAAATCGTCCGATTCTTTTGAAGGTCCACCAGCGGCTGAGCTGTTCTACGCTCAAAGCTGGTAGACATGAGGTGCCGGGCTGGATCCCAGGTCGCGCTCGTCGGCCTAGCTGTTCGAAGTTTTCCGTCGTTTTCTCCGAAACTTGCGTAAATACGGGCTAGGATCCCTTAAAAAGACCACCACTGAAGGCATTCCTCTCAGGCCTGACCCTAGAGCAGTCAATCTGTCTTATTCCCACGCATCAACAGACCGATTTTTGGAAAAAGTTTGGATGGACCCCGAAATTTTCCTAAACAGACCTGTGATCTCAATTTATATTAGTGACTTTCAGAAACTAAAAAGGATGATTTCCAGAGCTCCATAACTCACAAATGCATTTTTTTTTTTCTTTAGTTTCTAAGTATAAGCAGTTATTTTTCAGAAAATACTTTTGATCCATTATACTTTAGAGATCTACACACACAATATTTGTTAAACAGATGGAGGGTGGAGGGGGGGGGGGGTTAAATCTAAAAAAACTCAGATTTATTGTGGACAATCATAATTTCAAATCGCAAGAAAAATATATCTACTCTCGTAAAATATGACGACCCCCCCCACCCAAAAAAAAAATAAATAAATAAATAAATAAATAAATTAAAAAGAGTTTGATACGTACATGGATTTTTTTAATGATAAAATTAGCATTAAAGTGTGGTGCCGGAAAAAACTGGCTTTAAAAAAAGACAGGTTTCTTTATATTTTTTAAATATCAAAAATATTTGCATACAGAAATTCTTAAATTATACCATCGCCAATTTAAAGTTACACTGCGCGGCATGAAAATTGCTTCTGACACCATTTCAGCATAATCTTACGTAAAATGACTTCCTGAATACGAATAAGACGCTCATTTTGCCCTATCACCCTCCGTTCTTTAGGAGCAGCCCCTATTTTTATCATTTTTCGGTGATTTTATGGCTATAAATTTGATTTTTAGGAAAAGGAAGGATTATTTTAACCGTTAAATATCTTCTGAGGGGCAACAGAGTTCGAAAATTCTAAAACATGGACATTTGCGACAAGGAAAATTTTTGGGTGGTATTTGCCACTGAAATTATGCATTACATATCTTATATTTTTAAATCTGTTATTAATGTTATTTTTTAAACTCTATATATTTTTATTTTTAGGTGTTAAATTAATTCTTTTTGATCCTTCAAATCAAATTCATGGTCATAAAATTATCGAAAAAGGGGGGAAATTTGAGGGAGGGGGTGGTGTTTCTAGAAAACGGGGAGGGACTGGTCAAAGTGGGAGTCATTCGGATTCAAGAGGTCTTTTTATATAAGAATCAGCAAAAATAGTATCAGAACTCGATTTTTTTTTTTTTTTTTTCTTTTTGTCAGAGCAGTATTATTATCTAATTTAGATATATTATCTGATGCCAAAATTAGCAATTTTGACATCAGATAATAATCTTGCCAAATTTCTAAATTGCCAAAATTAGCAATTTTGGCAATTTAGAAATTCTTTTGCGCTCTAAACCAAATGAAACGAATATATATATTTTGTAATAAAGATAGTAAACTGGGAAAAAAAATTTGTGTATGTAGGAGCCTCGCCTCCCCCCCCCCCTCGAGGGGAGTAAATTTTCATGATGGGTATCTTTCAAACGAACTCGCCAATACCTTTTAAAACGAATGGTTGAACCATCGATCTGCGATAATTTAAAACAAAGTTATCGATTTTTTTTTTTTTTTTTTTTTTTTTTTTTTACTTTTAACGGGAAAAAAAAAAAAAAAAACTTAAAAAAAAAATCGTATTTTTTGAAGTGAAAACTTCTTTAGGCGCGTTGAGCACTTTGGGTGAACAAAAATCATTGCACTCCCGTCATCGTCAGCTAACGCTTTCCATTTGAAGTGAAAACTTTTGAACAAAAATCATTGAATTCGCATCATCGTCAGCAAACGCTTTCCATCCTTGTATGATACAAATAATGTATCA
The DNA here is from genome assembly GCA_963930645.1 of Salticus scenicus. Classification (NCBI taxonomy): domain Eukaryota; kingdom Metazoa; phylum Arthropoda; class Arachnida; order Araneae; family Salticidae; genus Salticus; species Salticus scenicus. Next base: position 297,659,268 of record OZ005655.1, on the reverse strand, counting down.
TACAATTAAATTGCTAATGTGAAGTGTTAGTAATTATATACTGTATATTGTTTTACAATCTGGTGCGGCTCTACACGACTTCTCTCATCTCCGGACACTGTCTCTTAAAGATTGCAGCCGGAAACGTTGCAGTTAGACCTCACAAAACCGTGAGAAATGCCAAAGCCGCAATTTTTCTCACGTTTTTACAATCGGGTGCGGCTCTACACGACTTCACTCATCTCCGGACACTGTCTCTCAAAGATTGTAGCCGGAAACGTTGCAGTTAGACCTCACAAAACCGTGAGAAAGGTTTTTTTCACGTTTTTACAATCTGGTGCGGCTCTACACGACTTCTCTCATCTCCGGACACTGTCTCTATTCCAGTTAGACCTTACAAAACCGTGAGAAAAGCCAAAGCCGCCATTTTTCTCACGTTTTTACAATCTGGTGCGGCTCTACACGACTTCTCTCATCTCCGGCCACTGTCTCTTAAAAGATTGCAGCCGGAAACGTTGCAGTTAGATCTCACAAAACCGTGAGAAAGGTTTTCTCACGTTTTTACAATCTGGTGCGGCTCTACACGACTTCTCTCATCTCCGGACACTGTCTTTATTGCAATTAGCGCATTAAATAAAATTGTAATATAATTTTTGTAGTAGTATATATTAATGAATAGAAAAACACTTCATTTAAAAGTATTTCCTATACAATAAAATATTTCCTGACGATTCAAGAAATACACACGTAATTGTTCACGTTTTCACTTCTGTCGGCACTCCCGAAGTGCAACGGTTTTTTTTTATATATTGAGAATAAAATGGACTTTTTTTTTTGTATATTTAGTGTTATACTACTTCTCTAATATGGAAATCGTTTGCATTATCATAAAAGATAATTTTTTTAAATATTAATTTTAATAAATTATTTTTTAAAAACAGAATTATTTTTTAATAACCGAATTAAATTTTATATAAATCTAGGTGCATTAATGAAACGGGGGGTTCAGGGGGACGGTAGCCCCCCTCACACAGAATTAATTATCATATAAAACTCTTCCGAAGCCTAATTTGAATTGTTTAACATAGGTTTACACAACATCGTTATCTTACCTCTTAATCTCCAACTTGTATTTATAGTATTAAATTTCAGGGTAAGAGAAAGTCGTGTGAGTGACACACCAGATTATTTTCAGTTTTCCTATGCTTGAATAAACACAAAAATCGTGAACTTTTAAGAACTACTTTGAAAAAAAAATATTAGAAAGATTTCAGATGTATAATTATGGACATTTTGTCTATTTAAAATAATGAAAAGTAAAATGCATATGCATGGAACAAAATAAAGTCTGAAAAATAAATATAAGTAATTAAATACTAAAAATGAACTAATATGCTTTTGCTATCAAAGCTGTTTTCTGTATTTTCTGCCTGTAAAAGAAAAAAAAATTCTAATTAAAAGCGACACCAACAGTTTAATCTGCACAAAAAATGTAATCGACATTGTTTTCCACTTTAAGTATATTTTATATCTGCAAAATTCCGTGAAACTTTATCCATTAGAAACTGAAATATAGACATCTGGAAAATTATGAAAATCACAGCAACACCACTGCTTAGTACAAATACATATGAACAGGTAAATAAACGAATTAAATCACTTCTTAACTCTGTTAGAAAGTTAAAAACACATAGCATTTTTTTTTTTTTTTTATGACGTTAGAGTAATTTTTATTAATATCCAATATATCCGTAATACATTTTGTTTGGCCGTATAAATCAATCATAAATCAGAAGCTATAGAAAACAAACTTTTGTGCATCTAAGTAATTTGTTAATTTACTTATGTTTTATGTAAAATAAAGATATCAAAATATTACTTTAAAGAAATACTTCTCGTAGACCGTGATGTGTCGGAATTCTTTTTGAGCGTCGTGCACAACGTATTATTTTGTACAATTTTTCCCAGCTGTTGTCCAGTTTTCACCTGGAATTTTTTTTTTTTTTTAACTGATGAACATATCAGTTTAGAGGCATTTAAAAATATTTATGGAAGTAAGATTGCGTACAGATTAGAGTCAGGTCGGGTCGACTAAATTTTTTACTGTTGCTGTTCGGGTCAGATTGACTGATTTAATTTTCATCGGGGTCGGGTCAGGTTGACTGGTTTTTTTTTTTTTTTTTTTTGTTGTTGTTGTTGTTTTACTGCGGTTCGGGTCGGGTTCAGTTTTTCAAAGAGTCGGGTCGACTTGAGAACATCTTCCAAAAAAAAAATTTGTGTGCTCTATATACCCATAACGAATATATGCTTATCCAAATTATTATAGTAAAATAAAAATATCTATATCGCACTGAAACAATTAACAACAAAAAAAAAAAAAAAAAAAAAAACCTATTATTATTAAGAATAGAAGCTGTGTGAAGCAGGCTCCCTTTCCGAGAATAATCAGATGTGATTCATTTATTTTGATTACTCACATCCTTTTGAAATAGACTGTGAACTTAAACAGATTATTGATATTTTTTCTCTTGCAGATGTTTTTTATGAAGTTACTGAAATCTGTGATGCCAGATTGGGGATTTTTGAGGCTTCTGGGGACAATTTTGGGGACCAAATGTTTGTGGGGACTTTTTTGGTGAATTCTAAATTTTTTGGGGACAAATCTGAGGAGTTCAACTTTCTGTTAATGTTAGGCAACGTAATGATTTATCCCTACGACCAGGGATTTTCAATAGCTTTATTGTGTTTTGAGGATTTTTTTCAAAAATTGCTTTCATTTGGGGAAAAATCTGAGCTTAAATCCACTTAAATCTGCATGATTTTTTTTTCTAAATTTTCCCCCCTTTTTAGTAGAAATCAAGTTGGGGATTTTTTCGAAAAAAACCCCCCTGATTTGGGGAAATTTGAAGACCTGTTTGGGGAAATAATTTTCGACCATCTGGCATCACTGACTGGACTGAATACTGAAATGTATGTAGATTTAGATAAGAACGGACGTTTAATAGGCGTCTGCTGAACTTCAAACTCATTTTTGAACACTTGAAATACGCATGACACATACAGTCGGCAGCAAAATTATTGAAGCGCTAGCAATAATTCGTGTTTAAGAAATGTGCACCTAATACTGTTTTGTTGAGTAAATATTTGTTGAGTCATGATCTTACTCTTTATGTTGTTTATAAGAAAAAAAGTAAATTGTTGATAAAAATTAGTGGTAAAAAAAAAAAAAAAAAAAAAAAAATTATATATGTGAAAAATATGGATATGTGCTTCAATAATTTTGTTTGCGACTGTAAATAGTTAAAAAATTATTATTAATCTTTTTAAATTTTTAACTTAGTGTATTAGTAATAACATTTTTAATCCTTTTTTAAAATGATTTTCCAATTTATTTTATAATTAAAAAATGTTTTGCATGATTTTCAGATGAATTATTCATTTTCATTTATATTCGGGTCGAGTGCGGGTCGTCAAAATTCTCTGTTGCGGGTTCGGGTCAGTTTTCAGGCCGATTATTATTTATTTTTATTTATTTATTTATTTATTTATTTATTTATTTTTCGGGTTTATTTAAAATTCACTTGTCGGGTTCGGGTTGGGTAATCGTACTTTGTTTAAAAAAACATTGAATAATGACTAATTACCACTCAGTGGTTCCTCGACCACTTTTTTATTTGGAAATAAAAAAAAAAATCTGTCTAAACAATGCTCTTAAAAAGATAATAATTTAAATAAAATAACAGCATCTTTATTTATGACTATGAGAACTTTTTCTATTTGCCTCTCAATCTGAACGATCAAAATTCTAGGCATTTATGCAGCAAATAATACTGTCTACATCGAAATAACACGTCAACTGTTTAAAACTTTTAAAATCATACTCATTTCTGTTACCAGATATGTACATGAATAAATTCACTTCTGTTGCCAAAACGCAAATGATAAAAGAACGTTAGAATAAAGCAAAGAGTGATTCTCGAATGTAGCATTATGTTTAATGTTAAAAGAAGTAAATAAGCTAAATCACAATCCGTAGTATTGAATTTTTTTAAATTTTAAGTGCAGATTTAACAACTTTCTTCTACAGAAATTTAAAATAGAAACAATTACGTGAATAATATGAAAAAGTGTATTAAAAGATCAAAAAGTATTTTTTTTTCTTTTGTGTGTGTATGTATATATATATATATATATATATATATATATATATATATAATGGGGAGAGTGGAGATGAATGGGACAGAAGCAAAATTTTTATGTTTTGCATGCACCAGAAACTTGACAATTCTTCTGATATATGGCAGTACTGAGGTCATTCATCAAGTGTAGTTTCAGAGTTGTGCTATCGATAGAAGGGCAGAAAAAATTAAAGTGTCTTTTTCTGCTGCCAAAGTAACTTTTATTGATTCAATTAGGTAATAGTTAAGAAATTAACTATTTGCTTAAAGTTAATATCTCTTATATTATAAGAGATACTTATATGATGAAAAGGCATAATCTTTTACTGTGTTTATGAAATTTAAGAATAATACTGGCAATTGTTCATTAAACATATTTCCTGTTTTATATGATCATGTGGTGGTGGGGATGAATGGAACATTCCCCACTATGTGCTAATTTAAAATTGTACACAAGAATCATATTAAAACAAATCGTAAATAGATTTTCAATATTTTTATAATCTGTAGTTCAGTAGTTATAACATGGAATTATAAAAATAGCATGGATTTAGAGAAAAATAGATTGAAATTAATTGTTCCGATTTTTGTTTATAATAATTATGATTAAAAATAGAATATTCAATGCAACTAAAATCAATAATATCAATAATTAAATGAACTAATAATAATTGGATTAAAATCACAATTTCAATCAAGCTAATTAAATAAATCCTAGTGATTGTTAATGTAATACAGAATAGAATGCTTATTTTTCCCGATCAGTCGGAAACGAAATTTATCTGGATAATTTGTACTCTATTATAATGATTTATATCTTTCTAGTGTCTATTTATTTATTTTTAGATTAGATCTTATTAGATTAAATTACCAAAGCCTAGAGCACTACGAACTGGCGAACCAAAGCACTTTTGCCTTTAGGTGTTAATTTGAGTCAATACATCAGTTTTTGTTAATTTCAGTAAATTCATAGTGTGTAATAAAATCCCATAAACCAATTTGACTTTAAAAATTTATTTACTTTCCATTTTGTTTTCTTTTCTTTGTTAACCCCAGTCCTGTCCCATTCATCCCCACAGGTGGGGATGAATGGGACTAATGCACATGCATGTAAAAAATTTATTATTAATTTAAAATAACTTTTTATTAAAGTTAGTATGTTTATTTGTAACTGATTACTGAGGTGTACTTATGAGCAATGTTACAAAATTCTGAATTACATATGGTGAACATAATTAATAAAAACATGAAAAATGTCCCATTCATTCCCACTCTCCCCTATATATATATATATATATATATATATATATATTGCTACAAAACACATTAATCGTACCTTTTGATCGATATTACTTTTATGCCCTCCTCTTATAAAAAATAGGCTAAAAATGTACGACAAATGTTAGGTTTGTAGATAAGCATTTAAATAATAATAGAAATTCAAAATTTTCGAGCAACCAATGTTCTTGGTAAATATTCAATCCTTAAAAGAAACAAGTCACTGTATCTTTACTTACATAACTATACAATACATATTCCGATTAAATTCCTGTATTTACTTTTCAGATAAAATTTCTTCTTAAAATTTTATAATACACCACATAGTGAATTAAAATTTAACACGATATGAAAAATACTTAATACAATTTGAATTACACATCTTGCATTTTCCAGGTGTAGCCATAGTACATCTAAAATTTTTGTACGATATATTTTTTTTTTCTTTTGTTGTTGTATAAGCTAAAGATGAATGGTTTTTCATACCACATTTCAAATGAATCGTGCTTTTAGGAATATGAATTTCATTATTTCATGTTGTTCAATGCAGTTTAAAGATGTTAAACTGTACCTACAAATATTTACTTACGCCTGTAAACATAATGTATTTGATTTTCCTTGGATGTCCCAATACACGATGTGGTAAAATGATTTGCCAATTACAATTTGTCAATTTTGATAAAAAGTTTCAGGTGCCATCCCTAATGATAGAGATTCAGTACACAAGGTTTCGACTACCTATACTTGTCAACTTTTCCGGTTTTTCTGGAAGACTTCTGTTTTTTTAACGTGTCTTCCGGAATGATGATGAAATCTTCCGTTTTTAAAAAAGTCGCGGATATCGTTCGTTTTAAAAAGAAACCGAAATGTTCTACAAAAATTCCTGATTCCCAATCTTTCTCCATCCATAACATAAATGTCAATATTCATTTCAAACTTGCTTTATGATATTCTAGAACATTTAAAGAAGTAGAATTGTTAAATATTTCTTGCTGATGTAATTATTTATCTCCAACTAAGTGACCAGCAATCAAATGTTCTGCCGAAGTCTTTTGTTTCCTAATCTTTATCCATCAGCAACATAAATGATAATATTAATTTTTTAGATCTTTATTGCTGAATTTAATGAATCTGTTTATTTTTCCTCAATTAAATTAAATATTTGTATGTTATATTTATACCAAATGTGTAAACATGGGAAAAATATGAAGGATAATTTTTTCAGGTAGGAAAGTTTTTCCCAAATCAATTTTAGAAAATTAATACTCAGTTTTATGCACGTTTGAAACTGATAATTAGCTACTGCTACTTTTTTTTATATGCATGATTAATGTACGTACACAAAAATCATATTCTATATTTATTTAAAAAATTAGTTCTACTTTAACTTAACTAAGTTTTGTCTATTGTTAAATAAATTTCTTACAGATTCTGTTTTGTAGCTTTTTATATGTTGAAGAGGAATAACTTCATTTAAAACTTTTATACATTTAGTATAATCAATCTATAGTAAAACGTTTTTATAGATTGCTTCTAAATATTAAAATTGTAAAACTGTATTGTTTAATACGTCAAAGAGAAGAAAAAAATCTTCCCTTTTTTTTTTATGAAATCTTCTGGTTTTTCAACAAAAATCTTCCCTTTTTTTATTAAAATTGGTTGGCAAGTAAATATTCGTTCGTGAGTTATGCTGATGAGAGATACACAGACAAAGCGTTATAAAAAAAGTGTTTATTGGATTCACGGGACCTCAAAATGTGTAAACATAGCAAAACTCAATTTCAAAAATCTCACTTAAAAACATTCTCTCTACCATTATATCGGTAAAAAGATAATATGTAATATATAGATTAGTACACACTAAAACTTACTAAAAACTGCAATGTAGGGGATTAAAAAATAATCGCAAGATTTCATGAGGCAGAAAGATTTTTGTCCTTCAATATGTTTCTAATAAGGTTGTAACTTTGCACGTATATCCGTATTGTATTGTCAACGACCATTGTCTCATGTTTAAAATTTAAGTAAAATCGATTTCGTAAAAAGTTCATTTAAAATGAATCATAACAATTGACACCATTCGTTTCACTTTCGGAGATCTGTCTACTGATCAGTCATCTGACTAAACAAATAATCTTTTGTACAGTGATGCCAGATGATCGAAAATTATTTCCCCAAACAGGTCTTCAAATTTCCCCTAATCAGGTTTTTTTTTTCCCCGAAAAAATCCCCAACTTAATTTCTACTAAATAAAACAAAAAAAAAAAAAAAACAGATTTTTTTCTATGATTTAAGCTTAGATTTTTCTCCAAATGAAGGCAAATTTCGAAAAAAAAATCCCCAAATAACAATAAAGTTGTTGAAAGTTTTTAGTCGTAGGGATAAATCATTACGTTGCCAACATTGACAGAAAATTGAAGAACTCCCCAGATTTGTCCCCAAAAATTTTAAAATTCTCCCAAAAAAGTCCCCACAAACATTTGGTCCCAAAAATTGTCCCCAGAAGCCTCAAAATCCCCCAAAATGGGGACAAAATCGCCGATCTGGCATCACTGCATTGTAAGCGTGATCAGGAATTATCTTCGAAAGGACTGTAAAAGTACGGATGCAACAATTGTCGAGTTCACAAAATAGATAGTGATATTCCCTTCTAGAAGTCTACCAATAATGTATCTTATTTAAATAATAATGTTCAAGAAAAAAAACACCTTTTCATTAACTAAAAATACATAAATGAACGCATATATTTTTTAATAATTATATTTATATATTTTTATTTTTGTTACTTGAATTTGTACCTTTAAATTAATCAAACGTTACAATCCATTTTCCATACTTTCCAAAAAAAAAAAAAAATTTAATAAATTTTTACTTTCTGCAAAATCGCCCAGACTGGGGAAGAAGACCCAGTTACTGTTGTTACACATGTTTTGTAAAATGAAAACATAATTCAAGAATATTATATAACGCTGTCTTCAAAAATTTACCTATTTGATTATTCAGCACATTTCTTTATATAAAGAGATTTTTATTCTCCTTTATACGGCGTTATATGACGTTCATTATGCTGCTGCATATTAATTTTCACTCTATATTGTATAGCACTTCTTATAACTGAAATCCAAAACATAAAATTTACTTTTTAATTATATTCCTTTTGTATCAGTTAGACATTGAAAAATGCTCAAAGCATCTTGATTATTACTAATGTTATATTTTGTAAAAGGGAAACATAGTTTAGGAATGTCATATAACACTGTCTTCCAAATTTGCACAGTTGCTTATGCAACACATTCTTAATAGAAAGAGATTTTTATTCTCGTTTATACGGCGTTATATGACGTTCGTTGTTCTGTTGCATATTAATTTTCACTATACATTGAAGAGTGCTTCATATAACTCAAATCCAAAATATAACATTGACATTTTAATTATTTAATTATATTTCTTTTGTATAAGATAGGAATTGAAATGTACTTTAAGCATCTTGGTTGTAAATATTATTACATTTTGTAAAATAGAAACATGCTTTAGGAATGTCACATAACGCTGTCTTCCAAATTTACTCCGTTGCTTATGCAGCGCATGTCTTAATAAAAAGAGATTTTTTCTCTCGTTAATACGGCGTTATATGACGTTCATTGTGCTGCTGTATATCAATTTTCACTATACACTATATAGCATTTCTTATAACTGAAATCCAAAACATAAAATTGATTTTTTTATTATATTTCTTTTGTATCAGTTAGAAATTGAAAAAAGGCTTAAAGCATCTTGATTATTACTATTATTAAATTTTGTAAAAGGGAAACATAGTTTAGGAATGTCGTATAACACTGTCTTCAAAATTTGCTCAGTTGCTTTATGCAACACATTCTTAATACAAAGAGATTTTTATTCTCGTTTATACGGCGTTATATGACGTTCATTCTGCTGCTGCATATTAATTTTCACTATACATTGAAGAGTGCTTCATATAACTGCAATCCAAAATATAACATTGGCTTTTTAATTATTTAATTATATTTCTTTTGTATATGTTAGGAATTGAAATGTACTTAAAACATCTTGATTGTTAATATTGTTACATTTTCTATAATAGAAACATGCTTTAGGAATGTCATATAACGCTGTCTTCCAAATTTACTCAGTTGCTTATGCAGCACTTTTCTTAATATAAAGAGATTTTTTTTTTCTCGTTAATACGGCGTTATATGACGTTCATTGTGCTGCTGAAAACATTGAGTTTTTAATTATATTTCTTTTATATAAGTTAGAAATTGAGAAATGCTAAAAGCATTTTGATTATTAATATTGTTACGTTTTTTTAAAACTGAAACTGTGTTGCTGCCTTTTAATGTTCACTATATATTCTGATAATTGAAATCAAAAATATAACATTGACATTTTAATTATATTTCCTTATATAAGTTAGAAATTGAAAAATGTTCAAATCATCTTGATTATTACTATTGATACATTTTGTAAAACTGAAACTTTCTTTAGGAATGTCCTATAACGAACTCTTTCTTCCAAAATTTTGTTGGTTGCTTATGCAGTAGAATTTTTAATATAATTAGATTATATTTACAGCGTTATATAACGTTCATTGTACAGTTGCATATTAATTTACACTATATATTGGTAGTGACTGTTCATGTAATTTAAATGTAATAAAATTGAGTTTTTAATAATTTAATTATAATTCTTTCGTATTACATAAACTGAAAATGCTCAATGCACTTTAATTATTACTATTTTTATTCATAATTTTTAGAATGGAAATACATCTTAGGAATGTCATATAATACTGTCTTCAAAATTTTCTCAGTTGCTTACAAAGCACATTCCTTAATATAAACAGATTATACTTTCTCTTCAATACAGCATTATATGACGTTCATTGTACTGCTGCATATTAATTTTCACTAATTACTGTATGCTTAAGATTCTTAGAGTGGAAATTGAATGACATTGAATTTTATATTATTTAATCATATTTCTATTGTTTAAGTTAGAAATTGAAAAGTACTTAAAGCATCTTGATTATTAATATTGTTACGTTTTGTAAAACTGAAACAGAGTTTAGGAATGTCATATAACACTGTCTTCGAAATTTACTGCAAAATTGTCTTCCAAAAATGTCAAATACTGTCTTCCAAAATTTACCAAAGTTGCTTATGCAGCACATTTCTTAATCTAAAGAGATTTTTATTCTCGTTAATACGGCGTTATATGCCGTTCATTCTGCTGTTGCATATTAATTTTCACTGTATATAACTTAAATACAAAATATATCATTGGCTTTTTAATTATTTAATCTATATATATATATATATATATATATATATATATATGTATATATATATATATGTATATATTAATATAAAGAGATTTTTATTCTCGTTTATACGGCGTTATATGACGTTCATTGTGCTGCAGGAAACATTGTCTTTTTAATTATATTTCTTTGATTTAAATTAGAAATTTAAAAATGCTCAAAGCATCTTGATTATTAATATTGATACATATTGTAAAACGAAAATATAGTTTAGGATTTTCATATAACACTGTCTTCCAAATTTACTCAGTTGCTTATGCTGCACATTTCTTAATATAAAAAGATTTTTTTCTTGTTGATACGGCGTTATATGATGTTCATTGTGCTGTTGCATATTACTTTTCACTATGTATTGCATAGCGCTTCTTAAAATTCAAATCAAAAATATATCACTGGCTTTTTAATTATTTAATTGTATTTCTTTTCTAGAAACAGAAAAATACTCGTATCTTGATTATTATTATTGTTACATTTTGTGAAAATTAAACAAATTTTAGGAATGCCATATAACGTTGTTTTCCAAATTTGCTCAGTTACTTATGCAACACATTCTTAATATAAAGAGATTTTTTACTCTCGTTTATACGACGTTATATGATGTTCATTGTGCTGCTGCATATTAATTTAATTTTCATTATATATTGTATAGTTTTCCTTATAACTCAAATCCAAAATATAACATTGACTTTTAATTATATTTCTTTTGCGTAAGTTAATAATTGAAAAATACTTAAAGCATCTTGATTGTTAATATTGTTACATATTGTAAAATAGAAACGTACTTTAGGAATGTCACATAACGCTGTCTTCCAAACGTACGTAGTTGCTTATGCAGCACATTTCTTAATACACCTCGTTAATACTGCTTTATATTATGTTCATTGTGCTGACGCATATTAATTTTCATTATATATTATATAGCGCTTCTGAAAACAGAAATCCAAAATATAACATTGACTTTTTAATTATATTCCCTTATATTAGTTAGAAATAGAAAAATGCTCTAAGCAACTTTTTTATTACTATTGTTACATTTTGTAAAACGGAAACATAGTTTAGGAATGTCATATAACACTGTCTTACAAACTTACTCAGTTGCTTATGCAGAACATTTCTTAATAAGAAGAGATATTTTTCTAGTTTATACGGCGTTATATGACGACTATTCTGCTGTTTCATATTAATTTTTATTGTATATAACTTAAATACAAAATATATCATTGTTTTTTTAAATTTTAATATTACTTTTGTATAAGTTAGAAAATGAAAACTACTTAATAATCTTGATTATTAATATTGTTACATTTTGTAAAACTGAAACATATTTTAGGAATGTCATATAACACTGTCTTCCAAATTTACTCAGTTTCTTATGCAGCACATTTATAACATAAATATTTTTTTCTCGTTTATACGGCTTTATATGACGTTCATTATATTCTTGAAAACATTGAGTTTTTAATTATATTTCTTTTATATGAGTTAGAAATTGAGAAATGCTTAAAAGCATTTTGATTATTAATATTGTTAAATTTTTTAAAACTGAAACAAACTTTAGAAATATCATATAACACTTTCTTACAAATTTACTCAGTTGCTTATGCAGCAGATTTCTTAATATAAAAAAATATTTTTTTTTCTCTTTTATACGGCGCTATATGACGTTCATTATGCTGCTGAAAACATTGACTTTTTAATTATATTTCTTTTATATAAGTTAGAAATTGAAAAATGCTAATATTAATATTGTTACGTTTTGTAAAACTGAAACATATTTTATGAATGCCATATAACGCAGTCTTCCAAATTTACACAGTTGCTTATGCAGCACATTTCTTAATATAAAGAGATATTTTTTTCTCGCTTATACGGCGTTATATGACGTTCATTATGCTGCTGAAAACATTGACTTTTTAATTATACTTCTTTTATATAAGTTAGAAATTGAAAAATGCTAATATTAATATTGTCACGTTTTGTAAAACTGAAACATATTTTAGGAATGCCATATAACGCAGTCTTCCAAATTTACACAGTTGCTTATGCAGCACATTTCTTAATATAAAGAGATATTTTTTTCTCGCTTATACGGCGTTATATGACGTTCATTATGCTGCTGAAAACATTCACTTTTTAATTATATTTCTTTTATATAAGTTAGAAATTGAAAACTACTTAAAAAATCTTGATAATTAATATTGTTACGTTCTGTAAAACTGAAACATATTTTAGGAATATCATATAACACTGTCTTCCAAATTTACTCGGTTGCTTATGCAGCACATTTATAATATAAAGAGATATTTTTTTCTCGTTTATACGGCGTTATATGACGTTCATTATGCTGCTGAAAACATTGACTTTTTAATTATATTTCTTTTATATAAGTTAGAAATTGAGAAATGCTAAAAGCATTTTGATTATTAATATTGTTACGTTTTTTAAAACTGAAACAAATTTTAGGAATATCATATAACACTGTCTTACAAATTTACTCAGTTGCTTATGCAGCACATTTCTTAATATAAAGAAATATTTTTTTCTCGCTTATACAGCGTTAATGACGTTCATTATGCTGCTAAAAACTTTGACTTTTTAATTATTTTTCTTTTATATAAGTTAAAAATTGAAAATTTTTAAAAGCCTCTTGATTATTAATATTGTTACGTTTTTGTAAAATGAAACATATTTTAGGAATATCATATAACACTGTCTTACAAATTGACTCAGTTGCTTATGCAGTGCATTTCTTAATATAAAGAGATATTTTTTCCAAGTTCATACGGCGTTATATGACGTTCATTGTGCTGTTGCATATTAATTTTCACTGCATGTTTAGCGCTTCTTACAACTCAAATCCAAAATATATCATTTGCTTTTAAATTTTTTAATCATATTTCTTTTGTATGAGTTAGAAATTGAAAATTACTTAAAGAATCTTGATTATTAATATTGTTACGTTTTGTAAAACTGAAACTTATTTTAGGAATGTCAAATAACGCTGTCTTCCGAATTTACTCAGTTGCTTATGCAGCACATTTCTTAATATAAAGAGATTTTTTTTTCGTTTATACAGCGTTATATGACGTTCATTGTGCTGTTGCATATTAAATTTCACTGTATATTGTTTAGCGCTTCATATAACTCAAATCCAAAGTATATCATTGGCTTTTTAATTTTTTAAATATATTTCTTTTGCATAAGTTAGAAATTGAAAAATGCGAAAAGCATCTTGATTATTAATATTGTTACGTTTTGTAACACTGAAACATATTTTAGGAATGTCGTATAACGCTGCCTTCCAAATTTACTCAGTTGCTTATGCAGCACATTTCTTATCATAAAAAGATATTTTTTTCTCGTTTATACAGCGTTATATGACGTTATTGTGCTGTTGCATATTAATTTTCACTGCATATTGTTAGCGCTTCTTATAACTCAAATCCAAAATATATCATTGGCTTTTTAATTTTTTAATGATATTTCTTTTGTATAAGTTAGAAAATGAAAACTACTTAAAGAATCTTGATTATTAATATTGTTACGTTGTGTAAAACTGAAACATATTTTAGGAATGTCATATAACATTGTCTTTCAAATTCACTCAGTTGCTTATGCAGCACATTTATAATATAAAGAGATTTTTTTCTCGTTTATACGGCGTTATATGACGTTCATTATGTTCTTGAAAAATTGAGTTTTTAATTATATTTTTTTTATATAAGTTAGAAATTGAGAAATGCTAAAATCATTTTGATTATTAATATTGTTACGTTTTTTAAAACTGAAAAAAATTTTAGGAATATCATATGTCTCACAAATTTACTTAGTTGCTTATGCAACACATTTTTTAATATTAAAAAAAAAAAAAATTCTCTTTAATACGGCGCTATATGACGTTCATTAACTGCTGAAAACATTGACTTTTTAATTATTTTTCTTTTATATATGTTAGAAATGGAAAAATGCTAAAAGCATCTTGATTATTAATATTGTTACGTTTTTGTAAAATGAAACATATTTTAAGAACGTCGTATAACGCAGTCTTCCAAATTTACTCAGTTGCTTATGCAGCACATTTCTTAATATAAAGAGATTTTTTTTTTCGTTTATACGGAGTTATATGACGTTCATTATGCTGCTGAAAATATTGACTTTTTAATTATATTTCTTTTATATATGTTAGAAATGGAAAATTGCTAAAAGCATCTTGATTATTAATATTGCTACGTTTTTGTAAAATGAAACATATTTTAGGAATGTCATATAACGTTGTCTTCCAAATTCACTCAGTTGCTTATGCAGCACAATTCTTAATATAAAGAGATATCATATTCTCATTTATACGGCGTTATATGACATTCATTGTGCGGGTGCATATTAATTTTCATTGTATGTTGTATAGCACTTCTTACAACTCAAATCCAAAATATATCATTTGCTTTTTAATTTTTTCTCATTTTTCTTTTGTATAAGTTAGAAATCGAAAAGTACTTAAAGCATCTTGATTTTTAATATTGTTACGTTTTGTAAAACTGAAACAGAGTTTAGGAATGTCATATAACACTGTCTTCCAAATTTAGTCAGTTGCTTATGCAGCACATTTCTTAATATAAAAAGATTTTTTTCTCGTTTATACGTCGTTATATGACGTTCGTTGTTCTGTTGTATATTAATTTTCACTATATATTATTGTATAGCGCTTCTTATTGCTCAAATCCAAAATATATCATTGGTTTTTTAATTATTTAATTACATTTCTTTTGTATAGGTCAGATATTGAAAAATACTTAAAGCATCTTGATTATTAATATTGCATTAGTAGTGCTGCTGCATATTATTTTTCACTATATATTGTTTAGTGCTTCTTATAACTTAAATCCAAAATATAACATTGACTTTTTAATTATAATTCTTTTGTATGAGTTAGAAATTGAAAAATTCTCAAAGCATCTTGATTATTGCTATTGATACATTTTATGAAACGGAAACATAGTTTAGGAAATTTGAAAAGCACTTTTTTTTCATATTTACTTAGTTTCTGATAGAGATGTCATATAACGCTGTTTTCGTTTTTTATTTTATTTTGTTTCATTTTATTTGTTTTTTTTTTTTGCACTTAAAAAGGACATTTATGTGTAATACGGAGATTATTGTTTTTATAAATCATTCATTATATGACGTTCAGTATATTGCTATATATTACTTTTGAGTATTATATAGTACTTCTTATAACGGAAATTGCAATATTATTGAATGTCTTTTTTTTTTTTCGTGCGAGTTAAAAAATCGAAAATGCTCAAAGCAACTTAATTCTTTGGTCTTTCCCTAAAATGATTAGTCTGAGCTATTTTTCTGAAAACAAAAATTTACAAATAATTTTTGACATCTGTAGAAAATATTGTGTTACGTTTAATTAGTTAATGTTACGAATTCGAATAACAAATATAAGTAAAATATTATTATTAAGAAATATCGGGTATACTTATTTATATTTTTAGCTATTAAGAAAGCCTTTCTTTCTTGAACATTATTTTTTTAAACATAATAAATTATTGGCTAACTTCTAGAACTGAATATCACCATATATTTGATGAACAACGACAATTCTTGCGTCCACACTGTGCATTCGTTACAAATACAGTTCATGGTCAGTCCTGTGAAAGTTTGTTTGGTCGGGTGTCTAAGAAAATTAGCTTTTGGGTCGAAGATCTGTCTATTATCCCGTTAACGCCCAGTGTCCTTATTTGAGGACAGCTAATAAAATGACACATATATTTTTTGTGGTTTCTTGGAATGATTTCCGTTTTTTAGTGACAGTTTATAGCGTCACTCTAAATGATCCCTGAAAGTTTTATGTGCCTACTATTAATTATTTTTTCATAATTTGGATAGTCATTTTATGATTTTTCATTCGTCGCACATATATTTGCTTCTTGAGCAGGTACACTAACTTAAATCAAATTGAAGAATAATGTATATTACAATACTTTACTTTCGTCAACATCTAATAGGAAATTAATTTGTTATCTCGAAGTTTTTCTATCTCGAAGTTTTTTCGCTAGAACACTAAACGTCAATAAATAAGTATAGGTTTTAAATTTAAAACTATCAGAAGGATTGTTTAAGTTAATATATTTTACTGTCAGTTATCTATATTAATTTAGAAGTGAAATAATCAGCTAACAATATTTTGCAAAGTTAATTCGGGCGTTAACGGCTTAATGTCAATCCTTATGATTCATTTTTAATGAAATTCTGTCAGGCTGTTTTGAGTGAAACTGTAAATATGAGATAACTGTCGATCACAATACAATACGGAAATATTTTCAGAATTACAACCTTCATAGAAACATATTCAAGGACTAAAATCTTTCTGCGTTTTCATATGTTCCTATTACGATTTAATCTGCTAAGTTGGAATTTTTAGTACATTTAGAAGAGTACTAAGAGAAGTCCAATAAAATATATATATTTTTTTTTTTTTTTTTTTTTTTTTTTTTAAGGGAATTATTGATGTCATACTTCGTTGGTGCGATGCTTTATTTTTCAATAATTACAGTACAGGGAGAAAAAGAAAAAAATAAATATTTTTTTTTAAACCCATATAATGTTAAAGAAAGTATTGTCTTTGATTAATATATTTGAAACTAGCAAACTCGTGCGAAATTATCACATTTACCTTTAAAATTTGAAACTTATAAATATTATACCAATTTCACTACCTAATTAAAATTTTAATTTACCAGAAGCCAAATTATTATTAGATCCAAATAAATATTGTGCAATAGTGAAACCAGAATTATTCAAAGAAAAGTTTCAAAATAAAATCTATGGTTGATGACTCAGTATTCATACTTCCGCAGGCAGTACGGTTTTAGTAAAGGGCCCCCGTGACGCCTTTTAAATTTTAATCGCCAAGAACGCAATGACATTTTATTTATTTTGGCGTAATTTTTTGTTTAAAAAAAAAAAAATCCTATTTTGAATATATTTTTTATGATTGCGTTTTTTAGTCAATTCATGATAATAATTCATATTCTGTTTATATCTTTAAAATATTGCTAGGTTTAAAATGACGCTTGCAAATATTTTGAAGAAATAACTTTTAAAAATACATTTCCCATAAAATAATGTCATTATACAAATGTCGTCATGTTTTCTTATTAGGTCATTGAGCAGAGTCCGCGTGCTTAAATATTGTTCATTTTTAAATATCATTTTTTATTCTCGCGTATTTATTAATTTCACCACTATCGTATCGTTTCAACAAAAATTAATTGAAATGGGTCCACGTTAAAGAAATATTATATAGATTGACTTTTGCGATGTTTACACGTCTTGAGGTCGCCATAATCCAGAAAACAATTTTTTAGAGGTGTGTCTGTTATCAGCATACCAGCTTTGGACTGCCTGCTTAAGAACATATATTTGCAGGCTATCTAAACCTGGTGTACTAAATCTACACTGCATTATATGGAGATTCTGCTTGAAATTTTTTTATCAAAATTGGCAAATTGTAGTTGATATAAATCTTTTTTATCACATCGTATGTAGAGACATCCAAGAAAAATCAAATACATTACGTTTATGGGTGAAATTTACTTTAAACTATAACACCTTTAGACTGCAATAAACAATATGAAATGATCAAATATTTTTATGTTTCTAAAAGCATGATCCGATTGGGATATGATACGAAAACTATTCATCTTTAGTTTATGCACCATTATAAGATAAAAATAAAAATTACCGTACAAAAATTTCAGATGTATTAATGCTAAACTTGGAAAAAGAAGGAAGTGCATTATAGGTTGTAAAAAATCCGTTCGGCCATTTTTAAAGAAACGCTCTTGCGAGACCTCAAATTATCCAACTAATACACGACACCTATAAATTTTCTTGAATTAATCAGCTAATGCATAGGAAAGGACATGTATGAGAGTGTTTATACAGGGTAAATAGGTACCGTGGCGAAAATTGTAAAACCAGAAGTGATACCGTAAAACCGTATTTGAAAAACGACTCTAATGACTTTCTTCAAAGTTGCTATATAGTAACTTTGGCCGTAATCTCCTCCATGTTTCCATCCAAAATTATACACTGGGAGCAGTGTTGGGCATAATTGATTAAAAAGTAATTGAATTACAATTCAATTACAATTATAATTATTTTAATGTCAATCGATTAACAAGTAATTGTTAACAAATAAATTGAATTATTACAAATAAATTGAATAAGAAATTCAATTTATTTGTAATCAATTACTTGTTAATTGATTGACAGTAAAATAATTATAATTGTAATTTAATTGCAATTCAATTACTTTTTAATCAATTATGCCCAACATTGACTGGAGGTTAGTTCAGCGCTGCAACCATTGAGTACTGATAGAAGTAGATTATGGATTCCCTATACTGTCTATGGAGAAAAATTCCCTGCGGTTTTTGGGTGAATGGGTGCCTTCTTTTGGGGATAATCTCTTTCTTGGCAACTGGTTCTAATATATGTAGTCAATGGGAGGAAACCTGCTTTGGTGGAAGTGTACTGTCGGTTTCGCGGCCGAAGATCTGATTTGGCGAATTAATTTGGGAATTGGTGGGAATGTGATGCTTGGGAACAAAAAGGTTACTAGTCCGGGGTTTACTCTAATATGTAGACAATGGCTGGAGCCATCCCCACCATGGAAGATCAAAATTGTGATATCACGACTTCGAAATATTCTTTGGTGTGTGTCCCAGGCAGGGGCGTAGCTTGAGGGGGGGAGTCTCCCCCCCCCCCCAATGTTTTAAAAAATAGGGCGGCATATTAAAGTTTCTGGGGGTGCTGTTTTGCGACTTGAAAGTTCATTTGAAAGTGGATCATAATTTTGTTAATTATCGTTAGTTACCAAAAACACTTCAGAATTTTATGTATCACAAGCTGACCAACTGGTTCACTGACCAGCAAAACAAATTTGCGTTAAAATGTCTGACTGTAGCAAACTCCCTTTAGGAGGCGCCTGCGGCGCCCTCTAAACTGTTTAGACGCCTAAAACAGCCTGTTTTCCTACCGTGCAAACGACCCATGAAAATTCTCATCATATTCATGACGCTTAAAAAAATCTGATCTTAACAAATTCCTGTTTGGGATCGCCTATGGCATGATTTCCCGTTTTGTTCACTGATCGCAATTACCGTACAAAAGACTGTTAAAAATTCTAATTGTATTCGGGACCTTTAAGAATAAGTTAGTAACAAACTCCAGCTGAACGGCGCCCTTCCCTGTTCAGGCACCTACAAAGGCATAATGAGGTTTCTGGGGGCGCTGTTTTGCGCCTTGAAGTTCATTTGAAAGTGGATCATAATTTTGTTGATTATCGTTAGTTACCAAAAACACGTAAGATTTTTATGCATCAAAAGCTGCCTTCGGCGATCAACTGGTTCACCGACTAGCAAAAAAAGTTCGCATTAAAATGTCTGACTGTAGCAAAGTCCCATTAGGTGGCGCTCTCTTAACTAATTAGACGCCTGAAACAGCCTTTTTAAACGTGTATAACAGCCTATTTTCCTACTGTGCAAACAATCCTTGAAAATTCTCTTCGTATTCACCACCCTTAAAAAAATCTGATCATAACAAATTCCTGTTTGGGGGTGCCTATGGCATGATTTCCCATTTAAAACACTGACAGTAGTCTGTTCGCTTACCGTGCAAAAACTGTTGAAAATGTTGATCGTATTCAGGACCCTTTAAGAATAAGTTAGCAGCAAACTCCAGCTGAGCGGCGCCCTTCCCTGTTCAGGCACCTACAACAGCATGTTCGCTTACCATGCAACGACCCTTGAAAATTCTGACCTTAGCAAATTTGTGCTCTGTGGCGACTGCGGCACCCTTCTCCGATTTCAGATACTTACAACTGACTCGTAAGTATGCGCAATCGCTTTCTCACCTCCATAAACTTAAAATTACGATTTTTCAAAACCTTAGCTCAAAAAAAAAAAAAAAAACAGTTTATTGTACGTTATGGCTATTGTATAAAAACGAAATTAGATAATATTTGATTTGGCTCTAAAGATTTTTCACTAACAATTTTTGATTCTAAGCGATCCTTTAAGCAAATTTTTTATTTTAGTTTCATCGCTTACGGGTTTTGAAAAATTTATAAGTCTATAGAATTCAACTAGTGTTTCTTGACATGAAATAGTGCGAAGAAGCTGATTTAACATCGTATTAATAGGCACATATTGGGCAATTGGTGACGGTTTGGGATTAACGCTCCAGTGGCGGTCCAAAGACAAGCCATCACAATTTTTATCTTCTGCGGAAGGGCTTCCCCACTTCAGTATCCCTCAGAGGTATTATTTGCATGGAGCATGGAGGACATTGCAGCCACGACAGAGTTTACATGCACCAGACACTGACTTTCATGACGATCTTCATTTGGCTCAATTATTGAATCTGCAATCTTTCTGTCGAGCTGGTAGACGTGAGGTGCCGGGTACGATCCCAGGTTGCGCTTGTTGGCCTAGCCGTTCGGAATTTTCCATCGTTTTCTCCAAAACTTGCGTAAATACGGGCTAGTACCCCTTAGAAAGACCTCCACAGAAGGCACTCACCCTCAGGCCTAGGACCCTAGAGCAGTCAGTCGGGGTTTTTCCCAGACACCAACACCTAAGAGATAAATTTCTGTGCAGAAAAGATTTAATTTTGGACAACGGGATTTTTTTTTAGGCTGTATGCATTTGTTATTCCAGGAATGCCTGCAGAATTATTGCTAAGAAAGTTTAAAAGTCGGGGGAAAAATCTAAAGACCTCTAAACATTTAAAATGTTAGAAAAGGCTACTTGGTACAAAATTGTTTTTAAAAAGGGCCGCCGGTGCTAAAATATGTTGAAAAAGGGCCACAGGGTGCTAAAAACTGTTTAAAAGGGTACCCTGCCAAATTAGCCTAGAGTCAGCACTACAGAATTATGAAATAAAAGAAGAAAATAAATAAATAAATAAGATTAAAAATGTAACAAAAGCTAAAAACTAAAAAAATATCAAAACGAAAATCGAACTTCTGTGAGTAATTTCATAGCATCAGACAAGAACGGAGTGGAACAAATATCATTAACAAGATTTTTCGAATTTTTAAATATGTAAAAAACTTCATGGATATTCAAATGGGAAAAGAAGACAGGAGATGAAATTATGTTAGTTTTAGAAAAATCAAAACGATGACCATGAGCCCAGCAGTGGGAAACAATAGAAGATTTAGAGATCTCTTCATTACGAACATTTCGACGGTGCTCATTTATTCTATATTTTAAACGCCTTCTAGTTTGATCAATATAAACTAAACTGCACGACGAACATAGGACTAAATAAATGCCAGAACGGTTTTCAGTAGGAATGGGATCTTTAAGAGAAGATAATTTAATTTTGTTGATGGGTTTCTAAATGACTTTAAAACCAAACGGTGAGAGAATTTTAGAAATTTTAAAAGAAAGTGATAAATAAAAAGTTAAAACAACTGGAATGAGACCTGTGATCGTTCAATTTGCTATCAGAACGTTTAGGATTCTTGAATTTATATAAAGCTTTATTAATAATAGAGGGATTATAGGCTCGAGAAAGAGCAAGAGATTTTAAGTAATTAATTTCTTTCGAAAGACTAGACGGATCACAACAAATGTGTAAGGCTTATGTTTTCTTACTCATTTTCCAAAATTTGATAAATTTTTAATATTTCATTTTGCGGTTAAAAAAAAAAAATAAAAATAAAAAATAAAAAAAAAAAAAAAGAGAAAAATGCACGTATTGAAAATTCAGATTTTTGAACTTAGAATTACATTAAAAATAAATAAATAAATAAACGATTGCAAATTTTCTGAATGTGAAAACAGAATTTAAATGTACATTATGTAATGAGTAATCATGAAATCAAACTTTCCCATAGAGTAACATGGGCCACGGCTGTCGGCGAGATTAGGTATTGTCCACTCTAAAAATATAAAGTTGCTTTCCTTAGCAACAGTTACTACTTTCATTTCTTAAAATTTATTTTGAAAGTTTTATGTTTTACCTGATTTATAATGTAATATCTTTTAAACTTGTTGGAAAAGGGGGGGGGGGAGATCTTTTTCAATTGTTCTACTTTATCTCAAACCTACTCTAGTTGTCCTAAGAAAGATACTTTTGCTTAGTCTCATACGAGAATATATATATGTATATATTTCTGCAAAGCACATTAACCATATCTTTCGAACGATACTACTTGTAAGTCCTTCCTTTTATTGAAAGTAGGCTAAAAATGTAAGAGAATTTTCATGTCTGCGAATTAATATATAGATTCGCTGAAAAAATTTAGAATGCTCCAAAGATGTATAATAATAATAATAATAGTAATAATAATAAAGCTGATAAATGGAGGGGGGGGGGGAAAGCAGTTTTTTTTTTCCGGCAGATTTTAGGAATATGCTCCGAAGAAGAAGGAAGGGGGACGTATTAACCGACGAGAGGGCCTGTGCCCTCGATCCCAACTATGACAATACTCTTGAAAGTATGTGGGTGGCATTTTCAGATGAGGAATACGAAAGCGTGCCAAATGTCGGGTCTCCCCCCCCCCCCCCCCAATCAAATTTTCACGCTACGCCCCTGGTCCCAGGACATCGCCAATTGCCCATAGTGTAGAACAATTGCCCCGTAAAAAGATATTCACACTTGACTCCACTGGAAATCAAAAGTATTTAAACTAGTGGATCTGCAGATCAGGAGCCTCAACGTCCTATTTACATCAGACATTATTCAGTAGGTCATTTTTATTTATTCCTTATTATATATTCGATCGACTTGTTACCATAATCAGATACATTCCTGAGGGGGGCTGCCGCCCCCCTCAACCCCCCGCTATGTCTCTATTTGCATATCTTATAAAGTGTTACGGAATTGTAAATAATTGCATTTATTTTTGTATCAATTCTTTCAAAGAAGTTTAGTAAAGTTCATAAAATGCTAACTTTGTGCATTTTTAGTCGTTTTAGCGTTAAAATAGCCTAATTTTCCCTTAAAAACATTTTAAAAAGCTCCAATAAGAGAAGAAATGGATTTGGCGACTGTTTCCCTCCTTGGCGATTTTTTTTTTTGGCGACCTTTGCGAGAAAATCCTTATTGGGGATATACCAAATATGGAAGCTCTAATCTCATT
Organism: Salticus scenicus; assembly: GCA_963930645.1. Classification (NCBI taxonomy): domain Eukaryota; kingdom Metazoa; phylum Arthropoda; class Arachnida; order Araneae; family Salticidae; genus Salticus; species Salticus scenicus. The sequence continues at coordinate 297,635,324 of OZ005655.1, read as the reverse complement.
ATGAGATACGAGAATTTTCCAGAACAGTCTGTGTTCGATAGAAAAGTATAAAAGGAGCATTTTTTCGCCAAGGCAGTCAGTCTCAGATCTGTGTCAGTTTCGTGAAATGCTTGCTTTGCTTTGAGCCTCTTTAGATGAGACTTTCTTTATGTGTTATTGCTAAATAGTTTGTACCGTTGTTTTGCTATTAACGGCTGTTGTTTAAGCTGTGATTACTGGTTGAATTGAAGCTGATACTTGGTTTATAGACCTGTATTTTTCTGGAACTTCCTGTGAATACATCACTGAATTTTTGCAAGTTTTGCCTTTCATTCTCGGACAACTTACGGACCCCCAAGTACGCAACAATATGTATTCTTAATAAACAACGGTCTTGTATATTTCCCTGAAATTCATAAATACCAAATTTCATAACTACCAAATTTCATACAAAAAAAAATTACATAGCATATCGGAAATATTTTGCGTAACCTTTAAACTAATTTCCAATTCTATGCCCACAATTATCAACAAGAAAACATGCTTTTAAAATTCTAACATAAATTCATTATATTTGATGGGGTGTAACCATGTCAGAAAGAAAGAAATATCGACTTTTAAGAAATATCGACTATAGACCGTAATAGTACGAAATTATTTTATATATCCCGGAAAAGTAGGCACAGTCATTATAAACGCCAATAATAAGAATAAACTTAATTAATTATAACTCATTAATTTTTCAAACTAATTTGACATTATTTGGATAATTACAGTACATACTCGGAATCATTTTGTGTGGTCCCATAAATTATTTAGTCTATACATAACCTTTTCTAAGAGTAAACATAATTTTAAGCATCTTTATAATGTATGTTAATTTTATTAAGTTCAATGCAGCATAAACGCATTAAAGTGCGCTCTTAAATAAAAGTTTGTCCATAGGCTCTAATGCTACGAAATTCTTTTGCGTGTCTCTGTAAACAAACCATAAACATTCTATACACCTGTAAAAACTATTCAGCTTACTTTGCGTTTAAAATTAATAATTGTTCCAAATTTAACATCGTTTGGATGACTACGTGACATTGTCAGAACAATTTTGTAAGGTCCTGTACATTAATTAGAAAGCTTAAGAGCAGATATTTTCTTCAAACAACATAAGTTAAACATCTTACTCATGTACGCTAGTTTAATTTTCTTGATTGCAAAGTAAAGATGTTAAAATGCGTTTAAACGCAATTCACCTCATACGCCGTAATGTGAAGTATTTTGGCGTGTCCCTGTATACAATCCATAAAAAGTATAGGCCTAAAAAAATAAATAGCTATTTCTATACCGAGCCTGAATATATGTGTCAATTTGCAAATCAATCGGAGAATTTTTGCGGCCGCTATTGCGGTACATACAAATTCTTCCCATAGGCCGTAATGATAAAAAAAATTTGGCGTGTCCCTGTACACGAACTACAAATGGAATGCACACCCAAAACTATACAGCTAATTTCGTGGTGATCATGAACATGTGTACCAAATTTCAAGTCAATAGCGTGATATTTGCGGCTGCTATCGCACGACAGACAGACAGACGGACAGACGGAACACAAAATCCTTTTGAGTCTTAACAGCGGCCCTCCACTGACGTTTCGGTAAAAATTCGAAGTCAATAGCTTGATTTTTGCGGTGGCTATCGCGGTACATACAGATTCTTCCCATAGGCCGTAATAATAGAATGACTTTGGCGTGTCCCTGTACACGAACTACAAATGGAATACACACCTAAAACTATACAGCTAATTCCGTTGGGCTCATGAATATGTGTACCAAATTGCAAGTCAATAGCGTGATTTTTGTGGCCGCTATCGCGATACATACAAATTCCTCCCTTAGGCATAATGATAAGAAAAACTTTGGCGTGTCCCTGTATACGAACTACAAATGGAATACATACCAAAAACTATACAGCTAATTTCGTGGGGCTCATGAACATGTGTACCAAATTTCAAGTCAATAGCGCTATTTTTGCGGCCGCTATCGCGATACGTACAAATTCCTCCCATAGGCCGTAATGATAAGAAAAACTTTGGCGTGTCCCTGTATACGAACTACAAATGGAATACATACCAAAAACTATACAGCTAATTTCGTGGGGCTCATGAACATGTGTACCAAATTTCAAGTCAATAGCGCTAATTTTGCGGCCGCTATCGCGCGACAGACAGACAGACAAACGGACAGACACAGCCCAAAACCGTTTTGAGTCTCAACAGAGGGCCTCCACTGACGTTTTGGCAATTATTTTTCACACTGATCTTATACTGAATTACTTTTAGAATGATTTTATTTATGTGGAATGGTGAATTCTTTTTCACTTATTTTCTATAATGATCGGATCAGAGAACCTTTCCAACAGAGAAAAGCGTTAAAAAAATGCTACAATTATCCAATTACAAATGTATTTTTCATCCTTAATAAATAAGGACTAAAATTAAATATTAATGGTAAATAATTTACTTTCAACATTTTTTAAAAACTTAGAAAAATGCCTTCAAATTAAAGGTTGTCCCTAGAAAATGAGGACATTTGGTCAGCTTACCTATATCTTACTGAAAGTATTTAAACATTAACTTGTTCGGACAACTTGTTCAACTTGTTTCCAAGTTACAGACACTTGCAATTAGGCTGCCACTTGAAAATGTGCCATCACGATAACTTTTAAATGCTAAACTGTTTCAAACCGAAATTGGATAGTGAACTTATGATTCAAATAGCTTGGATAACTTCGATTGGTAACTTGATTCGTAATTTTATTTCCAAATGGCGGCCAATTGAAAATTTATCATTGAACAGGGAGCAGTCCCCGCTCATCACTGTTGGAGCAATGTTGAGCGCTTCTAAGGGGACTACTCGCAATTTATTTAAAAACTAAAAAAAAAAAAAAAAAAAAAAAAAAAAAATTATTCGTTAGGTTTTAGCCTAGAGCCGACAATGGAATCTTTCTATTTACCAATGGCACTTGCAAATTGAGCATATGGGCAAAGAGGAAAAAGAAAAGCAGAGACTAATCAGTAAGATTTGATAGGTCCATAAAAAGAGTGAAGATTTTATTAAGTTTTATGATAAGATTCTTACGCGTGACTACACTATCTAACCAATTTTGAGGTCTAGGAGAAGGATTTCTAAGGTTGAAAGAAGTGGTGAGCCTGCATGTGAAATAATAGTGGGCTGGATTTCCCTTCTCTCCGCAAGGACACAGAGGTGAACATCGGCAGTGAAATCTTTTGAGGTATGCAGGAAAAGAACCGTGTCCCGTAAGAAAAGCTGTGACGGGTGGAAGTTAGGTTCCAGGAATTTGAGATTACTTGAGGAATTAAATTGTAAGTGTACCTCCCCTTCTCGGAGGTATCTCATAAGGCCTGCCAATTCTGGAGGAGGAGAGTTTTTAATTTCGGAAGTGCAGGAAGGTGAAAATGAATATCGGTGTTCTCAGTTGCAGCTTTAACTAAAGTGTCTGCTATTTCTTTGCCGACGACACACCTGTGGGCGGAAACGTGCGCCAGGGAGAGGAAATTTTTAAGTTTTGTAATTTTTATTTTTATTTCTGAAGCTTGAGGGTGCTTGTTCCTAGTGGCGAGCAGACCCGAGAGACTGTCACTAAAGATGTTAATTTTGGATTTTTAATTAACTAAAGATGTTAATCCAATAGCTTTTTGAATAGCATAGAGCTCTGCTTGAAATACTGAATTATAGTCCTCGAGCCTGGCCTCCCACCGGTGGATCACGGTGCCGTCTTTCTGCACACAGAGTGCGGCAGCCCCGCCATGATCAGTTTTTGATCCATAGGTGAAAATGGCCACAGGGGAACTTGGAGCAAAACTATTTTTAGTACAGTTTGTGATTAAGTAAGCAGCATCTTCTGCCAGGTGAGATATTGAATTTTCATATTGGGGAAAATTAAATTAGAAATTTTTGTTTCTTGTAGTTGTAATATATTTGTTTTAAGGAAGTTTTTGTATAGTTGCAAATGAGTATGAAGTGTACCCGTGATGACAGTCAGGGAGTCAGTCGAAATTGTCCGGTACCCCCTTGTCATTTGCAAAAGGAAGGGCCTTCGGATGGAATTTATTTTCGCTTGAGCCGCTTGCGACAAATGTCCACCCTCAAATTCCGGCACCATATGTAATGATTTTATCAATTACGGCATTATACCAGATTTTTAGGAAGAGGTGGAGATACCCCACCTCTTTCCGACCAATTTGGTTGAGTTGTGATAATGTTTAAGCAGTCTTAATATTAGGTCATCTAGGTGTGCCAGCCAATTGAAGTGTTTGTCAACTGTTAGCCCCAAGACTTTTAGATGAAGAACGTGTCGGACACTGACGCCGTCAGTTCTCATCACGGAATTCCTTTTAAGTTTCCGGGGGAATGCAAAAATTAGTGCCTGGGGATAGGGAAAGGTCTAGAGCTTGTAGAATTTCACTGAAGAGAGTGAGGGCCTCCTTGGCCTGTTCTTCATAGTTTCTCCTCCGACGTCCCGAGAGAAGAAGAGAGAAATCATCCGCGTAAGCGAAAGTAGTAAAACCTCTGGAACTCATTATTAGGTTCCATAGAGTGGGGCCGAGACATGAGCCCTGGGGGCAACCTTTACCCCAATTAACAATTTTCCTATTTGAAAGATATGAGCAGATGATTCCCGCAGTATTTCCCGGGCAGTTAAGCTTGTGTAATGCGTGATAGATATGCGGCCACTCTACGCTATCAAAAGCTCCCTTAATATCAAGAGAGATGAGAGAGTGGTGAAAATTTGTCATTATGATAACTTTTGTAATACTGAATCAGTTCGTATCAAATTTGGGTAGGGATTTTATCGTACAAATATCTCGGATGATTTCGCTGGGCCACTCACTCTCCTTTTTTGTTTTCAAGTGGTTGCCACTAGAAAATTTCTTATCAGGATAATTTCTGAAATACTGATTTAGTTTGTGCTAAAATGTGACAGTGAACTTATCATACAAATATTTTAGATGATTTCGCTGGGCAAGTTGTTTCGCTTATTTGTTTCCAAGTTGCAACCACTTAGATTGCCACTTAAAAATTTGTCCTAACAATAACTTTTGAAATACTGCAGTGATTCGAACCAAAGTTGGACAGTAAACTTACGCTTCAAATATCTAAGATGAGTTTGCTGGGCAACTTGTTTCGTCATATTATTTTCAACAGGCGGCCACTTGAAAATTTCTTGTCCCGATAACTTTGAAATACTTAATTCAAACTAAAGTAAAGAATGGCTTTATCATTCAAATATCTATGATTTCGGTGGGCAAGTTCCTCCGCAATTTTGTTTTCAAGTTGTTGCCACTTGAACGCTGCCAATTGAAAATTTGTTATAACTATTATTTTTTGAAATACTGAATTTATTCAAACCAAAGCTGGACAGTGGACTTATCTTACAAATGTCTTAGATTAGTTCACTGAGCATCTTATTTCGCCATTTTGATCCAAGTGGCTGCAACTTAATTTTTCAACACGATAACTTTTGAAATTCTGAATTAATTCGAACTAAATTTGTACAGTACACTTATCTCCCCAATGTATTTGATAGATTTGTTTGCCAACTTGGCCCACCATCTTGTTTCCAAGTGCTGACCACTTGAAAATTTCAGAATCGCATAAAAAAGTATTTATGAACCTATTTTGCTTAAAAGTCTACATGTACATAACGCACATTAATATTTTTACCAAATCCATTAATATTAGTATCCACTATTTTGTTTTAAAATAGCGGCTACTTGATAAGAAAAAATATATCAACCAACCCTTCCGAATGAGCCGGAAGGACTTGTTTGGATCTTCCTGCGCACGAAATAAAATTTCAGCTGCTCTCTAATGTTAATAATCTAAAAGCAGTGACATAATTTATACATATTAAAACAAAATCAGGAAGCTGAAACCAAGATTTAAGTACACTTGCTAACTATTTTACATTTTGGTTTATTTTTTATTTATTTAATTATTTATTTTGTCTGCTTTTTATTTAATTTTATATTTTTTCTTTAGGGTTTTGATTGTATGTTTATTTTATTTCTTTTTGATTATTTTCTTTACTTATTTTGCTGTTAAAGCTGCATTTGAACGACTATAAGGATAGATGACTGTAAAATGTATTTTTTTTTTTTTTTTTTTTTTTTTTTGATAATTAAAACCCAAAATTTTTAATATTTAATCTATCTAAAATAATAAAAGAAGATGTATGTCTGTCTCTATGTCTGTCTATGCATCTATACGTTCAGCCCCTATTGAAGGCAGAAGTACAATAACTGACATACGGATGCCTAGGAGCCTTCCCGAGGGGCTCCTGAAAACAGAATTTAAAATTTTTAATTAGTTGCGGGGATATTAATTAAAACGTCGACCTATGTCTAATAAAAAAAAAAAAAAAAAAAAAGTCAAAAAAAGAGCCCGCACTGTAAACGTAAACGTCTTAAATTCAGTTAAAAAAGTGTCTTAAACGTATGGTCATTTTTTAAGCGAAAAAAAAATGTCTTACTTTTTAAGACACTTTTTTGCAACTGAAATTAAGACATTAAAATGTCTTAATAGTCCAGTCAAAATAGGAAAAATAGAAGAAAAAAATCGTGTAGTTTTGAAATTTTGCATACTCATAGCCGAGGGGGTCCTGAACAACATACTAAAAGTCCCCGCCCGTGGGAGGTGAGCGGGGGGCAGGGGGGGGCAATTAAGGGAGGCAATTTTCAGTTTTTATTAAATAACTTAAAAACTATCGCATTTAGAGAAAAAATGTCAATTACAAAATTAATCTACGTAACATTTCCTACAAAAATGTATATTACATTTTGTTTGTACGATCATTAGTTTAGAAGATATAGGGAGATGAAATAACACATTTTCTTGAAAAATTCTTTTTTGCAATAGTAAAATCAACTAAAGTGTGCAATTAAAAGGGTTCTTGTCAAATATTTTCTAATGTAAAAAACAAATATATACATAGGGAATATGCAAGGATAATACAGCATGTTTTGTAAGTTTTAAATAATTTTAACGCTAGTAGGCACAAGTAGCGGTTTGAGTAAAAATCTGGATAAGTCCAGACAAAATAGGAAAAATAGAAAAAAAAAAATCGTGTAGTTTTGAAGTTTTGCACACTCATAGCCGAGAGGGTCCTGAACAACATACTAAAAGTCCCCGCCCGTAGGGGGTGAGCGGTGGGCAGGGGGGGCATTTAAGGGGGGCAATTTTCAGTTTTTATTACATATCTTAAAAACTATCGCATATTTTTTCATCATGGTTAGGGACTTTTAGTATGTTATTCAGGGCACTTAACTTTATAACTGTGCTCAATTTCTAAGCTACACGATCTTTTTTTTTTTTTTAATGTTGATCGGTTTTGGGTCTTCGTTATCTAGATTTTTACTCAAACCGCCACTTGCGCCTACTAGCCTTAAAATTATTTAAAACTTACAAAACATGCTGTATTATCCTTGCATATTCCCTATGTATATATTTGTTTTTTACATTAGAAAATATTTGACAAGAACCCTTTTAATTGCACACTTTAGTTGATTTTACTATTGCAAAAAAGAATTTTTCAAGAAAATGTGTTATTTCATCTCCCTTTATCTTCTAAACTAATGATCGTACAAACAAAATGTAATATACATTTTTGTAGGAAAATTTACGTAGATTAATTTTGTAATTGACATTTTTTCTCTAAATGCGATAGTTTTCAAGATACTTAATAAAAACTAAAATGTGCCCCCTTTAAATGCCCCCCCCCCATGGTTAGGGACTTTTAGTATGTTATTCAGGGCACTTAACTTTATAACTGTGCTCAATTTCTAAGCTACACGATCTTTTTTTTTTTTTTTATGTTGATCGGTTTTGGGTCTTCGTTATCTAGATTTTTACTCAAACCGCCACTTGCGCCTACTAGCCTTAAAATTATTTAAAACTTACAAAACATGCTGTATTATCCTTGCATATTCCCTATGTATATATTTGTTTTTTACATTAGAAAATATTTGACAAGAACCCTTTTAATTGCACACTTTAGTTGATTTTACTATTGCAAAAAAGAATTTTTCAAGAAAATGTGTTATTTCATCTCCCTTTATCTTCTAAACTAATGATCGTACAAACAAAATGTAATATACATTTTTGTAGGAAAATTTACGTAGATTAATTTTGTAATTGACATTTTTTCTCTAAATGCGATAGTTTTCAAGATACTTAATAAAAACTGAAATGTGCCCCCTTTAAATGTCCCCCCCCCCATGGTTAGGGACTTTTAGTATGTTATTCAGGGCACTTAACTTTATAACTGTGCTCAATTTCTAAGCTACACGATCTTTTTTTTTTTTTTAATGTTGATCGGTTTTGGGTCTTCGTTATCTAGATTTTTACTCAAACCGCCACTTGCGCCTACTAGCCTTAAAATTATTTAAAACTTACAAAACATGCTGTATTATCCTTGCATATTCCCTATGTATATATTTGTTTTTTACATTAGAAAATATTTGACAAGAACCCTTTTAATTGCACACTTTAGTTGATTTTACTATTGCAAAAAAGAATTTTTCAAGAAAATGTGTTATTTCATCTCCCTTTATCTTCTAAACTAATGATCGTACAAACAAAATGTAATATACATTTTTGTAGGAAAATTTACGTAGATTAATTTTGTAATTGACATTTTTTCTCTAAATGCGATAGTTTTCAAGATACTTAATAAAAACTGAAATGTGCCCCCTTTAAATGCCCCCCCCCATGGTTAGGGACTTTTAGTATGTTATTCAGGGCACTTAACTTTATAACTGTGCTCAATTTCTAAGCTACACGATCTTTTTTTTTTTTTAATGTTGATCGGTTTTGGGTCTTCGTTATCTAGATTTTTACTCAAACCGCCACTTGCGCCTACTAGCCTTAAAATTATTTAAAACTTACAAAACATGCTGTATTATCCTTGCATATTCCCTATGTATATATTTGTTTTTTACATTAGAAAATATTTGACAAGAACCCTTTTAATTGCACACTTTAGTTGATTTTACTATTGCAAAAAAGAATTTTTCAAGAAAATGTGTTATTTCATCTCCCTATATCTTCTAAACTAATGATCGTACAAACAAAATGTAATATACATTTTTGTAGGAAAATTTACGTAGATTAATTTTGTAATTGACATTTTTTCTCTAAATGCGATAGTTTTTAAGATATTTAATAAAAACTGAAAATTGCCCCCCTTAAATGCCCCCCCTGCCCCCCGCTCACCCCCCACGGGCGGGGACTTTTAGTATGTTGTTCAGGACCCTCTCGGCTATGAGTATGTAAAATTTCAAAACTACACGATTTTTTTCCTCTATTCGTCAAATTTTGGCCTTCGTTGCCTGGACTATAAAACACCGCCATGTTTTTTAGGCTTAGAAATACCGCCATGTTAGGCTTAAAAACACCGCTATTTTTAAGGCTTTTTAATAAATAAATAAATAAATAAATAAATAAAGGTGGCCTGCGATTCTTTTTTTCTGTTAAAAATAGATTTTAGAATTCTCTAGAGCATAAAAAAAAAAAAGAAAAAAAAAAAACATTTTTTTTTTTAAAATGCCCCTTACCCAGCACTGGAATCGAACTCACATTAGTCGCGGAATACGAAACCAAGCATCGGAAGTCACAGTTAATACCATGTACCTTGCTAATCAAGCCACCATTTCACACACGAGAGGTCATTTTTATAATTATATGTAAGTCAGTATTAGCAGAATGCAGGTAATTATATGTTATAATTCGTATTTATTGTTATAAAACTATTAATAATATACTATCTAACAGTTAATATGCATTATTATATTAAATTTTGTATCTAGAGGTTTAGAATTTTTAAAAAATGCATATAAAATATGTGAAAAACTATCCTTATTTCGCCCTCAATATTTTTGGATAACGATATCCTCCTTTAAACTGTTTTTTAAAAGAAAACAAATTATGAACATGAATGCCTGAAAATTCGTTGTTTTACGCTTAAGAACAAGTAAATATGTGGAAGGAAACAGATTTTAAATCAAAATTAAGAATAATAAATAAAAAACAGTGATGCACAAATTATTCAAGATGTTACTTGCTTTCATATTAATACTTTTTCTTTAAATATCAAATATTAGCTTTAAATATTACATAGTTTTTTTTTTTTACCGAATAATTTTTGAGTTATAATATATTGCTTTATGAGTTATAATAAACATAATTTCATGCAAATACACATATCTAGAGTAATATTCATTAAAAATTTAATTTCATAAATCAATATTGTTTAAATTGCTTACGCTTTACAACTTAATATGTAAAATGTATTATATTTATTGAATGAGGAAAGAAATTTAAATAGGCTAAGTATGTTGCTTAAAGTAGATTTCAAATAATAAAAAATGCCAAGAAATGCAAGTGTCTGAATTTCCAAAATGGACGAAAATTTAGATGCATTTGCTGTCTGAAATTTCTCATACTTAATCATTTTAGATATTTTTTGTGTCTGAATTGGTATTTTAGACACATTTCTGTCTTAAATTAAGTTATCTATAATGTCTTAGGTGTATATTAAGGCATTTACGTATTTTAAATGATTTTTCATTTGTTTTTATGTCTTAAATTAAGACACCTTTATTTGCAGTGCGGTCGTATTTTTCACCCTCCAGCGCGTCCCAAAAAAGAAAAGGTAGAGAGAGAAAATTTCGTGCGTTTTTGTAAAGCGATTTCTGCTCAACGATTCAAGATATTGAAAAAAGGCCTATACCACGAGAAAGAACATTTATTACCGATTCTTACGGTACAATTTTTTTTTTTTTTTTTTTGAAAAATACGGATTTTATATATATTTATATAATATTTTTGCAAATTAAATTTTATTCTAATACGCGTATTTCAAATTCTATTTATGATTAAATTATTTTAGTACATCATTCGAAAGACATTTTAAAGTACTTTTATATTATCGAAAGTGGTATTCGAGATTTCACCTGATTTATACGTCTTAAGGTGTCCTGATTAGATTTTCTTTTGTATATCAGCTACTAATTGAAATAATTTTATAAATAATACACCATTTGAAACTTTTGTTGATTTAGAATTAAACAATAGATTACAGAAATTTCTACTGCCAGATGGCGTTGTAATATTTTAAATTTTCAATATTTCAGATTCTAATGAGTGAGGAAAGTGTTGTAAGTTCTAAAACGGGGATAAGGCGCCGCAGTCGCCACCGAGCGGGACTTTGCTAAAGTCAGAAATTTGAAAGATCATAGCATGGTCAGCGAACAAGCTGTTTCAGATACTGAAACGGGAAGATGGCGCCGCAGGCGCTACCGAGCGGGAATTCACTGCGATTAAATTTTTCAATAAAGCAATTTTTACTATATGTCAATAAGCTGTTGTAGGACCTGAAACGGGGAAAAGGTGTCGCGGGCGCCACCGAGCTGGAGTTTCGTAAAGTCGGGTTTTTCAAGGATCGCGAACCAGCTGGTCACCGAAGGCGGCTAGTAAACAATAACTGTTGAATTTTCGTATCTCAAAAAAAAAATAAAATAAAATATAAATAAATATATATATATATATATATATATATATATATATATATATATATATATATATATATATATATATATATATATGTAGGTTGTATTGTTATATTTTTCTATTTGTAATACTTATAAGTTTGTATAATTTAAAAAAATAAATTTTAGCTTTGTTTTAATTATAAAATAAAGTAAAAATAAAATAAAATGTTTACATAAATAATTAAAAAGACGTTTCTTTATTTTTGCCTTACTTTACAGCTAAAGCTAAAATTCATTTTTTTAAGTTTTTGAAAATTATAAATAATGCAAATAGAAAAGTTTTTACATATATATATTTAATTCAAGAAAACTAAATAATTACTCTTTAATAAAATTTTCAAAATTTTAATTATAAAAGGTAAAAATAAAAAAGATTGATTAATTAAATAAAGATAAAAGTTCCCGTAGCTAGCATCGAACCAGGGTCATCTGCGTGACAGTCGTCTATTTTATCAAATACTCCACTGGAGCGTTGACACGTTTGTGACATAACTTGTAATTAACTGTTACTGAAAATTTAAAGGCGCTTTTCTGAAGAATGTTTTGCTAGTGTGAGCTACTACTTTAAAATGTCGCTACCTACATGGTATACTACAATTCTTCGCCATTTTGTACCGATCTGAATTTTCCATGCCGTGTCCTCTCCTTCTAAGATATGGGAATCGAAAAAATTTTATTATTAAATTACCTTTGTTTATTGGGTAAATTGCTTTCACGTCACGCTAGTCAAACACCATAGAAAATTATCTTCGCCGGAGCACTGGTCCCTAAGAAACGATATCTAACATTTGTCGATAATACTTAGTGTCCCTTTATTTGTAATATTAGAGGGATTTACTTCTCACTAGTGCTACACCATGAGAATTTCGTCATGGTTTGGGACTCGCGCCTCAAATACGGAAATTGATCTTTATAATATTTTTTTAGAATACCTTTTATTTATCAGTGCAGTTGGTTTCAGTTTCACTAGATGTACACATTGTGCAATTAGCGACGGCCTGAATTACGCCCTCCACTTACGGTAACTACCATTTGTTGAAAAATTTTAGAGTACTTTTAGCCATTACGTGGATTTACGTAAGCTCACCAAATGCCCCATTTTCTGGGGACATCTGGGGGACTTCCTTTATTTTGAAGGCACTTTTTCTAAGTTTTAAAAAATTGTAGAAAGTAAAACATTAATCAGTAGTACTTTATTTTTAGTCCTTATTTATTAGAAATAAAAAAAAATACATCCATAATTGGACAATTGTAACAATTTTTAACGCTCTAACTCTATTATAAAGATACTTCGATCTGGCCAGCATAGTTTTACGTCGCTGTCGTTTTACACACTTTGAAGTGTGTGACGGTCTGAGAGTCATGAATAAGTTATTGCTACTGACCTCTAAGGATTACTGAAACGGGAGAACCACCTCCTCCATGGAAGACTAAAATTACGTTCATTCAACCGGCCGAAAATTTCTTCGAGCGCTGGACAAAATTCCTATGTAAAAATAGTACACTGTTTTGTTAACCCATTAAGCGCCGCTATGTGAATAAAATGAAATAATTTTTAACTAATGAGTGAATTTGGGATAATTTAAGGTCATTAAACATTTTCACTAAAAATTTGAATGAAATTGTTAGAAATTTGCTGAAACAAGCTTGTTCCCAAAATGGGAGCATTGGCGCCTAATGGGGGTCTAATTTTGATTTTTAAAAATGAGTTGCTACATGACTATTGGAGCTTTGTTTTATAACTTATGAAGGATATTTCTTACTATACAATGAAATTTATTCATTTATACGAATATATTTAACATTTGGCTATTTTATAAAATATATAAAATTTATAAAATATATATATTAGATATAACATTTATATTATACGTAAATTTATAAGAGAACTTAAAAAGTTATATTTATATATTAATATGAATATAATCAACTTACTTACATACTATGTTTTTATTTCTTAGTATGAAATTGAAATGAACAACTTTTGTGTAACATTACTTTACATTTGATACAGTAATGACGTGTATTTTTCTTACACACTTTGCATCGGGATTGTTTATTGGCACCTTCAATATAGTGATTGATATTATCAAATCTCACATCCACATTTACCTCTTCGCATGGTCCTTGTCGATTATAACTAATAGTAACATCTTCTGTTTTCATAAGGGCTGTTACAATAGATCGCAAAAATTCTAATTGCGAAAGATTTCCTTTGCATCCTTTGTGTATTCTCCATGCTGCTACTACAGCCATTTTTACTGTATTGGTAAAAAAAGGCCACCACCATTTCTTTCCTTTAATTTTTGGGCGGTATTGACTCAAAAATCGATCTAATAAATCAACACCTCCCATGTGTTTATTATAAGACGCTACAATGTGAGGTTGTTTTACATCAATCTTTTTTTTTTCCACGTTACTCCACCGCTTTGCTTTTCCTAATGGATCAGATGTTTCAAAGTTAGATGCGAGGCAAACTACGTGATTGTCATTCCACTTCACAACACTAACACTTTCTGTAGTTAAAATTTCAAATGTTCCTCTTTCTTTTTTTTTCAAAGCCTTTGAATCACTTAAAGGACAATTTTTAAGTCTATTTTCTCGTATTGTTCCAGTAATGCGAAATTCTTTTTTGCGCATCTCACTCAATAATTTCAGAGAAGTAAAAAAGTTATCAACATATACTTTATGTTTTTGAGGAAATGGGACGCAATTTAATAAATCCAATACAACGCGAGTGCCAAGAGGTAGTGTATCTGAATTATTTGTCTCCTTCCGTTTTCCTGTATAAATTTGGAGGTTGAAAGGATACCCATCAGACGAGGCAAGAACCCATATTTTATAGCCAAATCTAACAGGCTTACCACGCATAAACATTTTTGCCGTATGATGTCCAGTGTACGGAATCATTTCTTCATCTACACTCAAACATTCAGAAAATATTCCAAACTGTTGTAATTTTAAACAAAATTTTTCCAAGAATCCTCTAACTTTAAATACTTTATCACTTAGATCTAGGTTATCGTTGTTACATAAATGAAGATATTTTTTAATATCACGAAAACGTTGTCTGGACATTGCTTCAGATACGAAAGGAATATAACAGTCATCTGATTTATTCCAATACATATCTTCTAGGGGCAAAGAGTGATAACCGCTGAAAAGGATTATGCCTAAAAATTTTTTCATTTCTTGTCTAGTAAGTGAAAAGTTGAGATTATTCTTTTGGGTTGCATATCTAATACTTTCTTCTATCAATATGTCAAATATTTCATCATCGAAAAACATTCTAAAAAGTTGATATGGAGTTTTGTTTATTAGATCTAGAAATGTTTCTTCCAAACTCTCAATTTCAATAGAAGGAATTTCTATCAAATTCGCAGGAGACCAATCAAATTTAACCTTTTCATTTCTTGGATTCTCTATTTCATTTTTTTTATTCCTTTTTCTTTTTCTACTACTCCTTGATTTTGTTTGAGTTTTACTCGTTATTTCATTCTTTGGTAAATTATAATCCTTGTCTGAATCAGCATCATTTAAACTTTTGAGATTAGTTTCAATTTCACCAGATATGTCGACAGGAATTTCATCACACAAATTATTTTCAGCAATGTCTTCTTCATCAGTAACCACCGATGTTTCGGGTGGCAAACAAATTAATTCTGGATCATCAGAGAATTCATCACTATCGAGTTCATTAAAATATTCTAGAGCTTGATGAACAGTTAAAAATTTAGAAGACATGTTTACTCAAATGCACATTTTACGCAAATTTGGAAAAAATTCTTTTACAAATGACAAATTCAACTTCTTTCAACAGAAAAAAAGAAAAAAAAATCAAGGTCAGCACAAGCTATTCGTTCCTAAACAAAAGCAAAGTGAGGGGAGGAAAGACGAGTTCATTTTAGATCGAGGGTAGAAAACTACGTTTCCCGCCAATGCTCCCAAATCGGGAACATTAAGAAAAATGCTCATTAATTATAACTTAAAAATTTTTTATAAATAGTTTATGAATTAATTATTTTAAAATAGCCTTATTTTGAAATATTTAACATAGAACTAAACATTTTTGAAAAATATTAATATTTTTAAAATAGCGATAAAATGAAAGTGCGAAATCTAATAATGTTTGCACAAATTGAAAGGAAAATTGGATAAGAAAATAAATATATATTGAGGTAAAAAAAAATAGTAATATTAAGCATGAAATGAACTTTAAAATACAATAAAGAAAATAAAAATCGACTAATAAGTTTTTACGCAAAAAATTATGAAACTTGTGTTCCCAAAATGGGAGCATTGGCGCCTAATGGGTTAAATAAATCCTTGTCGAATCATATTCTTGGTCAGTTTAAGAACAGGATACAACAAGGATTTATTTAACAAAACAGTATTAAATGCACTTTTTTTATATAGGAATTTTCGCTAGCGCTCGAGTAATTTTTCGGCCGACTGTATGTCACCGGACCATCCTTAGCGTCGCCAGTTACTAAGCTGACCAAATGTCCCCATTTTCTGGGGATAGCCTTTATTTTGATGGCATTTTTCAACTTTTTTTTTTTTATAAATGGAGACAGCAATTTATTTATCATTGTTACTCTATTTTTTAATACAGTCGGTAACAAAAGTTTCCGAACACTAGCAAAAATTCCTATATAAAAAAAAGTACATTTAATACAGTTTTGTTAAATAAATCCTTGTCGAATCCTGTGTTTAGACTGACTAAGAATAGGATTCGACAAGGATTTATTTAACAAAATTGTATTAAGGTAAACGCACTAGTAGTGGACCCTGTACCAGTAGTGGACACTTTTAAATTTAAACTCGGAAAATAAGGTTCCTAATCCTTCTGAAGGTTCGAGTAATTTTCTGGAAAGAAGTTATACTCTTCTACTATTAAAGTCTATAACTACAAACAATTCCTGCTATCAGTTTTAGAATAATATTAGTTTAACTAAAGAAAATATGCACTTTTTGTGATTATGCCGTTTTTGCTTATCATTTTGAATAAGAAGATAAAATTTGTTTGCTTTGCCACTGCTTATTTTTAACTGATTTCTTCTACTTTTTGCTTTCGTAGGACTAAAATAACTATGCAGAATTCGTTTATTGTGCTGTTTTTTAAATCTCGTATTAACATATAGTACTTTTATGGGTGTCCATTACTGGTCCTAAAAAATGCAATCATGACCTGTAGTGGACAGCCCTGTCCACTACTGGCTCATCTGACTTTTAAGGTCAGATCCAGTAACAGCTCTGTAATTTCCCAAATTTAGAGTTGAGTTGAGTGTATTTAACATCGCAAGATAGCTACGCATTGAGCAACTGGTGACGATCTGGGACTCACTCCTAGGAGTGGTAAGGAGACATACAGTCGGCAGCAAAATTATTAGAGTGCTAGCAATAATTCCTATATAAAAAAATATTTACTTAACACTGCTTTGTTAAATAAATCCTTGTGGTGTCATGTTCTTAGTCAGTCTAAGAACAGGATTCGATAAGGATGTATTTAACAAAACAGCATTAAATGTACCTTTTTTATATAGGAATTATTGCTAGCGCTCGAATAATTTTGTTGCCAATAGTACCATCACATATTTGATCTTTTGCGGAGAGAATTATTTTTATTCTTTCCCACATTTAGAAGGCGGAACAAAATGGCAATTCACTTGAATCATGAGATAATCTCGAGACATTTTAAATTTTTTTACTCGTAAATTTTTTTTTATGGGTTCCATATTGGACCCGTTGGTTAGGTTCGGTTCCCATTAAAACATCGACATTGAAACAGCATAACTGCAGTCAGCATTTAGAGGGTTGACAATGAGTGGATTTTAGGTCGTACTAGTGCTACGAGCAATTGGCGATGATCTGGAACTCGCCCCCTAATAATAGTCTGAAGACAATTGGTGACCCCAAGACGTTTAATTTAGATGGGGACATGGAGGATACTGATATTTAGGGAATTATATCTCTCATGATTGATTTACTTAGGGTCCGAGAAATTGACGTGACCGTGTTCTTGGTAATTGGTTATGCTCCATCAAGTTATCAATTTCGCGTGAAAGACGTGGTAGTGCAAAAAAGGGAGCTAATCCTTCCGTATAAGATCAAAATGTGACGGTTTGTCTCCTAGGAACACACTATTGGCAGCAAAATTAATCGAGTGCTAGCAATAATTCGTATGTAAAATAAGGTACACTTAAAATTGTTTTGTTAAATAAATCCTTGCCATATCATGTCTTAGATTGACTAAGAACATGACTCGAGAAGGATTTATTTAACAAAGCAGTATTAAGTGTACATTTTTACTTTCTTCTATATGTAATATAGAGAAAGTATTGGATTCGCGAAAATTTTCGACCTCCGTTTTTTGACGGATCTACACGTTTTGGGATGTCCTGAACACGAATTGATAGTTTTTAAAAAATGTCTGTCTGTGTGTCTGTCTGTCTGTCTGTGTGTCTGTATCATTTTTTTGTGGACGCTGTATCTCACGAACCAATGAATGAAATTTAACCAAACTTGGTATTTAGTTGCACCCTGACATGAACTGGTGCCCATTAGATTTGGGGATCAATAGCTCAACAGGTGGCGCTGTGATCGCATTTTATAGGACAAAATTCCGTATAAATGGGCATAATGAGAGTTATTTTAAACTTGTGATTGTAAAATTAATATGAATTATTGATAATAGTAGTAGTTAACTAGGGAAAAAAAATTGTGCATGGGAGGGCATCGGGGGTACTTCCCCCCCAGGGGGGTTAAATTTTGAAGATGGGTATCATTCGAAAGATCTCGTCAATACCTTTAAAACGAATGGTTGAACCATAAATCTGTGATAATTTAAAACAAAGTTATCGATTTTTTTTACTTTTAACAAAAAAAAAAAAAAAATCGTATTTTTTTTTTTTTTTTTTATATTGTTACTGATTGAATATGTATAGGAAAATATAGAAGAAAGTCTTGTGGTGGCCACAACATACTAGTTTATATTCGAATTATTGCTATCGCTCGAATAATTTTGCTGCCGACTGTAAAGGAAGAAGCTATCTCATCTGTAGAGGACCGAAAATGTGTTGGCATTTCTTTACACCACTCTTTGCGGAATCTCTCAGACTATCGCTAATAATCTATTGCATATATATGACACATTAAATCATAGAAGACCCAGTACTAGTAACACATATACACACACATATACATCAGACCTGTATGCTTCACTTGAAGTGCGCTTGTAAATCTTCGTCAGATAAAGACAGATAGCACATGACAGAATTACAATACGAAGAATTAGAAAAACACCCAGTGTCAGCGCGGGAATCGAACCCGCTCTCCTACGCTCGAAGGCGATTAGCAGTGTGGCGACATAGCCACTCGGCCACGGAAGGCCCACTAGTAACCTTTTTGTTTCCGAACATCACATCCCCGTCATTCCACCAATTCTTTTTGCCAAACTACCGCCAAACCGACATTCCACATCCTTCCATCCAAAACAAGTTTCTTCCACGTTTGTTATCGCTGCTTTATCTTTCGATTGGGGATGAATTAAGCAAAAACCACAACCTACTCTAGCTGAAATGAAAAGCAAATAATCTAATACTTCTTATTGATTGGTGGTTGTTGGTTGGTTTAGTTTTACGTCACGCTAGTGCAGCGCAATGGGCAATGGGCGACGGTCTGGGACTCACCCCTAGAGGTGGTCCAGAGACATGCCATCACAATTTTTATCCTCCACGGAAAGGATGTTATTCATTGAAAGCTGTTCTGTTTGACTTTTCTTTGGAGTTTTGGTGGTAAGATAACAAACCATTTAAAACATGCAAAATCCCAAGAACTAGTTGCCAAGAAAACGATTATCGCCAAAAGAGGGCGCAAAAACTGCAGTGATGTTCGCGGAATTTTTCTCCATAGTCAGTATGGGAAATCCGTACTCTACTTTTTTCACTACTTAATGCATTAAATACACTCAATCTCAACTCCAGCTGTTTTTTGTCTAAAAATTTCTTACTGACATTTCATCAAATATATTTCGCTTTAAAAATCTGACATCATATACAGTCGGCTGCAAAATTATTCGAGCACTAGCAATAATCCTTGCCAAAAAAAAGTACACTTAATACAGCTTTGTTAAATAAATCCTTGTCGAGTCATGTTCTTAATCAGTCTAAGCACATAATTCGACAAGGATTTACTTAGCAAAACAGTCTTAAGTGTACTTTTTAAATATAGGAATTATTGGCTAGTGCTCGAATAATTTTGCAGCCGACTGTATATAAATACAAAATGTGAAAATTAATTTTTTTGTAGTCAGAAATACGTTTTCTTTGCTTAAAAATCTAAAACATTTACCTCATACAAATGATATAAAAAAAAGTCGGAAATGATATCAGGCCATGAAAGAAAGTGACGATGTTAAAAAAAAAAAAAAATTAATTAACCGAAATGCGTTATTACCACTTTAACGTTTCCAATCCAAAATTATACCTCCGAGCGTCATCGAAGCAAAGTGGCCATCCTGTTTCATGGAGGTTCAAAACTCTGATGGAATTACCCTTATCGCAGCAATAGTGCGACGTTAAACTAACCATCCAACCAACCAAAACTGTGATAACATATTTCTGGACCAACCTTAGGTGTGATCCCAGATCGTCGCCATTTCCCCATAGCATAGCACCACTCCGCCGTAAAACCCACCCAAGCCTCAACTTTAAATATTATTCTCAATGGGGATCTATGTATTTGGAAACAGACTGCTAAAAGTGGGGACCGTTCCCCAGAAATGGGGCTTTTGGTTGGATTTTGACTTTATTTTAAAGCAAAAATTCAAAAATGTGTAATATCCCCTAAATGGAGGATCAAAATTGTGATGGCATGTCTTCAAACCACCCTTAGACGTGTATCCTAGATGCGTTGCCAATTACCCCTAATGTAGCACTAGTGTGACATAAAACCTACTCAACCGATTTCATTCAAGGATGTCCACTATTGGAACAAAAAAGGGTCCACTACTGGGTTTTAGTGAACCCACTACTGGCTCATTATAAGCTCTCCGAAATCTTTTATTTTTACATATAAAAATGGTACAATTAGCAGTTTCCTTAATACATTCATATAAAGAAAGAGTTAATAAAGGTGTGAAACATTAATTATTTTTTGAGTCTATAAAATTAAAAAAGTTACACAAAAAATAGCCGGAAAATGTCCTTAAAGTGTCCACTACTGGTGCGTTTACCTTAAGTGTACTTTTTTTATATATATATTTTATTCATGTTAGAATTTTTGCCAGTGTTCGGAGACTTTTGCTACCGTCTGTACTTATTTATTAAGTATGAAAAAAATACATCCGTAGTTGGATAATTATAGCTATTTTTAACACTTCTCTAATATAAAGGTATTCTGATCTGGTCAGCCCATAGATATAGTAATTTATACAGATCTATCATCCCCATGTTAACGAGCAAAAATTTTTGATGCCGAAAAAGTTTTTTGGCATCAGCCATTAGAGAGTTTAAGACTCGAAAACAGTAATAGAATAGAGGTTAATGAATTTTGAAAATGCCGAAATATTGAGCGGTTTTTAAGTGATTTAATAAATATATGAAAAGAAATGGGATAAGTCTTCATAAATAAGTTATATTCAAGTAATTTATGAAAAATATAAATTTTATAATCAATTTTTTGTTATATTATGATACAATTACTATCTTCATACTTAATGGAACACTTTTTTTTTTTTTTTTTTTGAAGATTTTATATTAGTAAGTAATATGGAATTTTCAAAATTCTTTTAAATGTAGTTAGCAACCGCGGAAGTTTTAATATATAACTAGTATGTTGTGGCCATCACAAGACTCTCTTCTATATATAATCCTATACAAATTTACGCCATACAAATTATTTATTAAATTATAACTTATTAAAATTATTTTCCATGATGAATGCAGACGATTTTTATCTCAAAGAAGTATAATAATAATAAATGCCGAAATAAAGTTAGTGTCGTGCAGATATGAGTATACTAGAGTATAATAAAAAAAAAGAAAAGAAAGAAAAATGGATGTCTGGAGTTGTTCATTCTCTTTTAGTACACAAATTATTCATAAATTTTATTTGCTAGATTATCTATGTGTATTCTCGTGTATATTCATTCGGGAAAAAACATCCATAAGAGAGTAAAATGGCCGTCTTGTCCCAAATGAATAGACATCACTTTTTCCCCGTCAGTGATCAATCTATGTCTTATTACAATATCTATGGGTCAGCCTACCAGTTACCCATTGCGCACTACTAGTGCGACGTTAAGCCCAACCAACTAACCGTCACTGATATCTGTTGAAAAATTTTTAGAGTACGGCTGAGTTAGTTTTGCGTCTATCTAGCGCAACACTATGGACATTTAGCAAAGTCTAGAACTTGCCCCAAAGATAATATAACCATAAGATAAAGATTAGATAAATAGACCCCGGACTACTAACCTTTCTGCTTTCGAACATTTCCCACCATACCTCCAATTCATTCACCAACCGACATTCTACTTCCACCAAGGCAAGTTTCCTCCACCTTTGTTACCGCTATTTTATATTTCAGTTGGGTGTAAATTAAACATAAACCACAACCTACACTAGCTAAAATGGAATCCTTGTTATTGATTGAAAGCTTTTCTGTTTGACTTTTTCTTTCGAGTTTTGGTAGTAAGGGGAACAAACCATTTAAATCATGTTAAATACCGAGAACCAGTTGCCAAGAAAGCGATTTTCGTCAAAAGAAGGCGCAAAAACCGCGTTGATGTTCCGGGAATTTTTCTCCATAGCCAGTATTGGGAATCCGTCGACGAATATAACTAACATTTGTTGACAAGTTTTAGAGTATATTTGTCGGTTGAGTGGTTTTCATCGCTGTAGCGGTATACGTTCAGCGACGGTCTGGGACTCTCACCGCATATATAGTAACTAACATTTGTCAAAAAATTTTAGAGTAACTTCAATTACATGTTGACCGAATATTTCGTCTCGACTGGAACATTATGCGCATTTGGTGAAGGTCAGGGACGTGCCCTGAAATATGTAAATGACATTTTTTAAAATTAATTATTAGAATGCCTTTATTAACAGCTAAATAGTTTTTGTGTCTACGTATGGCTACGCTACAAGATCTGGCGATGGTCTCGGAGACTCTGGCCTAGATCCGGTAATAGACATGTTTTGGGTACCTTAATTTAAATGATGAGTAGGTCTAACGTCGCTTTTGCGCTACGTTGGCATTTGTGACGATCTAAGACTCATTCCCAAGATATCGGATTATTAAAAAACATTTAGAGTATCTTTATTTGGTAGATTGAGTGGTTTTTACGTTTACATAGTGCTACAATAGTGAGTTTTACGTTTCATTCGGGCAGCACTATTTCACGTCTTTTAGTGACTATGAGTAATTGACGATGGCGTAAGTCTCTGCGATCCGATCAACACCTCCTGATCAGATACGGTATTTGACATTCATTGAAAAGTTTTGGAATTCCTATATTAACTGTTAAGTGGATTTTAACATCATTCTAGTGCTACAGTATTGGTAATTGGCGACGGTCTGGGACTCAAACGGGTTGACTTTCACGTTGCGCTAGTGCTGCACTTTGGACATAAGGTGACGGTCTGGGACGTACCCTTTAAGGATGTTCCGGAGACACCCTTAACTACTTGGTAGAATAGACCTCAAACTAGTAACCTGTTTCTTCCCAAACATAATATCCCACCAATTTATTCGAGAAACCAACATTTCACTTCCATTTAAGCAATTATCGCCAAAACAAGGCGGTCATTTACCCCAAAACCGCAATGATGTTCGTGGAATATGCCTCCCCAACTAGTATGAGAAATTCGTACTCTACTTCCTAACAGTACTCAATGGTTGGACAAACAGTCGGTAGCAAAATTATTCGATCGCTAGCAGTAATTCCAACTAAAAAAAGTACGCTTAAAACTGTTTTGTTAAATAAATTCTTGTCGAATCATGTCCTTCGACTAGGCTGACCAGATTAAAATACCTTTATAAGAGAGAAGCGTTAAATATTGCTATAATTATCCAATTATGGATGCATTTTTTCATTCCTAATAAATAAGGACTAAAAATAAAGTATTACTGATTAATGTTTTACTTTCTACAATTTTTTAAAACTTAGAAAAATGCCTTAAAAAAAATAAAGTCCCCATTTGTCCCGAGAAAATGGGGAATTTGGTCAGTATACCTTAGTCTCACTAAGAACATGACTCGAGAAGGATATTTTAACAAAGCAGTATTAAGTGTACTTTTTTATACATAGGAATTATTGTTAGCGCTCGAATAATTTTGTTGCCGACTGTAACTACTATATTTCAGTAGTTCTTAGAATACTTTTTTTTTTTTTTTTTTTTTTGCAGATTGAGTGGCTTTTACGTCTGTTTAGCGCGTAAATGGGAAATTTACGTCGGCTAGAGGCTCGTAAATTATGGTATTCAATACTCAAATGTTTAGAGTACCTTCATTTATCGTTTAAGGGAATTTTACATATCAATAGTGCTACACAATTAGTAAATGGTGATGGTCTGTAACTTGTCCCTACGATACGTAACTGGTATCTTTTTCATTATTAATGTACCTTTATTATAAGTATAGCTGTTCTTTTTTTGTTTGTGTTGTGCTGAAATTGGGTATACGCTACCGAACTGTGACGTCACTGACCTTCTCTTGGCACACACCAACCAGTGTGCTCCCGTGCTAATTGGTCATTGTCCGAGAATCAATGGGAGCTGATTGCTCCGAGGGTCAGTGGTGTGTGCCCAGAGAGGGTCAATGACGTTATCATTTCGGTAGCGTATTGGCGCTGATCCGGTAATTGGCATATGTTAAAAATTATTTGAGTACCTTTATATAACGAATGAGTAGATCTTGCGTCAGACTAGTGCTACATTGTCATTTGCGACGGTATTTAGAATACTTCTATTAAACTGAGTGGGTTTTACGTTTCACTTGTGCTGACTAGTGGATTTTACGTCTTATTTAGGTTGACCAAATGTTCCCATTTTCTGGGGACGGCCCTTATTTGGAAGCTTTTTTTAAAGTTAAAAAAAATTGTAGAAAGTAAATTATTTATTATTGATATTTTATTTTTAGTCCTTATTAGGAATGAAAAATTACATTCATAGCAGGATAATTGTATTAGGTGTAAGGGAAAGTTCTGTCGTTTTTGAACACGTGCACTTTTATGCGTTGTCGATTACACTGAACTGAAAAATAACTGGAGCCTTTACACAGTGTTCGTGGGTGCCAGTTTTTCTGCAATCCTTTGCCGTATAGAGTCAAATCTTGCACGGCAGGCAACATTTGTCGGGTCGTCTATTACTATTATACTCTTTAAAGACTTAAAATTTAAAATTGTAATATCATGTTTAGCATATTTTTGTTCAAACAGACAACTTTTACACAATTTTACTTTGAAATATAAAGATATGAAATGCTTTCTGCCGTGTAACGCTCGGAAGACAAACCTTCCAAAAACGGCACGCAAAAACCGGTCTAGCATTTCTTCCAGTTGTTCTTCAGCTCAGTGGTCGATTATCGACTGAAACCGGTTTAAACAGTTAGGTTAGAGTATGACTGATGATTTATACATAGTTTTTCATATTTTAGTCGGTTTTTTCAAACTTGTAGAACTGTCATCATGGGTGAAGAAAAAAGGCACTTAAGACATTGTATGTTGTACGAGTTCCAAAAAGGAAATAATGTTATGGAGGCAACAAAAAACTTGTGTGGCGTGTTTGGAGAGACGCAGTAACAGCTCGAACATGCCAAAGATGGTTTGCGAAATTTCGTTATGATTTTTCTTTGAAAGATGAACCCAGATCAGGAAGGCCATCAGGTGTCAATGACGAAGTGCTACACAAAATGATCAGGACAAATCCCACGTTAACTTCCATAGAAGTGGGCTTCAAGCTTGGAATTCATCACACTACTACTTTAGATCACATTAAAAGGCTTGGTTTCGTGTCCAAACTCTCTGTTTGGGTGCCACGCAACAGCAGAACTTTCCCTTACATCTAATAGCTATTTTTAACGCTTCTCCATTATTAAGGTACTCTGATCTATTGCTATGGGAATTTAATGGTAGTGTATCACTCGCCCATCAGATACCATAGGTGCCAAGTCTACTGTTTTTGGCGGGAGACTTCAAACCGGAAAATTTTTATAGCTGTTTCCGTTAATATTAACCGTCGAAAATATATATAACAAATTCCATTTAAAAATACTGGTGTCAATTCATATTTAAAAGTTTAAAAACTTGGCAGCTCTGAGATACGGTAAAAGATGTTTGTTAAACCTTTTCAGCGAACCTTTATCTGTATATTAAGTGAGTTTTACATCTCAGTGGGGCAACATTAGCAGCTTTTACGTCTGTTAGTGCTACACTATAGGCAGCTCTTGTCGGTGTTGAGCACTTTCTTAAAGTATGGTTTCTATTATTTGTTGAAGCACTTTTTAGTTTTAGTACCTTTATTTTTTGATTAAGGGCCTTTTACATAGCTTATGCTGTATATAAACCATTAAGGACAGTCTAGAATTTGCACCTAAGATACGGTATCTGATACTTGTTGATAATTTTTACGGTACCTTTATTTGTAATTTTAGTGAGTTTTACTTCTCATATTACTGCTACATCATGGAATTTGGCTATGGTATGAGATTTGCGCTTTAAATACGTAACTGAAATTCGAAAATATTCGAAGTAGTTTTATCTATAGATTGCGTGGATTTTTCGTCGCACCAGTGCTGCAACATTTGCAGTGTATGACGATCTGGGAGTCATCAATAAGATACTAGTTGACAAATATTAGTTGTTGACAAATATTAGATCCCTTTTTACTTTCTCTTACCCATAAGGTAGAGAAAGTATTGTTTTTGGGTCAAATTTTCGAACGCGAGTTTTTGTTATATTTACATGTTCTGAGGTCCCCTGAATACGAAAATCACGTTTTTAGCAAATGGTCTGAGTGTATGTCTGTGTGTGTGTCTGTCTGTTATCAGCATATCTCAAAAACAAAACATGGCAGTAAGTTCAAACTTGGTATTCTAAATGTGTATCATATAAGGATGCTACACTAAACTTTTCGTTAATATCAAGCAAATGGTTCGTGTACAGGGACACTCCAAAGTATTCAAATACATTACGTCTATGGGGGAAATTGCAGGTAAGTAGAGTTTAACATCTATAGAGTGCACTAAACCAAATGAATATATATTTTTTATAATAGAGATAGTCAACAGGGAAAAAAAATTGTGTATGTAGGAGCCTTGCCTCCCCCCCTGGGGGGGAAGTCCCTCCTCGAGGGGAGTAAATTTTCATGATGGGTATCTTTCAAAAGAGTTCGCCAATACCTTTAAAACGAATGGTTGAACCATCGATCTGTTATAATTTAAAACAAAGTTATCGATTTTTTTTTACTTTTAATAAAAAAAAAATTAGATTTTTTTTTTTTAAATATTGAGAATAAAATGGACTTTTTTTTGGATATTTTGTGTTATACTACTTCTCTAAATCTCTAATATGGAAGTCGTCTGCATTATCATAAAAGATAATTTTTTTTAATAATAATTTTAATAAATTATTTTTTAAAAACAGAATTATTTTTAATAGCCGAATTAAATTCTATATAAATGTAGGCGCATTAATGAAACGGGGGGTTGAGGGGGACGGTAGCTCTTCTCCTCACACAGAACTAATTATCATATAAAACTCTTCTGAAGCCTAATTTGAATTGTTTAACACAGGTTTACATAACAGTACTCGTTATCTTACCTATTAATCTCCAACCTGTATTTATAGTATTAAATTTCAGGGTAAGAGAAAGTCGTGTGAGTGACACACCAGATTATTTATTTTGATGAGTTATTTTGCGTGTAACCAGAGCAACATTCATCCCTAAAAAAACATAAAACATTTTTGAAATTTTTTAGAGTACTGTAACTTGTACGATGAGTGACTTTTTGTCACTGCTCTGTTGGCGGTTAATGACTGTCTGAGATTCACACCAAAGATACAGTAATACCATTACTAACAAATTAGAGAGTAACTCTATAATTCGGCTGAGTTAGTTTTGTGTCTATCTTGTGCTACACTATGGATCTTTAGCGAAGGTCTTGGACTCATCCTAAATATAATTGGGGACCGTGGTAGCACAGTCGGTAGACCGCCGGGCTCGTAATGGACTTTATCCGCGTTACGTAATACACCCTTGACACGTGACTTTTACAGGGAAAATGCAGAATTATGATGTTTACATTTATGCTTTATGGAGAAATGTTTGCTTTGTATAGGGAAATATTTGTATCTAGAGGGAAATTCGTAGGGAAATCGAGAATCAGAAGTCACATGTTGGGTATGATTTAGCTTCGAACCTGAGAAAACGGATATTGTCCATTGGAAGATTGCGGGGTCGGAACTCAAGCCGGTCAAAGTCCGTCGTGTACACTAAGGGTGGCTGGTGCGCGTAAAAATTGTCGTGGCTGCAATGTCCTCATTCTTCCCATCAAAATTATACCTCTGGGAGTCATTGAAGCGGGAGAGCCATCCCTGCCGTGGAATATCAAAATTATTATGACAAGTCACCGGATCACCTCTAGGAGAAGACTCAGGCAGTCGCCAATCGCCCATTGTGCAGTCACTAGTTCGACGCGAAACCTATCTAACCAACCTAAATATAATTCACATTCGTTAAGAAGTTTTAGAATATATTTGTCGGTTATGTGGATTTTCGTCGCTGTAGCGCTACACTCTGAGTCTCGCAGAGCAGATACATTAACTAGGCTGGCCAGATCAAAGTACCTTTATAATAGAGAAGCGTTAAAAATTGTTACAATTATCCAATTACGGATGTATTTTTTCATTCCTAATAAATAAGGACGAAAAATAAAATATTATTGATTAATGATTTACTTTCTACAGTTTTTTAAAACTTAAAAAAATGCCTTCAAAATAAAAGAAGTCCCCAGATGTCCCCATAAAATGGGGACATTTGGTCAGCTTAATTAACTGGCATTTGTTAAAAAGGGTTAGAAGACCTTCGTATATCGGTTGAGTGAATTTCTCGTCTCTGTTGCTACAATATGCGCATACATATGGTGTCGGTCTGGGACATGCCCCAAAAATGTGTAACTAACATTTTTTTAATTACTAGAGTACCTTTGTTATCGGTTAAATTGTCTTTGTGTCTATATAGTGCTACACTATTAGGATTGGCGAAGATCTGGGAGTCGCTGCCCTAGGTCAAATAACTGATATTCTAAGGGTACGTTAATTTGAAGGATGAGCAGATCTTATGTTGCACTAGTGCTACACTGGCGAGTGTGACTCATTCGTAAGATATGAAATTTTTTGAAAATATTTAGAGTACCATTATTTGTACATTAAGTTGTTTTTAAGTCTCATTAGTGTTACAATAGTAGGTTTTATGAAAGCTGGCCAGATCCAGATCAGAGTACTTTTATAAAAGAGAAGCGTTAAAAATTGCTACAATTATCCAATTACGGATGTATTTTTTCATTCTTAATAAATAAGGACTAAAAATAAAATATTATTGGTTGATAATTTACTTTCTACAATTGTTTAAAACTTAGAAAAATGCCTTCAAAAGAAAGGCTGTCCATAGAAAATGGCGATATTTGGTCAGCTTAGGAATTAATAACGGTCTGGGACTTGCCCCTGAGGTATGTAAATGACCACAGATTATCATACAGATAGGACAGTGAAGCTAAAACGCGAACCGGAAATATAGTAGCACCACTAGTGTCAACGGAGGGGAACTATGTGTGTTAGCATCTTTGATCGAAAATAGTTTCTCTATTTCGCGAGTAGTTAGTAGCAGGTTAGTATGAGAAGTTTTCATTTTCTTCACTTTCTATTGTTTTTGAATTCACAAAATTATCCTCAAAACATTCACAGCTATTCTTCTAAGAAATAAAAATTATTTTTTATAATGTTTAAAAATATGCTTTGTGAAACATATTCATATTCAAGTACAAATTAAAATTACAAACTGTAATTCTGAAATAGCAGTATGAAATCATTAAATATTTAACGTTGCTTGGGTTTAAATAATACAAAATGCCTTAAAATGAAAAAAAAAAAAAATTATTTTATGTATATTTTCAAAGTTTATTTTCTTAATATTTAGCACTTGCTTCTTAAAATAAATTGCTTTTGACAATCAAGTTTGCAAACAATAATAAAGTTGCCAACGAAAACGTATGTGCAGTTTTCTTTCCTTCACTTTTTTTACTACTTTTAAATTTACAAAATCATAACATTCACAGCTATTTTCTAAGAAATAAAACTAATTTTTATTATGTTTGAAAATAAATTTTTCCAAACACATTCGTGTTCAAGAGTACAAATTAATATAACAAACTGTAATGCTGAAATAGCAGTATGGTATGAAATCTTAAATATTTAACATTGCTTGGTGTAAATAATACAAAATGCTTTAAAATGAAAAAAAAAAAATATATTTCTGGTTTATGTATATTTTCAAAATTTATTTGCTTAATATTTAATACTTGCTTCTTAAAATAAATTGCTTTCGACAATCAAATTCGTAAACAATAACAAAGTCCAAACGTAAACATCAATGAATGGTTAGTCGGTTGGATGTTGAGTTTAACGTTGCACTAATATTACGATATGAACATAGATACAATAAAAATAAGACGAGCGATTGCTTAAGCTGGAGAGCTCGAGAAACTTACAGCCGTTGACAATAGGATCGTTGCAGTCAAATTCCGGTTACCGAAGAATATACGGGAGTGTCCTGTCTGTATAATAATCTGTGGTAAATGACATTCTTTTTAATTATTCGAGAACCTTTATTATAGGTTGAATTGTTTTTCTGTCTGGCTAGTGCTGCAATGTAAGGATTGGCGATGGTCCGAAAGTCGCCGCCTGGATCCGTTAATTAACTTTTGTCAAAAATTTCTGAAGCACCTTTATTTGTTTAATGAGTAGCTCTTACGTCGGATTAGGGCTATATTGTCATCTGCGATAGTCTGAGACTCGCCCCGTAAGAGTTGGTATTTGACATTTGGGAAAACAGTGAGTTTTATATTTCACTAGTGATACGCTGCTGTGTTTTGCGTCTTATTAGGCCAGCATTAATCGGTTTTAAAACTTTTTAATGCGGCATCATGGGAATTTGGTGATGGTGTACGACTCGCGCATCAGATATTTGTTAAAAATTTTCAGAGTACTCTTATTTATAAGTTTACCTTACCTAAGATACGGTATCTGAAATTGGCGATAATTCTTAGTGTACATTTATATGTACAGTCGGTAACAAAAGTGTCCTAACACCAGCAAAAATTCCTGTATAAATAAAAGTACACTTAATACTGCTTTGCTAAATAAATCCTTGTCGAATCCTGTTCTTAATCAGTCTGAAAAGATTCGATAAGGATTTATTTAGCAAAACTGTATGAAGCGTACTTTTTTTTATATAGGAATTTTTGCTGGTGTTCGCACACTTTTGTTACCGACTGTACTTTGAGTGTGCTTTGCGTCTCATTAGTGCTACACGATGGGAATTTATCCATGGTATAGAGAAGTATATAGTGCGTTTATTGCCCTAAAAACATATCTCTTAAACGAGGAAATCCAGGAGGAAGCGTAGAGTACCCACCGTAGTTTATTTACTTTTGAAATTACAATTAAACTGCTGGGCCCTCCGTGGCCGAGTGGTTATGTCACCACTCTGCTAATCGCCTTCGAGCGTAGGAGTGCGTGTTCGATTCCCGTGTTGGCCCAGCGTGATTTTTCATTTCTTTATTATAATTCTGTCATGTTCTATCTGTAATTATCTGACGAAGATTTACAAGCGGACTACGAGTTAAGCATACAAATCTGATGTACATGTTATCAATAAACTGCATCATCGTAATAATAATAATTAAAATGTTTTCTCCACTAACGCCATAAATCACCTCTAATATTACGTTCAAGCAGTTGAAGTGATATTTTTTACCTAAAAAACCTGACGGTGAGAAATCGTCTCTCTTTTGAGACATCCTCCTTTCACACTATATTTTTTTTAGTATTGGTTTATTGCGATAAACGCACTACATACTTCTAGGCCCTGTAGTCATAGGGGTATATACAAATGAAACACTTCCAGTTGCAAAGCCGTTTGCAAGCGTTCCAAATGTATGACTGCTGTCGGCAGCAAAAGTATCCGAGCACTAGCAAAAATTCCTATATGAAAAAAGCACACTTAACACTGTTTTGTTCAATAAATCCTTGTCGAATCCTGGTCTTAGACTGACTAAGAATAGGATTCGACAAGGATTTAACAAAACTGCATTAAATGTACTTTTTTTACAAAGGAATTTTCGCTAGTGCTCGGATACTTTTGCTGCCGTCTGTATTTGCAAAAAACTTGCAAAATTTACGTCATCGAAATTGCAAGCGTTCCGTTTGTATGTAACCCACAGTCTGGGACTCGCGCCCCAGATATAGCAGCTGATCTTTTTTAGAATATTTTTATTTATCAGTGCAGTTTCACTAGATCTACACATTGGACAATTAGCGGCTGTCTGAATTTCGTCCTCCAGTTACGGTAATTGACATTTGAAAAATTTTGGAGTACTTTTAGCCGTTAAGTGGGTTTTACGTCGGTGTAGTGCTGTACTCAAGTGTGTGATGATCTGGGAGTTATCAACAAGATACCGTTACTGACATTTGTTGATAAATTTTAGAGTAACTTTGTAATTTACTTTTGACATTTTGCGGAGGTCTAGGACTCATCCTAAACATAATGGGAGGGGGGTGGCGTGGTAGCCATGTTGGTAGAGCGCCGGGCTTGTAATTGGATGATAAGGAAAGGGCATGTTTACAAACAAACGCTCCTTTAATCAATCTTTTCCACTCATGAGTGACAAAAGGACAATCCGTATTGGTGGAAATACCAATGTTTTGCCCTGAGTAGAGTGTTTTGCCCTGAGCGTGACGTCAGCTGCGCTTTCCTTATTGTAGGTTTGGTACAAAGACCGTCATGTACACTAATGGTGGCTGGTGCACGTAAAATCTGTCGTTGCCTCAATCACCTCTATGTTCCCATCAAAATATAATACCTCTAGGGGTCAACGAAGTGGGAGATCCATCACTTCCTTGAAGGTAAAAATTGTGATGGCATGTCTCCGGACCATCTCTAGAGATGAATCACAGACCGTCGCCAATTGCCCATTGCGCAGCCAATAGTTCGACATAAAATTTATCCAACCAACCTAAACATAATTGACATTCATTAAAAATGTTTTAGAATATATTTGTCGGTTAAGTAGATTTTCGTCGCTGTAGTGCTACACTCCCAGCGACAGTCTGAGACTTACACAGCCGATACAGTAACTGACATTTGTTAAATTTTTAGATTTCCTTCATTTATCGGTGAAGTGAATGTTACGTCACTTCTGTTACGCTATGCGCATTTGATGACGGTGGAAATAAAATATGCAGTTGACATTTTATTAACTATTGGAGTACCTTTATTATCGATTAAATTTTCGGCGATAGTCTGGGATTCGCTGCCTACGTCCGATATGACATATTTTGTTTACATTAATTTGAAGGATGAGTAAGTCTTACATCGTACTAGTGCTACAATTGGTATTTGTAACGATGTTACAGTCGGTAACAAAAGTGTCCGAACACTAGCAAAAATTCCTATGTAAAAAAAGTAAACACTTCATACGGTTTTGTTAAATAAATCCTTGTCGAATCCTGGTCTTACACTGACTAAAAACAGGATTCGACAAGGATTTATTTAACAAAACCGTATGAAGTGTCCTTTTTTTTACATAGGAATTATTGCTAGCGTTCGGACACTTTAGTTACCGACTGTACATTAATTTGAAGGATGAGTATGTCTTACGTTGCATTAGTGCTACATTGGTATGCGTGGCAATGTTTGACTCACTCCTAAGATCTGAGATATTTTTAAAATATTTAGAGTACCTTTATTCGTAGACTGAGTAGTTTGTACGTGTCAATACTGCTACAACAGTAGGTTTTACGTTCCATTAGGCCAGAACTAGTGAGTTTACGTCTTTTAGTGATGGTGTGTGACTCTGAAATCTGATACGGTATTTGACAATTATTGAAAATTATTACAATAGACGACTCACAAGAGGGATAGCTTGCGATGTTTGTGGGAAAATAACGTGCTATGAATGGCTGTCGTCTTACTGTTTTTAGAATAAAATGAAATAAAATCGTCATCCTGACGTAAAATGACGTCAGAGATGGGAATTGTGAATTCCTATGGTGTGTTAAGTAGATTTTACATCGTTACAGTGCTACAGTATTAGTAATTGGCGACGGTCTGGGACTTAAACCGGAAGCTTTTAACGTTCCACTAGTGCTGCACTATGGACACTTGGCGATGATCTGGGACACATATTTATGGATGTTCCGGAGACAATATTGACAACATTATTAGAAAGGACCTCGGTGTAGTAACCTATTTGTTCCCAAACATCACATTCACACCAATCCACCAATTCGTTCGCCAAACCAACATTTTACTTCTACCAAAGCGATTATCGTCAAAGGAATATGCCCATTCACCCGAAAACCGTAGTGATGTTGGCGAAATATACCTCCACAACTCTGAGTGTTGCTAATTGCATACTGCGCAGCACTAGTTCGACATTAAACCCATCTAACCATCCTCCCCATCCAGTATAGACATTCTGTACTCTGTTTCCTATCAGTACTCGGTGGTTAGTTGGTTAAGATTAACGTCGCATTAGTACTGCGGAATGTGTGATTGGCGACGGTCTGGGATTCGCCCCTAATACGTGTTATCTGACACTTGTTGGTAATTTTTAGAGTATATTTGTAAATTAAATGGTTTTGCGTCTTATTACTATACTTACCAAACGTTCCTATTTTCTGGAGACAAATGGGGACGCCCTTTTTTTTTAAGTCATTTTTCTAAGTTTTAAAAAATTGTAGAAACTAAATTATTAATCAATAACACTTTATTTTTCGTCCTTATTTATTAGGAATGAAAAAATACATCCGTAATTTGATAATTGTAGCAATTTTTAATGCTTCTCTATTATGAAGGTGTACTACTTATTACTGTTAAACTAGGGGTTGATTGATTTTTGATAGAAAGGAGTAGAAGGCTGATTTTTTTACCAACTATGTGAAAAATACCAGAGCCGGGGATCGAACCCCGGGCCTTCCGCTTAACGCGCGGATGCTCTAACCACTGAGCTACCCTGGCTGATAACGAGCTCGGCACTTCCCACATAATTTACGTTGGCAAGGTCACCGAGTCTGCATGAAAGCAGCTATATCAAGTGACAAATTTAAACATGGCGTAACTCCAAACGGCCACGAAATTTCAATTCAGAAATTTAATTCATCAACCTGGAAATTAATTTTTGATAGAAAGGAGTAGAAGGCTGATTTTTTTACCAACTATGTGAAAAATACCAGAGCCGGGAATCGAACCCCGGGCCTTCCGCTTAACGCGCGGATGCTCTAACCACTGAGCTACCCTGGCTGATAACCAGCTCGGCACTTCCCACATAATTTACGTTGGCAAGGTCACCGAGTCTGCATGAAAGCAGCTATATCAAGTGACAAATTTAAACATGGCATAACTCCAAACGGCCACGAAATTTCAATTCAGAAATTTAATTCATCAACCTGGAAATTAATTTTTGATAGAAAGGAGTAGAAGGCTGATTTTTTTACCAACTATGTGAAAAATACCAGAGCCGGGAATCGAACCCCGGGCCTTCCGCTTAACGCGCGGATGCTCTAACCACTGAGCTACCCTGGCTGATAACCAGCTCGGCACTTCCCACATAATTTACGTTGGCAAGGTCACCGAGTCTGCATGAAAGCAGCTATATCAAGTGACAAATTTAAACATGGCATAACTCCAAACGGCCACGAAATTTCAATTCAGAAATTTAATTCATCAACCTGGAAATTAATTTTTGATAGAAAGGAGTTGGTTGGTTGGTTCAGTTTAACGTCTCACTAGTACTGCGCAATAAGTAAATGGCAATGGTCTGGGACGCACTCCTAAGGATGGTCCAGAGACATTCTATCTCAATTTTGATCCTTCACGGAGGGGACTCGATGATTGGACATAACTACTAACTAAATTCTATATTTTAATAGTTTTTAGAATATCTTTATTTGTAGATTGAGTGGGTTTTACATCTTTGTGCTACACTATGGGAATTTTGCGTCGGTTAGAGGCTGTGCGTTATGGTATTTGATATGAAAATTTTTAGAGCACCTTCGTTCATTGTTTAATCCGGGAAGACGCGCACTCTTATCAGTAACATTAAACAGTTTCATTATCTGAAAAAAGGTCCCGTGTTATTTGTTTATATTTTGGCGATTTTTTTTTCATTGCCAACAAACCAAGGATACGAACTTACTACATAGCAACCTAAAAATCATTCACTTTCTCTTCGTTCGTGGTTAAAGGAAAAGGAAAACTTCCACCATGGAGCGGCACATCTCACGATTTAGGGGTCTAACGTCGTACTAGTGCTACACTATCGGTATTTGGCGACGGTCTGGGATTCACCCCTAAGGGTGACCCCCCGACACATGCCATGACAATTTTGATCATCTACGGAGGAGATGACCGCTTCGTAGCCCCACCAGTGGCCGAGCGATTCTGCGCTCAAAGCTGATAGACGGGAAATGTCGGGTTTGGTCCTAAGTTACGATCATCGACCTAGCTGTTGGGAGTTTTCCGTGGTTTTTTCTGAAACTCGTGTGAATACGGATTAGGACCCCTTAGAAAGGTCCCGAAAGAGGGCATTCTCCTTTGGCTCAAGTCCCTAGTTTGGACAACTGGACTTAATCCAAACGCCAACACCAATCCCGCTTCGTATTTGCCGCTCGGAATGAAATACGTTAACGCAGATGATAATCAAGAAATTTTTAATTGATAATGATTAAATAATTTTTAGCTGTAAAATTTCAATAATTTATTACAAATATATTTTCATAACCTTCGTGTTTCAACATCAAAAACTAAATAAATGAAATTTCAGAATAAAAATATAACCTTAAATGTAATTAAATAAAACATTAAAAAAAATTGCAAGCTATGCAACGTAAATTAAATTTCTTTCCTATTCTCACATCATTGCGCAACACTAGTGCGATGGTAAACCCAACTAACGTATTTTCACCTTTTTAAATTTCTGTAGACTCCATAATTCTTCAATAACCATCCGAATACTCAACTTCCCGCTGAGTTCATTCACAGTATTTGAAAAATTCTAAAACTGCATTCAAATATCAAATGAGATTAAACACATCGTTTTTGCAAATTATCAATATTTATATAAAGAATCTTCTTTTAAAAGAATCGATTTTTATCCTTTCACTTCTTCACATCAATGTTGATAGATATATATAAATATACAGTCATGTTTCCCATCAAAATTATGCCTCTGGGGAACCGAAGCGGGGGAGCCATCTCCTCCATGGAGGATAAAAATTGGGCTGTCATGTCTCCAGACTATCCTTAAATGAGTTCCAGACTGCTTCCAATTGACCAATAGCGTAGCACTAGTGCGAAGTTAAACCAAACCTACCTACTTATATGTACAGTCGACAGCAATATTATTGAAGTGCTAGCAATAATTCCTACTTTAGAAAAGACATCTAATACGGTTTCGTTAAGTAAAATATATGTCGAATCAGGGTTTTAGTCTTATGCGGTTAATAAATAAGTAATCTGATAGTAAAAATTAAGGGTTAAACAAAAAAATATGAAAAATGTGAATGCGTTCTTCAATAATATTGCTGCTGACTCTATAATATGGATAATCGAAAGAACAAAAAGGTCAGGTTCGTCGAATTTAATGTCAGATCACGGCTACGCTGCGGCGGAAATGGCGACGGTTTCGGATTTATTTTTAGCCACTGTCGGGAGATATACCATCAATTTTTCATTGTCTGTGGAGGGGTTGGCTCCTCCGCTTCGGTAAGCTTGAACCAACGAATAGAAACAGTGTATTCCTCCGCATAATTCACCTCTGGCGGTCATCGAAGCGGGAGAGCCGTCCCTTCCGTAGAGGAGCAAAAGTGGGATGTCATCTCCGGACCACCTCTAAGGGTGAGTCCCCGACCATCGCTATTTGCCCATTGCGCAACACTAGTGCGACGTAAAACCGAACCAACCAACCAACTTCCGCATAATTCTTAAGTTTCATAAAATGTCGAACGATCTCCTCCGCGGGGAATCAAAACTGTGATGGCATGTGTCTGGACCACTGAGCTGAAGAACAACTGGAGGAAATGCTAGATCGATTTTTGAGTGCCGTTTTTGGAAGGTTTGTCTTCGGAGCGTTGCACGGCAGAAAGCATTTGATATCTTTATATTTCAAAGTAAAATTGTGTAAAAGTTGTCTGTTCGAACAACCATATGCTAAACATGATACTGCAATTTTAAATTTTAATTCTTTAAAGAGTATAATAGTAATAGACGACCCGACAAATGTTCCCTGACGTGCAAGATTTGACTCTGCACGGCAAATGTTTGCTGAAAAACTTGCACGCACGAACACTGTGTAAAGGTATTAGAAGCATTTGCTCGAGTTGTTCTTCAGCTCAGTGGTCTGGACCATCCTTAAGAATGTGTCCTAGATCGTCGCCAATTTAACACTATGCAGTACTAGTGAAGACGTTAAAACCAACCAACAAATCAAGTCGCAGCAATCACTATCAGGCATGTACGTGCATTGACCTTACATAATAGACCACGCATCCCTCCTCATTATATGTCTGCGACATGAAGTAGCTTCCCCAGCGAAATTATCACGTGATGTAGACCAGGAGAGAGAGACGAGAATGAATATTATGTGATTTTTCCATAAGAAAAAAAAGTAGTTTAGAGTGTTTTAATTTCTGTATTGTACACATACTTTTGATTTAAGCCTTTAGCTTTCCATCGTTGGAAAGCTAAAATGTCATAGATTAATTATAAAAAAAAAAATTCTTTTGTGAGAAACCATTCTGAAGGGGAGAATTTTTGTTTGAATTCTTACAAAAATAAGTGCTTTCTTATGGAAGAATCGCCCTTAACTCATGTCACGTGACATACGGTGCTGACCGCAAAGGATGAAGGATTCAGATTACACCCTCATGTTGAAGACATTCACTATAATGAAAAGTCCTATTGGTGGCGTAGTCTATATATATATATATATATATATATATATATATATATATAAAGGTCTATGTGTACGTGCGATTTGCGCGCATAAAAATAACAAAACTTCATTGGGTGCATGCACTTCCTTGCTACGCATGAATCTCAAAATGCACACAATTCGATATGCACATATGCTCATGCCCGCAAAATTCACTAATTCATAAGTAAATGACTCGGATATTATTTTATGTTTGTAGGCGTAATTACGCAATTAAGTAAAATTGAAAAAAAGAAAAATTTATACTTTTTTCAATGAGTTTTCATCACTTAAAAAAAAAAAAAAAAAAAAAATTTCGTTTTAAATTCACACCAGGAAAGGAAAAAAAAAAAATCAGCGCAATATATTTCAAAATGACACCTAACAAATAGTTTAAAATGTATGTAACTTTTTTACTAATTCTATCATTCAAAACAAATTACTGGATCCCAGAACTTCTGAAATTTTCAATTAAGTTACTCTAGTTTAACCCTTTACAGCGCACTACCCTTTAAAGTTGGAATTTCAACAAAAAAAGTTGTAGGCTATCTACTTAGGTCTAAGGGAGTACACAGGTATAATTTTGTAAAGATAGTACTTACCGTTTTGAATCTGTGGGTGTTCCATCAGAGGGAACACTGCGCCACTAGAGCTCTGAAAAGTGCGTCTAAGAGCATCACAGTGAAGCGCGTAAATGAGTAGAAGCTTTTGCATATGAATTAAAAAACACTGTATTATATCTGTGTAGTAGATTTAGCATGACCCATGGTGCATCAATTATTATTAGCAGCTTAATTATTAGCAGCCTTGTACATCTTTTAAAAATTATGTACACATCACACGATGCACTTAAATCTAATCCTATAATATAACACAGTATAATCTGAAATGCTCTTTCATTAGTTTTCAAGTATTGTCCCACTATATTCTATTTCTTTTCTGTAGCCCTATAGACGAACAAAAAATAGTTTTCATACCACATTCTACATGAATCATGCTTTTACGCATATAAAAAATATATATTAATTTCGTTTGGTTTACTGTAGCCTGTAGATGCCTCTACTTACCTGCAATTTCGCGTTATAGATCTAATGTGTTTACATTATCTTGGATGCCCCTTCATTACAGTCACACATATAAATTTGCAACATTCTACGATTACTCATTTTTGAGGTACGCGAAATACAAAATCCATTTCGCAAATCGGGATTACTATACTTCCTTATACTTTGTATAAGGAAGTGAAAACGGCAAAATGACCTGAATAATTTAAATATACTTCATATTTAAACTAAAGTTTTTCGAAAACTGATGATTGAAAATATTTGTTGTTCAAAGTTTTAATTAAAGAGGAATGCAACATCAACCCTAGACATTGTACGGATCTATCCAAGAATAGAAAACTTGTTTTCAGGGTTTAAATTTAAAACGGTTCACTACTGATACTGGTACAGGTGGTACACTTACACTGTATATATTTGTTAATATTGTATATATACCGGAGGGTTAAGAGGTATATACCCTTATACCGGAACATCGGTCTCGGAGACCGTTAAAGGCTAGGCTTAGTGTAGGGACTTACGGATGCATATTCCTAGAACAGGGTACCGGCACGTTTGGCGATAAATGTCCAAGACGCCAAGTGTGTCTAACTGAAGCACTAGTGCGATGTAAAATGAACTCACCCTGTAGAGGATGGCATGTCTCAGAACCCTTAGGGTTGAATCCCGAACCGTCGCCAATTGTTCACAGCGTAGAACTAGTGCAACGTAAAACCCGCTCAAACAAGGGAAGCTACCCTTGGGGGTTGGCATTGAGCAAGGGGCGGAGCCCTTACTGTTGAAAAGAAACCTGTAAAATGTTATTAGAATATTTAGAATCTCAATTTTTGAGCGCTAACAGACACATTACGTAGAAATGTCAGTAATTGAGAATTCTTTCTGAAAGTTTAAGTTCGATTGGTTTCGTTGGTATTAGGTAGAATTAGAGTGCTATGAAGAAAGTTTCGGATGGAGTTACGATTTTTAGGGAAGTTGTGAGTTTCTTACGGAATTATGGTTTTCGGCGAGTTTTTGGTGTTCGAGTTGGATTCGAAAGTAGTTTAGGTAAAGTTTTGTTGCGATGATTTATTCAAAGTTTTTTCCAGTCGTCAGATATATATTTAAGTAGTAAGTCATTCAAAGCAAAGAAGAGTTGTTTGTAGGAAGTCTTCCAGAGCCAAATCATTCACAAGAGAGTCATTAAATGGAGTTTCCTTGAGGAGTTATCTGTCCTTTAAAAGGTAATTTTATCAATAGCTATCATTTTTACCCATTTTTAGTCACTGCGCAGTACTAATGCGACATTAAATCCAATCAACCATATAACATACCCTCTCGCCCCTATGATACGTCATGATTGAGAAAGTAAATTTATGTCTGCAAGAATTCATAATTTATCGCCACAAAATTTCGACAAATACATTCAGTACCCTTTTTTCAAAAAGCGGTCTGTGAGGCCGATGTTCCTGGTAAGCATGATGAAAACATGTTCCGGCCAAAGGGTTAAGAGGTAGTATCTGTTTTCTTTATACAATACACTTTATAACTGTACTATGATAAATCGGAGAAATATTCTCTGTGTTATATTTTAATTTTCAGCAAGCGTTCCATCGTTTAATACACATAATATTTTTAATCATAATTTTGCGTAATCAGATTTTTTTTTTAATATAAAAAAAATATACATTTAAGGAGTCGTTTTATCAAAAAAATGATCTTTCGTATCGTAAGTAGTCCAAATTGTTGAGTACGTATTGCGACATGTCGCATTCAGCTTCCTCCAACATTCCGTTCAGTCTCTTGGGTAGGAGAGCAGGATTCACATGCTGGTGAAGCTCATTGATGTCCGAGCCAAGAAGAACGCACTAATAAAAATGAAAAAATTAAAAAAATAAATAAATAAATAAATGAGTGAAGTAAAACTGAAAAAAAAAATCAACATGAATCTGATTTCAGTTGAGTGCCAGAGGCCTTTATTCATTTAGCAAATCAGACTATTTATTTTTCATTCATTGAAGTCACATGATTATTGTTTTTATCATTTGTTTTCATTTTACCTCATCAACGCCTGAAATGCCTGATTATTTTTCAATTTAAAAATGTTTTATTCTTACCTCTCTTAAATAAATCACGGTAAAAATACTTTAAAGAATCACACTTTATTTTAACTATGGTTTACAGCTAAAAAGCAATTTGTTGCCAATTGGCAAACACGAGTCATTAGAGCTTCAATATTGTTTTAATAATACTTTAGAAGACAAAATTGGGTATGATGACAAAAGGCAACACACGGCATTTAAGGGTTAAACACTGAAATTTGAAAAAATTCTAATGGATTGGTTGGTTTGTTGGTTGATTGGGTTTTACGTCGCACTAGTTCTGCGCAATGGGTAACTGGCGACGGTCTGGGACTCGCCCCTAGAGGAGAGGTAGTCCGGAGACATACCATCTCAATGTTGATCCTACACGGAGAGGATAAATTTCTAATGAAATAAATATCTTTCAGAAATTCAATGTGAAGTGCCCCTGTCGTAGAGAAAGAACAGTTAAACACTTTACAAAATCTCCAAATAAAATATATGTCTCATTTTGGACTAAATGATTTCATTAAAAAGGCAGGACGGATTAAAAATGTTTTTAAAAATATTGAATACTGAACATATGAAACAATTGGTGATTTGTCTTGTTCTTCTAAAAATAACCGTCATTTCGTTAATTTGTTTTTATTCTATTTGTCCTTTACTTATAGTGACCCAATTAGAGCGCCTTTATAATGTATTAGCATTAATAACTATGACAAATACCCAATTACAGAGGTATAGTTTATGCTAAATGAATGATGACTCAAACAGTAATATTTATGATATATAATTTCCATTCTACAATTTTTTAAAATCTTAGAAAAACGATCTCAAAATATGGACTGTCCTCGAAATTCGAGGACATTTAGTCTCTATACATTTATTGATGGTTTGTTTGTTTGTTTATTGATATATATACATCAGACTTGTATGCTTAACTCGAGTTCCGCTTGTAAATGTCCGTTCAGATGAGAACAGGTAGCACTTGATAAGATTACAACACGAAAAATTAGAAAGAGAGGGCCAGTGCCAGCTATCCAAGGAATAAAACACTTTGAAGTAATTTCAGCATATGATATGCAATTTTAGTGCATGGAGTTCAATTTCTTGTTAATATCCGTTTATAAGTCATGCTGATAACACATAAACAGTCGGCAGCAAAATTATTGAAAGGCCAACAATTATTCGTATTTAAAAGATGTGCACCTAATACTTTTTTGTTAAGTAAATATTTCTCGAGTCATGATCTTAGTCTTTTAGGTTGTTTATTAAAAAAAAAAAAAGTAAGCTGATGATGATAAAAATAAGCGATCAAACTATAAAATAAAAATGTGAATGTGAGCTTCAATAATTTTACTGCCGACTGTAAGCAGATCAATCGCTAAAATCCCGACTTTCTGAAGTAGTCCAGTCCG
This sequence comes from Salticus scenicus, assembly GCA_963930645.1. NCBI lineage: Eukaryota > Metazoa > Arthropoda > Arachnida > Araneae > Salticidae > Salticus > Salticus scenicus. Next base: position 297,591,931 of record OZ005655.1, on the reverse strand, counting down.
TAGAGAGCCAAGCTCGTTAATGGAAGATTGTGGGTTCGATACTTGAGCCGGCCAAAGACCTCCGTGTACACTAATGGTGACTCGTGCACGTAAAATCTGTCGTGGCTACAATGTCCTCCATGTTCCCATCAAAATTATGTCTATGAGAGTTACCGAAACAGGGGAGCCTTCCACTCCGTGGAGGATCAAAATTGTGATGTCATGTCTCCTGAACACTCGTAGGGGTGAGTCGCAGACCATCGTAAATTGCTCACTGCGCAGCACTAGTGCGACATAAAACACAATCTACCCGAATTTCTGTAGGGGACTAGGAAATAAATAAATCTAGCAAGAAATTCAGGTTCGAAAATTTATCTTAAAACAATGCTTTCTTTTTCATATAAAGGCTAGACAGAATACTCAAAATAGTCTACAAAACATTTTCAAAGGATACAGTCGGCAGCAAAAGTATCCGAGCATTAGCAAAAATTCCTATATAAAAATAGCGTACTTAATACTGTTTTGTAAATAAATCCTTGTCTGTTCTTAGACTGACTAAGAACAGGATTCGACAAGGATTTATTTAGCAAAACTGAATCAGGTGTATTTTTTTATATAGGAATTTCTGCTAGTGCGCGGATACTTTTGATGCCGACTGTTGAACGAATGGTGTAAGTTGTCACCAAAACAATTAGAGATTAAAGTCGTACTTACCCTATCTCTTACCTTTTTACTCAACAGGGGCTTTATGAGAGAGAAGAAAAGCCGTACTATTCGATTAGTATTCAGAACGTACCACTTTTTGATTCGCCACGGGTAACCATTCTGGAAAAGAAAATTATTTATTAGTATACAAGAAGAAATGAGAAGTTTTTAGAAATTAGAAATATTTCGTTTTCTTTAACTTTTTCATATGGGGGGATTTTCAACTCTTGAGTTTCTTTGGAAATTATACCGATAAGACAAAAATCACGTTTGTTTGTTTATTTATTGATAACATATACATCAGATTTGTATGCTTGATCAGATTTGTCCGCTTGTAAATCTTCGTCCAATAATTACAGATAGCACATGCCAGAATTACAATACGAAGAATTGGAAAAACACCCAGGGCCATCGCGGGAATCGAACCCGCTCTCCCACGCTCGAAGGCGATTAGCAGTGTAGTGACATAACCACTCGGTCACGGAGGGCCTTAAAATCATGTTAATACTTCCGCTTGAATCAGGTTGGTTGTTTGTTTAGGTATAGTCACACTAGTACTGCGATAATGATAATTAGTGATGGTCTGGGACGCACCCATAAGGTTGGTAGGCTGTAGGTTTTTTTTTTTTTTTTTTGTAGGTAGACTACGCTAGGGTCCTAAGCCCTAGCGTAGGACCTTGAAAAATCTTAGCCCCCCCCCCCCCCCAAAAGGTAAGTTCTTTATCCGCCACTGTATCCGCCACACATTTTCTGCCGAATAAAAGATTCCACGCAACAGCAGTAGAACGACAAAAAGCAAAAAAAGGAATTAAAAAAAATCTATTAAAATAATAAATATTAAACTAATTAATTTTAATAAACACTCTTAGTGAATCACCCTGCTTATAAAAATCAACGAATATTTGCCGAATAATAAGTCTTGGAAAATGTTAAATACCATTTAAGTACATTGGCCAAGCTATGGAAATTAAAATAATGTCAGATTGTTTTACTTAACACGTTAACTGCCACGCAGCCCATTGGTATACCATGACAGGTTTGTTTCTTGGGCTCACGTGATCCAACGGGTAGGCAACGGCAACGACAACGTTCATGTTTGTGGCCGCGTGTACCACTGTTGGGTCGCCTTTTCTACACAGAAATACAAATTTCCTTGGACTCCAAATCCCTCTGTCCAAATTAGTTTCCATATTACAAGCATTTAAATTCATAGATGCATTTTTTTTATTACTTGTAATCTCGTAATAATATTAATTTTGTTTTCTTACAAAAGGGGATTCAAAATATATGAATATATATGTGCTGCAATGTTTGTGGAGACTGAATTCCAGCCTCAACCTGTAAATTGTTTTCTTGCATGGTCAAAGATGTACGGTGAAAATTCAATAAGAACTCAAATTTTAAATCTCAGCCTCTTATTTTTCTTGTAAGGAAGACGGGGGCACTAAGATATGGACTTAACTTTTAAAATTAGCTCAATTAAACAACAATATGACTATTAATCAAAACTAAGTACAGTTTCTCACCACATGAGTCCTCCATGGCCATCCATTCGAATGTCCTTACGTGGAACTCTTTAATCACACTTCCAAAGTACTAATCGTAAAGAGTATGTACACTTTAATGATAGTAATAAAGCACACGCTTCCTTAATTCGGAAGTCAATTTAGAGTAAATAATTATGGAAACGATTCACTTCATTTTCCCTCAAATTCTCATCCTAAATTTACTTATATCCATCTAACCTCCACTTTCTCAACTTGTCTTAAACCTTTTCTCAACTTGACAAACTAATTTGAAATAACTAGTAACATTTTACACCAATACTCTTTTAACTCATCTCGACATTTCTATGTTCAATCCGATATTTCAACCAAAACATCGCCCCCTAATCCTATGTCCAACTAGTGACTTTCACTTTCCCAACCCAATACTTTAACTCAACTCGACACTATCACCGAAACCACCCATTCCTAGCTCCGGATCTGACTGGTGACCTTCATTCTCCCAACTCGACACATCTCATACCTTATATGTTTTAGCAACTTATCTACAGTCAACCTGTTAAACAATATGCATAAGAAAGAGTGGTTATTTAAAAATATATATGAATTAACATACTTGAGAAATAGTAAAAAATGACCACATCCATCCCATTAATTCTTTCACATGTTTTAAAGTCATTTCTTTGAAATCATATATACCAAGAACACCGTTAATTTGGCAATTAGGATTCATTGAAACTATATCCATCACATTGACAGCAGAAGGGGCTACTTCCTCAAAAGGATATTCGTCGGGATTCCATTTACCTGAAAATATAAAAATAAAAATACTACTACTTTGAAACATAAAAATAGAAAAAATATTTTAAATTTAAAAATGTACAAAATTTTGAATGTTTATCATCATCCGGATGATACAATATTAGTTTTCAGAATGTCAACAAGCGATTATTTGATTCAGTTGTTTGAAATAAGAATAATTCTAAAAAAAAAAAAAAAAACAATTGTTTTTGCGAGATAATTTTTGATGAAGAGATTGAGGTACATTAAATTTAACGTTCTAAAAGAGCTGCGCAATAGGAATTGCAGTGTAGCATTGGATTTTTCAGAAAGCAATTTCGTTTTATTTGGTGAAAAGGAATAGTTGTGTGCGGTCTCGCATTGTTTTGGTGAAACATTACATATTTTCTATTAATCGTTTCTGGCCTGGATGTAATGCCTGAAAATATTTTTGTTTTGATAATTCATATAATTGCATTATAAACAAATTTTTCAAGTAATGAATCTACTACACTTGTCACTATTTGTCTATTAAAAATAAAATATAATCCATATAAAACAAAAATATTCTCTGATTATGCCATAAACTATTAAACTTTTTTACTAGCTATAATACACACACACAGTGTTCCAAAAGTGCCCTTCACCCCTCCTAACTCGAAAATGAGTCGGAATTAGGAAAAAAGGTGAAACATGTGTTCAATGAATTCGAGAGGGACCTCTTTTGGTGAAAAAAGTTTGGGCCCGGGGTCATTGGGCAGCCGCTATGGAGGGCAACTTTAAAATTTCAAATGGGAAGGTATGTCTTGTGATACATGACTGGAAACGTATCTTCAAGACAATGAATTTGATATAGTTTCCCTCTACGATGATTATTAGAGGAGAATTTAGAGTTTTTAGACTTTTGAAATGTGGATTTTATATTTATGTATCCCTTTTAATAATCATTGCAGTACAAAACTATTTATATTAAATTCATTCTCTGGAAGAGACGTTTCCAGGGATGCATCACATGAGATACTTTCCTGTTTGAAATTTTAAAATTCCTACTACCTTCTTGCCTCCTACTATCTTTGCCCTTCTCTACCTCCTGCCACCTACGTGCCCGGGCCCAAACATATTCGGGCAAAGTATGTCTTGTGATACATCCCTGGAAAGTCTCTTCAAGACAACGAATTTGATATAAATAGTTTTGACCTGCAATGATTGTTAAGGGGTATACATAAGTATAAAATCCACATTTCAAAAGTCTAAAAATTAATGTATCTTCTTTAATAATCATCGTAAGGCAAAACTATTTATATCAAATTCATTGTTTTGACGAGACGTTTCCAGGTATGTATCACAAGATATACCTTCCCATTTGAAATTTTAAAGTTGGTCCCCCAACCCCGGACCCGAACTTTTTTCATCAAAAGAGGTCCTTCTCGAATACATTGAATGCATGTTCCGCCATTTTTCACAGTTCCGACTCATTTTCGAGTTAGGAGGGGCTGTGTGAGACTTTTGGAACACCCTGTATATACATATGTTATACGGTAATTTTTCTTTAATATATAGGAGAGGATATTAATGATATTACTGTACCAGATTTTTGATCTAAAACTTAATTATTCTTACTGACCCGACACAGCATATTTCAAATCTTAACTCTTTTCTTACAGTTACTACTTAAATTTTTCTAATAAAATATTTATTCTTCTAAATAATAAGATATGGATGGGTCTCACCTGAAATCTTCTAATCCAAAAGTCCGGATGTGGATGGGGCAACTATTGATCCACTAAAGAAACTAAACTCGATGAACGTAGCACTTCTTAGATGAGAAAACATAATTTTAATGCTTTGTTAGCATACATGTAAAAACGAAAGTGAAATCAGAACAAAAACTATCTACAGTATTTACAATTAAATATTAAATTAAATCTTAATATTAACGTTCTTAGATTGTCATTAGTTCTTAAATATTAATTCTAATTCTTAAAGTTCTGTTCTGTTTTAGGACCGGGGAGGGCGTCTGTAAACACAACGCTCTTAATGTAACCCCATCTCCATTCAAGGTCCTTTCTGTTCTGCTTCTGATTCTAAAAAGCACCTTTCTCAAAAAAGAGGCGCCCGTCTGTCTGGAAAGGCATTTTGTTCTCAAAGCAGAAGAATGAGCGGGGGATTCCCGACATCCTCCCACCTTGAGTTGCGACTAATCGGAGGAACTCAACAATCCAAGTTGAAGTCGTTGAGGGGGTTTCACCACACGGCCAGTTCGGGAGACTACTGGAGGATTGGAAGTGGGATCATGAGTTCTGGAACTGGTAGGTTCTGGAGGGTCTTTCACAGGTTCCTTTTCTCTGGGGTTGAGTATCGGTTTCTGTGAGAGGTTCTTGTTTTCGGAAGTCAAAGGACTTAAATGTTCTTGGAGAGACCTATGTAAAGTGGGGTGATTCTTAAGTTCGGTACTGTCAATTTCTAAAGGAAACAATCTTTGCAATGGACGCAGAAAAAATCCATTTTCGGTCTTCACCTTAGCTAGACGTATCACATTATCTTTGCCTGGGTAAATTTCTATTACTCTTGCCAAAGGCCAGTGAACACGTTTCTTATTGAAATCTTCTAATAGGACAACATCGCCGACTTTCAATTGTTTGAATCTTTTGGTCTTAGATGCATGTTGACGTAATTGCCCTAAATATTCAGCTCTGAATCTGTTTCTTAGGTTTTCTCTGATTATTTGCCTATATCTGGCTCTGCGGTTAAGATCTTTAGAATCTAAAGCATCTAGATCAGGTACTCCTGATGTTGGCAGTTCTCTTAGGAACATCATTAGGGGTTAAAGGTAAAGGATCTGTGTTATCTTCGGAAACATAGGTTATAGGCCGTGAATTAATCACTTGTTCACAGTCACATAGCATGGTGTAAAGTTCTTCGTAATTCAAAGATGCACGACCTAAGTTTCTTTTCAGGATTTCTTTAACCATTCCAACAAGCCTCTCCCACCAACCTCCCCACCACGGTGCTGCAGGAGGGTTGAATTTCCATCTGATCTTCTGGGTGGAAGCTACCTTGCAGATGGTTTCCCAATCTACACTCGAGAGAGCATTGCTGGTTCCTAGGAAGTTCTTCCCGTTGTCTGAATAGATGATGGGTCTGCCTCGCCTTGCTATGAACCTTCTCAGAGACTGGATAAAACTTTTTGTAGACAGAGACGTAATGGCTTCAAGATGTATGGCTCGGTAGACAGCGCAAGTAAATAAGGCTATCCACGCTTTCGATCCATCAGAAAGATGAAGAGGACCGGCTAGATCTACGCCTACCACTTCAAAGATGGCTGCTTCTCGTACTCTGTCTTCGGGTGGTACTCCAGGTTCAACATCTATTTTGGAAGTCTGAAGTTTTCTGCAAATCACGCATTTTCTTATTGAGTTTCTAATGGATTTTCTAGACTTCAGTATCCAAAAATTTTCTCTGAGTAGTGTCATTAGAGTGCTGACTCCAGCGTGCTGATTTTCTAAATGCTTCTCGAATACCAATCTTTGGACGACGGGATGCTTGTAAGGTAAGATTACAGGATATCTGAAGTTTTCACTGTCGTTTCTTTGAATTATATTGGTCTTTACTCTTAAGAGACCAGCTTTATCTTCGACAGGCCTTAAATTTCTTAATTTTGGATCTGTTCTCCCTGAAAAAGATTCTTGTTGTACTAATCGTAGAAGTACATTTTCTGCTTTTGAAAATTCTTCAACTGAAATATCTAATTCGGATATTTTCTCAGCAGTCTTCGAATTATGATAAAATCTATATATCCAGGCAATGGTTTTAACTGTTTTCTTGTAAGAGGAAAAATATTGATAAAATCGATTGAAATTATCTTCTTTTTTATCTAAAAGATTTAGGATTGTCTTCCTTTTTTCGCTGTTTATGAGTTCTTCGTTTGGGTCTTCTTCTATTTGAGGCCATTCATTTTCATGTAAATAAAGCCAACTCGGACCCTCCCACCATCTCGATTTCTGTAGTTGTTCAAAAGAACATCCTCTAGACGGGAGGTCCGCAGGATTCAAATTTCCGGGTACATGTCTCCAATTGCAAACTTCGGTCAGATTTCGGATTTCTAATACTCGGTTATGTACAAATGTACCCCATTCTTGTTTTCTTCTAATCCAACCTAAAGCAGTGGTTGAATCTGACCAAAATATGGTATTTACATGTAAATTTAAATCGTTTTGCACATTTTTGGCCAACCTAGCGCCAATAAGACAAGATAACAGTTCAAGGCGGGGTATGGTCAATTCCTTAATAGGTGCAACTCTACTTTTAGCATTGATTAACTGGATCTTGATTCCTTTCTGAGGTCTCTACTCTTATGAATACGCAAGTGGCATATGCTCGCATCAGAAAAAACATGTAATGATGTTTTCTTTTCTTTCTCTGGGTAAATGTTAAGCCACCGAGGTATTTTAATTTGGGATAAAAAATTTATTCCTTTCAGCCAATTAGAAGATTGTTGTTTTAAAGTTTCAGGGAGCTCTTCGTCCCACTTCACCTTCTGAATCCACGTTTCTAGAAGGATTAGTCTGGGAACTAAACTGACAAGTGCTGTGAATCCCACAGGATCAAAAATTCTTTGGGTAACTGATAAAAGTTTTCTTTTTGTAAGGGGTTCACTTATCTTTAGGGGTTCTTCAATTTTACAAACTAAACTGTCATTTTTCAAATCCCAGAGTAATCCTAACACGGGAGCAAACCTCGGTTCATCTTCAGTTTTGTCGATCATAGCCTGGGGCCAATTCGATCGCCAGCATCTTAAATTGAAATGTGCTGAAGCCAAAATTCCTTGAGATTCTGATATGAATTTTTCTGTTTCTTGAATCGAATTCAGGCTGATGAGGGAATTATCTAAATAGAAGGAATCTCTTAAGAACCTAGCTGTCTCTCGCCATTGTTCGGGAACATTTTCTAAAAGGTGATTTAATGTTGCCATAAGCAAAAAAGGGCTTGAGGTTAGGCCGAAAACCACACGACAATGTCTATAAATTTTCAATTTATTTTCGCTATTAAACCAAAAAAATCTCAAAAAGTCGCGATCTTTCTCTGTTATTTTAATTTGCAGGAATGCTTTCTCTATATCGGACGAAATTCCTATTTTGTATTTACGAAATTTATTTAAAATGCTAGGTATAATTTCTACAAGATTTGGTTCTTTTGTTAAACAATCATTAAGGGAGGGACTGTTTCTAGTGCGTGCTGAGGCATTAAATACTGGACGAATTTTAGTGATTTCACTAGATTCTTTAACCACAGGTTAAGGCTCCTATATATACGAGCTGACGCATCCGACATTTTTTTGCCTTAGGGTTGCCGCATGTACCCAGCGTGATAAACAAACGGCATCCATTGTTTCTACCGTCTTGCTCGTAATTTTAGTGAAATAAACTGCAATATGGGAGGTTGTTCAGCAATAAACTGCTGTAAACACTCCAGAAAAGGATACAAAATGTTTAGGTTTCCTTCGGATAATGCAAGAAGGAGAAAATGGGCTGCTAATTGTCGTCCAGATTCTTGGATCCCGGGACTTAATGCACAGCTTTGCATAGTAAGTTTTATTGTTATTCACTTATACTTTTCTTTGCATTTCTGGCATTTATAAAGTAAAAAATTTAAAAAAAAGTATTATTTAAATCTAAATATGTATTTTAATAACCATAAATTATTTTAAGAAACGCTTTTTTACTGTGTGTTTGTAGAGTCTTGGCGACGTTTTTTTGGTTCGCCAAAGTTGTCTTGTTTCCGTGTCCTGATAGTATTAGGTCGTCGAAAAAACTTTCCAATTTTAATTGGTACGCTCTTTTTTTTTTCCCCTTTCAAATGTTATGAATTATTTAAGAAACAGAAACAGATTACTTGTGTTGCTTATCATTTTTGGTCGATTTTATTTTTAGATGAAAAGTTCTTAAAACCACCAGTGAAGCGATAAAATCGCCAAGCGGAAATGCTGTCCTCTTACGAGGCAAAAAAATGGCGATGATGCGCCGGCCTATTATTTATTTAAGGGGCTCTACCACAGGTCTGTGTGCTAAATAATGTACCTTGTCCCTTTTCTGGTCCAATACCTCTTCTATAATCTGATTGTTTTCACAGAAATCAAAAATTTCCCCATATTCCTTTTTCCTATCAGATTTAATTAATTTATTTTCCGTCTTGTACAGGCACTTTTCTGCCAACGAGTAATTATCTGATAAAATCGAATGGTCAACTGTCCATGGTAAATTGACTTCATATCGACCGCTTTTATCTCGTTTAACAGTTTCTAGAAAATGATTCTTGGTTTCTTGTTCTAAATCCTGTTTCGATTTATTATCTTCATTAGTAATTCCTAGAGTGTCAAGGCGCCATAAATCTGATAAACTGGCGTTTGACACGTGTAATGACAACGATAGACCCGCCAAAGAATTGTCCTGCTCACTCTTGTGACCCTCTGTCTTGCCCAATATGGTCCAACCCAATTTAGTTCTGAATGTAGTTAATCCCAATTTTGGAAAATATTTTATGTCATTTGTAAACAGTTTAGCGGACATATCAGCTCCCAAAAGTATATGTACTTCGTCTGGATTTTTCTGATATAAACAAGATTTATTATTTCTAGGGACATCTGATAAATATACACCTTCCTTTTCTAAGAGTTTTACTAATTTATCATCGCGACATAAATTCACGCCTGTGCATATTTTTTCTTGATCTAGTGCTTGTATTTTACACTTAAACTTATTATCTAAACTCCCGATCGTAAATTCATATCGATTATGTTCAGCTGACATTTCCATGCCCCCAAAAAGACCATGTCTGATTGTTTCTTTATTCATTCTTTTTAATTTTAACTTATCAGCTGCAAACTTACTGATGTAACTATTATGAGATCCGGAGTCAATAATTAACCGAATATATGATGATTTACTATCATCTCTGTTAGAAATTGCTACTATTAACGTCTGCAAATAAACATTCGCTTGTAAATTATGATTCGATAACGCCAATTTAGATTGATCATTTCTCTCGTAATTACTTATTTCCTGTTTTAAATCTTTATTTCCATTACACATTATGTCTGAATGTCTACGATTACATAACTTGCATAAAGTTTTTGATACACAGTGTCTAGCTAAATGCGAAGGTTGAAGGCATAAATAACACAATCCTTTCTTACGCAATAGATTAACTCTTTCATCAAATGGTAAATTACGAGTTTTGACACATTTGTTACTTAAATGCGATTCTGAGCAAAAATTACACCTATCACTTTTATTCTCATTTAATAAATCACAAGCAGTAGGCAATTTCCGGTTCCGAGTATCAAATTTATTAACGCGGGGGGGAAAAACATCTCTACGATTTTGATTATCTAATCTTTGAGCTCGGGGGGAGAAATGACTGGCGCCGCTATCCTCTTGTCTGGCAGTTATTAAGCATTCGCGCGATACAAGTTGTTTATTTAAGAAAGATAATATATCTTTCACGCCATAATTAACACCGTGAAATTCCATATTAAATTGTAATGCTAAATCTTTAGGTAATATTTTTAGTAATATCGGTGACAATTAACTGCCGTAGCTATCCAAAGAAACATCTAATGATTATAAACTTCTAATGTTAGTTTGGATTTCATCGTAAATTTTCCTGAGCGATTTAATATCACTTGAATGTTTTAGTGGGGAAATATTTAGTAATTTATTCAAATGTACATTCACTAAGAGGTCTTGCTTTCCATACCTTTCTTTTAAAATATCTACTACTTTTATGTAATTACTCGCGGTGACAGAGAATCCATCTATACATTTTAAAGGATCAGGTGCTAAAAATGATTTCAAATAATTAAATTTATCTACAGGATCTAAACTTTCACTGTTATTAATAGCCGTTTCGAATGACGACCAAAAAGTCAGCCACTCAGCTGCATTCCCGTTAAATTTAACAGGATCTAGCTGTGGTAATTGGATGTGCATTGCTTCTTTTGAAGTATTTCTTCTTTCAATTTCGGTTGATGAAATACTTGTTTCACTTTTCTTTAGTTCTTTTAATTTTCTGTTGGCTCGAAATCGCCAAGTAATTATTTTTTCACGATATTCATTTGCCGTTTCTAATTCGGCTTCTAATTGGAGTTCTTGAGTTAAATTTTTAATCTCTGCATCTTTATTCTTTAAATCTATAGTACTTTCATTTGATAATTCAATAGTTTCTTCGAAATCTACAGCATGTGGATCTATATCATCACATAAAGTTTTTAATTTATTTATAAATTTGTTAATACTGTCTCTTGTGACAGCTCTCTCTTTTTTTTGCAATTACTAAATTAGCCATTATAAATACAAAATTTAAATTTTATAATATTATCTATCTTTTCAATTATAAATAATGGATATCTATATAGTTGCCCACATCCCGTGTCTGGGATGCCACAAAATATTACTGTACCAGATTTCTGATCTAAAACTTAATTATTCTTACTGACCCGACACAGCATATTTCAAATCTTAACTCTTTTCTTACAGTTACTACTTAAATTTTTCTAATAAAATATTTATTCTTCTAAATAATAAGATATGGATGGGTCTCACCTGAAATCTTCTAATCCAAAAGTCCGGATGTGGATGGGGCAACTATTGATCTACTAAAGAAACTAAACTCGATGAACGTAGCACTTCTTAGATGAGAAAACATAATTTTAATGCTTTGTTAGCATACATGTAAAAACGAAAGTGAAATCAGAACAAAAACTATCTACAGTATTTACAATTAAATATTAAATTAAATCTTAATATTAACGTTCTTAGATTGTCATTAGTTCTTAAATATTAATTCTAATTCTTAAAGTTCTGTTCTGTTTTAGGACCGGGGAGGGCGTAATTAGAGACGCTCTTAATGTAACCAATACCTTCTAATCAAGGCCTTCCAACCGCAAAACCGGAAGTGGTGTGACGTATGAGCATTTGGGCTAGTTATTTCACATGTAATGCGAGCGTCGAATTCGAATTTCGTATACTTTCTTATTAGAAATTTTAAATCGTTGATGTCGTTTAGCGTGTTTCTAATAATTTTCCTTTATATTAAAGAACCCAAGAGTTTTTCAAATCAACGAATCGAGTTTACAACCAAAAGTAAGTGTTAAGTACTTTATTTTATTATATTTCTGAACTAAAACTGTTTACATATATTTGTAAAATTAAGTGCGTATTAATATTTTTATACACATTATTGCAACGCTTTATTTTTCCCTAAAGATAGTTCAGAAGTGTTCTATATTTAAAATTTTTAATGAGATGAATTCAAAAATTTAAAAGGTTCTTAGTTTATCTGTTATGTATTCTATGTTTTTTTTTTTTTTTTTTTTTTTTTTCAGTTCTAAATAAATAAATGTATCTTTTTTAATTTAAATATTTTTGGCAAATGCTTGATAATTGTAATATGTAATAAAAAATTGACTTTTTAGTTATTAACTATTTGATACCTAATTTTTCAGAACAAATTTGAGCAATGATAATATGAATTTAAATTACTACGTACTCTATTCTGTTCTTAGTTTAAAACCAAATTGTTCTTGTACGCAATATTAATTATTAGCGATAGATAATAGATATCTTGGTAAATATATATATATATAAACATATATATTCAACTTCATGTTATTTGTTTCATTAAAAATGATTGATGATTGTAATAAAATGTTGATATTTTTAGTTATTAAAAATTTGATTTTTTTTTTTTTCAGAACAAATTTAACCAAAAATAATATGAGTTTAAATTATTAGTTATTCTGTTCCCAATTCAAAATCAAATTGTTCATGTGTAGCATATTAAATATAAGTGATAAACAAAAGGTATCTTATTAAAAACATGTAGTTAATTTCTTGTTAATTGTTTCATTCTTAGCACATTTAAATTTAAGAACCATTTGGTATTTCAATTAATTTTTTTCTTCTTTTAACTATGCTCTATAAATTAAGTAATCGATCGTAAAAATTCAGTTGTATATACTATTTCCACAATAACTTAAAATTCATTTTTATTTTATTCTATTTACATAACAGTAAAGTATTGGATTTTTGAAAATTTTCTTTATTTGGCTTTTGGTTCATTTACACGTTTTGAGATTTCTTTAAACCCTTTTTAGGAGATATCTGACTATGTATAATCAAATTTTTATGTTTTGAGTGCTGTATCTCGCAAAATAATGAACCGAATTGTGAAAAAATTTATATTTCGATGCACTTTGATATAAATTGGTTCTAAATAACTTTTGGTACATATCGCCCAACTAATGGCGCTGCTATGCTGCAATTTCCCACAATTAAGGAACGATTATACCTTAGCTTCTATTGTGTGTAACTTTCCCTAACTTGATGTGCAAGTAGTCGATTGTGAAATACTATGTTTATTCAACTTAGGTGCATATCGGACTACAGGTAATGCTAGTATGTTGCAATTTTCCCCTTTTAAAAAAACGCTATAATTGAGCTTCTATGATATATAAAAGCACTAAACTTGATACGTGCAACAGCCCTTATAAACTATTGTACTGATTAAATTTGGACGCATATCGGCCGACTGATGTCTTTAACATGATGCAAATTTCTCTATTTATAGGCGAGCCATATCTCAGCTTCTATGATATATATATATATATATGCATTGAATTTTATATGTAAGATTTATGTTATGAAAAACTATGCCGAATTAATTTGGATGTACATGAGATGACGTGCGGCGCTGCTGTTACTTTGTGTAAATTTCCAGATAGTTATATCTCAGCATCTATTGGTTAAATTAGTTTGTAAAATATTTATTGTGAGAAGCTGTGTTGATTTTTAAAAAAAATGTAATAAAATAAAGATTTATAAAATTTTCAACTGAAACGTATCTAATATTAATTTTGAACACTTTCCAACAAAATTGAAAATAGTTTATGATTTCAATTTGTCTGTCCGCCTCTAGGGTGTGTAAATATTTTCAGAATTTCACCAAACTGATATATGTTATTCATGTTCACGATGGCATGTTTCCCATTGAAAGTGGTATAAATACCACGACTATTTTTCCCAGGTACACCAAAAAAAAATGCTAATGCCTTGTGTTTTATGGGAAGCATTTCTAAAAATTACAGTTAACATAGTACTGCACAAATCATAATTAAATTTACATTTGTTATCCATATGCTAAAACACGTTTTATAAATTATGGTATGTTAGGCATTAAGATTGACAGAACTACAGTAAGTATTTGGATACATTAAGGGCTACAGTTGGAAAATGCTGGAATTGCATTTCTGTTTGTACTAATGGTTAACACTTTTCAACAATATTTAAGAGTGATTATGAATTAAATTTATCTGTCTTTCTGTCTGTAGTGTGATCACGTAAGCAACTTATATTGAAAGTTAAACGATATTCTTGTTTATAATACTGTATGACTTATTTATCCTTTTTAATATTCATATCTTTCTTTCACCTTCTTTCTGTATTTATCTCAGTAATTCAAATATGTAAATACATACACACAGACACACGTGTATAATTTACAAAGTTTAAAATGTTTTATATATTCTGCTTTAAAAATTAGATTTTTTTTTTTTTTTTTTTTTTTTAAGGTTCTAATGATAGTTCTAAAAATAACGAACAAGTCTTTTTTTTTTTTTTTTTTTGTATTTGAAATCTTTGTGACTTATTGTCCTATTTAACGAAATAAATCTTATTTTTTGAAATACGAGTACATAAAAATTCAATCAGTAAAGAAATATGTCTATAATGGTGATTTCCGAAAACATTTTTTTTTCTCTCTGTATATATTACTTTTTTTCTTTTCACGCTGATTCAAAATGAAACTTGGACAAATGACAAATTTTCTCTCAGATTCATTGTTAAAAATTTCCGAAACTTATAGGTAAATGATTATTTCTCATTAAAACTTTATACTTTTTAGTTTAGTAATTATATTAAAATAATAAATATAATAAATAAAACTGGGAGTAAAAAACAGCATTTGAATAACTATACCAAAATTATATATTTTTATTAACATTACTAGTAGGCAAAAAGGGTAAACACCAGCAGTCATACATAAAATCTCTTACTTATGCGGGAGAAAAACATAAATTATTTTTAAAGGCATAATTTCCCTTTTTATGTTTACAATTTCAAATATTTCTCTCTTTTAATTATACATTCCAATAATCTTAGTATAATCTTAGTATACTAAATAACTTCTTGTCATCTCAAAATATTTCTAAATCCATTTACAAAGATGTGCATAAAAAGTAGCCTACAGCATGTGACGTCACAATCATCTTGGAAGACCTTGATTAGAAGGTATTGATGTAACCCCATCTCCATTCAAGGTCCTTTCTGCTCTGCTTCTGATTCTAAAAAGCACCTTTCTCGAAAAAGAGGCGCCCGTCTGTCTGGAAAGGCATTTTGTTCTCAAAGCAGAAGAATGAGCGGGGGATTCCCGACAAATGATTAGTCGAGTCTAAAATTATTATATAAAAATTGTGGTAACCAAATTTCTTTTAGGGAGAACCATGATAATGTTTGAAGAAAGATGTAGAAATGGAAACAAAATACAATAGGATTTTTAATTTCTTTGGAATATACTAAACTAACTGGTGATAAGCAAAAGCAGCTTAAATTTAAATAAAATAATGACGTCCGTTTTACCAGAAGATTTTTGCACGTGCCCGTTTAATTTTTTGCTAAAGTTTTATCTCAATTTTATTATTCAAATGTAAACAAATATTTTTCTTTTTATGTCAAAGAAAAAGGCTAGTTTGCGGGCTTTGTTGCATAAATAAACTCCACTAAACATAAAATTATTTTAGCAAAAGATCAGATAAATTATTATTATTATTATTTATTTTTTATTTTTTTTAAGGAAGGAAGGAAGTGTAGCACATTTTGGGGGGGGGGGGGGGAATCACCATTTAAAAAGTAAAATGTAAACAAAAAAAAAAAAAAAATTGTGAAATTTAAACAAAATTGTTTTTACTCAAGTCGACTGAAAATATAACCCTTCCTTCTTCATCCATATATGGTAAGAGAGTAACAATGTTCATCTGCTGAATCGGTTGTAGTTCCAGCAACGCTGGTATGACCAATAGATGGTAATGTTTTTTCCTTATTTCGTAAAACAGTTTCATGCTTTGATAAGCTTTGTCCACATTGTACTTTCGAACTCTGAGGAAACGCAGCAAATAAAAATCATCTAGTCTATATCTGACATTTTCTTCACCTGTAAGTACAGAAAAATACGTACACTATAATCTGCTTATAATATATACAATGCTATTTTATATGCAAACTCTTGATAATTAAGGCGACATACATAAAGTTACATAAAAAGTTTAGACTGTAATGCGAATTTCGTTCTCTATGTAGCTTTATGTGGAAAAAAGAAAAAAGCACGAAGAAAATATTCCATAGTCTAAATTAATGATATACTGAAAATTTTAATTAAACGAATCCATCTGTTGTCCTACTTTTGTGCAATATATTTGGTTTATTTTTGCGTAAACCGCTAAATTCTAAATGAAACATAATTAACTTTTAATAAGTGCAAAACTTTGAATATTTTAGAGCTATCAAACGACTAGAAGACAACCACAGTAAATACGGAGCGAGAAATAAATAAATTAAATTAAATAAATAAATAAATAAAAACACCGTAGGTCGAAGGAAGAAACGGCGTTTCGTCAGGCGATCAAAGTAGGCACGAGTGCTGCAAACAAAGCGGCAACGCACATGTTTTGTTTGTAGCACTCGTGACTAATTTGTTCGCCTGACGAAGGGACATGTCTTCTTTCGACCCGAAACAACTGTTGCGAGTTCTTGTAACTTATGCAGTTTATTCAAAGTTTTGTACTTATTACTTTTAAACGCCAGTTCCGGGATGTTTTTTATAATCATTAACTTTTGTCTAATTCTTCATTTTTTACTTTCTTCTATATGTAATATAGAGAAAGTATTGTATTCGCAAAAATTTTCGACCTCCGTTTTTTGACGGATCTACACGTTTTGGGATGTCCTGAACACGAATTGATAGTTTTTAAAAATGTCTCTCTGTGGTTTAGTGCTTTCACCGTATCTCACGAACCAATGAATGAAATTCTACCAAACTTGGTATATAGTTGGACCCTGGCGGGGCTTTGTGCTGATTAGATTTGGGGATCAATAGCCCATCAGGTGGCGCTGTGATCGCATTTTTTGTAAATTTTTAACATGGCAGTATAGGACAAATTTTCGTATTTTTCACCGTATCTCACGAACCAATGAATGAAATTCAACCAAACATGGTATACAGTTGGACCCAGACATGGAAAGGGTCTGATTAGATTTTGGGATCAATCGCCCAGCAGATGGCGCTGTGATCGCATTTTATGTAAACTTTTAACATGGCAGAATAGGACAAAATTTCGTATAAATGTACATAATGAGCGTTATTTTAAACTTGTGATTGTAAAATTAATATGAATTATTGATAATAGTAGTAGTTAACTACGAAAAAAAATTTGTGCATGTGGGGGCACCGGTTCCCCCCTGGAGGGGAAGTACCCCCCGGGGCGGGGGGGTAAATTTTCAAGATGGGTATCCTTCGAAAGATCTCGTCAATACCTTTTAAAACGAATGGTTGAACTATAAATCTGTGACAATTTGAAACAAAGTTATCGATTTTTTTACTTTTAACGAAAAAAAACTTAGAAAAAAAATCGTATTTTTTTTTTTTTTTTTTTTTTTTTTTTTTTTTTTTTTTTAACGAAATTTAACCAATCTTGGTATTTAGTTGGTCCCCGACATTAAGTGGTGCTGATTACATTTGGGGATCAATAGCTCAACAGGTGGCGCTGTGATCGAATTTTTTCTAAATTTTTAACATGGCAGTATAGGACAAAATTTCGTATAAATGTACATAATGAGAGTTATTTTTAACTTGTGATTGTAAAATTAATATGAGTTATTGATCATCGTAATAGTTAACTAGGAAAAAATTTCTGTGCATGTGGGGGCATCGCTTCCCCCCCCCCGGGGGGGGGTAAATTTTCAAGATGGGTATCTTTCGAAAGATCTCGTCAATACCTTTAAAACGAATGGTTGAACTATAAATCTGTGATAATTTAAAACAAGGTTATCGATTTTTTTTACTTTTAACAAAAAAAAAAAAGAAAAAAAAAAAATCGTATTTTTTTAATATTGTTACTGATTGAATATGTGTATAGGAAAATATAGAAGAAAGTCTTGTGGTAGCCACAATATACTAGTTTTTTTTTTTTTTTTTTTTTTTTGTCTCATTATGAATAGCATAAGTCTTTCTGTATTTCTCTATGCTTTCTGCAGTCTTTGATTCATCATTTTTGTGAAAGTCCATATTTTTGGAGCATAGATCTATCTGTGCCATATCACGTGTGATGCTGGAAGTTAACATGAGTGTTATGGTAGAAGGCTGTGACACGTCAATGAAGGACAACAATACCGTTGCAGGGCAATAATGCCAAATATCTATGCCGTTGAGGGTAATTCGAATCTGTTGCACAATCATCCAACATATTATTTGCGTACCTTAGCCAATCAGAGCCCATGAGTTCGTTTGAACAGCTGTGTCTGTATGGAGCAGGCTGCGCACTAGGGCTTTCTATAAGAATCAACCGCATTATTGGTTAAGCCTCCATGGAAATACAGCGTAATTATAATTAAAGTTGCGATTTCAAAATGCTGTAATTTTAAAACTACCCATCAGAGCGATTTTATATTTTACTTGAGCAATTGTGAGGTAATGAAATTTTGTTTGGGGAAGGTAAAAAGTAGTTCCAACATGTTCCTGTAGATGGCGCTGTCAGGGTCATGTCAGGAGAAATGCCTCAATGGGCTCATTAAACACAGGAATGTCGTTAGCAACACAATGGAATAGCAGGAAATAACAGACTTCAAGGGGTTTACTTCAATTTTTTTTAGCAAAAAGACAGGAATACGTGTTTACAGCTGAAAAAGTAATAGTGAAAAGAGAAAAAGAGGAGCTTCCTGAAACAAATACTTTACGGATAATTAACAACACATTTTGGAACTATACCGGGTGATTCAAAATAGATGTTACAGCGATTATCTCGTAAACTAAGAAAGAAAGAAACAAACTTCCAATTACAAAATTGATGCAAATTAAGAGTAGATTTCAGATATGGCATTCTTTTATACAAGGGGCTGTATACATATTAAATACGAAATTTAATTTTTATACGGCCCCTCCTATCATATGACTTATATTTAGTAAAATATTCTCCCCGCTCTAACAATCAAAATAAAAAAAAAAAATCATCTCTCTAAGTCAAAATCTCGCTGAGTTATTGCAATTTGAAAATTCTAGCATTTTTCGCCAAGTCTTAAGGGGTTGTATCAAAAGTGAATTTCTATTGCTTTTGTAATAAGGCACACGTTGATCAGCGTTTGGAGGGGGGGGGGGGAGAAAAAGAAATCATTCAGGGAAAGACGGCTATTTTAACCTGTTATGTCTCCTTTTCCCTAGTGAATACACAAGAGAACACTCATTGATAATTTAACAAATAAAATTTATGAATAATTTATGTACTGAAAGGGAATTTTCAAATTCATTTTTCTTTCTTTATACATTCTCTTACTCATATACACGGTGTAGAGAAAGAATTGTTTTTGAGTCAAATTTCCGAAAATTAGCTTTTGTTATATTTGCACGTTTTCAGATTCTCTGAACTCAAAAATCATGTTTTTAGTGGTTGGTCTCTCTCTCTCTCTCTCTCTGTGTGTGTGTGTGTGTGTGTGTGTGTGTGTGTGCGTGTGTCTGTGTGTTATTAGAATATCTCAACAACAAATAGTAGCAGAAAATTCGATTCGGCATTCTAAATCCGTATCATATTGCGGTGATACACTAAAGTATTCGTTATGATCAGACAATTGTTTGTTTACAGGGTCATCCAAAAGAATTCAAATACATTACGTCTGTGAGCAAAATTTCTCATATGTACAGTGTGAGATGTACAGACTGCCTTAAACAAAATGAAAAAAACAAATTTTTTATACGCATAAAAGCATGTTTTATGTAGATTCTGGTATAGCAACCATTCATCATTCGTTTACAGGGTTACCCAGAGTATTTCGATATATTGGAGCTATACTTTGGAATTGCTGGAAGTGTATTTCATTTTGTGTTACTTGTTTTACATATAACACTAAATTTACGTACACAAAGTCATTTGTATATAGTTTATAGACAATATACAGGACTACCCAAAATTAAGGTAATTTTTTTTTTTATTATTATTAAATGTAATTGGTGTAAGTGTTTGTTGCATTTTTTTTTTTTTTCGAAGAACACTGCTCACACAGAACGCAAAATTAATTTCTCATACTCATACTGTAAACAAAGTAGCTTTTGGAGAGCGATTTTTTTTTCTGTATAATATGACATTTTGAGGTCTCCTGAATACGGAATGTAAATTTTTATTCGTTGATCTGTATATATATGAATTATCAGCATAATTTAACAACAAATAATCTGGTGTGCCACTCACACGACTTTCTATTACCCTGAAATTTAATACCATAAATACAGGTTGGAAATTAAGAGGTAACATAGAGAGTACTGTTATGTAAACCTACGTTAAAATAATTCAAATTAGGCTTCGGAAGAGTTTTAATGATAATTAGTTCTGTGTGAGGTGGATCTCCGGAAATTATTCGTTTCCTGAAATTATTCGACGCAGGCAATAATCAAACATTAAAAAATATGGCTTTAGTAATAAGGAAGCCTTAAAACGTGTAAATACACAAAATAAAAGCGATGCATATTTAGCTTATAAACATACATTATTTATCATATGTCTATGAGAAATTCATTTCCATTCCTGAGCAGCTTTCTTGGACATGGTAAAATATTATAGTAAAGCACTTTCACTAACAATAAAAAAAAATATTATAGCTTAAATATTTGCAACCCTGTATATCTTTTGAAGAATATGTACAAACCACAAAGTGCACCTAAATATAAACCTATAGTAATAATATACGGCACAACCTAAAATGCACTTCCATCAATTTTCAGCCATTGTCGCATTATAATCTAGTTATTTTGTGTAGCCCTGTAAATGAACAGTGAATGATTTCCCTGCCACATTCTACATGAGGCATGTTTTTATGCATATAAAAAGTATATATTCATTTCATTTGGTTTAGTGCAGTCTATAGGTGTTAAACTCTACTTACCTGCAATTTTCCCCATAGACGTAACGTATTTGAATATTCTTGAGTGTCTCTGTACACGAACTATTTGCTTAATCTCAATGAAAAGCTTAGTGTAGCATCCCTATATGATACATATTTAAAATACCAAGTTTGGAATGTCTGCTGCTATTTGTTCTTGAGATAAACTGATAACAGACAGACACACACACAGACAAACCGCTAAAAACACGATTTTCATATTCAGGACACCTCAAAACGTCTAAATATAACAAAAACTTACTTTCGAAAATTTTGCCCAAAAACAATACTTTCTATACCTTATGGGTATGAGAAAGTAATAAGTACAGGAAATGCGAATTTGGTACTTTGGATTCCATATCTAGTTGCCACTTGAAAAGTTAATGAAGGTTTGCAAGTTTCAAGGAAATTGATAACAGACTTGATTTTTGTTTTGATAAGTATAGGCACTATAATTAAACGGGGGTTGAGAAGGGCGGTAACCCCCTGGCATAGAATTATACATCTATACCATATCATATTCTATACAAATCATTATTTTAGAATATTAATAATAAATATGAATTTCCTTATGATTTTTACAGTATAAAGTTATTTAAATGTAATTCATAAGAATATCTGTCCCAAAACGCAGTACATTGGCATCTTTTGTGCGTTCCTGTACATAAACCATTTGTAAAGAATTAATTAATGCCATTTTAAATAGGGAATATCATATAGTAAACCTGAATAACATAAATCATTTCTGAAAATTTCTGAAAATATTTACAGACGCTGGGGGCGGGCAGACGGACAGATAGATGGACAGTCAGACCAAAAAAAAAAAAAAAAATGCAAATTGAAATCTTATTAACAGTTAAAAATTGTTAGAAAATGTTTAATGTAAGCGAAAATACAATTCCAGCAAATGTCCAATAATAACCCTTAACGTAACTGAATATTTTTGCGTGCCCTGTAAATCTAATGTTAGTCGTACTGTACAGTATAGAAAGCATTCTTTTGTGCATATGAATAACATATTTCAATTTCATTAAGATTTATGTAAAGTAATTAAATTTTGGTTTATAGAAATATCTTCACATAGAACGCAATGCTTTGGAATACTTTCGGTTGTCCCTGTATACAAACCAGTGATGGTGTTTACTCTATTTTCTATAGAAAATATCTGATAGAAAACTATAATAACGTATTTCAATTTTATTAATATATGCATAAATTAAAGGTATTGAAATATGGTTTATAAAAATACCTCTCATAGAACACAATGCTTTGGAATACTTTCGGGTGTCCCTGTGCACAAGCTAGCAGATGTATTCACTCCATTGTCAATAAGGAACATCCGATAGTGACCTCAAATAACATATGTCAGTTTCAGGAAATTCTATGAATATTCACGGGAGTTAGAGTGCAGACACACAGAAAGACGGATGGACAGACACACAAATCGAAGTCATTAACACTTTTAAATGTTGCTGGAATTGTTAAAGAGCCGAAGTCATTAAATTTATCAACCATGATGGAAAGTGGTAAAAATAAAGCGTGAAAATTTCGCACGGTTTTGCTAGTCTTTTAGTTTTTCCCCTCTCTTAACGTGTTTGAATTTGCAGGTGACCCCCTCAGAAATTTAACTATTAAATTTTTTAACAATACGAAATAATGTAAATTTGCATTAAATTCTTAAAATTGTTGATTTCACGCGTTTGAACGCTTTTAGTTGCTATTTTAAAACAAAGGATCTTTTTTTAATTTTTCGCAACTCATAGATAACCCCCTGAAGTTAGCCCGTTGGCGTCGAAAAATAGATGCCAAAATTGAAAAAAAAAGTGGTGTAAGTCATCATTTTCAAATTGCAATAACTCAGTGAGATTTTGACTTAGAGAGATGATTTTTTTTTTTATTTTGCTTGTTAGAGCGAGGAGAATATTTTTCTAAATATAAGTCACATGATAGGAGGGACCGTATAAAAATTAAATTTCGTATTTAATATGTACACAGCCCCTTTGACAAAAAAATGCCATATCTGAAATCTACTCTTAATTTGCTCTAATTTTGTAATTGGAAGTATGTTTCTATCTTTCTTAGTTTACGATATAATTGCTGTAACATCTATTTTGAATCACCCGGTATATATTTTTTCTTTTGCCAAGCAAAATTTCATTTCCTCACGATTGCTCTGGTAAAATATCAAATCGCTATGATGGGTAGTTTTAAAATGATAGTGTTTTGAAATCGTAACTTTAATTCTAATCATGCTGTATAACGTCGACAAAGATAAACCTTCCGCAAGAAGAACCTATTTTATAGAATGTGAGTATAACAAAAGAAATTCGCACTTGAGTTACCATTAATTGGTAACGTTACCATTAAATCCTTTGTAACTTGATATCAGAGGTATTTAAATACGAAATTTTGAGATAATCGTGTTATTTTTTAGGTATGATTGATATTTTTAAGTTTTTTCTGAGAAATCGAGTGCTATGTATACAATCGGCAGCAAAATATCCAAATTCCTTTTTTTTTTTTTTTTAAGTTTAATTGCTAATTTTTAGCATCAACTGACTTTTTTATAAACAGCATAAAGATTAAGATCCTGACCATGACTCGACAGATATTTACTTAACAAAACAGTATTAGGGGCACATCTTTTAAATACGAATTATTGCTAGCGCTTCAATAAATTTGCTGCCGACTGTAGACTTTTTTTTAGAATATATTGATCAGCTTATTAAATTTCTGGATGCATACAGCCAGAATATAATAAACAAAATTTTCCTATTCTTTTCCCTTCCACACAAACCAAATACTTATGAAATTTTTGCGCTACACATATTTGCACGTTGTTTTAGCTCAATTTGTCTTTAATTACCATTGAGAAACTCGGCGTTTTTCTTAAATAAAAAAAAAAAAAAAAAAAAAAAAAACGCAAAATCAGAATTCTGAAAAATTACGCATAATTGCAAATTACAGAATGTGATATTTACATTTATATGACGTCATATTAATGAACATACATTTAAAACAGGAATTGTGGATGTAATTTTATTACATTCTTCTATATTCAATAGAAAAAATATAGGTCTCGTAAACTTTTCCCGAGTTTTGACGGTTTTATATGTTATTTGATGTCATGAACGCGTTTTGGCCGATTTTTGAATGATATCTCTAGGTCTGTTTCTGTGGGTGTGAGAAAAATTTTGCGGCATCTCTAGATCAAGATTTAACACAAAGAATTCCATACAAATTAATACTTAATGGCACTTTAATATAAAATGGTTTCTATCAAATTTTTGTGCGTATCGCCCAACAGTGGCACTTCTATGCTGCAATAGCTCTGTTTACGGGAAGTCTGTACATGAGTTTCTACATCATATAACTGCACAAAACCTAACAAGTGCGAGTTCTATTTTGGAAAACTATGCTGATTGAATTTCGGTGCATATTGACTGACAGGTGCCACTGCTATGTCGCATTTTTTCACATTTACAGGAAGGCTTCTATAGCGTCTAAGTGCACCAAATGAAGTATGAGAGATAGCCGTTAGGAAAAAGAATGTTGATTCAATTTTGGTGCATATCGACTGAGAAGTGACGTTTCTACACTATCTACCAATAAGTATTTGGACACTTTCGAATTCAGACGTTTCGTCAAATATCTAAAAGAAGTTCTTTAAGAATCAACTGGAAACTTTGGTACCTCATATCATATATTTCAGCAAAAGTTGTGTCCTGAAGAAGAAAAGAGAACCAGTAAAAAAGTAAACAAAAATCAAAATGTTTTGCATATCACCCTGTAATAAGTAATGTTTGAAATGTATTTTGGCTGTAGCATGTGATTATGAGGACTTTTCTCATTAACTTTATAATTTTATATGAAGCTACCACATATATTCAAGGAGGTTGGTTGGTTGGGTTTTATGTCGCACTAGTACAATGGGCAATTCGCGACGGTCTGAGACTCACCCCTAGAGGTGGTTCGGAGACATGCCATCACAATTTTGATCCTCCACGGAAGGGATATATTCATGATGAAGATATAATTGGTTAAAAAAAAAAAATCCACTTTTTTACTTTCTTCTATCTTCAATAGAAGAAAGTATTGGATTCGTAAAAATTTTCGATTTCGGGTTTTTGATAGATTTACACGTTTTGAGAGCTGTAGAACACGATTTTAACATTTTTAGAAAATGTCTGTCTGTCTGTCTGTCTCTGTGTGTGTGTGTGACAAAATTTTGTGGCAACTGTATCCCTGGAACTACTGCACAGAATTTCATACAAATTGGCATGTAGTTGCACCTTGACATAAATTAGTGCCTATCAACTTTTGGTAAAAATCGTCTTACAGGTTGCGTTGCCATCCCGCTTTTTCTAAATTTTTAACAGGGTGATATAGGGCAAAAATTTTCAAGATGGGTATCTTTCGAAAGGTCTCGTCAGTACCTTTAAAACGAATGGTTGAACTATAAATCTGTGATAATTTAAAACAAAGTTATCGATTTTTTTTTACTTTTTACGAAAAAAAACTTCGAAAAAAAAAATCTTTTTTTTTTTTTTTTTTTTTTCTCCCCTTAATTTTATCAAACTCCTACGGTTTCCGTGTTCTGACAAACTTAAACTAATTTTTGCTTTTTTCGCCTAATTTTGTCAAAGTCCCACGGTTTCCGTGTTTTGACAATCTTTGACAAAATTTTGGGTAAAATGTGAAAATTATTCTAAGTTTGTCAAAACACGGAAACCATGGGACTTTGAAAAAATTGGAGGAAAAATGCAAAAATTTGTTTAAGTTCGTCAGAACACGGAAACCGTGGGAGTTTGATAGAATTAAGGAGAGAGGGGAAAAAAAAAAAAAAAAAAGTGGGACTTTGACAAAATTTTGGGTAAAATGTGAAAATTTGTTAAAGTCCCACTTTTTTTTTTTCCCTCTCCCCTTAATTCTATCAAACTCCCACAGTTTCCGTGTTTTGACAAACTTAGAATAATTTTCACATTTTACCCAAAATTTTGTCAAAGTCCCACTTTTTCTTTTTTTTTCTTTTTTTTTTTTTATTATTGTTACTGAGTGAATTTGTATAAGAAAAGATAGAAGAAAGTCTCGTGGTGGCCACAACATACTAGTTTATTATTATAACACGTAGGGTATTAGACCCAATGCAGAGCCATTTTTAGGTTTGACCTATACTACATTAGACACAACATATTGCAATCAGAATGCAAAAATGTTAAATATCTTACTAAATATGAGCATTTATATTTTTAAAAAATTCCATTTGCCTAATTTAATAGACAAAGGTATTGAGCAACTTATATGAAAACTCCAGTCAAATAATGCGTAAATTCAAAAAGTAAAGAAAGATAGAATGAACAGAATTTCAGCTCTTCTGAAAAGAAAAGGAAGGTGATAGGTGGTTTTATCAACGTTTATCTACAATCAACGAATACTGTATTACCATTGAGCATTGACTAAATCAAAATAAAAATGCGAGTAAAAACCTCTTATAGTTTAGCTTTTGTTTTTAGAGAACTGAAATTTTGTTCATTCTGTTTCTCATAACTTTTTGAATTGACACGATATTTGTTTCGGGGGGTTTCATATAAGTAACTCCATACTTTTGGCTATTAAATTATGGAAATGAATTTTTTTTTTTATGCTAGCGCATGCGTAGTTAAAAATTATTTAATAAAAATGCTCGTATTTCGTAAGATATTTAAAATTTTTGCATTCTGACTGCAGTATGTTGTGTTTAATGCAGTATTGCCGAATTTCCTAAAAATAGCTTTGCACTGGGTTTAATACCCTACGTGTTGTAATTAATACGTTGAGCGCCATGTCAGCCATTCTAGATTCTAGACATTTTGTCATATATCTCTAAAAGTACTGAAGGAATAATCTTGAAATTTTAGGAGTGTGCAGAACATGTTATATTTCAAACATTTCAGTGAAAGTTTTACCTTGAAATTAAAAGCAGTACCAATAAAACTAGTTGGCATATGTGGACTCTGCTCAGTTCCCCATCATATGTATGTTCTCATAAATTTCTTGTACAGGACATATTATATTCATGTTAAGAGAAATGAATTTGACCAAACGCTTGATACAGTGACAGAATGAAATCCTCGCCTAATAGGCTATCCACCATTCAGCTCGATATGTTTATCTTATTCTAATCTATTAAGTATAATCTTAATCTAATCTCTTATTCTAAACTATTAATCTTTATTTTATTGGGATCAATTTCGTAGTTTATTTTCATGCTACTATTTCCAATTTAACAATCTCAAAAATGCATAATTATATAAAATATCACCCCATTTTGCTATGTTGATAAAATCTTAAATTTCGAATAACATACGAAATTTTCCTATTAGAATATTTGTAGTCAATCATGTTCATACAAGTATCATAAATGTTATTTTGAAATTGTCTGATATATCTATGATCCTCAAAATGGATGTTTATGCTCGATTTTGCCTTATTCTGCCATTTTAAGTAAATCGTAAATTCCAAATAACTTACGAAATTTTTATATTGGGAAATTCATACTCTATGGTATTCATGAAAGTATCCTAGATAATATTTTGAAAGGGGTATGACATCTTTATGATGAAAATATTCCTCAAGATTAACGTTTATGTCAAATTTTGCCCTATTCTGTTATGATAAGAAATTCGTAAAAATCTAATAATTTACGAAATTTTTATATTGGAAAATTCATAGTCAATAATATTCAAACCAGTACCCTAAATAATATTTCTAAAGTAGCCCGACATCTTTACGATAAGAATATCCCTCAAAATTGACGTTTATGTGAAATTTTGTCCTATTCTGCCATGTTATGAAATTCTTAATTATCCAATAACTTGCGAAATTTTAAAAGTAGCATGTTTATAGTAACTGATGTTCATTCCGGCATCAAAACTGATATTTTAAAACTGGTCTGACATTTTTACAGTGAACATTTTCCACTTAATGCAAGTTTAAGTGAAATTTTGCCCTATTCTCCCATGTTAAGAAAATCGTAACTTTCAAATAACTTACGAAGTTTTTTAATTCGAATGCTGCAAATGAATGAATAGGGTTCTTGCCAGTGCCGAAAGTAATATTTTAAAACTGATTTGACCTCTCTGCGACAATTTGTTCTTGTTATATCGTGTACACAGACTAACATACTAACGGACTAACAAACTAACAGACACCCTATAGACGGACACCATACAAATTTTGTCATTTTCGGATTCCTCACACCTGAAAACGTATAGAAAAGTAAAAAAAAAACCGAGGTCGAAAATTTTCATGATTACCTAAGTTCCCCATACCTATAGTATGATGGGGAACAAAAAATTAACACGTTGAGCGCCATGTCAGCCATGCATAATGGCTGACAGTGTCAAATATGATATAAAGCTGCGTCACCCATCTGTGATTGACAGCTTAAAATAGGATATAAAACATAAAATATTACATTGTTTTAAGTAATTATTAAAAAATTATTAAAAATTTGCTTAATTTTTATTTATTACAGGAGGAATCATTATGGAATTTTAATGGATTTTAAGAATTCGTGTGGAGCTCAACGTGTTATAAATTGCCTTTTATTTGCATTTTTTTTTAGTTCCCCATCATACTATAGGTATGGGGAACTTAGGTAATCGTGAAAATTTTCGACCTCGGTTTTTTGACTTTTCTACACGTTTTCAGGTGTGAGGAATCCGAAAATGACAAAATTTCTATGGTGTCTGTCTGTAGGGTGTCTGTTAGTGTGTTAGTCTGTTAGTGTGTTAGTCCGTTAGTTTGTTAGTCTGTGTACACGATATCTCAAGAACAAATTGTCGCAGAGAGGTCAGATCAGTTTTAAAATATTACTTCCGACACTGGCAAGAACCCTATTCATTTGCAGCATTCGAATTTAAAAACATCGTAAGTTATTAGAAATTTACGATTTTCTTAACATGGGAGAATAGGACAAAAATTCACTTAAACGTGCATTAAATGGAAACATTTTACTGTAAAAATGTCAGACCAGTTTTAAAATATCCGTCTTGATGTCGGAATGAATACCAGTAACTATAAATATGCTACTTTGGAAATTTCGCAAGTTATTGGAAATTTACGAATTTCTAAACATGGCAGTATAGGGCAAAATTTCACATAAATGTCAATCTTGAGGGATATTTTCATCGTAAAGATGTCAGACCACTTTCGAAATATTATTTAGGATACTGGCATGAATATCATAGACTATGATTTTTCCAATTTAAAAAATTCGTAAGTTATTTGGAAATTACGATTTACTTAACATGTCAAAATAAGGCAAAAATGAGCATAAACTTCCATTTTGAGGATTCTAAATACATTAGACAGCTTCAAAATTACGTTTATGACATTTCTTTGAACATGATTGAATACCAATATTCTACTAGGAAAATTTCGTAAATTATTCGTAATTTACGATTTCATCAACATAGCGAAATTGTAAATTTTTGATATAAATATGAATTTTGAGGATTATTGCATTGAAAAGAGTAACATGAAAACTAAACAACGGAATCGACCCCGATAAAATAAATGAATAGAATAAGATAAATATATCGAAGTGAACGGTGGATAGCCTATTAGGCGGGGATTTCATTCTGTCACTGTATCAAGCTTTGGTCAAATTAATTTCTTTTAACATGATTATAATATGTCTCGCACTAGAAATTTATGAGAACATAAATATGATGGGGGAACTGAGCAGAGGAGTCCTATGCCAACTAGTTTTTTTAATAAACCATTATATTTCCATGAATATATGTGGTAGCCTCATAAAAATTTATGCAAATAATTATAAGAATCCTTATATTCACATGCCATAACCAAAACGCGTTCCAGAGGAGAAAATTTTTGTTGAAATATATGAGGTATAACATGTTCTTTACACTACCAAAGTTTCAAGATGATTCCTAAAGAACTTTTCTACATATTTGATAAAACGTCTAAATTCGAATGTATCCAAGTACTTATTTCGTAGATCGTGTATTTTACACGTTATGTGATTTTTTAATATGGATTTGTTTCATCCTCTATTCGTTAAAATTGGACCAAACTGCAAAGTCAAAATCTTTATAATGAGAAGTTATGTTGATTACCTTTTTATGCATGTTAATCGGTAAGAGGCGCTGTTTTAAAGAATGATGTAGAAAAATATTTTGCGAGGCCCCAACATACTAAAGCTTGTACAAAATTCGATTTTTCTGAAATAATAAATGGATATATTCTTAAACTTTCATTGCATTTTGTTTTCATAAAATGACTTACTTAAAAGTTTATTCCTAAGTTTCCGAAGACATTCCTTCTTTTTCTCTTCAGTCTCGCCTAATTCACGAGCAGCCTTTTCTAGATCTTTTTCTGATAACGACCAGTCATGAGCAGATTTGAAAACTTTGTTTTCGATCGTTAAAGTCTTCGGGTTTTGAAGTCGAATATGAACTTCCTCTTCACTCATTTTTCTTTTAGACAAAGTATCTGAAATTAAAATGCATCCGTTAGCATACTATTACTTTTATAAAACACTAAGAAAAAAAAAAATGACGTCAACTCGAGCAATCAAACTAAAAACATTAATCGTCTCGACTTACCTCGGAGGCCTTGACAGGGAGCTGAGTTCTGTAACCCAGATCCTGGATTCGAACCATTGTTGCCAGACTTGGGACTTTTTTTATTTAACTATCACCCAACAATTTTGAGAAGTGATATTTAATATGCCTAATAGGCGATTAATCTTCGAAAGGATTAGGCAACTGTTACAATTAGAATTTAGTGGCAGATATCGAATAAAAGATGTCGGCAGGGCAACACTGATTCGAACTGCGCGTCAGGCATGGTCATTTGCTGTGTCTTGATACGTGTATGAAATTAACTTTATAAAATCTTTGTGATCTGGATTTTTTGAGTTATAAACTGACCTAAAAATAAGCAGAATAAGTCTCAGCACATTCATCAAATAAACAAACAAACAAAATTTCTTTGCAGTAAGTTTAGCTTCCGTCAGAATGTCGAAAATAATTGACCCAATGAAAATGAATGTATCACTCTCTGTGATCAGCACGTTGTTGTTTGAAGCTTATGCCAGGATGGTCTTCGTACTAAGTTTAAAGACAACCCTGATTATGCTGAATGTCTTCGCTTGGGAACTCACCCGTAAAGTGCTCGAGAAGGGGGGAGGGGGGGGGGTTACTCAAATATTAATGCTTGATAGTTTTAGCAGTTCACCTCTAGCTATTTATAATTTATGAAATTATAGTTTTCTCATTTAATAAACAAACGGGTACAGTTAAGTTAAGAAAATTGGTATACAGGATGGACACATATAGTCTTGTCCTGTGCCTGTGTTTCAACAAGATAATGCCCGCCTACACATTGAAAGGAAGATTCAAGACTTGTGTTCAACAGAAAACATTCAGTTTCTTTCTTAATCGCCGGATATGCCACCAATTGAATATGTGGGGAATTTCCTTGGTCGGCGTCTCGCTCGTGATCCTCGTCCTACAGCTTCTACAGGTGAACTCTGAGTCAGTGTATTGCCATATTCCATTTTTTATTTAATAGTGTCCAATATTTTTGAGAAGTGATGTTTGACATACATACTAGAGGATTACTCGTCGATTACGTACATTAACTATCACTTCTCAAAATTATTGGCGACTGTTGAATAAAAAAGTCGCGCGATCTGGCAACTTTGAGTATGCATGCATACAATAGAAATGCTCTTCCGTAGGTAGACATAGAAAATTTGTTTAACTCTATGCCACATCGTATAGCAGAACTTATTACAGCGCGTGGTGGTTGCACAAAATACAGATTTCGAACACTTAATTCTTTTTTTCTTTGAAAATTTAATCCTTTATTTGTACCAATACTAGTCGTTTGTGTATTAAATTTCGTTAATTTCTGACAATTTCTTCATGGTGTTGCAATTTTCACAAACATAAGTATGTATTACAGAGTGATTCTAATGTCATGAGAGAAACTCGGAAGTAGAGCCCCTAAATAAAATAATAGGCCGGCGCATCACCGCTATTTTTTTGCCTCCGAAGAGGACAGCATTCCCTCTTGCCGTCCTTATCGCTTCCCTAATGATTTTAAGAAATCTTGATCTGAAGCTAATCCGGTAAGGTAAGAGCAATAAGCAACAATAATATTCCTAAAAACACATTTTTTTCACAGTACATTCTCAGGATGTCATTTTATTCAGAGGATATCCTATGGATGTACTGGGGTAAGATATGTTGTTAGGGCGGTTTCTGTTTCTTCTACAAAAAATCGCCAAAACTCAAATACACAGTAATAGAATATCTGTGAACACTTTATATTCACTTCTTGAATGATTATAGCAGTTTATCGCTAAACAAACTTCCATATCATAGTATACTTAGTTTAAATTATGAAATATAATAAAACAAGTTACTCTAAAGTAACGTAAGACGATTAAAAAAAAAAAAAAAATGTTTGTCGTTTGATTATCATAGAAACGCGCTGAGTACATGCGGCAACCCTAAGGCAACAAAATGACTGATGCGCGAGCTCGGGGAGGGCCTTATTTGGGAGGGCCTTACTTGGAAGGGAGTTAGAGAACATCACAAGGATTTAGAATTGTGTAGGAACACATGGGTGAAAACGTCATTTTAACCCTTTCAAAACCGGGTGTTTTTGCGTGGATATGAGCTTGGTTCTCCAATGTTGCATTTTTTTTTTTTTTTTTTTAAGTTTTTACACGCTAATGTTTCCATAGATAAATAAATTTTATTTTTTATCGATCTATATTATAGCACTGATTACAATAATACGAACATTGTGTATAATTTTGCGAAATAATGAAACATACAAGATGTTAATATTTACACAATAGGCGGAGTTAGTAGCACACAGTAGCCAAAATCATGCAGTTCTTAAACGGTTTTTGCGCCCTTGGGTTCCTACGCAATTCTGAATCCTTGTAAAGTTCTCTCTACCTCCCCTTCAAGATTGTCCCATGACCTCAGAATCACCCTGTATGTATAATATTTCATCATAATAAATTTTAAAATCCAAGGAACAAAATTATGATAAGAAATATTAAAAATTTAAAATATAACATGAACAACTAAAGGTTACACATTAAAATAATAATAATAATAATAATAAAATTAAGATATCATGGGGTGGGGGAGAAAAGATAGTGTAAAATAACTGTGAAAAAACACAAAAAACTAGTTGGCATAGGTAGACTCTGCTAAGTTCCACATCATATTTATGTTCTCATAAATTTCTAGTGCGAGACATATTATAATCATGTTAAAAAAAAAAAAAAACGAATTTGAACAAAGCTTGATACAGTGACAGAACGAAATCCCCGCCTAATAGGCTATCCACCGTTCACTTCGATATATATATCTTATTCTAATCAATTAATTTATTTTATCGGGGTCAATTCCGTTGTTTAGTTTTCATGCTACTATTTCCAATGCAATAATCCTCAAACTTCACATTTATATGAAAAATTTACAATTTCGCTATGTTGATAAAATCTTAAATTATGAATGATTTACGAAATTTTCCTATTAGAATATTTGTATTCAATCATGTTCAAACAAATATCATAAATGTAATTTTGAAGTTGTCTAATGTATTTAGGATCCTCAAAATAGAAGTTTAGGCTCAATTTTACCTTATTCTGACAGGTTAAGAAAATCGTAAATTCAAAAAATCTTACGAATTTTTTAAATAGTAAAAATCATAGTCCATGATATTCATGCCAGTATCCTAAATAATAGTTCGAAAGTGGTTTGATATCTTTACGATGAAAATGTCCCTCAAGATTGACGTTTATGTGAAATTTTGCTCAATCTGCCATGTTAAGAAATTCGTAAATTTCCAATAACTTACGAAATTTTCAATTTTATAGTTACCGATGTTCATTCCGGCATCAAAACGGATATTTTAAAACTGGTCTGACATTTTTACAGTAAAAAGTTTCCATTTAATGCACGTTTAAGTGAATTTTTGTCCTATTCTCCCATGTTAAGAAAATCGTAAATTTCTAATAACTTACGAAGTTTTTTAATTCGAATGTTGCAAATGAATAGGGTTCTAGCCAGTATCGATCCTAAATACATTAGACAACTTCAAAATTACGTTTATGATATTTGTTTGAACATGATTGAATACAGGTATTCAAGATAAAGATTGAATACAGATATTCTACTAGGAAAATTTCGCAAATTATTCGTAATTTACGATTTTATCAACATAGCGAAATTGTAAATTTTTCATGTAAATATGAATTTTGAGGATTATTGCATTGGAAATAGTAGCATGAAAACTAAACAACGGAATTGACCCCGATAAAATAAATTAATAGATTAGAATAAGATAAATATATCGAAGTGAACGGTGGATAGCCTATTAGGCGGGGATTTCGTTCTGTCACTGTATCAAGCTTTGGTCAAATTCATTTCTTTTAACATGATTATAATATGTCACGCACTAGAAATTTCTGAGAACATAAATATGATGGGGAACTGAGCAGAGTCCACCTATGCCAACTAGTTTTACTTTGTAAATACTTGAATATGTAAAATTGCGGTATACTTTGAAGTTTGTTTTCTCCTGCGTTTCGAGCAAGATTGAAGCACTTGTAAGTTTCCCTATCAGCCAGAGAGGGTTCGCTCTTTTTGGTATGTATGTCGAAAAAAAAAAGGGGGGGGGGTGTTATTATTATTCTTTTATGCTTTTTCTTTTATTTAAAAATTTAATGTATTATCTGTTTTTATATATGCATTTTTACTTTCTTCTATATGTAATATAGAGAAAGTATTGGATTCGCGAAAATTTTCGACCTCCGTTTTTTGATGGATTTACTCGTTTTGGGATTTCCTGAACACGAATTGATAGTTTTTAGAAAATGTCTGTCTGTGTGTATCACGATTTTTGTGGATACTGTATCTCACGAACCAATGAATAAAATTTAACCAAACTTGGTATTTAGTTGCACCCTGATATAAACTGCTGCTGATTAGATTTAGGGATCAATCGTTGAACAGGTGGCGCTGTGATCGCATTTTTTGTAAACTGTTAACATGGCAGTACAGGACAAAATTTCGTATACATGTGCATAATGAGCGTTATTTCAAACTTTTGATTGTAAAATTAATATGAATTATTGATAATAGTAGTAGTTAACTAGGAAAAAAAATGTATGCATGTGGGGGCATCGGTTCTCCTCCCCGGGGGAAGTACACCGAGATGGGTATCTTTCGAAAGGTCTCGTCAATACCTTTTAAAACGAATGGTTGAACTATAAATCTGCGATAATTTAAAATAAAGTTATCGATTTTTTTTTTTTTTTTACTTTTAACCAAAAAAAAAAAAAAAAAAACCTTAGGAGATATTTTTTTTTTTTTATGTTACTGAGTGAATTTGTATAGGAAAATATAGAAGAAAGTCTTGTGGTGGCCCCAACATACTAGTTTATTTTGTATTCAACTACTGTCCAGTTTTTGTGCTTTCATTTTCGAGAAGTTGGGAGCAGAGAATGTTTTTCAATGCCTACATCCTTTGAGAAACTTCTCGAAATTTCTTGCCTTCTATGGGGTTGCTTCCTGATGAAGACCTGCATGTGTTTTGAGATTTCAATAATTTATTTCTTAATTTTATTTTCATATTAAATAAATTATATATATATGTGTGTGGTGGGGGGGGGGGGAGGATGACTTCGGGCCTCATCGTAAAAGGTCCCTAAGGAAGGGCCTTTCTTTTTATGGATTATAATTAATTGTACGAGGTTATACGTAGGGTAAAATGTGTCGAAAATTGTACTGTTCTTGCATACAACTCTGCCAAAAATTAAAAAAAAAAGAAAAAGAAAGGAAAAAAAAAAAAAAAAAAAAACACTTTATTCAAGCACTAGTAAATTCTGTATTGAAAAAGTGTACAAAATTTCAATGAGATCAGCGAATTAATTTCTGAGAAATCATACCCATCGCTTTTCTGAGAATCTTCCAAATTTTTTAATGAAAATTTCATAAAATATTATTAAAATATTGTGCGTGCTCTTTTACGTGCACAAATTTTCGAATAAATAATTTTATTTATTACACTAAAAAAGTAGATAAAATATGCTTTACTGTTTCTTTTTAGCCATGGAAACTTATGTAACCTCTTAAAGTGTTGCAAATATTATTAAAGGTTACTCTAGCCAATTACAAAGTTAGACAGTAAAACATCCGATTTCTTTTAAGCATCCATGTTAATGTAGATAAGTGGTACCTACTAGAGGTGAGTTCGGGCTCTATTTTGTCAATCCGAGCCCGCCCGGGCCCGAAACATTTTTGAAATAAGCACGCCCGAGCCCGAAAAATTTTGTGTGATCAGAGCCCGAGCCCGCCCGAGCCCGATATTGAAAGTGGTACGCTATGCAACGCATACACAATAGTAAAATTAAATACCGTTTACATTTTCAAATTAATTTTCATATTAATTACCAATGCTTGATTTAAATAACTATAAATGTTATTATAACAGTTTATAATATCTGTGTCTCTGTATACATGTATATATTTATATAATATATATTTATAGTGCAGCCTATTGTTTATAACGCGCCTATCGGGGGACAAAAAATTTATCCGAATGAGTGATATAATCAGGCCCAATATAACGAAGGAGGAAGGATTACTGTATAACACTGTGACATAATATGCATCCCGTTGAAAAAAAAGCTCTATTTAGAAAAAGGAAAGTCAAAGCTACTAAGATTTGCACGATTATTTTGTGATTTATAACCTATCATGACTATTATGACCTTACTAAAGGTGCTCTCAAAATGAATAAAATTTCTTTTTTTTTTCTTTTTTTTTTTTCATTTTTCAGTTACTGAAGAATAAAATAAACGGAACTTTTATCTTGAATCCGAGCCCGCCCGGAGCCCGAAGACTTGCTTAAAATTTGAGCCCGATCGGGCTCGGGCCCGGGCTCGGGCTCGGCTTACGGGCTCTGGCTGAGCCCGTCTCATCTCTAGTACCTACTAATTTTGTAAAGAGAATTTTGTGAGGAATATGTGTAGTATTTGTCCCTTTTGTAGCAAATCAGGAACAATTAAGAATTATTAAGCAGATTAACATGAAGAATCAAAAACTTAAAAAGAAATATATATATACATATATATAAAAGAAGAAAAGCAGATATCAAATTTAAAAATTAAGGAAAAAGAAATAGTATAATACTATCGTAATATATCGAACTCCTTTTGAGTGTTCCTGAAAACGAACAAAATGGAACGCAATGAAATATATTGCAACGAATGTATTGCATAGCACTTAAGCAAATATATATATATATAAACTATATTACAAAAAACAAAAAAAAAATTTTTTACTAAACATATTTTCATTTAACCCCTTGGGTACGGATTTACTTGAGAAAATATTTGCATGTGGAACGGATATAATTTTTGGTTGCTTGGAGTAGTATGTAAAAGCAGTACATTTCACGTAAGAATTTATTTATTTCTAAAATATTGGTGACATATGTATTATTAAGATGTCTTCAAGTAATTAGAATTGCGAAACAAAAATAAAAATCTGATGTGGGCACCACATGACTTCCTTATACACTTTTAGAAATATACATAATGTTAAAAAACATTGTCACTGGAGCCGAAACATTTGGCTAAAAATATTTTAAAAAAATGCATGCATACGTAAAAAAAATAAAAAATAAAATTGTGCCTTGAGGGGACTCATGTCAAAGTTGTGCCTTGGGGTCTTCAATCAGACATCTTAAAAATCTGGTATCTAACAGTTTTTCAAAAACAGATTGAGTATGGCTTCGAGATTTGGTGGGAGGACCTAAATTGCCACGGGGTACGAAACCTCAAGTCTGCACAACGTCTCGCTCTCTTGAGCGTCATCAAACCCTTCAAAAGCATTTCAAGTGACGCCCTTTGTGTCCTGGCTGGTGTCCCTCCGATCACGATCTACATAGCAAACAAATTCAGACAATATAACATTCTCCATGGAACCTCATCTATACAAATACAAAATACAAATATTTCAAAAGAAAATTTAATGCTTCCCATCCCTACCTTCACTTTTCCGAACTACTATAAACATAACAAAATTAAAATAATAGAGAACCCACCATCTTCAGAGCTACAAATTTATACAGACGGATCAAAAATGCCTGGCGGGACCTCATGCGCTTTTGTAGTCTACTACAAAAACAATATTATTCACACATATCAAATTAAACTTCACCACCTAAATTCAATTTTTCAGGCTGAACTCTTGGCAGTAATACAGGCAATTAAATGGCTCATAAATTCATCCTACAAAAATTTAAACCCAATAATATTCACAGATAATCAATCAACAATTAAAATCCTAAATCAACCATATCCAAAATACGAACTTATTAGAGAACTATATGAAAGCA
Organism: Salticus scenicus; assembly: GCA_963930645.1. NCBI lineage: Eukaryota > Metazoa > Arthropoda > Arachnida > Araneae > Salticidae > Salticus > Salticus scenicus. The sequence continues at coordinate 297,553,266 of OZ005655.1, read as the reverse complement.
TAGATCAATACAAAGAGCAAATAATCCTAACTTGGACAAAGGCGCATGTGGGAACGGCAGGCAACGAAATGGCAGATTCACTTGCAAAACAGGTTATTTCACAAAACATCTTCGATGAACAGATCTCTCTTCCTCTTCCAGCTTCAGTAGTAAAATCATCCATTAATAATAAAATTATCACAGATTGGCAAAGAGAATGGGGGCACAGCGATAAGGGTAGGGATACGTTTTCAGTCCTTAATAACGTAAGCAAAAATTTTATCAGTCCAAATAAAATAGTTACATATTTTATCTCAGGCCATGGCAGCTTCCCTACATTTCTACACAAAATTAAAGTATTAACATCAGAAAAATGCAAATGTAACAACAGTAAAATAGGATCCCCTTTTCATTATCTCTTTGAAAAATGCAATTTAATCCCAATTAATTTCAGATTCAACAGAAACCACACAATTCGTAAAAACATGCAAACAGTTCTTTTAAACACAAACAACTACAATAAATTAAAAGATATCTACAACATTCTAATTCAAAACTTTTCCACCATCAAATATAAGATTTAGCATCGTTCACTGGCAGCTGGCTTGCCTTTTTTTAGTTCCCCATCATACTATAGGTATGGGGAACTTAGGTAATCGTGAAAAATTTCGACCTCGGTTTTTTGACTTTTCTACACGTTTTCAGGTGTGAGGAATCCGAAAATGACAAAATTTCTATGGTGTCTGTCTGTAGGGTGTCTGTTAGTCTGTTAGTCTGTTAGTATGTTAGTGTGTTAGTCTGTTAGTGGGTCAGTCCGTTAGTTTGTTAGTCTGTGTACACGATATCTCAAGAACAAATTGTCGCAGAGAGGTCAGACCAGTTTTAAAATATTACTTTCGACACTGGCAAGAACCCTATTCATTTGCAACATTCGATTTTAAAAACTTCGTAAGTTATTCGAAATTTACGATTTTCTTAACATGGGAGAATGGGACAAAAAATCACTTAAACGTGCATTAAATGAAAACTTTTTATTGTAAAAATGTCAGACCAGTTTTAAAATATCAGTTTTGATGCCGGAATGAACATCAGTAACTATAAATATGCTACTTTGAAAATTTCGCAAGTTACTGGAAATTTACGAATTTCTTAACATGGCAGTATAAGGGAAAATTTTACATAAACGTCAATTTTGAGAGATATTTTCATCGTAAAGATGTCAGACTACTTTTGAAACATTATTTAGGACACTGGCATGAATATTAATGACTATGAATTTTCCAATATAAAGATTTCGTATGTTATTGGAAATTTACGAATTTCTTAACATGGCTGAATAAGAGCAAAATTTCACATAAACGTCAATCTTGAGGGATATTTTCATCGTAAAGATGTCAAACCACTTTCGAAATAATATTTAGGATGGATATCATAGACTATGATTTTTCCAATTTAAAAAATTCGTAAGTTATTTGGAATTTACGATTTATTTAACATGTCAGAATAAAGCAAAATTGAGCATAAACTTCCATTTTGAGGATCCTAAATACGTTAGACAACTTCAAAATTACGTTTATGATATTTGTTTGAACATGATTGAATACAAATATTCTAATAGGAAAATTTCGTAAATTATTCGTAATTTACGATTTTATCAACATAGCGAAATTGTAAATTTTTCATATAAATATGAATTTGAGGATTATTGCAGTGGAAATAGTAGCATGAATACTAAACAACGAAATTGACCCTGATAAAATAAATTAATAGATTAGAATGAGATAAATATATCGAAATGAACGGTGGATAGCCTATTAGGCGGGGATTTCATTCTGTCACTGTATGAAGCTTTGGTCAAATTCATTTCTTTTAACATTATTGCCGAAACGTCAGTGGAGGCCCTCTGTTGAGACTCAAAACGGTTTTGGGCTGTGTCTGTCTGTCTGTCGCGCGATAGCGGCCGCCAAAAAAGCGCTATTTACTTGAAATTTGGTACACATTTTCATGAGCCCCACGAAATCAGCTGTATAGTTTTTGGTATGTATTCCATTTGTAGTTCGTATACAGGGACACGCCAAAGCTTTTCTTATCATTACGGCCTATGGGAGAAATTTATATGTATGACGATAGCGGCCACAAAAATCACGCTATTGACTTGCAATTTGGTACACGTGTTTATGTGCTCCGCGAAATCTGCTGTATAGTTTTGAGTGTGTATTCCATTTGTAATTTGTGTACAGGGACACGCCAAAGTTTTTCTTATCATTACGGCCTATGGGAGGAATTTGTATGTACCGCGATAGCGGCCACAAAAATCACGTTATTGACTTGCAATTTGGTACACGTGTTCATGAGCCCAACGGAATCAGCTGTATAGTTTTAGGTGTGTATTCCATTTGTAGTTCGTGTACAGGGACACGCCAAAGATTTTTTATGATTAGGACCTATGGGAAGAATCTGTATGTACCGCGATAGCCACCGCAAAAATCAAGCTATTGACTTCCAATTTTTGCCGAAATGTGAATGGAGGCCCTCTGTTGAGACTCAAAAGGATTTTGGATTCCGTCTGTCTGTCTGTCTGTCATGCGATAGCGGCCGCAAAAAGCACGCTATTGACTTGAAATTTTGTACACATGTTCATGATGCCCACGAAATTAGCTGTATAGTTTTCGGTGTGCATTCCATTTGTAAGTTCGTGTACAGGGACACGCCAAAGTTTTTTTTACCATTATGGCCTATGGGAAGAATTTGTATGTACCGCGATAGCGGCCCCCAAAATAACGCTATTGACTTGCAATTTGGTACACATATTCATGAGCCCATTCAGCAAGCATTTGACGAAACTGATATAGATCTTAGACTGACTGCCTTGGCGAAAATAATGCTCCTTTTATACTTTTCTATCGAAAACAGACTGTTCTGGAAAATTCTCGTATCACATCAGCATAATGAGATTAGAGCTTCCATATTTGGTATATCCCTAATAAGGATTTTCTCGCCAAGATCGCCAAAAAAATCGCCAAGGAGGGAAGTAGTCGCCAAATTTATTTCTTCCCTTATAGGAGCTTTTTAATGCGTTTTTAAAGGAAAATTTGGCTATTTTAACTCTAAAACGACTATAAAAGTACAAAATTAGCATTTTATCAACTTACTAAACCTCTTTGAAAGAATTTATACAAAAATAAATGCAATTATTTACAATTTCGTAACACTTTATATCATATACAAAGAGAGATACAACGGGGGGTTGAGGGGGGCTGCCGCCCCCCTCAGGAATGTATTTGATTTTGGTAATAAGTCGATCGAATCAATATATACTATTATATAATAAGGAATAAATAAAAATGACCTATTGAATAATGTCTGATGCAAATAGGACGTTGAGGCTCCTGATCTGCAGATCCACTAGTAATATGTCTCGCACTAGAAATTTCTGAGAACATAAATATGATGGGGAACTGAGCAGAGTCCACCTATGCCAACTAGTTTTTTTTTTTTTTACTTTTTAGTGTTTTGGTATTAATATGTGTTTGATCCAAAATTTGTAAAAATTTGATTTCTAAATAAATTAGGGAACTCTTCCACTTTGATCCCCGGGCCTGTCGCCCGGGATGCGGAATCGCTAGATAGTGGCAGTCAGGTTCGCCTGCCTGCCTAAGATGCATTTTTCCCCTGCGGGTAGATGTGTCTTTTCCGTGGTCACTATTGAACTCAGTGGCGACGGTAAAGACATGTCTATGGCACTAAATCGTGAGATGTGCCGCTCCATGGTGGAAGTTTTCCTTTCCTTCCTTGGGGGGGGGGGGGGACTCATGACAAATTTGTGCCTTGGGGGGACTCATGTCAAAGTTGTGCCTTGGGGGGACTCATGTGTCTTGGGGGACTCATGTGCCTTGGGGGACTCATGTCAAAGCTGTGTCTTGGGGGGGACTCATGTCAAAGTTTTACCTTGGGGAGGGGACTCATACTCATGTCAAAGTTGTGCCTTGGGGGGACTCATGTCAAAGTTATGCCTTGGGGAGACTCATGTCAAAGTTGTGCCTTGGGGGGGGGGACTCATGTCAAAGTTGTACCTTGGGGGGACTCATGTCAAAGTTGTGCCTTGGGGGACTCATGTCAAAGTTGTACCTTGGGGGGGGACTCATGTCAAAGTTTGCCTTGAGGGGGACTCATGTCAAAGTTGTACCTTGGGGAGGGGACTCATGTCAAAGTTGTGCCTTGGGGGGACTCATGTCAAAGTTGTGCCTTGGGGGGGACTCATGTCAAAGTTGTGCCTTGGGGGGGACTCATGTCAAAGTCGTGCATTGGGGAGGGGACTCATGTCAAAGTTGTGCCTTGGGGGGACTCATGTCAAAGTTGTACCTTGGGGGGGACTCATGTCAACGTGTTCTGAGCTTTTCTGAAAGTTTGAAATGTCTAGCTAGTCGAGAAGTCAGTTAAATTGCAAGATTTGTCCAAACCGTTTTTGAGCTATTACCGTTTTTTGATACATTTTCCCCATTATGAACCTAATTTTCCTAAATATCTCCAAAACGGAAAATCATATAAAGTCCAAAAAGGGAGGTGCACAACTAGATGTTATAACAAACCTATGTACCAATTCGCAACTTTCTACGTCCAACCGTTTTTGAGTTATGCGACATACACCCCCCCCCCCCCACATACACACACACACAGACACACATACATACAGACGTCACGAAAAATCGTGTAAAGTCGCTTATATCTCTAAAACGAGAGCTCGTGTTAAGACGAAACTTGCAGGTGTGAAACTAGACATCATGACTGTCACACGTATAAATTGGCAACATTCAGCGATCATTCGTTTTCGAGCAATGTGAAGTACAAAATCCATTTCGCAAATCGGGATTACTATACTTCCTTATTCTTTGTATAAGGAAGTAAAAAACAAAAAAAGTGAATGACGTGTCTCAGACGTCACATGTACCCAAGGGGTTAATAGTACCGGGGTTCTGCTTTGACTCTTTTTAACATCTTTATAAACTCTTAGCTTCTGTAACGAATTTTTATTTTCCTAATGCACTCAAAATTAAACGACGATTTTTTTTTTTTTAATTCCTCGTCTGAAAGAATTATTACTCGTGTCCTAAAAGATGCCACGGAAAACTTATACATGTGACCACCACAAGACTTTCTTCTATATTTTCCTATATATATTCAAACAGTAACAATATTAAAAAAAAAAAAAAAAAAAAAAAAATGTTAAAAGTAAAAAAAAAATCAGTAACTTTGTTTCAAATTATCACAGATTTATAGTTCAACCGTTCGTTTTAAAGGTATTGACGAGATCTTTCGAAAGATACCCATCTTGAAAATCCCCCCCCAGGGGGGAAGCGATGCCCCCACATGCACAGAAATTTTTTCCTAGTTAACTATTACAATTATCAATAAGTCATATTAATTTTACAATCACAAGTTAAAAATAACTCTCATTATGTACATTTATACGAAATTTTGTCCTATACTGCCATGTTAAAAATTTCGAAAAAATGCGATCACAGCGCCACCTGTTGAGCTATTGATTCCCAAATGTAATCAGCACCAGTTTATGTCGGGGACCAACTAAATAATAAGTTTGGTTAAATTTCGTTAAAAAAAAAAATCGATAACTTTGTTTTAAATTATCACAGATTTATAGTTCAGCCATTCGTTTTAAAGGTATTGACGAGATCTTTCGAAAGATACCTATCTTGAAAATTCCCCCCCCCCGGGGGGGGTACTTTCCCCCAGAGGGGGGAAGCGATGCCCCCACATGCACAAAATTTTTTTCCTAGTTAACTACTACTATTATCAATAGTTCATATTAATTTTACAATCACAAGTTTAAAATGACGCTCATTATGTACATTTATACGAAATTTTGTCCTATACTGCCATGTTAAAAGTTCACATAAAATGCGATCACAGCGCCATCTGCTGGGCGATTGATCCCAAAATCTAATCAGCACCATTCCATGTCAGGGTCCAACTATATACCGTTTGGTTCAATTTTATTCATTGGTTCGTGAGATACGGTGAAAAATACGAAATTTTGCGATCACAGCGTCACCTGCTGGGCGATTGATCCCCAAATCTAATCAGCACCATGCCCCGTCAGGGTCCAACTATATACCAAGTTTGGTTGAATTTCATTCATTGGTTCGTGAGATACGGTGAAAAATACGAAATTTTGTCCTATACTGCCATGTTAAAAGTTTACATAAAATGCGATCACAGCGCCACCTGCTGGGCGATTGATCCCCAAATCTAATCAGCACAATGCCCCGCCAGGGTCCAACTATATACCAAGTTTGATTGAATTTAATTCATTGGTTTGTGAGATACGGTGAAAACAAGAAACCACAGACAGACAGACACTTTTAAAAAACTATCAATTCGTGTTCAGGACATCCCAAAACGTGTAGATCCGTCAAAAAACGGAGGTCGAAAATTTTCGCGAATCCAACACTTTCTCTATATTACATATAGAAGAAAGTAAAAAGAGCTGGTTAAAAATTCATAAAAAACTGTTTTTCATCTACAATAAGATAAAACTTAAATTTATATTTGTAATACATAAATTCATTTATGTGGGGACCCATTTTTTTAAATAGGACCCAATATTTTGAAACTGATGGGTCGCAGGGACCCATGATTTTGAAAGTCTAGTGGCATCACTGAATACTTTTTTTATCAAAATGAAATTTCATGTGACATACTAGCCTGTAAATTTATGTAGAGTAAATGACTAAAGGAAACTTTTTATCATTCACGTTCTACGTTAATTAACGAGGAAAGTGGAGAAAGTTTAATCCAGGCCTGGTCAAGCTAGAGTATCTATATTAATAAAATCAGAGTTTTGTCTGTAAATTTGTCGGAATCGAAAAATTTTGCGATATCTTCACGTTTCACACCCCATGAAAGCCGAAAATGACTTCAGAAAATTTTGCCTGTGTGTGTGTGTGTGTGTGTGTGTCTGTGTGTATGTCATCGTGTCCGAATGTCGCTTTTTTTGTCCGGGCATCACTCGGGAACGGCTGGACGGAATTCAACGACGCTTGGCAGGAATTTAGGTCTTCACCCAACTTAAAATTATATCTATCAACTTTTCGGAAATTCCCCCCCGTTCCCCCCCCTAGAGGGTAAAAGACTAAAACACGTTTGTCCGGGCATCACTTGAGAACGGCTGGACGGAATTCAACGACGCTTGGCAGGAATTTAGGTCTTCACCCAACTTGAAATTATATCTATCAACTTTTCAGAAATTCCTCCCCGTTCCCCCCTAGAGGGTAAAAGACTAAAACACGTTTGTCCGGGCATCACTTGAGAACGGCTGGACGGAATTCAACGACGCTTGGCAGGAATTTAGGTCTTCACCCAACTTGAAATTATATCTATCAACTTTTCAGAAATTCCTCCCCGTTCCCCCCTAGGGGGTAAAAGACTAAAACACGTTTGTCCGGGCATCACTTGAGAACGGCTGGACGGAATTCAACGACGCTTGGCAGGAATTTAGGTCTTCACCCAACTTAAAATTATATCTATCAACTTTTCGGAAATTCCTCCCCGTTCCCCCCTAGGGGGTAAAAGACTAAAACACGTTTGTCCGGGCATCACTCGAGAACGGCTGGACGGAATTCAACGGCGCTTGGCAGAAACTTAGGTCTTCACCCAACTTAAAATTATATCTATAGAAATTTTCAAAATTCTGATTAGTGTTTAAATTGTGGGTAAAAAACGCCTGCGCATGCGCCATAAATATTTTTTCACTAAAACGCTTTGAATGGAAAAATAAAATGCAAAAATAAATTTTTAAGATAAAGACTTTTTTCATTCGCGTGAATCGCACTACAAATCATGAAAAGATTTAAATGAAGTTTTGCCATCTGAGTTTCATACTTTAGTTAATTTTAAAACATGTAATTGTCGTATCGAAAAACTGTTTACACCCCAGTATTCAGAAAAATCATCTCTTTAATTTGGTACTGAATTTGTAACGATAGGTCTGATACTTCTAATTTATTTTCCCCTTTTTCCGTTTTTCCGTTGCCACTTAAATTTCATACTTTAGTTATTTTTTTAATATCTAATTGTCGCATCGAAAAACTGTTTGCACCCCTGGATTCAGAAAAATCGCCTCTTTCATTTGGTACCAAATTTATAAATATAGGTCTGATATTTCTAATTTATTTTACCCTTTTTCCGTTTTCAACCTAGATTCGATATGGAACAGCTTTAGTATTGGATCCCTTTGGCAAAATTTGAAATTCGGAACCGAAGTAGCTCGGACGTTTCTCGCCAAGATCTTTGATTGCACAATTGAGATAGCCAATTCAGTTCATCGCAAAAATGGCTTAAAATATTTAAAGTCACCAAAGGGTTCCCATACTAAAGCTGTGCATTTTGTACTTATTTATTTATATTTTCTATTAAAGACTTCTGTGGTCACGAAATTTGGTGCGTAAATTGTTTGTTTGCATCCGGCACTTATTGTAACTGGATTTCACGAAATTCGAAATCTCCCCCCCCCTTCTCGGAGTCGGAGGGCAATAAACGGTATAACTTCTGTATAACCCCACAGCTGAATTTGGCGATTTTTCTTTGGCATTGTTTTGAAGGATAACGATGTCGTTCTGGACTGTTTGCGATATAATATGGCAGCCTAATATTTTGTTTATTTTGGATTTATGATTTAGATTATGATTTTATCATTTATCATATATGATTTATGATTTTTAGATTTATGATTTAGCCATAATCGCCAACAAAAAAAATCGCCAAATATCGTTGTGGGTTTATACTGAAGTCGTTCCCAATAAACATGTGAAAAAACATGTTTTTCCGTTTGAATTCGCTTTGAATTATCTTAGAAGTGCGAATTTTGGTGTGCGGATATTGATTAAGTGTACGCATTATGTACGTTAGTGGGATTTTGCAAAACTTCGAACTCACCCACTGAGGAAGGGGAAGTAACAAGTGGGTAAGTTGTGCCTAAGGCAGTGGGGACCCAGACTGTACATTGATTAAGTGTACGCATTATGTACATTAGTGTGATTTTGCAAAACTTCGAACTCACCCGCTGAGGAAGGGGAAGTAAGAAGTGGGTAAGTGTTGCCGAAGACAGTGGAGACCTAGACTCCTCACTTTGCGAGCGAGAAAACCTCTACCAATCACAGCGAGAACTTGGGTTATTAATAAAGATATGGGATTTTGACAACTCATTTAAGTTTAATGTCCAGCGAAGCGGGCAAAGCCTGCTAGTCTATATTAATAAAATCAGAGTTTTGTCTGTAAATTTGTCGGAATCGAAAAATTTTGTGATATCTTCACGTTTCACACCCCATGAAAGCCGAAAATGACTTCAGAAAATTTTGCCTGTGTGTGTGTGTGTGTGTGTCTGTGTGTATGTCATCGTGTCCGAATGTCGCTTTTTTTGTTCGGGCATCACTCGGGAACGGCTCGACGGAATTCAACGACGCTTGGCAGTAATTTAGGTCTTCACCCAACTTAAAATTATATCTATCAACTTTTCGGAAATTCCCCCCCGTTCCCCCCTAGGGGGTAAAAGACTAAAACACGTTTGTCCGGGCATCACTCGAGAACGGCTGAACGGAATTCAACGGCGCTTGGCAGGGATTTAGGTATTCACCCAACTTAAAATTATATCTATCAACTTTTCGGAAATTCCCCCCCGTTCCCCCCTAGGGGGTAAAAGACTAAAACACGTTTGTCCGGGCATCACTCGAGAACGGCTGAACGGAATTCAACGGCGCTTGGCAGGGATTTAGGTATTCACCCAACTTAAAATTATATCCATCAACTTTTCAGAAATTCTCCCCCGTTCCCCCCTGGGGGGTAAAAGACTAAAACACGTTTGTCCGGGCATCACTCGAGAACGGCTGGACGGAATTCAACGGCGCTTGGCAGGAATTTAGGTCTTCACCCAACTTGAAATTATATCTATCAACTTTTCAGAAATTCCTCCCCGTTCCCCCCTAGGGGGTAAAAGACTAAAACACGTTTGTCCGGGCATCACTTGAGAACGGCTGGACGGAATTCAACGACGCTTGGCAGGAATTTAGGTCTTCACCCAACTTAAAATTATATCTATCAACTTTTCGGAAATTCCTCCCCGTTCCCCCCTAGGGGGTAAAAGACTAAAACACGTTTGTCCGGGCATCACTCGAGAACGGCTGGACGGAATTCAACGGCGCTTGGCAGAAACTTAGGTCTTCACCCAACTTAAAATTATATCTATAGAAATTTTCAAAATTCTGATTAGTGTTTAAATTGTGGGTAAAAAACGCCTGCGCATGCGCCATAAATATTTTTTCACTAAAACGCTTTGAATGGAAAAATAAAATGCAAAAATAAATTTTTAAGATAAAGACTTTTTTCATTCGCGTGAATCGCACTACAAATTATGAAAAGATTTAAATGAAGTTTTGCCATCTGAGTTTCATACTTTAGTTTATTTTAAAACATCTAATTGTCGTATCGAAAAACTGTTTACACCCCAGGATTCAGAAAAATCATCTCTTTAATTTGGTACTGAATTTGTAACGATAGGTCTGATACTTCTAATTTATTTTCCCCTTTTTTCGTTTTTCCGTTGCCACTTAAATTTCATACTTTAGTTATTTTTTTAATATCTAATTGTCCCATCGAAAAACTGTTTGCACCCCTGGATTTAGAAAAATCGCCTCTTTCATTTGGTACCAAATTTATAAATATAGGTCTGATATTTCTAATTTATTTTACCCTTTTTCCGTTTTCAACCTAGATTCGATATGGAACAGCTTTAGTATTGGATCCCTTTGGCAAAATTTGAAATTCGGAACCGAAGTAGCTCGGACGTTTCTCGCCAAGATCTTTGATTGCACAATTGAGATAGCCAATTCAGTTCATCGCAAAAATGGCTTAATATATTTAAAGTCACCAAAGGGTTCCCATACTAAAGCTGTGCATTTTGTACTTATTTATTTATATTTTCTATTAAAGACTTCTGTGGTCACGAAATTTGGTGCGTAAATTGTTTGTTTGCATCCGGCACTTATTGTAACTGGATTTCACGAAATTCGAAATCTCCCCCCCCCCCCTTCTCGGAGTCGGAGTATATAACGGTATAACTTCTGTATAACCCCACAGCTGAATTTGGCGATTTTTCTTTGGCGTTGTTTTGAAGGATAACGATGTCGTTCTGGACTGTTTGCGATATAATATGGCAGCCTAATATTTTGTTTATTTTGGATTTATGATTTAGATTATGATTTTATCATTTATCATATATGATTTATGATTTTTAGATTTATGATTTAGCCATAATCGCCAACAAAAAAAATCGCCAAATATCGTTGTGGGTTTATACTGAAGTCGTTCCCAATAAACATGTGTAAAAACATGTTTTTCCGTTTGAATTCGCTTTGAATTATCTTAGAATGGCGAATTTTGGTGTGCGGATATTGATTAAGTGTACGCATTATGTACGTTAGTGGGATTTTGCAAAACTTCGAACTCACCCACTGAGGAAGGGGAAGTAACAAGTGGGTAAGTTGTGCCTAAGGCAGTGGGGACCCAGACTGTATATGGATTAAGTGTACGCATTATGTACATTAGTGTGATTTTGCAAAACTTCGAACTCACCCGCTGAGGAAGGGGAAGTAAGAAGTGGGTAAGTTGTGCCGAAGACAGTGGAGACCTAGACTCCTCACTTTGCGAGCGAGAAAACCTCTACCAATCACAGCGAGAACTTGGGTTATTAATAAAGATATGGGATTTTGACAACTCATTTAAGTTTAATGTCCAGCGAAGCGGGCAAAGCCTGCTAGTATATATATATATACAAAAAAAAAAAAAAAAAAAAAATGTACGGAAGACTATTAATTTCAATTTGTAAAATTTTTATTTTTGTATTTTAATTTATTTTTTATCTCCTTTTTTGACCGTAAAACTAGGCCACGTACTTTTTAAAACGGCTGAAATGAATTAAAATGAAGTGCTTCCACCTCAATTTCAAACTTTAGTTAATTTATAAAAATTTGATTGTTGTGTTGAAAGACTATTTGCATTCCTGGACTCAGAAAAATCGCCCCCTTTCATTTGGTACCGAATTTGCAATGACAGGACTGATATTTCTAATTTATTTTGGTGTTATTCAAAACTGGTCTACAAAAACTCCAGATTGAAACTAATAGTCCTCCGTACTAATAATAATAAAAATAAATAAATTAAATTCAAAATTCAATAAAATTAAAAAAAAAATTAAGTCCGAGACCAAATTGAGAAATTCGGCATTAACCCGGCAAGAGGACCGGCACGTGCAGACCTCTAATGCTCCTACATACACATTTTTTTCGCTAGTTGACGTTTACAATAATAAATATTTATTATTACCATGTTTTTATTAACTTCTATTCTTGTTTGTTTGTACGGTACAAATCTTGCAAACTATTTTTAACTAAATTCCCTACTAGCTAGACATTTGAAACTTTCACAGTAGCTCAGAACCCGATGACAACACAATACATCGAAGTCAGATTTTCGAAATTTAGAATAGTTTTCTTTTAATTAATTAAAATATGAAAATAATAAGAAATGTGAAAATAATAAGCTCCTAATAGCAATAAAAACAGTCATTAAAATATTAGCTATAATTTAGTGGTTGCCAAAAAAAATTTACGAGTTCATTTTCTTTCGACATAAAAATAAATACATTTACTTAAACGTGAGCGTTAAAAAATGTAAAAGGTTAAATGATGCATCTGGCAAAAATGGACGTCATTATCACTTTAAAGATTTTCTACACATTGATAAAGTGCTAATGTAGTTCATGATTCAAACATATGTTGTTCTGAAAGGATTAATATTTTATTTTTTAAACCATTTTTTTTTTTTTTTTTTTTTTTTTTAATTCAAGTTTCCCGTAACTCTTTAACCAATCACATTAGAACATCTATCTTTGGAATATCGATAATAAGGATTTTCTCGCCAAAAAAGACGCCAAGGGCAAAAAATTGCCAAATTTGGCGTGAAATCCATTACCTGCCTATTGGAGCTTTTTAATGCGTTTAAAAGAAAAATTAAGCTATTTTAACGCGAAAAAGAGCTAGAAATGCAGAAAACTGACATTTTATCAACTTACTAAGCCTCTTTGAAAGAATGTATACAAAAATAAATACATTTACAATTTCGTAACAATACGCATTGATAAAGAGCTAATGTAGTTAGTTCTGTAGCTATGATTCAACAGAAAATTTAAAAACATGGTTTATAATTTTTTTTTTTTTTTTATCTTATAATTATTTTTAATTTCACAACTACTCGTTGAAAATAATTCTCACATGTGTACATCTATACGAAACATTGTCCTAGAATGAAAAAAAAAATCTGTTTACTAATATCTAGAAACTAAATTGTGGCGCTAGTCAATATAGTTCCATATCATCCTTATAAATTCTAGTTCCCTTTTCTGACGTTTTCTAAAAATCCCTATTAGAATCCTTTCTCCTACATTATTGTGGTCAAACTTATTTAAAAATTTTTGCAAATAAATGCGAACACAAGAGGTGAGTTTTAGAAACTGTAATTTTGGTTTAGACCCAATTTTGCGAAATCAAGCGAGAATTTCTCGCAATGCAAAGGATTTATAATATTCAAAATATAGTTTCACCGTCTAGAAAGGTATAGACTAGTAATTCTAGATCATTACGTCTATCCACGTTATTTGTTTACCTTATACGCTGACTCGAAAATATATATTTTTAGTTTAGGAATTCAGAAAATGACTACTTATTCATTCCTAGATGAAGGTGGTATATATATTATTTTCAGTATATACCACATGATAAAAATTAATATATATATATAAGGATGATAATGGCCACCTGTTGCACAAAATGTAAATGTCCAAAATATAATCGGCACCAATTTAAAGTTGAACTAAATAAGTTCCCTTAATAAATTTGATTCATTGTGTATAGAGATATATCGACCAGAAAATTTTAGATATACACACACATACACACAAGACGAGACATTTTTTTTAAATGTTAAAATCGTGTTTAGCACATCTGAAAACGTGTAAATCGATCGAAAACCGGGAATAGAAATTTTTCAAGAATCTAATTTTTTCTTCTTATGCATAATAACAGAAAGATTTTTTTTTTTTTTAAAGCAAGCAGTATAAGAAACAAAGCTGCCAAACTTTCACTTATGTGAGAAAGCACATAAAAATTTCTCTCAGAAAGGCACAAAGCATACCTGAAATTTATGATAGGGAAGTATATCCTATATACCTCTATACGATTTCCTAAAGAGTTACTCCATATTTTTCAGACGAGTAAACTGTCTGTGTCTGCGTTTGTTGTTTGATTAAAAACTTATCTCTGTAGATAAATTTGCATGTATATCTCGAATAATCATTACATCTGTGGACTTTGAAAATATAATCGTTGAAATTTCCCTTTCGCTGGTAATGAACGAACTTGATTGAACTTAAACCATAATGTTTCTTAGCTGTTAGGAAATATATAAAGATATTTTTACATTCTTCTTTATTCAATAGGAAAAAAAACAATCTGGTTTGTCACTCACACTACTTTCTCTTACCCTGAAATTTAATACTACAAGTACGGATTGGAGATTAAGGGTTAAGATAATGAGTACTGTTATGTAAACCTATGTTAAAACAATTCAACTTAGGCTTCGGAACAGCTTTATTTGACAAATAATTCTATGTGAGGGGGGCTACTGCCCCCTCAACCCCTCGTTTCAGTATTGTACCTACATTTATAGAGAATTCAAATCTGTTATTAAGTTCAAAAGTTCATTTCTCAAATTATTCAGACAACTTTCACACCCATCATTCCTTGAAACTTATCAATATTGAGTAAATTTTTCTAGTAACAAAGGTATTCACTTCAAAATCCATCATTTGGATCGCCTGAAATTATTTGTTTTTAATTTACTTTAACAGACACAGGCAAAGATCAAACTATAAAACTTGACTTCAGTATTCAGGAAGCCTCAAAACGTGTAAATATACAAGAAACCAATCGATGAATATTTAGCTTAAAAAAATACATTATTTACCATATGGCTTTGAGGAACTAATTTCAATTCCTGAGCAGCTTAAAAACCATTCATCGTTTGTTTATAGGGCTAACGAAATTATTTGAATAAATTGGAGCTACGTTTGGAAATTGTTGGAAGTGTATTTCATTTTGAGTTAGGTGTGTTTCATATAGGATTAAATTTAAATACACATTGTGATGTGTATATAGTTTATAGACAATACATAGGGCTACCCAAAATTAAGCTAAATGTTCTCTTTTAATTGAATGTAAATTGATGGAAATGTTTTGCCACATATTACTACATCGATGAACACTGCTCAGGAAGGAAATCAATTTCTCATACGCATACAGTAAACAAAGTATTTTTTGAAGTTTGACTCTGGTTTTTTTTTTATAGAAATCACGTTTTGAAGAGCCCTGAATAAGAATATCATATTTTTAGCAGTTGATCTGAATCAGTATCTGTATCTGTTATCATCATAACTTAAAAACAAATAGTATCTGCAAGAAACTCAAATTCGGTATTTTGAAGCCCGTATGGGGTTGCTAAAAGCTTGATCAATATTGCCAAGTTTCAAAACAAATTAATAAGAGCCTTGATTTTATCATTTTTTTTTTTTTTTAAATAATATATATGCGCACTATAATTGAATGAGGAGTAGAAGTGGCGGTAGCCCCCTCACACAGAATTATATGTCAAATAAAACTGTTCCTAAACCTATTTTAGATTATTTTTAGAGTAGATTGAACTTTATTATCTTACCATATTAATCTTACGTCTTAATCTGCAATTTGTCTTCATAGTAATGAAACGCTGGGTAACAAAGTCATATGAGTGACACACCAGATTATTTTAACTAATTATTCAAAAACTGAAAATGAAATATGTATAATTATAATGATCAACAAGGAATAAAGTTTATGAATGTAGGAGCATTGCTTTCTCGCCTAGAATAACTCTTCCTGGGCAAAGAAAAATTTCAATAAATGGATTTTCTGAAAATAACTCGTCAGTATCATTAGAATGAACAGTTAAACTATGTATCTGTAATAATTCGTAGCAAGGCTTGAAAGGAAAAAATTCTAAAAAAAAAAAAAAATGCATTTTTTTAAGATGTCGTCTGTGAGGCACAAAATTGACTTTTATTCGACATTTAGGAATACACTTTCTTGACATGAAAATCGTGTCATCTTCACCAAGAAAAATAATTTTTTAATGCTGATTTTAATAAATAATTTTTACTGCATGAACTTATATACAAAATTGTAGAGGAAAGTTTTGTAATAGCTACAACATAGTTTCTTTTTTTTTCTTCCGTATAAAACAAAGTGCACACACACACCCAAATATATATATATCAGAATTAATTTTACTAACAGTCAAAAGTGACTACTCCAAGATTCAAACCTCAGTCGTGTGGCTTAATTTCCCAATGCTACATCAACTGAGATGGTTGATATCTGACTGGTATTGTTTCACTGATATGAAAACTAGAAAATATTTACCTCTTTTGCGAATAGACACAATGCTTTAAGTGTGACATAGTGCACCCTAGGGTGTATCGAATTTTTTTTTAAATCAAATTTCCAATAGTGCGGAAAAGTCGCCTTATGCTATTGTTAGTATGTGTGCAAAATTTTGTTGATCTGAGTTAATATCTTCAGTTCCCTCTGGGGTCATCCCTTATATTATTAAAATCTGTACGTGTGTGTGTGTGTGTCTGTGAGAAACGGCTTGACGCAGCTAAGGCTCCGCCGCTAAAGGTCGCACGGACTTCGAACAGGTACCGTCGGACAGAGAATTTATCGCAGATCAGGGTTATCTAATTTGCTAAACGATGCGACCCTAATTAGCGGAGATATTAATTAAAACGTTGACCATTGTCTACCGAAAAATGACCCAGAATTCATGATTAAATGCTTAAAAAGCGACATTTTTACGGAAAAAGTGGAAAATAAATTAGAAATATCAGTCGTATCGTTACAAACAAGATACCATTGGAAAGGGCTTTTTTTTCTCAATCCGATGGTTTAAACGGCTTATCGATCGGACAATTAGATTTTTTAAAATTAAATAAACTATAAAAAAAATGGTGGCAACGAATCACAAGAATGTTATCTTTGCAGACATTAAGTCTACAGCAGTCTTCAACGGAAACACATCTGGTATTTAATGAAGTCACGTGTTTCGTAGAGCGATTAAAAATTACAATTTTCTATTCTTCAATTTTTCAAATTTTACACATTTTATTTAGTATACTAGCTGGCTTCGCCCGCTAGCGGGTCAGTATTTTCAAATGAATCACTAAAAATAATGAATCGCTAACAGAAACTTTTAGTGTTAAGAAAAGAAATTATATAGGGGCGGAACTCAGAAAATAGGCTAATTTTAGTGAAACATTATTTATTTTTCACTTTAAGTTACACACAACACATAAAAGACACTATTTACAGGGGTAAGTTAAAGGGGTTTTTGTTGAATTGGTAGAAATAGAGTTCCACACCCTACAAGATGTGTTATTTTGTGGTCGTGGGCCATTTTCGGCAAAACACCGACCACACATGTACTTCCTTCTCTGGAAACTGCTGGAATCTGAATGTTCTCTACTTGGGTCTCTCACCCAAACGGGTCGCTAGGGGGCGCTGAGGTTAGGCGCGCTACAATCTCCCCTCTGGCTCTGACGACGACTCGGCGAGGAGCCAGGAAGTTGTTTTCTTGGTCTACCTCTTCTTATGGGTACCATAGGAGAATTAGTACACGTTATATTTTGAAATGGAGTTAGAGCTGACACATGGTAGACTCCTAGAGGTTGATTAGGCTTCTCAGAGGTGGCTATTTCGAAGCTATTTGGTGATTTTTGTGATCTTATAATATAAGGTCCATCTTGTCGTGGCATGAACTTTGCAGTCTTAGCTTGGTTGGCGTTGCTTAATGGATGAAGTTTTACCCAGACCAAATCACCTGGTTTGTATTTTGGACTTTTTCTACGTGATTTATCAGCATACTCTTTTCGACGATCTTGATTTTTCTCAATGTTTTCTTTAATTTGTGACATATATTTTTCAAAACGTTTCAAATAAGGTGTGATTTCTGGTACAAAATTGTCGTTTTGAATTACAGAACGAAAATCAGTAGTGACGTCATCTACTGTTCTGAGTTCTCTAGCAAAACTTATGTATGCTGGTGTGTGACCTGTAGTTTCACATTTTGCAGTGTTCATTGAAAATCGAATAGCTGGTAACTGTTCAGCCCAGGAAGAATGATTGTTACCAACCATCATTGCTAAACGAGGTTTTAAGTCTCTGTTTTTTCTTTCAACAGGATTCGCTTGTGGGTGGTACACAGGAATAAGACTTTGACTGATTTTTAAAACATAGCATAACTGTTGCATGACTGCACTAACAAACTGAGGACCATTGTCACTTATTAGACGACGAGGTAACCCATATCTTAGGAATACTTCATTTAGAAGGGTTAAGGCACATTCTTTTGCAGTCGCTTGTTTTAATGGGAATAACTCTACCCATTTTGTAGTACAGTCTTCAACTATGAAGATCCACTTCATACCTTCACTTGTTTTTAGTAAGGGTCCGAAGAGGTCTATTGCAACAGATTCAAAACGTTGAGCTGGAACAGGTGTTCGCAGCAAACCAGCAGGTTTCTGGTTGGAGGCTTTATATCTGATGCACTCTGCACAACTCTTTACATAATTAGTGATGTATTTTCTCATACCAGTCCAATAATACCTTGAGGATATTCTGGAAAAAGTTCCATTAGCTCCATAATGTGCAGCTGTGGGGGCATCATGATGCAACTTGAGTACCATTTCTCTTTCATGGGAAGGAACGACTAACTGGGCTTCCTCCATTTCAGAGTGTGGAGAATAGCGGTAAAGTACACCTTGGTTCATGACGTAACCTCGTTCCGTCCAATTTGCGAAATCTACTCCTTGGTTGACATCTTCAAAACAATCTAATTTTCTTCAGTTCTGGATCTTTTAGCTGTTCTGACATGAGGTCACTGGCAGTTCTTGTTGGGACATCAAGAACGATGGTCTGTAAGTCGCAAGAAGTTTCTTTTTCACAGGTTGGGCGAGAAAGCATGTCGGCAATGACATTTGCTTTTCCAGGGACGTATTGCACTTTCAGGTTGAAAGACTGCATTTCCAATGCCCATCGAGCAAGTCGGCCTGTTGGAGATTTGAGAGTGAGCAGCCATCTCAAAGGTTGGTGGTCGGATGCTACAGTTATTTCAGAGTTTTCTATGTAGCCTCGGAATTTCTTCAGGGCCCAAACAACAGCAAGGGCTTCTCTTTCCGTTGTAGAGTAGTTGCGTTCAGCTTGGGTAAGCAAACGACTAGCATATTCTATAGGATGTTCCTCTGAATCGTTTCCTTGTAGTAGGACAGCTCCAATAGCATACTGACTTGCATCTGTACGAATGATATATGGTTTTGTACCATCAGCCTGTTTTAACACTGGGGGAGTGATGAGGCAGTTCTTTAATAATTCAAATGCTTTTTGCTGGTTATATCCCCAATTCCATGGGACTTTCTTTTTTGTGAGGTCACTTAATGGTCTTGACACATCAGCAAAATTTTGAATATATCTTCTAAACCATGAACATGTCTGGAGGAGAGACTGGACTTCTTTCACATTCTTGGGAGGCGGAATTTTCTGGATAGAAGAAACTTTTTCTGGATCAACTTCAATACCATTTTGTGTGATCCAAAATCCCAAATATTTCACTTTAGGAGATACAAAGTGACACTTTTCTCTGTTTGCTGTAAGCTTAAAAAGTAAGAGTCTCTCAAAAATTGCTTGTAGATCTGAGAGGTGCTTTTCAAATGATTCAGACAACACGATGGTATCATCAAGATACGTTAGGGTAAGTATATCTTCAAGACCATTGCGGAAACGGTCAATTAAACGCTGGAAAGTTGCTGGTGCGTTTTTCAAACCAAAAGGCATACGAAGAAAACGGTATGTTCCGAAGGGGCAAACAAAGGCTGTTTTGTCTTGGTCTTCAGGGTGGACCTTCACTTGATGATAACCTGCACGAAGATCTATAGTTGACATGTATGAAGTTTGTTTTGCTTCATGGAGTAAATCATCCATTCAGGGCAATTGATAAGTATCTGTAACTGTAATGTCGTTTAATTTTCTGTAATCAATACAAAGACGAAAACTTCCATTGGGCTTAGGGATTAACACGACTGGAGATGCATAAGGTGATTCACATTCTTCGATGATATTTTCCTTTAACAGTTTATCTATTTCCTGTCGTAAAATTTCTTTCTTTTTAGGATTCATGCGATATGGTGGCGTTGATACTGGGAAGTGGTTTCCAGTTTTTATTCGATGTTCTATAAATGGGGTAGGTTCTCCCCCTGGTTGAAAGCATTTTTCATATTTTTGGAGAAGGGAATTCAATTGTGACTGTTGTTGGAATGTCAAATGCTGACCTTCATCTTCACGAAGTCCACATGAATGTGACTCATCAGCATGTACTGCCAATAGACTATTGATGTTAGGTGGTACTTCAATAAAATTAAATTTTTCCTGAGGATTGTCATCAAAAAACCACAGACGTTTCTGGAGATTTAGAACTACTCCTGCTTTACTTAGAAAATCCACACCAAGAAGTGTACGATTATTTCTGGCGTGTTTGAGGACTAACAGTTCGATTGACACAATTTTTCCTTGAATTGTTATGTCAACAAAAGTTGTGAGGATTTCTGTTGGTTGACTGCGGCCATCAGCAAGCGTCATTTTCAGGACTTTATCTTCAAATGTATGGCCATTTTCTTGGAGAAGGCGATATAATTTTTCACCAGCCACAGAGTGTGTAGCACCAGTATCAGCACACACTGCTGCTCTTTGGTTACAGATGGACACTTCTAATAAACTATTTGGGTGATCCTCTGTTGAGAAACTGTAAAAGTTCAAATTGTTGAAACTGGATGTCATGACATCAGCTTTAGGCATGGATGGATTACAGGAACGGCATTTTGATTTAATTACATTAGGAGCTCCACAACCATAACAGGATACAGGGTTTGTTCTACCTCGTGAAGTGTCAGAATTTTTATCTTGAGCTCTGTCATTGTGAATGGGATCCCGCCTACTTTGACTGGGGACCCCGGAATCCCACCTACTTTGATTGGGGACTCCTGACAGAGGGTATTGATGAAAATCATAATTTTGGGAATAAATTTTCTTTCGAGTGTAGTTGTGTTTCTGTTCTGTCTGTTTTGGATAAAACTTTTTAGTTGCATCAGTGCTTGTCATCTTGATTTCTTTCTTAGGTAGACGAAGGTTGTCGTAAGCATCAAGCTTTTCCACAAGTTGTCCAGGAGTTACCCATTCGTTCCAACTATCTAAAAAATGTTCCTTGACATCTGGAGGGACACGTTTCTTCAGTTGGTCAACTAAGATTAAATCTTTTAATGCTTGGAAATCATTAATGTTGAGCTCAGTGATCCATCCGTCAAAATAACTCTGTAGTTCAAAATGATAATCTTTCCATGTTTTTTCAGGCGATTTTCTATGCGTGGCGAAAAGATTTCGATATTTATCACCACTTAATTTAAATCGTTGTAAAAGTATACATTTAACATGGTCAAAATCTTGGGCTTTTTCCTCAGATTCTCTTGCGATAAGCTGGGCAACATCACTAGGAAGAACTCCAAGTAGGTAAGCTACCCAGTTTGTTTTTTCAATTTTCAAAAATTTTACTTGTCTTTCAAACAGGTTTATGAAAAGGTAGAAATCGTCTTCCTTGGGGTTGAAGTTTGGAAGTAATTTTTTTATATGAAAAGGTTGGGTGGGACATGGCATAGGCTGAGCCTCAGCAGGTGGTGGTGCAATTTTATTTGCTTCTATCAGGAGTCTAAGTTTTTCCAGTTCGAACGCTTTTTGTTGTTCGAGTTCATCTTTTTCACGTGGTACTTTCTCTTCCAATTCAGCCTTTTCACGAGCATGCTTTATCTGCTCTTCATTTTGTAATCTTTCTTCGATGAGATTGGTAAGGCAATTTCTAACGAAATCTTCGTCGTAGTTGGCAGATTTAATAATTAAATCTTTTATTTCATATAATTTTGCATCAGAAGTTACTGCAATGCCTATTTCTTGGCACAGTTTCAGTAGATCGGTTTTTCTACCCTTGCCTAGGAAAGCCATTTTTGTTTGCTTTCCGAAATTTTGTTTAAAAAAAAAATAATAATAATAACTAAATATTTATGTCAGAGTTCAGTTAAAGTTTTAGAATAATTTTTTTTTTTTTTTTAGAATTAACCAATCAAAGTAAATAGTATATCTTTATTATACTTGAACAATTGTAATTAAAAGAAAGAAAAAAAATTTAGTTGATAAAAAAAATTCCCTTTTATTCAGTTACTTATTTTAACGTTAATGAACTCTGAAAATAGTTTTTTAAAAAAAATTAATGAATAATTACCAAATATAATTATAAAATCTATGAAATAGAACACATAACATTAAAATTTAATCTATCTTTATCAAATAAATGTCATTAAAGGATTGAATGATTTATTGAAAAAAGGTAAGCAAAGCAAATTTTGCTTAAAACAAAATTAAACAAATATATATTTGTAAATACTGCTGATATAAGGAAAAAAAAATTCTATCCGTAAATAACAATTTACTATTATATGTGAAACAGAAAACAACCAATTAAAATTAAATATTTCCTTTAACTGGATGTTTATATAAATATAAAATAAACTAATGGCACATGAATTTATTCATCAAATAAAATAAATCAGCATTAAGTTTCAAATAAAAGAAGAGAGAAAAAAAAAAAGGTGGCTTGCTTAAAGCACACACGTTCCAAGTACTTATGATATAAAAGTAACTTATTAAAATATATATATCTCTCTTCCTCTATTTATTTTATTAAACACTCATGAGACACATCTAAACTAAAGAAACTAAACAATCGTTTTCTGTAAACGAAGTAATAAAATAATAAACAAAAAAAAAAAAAAAAAAAAAAAAGACTCTTTATTCCTTCATTTTATACTCGAAAACAAAAGTAAATAAAAAAAAATCTGCAAAGCAATTGATAAAAGAAAAAACAAATAAATCTTTCAAGCAATTTTATCAAAATGAGTCATCCATCTATTTAATTATCTCTTCCCTCCAACAAATCACCAGAAGGAAAGAAAAAAAATATATATATCAGTTTAAAATAATGTGTCATCACTGGTAATAAAAAAAAATTGTCTCTTTTGTTTTGGTTTAGAATAGACACAATAAGAGGAAGAATGTTATTAAATATGAAGACATATAGTTTATTGGAATACAAATAAAATATCTTACCTAATTAAATAACAAGCATCCGAAAGTTAGTCTTCCTTTACTTTATATTATTATACTAGATTACTGGAAATCTCAATACCGAAGTAATTATAATTAAAACCATAACTTTCAAATTCTCTTAATATTGAAAGAAAAAAAAATCTTTATTCCATAATAGTATATAAATAAATAAACCTGATTCTTAATACATAGGTAATGTATTACTTTTACTATCAAGATATTGGTATCTAAAACCAAAGTTGTTCTCAAATGAATACAATGCACAAAGAATCATCTGTTCTCAAATTACTAAAATGTGCAAAGAATTCTTAAATGAATAGATTAATTTTTTTTTTTTATTATAGCAATACGAAATCGAAATAATTTATAAAGTATAAAATTACGTTTAAAGTATAAAAGTATTAAAGGATAAAATTACGTTCAAGGAAAAAAAAGTTACGTTTTCAAAATTACTGAATGACAGAATTTTTAGAACAAGAAGAACAATAACGTATTAACACAAAACGGAAAGTGAAATGCACTTACCTGTATTATCCTGTGGATGTCCAGAGGATGCGGACTTTACCTTTATCCGGCGGGTGCGGATTTTATGTGTGTTCAGCGGGTGCGGACTTGAAGAAATTTATTTAAAAAAATTCACGACGGAAAAATTTCCCGTGGGCGCCAATTTATAGGGGCGGAACTCAGAAAATAGGCTAATTTTAGTGAAACATTATTTATTTTTCACTTTAAGTTACACACAACACATAAAAGACACTATTTACAGGGGTAAGTTAAAGGGGTTTTTGTTGAATTGGTAGAAATAGAGTTCCACACCCTACAAGATGTGTTATTTTGTGGTCGTGGGCCATTTTCGGCAAAACACCGACCACACATGTACTTCCTTCTCTGGAAACTGCTGGAATCTGAATGTTCTCTACTTGGGTCTCTCACCCAAACGGGTCGCTAGGGGGCGCTGAGGTTAGGCGCGCTACAAATAAAAAAAAAAAAATCATTTCTGATTGGGTAAAAAGTCGGGCCGGGTCCCCACGCGCTGCGCGCGCGTATTCCTTCCCTGACCCTACGTGCCCCCTAAAAAAAATCATTTCTGATAGGGTAAAAACTCGCACCGGGTCCCCACTGCATTCGGCAGCGCAGTAACGTGTGCGCTGCGCGCGCACAACTGAAGGGATACACGCGCTGCGCGCGCGTATTCCTTCCCTGACCCTTCGTGCCCCCTAAAAAAAAATCATTTCTGATCGGGAAAAAACTCGCACCGGGTCCCCACTGCCTTCGGCAGCGCAGTCGCGTGCGCGCTGCACGCGCACAAGTTAAGGGATACGCGCGCGGTGCACGCCTACTTCTTCTCCACCCTTTCATGCCCTCTTAATTAACCTACGTATACCAATTTTGAACGATCTAACTCATTTGGCTGAGATGCAAAAGAAAACGTAATCAGGATACCTCAAAACGTGTAAATCTGGTGAAAACTTTCGATAATTTAAAAGAACTTTAAAATATCTTTCGAATGATGTATTAAAAATAAATGAATTAGAAATTGAAATATTGAAATTTGAAAACATTACAGCGCCATCTGGCGGTACAAATATCTGTATTCCACTGTTTGATTCCAATTCAAAAAAGCTTTCTAATGATGTCTTACTTATGAAATTATTTTAATTAGTCGCTGAGATACAAAAGAAAACTGATTCAGGACACCTCAAAACGTGTAATTCTGGTGAAAACTTTCGATAATTTAAAAGAACATTAAAATATCTTTCGAATGATGTATTAAAAATAATTTAATCATAATTAGAAATATAAATATTGAAATTTGAAAATATTACAGCGCCATAAAAGAACACTGATTCAGGAGACCTCAAAACGTGTAAATCTGTTGAAAACTTTGAATTATGTAAAACAACTTTAAAATATCTTTCGTATGATGTATAAAAAATAAATTAATCGTAATTAGAAATTGAAATACACGTATTAGAATATTGCAAAAATGTCCGGCGTGTAAAGGTAAAATTTAATTTGCAATTAAAATGTAAATCTTTTGTTTATTGATCAAAATCGATGAAATTTGAAATGAAAGTTTGTTTTGTGGTGTAAATATTATATACAAAATAAAATGTGTAAAATTTGAAAAATTGAAGAAAATAGAAAATTGCAATTTTTAATCGCAGTACGAAACACGTGACTTCATTAAATACCAGATGTGTTTCCGTTGAAGACTGCTGTAGACGAAAAGTCTGCAAAGCTAAGATTCTTGTGATTTGTTGCCAATATTTTTTTATAGTTTAGTTAATTTTAAAAAAATCTAATTGTCCGATCGATAAGCCGTTTAAACCATCGGATTAAGAAAAAAAAGCCCTTTCCAAGGGTATCTTGTTTGTAACAATACGACTGATATTTCTAATTTATTTTCCACTTTTTCCGTAAAAATGTTGCTTTTTAAGCATTTAATCATGAATTCTGGGTCATTTTTCGGTAGACAATGGTCGACATTTTAATTAATATCTCCGCTAATTAGGGTCGCATCGTTTAGCAATTAGATAACCCTGATCTGCGATAAATTCTCTGTCCGACGGTACCTGTTCGAAGTCCGTGCGACCTTTAGCGGCGGAGTCTTAGCTGCGTCAAGCCGTTTCTCACAGACACACAGACAGACACACAGACACACACACATGCGTACATATTTTAATAATATAAGGGATAATATTTACACCACAAAACAAACTTTCATTTCAAATTTCATCGATTTTCGTCAATAAACAAAAGATTTACATTTTAATTGCAAATTAAATTTTATCTTTACACGCCGGACATTTTTGCAATATTCTAATACGCGTATTTCAATTTCTAATTACGATTGATTTATTTTTTATAAATCATACGAAAGATATTTTAGAGTTCTTTTACATAATTCAAAGTTTTCACCAGGTTTACACGTTTTGAGGTCTCCTGAATCAGTTTTCTCTTATGGTGCTGTATTATTTTCCAATTTCAATATTTCAATTTCTAATTATGATTAAATTTTTTTTAATACATCATTCGAAAGATATTTTAAAGTTCTTTTATATTATCGAAAGTTTTCACCAGATTTACTCGTTTTGAGGTGTCCTGAATTAGTTTTCTTTGTACCTCAGCTACTAATTAAAATAATTTCATAAGTAATACATCATTAGAAAGCGTTTTTGAATTGGAATGGAACAGTGGAATACAGAAAATTCTACCGACAGATGGCGCTGTAATATTTTCAAATTTCAATATTTCAATTTCTAATTATGATTAAATTATTTTTAATACATCATTCGAAAGATATTTTAAAGTTCTTTTAAATTATCGAAAGTTTTCACCAGATTTACACGTTTTGGGGTGTCCTGATTACGTTT
This sequence comes from Salticus scenicus, assembly GCA_963930645.1. Taxonomy (NCBI): domain Eukaryota; kingdom Metazoa; phylum Arthropoda; class Arachnida; order Araneae; family Salticidae; genus Salticus; species Salticus scenicus. Next base: position 297,526,493 of record OZ005655.1, on the reverse strand, counting down.
TCCTTTGCACCTCAGCTAATTGAGTTAGACCGTTCAAAATTGGTATACGTAGGTTAATTAGGAGGGTCTGAAAGGGTGGGGAAGAGATAGGCGTGCACCGCGCGCGTATCCCCTAACTTGTGCGCGCAGCGCGCACGGGACTGCGCGGCCGAAGGCAGTGGGGACCAGGTCCGACTTTTTAACCGATGAGAAATGATTTTTTTCATTTTCTTTTCTTAAGAATAAAAATTTGATTTGAGAAGGAGTATATGCGCGCAGCGCGCGTATACCTTCACACGTGCGCGCGCATGCGTTTGTGCTGCCGAAGGCAGTGGGGACCCGGTGTGAGTTTTTAACCGATCAGAAATGATTTTTTTTTTAGGGGACACGAAGGGTCAGGGAAGGAATACGCGAGCGCAGCGCGTGTATGCGTGAACTTGTGCGTGCGCAGCGCACACGTGACTGCGCTGCCGAAGGCAGTGGGAACCCGGTCCGACTTTGTACCCGATGAGAAATGATTTTTTAAATTTTCTTTTCTTAAGAATAAAAATATGACTTCAGAAGGAATATGTGCGCGCAGCGCACGTATACCTTCACACGTGCGCGCGCAGCACGCACAGGACTTGTCTGCCGAAGGCAGTGGGGACCCGGGCCGACTTTTTACCCAATCAGAAATGATTTTTTTAAATTTCTTTTCTTAACACTAAAAGTTACTTTTTGTTTCTGTTACTGTTAGTTTTCTTTTCTTAAGAATAAAAATATGACTTCAGAAGGAATATGTGCGCGCAGCGCACGTATACCTTCACACGTGCGCGCGCAGCGCGCACAGGACTTGTCTGCCGAAGGCAGTGGGGACCCGGGCCGACTTTTTACCCAATCAGAAATGATTTTTTTAAATTTCTTTTCTTAACACTAAAAGTTACTTTTTCTTTCTGTTGCTGTTAGTTTTCTTTTCTTAAGAATAAAAATATGACTTCAGAAGGAATATGTGCGCGCAGCGCACGTATACCTTCACACGTGCGCGCGCATGGGTCTGCGCTGCCGAAGGCAGTGGGGACCCGGTGCGAGCTTTTACCCGATCAGAAATGATTTTTTAGGGGGCACGAAAGGTCAGGGAAGGTATACGCGCGCGCAGCGCGCACGGGACTGCGCTGCCGAAGGCAGTGGGGACCCGGCCCGACTTTTTACCCAATCAGAAATGATTTTTTTTTTTTAATTTCTTTCCTTATCACTAAAAATTACTGTTAGTGATTCATTAATTTTAGTGATTCATTTGAAAATACTGACCCGCTAGCGGGCGAAGCCAGCTAGTTTATTATAAAAATTGGTTAATTTTGTGGTTTTTTTTCAATATACCGGATGATTCAAAATAGATGTTACAGCAATTATCTCGTGAACAAAGAAAGATAGAAACATATTTCCAATTACAAAATTAGAGCAAATTAAGAGTAGATTTCAGATATGGCATTTTTTTGTCAAAGGGGCTGTATACATATTAAATACGAAATTTAATTTTTATACGGCCCCTCCTATCATGTGACTTATATTTAGAAAAATATTCTCCTCACTCTAACAAGCAAAATAAAAAAAAAATCATCTCTCTAAGTCAAAATCTCGCTGAGTTATTGCAATTTGAAAATCATGACTTACACCACTTTTTTTTTCAATTTTGGCATCTATTTTTCGACGCCAACGGGCCCACTTTAGGAGGTTATCTATGAGATGAGAAAAATTAAAAAAAGATCCTTTATTTTAAAATAGCAACTAAAATCGTTCAAACACGTGAAATCAACAGTTTTAAGAATTTAATGCAAGTTTACATTATTTCGTATTGTTAAAAAATTTAATAGTTAAATTTCTTAGGGGGTCACCTGCAAATTAAAACACGTTAAGTGAGGGGAAAATCTAAAAGACTAGCAAAACCGTGTGAAATTTTCGCGCTTTATTTTTACCACTTTCCATCATGGTTGATAAATTTAATGACTTCGGCTCTTTAAAAATTCCAGCAAGGTTGAAAAGTGTCAATGACTAATGACTTCGATTTGTCTGTCTGTCCATCCGTCTTTCTGTGTGTCCGCGCTCTAACTCCCGTGAATATTCATAGAATTTTCTGAAACTGATATATGTTATTTGAGTTCACTATCGGATGTTCCTTATTGAAAATGGTGTGAATACCTCTGCTAGGTTTTGCCAGGGCCGGCTCTAACATTTTTGCCGCCGTAGGCAAACCTCAGAAATGCCGCCCCCCCCCCCAGCTTTAAAAACTTAAAAAAAAAAAAAATTATATATAACAAAAAAAAAAAAAAAATATATATATATATCACATAAATGGTCTAATAGAATTGAGCTAAGTAAATAATACTCATAAAACATTTACTACTGTTTTTTTTTTCTTTTTTTCTTTCTTTTTTTTTTTTTTTTTTTAAAGTAAAAAACACAAAATCTTTGGAAGTAATACTAGTACAGTACAGACAATATTTTCTAAACAGCGAAGGATAAAGAATGCTAGAACAGTATACAAAACTTAAGCTTTTAATAAAATAATCTCTTTCGAACCTTCTTTTGTGCAAATCTCGAATAACTTCGAATCTAATTTGTTACTCAATTCATATTCAATGTCCAACATTGCTAACCCATTGAGTCGATTTGGACTAGATATGGTTTTAAAATATTTTTTTACCATTTTTACTTTCTCTTATTACTTTCACCCATAAGGTAAAAAAGTATTGTTTTAGGGTCAAATTTTCGAATGTGAGTTTGTTATATTTACACGTTTTAAGGTCCCCTGAATCCGAAAATCATGTTTTTAGCGGTTGGTCTGTGTGTCTGTCTGTCTGTTATCAGCATATCTCAAGAACAAATTGCAGCAGAAAGTCCAAACTTGGTATTCTAAATGCGTATGGTATGGGGATGCTACACTAAGCTTTTTGTTGAGATGACGCATATAGTTCGTGTACAGGGACACCCAAGAGAATTCAAATACATTACGTCTAGGGGGGAAATTGCAGGGGAGTAGAGTTTAACATCTATAGACTGCACTAAACCAAAATGAAATGAATATATACTTTTTATATGCATAAAAACATGTCTCATGTAGAATACAGTAAGGAAATCCTTCACTGTTCATTTACAGGGCTACACAGAAGAACTTGATTATAGTGCGACAATAGCTGAAAATTGATGGAAATGTATTTCAGGTTGTGCCTTGTATCACTACTATAGGATTATATTTAGGTGCATCATATGGTATGTACATAATCTTCAAATGATATACAGATCAGGGCTGCAAATATTTAAACGATAACATTCTTTTTTATTGTTTGTGGAAGTTCTTTACTGTAATATTTTACCACTTCCACCAAAGTTGCTCAGAAAATGAAATGAATTCCTCATAGACATGATAAATAATGTATGTTTTTAAGCTAAGTATTCATCTCTTGTTTTTTGTATATTTACACGTTTTAAGGCTTCCTAATTGCCGAAGTAAAGTTTTTTAAAGTTTGATTTTTGTCTGTGTCTCTTAGAGTAACTTACAAACGAATAATTTCAGGGGATCCAAAAGTTGTATTTTCAAGTTAATATAAGTTTGTTGCTGGAAAAGTTTCAAGGAATGTTACGCGTGAAAATTGTCTGTTTAATTTTAAGCGAACTTTTAATTTTAATAACAGATTTAAATTCTATATAAATGTAGGTGCAGTAATGAAACGGGGGGGTTGAGGTGGGCGGTAGTCCCCCTCACATAGAACTAACTGTCACATAAAACTTTTCCGAAGCCAAATTTGAATTGTTTTAACATAAGTTTACATAACACTACTCGTTGTCTTACCTCTTAATCTCCAACCTGTATTTATGGTATTAAATTTCAGGGTAAGAGAAAGTTATGTGAGTGACACACCAGATTATTAGTTTAGAAAAAGATCTTTCCCCGTTAGCAAAAATTATGGGCAAGGTTAACAAAATTTTTAAAGCAGTGCTTAAATTCGGCCCAATGTTAAGGAAAGTAATGAAATTAAAGACGTCAAAATTGGGCATTCTTTTTTTTCAAAAGTGAAGAAAATAAAGCATATTTTACCAGCCAATTTTAAAATGTTAAGATTTAAACGACTTAACAGAGGAATCGCCATCTGTTAAGTCGTTTCCCAGATCTTTACAGTGTGTCAGTCTCAGTAATTCATTTTTGCACGTGTCTTTAAGTTTGTGGACATTACATAAAAATTCAAAAAGAATGATTATGATTATTCAATAAATTTAATCTCAGCTTCAGTGCACTAATCGCCTGATCGCTGAGGAAAAAAAAAAAAAAAAAAAAAAACCTATTTTATATTTCTCTTTTGAATTTTCTATGCATTCGTCTACACTTTCATAAGAAAAATTTCGTTTATAAGATTGAACATGATGGCGTGGTGTAGCCAATTCAAAGATTTTTTCTACGTCTATTACATTAGCTAATTTTTCAGCTTCTAAGATAAAGTTATCAAAGGATCCAACTGATCATAATTCTTAATAATAAGAAGAATAAGAATAATGAGCCATTTAATAAATTAATGAGTTGGTATAAATCAAAAAATTTTGTTTCACATAGCTTACTTAATCGGACTAATATAATTCGAAATTTTGTGTCAAATGACGGCAGAAAAATTAATGAAGCACACATCCATATTTTTCATGTATATATATATATTTGGTTTGATCGCTTTTTTTTTATCATCAACTTACTTTTTTATAAACAGCATAAAGACTAAGATCATGACTCGACAAATATTTACTTAACAAAACAGTATAAGGTGCCCATCTTTTAAGTAGAAATTATTGCTAGTACTTTAATAATTTTGCTGCCGACTGTAATCAATAAACAACTGCCTCATTTTGAATCATATTATCTATCTCTACATTTTTGTAATTGCTTAATAAAGCATCATGAATGTTTTCTAATTTAAGAAATAAAGATATTAGGGAATCTATACATTTTTTTCCAACTTCGCAGTCATTCATTAACTACTAATTTTAATAAATGGCTGCTGCAATGTGCGTGAAATGCTCTGGAATTTAAAATTGTAACCCAAATTTGTCACCTCTCATATTTGAGCAATTTTCATAACCTTGGCCAGTCATATTTTCTAATTTTAACCCTTTTTTTCCCCCCAACTCTTTGAAAAAACTTTAGGCAGTTCCTTACCACTAGATCATTCAACAGGAAGAAAACCTTTAAAATGTTCGTTGAATTTGCACTGAAATGCTGATTGGCCAATGGAAACATACCTTCATCCAAAATTTATCCCCCCTCCTCCATCCAATGAATCTGATGGACGTTATTGCATAAATAAAGCATTGTTTTAAATCTGACATCACTGTTGCCAATTCAAACTCAAATTTTGTCGTGTTTTTACGGACAACTCAAGATGTCCCTACCTTATGGCTGAGGATGTCCTAGGACGTTCTTTCATACTTAGGATATACTGATAATGTCCTGTTGAGAAAGGGTACCACCAAATAATTCCTACATGCTGAAGAACACTGCTGAAAGACCCTACAATTGGAAAACTCTTGACTTTCTTTAATTAGAGGGCAAAAAGAGCTTGATAAAATCAGCGGTGAGGTAAGTGTGCATTTCTCCCTTCGCGTTGCGGCTGCGCATACAATACATACTGTACACAGAACTTACAAGTTTGTCTATTCTTGTCTGCATTTCAAATTATAGGAATGGGCAGAGAAGACTGTAAATTCTTGTTACGATTAATTTACTTATTTTTTTACTTATTTATTTTTCTACTTATTTATTTTCTACATTCAATAATTGAAGTTTTTTTTTTTTTTTTTTAATAGTTTAACTGATTTTGCCGCCCCTAAATTTTGCCGCCGTAGGCAGTTGCCTACCTTGCCTACCGCCTAGAGCCGGCCCTGGGTTTTGCACAGGGACACCCGAAAGTATTCCAAAGCATTGTGTTCTATGAGAGGTATTTTTGTAAACCATATTTTAATACCTTTAATTTATGCATATATTAATAAAATTGAAATACGTTATTATAGTTTTCTATTGGATATTTTCTATAGAAAATGGAGTAAACACCATCGCTGGTTTGTATACAGGGACACCCGAAATAATTCCAAAGCATTGCGTTCTATGTGAAGATATTTCTATAAACCAAAATTTAATTATTTTGCATAAATCTTAATGAAATTGAAATATGTTATTCATATGCACAAAAGAATGCTTTCTATACTGTACTGTACGATTAGCATTAGATTTACAGGGCACACAAAAATATTCAGTTACGTTAAGGGTTATTATTGATCATTTGCTGGAATTGCATTTTCGTTTACATTAAATATTTTCTAACAATTTTTAACTGTGAATAAGATTTCAATTTGCATTTTTTTTTTTTTTTTTTTTTTTTTTTTTTGTGTCTGACTGTCTATCTGGGCGGTGTAGCAGTTCCGACCGGGACAGATGCGACCGCGGCTAAAATCGTAGCACTTGCGACCGTTTTGGTTTGAGGGTAGCACTTGCGACCGGATGTATCCGAAAGCAGGTGCAACACAGGAGATGTGTTTATGTATAAGGGGGGAGGGGGGAGGCTTCACTGATTAAATTCGTTAAAAAGAGTTAACAAAACTGAATTTATTTACTAAATAAAAAAACCAAACGCGTACAAAAGTCAATAAATTTAAAAGAGTTTTTTTTTTTTTTATGATATATAATTATTGTAATGTAATTCTGGTGCGTAGCTTGAGGTGGGAGGGAGTGCTAGTATGCGCTAGTATTTTAGTTCTTTTTCCTACTTTAATAATCTAGTGTGGCACTCACACGGCTTTCTCTTATCTTGTAATTCAATTTTATAAAAACAGACTACAGAACAAGGGATGAGATAACAAGTATTAATTGTATATAAACCTACGTTAAAAACGACGAGCGTGACCTGGGATCGAACCCGGCACCTCACGTCTACCAGCTTTGAGCGCAGAACCGCTCAGCCACTGGCGGGCTCTGATTGGCTTCTTTTGCCGTGTTCGATCCAAGGTCCCACATTTCAACCTAGACATTTGCAATTTTCCATGGTTTTCTATGAAACTCGCGTATATACAGACCAGGGCTCATTAGAAATATCTCTCATGAAAAGCATTTCATCCAGACTTAGGACCTGTATGTCGTCAATAGGCTTTAACGCTTAAACCATAACCACCAAAACATTTTGAGTTAAAAAACTTTTTTTTTTATTAAATGATTATATATAAAAATAAATAACTAAAAAATCATTTAATAATACATTCAAATTAAAAATAATTTAACTATTAAAAATGTAAAATTTTAATAATTAAATTTGTTGCGATTTCTTAATACAATTGTTTCTGCTTTCATTAGAAAAAAAATAATTTAAAACACTTTTAATATTAAAAGATTTTATTTTCTGTGAATAATTATGAAAAAAAAGCTACTTATGGATCTAATTAAAATTATTATATTTAAAGCATCTAATATAAGACTAAATTAATTATCTAAAAACTAAATTAACTATTAAAATTATAAATTTTAATAATTAATTTAGCTGAGATTGCTTAATACAACTGTTTCTGTTTTAATAGAAAAATTTATTTTAAAACACTTAATATTAAAAGATTCTATTTTCTATGAATAATTATTAAAAGAAAAAAAAAGGCTAGTTACAAAATTATTTAATGAAATATTCAATTAAAAAACTAATTTATTTATTAAAAATGTAATTTTTTATATTTAAGTTAGATGAAATCGCTGAATACATTTATTTGGACTTTTACAATCAATAAGCCCAGCAGTTCTGCTGTCCACGTCGGTAGACAGGAAGTGTCGGGTTCGATCCCAGATCATGGTTGTCGACTCTCATGTTCTCAGTCGGGGTTAACACCTAAACTTCCACCACCAAATTATATTTAATATAAAAAGTTATTTTAATCAGTAATTATAGAAAAAATAATTAATAACATATTATAATTAAAAACTTATTTAATTATCAAAAATATTTTTTAAATAGTGAATTTAGATCAGAGTACTTAATATTACTGTTTGATCTTTTAACAGAAAAACAATTTCAAAATACTTTGTAATGTAAAAAGATACCTTTTGTCAATATTATATAACAAAGAATTAATTAAAATTATATTATTTAAATAATATAATAAATTTCAGTGCCTCAAATTTATTTTTAACAGACTTCAAAAAAGAAGGAAGGTTCTCAATTCAAACCGTATGTTTTTTTTATGTTTGTTAGCTCATAACTTCTGAACGGATGGTCTGATTTTGACACTTTTTGTTTTGTTGAAAAGGTCTTGGTCTGAAATAGGTCCCATTGTAATATCTTTACAATCTAAAGAAAATACAGAGTGCCCCAAAAAATCAGTCCTAACTCTTTTAACTGCTAAACGGCTGCAGCTATAGTGTTAAAAATGGTATGTAAGTATAGCAAAGTGGCCATGCAGTACAAGGTTAAACCGCTTGCAGCACCACCTGGTGGAAAATAGCGGAGTTATTGTTACTATCTCGAAAACGGTTCTAGAGAAAAAAGGGAATTACAAAGTTGAAAAGTATCATCGATTTAGTACAAAAAGATAGGAACGCTAGCACGAATGTCTAAACTATCTCGGAAACGGTTCAAGACAGGGGGAAAAAGTGAATTATAAAATTGCAGGGCATCATCGATTTCGTACGAAAAAATAGTTTAGACATTGATGCTAAAAATACAATGCTAAAAACGTGCATTTGTTCGTTCGCAATTTCTTACACTATGCACACTTGAGCTACATTGCACACGTTGTAGCGTAGCTGGTGAGACATACGTTATACAGTTCAAAATATGGTTACTTGATACTTTTTGTTTTGTTGTAAAAATCTTGGTCTGAAGTAGGTCCCATTGTAATATCTTTCCAATCTAAATAAAATAAAACGCCATCTGGTGAAAAACAGCGGAATCAGCGCCCCTATCTCAAAAACGGTTCAAGATGGGAGAAAAGTTAATTACAAAGTTGTACAGCATCATCGATTTACTACGAAAAGACAGTTTTTAAACATTATTGCTAAAAATAGAACGCTTAAAACGTGCAGTTGTTTCTTCGCAATTTCCTACACTGTGCACACTTGAACTACGTTGCACACTTTGAAGCGTAGCGGATGACATGTATACTCTGTGGTTCACAGTACTGTTACTGTAAGCGGTCACATCGATTAGCGCAAAGTCGTTTTCAACCAACTACAGAAAAGAGGGTGTTCTTAATTCGAGCTATGTGTTGTTGTTGGTGTTTGTAAGCTTATAACTTCGTAAGAGATGCTCTAATTAACCGACTACAAAAAGGAGGAGGTTCTCAATTCAAACCGTATGTTTTTTTGTTCTTATTTTTGTTTGTTAGCTCAAAACTTCTGAACAGATAATCCGATTTTGGTACTTTTTGTTTTATTATAGAGGTCTTGGTCTGAAATAGGTCCTATTGCAATATCTTTACGATCAAAAGAAAATACAGGGTGCCCAAAAAAGTCAGTCCGGACTCTTTTAACTGTTGAACAGCTGCAGCTATAGTCATAAAAGTGGTATGTAGGTATAGTAAAGTGGATATGAGCTGTGCGATTCAACCGCCTACAGCGCCACCTGGTGGGAAACAGTGGAGTTAGCGTTCCTATCTCGGAAACAGTTCAAGAAAGGGGAAAAAAGTGAATTATAAAATTGCAGAGCATCATTGATTTAGTACGAAAAAGTAGTTTAGACGTTAATGCTAAAAACAGAACGCTTAAAACGTGCATTTGTTTGTTCACAATCTCCTATTTTGTGCACACTTGAATGACATTGCATATGTTGTAGCGTAGCGGGTGACATTTATGCTATGTAAAATTCAAAGTATGGTTATTGTAAGCGGTCACATTGATTAACGCATAGATATTTTAAACCGACTTCATAAAGGATGAGGTTCTCAATACAAAACACCTTTTTCATTGTTGTTGTTGTTGAAATTTGTTAGCTTATAACTTCGTAAGAGATGATTTAATTTTAATACTTTTTTTGTTGTCGTAATGATCTTGGCCTGAAATAGGTTTCATTATGATTTCATTTAAACAAATTACAGGATACTCAAAGTCTGTTCTCACTTTAATTGCTGAACGCATGTAGCTACACTGGTGAAAGCAGTATGTAAGTATCGATGTTGAAATTTCTGTCCGTCAGCTGCAATGCATATTTTGCTCTTTGTTTAAACTCTACGCTGCGCAATTTTCAGCGCAGCGAGTGACACGTATTCACTGTAAAGTTCAATATATATGCCTAACATAATTTTTGGTTACGAATACAGTGTATCCGTTCTTTACATTTCTAAAGACTTATTAACTTAACGTATGTTCATTCAATAGATAGTTTTTTGTTCATATCCGATAAACGCAAGAAAAGTGACACAACTTAAAAATGCAGCATTTAAGAAAAATCAATACATATTTTTTTTTTAATAGTAGTTGCTTTTTGGAGTCGGTTCTATTTTTTTACAAAAAGATTTTATTAAATTTATTTTCGTATAAAATATACTGACATTTCACATGGAGAAAAGATATTTTACCTACATTCGCAGAAGATCAGAATAGCGTTGCTTGTTCATAAACATGCGCCTGCTCTATTCAAGGCTGTAATTAAATTCAAAAGTTTATTCCAAATTATTTAGGTAACTTTCACTCACACCACTCCTTGAAACGTCAATTACCCGACCCGAACCCGACAAGGGAGTTTTGAATCAACCCGAAAAATAAATTTTATTCGACCCGAACCCGCACCCGACCCAAAGCCGATTTCTTTATACCCGCACCCGACCCGAAACCCGATAGGATTGGATTTGGGAATATGGCTGATTGATTGCTGTAAGTCCTAGGCCTGAGGGGTAGTGCCCTCCGGTGGGTCTTTCTAAGGGGTCCTAGCCCGTATTTACGCTTGACCTACCAGCGGCCGAGCATTTCTGCGCTCAAAGCTGGTAGACGTGAGGTGCCGGGTTCGATCTCAGGTAGTGCTCGTCGGCCTAGCCGTTTTGAGTTTTCTGCGGTTTCCTTCGAAACTTACATATATACGAGCTAAGACCCCTTAGAATGATCCCCATGGAGGGCACTCCCCGTCAGGCCTAGGACCTATAGCAGTCAATCGACCATATTCCCAAAATTCAAATTCAAATTCCATATTTACGAAAGTTTCGGAGAAAACCACTGAAAACTCCGAACGGCTGTGCCGACTAGCGCGACATGGGATCGAACCTGGTCTAACAGTTTTGAGCGTAGAACCCCTCGGCCGCAACAAAACCCGAATCTAAATGAAAATTAATAATTCCTCTAAAAATCATGGGAAATATTTTTAATTTATAAAATAAAGTAAAGTAAATTTAATTGTCACACTACTGTGTGTGTGTATGGTAAACCATTTTAAAAATATTTAAAAGTGTAATTACTAATACTGAGTTATAACTAAATTAAAAGTTTAAAAATCTGGAAAATGGATTAATAATATTTTTAATTATTTATGTGTGTTGTGAAGTTCAAGTGTACAAGAATGGATTTCAAACTTAGTGTTTGTAGTTTTACTGTTTAATTCTTATCACACACAGAATAATATCAAAATAATACAACATTAAAGGCGCCAACTAAACGTCCACTAAACTCATCATAAATCTACATTCCTATAACTTAAAACATCTGCAAGAGAAACTAGTATGATGTGGCCACCACACGACTTTCTTCTATATAGTTTTACACAAAATTTATTCAATAAAAATTATTTATTAAATTATCAAATTATTTTCCATTATAAATGCAGACGATTTTTACTTGCCAGCATTATATCACTAAATGCCGAAAGAAAGTTATTTCTTTTTGCAAATATCAGAAGAATTGCAATTTTTTTTTCTAAGTTTTTTTCGTTAAAAGTAAAAGAAAAATCGATAACTTTGTTTTAAATTATCACAGATCTATAGTTCAACCATTCGTTTTAAAGGTGTTAAAGAGACCTTTCGAAAGATACCCATATTGAAAATGTACTCCCCCGGGGGGAAGGGGTGGGGGCAAGCGATGCTCCCACATGCACAATTTTTTTCCCTAGTTTACTACTACTCTTATCAATAATTCATATTAATTTTACAGTCACACGTTAAAAATAACTCATTATGTACATTTATACGAAATTTTGTCCTATACTGCCACAAAAATTTTGAGAAAATGGGATTACAGCGTCACTGTTTCAGCGATTGATCCTCAAATCTAATAAGCACCAGTCAGGGTCTGACTAAATACCAATGGCTAAATTTCTTTCATTGGTATTTCATAGCTACTCCTCTTCATTTATTTTTATTTATTTATTTATTTATTTTATTTATTATTATTATTATTATTTTTTTTTTTTTTTTTGAAGATTGATGAAATTTTTCATTAATTCAAATATACACTAAGCGACAAAAAAAAAAAGCCGCACTTGGATGTTTTCCTTTTCGCCTTCTACAATCGCAAATTTTATCGTTTAAAAAGCAAATATTCGAACAGATTTTACTATGTTGTCGTCCACATACACTTTAGCTTTGAGTCCAGTGTTAAAAACAAAATGCAATTGTTAGGAAAATTGTAATTTTAGAATTTATTTCAAAAATGGTAAGAATAAGGCAGTTAACGATGCCACAAAAAAGTATTAATTTTCGAATGAAAATCAAAAAATATTTTAATACGTGAGATGGCAAAATAATTAAATGTTAACGAAATATTCGTAAAAGGGTCTTCGGCGAGATATAAAAGTTTCTGGCCGTTTAAACTGGAAATTTGGTTTTAGGTGGCCACATTGCTCATCCAAGCGAGATGACCGTAAGTTAAAAAGCCATTGCTTATAAAATCGCTTTGTATTACATTTAGAACATAAAAGAGCTTCAGAAAAAGTGTTTAGTAGCATAATTTCTTTAACTACAGTACAACAACTATTAAACAAAGGAGGTTTAAGTGACAGAAAATTTGAAAAAATCCCATTCTTAGTGAAGAGAAATAGGAAAGTAGGACCTCAGATGGCTAAAATAATTAAAAAATGATTAGTTACTTATTGGGCTGAACTGGTTCTCTCTGATGAGTCAAGTTTAACTTATTTCGAGCTAAAGAAAACAAGCAGATCTGACAACGAAAATATGACCGACTTAATGAAAATCGCACTTTTAAAACAGTGACACATTCTCCGTACATTATGGTACGGAGGTGCATAACTTTTCAAACACTCGGGAATTTTTTTATGATCACGGGATCAATTAACTCGAAATAAAACACAATCTGCATAAAAGTGGTACCTGACCGACTATTTTGGAGGTATCTTGGACATTTCCGTAAACAGCATTTGAAGATAATATGGAACCTCTACACGGCGTCTGTGGTAAGTTTATTCACTTCAAAATGTCAAAATTTCTTATACATTCCCATGAGAACATATAATTCTGTAAGTAATAATATCTTTCTTCACTTTCAGTTAAATACCACAAAGGATATAGTAGAATTTCTTCTTTATCAGACATGGAAATTGTCAAAATTGCGATACGCTCAAAAATGTTTAGTCTATAAAAAGGCCGGGGAGAGGGGAAAGGATTCGAAATTTGCAGCCTATAACTCTGCCAGAACTAGAAAAAAATATTTGTGATATTTGGCACATTAAATTTCTGAAATTTGTATTAAAACACTGTATAAAACTATACCATTACGCATTAATGCAGTAATTCCATATAAAGGTGGAATTAACCCAATGCAGAATACATATTTTTAACAAAAAATTGCTTAGATCTAACAAATAAATAGTTTTATTTCATATATTAAAATATAACTTGTTTATTTCATATAATAAATCATAATAGAAGGCAAAGTGTATGGTTATTGCATTATGTTCAAAAAGAAAGTTTTACGCAGATTTTTAAAAAGTACTTTTTAGAGTGCAATAAAGCGAATTATTAAATGGAAAATATACATAGGTATCATTTCATACCTTTAGTATTATGCAAACAAGACAGTTTTATTTGTTTCAAACATTAATTTTAAAGTTATTACAAATGAAAAAGGTATAAGTCATTTTTTCGGCAGTGCGGCTTTTTTTTTTTTTTTTTTTTTTTTTTTTTTTTGTCGCTTAGTGTATGTACTTTTGTAAAAGTTATAATTTTATTAATAAGAATATCTAATAAATAAATCTGAATATGCTCCGGATTCGATGATTTTAATAGTTTATAATAATGATTGCAAAAATGATTGTGCACCATCATTGTGTTTATATACTTATTAATATAATTTTGATTATGTTAATATACTATAACATATTTTAAATGATTTTTGCATAGTAAAATATTTAATCTTTTTAGCGAGAAAAATTCTACAACAAATAGATTGTTTTGAAATAATGTTAATTAAATCTAATGTGCATTGCAAAGGGAATTAAAGTGATCTTCGCGGAATATATCCACTGACGCAGCGATTGCCATGCCTTTCATTATAGCGGTCGGAAAAGCTACCTTGCGATGAACAGGTATGCATTGATTTAAGATTCAAGAATTCGGTAGCAAGTGCTACGATTTTAACCCCGGTCGCATCTGTCCCGGTCGCAACTGCGACGTAACCGTCTATCTGTCCGTCTGCCCGCCCCCAGCGTCTGTAAATATTTTCAGAAATTTTCAGAAATGATATGTTATTTAGGTTTACTATATGACAGTCCCTAATTAAAATGGCATTAATTAATTCTCTACAATTGGTTTATGTACAGGAACGCACAAAAAATTGCCACTGTATTGCGTTTTGGGACAGATATTCTTATAAATTACATTTAAATAACTTTATACTGTAAAAATCATAAGGAAATTCATATTTATTGTTAATATTCTAAAATAATGTTTTGTATAGAATATGATATGATACAGATGTATAATTCTATGTCAGGGGGGTTACCGCCCTTCTCAACCCCCGTTTAATTATAGTGCCTATACTTATCAAAACAAAAATAAAGTCTGTTATCAATTTCCTTGAAACTTGCAAACCTTCATCAACTTTTCAAGTGGCAACTAGATATGGAATCCAAAGTACCAAATTCGTATTTCCTGTAGTTATTACTTTCTCATACCCATAAGGTAGAGAAAGTATTGTTTTTGGGCCAAATTTTCGAAAGTGAGATTTGGCTATATTTAGACGTTTTGAGGTCCCATGAATAAGAAAATCGTGTTTTTAGCGGTTGGTCTGTGTGTGTCTGTCTGTTATCAGTTTATCTCAAGGACAAATAGCAGCAGATATTCCAAACTTGGTATTTTAAATATGTATCATATAGGGATGCTACACTAAGCTTTTCGTTGAGATGAAGCAAATGGTTCGTGTACAGGGACACTCAAGAATATTCAAATACATTAATTCTATGGGGAAAATTGCAGGTAAGTAGAGTTTAACACCTATAGACTGCACTAAACCAAATGAAATGAATATATATTTTTTATATGCATACAATCATGCCTCATGTAGAATATAGCAGGAAAATCATTCACTGTTCATTTACAGGGCTACACAAAATAACTAGATTATAATGCGACAATAGCTGAAAATTGATGGAAGTGCATTTTAGGTTGCGCCGTATATTGTTACTATAGGTTTATATTTAGGTGCACTTTGTGGTTTGTACATATTCTTCAAAAGATATACAGGGTTGCAAATATTTAAGCTATAATATTCTTTTTTATTGTTAGTGAAAGTGCTTTACTATAATATTTTACCATGTCCAGGAAAGCTGCTCAGGAATCGAAATGAATTCCTCATAGACATATGATAAATAATGTATGTTTTTAAGCTAAATTTGCATCGCTTGTGTTTTCTGTATGTACACGTTTTAAGGCTTCCTTATTACCAAAGCCAATTTTTTTTAATTTTGATTATTGCCTACGTCGAATAATTTCAGGAAACGAATAGTTTCAGGAGATCCCCCCTCACACAGAACTAATTATCATATAAAACTCTTCCGAAGCCTAATTTGAATTATATTAACATAGGTTTACATAACATTACTCTTCATGTTACCTCTTAATTTCCAACCTATATTTATGGTATTAAATTTCAAGGTAACAGAAAGTTGTGTGAGTGGCACACCAGATTATTTGTTGTTAAATTATGCTGATAATTCATATATATACAGATCAACGAATAAAAATTTACCTTTCGTATTCAGGAGGCCTCAAAATGTGATATTATACAGAAAAACAATCGCTCTCCAAAAGCTACTTTGTTTACAGTATGGGTATGAGAAATTAATTTTGCGTTCTGTGTCAGCAGTGTTCTTCGAAAAAAAAAAAAATGCAGCAAACACTTACACCAATTACATTTAATAATAATAAAAAAAAAATGTTTACCTTAATTTTGGGTAGCCCTGTATATTGTCTATAAACTATATAAACATGACTTTGTGTACGTAAATTTAGTGTTATATGTAAAACAAGTAACACAAAATGAAATAGACTTCCAGCAATTTCCAAGTATAGCTCCAATATATCGAAATACTCTGGGTAACTCTGTAAATGAATGATGAATGGTTGCTATACCACAATCTACATAAATATTGCTTTTATGCGTATAATTTTTTTTTTTTTTTTTTCATTTTGTTTAAGGCAGTCTATACATGTCACACTGTACATATGAGAAATTTCGCTCACAGACGTAATGTATTTGAATTCTTTAGGATGACCCTGTAAACAAACAATTGTCTGATCGTAACGAATACTTTAGTGTAGCACCGCAATATGATACGGATTTAGAATATCGAATTTGGATTTTCTGCTACTATTTCTTCTTGAGATATTCTAATAACACACAGATACACACACACACACACAGAGAGAGAGAGAGAGAGAGAGAGAGAGAGAGAGAGCAACCGCTAAAAACATGATTTTTGAATTCAAAGGATCTGAAAATGTGCAAGTGTAACAAAAGCTAATTTTCGGAAATTTGACTCAAAAACAATTTTTTCTTTACACCGTGTATATGAGTAAGAGAATGTATAAAGAAAGAAAAGTGAATTTGAAAATTCCCTTTTAGTAGATAAATTATTCATAAATTTTATTTGTTTAATTATCAATGAGTATTCTCTTGTGTATTCACTAGGGGAAAGAGAGACATAACAGGTTAAAATAGCCGTCTTTCCCTGAATGATTTCTTTTTCTTTCCCCCCCCCCCCAAACGCTGATCAACGTGTGCCTTATTACAAAAGCAATAGTAATTACAGTTTCTCACTTTTGATACAACCCCTTAAGATTTGGCGAAAAATGTTAGAATTTTCAAATTGCAATAACTCAGCGAGATTCTGACTAAGAGAGAGATTTTTTTATTTTGATTGTTAGAGCGAGGAGAATATTTTTCTAAATATAAGTATACTAGCAGACCCGGCCACGCGTTGCTGTGACTAAGTTATACGTTGAATTATACGGCTGTAAACTATTTAGTACAGTCAAATTATTATTTACGAACAAAGACGAAAACGTTGTAGCCGATGTAAAAACCCACAGAGTTGAGATTTGAAACTTAGGTCAAAATTTGGAAGCGATTGATAAAAATTTTCGTAGTGTTGATATTAAGCACAAATTAATTTTATCGTAGGGTCCTATAAATTTTAATGGAGAAGTGATATTTATTATTTCTAATGCTACTTTGGATAAAATTGCTAAAATGACTAATATATAAATTAAATTCTATTAAAATTCTATTAAAATAAAAGTATAAAAGAAACAGACGATTTTAAAATCAATTTTTATGGAGGAGTGAAATATAATATATGCTATAATGGATAATTTTACTATAAAATGACCTCATCATTTTAAATATTTTAAAGAGGGCAACAGCTGTAGTTATAAAAAGGAAAATAATAAGGCTAAACCAGAAAAATAAGTAAATTTGATAAATATTTTAAAACTTTAAAATTGGAAATCTTATGAAATATCGGACATTTAAAGTAAATACATGTATCATTTTAAATAGAAAAAGATTTTGGAAAAGTTTAGTGTATTTTAACGAAGTGATGAGAAGTTTTTGAGTATGTTAAAATTTTAATAGTAAATTCAAGTTAATAAAGATGGGAAACATTGAGGATTAAGATAAGAATAATTATAAGATAAAAAAAAAAAACTTTTTATATACCATGCTTTTAAATTTTAATATACTAATAATATACTAATTAAAAGGAAAATGATAAATATTCTATCATAGTTTGAAGTCAAATTTGTTTTCAAATGTCTAAATAAAATATCTGATGTAAGATACTAATATTTTGCAGCGGAATAGATTTCATTTCTGTCATCCTTGGCGAAAAAAAAAAAAAAAGAATATCGCCAAATTATCTGGCGAAAATATTTAATTCCTTTCAAAAATCATGGTTATTTTAACAACTTATATTAAAAGAGTAATGAATAATATGAAACAATATTTCGTACAATACATATTACATGTCATACATACGTACAATGAATAATACATATTACATTTCGTACAATGCATACATCTGGCATGTATATTTTCGTGTTACGCTTTTGATCGCCAAATAATAATAATAATAATAATAATAATAAAAGCCAAGGGCGACAGAGTTTTGAAATTTAAAATTAAAATTTTGTCAATTTGACAGCAAAATAATTCAATCTAACACCCGCGATAACTAATGCATATCTATACCCAAATATAAGGATTAAAATCGGGAAATAGATTTCCTCGATTTTTAATAATTTTTTACAAAAAATCCAGTGGGCAATTAAAATAGGAAATCTTTTTCTTGGCTGCACAGACGGTCAGTGAGTCACACTTCGCTTGCGTATAGAACTCATATAGATATAGTATAGCATATATAGAATAGAGTGATCATTGGGGAGAAAAAAGTTATTCCTTTTCATTTGGGAAAAGACGACGTTTTTACCAAAATATGGCCGTCTTTCCCCGAGTGAATACACACGGGAATACATACTAATATTTTAGAAAATAAAATTTATGAATAATTTATTTGCTAAAGGGGAATGGAAGACTCCAGATACAGTTTCAAATTCATATTTCTTTCTTTCTTTTCTTTTTCTTTTTTTTTTTTTTTTTTTTTTTTCAAATACCACTTAATGGCTGTTTCCAAAGCTTTTATTTATTTTTTTTTTTCGGCATCAAAAATCTTTGTACGATAACATGGGGATGAGAGATCTATATATATTACTATATCTATGATAGAACTACATTAGCACTTTATCAATGTGTATAAAATCTTTAAATTGATTATGACGTCAATTTTCGTGAGATGCATAATTTAACTTTTTATAATTTTTTAACATTCACGTTTGATTAAATGCATTTATTTTTATGTCGAAAGAAAATGAACTCGTATTTCTTTTTTTTTTTTTTTTTGGCAACAATTAAATTAATGGAACTCACAGATATTTTGGAGCAACTTTAATAAAGGTCTATAATTAACAAATAATTGCAATAAAACAATATTGTGACAATAAATTGAGATAAAAACTATCCTATCTCTCAAGTTGGACCAAACTGCACACAGTGTGCAAAATTTCATTAAAATCGGTTCCTTAGTTTAGGAGTTTACCCCGGACAAACATCGTGACACGTAATTTATATATATATACAGATGATAGGAGGGGCCTTATAAAAATTAAATTTTGTATTTTATATGTATACAGCCCCTTGTAGAAAAGAATGCCAAATCTGAAATCTACTCTTAATTTGCACCAATTTTGTAATTGAAAGTTTGTTTCTATCTTTCTTAGTTTACGAGATAATCGCTGTAACATCTATTTTGAATCACCCGGTATATATATATAGCGATACCAGCCTTACCTAATCCGGTTTAGCCAGTTTAAAAATTTTAACCTAAACTAAAGCAGTTTAATTTAACTTGAACCGTTTTAAACCAGTTGAAACCAGTTTCATTTAACCTGAACAGTTTTAAACCAGTTCGATCTAAGCTAAACCGATTTAAACCAGTTTAATTTAACCAAAACTAGCCGCCTTCGGCGATCAGCTTATTCGCGATCCTTGAAAAATCCGACTTTATGAAACTCCCGCTCGGTGGCGCCTGCGGCGCCTTTTTCCCGTTTCTGATCTTACAACAATTGACATATAGTGAAAATAGCTTTATTGAAAAATTAAATCGCAGTAAATTCCCGCTCGGTAGCCTGCGGCGCACAGTGGATCGAACAATGTTAAAATACGAACATAGGCCCAAAAATCAATCCCTAAATAACTGATATTTTGCAGTGAAATAATTTAAAAGAGTGTCTAAAAAATACAAATATATGGTTATTTTTTCAATTACACGAAGTTTTATTACATATAAATAAGTTCAAAACGAAAACTTTCAGAAATAAGATTTTTCGATGAATTTCAGTAACTTTATTTGAATAGCCATCAAGTGGTACTTATGATAACTATGAAAAAATACGAAATAAAAATACTTTTAATAATGTTCTAATAAAAGTTTAAGGTACTTCTGCCAACATTTGCTAGTTTTTTTTTTTTTTTTATGTTGGGATTCACGCATGAAATGTGAATATAAAATTATCAAAAAAATTAAATTTATAAGTTGTGCAACTTTTTTTGTCCAAAATTGTCCACAATTTCAAACACATTTTACTACTCCCAAAAATATACATTTTAATCTGTGAAAAGGATTTTCGCCACAAATCGCCACTTTTAGAGAAAAATAAATTTTTATTCTGTTTACCCCAAATTATCAATCGAGAAATTTTATCTGAATAACTGTATTCATTAATGACAGAAAATATATTAAGCGTTTTATAGTGAAAATATTATAGAAATTAGATGATTAAAATAGATTTAATAAATCAAAAATTATTTTTATTTTTTTTAAATATTTAATAAAATAATTAATTTTACTTTAAAGGTACTGAAAAGTACCGTTGGACCCAAAAAAGGGGAGAATTGTAAATGGTTGATGTGATATGTCATGAAATGTTAAAATTAAATAAATGTTTAAAGTTAAATTACAAAATGTTAAAATTAAATATTATAATCCATATTAAGATTTAAAGTAAAAGTTTCTGTGCAGTAAAAATAAAGACAAATGTGAATATTTCATAGTTAGTCAGTAAATGCTTGCATGAGTTTTCTATTGAAATACTGTATAAAAAAAGAAAGAAAAAAGCAGTTATGTGATGATATATTTAACATTGTGTGCTAAATTAATTGTGTTATAAATATAGATTTTCTTCGCGAAATTTTTATTTATTTCCATTTATTCTCTTCTTTTTTTGCAACATTTGTTTCTTTATCAGGTATGTTTCTAAATACCTGTTCGCAGTAGAAAAATATGATACCGTTTAACCCCTTTATAATGCCAATTTTTCCTCAAATGGCACATTAAACTAATTTCACGAATAAAAATTGATGTAAAAAAAATTCATTTAGCTTATTATAAATAATTAATTTTAATTTTGACACATTATTCTCTTAGTTAATCGCAAACTTCTCACGACCCATTATATTAGTATACGCAAAATTGTCACAAATGACTTTTTTTTTTTTTTTTTTCCGCTCCAATATTATAAAAATAATATTTATACTGATATTTTTCTAGAGAAATGAAACACAGGAATCATTATTTTTTTTAAAAAATGGTGCCAGTTAAATAAAATAATGAATTTGGTGGGGAAAATATTCCTGTGGCCTTATAAGGGGTTAAAAAAACATAGAATCGCTTTTAGTATCATACATATTTAAATCGAAATGTGACAAAAAACATCATACATAGATAATAATAATACCATAACCTTCCTATGTTCGCCACTGCCTATACTTCGATCCACTGTGCGGCGCCCTCTTCCACTTTAAATATCTGGAGCAGCCTGTTCGCTCACCATGTTATGATTTTTCAAATTTCTGGCTTTAGCAAAGTCCCGCTCGGTGGCGACTGCGGCGCCTTATCCCTGTTTTAGAACATACACCATCCTCCCTCATTAGAATTTAAAATATTGAAATTTTAAAATATTACAGCACCATCTGGCGGTAGAAATTTCTGTAATCTATTGTTCAATTCCAAATCAACAAAGCTTTCAAATGACGTATTACATATGAAATTATTTTAATTAGTAGCTGAGATACAAAAGAAAACCGATTCAGGAGACCTCAAAACGTGTAAATCAGGTGAAACCTCGAATTCCACTTTCGATAATATAAATGTACTTTAAAATGTCTTTCGAACGATGCATTAAAAATAATATAATCATAATTAGAATTTGAAATTTTGAAATATTACAGCGCCATGTGGCGTAGAAATTTCTGTAATCTACTGTTCAATAAAGCTTTCAAATGATGTATTACTTATGAAATTATTTTAATTAAAAGCTGAGATACAAAAAAAAAAAAAAAAAAAAAAAAAAAAAAAACGATTCAGGAGACCTTAAAATGTGTAAATTGCGTGAAATCCCGAATCCCACTTTTGATAATATAAAAGTATTTCAAAATGTCTTTAGAATGAAGTATTAAAAATAATTTAATCATAATTCGAATTTGAAATACACGTATTAGAATATTAGAATAAAATTTTATTCGCAATTAAATGTAAAATAATTTTTTTTTTTAGTTCTCCGAAATTTCTCTCAGTAATCCGACTAATTCATAGTTTCTCCAATACTTGCATAATTCCGGGATATATAATGTTAATTTCATTAGTACGATATGGGAGCAGAAATTGGAATACGAAACTCTGCAAAATATTAAAGAATAAAGGTGTTCTGGGTATTCCGCTGTTTTCTCCGAAACTCCCGTTCCTTTTCCACATCTTTGCCCTTTCGCTCCCTCCTCCCTTTGCGTCGCTAATAATAATTTTACACTCGAAAATATCTGCAATCGGTTTACCTTGCCTTAAAATCTAAATATGCCAACAAATTTCAAACGTTGTAATTTTTTTTTTCGCCCCTTTCCCCCACCTCATGCCCTCCCTAATAATTGTACTCTTTCAAAAATATTCAAAATCGAATTATCGGGCATTAAAACCAAACAATACGAAATTTCAACGACATATCTCAATTTAAAATAGTGCAAAATATAAAAGAAATATATTTTTCCAATAAATATGTAATTTTTTTGTTTATTCATATGTTTTCATGAAAATGTACAGTAGCTTTATAATATGCTGTCTAAGCCGAATATTCATTTAAATGTAAGGTAAATGAAATTTTGAAAATGTTTGAAAATCGTAATTTTTTCCCCACACTATAAAACACGTGATATCTTACGATTTAGTTTAGATTAAACTGGTTTAAATAGTTCGGGTTAAATTAAGTTGGTTTAAAATGGACTAAACCGATTTAAATTATATTGAAATGTTTAAACTGATTAAACCGGAGCTAGTAAAAGAGGATCAAGCTAGTTAAAATTGAATTAAACTGGTTTAAAGCGGTTGAAATTGGTTTAGTTTGAACGAACTGGTTTAAAACGGATCTGGTTAAATTAAACTGGTTTAAACTGATTAAATTGGATCAGTAAAATAGGTTTAAGCTAGTTCGGGTTAAATTAAAATGGTTGAAATCGGTTTAGCTTAAATCAAACTGGATTAAAACAGTTCAGGTTAAATTAAACTGTTTAGATTACATTGAGACGTTTAAACTGATTAAAACAGACAATGTAAGACAGGGTTAAGCTAGTTCGAGTTAAACTGGTTTAAAGCGGTTTAGCTTAGATCGAACTGGATTAAAACGGTTCAGGTTAAATTAAACTGGTTTAGATTACGTTAAAATGTTTAAACTGATTAAACCGGATCAGGTAAAACAGGTTTAGGCTGGTTCGGGTTAAATTAAACCGGTTTAGCTTAGATTGAACTGGATTAAAACGGTTCAGGTTAAATTAAACTGGTTTAGATTACGTTAAAATGTTTAAACTGATTGAACCGGATCAGGTAAAACAGGTTTAGGCTGGTTCGGGTTAAATTAAACTGGTTTAGCTTAGATCAAACTGGATTAAAACGGTTCAGCTTAGATCGAACTGGATTAAAATGGATCACACCTGTTTAAACTCGTTTATTTTACGTTAAAATGTTTAAACTGATTTAACCGGATCAGGTAAAACAGGTTTAAGCTAGTTCGGGTTAAATTAAACTGGTTTAAAGCGGTTTAGCTTAGATCGAACTGGATTAAAACGGTTGTTAAATTAAACTGGTTTAAAATGGATTACATCTGTTTAAACTGGTTTATTTAACGTTTGTATCAGGTAAAACAGGTTTAAGCTAGTTCGGGTTAAATTAAACTGGTTTAAAGTGGTTTAGCTTAGATCGAACTGGATTAAAACGGTTCAGGTTAAATTAAACTGGTTTAGATTACGTTAAAATGTTTAAACTGATTAAACCGGATCAGGTAAAACAAGTTTAGGCTGGTTCGGGTTAAATTAAAATCGGTTTAGCTTAGATTGAACTGGATTAAAACGGTTCAGGTTAAATTAAACTGGTTTAAAATGGATTACACCTGTTTAAACTGGTTTATTTAACGTTAGTATCAGGTAAAACAGGTTTAAGCTAGTTCGGGTTAAATTAAACTTGTTTAAAGCGGTTTAGCTAAGATCGAACTGGATTAAAACGGTTCAGGTTAAATTAAACTGGTTTAGATTACGTTAAAATGTTTAAACTGATTGAACCGGATCAGGTAAAACAGGTTTAGGCTGGTTCGGGTTAAATTAAACTGGTTTAAAGCGGTTTAGCTTAGATCGAACTGGATTAAAACGGTTCAGGTTAAATTAAACTGGTTTAGATTACGTTAAAATGTTTAAACTGATTAAACCGGATCAGGTAAAACAGGTTTAGGCTGGTTCGGGTTAAATTAAACCGGTTTAGCTTAGATTGAACTGGATTAAGACGGTTCAGGTTAAATTAAACTGGTTTAAAATGGATTAAACCTGTTTAAACTGGTTTATTTAACGTTAAGATCAGGTAAAACAGGTTTAAGCTAGTTCGGGTTAAATTAAACTGGTTTAAAGCGGTTTAGCTTAGATCGAACTGGATTAAAACGGTTCAGGTTAAATTAAACTGGTTTAAAATGGATTACATGTTAAAATTGGTTTATTTAACGTTTGTATCAGGTAAAACAGGTTTAAGCTAGTTCGGGTTAAATTAAACTGGTTTAAAGCGGTTTAGCTTAGATCGAACTGGATTAAAACGGTTCAGGTTAAATTAAACTGGTTTAGATTACGTTAAAATGTTTAAACTGATTGAACCGGATCAGGTAAAACAGGTTTAGGCTGGTTCGGGTTAAATTAAACTGGTTTAGCTTAGATCAAACTGGATTAAAACGGTTCAGCTTAGATCGAACTGGATTAAAATGGATCACACCTGTTTAAACTCGTTTATTTTACGTTAAAATGTTTAAACTGATTTAACCGGATCAGGTAAAACAGGTTTAAGCTAGTTCGGGTTAAATTAAACTGGTTTAAAGCGGTTTAGCTTAGATCGAACTGGATTAAAACGGTTCAGGTTAAATTAAACTGGTTTAGATTACGTTAAAATGTTTAAACTGATTAAACCGGATCAGGTAAAACAGGTTTAGGCTGGTTCGGGTTAAATTAAACCGGTTTAGCTTAGATTGAACTGGATTAAAACGGTTCAGGTTAAATTAAACTGGTTTAGATTACGTTAAAATGTTTAAACCGGATCAGGTAAAACAGGTTTAGGCTGTTCGGGTTAAATTAAACTGGTTTAAAGCGGTTTAGCTTAGATTGAACTGGATTAAAACGGTTCAGGTTAAATTAAACTGGTTTAAAATGGATTACACCTGTTTAAACTGGTTTATTTAACGTTAAGATAAGGTAAAACAGGTTTAAGCTAGTTCGGGTTAAATTAAACTTGTTTAAAACGGTTTAGCTTAGATCGAACTGGATTAAAACGGTTCAGGTTAAATTAAACTGGTTTAGATTACGTTAAAATGTTTAAACTGATTGAACCGGATCAGGTAAAACAGGTTTAGGCTGGTTCGGGTTAAATTAAACTGGTTTAAAGCGGTTTAGCTTAGATCGAACTGGATTAAAACGGTTCAGGTTAAATTAAACTGGGTTAAAATGGATTACACCTGTTTAAACTGGTTTATTTAACTTTAGTATCAGGTAAAACAGGTTTAAGCTAGTTCGGGTTAAATTAAACTGGTTTAAAGCGGTTTAGCTTAGATCGAACTGGATTAAAACGGTTCAGGTTAAATTAAACTGGTTTAAAATGGATTACATCTGCTTAAACTGGTTTATTTAACGTTTGTATCAGGTAAAAGAGGTTAAAGCTCGTTCGGGTTAAATTAAACTGGTTTAAAGCTGTTTAGCTTAGATCGAACTGGATTAAAACGGTTCAGGTTAAATTAAACTGGTTTAGATTACGTTAAAATGTTTAAACTGATTGAACCGGATCAGGTAAAACAGGTTTAGGCTGGTTCGGGTTAAATTAAACTGGTTTACAGCGGTTTAGCTTAGATCAAACTGGATTAAAACGGTTCAGCTTAGATCGAACTGGATTAAAATGGATCACACCTGTTTAAACTGGTTTATTTAACGTTAAAATGTTTAAACTGATTTAACCGGAACAGGAAAAACAGGTTTAAGCTAGTTCAGGTTAAATTAAACTGGTTTAAAGCGGTTCAGCTTAGATCGAACTGGATTAAAATGGATCACACCTGTTTAAACTGGTTTAGATTACGTTAAAATGTTTAAACTGATTAAACCGGATCAGGTAAAACAGCTTTAGGCTGGTTCGGGTTAAATTAAACTGGTTTAAAGCGGTTTAGCTTAGATCGAACTGGATTAAAACGGTTCATGTTAAATTAAACTGGGTTAAAATGGATTACACCTGTTTAAACTGGTTTATTTAACGTTAGTATCAGGTAAAACAGGTTTAACTAGTTCGGGTTAAATTAAACTGGTTTAAAATGGTTTAGCTTAGATCGAACTGGATTAAACCGGTTCAGGTTAAATTAAACTGGTTTAAAGCGGTTTAGCTTAGATCGAACTGGATTAAAATGGTTCAGGTTAAATTAAACTGGTTTAAAATGGATTACACCT
This sequence comes from Salticus scenicus, assembly GCA_963930645.1. Taxonomy (NCBI): domain Eukaryota; kingdom Metazoa; phylum Arthropoda; class Arachnida; order Araneae; family Salticidae; genus Salticus; species Salticus scenicus. The sequence goes on along the minus strand of OZ005655.1, from coordinate 297,499,480 downwards.
GTTTAAACTGGTTTATTTAACGTTAGTATGAGGTAAAACAGGTTTAAGCTAGTTCGGGTAAATTAAACTGGTTTAGATTACGTTAAAATGTTTAAACTGATTGAACCGGAACAGGTAAAACAGGTTTAGGCTAGTTCGGGTTAAATTAAACTGGGTTAAAATGGATTACACCTGTTTAAACTGGTTTATTTAACTTTAGTATCAGGTAAAACAGGTTTAACTAGTTCGGGTTAAATTAAACTGGTTTAAAATGGTTTAGCTTAGATCGAACTGGATTAAACCGGTTCAGGTTAAATTAAACTGGTTTAAAGCGGTTTAGCTTAGATCGAACTGGATTAAAATGGTTCAGGTTAAATTAAACTGGTTTAAAATGGATTACACCTGTTTAAACTGGTTTATTTAACGTTAGTATGAGGTAAAACAGGTTTAAGCTAGTTCGGGTAAATTAAACTGGTTTAGATTACGTTAAAATGTTTAAACTGATTGAACCGGAACAGGTAAAACAGGTTTAGGCTAGTTCGGGTTAAATTAAACTGGGTTAAAATGGATTACACCTGTTTAAACTGGTTTATTTAACTTTAGTATCAGGTAAAACAGGTTTAAGCTAGTTCGGGTTAAATTAAACTGGTTTAAAGCGGTTTAGCTTAGATCGAACTGGATTAAAACGGTTCAGGTTAAATTAAACTGGTTTAAAATGGATTACATCTGTTTAAACTGGTTTATTTAGCGTTTGTATCAGGTAAAACAGGTTTAAGCTAGTTCGGGTTAAATTAAACTGGTTTAAAGCGGTTTAGCTTAGATCAAACTGGATTAAAACGGTTCAGCTTAGATCGAACTGGATTAAAATGGATCACACCTGTTTAAACTGGTTTATTTAACGTTAAAATGTTTAAACTGATTAAACCGGATCAGGTAAAACAGGTTTAGGCTGGTTCGGGTTAAATTAAACCGGTTTAGCTTAGATTGAACTGGATTAAAACGGTTCAGGTTAAATTAAACTGGTTTAGATTACGTTAAACTGATTAAACCGGATCAGGTAAAACAGCTTTAGGCTGGTTCGGGTTAAATTAAACTGGTTTAAAGCGGTTTAGCTTAGATTGAACTGGATTAAAACGGTTCAGGTTAAATTAAACTGGTTTAAAATGGATTACACCTGTTTAAACTGGTTTATTTAACGTTAAGATAAGGTAAAACAGGTTTAAGCTAGTTCGGGTTAAATTAAACTGGTTTAAAGCGGTTTAGCTTAGATCGAACTGGATTAAAACGGTTCAGGTTAAATTAAACTGGTTTAGAATACGTTAAAATGTTTAAACTGATTAAACCGGATCAGGTAAAACAGGTTTAATCTAGTTCAGGTTAAATTAAACTGGTTTAAAGCGGTTTAGCTTAGATCGAACTGGATTAAAACGGTTCAGGTTAAATTAAACTGGTTTAGAATACGTTAAAATGTTTAAACTAATTAAACCGGATCAGGTAAAACAGGTTTAATCTAGTTCAGGTTAAATTAAACTGGTTTAAAGCGGTTTAGCTTAGATCGAACTGGATTAAAACGGTTCAGGTTAAATTAAACTGGTTTAGAATACGTTAAAATGTTTAAACTGATTAAACCGGATCAGGTAAAACAGGTTTAGGCTGGTTCGGGTTAAATTAAACCGGTTTAGCTTAGATTGAACTGGATTTAAACGGTTCAGGTTAAATTAAACTGGTTTAGATTACGTTAAACTGATTAAACCGGATCAGGTAAAACAGCTTTAGGCTGGTTCGGGTTAAATTAAACTGGTTTAAAGCGGTTTAGCTTAGATTGAACTGGATTAAAACGGTTCAGGTTAAATTAAACTGGTTTAAAATGGATTACACCTGTTTAAACTGGTTTATTTAACGTTAAGATAAGGTAAAACAGGTTTAAGCTAGTTCGGGTTAAATTAAACTGGTTTTAAGCGGTTTAGCTTAGATTGAACTGGATTAAAACGGTTCAGGTTAAATTAAACTGGTTTAAAATGGATTACACCTGTTTAAACTGGTTTATTTAACGTTAAGATAAGGTAAAACAGGTTTAAGCTAGTTCCGGTTAAATTAAACTGGTTTAAAGCGGTTTAGCTTAGATCGAACTGGATTAAAACGGTTCAGGTTAAATTAAACTGGTTTAAAATGGATTACATCTGTTTAAACTGGTTTATTTAACGTTTGTATAAGGTAAAACAGGTTTAAGCTAGTTCGGGTTAAATTAAACTGGTTTTAAGCGGTTTAGCTTAGATTGAACTGGATTAAAACGGTTCAGGTTAAATTAAACTGGTTTAAAATGGATTACACCTGTTTAAACTGGTTTATTTAACGTTAAGATAAGGTAAAACAGGTTTAAGCTAGTTCGGGTTAAATTAAACTGGTTTAAAGCGGTTTAGCTTAGATCGAACTGGATTAAAACGGTTCAGGTTAAATTAAACTGGTTTAAAATGGATTACATCTGTTTAAACTGGTTTATTTAACGTTTGTATCAGGTAAAACAGGTTTAAGCTAGTTCGGGTTAAATTAAAATGGTTTAAAGCGGTTTAGCTTAGATCGAACTGGATTAAAACGGTTCAGGTTAAATTAAACTGGTTTAAAATGGATTACACCTGTTTAAACTGGTTTATTTAACGTTAGTATCAGGTAAAACAGGTTTAATCTAGTTCAGGTTAAATTAAACTGGTTTAAAGCGGTTTAGCTTAGATCGAACTGGATTAAAACGGTTCAGGTTAAATTAAACTGGTTTAGAATACGTTAAAATGTTTAAACTGATTAAACCGGATCAGGTAAAACAGGTTTAGGCTGGTTCGGGTTAAATTAAACCGGTTTAGCTTAGATTGAACTGGATTAAAACGGTTCAGGTTAAATTAAACTGGTTTAGATTACGTTAAACTGATTAAACCGGATCAGGTAAAACAGCTTTAGGCTGGTTCGGGTTAAATTAAACTGGTTTAAAGCGGTTTAGCTTAGATTGAACTGGATTAAAACGGTTCAGGTTAAATTAAACTGGTTTAAAATGGATTACACCTGTTTAAACTGGTTTATTTAACGTTAAGATAAGGTAAAACAGGTTTAAGCTAGTTCGGGTTAAATTAAACTGGTTTAAAGCGGTTTAGCTTAGATTGAACTGGATTAAAACGGTTCAGGTTAAATTAAACTGGTTTAAAATGGATTACACCTGTTTAAACTGGTTTATTTAACGTTAAGATAAGGTAAAACAGGTTTAAGCTAGTTCGGGTTAAATTAAACTGGTTTAAAGCGGTTTAGCTTAGATCGAACTGGATTAAAACGGTTCAGGTTAAATTAAACTGGTTTAAAATGGATTACACCTGTTTAAACTGGTTTATTTAACGTTAAGATAAGGTAAAACAGGTGTAAGCTAGTTCGGGTTAAATTAAACTGGTTTTAAGCGGTTCAGCTTAGATTGAACTGGATTAAAACGGTTCAGGTTAAATTAAACTGGTTTAAAATGGATTACACCTGTTTAAACTGGTTTATTTAACGTTAGTATCAGGTAAAACAGGTTTAATCTAGTTCAGGTTAAATTAAACTGGTTTAAAGCGGTTTAGCTTAGATCGAACTGGATTAAAACGGTTCAGGTTAAATTAAACTGGTTTAGAATACGTTAAAATGTTTAAACTGATTAAACCGGATCAGGTAAAACAGGTTTAGGCTGGTTCGGGTTAAATTAAACCGGTTTAGCTTAGATTGAACTGGATTTAAACGGTTCAGGTTAAATTAAACTGGTTTAGATTACGTTAAACTGATTAAACCGGATCAGGTAAAACAGCTTTAGGCTGGTTCGGGTTAAATTAAACTGGTTTAAAGCGGTTTAGCTTAGATTGAACTGGATTAAAACGGTTCAGGTTAAATTAAACTGGTTTAAAATGGATTACACCTGTTTAAACTGGTTTATTTAACGTTAAGATAAGGTAAAACAGGTTTAAGCTAGTTCGGGTTAAATTAAACTGGTTTTAAGCGGTTTAGCTTAGATTGAACTGGATTAAAACGGTTCAGGTTAAATTAAACTGGTTTAAAATGGATTACACCTGTTTAAACTGGTTTATTTAACGTTAAGATAAGGTAAAACAGGTTTAAGCTAGTTCGGGTTAAATTAAACTGGTTTTAAGCGGTTTAGCTTAGACTGAACTGGATTAAAACGGTTCAGGTTAAATTAAACTGGTTTAAAATGGATTACACCTGTTTAAACTGGTTTATTTAACGTTAAGATAAGGTAAAACAGGTTTAAGCTAGTTCGGGTTAAATTAAACTGGTTTTAAGCGGTTTAGCTTAGATTGAACTGGATTAAAACGGTTCAGGTTAAATTGAACTGGTTTAAAATGGATTAAACCTGTTTAAACTGGTTTATTTAACGTTAAGATCAGGTAAAACAGGTTTAAGCTAGTTCGGGTTAAATTAAACTGGTTTAAAGCGGTTTAGCTTAGATCGAACTGGATTAAAACGGTTCAGGTTAAATTAAACTGGTTTAAAATGGATTACATCTGTTTAAATTGTTTTATTTAACGTTTGTATCAGGTAAAACAGGTTTAAGCTAGTTCGGGTTAAATTAAACTGGTTTAAAGCGGTTTAGCTTAGATCGAACTGGATTAAAACGGTTCAGGTTAAATTAAACTGGTTTAGATTACGTTAAAATGTTTAAACCGGATCAGGTAAAACAGGTTTAGGCTGGTTCGGGTTAAATTAAACCGGTTTAGCTTAGATTGAACTGGATTAAAACGGTTCAGGTTAAATTAAACTGGTTTAGATTACGTTAAAATGTTTAAACCGGATCAGGTAAAACAGGTTTAGGCTGTTCGGGTTAAATTAAACTGGTTTAAAGCGGTTTAGCTTAGATTGAACTGGATTAAAACGGTTCAGGTTAAATTAAACTGGTTTAAAATGGATTACACCTGTTTAAACTGGTTTATTTAACGTTAAGATAAGGTAAAACAGGTTTAAGCTAGTTCGGGTTAAATTAAACTTGTTTAAAACGGTTTAGCTTAGATCGAACTGGATTAAAACGGTTCAGGTTAAATTAAACTGGTTTAGATTACGTTAAAATGTTTAAACTGATTGAACCGGATCAGGTAAAACAGGTTTAGGCTGGTTCGGGTTAAATTAAACTGGTTTAAAGCGGTTTAGCTTAGATCGAACTGGATTAAAACGGTTCAGGTTAAATTAAACTGGGTTAAAATGGATTACACCTGTTTAAACTGGTTTATTTAACTTTAGTATCAGGTAAAACAGGTTTAAGCTAGTTCGGGTTAAATTAAACTGGTTTAAAGCGGTTTAGCTTAGATCGAACTGGATTAAAACGGTTCAGGTTAAATTAAACTGGTTTAAAATGGATTACATCTGCTTAAACTGGTTTATTTAACGTTTGTATCAGGTAAAAGAGGTTAAAGCTCGTTCGGGTTAAATTAAACTGGTTTAAAGCTGTTTAGCTTAGATCGAACTGGATTAAAACGGTTCAGGTTAAATTAAACTGGTTTAGATTACGTTAAAATGTTTAAACTGATTGAACCGGATCAGGTAAAACAGGTTTAGGCTGGTTCGGGTTAAATTAAACTGGTTTACAGCGGTTTAGCTTAGATCAAACTGGATTAAAACGGTTCAGCTTAGATCGAACTGGATTAAAATGGATCACACCTGTTTAAACTGGTTTATTTAACGTTAAAATGTTTAAACTGATTTAACCGGAACAGGAAAAACAGGTTTAAGCTAGTTCAGGTTAAATTAAACTGGTTTAAAGCGGTTCAGCTTAGATCGAACTGGATTAAAATGGATCACACCTGTTTAAACTGGTTTAGATTACGTTAAAATGTTTAAACCGATTAAACCGGATCAGGTAAAACAGCTTTAGGCTGGTTCGGGTTAAATTAAACTGGTTTAAAGCGGTTTAGCTTAGATTGAACTGGATTAAAACGGTTATGGTTAAACTAAACTGGTTTAAAATGGATTACACCTGTTTAAACTGGTTTATTTAACGTTAGTATCAGGTAAAACAGGTTTAAGCTAGTTCGGGTTAAATTAAACTGGTTTAAAGCGGTTCAGCTTAGATCGAACTGGATTAAAATGGATCACACCTGTTTAAACTGGTTTATTTTACGTTAAAATGTTTAAACTGATTTAACCGGATCAGGTAAAACAGGTTTAGGCTGGTTCGGGTTAAATTAAACTGGTTTAAAGCGGTTTAGCTTAGATCGAACTGGATTAAAACGGTTCATGTTAAATTAAACTGGGTTAAAATGGATTACACCTGTTTAAACTGGTTTATTTAACGTTAGTATCAGGTAAAACAGGTTTAACTAGTTCGGGTTAAATTAAACTGGTTTAAAATGGTTTAGCTTAGATCGAACTGGATTAAACCGGTTCAGGTTAAATTAAACTGGTTTAAAGCGGTTTAGCTTAGATCGAACTGGATTAAAATGGTTCAGGTTAAATTAAACTGGTTTAAAATGGATTACACCTGTTTAAACTGGTTTATTTAACGTTAGTATGAGGTAAAACAGGTTTAAGCTAGTTCGGGTAAATTAAACTGGTTTAGATTACGTTAAAATGTTTAAACTGATTGAACCGGAACAGGTAAAACAGGTTTAGGCTAGTTCGGGTTAAATTAAACTGGGTTAAAATGGATTACACCTGTTTAAACTGGTTTATTTAACTTTAGTATCAGGTAAAACAGGTTCAAGCTAGTTCGGGTTAAATTAAACTGGTTTAAAGCGGTTTAGCTTAGATCGAACTGGATTAAAACGGTTCAGGTTAAATTAAACTGGTTTAAAATGGATTACATCTGTTTAAACTGGTTTATTTAGCGTTTGTATCAGGTAAAACAGGTTTAAGCTAGTTCGGGTTAAATTAAACTGGTTTAAAGCGGTTTAGCTTAGATCAAACTGGATTAAAACGGTTCAGCTTAGATCGAACTGGATTAAAATGGATCACACCTGTTTAAACTGGTTTATTTAACGTTAAAATGTTTAAACTGATTAAACCGGATCAGGTAAAACAGGTTTAGGCTGGTTCGGGTTAAATTAAACCGGTTTAGCTTAGATTGAACTGGATTAAAACGGTTCAGGTTAAATTAAACTGGTTTAGATTACGTTAAACTGATTAAACCGGATCAGGTAAAACAGCTTTAGGCTGGTTCGGGTTAAATTAAACTGGTTTAAAGCGGTTTAGCTTAGATTGAACTGGATTAAAACGGTTCAGGTTAAATTAAACTGGTTTAAAATGGATTACACCTGTTTAAACTGGTTTATTTAACGTTAAGATAAGGTAAAACAGGTTTAAGCTAGTTCGGGTTAAATTAAACTGGTTTTAAGCGGTTTAGCTTAGATTGAACTGGATTAAAACGGTTCAGGTTAAATTAAACTGGTTTAAAATGGATTACACCTGTTTAAACTGGTTTATTTAACGTTAAGATAAGGTAAAACAGGTTTAAGCTAGTTCGGGTTAAATTAAACTGGTTTAAAGCGGTTTAGCTTAGATCGAACTGGATTAAAACGGTTCAGGTTAAATTAAACTGGTTTAGAATACGTTAAAATGTTTAAACTGATTAAACCGGATCAGGTAAAACAGGTTTAATCTAGTTCAGGTTAAATTAAACTGGTTTAAAGCGGTTTAGCTTAGATCGAACTGGATTAAAACGGTTCAGGTTAAATTAAACTGGTTTAGAATACGTTAAAATGTTTAAACTAATTAAACCGGATCAGGTAAAACAGGTTTAATCTAGTTCAGGTTAAATTAAACTGGTTTAAAGCGGTTTAGCTTAGATTGAACTGGATTAAAACGGTTCAGGTTAAATTAAACTGGTTTAGATTACGTTAAACTGATTAAACCGGATCAGGTAAAACAGCTTTAGGCTGGTTCGGGTTAAATTAAACTGGTTTAAAGCGGTTTAGCTTAGATTGAACTGGATTAAAACGGTTCAGGTTAAATTAAACTGGTTTAAAATGGATTACACCTGTTTAAACTGGTTTATTTAACGTTAAGATAAGGTAAAACAGGTTTAAGCTAGTTCGGGTTAAATTAAACTGGTTTTAAGCGGTTTAGCTTAGATTGAACTGGATTAAAACGGTTCAGGTTAAATTAAACTGGTTTAAAATGGATTACACCTGTTTAAACTGGTTTATTTAACGTTAAGATAAGGTAAAACAGGTTTAAGCTAGTTCGGGTTAAATTAAACTGGTTTAAAGCGGTTTAGCTTAGATCGAACTGGATTAAAACGGTTCAGGTTAAATTAAACTGGTTTAGAATACGTTAAAATGTTTAAACTGATTAAACCGGATCAGGTAAAACAGGTTTAATCTAGTTCAGGTTAAATTAAACTGGTTTAAAGCGGTTTAGCTTAGATCGAACTGGATTAAAACGGTTCAGGTTAAATTAAACTGGTTTAGAATACGTTAAAATGTTTAAACTAATTAAACCGGATCAGGTAAAACAGGTTTAATCTAGTTCAGGTTAAATTAAACTGGTTTAAAGCGGTTTAGCTTAGATCGAACTGGATTAAAACGGTTCAGGTTAAATTAAACTGGTTTAGAATACGTTAAAATGTTTAAACTGATTAAACCGGATCAGGTAAAACAGGTTTAGGCTGGTTCGGGTTAAATTAAACCGGTTTAGCTTAGATTGAACTGGATTAAAACGGTTCAGGTTAAATTAAACTGGTTTAGATTACGTTAAACTGATTAAACCGGATCAGGTAAAACAGGTTTAGGCTGGTTCGGGTTAAATTAAACCGGTTTAGCTTAGATTGAACTGGATTAAAACGGTTCAGGTTAAATTAAACTGGTTTAGATTACGTTAAACTGATTAAACCGGATCAGGTAAAACAGCTTTAGGCTGGTTCGGGTTAAATTAAACTGGTTTAAAGCGGTTTAGCTTAGATTGAACTGGATTAAAACGGTTCAGGTTAAATTAAACTGGTTTAAAATGGATTACACCTGTTTAAACTGGTTTATTTAACGTTAAGATAAGGTAAAACAGGTGTAAGCTAGTTCGGGTTAAATTAAACTGGTTTTAAGCGGTTTAGCTTAGATTGAACTGGATTAAAACGGTTCAGGTTAAATTAAACTGGTTTAAAATGGATTACACCTGTTTAAACTGGTTTATTTAACGTTAGTATCAGGTAAAACAGGTTTAATCTAGTTCAGGTTAAATTAAACTGGTTTAAAGCGGTTTAGCTTAGATCGAACTGGATTAAAACGGTTCAGGTTAAATTAAACTGGTTTAGAATACGTTAAAATGTTTAAACTGATTAAACCGGATCAGGTAAAACAGGTTTAGGCTGGTTCGGGTTAAATTAAACCGGTTTAGCTTAGATTGAACTGGATTAAAACGGTTCAGGTTAAATTAAACTGGTTTAGATTACGTTAAACTGATTAACAGCTTTAGGCTGGTTCGGGTTAAATTAAACTGGTTTAAAGCGGTTTAGCTTAGATTGAACTGGATTAAAACGGTTCAGGTTAAATTAAACTGGTTTAAAATGGATTACACCTGTTTAAACTGGTTTATTTAACGTTAAGATAAGGTAAAACAGGTGTAAGCTAGTTCGGGTTAAATTAAACTGGTTTTAAGCGGTTTAGCTTAGATTGAACTGGATTAAAACGGTTCAGGTTAAATTAAACTGGTTTAAAATGGATTACACCTGTTTAAACTGGTTTATTTAACGTTAGTATCAGGTAAAACAGGTTTAATCTAGTTCAGGTTAAATTAAACTGGTTTAAAGCGGTTTAGCTTAGATCGAACTGGATTAAAACGGTTCAGGTTAAATTAAACTGGTTTAGAATACGTTAAAATGTTTAAACTGATTAAACCGGATCAGGTAAAACAGGTTTAGGCTGGTTCGGGTTAAATTAAACCGGTTTAGCTTAGATTGAACTGGATTAAAACGGTTCAGGTTAAATTAAACTGGTTTAGATTACGTTAAACTGATTAAACCGGATCAGGTAAAACAGCTTTAGGCTGGTTCGGGTTAAATTAAACTGGTTTAAAGCGGTTTAGCTTAGATTGAACTGGATTAAAACGGTTCAGGTTAAATTAAACTGGTTTAAAATGGATTACACCTGTTTAAACTGGTTTATTTAACGTTAGTATCAGGTAAAACAGGTTTAATCTAGTTCAGGTTAAATTAAACTGGTTTAAAGCGGTTTAGCTTAGATCGAACTGGATTAAAACGGTTCAGGTTAAATTAAACTGGTTTAGAATACGTTAAAATGTTTAAACTGATTAAACCGGATCAGGTAAAACAGGTTTAGGCTGGTTCGGGTTAAATTAAACCGGTTTAGCTTAGATTGAACTGGATTAAAACGGTTCAGGTTAAATTAAACTGGTTTAGATTACGTTAAACTGATTAAACCGGATCAGGTAAAACAGCTTTAGGCTGGTTCGGGTTAAATTAAACTGGTTTAAAATGGATTACACCTGTTTAAACTGGTTTATTTAACGTTAAGATAAGGTAAAACAGGTTTAAGCTAGTTCGGGTTAAATTAAACTGGTTTAAAGCGGTTTAGCTTAGATCGAACTGGATTAAAACGGTTCAGGTTAAATTAAACTGGTTTAAAATGGATTACACCTGTTTAAACTGGTTTATTTAACGTTAGTATCAGGTAAAACAGGTTTAAGCTAGTTCGGGTAAATTAAACTGGTTTAGATTACGTTAAAATGTTTAAACTAATTAAACCGGATCAGGTAAAACAGGTTTAATCTAGTTCAGGTTAAATTAAACTGGTTTAAAGCGGTTTAGCTGGATCGAACTGGATTAAAACGGTTCAGGTTAAATTAAACTGGTTTAGAATACGTTAAAATGTTTAAACTGATTAAACCGGATCAGGTAAAACAGGTTTAGGCTGGTTCGGGTTAAATTAAACCGGTTTAGCTTAGATTGAACTGGATTAAAACGGTTCAGGTTAAATTAAACTGGTTTAGATTACGTTAAACTGATTAAACCGGATCAGGTAAAACAGGTTTAGGCTGGTTCGGGTTAAATTAAACCGGTTTAGCTTAGATCGAACTGGATTAAAACGGTTCAGGTTAAATTAAACTGGTTTAAAATGGATTACACCTGTTTAAACTGGTTTATTTAACGTTAGTATCAGGTAAAACAGGTTTAAGCTAGTTCGGGTAAATTAAACTGGTTTAGATTACGTTAAACTGATTAAACCGGATCAGGTAAAACAGGTTTAATCTAGTTCAGGTTAAATTAAACTGGTTTAGATTACGTTAAACTGATTAAACCGGATCAGGTAAAACAGCTTTAGGCTGGTTCGGGTTAAGTTAAACTGGTTTAAAGCGGTTTAGCTTAGATTGAACTGGATTAAAACGGTTCAGGTTAAATTAAACTGGTTTAGATTACGTTAAACTGATTAAACCGGATCAGGTAAAACAGCTTTAGGCTGGTTCGGGTTAAGTTAAACTGGTTTAAAGCGGTTTAGCTTAGATTGAACTGGATTAAAACGGTTCAGGTTAAATTAAACTGGTTTAAAATGGATTACACCTGTTTAAACTGGTTTATTTAACGTTAAGATAAGGTAAAACAGGTTTAAGCTAGTTCGGGTTAAATTAAACTGGTTTTAAGCGGTTTAGCTTAGATTGAACTGGATTAAAACGGCTCAGGTTAAATTAAACTGGTTTAAAATGGATTACACCTGTTTAAACTGGTTTATTTAACGTCAAGATAAGGTAAAACAGGTTTAAGCTAGTTCGGGTTAAATTAAACTGGTTTAAAGCGGTTCGAGTTAAATTAAACTGGTTTAAACTGTGTTTAGGTTACGTTGAAAAATCTACTACAATGATAAATTGGACACGAGAACTCTATGATTTTCATCAGACCCAACCTATTCAGTTACAATATGTCTCTCAACCATACAAAATGGGAAAAAATGTTAGAAACTGTAGCTTGGTAGAGTTGAGGTCAGTTTATCCCCATTATCCGAAATCAAGACCAGACGCACATATTTCAGCTAATTCTGATGATTTTTGACAGAAAATAACTTGAAAAATACCTTGAAAAATCTGCACTCTGACCAATGCCGTTTCAAAGCAACACCGGCAGGCAAGTTCACTAGACTGTATCCCGGATCCGAAAATGATTATAAAAATTTAGTTGCCAAACTTGATGAAAACAAAATTCAACAGTTTTTATTTCCTGATAAAACTAGCATGCCTCTCCGGGTAGTCATTAGAGGCCTTGATTCCTCCACAGAAAAGGGAGACATTAATAACGCATTAACTGAAAAAGGTTTTAATGTACTTAAGGTTAACCAACTTACCAGTTTTAAAACTAGTCAAAAGATGCCGCTCTTCCAAATCCATTTTGTAGACTACCTCTTATACTACGCCATCCTCGTCGAGGATTATCTACGCCCCACCAGTGCCAATTCTTTCATCATTTCTCCCAAAATTGCCGCATGCTGTCACCTTGTGTCAAATGTGCTGGCAATCATGAATCACGTGTTGCGACGGTGGTAAAAGAGTCGAAAATGTTAAATGCTGTAACTGTAACGGCACTCATGCCGCCAGGTATAGAGGATGCCCCAAATTCCCCAATGGTACTCCTAAACAGCCTCCCACCTTTAATTCTACCCCATTTAATCCTAACAAATCCTGTGCCAGCACATTAAATCCTATTAAACCTACTGTCACTTCTATGACTACCCCTCGAACCACCCCTACTACTTCCAAAAATAATAATGGCCCCTTAACTGAACTTACTTCCGTCCTTAATGAAATTGCCCTAGAATTTAATACCAATAGCATTACTGAATTAATCAATAAATACAGAAAAGTTCTGGCTGACTTAAGACGTTGTCCTAAACAGATTTCTAAATTTCAGTTTGTAACTCAAGCTTTCTCGGCCCCTTGATGGCTGCGCGCAGTTGTTTGTCCTGTGTTGCTTGGAACTGCAACAGTATTAAGGGAATTTGTACAGGAGCATGCTCCCGATATCATTCTTCTTCAAGAAACTAAACTTCGACCTGGTATGACCCTCAAAATTCTAAATTATGTTATTCTTAGAAATGATTTTATTAATCCTCATAGTCCTTTGGCTATCCGTGGCACTGCTATCTGTATTAAAAATAATTTAAATTTCCATCAGGTGTCTATTTCTTCTCTGAACATTGTCAATGCCACTGGTATCATCCTTATGGTTTCTGGTTTCCCCCCATTGACTTTTTTCTCAGTTTATCTCCCCTGTAATGACAGCGCAGTTGACATTATATCCGACTTAAAAACACTCTGATTATGCGGACATCCTTTTTTTCGGACTCCCCTACCCATTTTACAGCTGTTAGTAGTAGCACTATTAATTTCGGACTTTATAATGGCTTAAATTTTGATAAAAATATCACTTCTTTGGTCGAGTTGAGTTCAGATCATAATCCTATTAAAATTAATATTCAAATTCGTCTTCCCCTGATCCCCCCAAAATGATTTCTCGTACTAACTGAACTCAATTCACTGACTTTATTAATGACATATCCCCTTCCCTCTCTCCTGTCAATAGCACCAATTACATTGATCTCCTGGTACATACCATCACCACTGATATTAAAAGTGCTTTTGACTATGCTACTACTTCTAAACCTGCTAATGATTTTTTTTAAATAAGAAACGCACGTCCGCATTCTCACTACTAACAAAAATCGTGCCAGAAAAACTTGGCAGCGTACACATAGGATTCAAGATAAAATTGTTCTTAATAGGGCTCAGCAGGACCTAAAGAACTATTTATACAAAAAACACAATGACAGTTGGCGTGAATTTCTAGAATCCCTGTCTCTAGAGGATAACTCCATCTGGAAAGCGGCCAGGAGATTTAAGAGCTCCTTTGAAACACCAATGCCCCCTATCCTTATTCCAAATACCCAAACCTATGCGTACACCAATGTAGAGAAGGCTGATACCATTGCCATGAACCTCGAAACACAATTCCAGGGAAATCCAATTGATTGTGGTGAAACTGAGAGAGAAGTCAATTCTACTGTTAGAAGATTCTTGAACACCCCCACACACACCCCTACTTCCCCCCCTTCTGATTTTTCGGTCACCCACGCTTATGTCATTCGCGAAATCAAAAAACTTAAAAATAAAAAAGCCCCCATCATCAGTGGTATCACTAACGACCCACTAAAGAATCTACCCTTCCATTATATTCCAAAAATTACCCATATTTTTAATAACATTTTTAAATTTAACTATTTCCCATTTTATTGAAAAACTGCTGTTATTGCTCCTATACTAAAACCTGCCAAACCCCATGATAGGGCTTCGATTTATCGACCTATTTCCCTCCTTAACGTTTTAAGCAAATTAATCGAAGCCTTTATTGCTCAACAAATTGATTATCATATTGCTGAAAACAATGTTATTATTCCTGAACAATTCGATTTCAGCAATGGCCTTTCCGCCCCTCATCAGGTCTATAGATTAGTTGAGCACATTACCACCGGCAAAATTAAGAAGCAATTTACAGCAGCAGTCTTTCTCGACCTTGAAAAGGCATTTGACAAAGTTTGGACCACTGGCTTAATTTTTAAACTTATTAATTATAATTTTTCCCCCTCCCCTCATTAAATTAATTCACAGTTATCTTCTTGATAGGAACTTCCACATGAAGGCGAAAGACACTCTTTCACGGAACTTTTTTGCCCACTTCGGCGTTCCACAAGGCTCTAAAATTAGCCCAAAATTATTTAATCTTTTTAATAATTATTAGCCCCATTACCGCAATACCTCTTTGGCTATCTTCGCATATGATACCTGTGTTTTCACTTCTAGCGTCAACAGAAGTTTTGCCATTTCGGCTATTTCCCGTCACCTCAAAATTTCAGTTAATTGGTTCTATAAATGGAAAATAGCATTTAATACCACTAAGACTGAAGCTATCCTCTAAAAAATACTCTTAAACCTGATCTTAGAGATAAATATAAAATTAAACTCACTGCCACCCACCTACCATGGTCTGATCATTGTAAATATCTTGGTGTCATTTTGGACCAAAGCTTAACTTTTAAACAACATATTACTACGACGCGTAACAAATTCCGAACTGCTAAATGTAAATTAATGCCCCTTTTAGCCCGGAATAGTAATTTAAACCTTAAAAACAAATTGCTCCTGTACACTTCCTACCTACGACCAATTTTAACTTATGCTTGTATGGTGTGGTCATATGCTTCAAAATGATTAGGGCTCAAAATTCAACAATTCGTCAAATACTTGATATGCCTTGGTATGTTAGAAATTTTCACATCTATAAAGAAATCGAAACTCCAAAACTTAATGACTTTATGCAATACCTAAATATTCAATTCCATTTGACTCTGGAATCACTAGATAACTCTGCTTTGAACATACTCGCAACGTATGACCACAACGATCCTATCAATAGACGTAAGCCCAAAGCGGCCATTTGTCTTAACTCCCACCTTTAACCTTTTTTGTGTTTTTATTCTATGACTTATTTTTTCTCTTTCCTCTCACTGCAAGGCATTGACTTCTCCTAGGAGATTATACCCTGTCCTTGTTAATTTGTTTTGTTTTCTTCTGTTTTTTGTCCTTGTGTTTGTTTAAATATATATATATATATATATATATATATATATATATATATTTTTTTTTTTTTTTTTTTTTTCAAAAAACCAAAAATAAAATTTGCTCTTATAAAAATCCATAAATATTCTTACTATCCTTAAACTTTCTTATAGTTTTGTAACGCTATCCTTAACCTTTCTATTCAAATTTTTAAATTGTGTTTCCTCTTCCATTAGCTCTAAATTATTTTTTGTTATTGTATTTTTTTCCCTCCCATTCCCTTATGCAGTGAATTTGTAATTTAGGACTTTCACTCCATTAGCTCTCACGTCTAGGTACCGGAGGGTGTGTGACATCAGACACAGGTACCTCCAACCCACACTATCCGAAGATCCGAATACTTTTTGCACTGAAGACGGTACGCTTAAGGCTACCTAACAGCTGTATGCATCTCAAATATTTTTTCTATGGCGTTTCTGACGTAGTAGTTTATCCGGGTTTTTAATTGTACATAATCTCTTTATTGCAATAAAAATAATCTGGTGTGTCACTCACACGACTTTCTCTTACACTGAAATTTAATTCTATAAATACAGGTTGGAGATTAAGAGGTAAGATAACGAGTACTGTTATGTAAACCTGTGTTAAACAATTAAATTAGGCTTCGGAAGAGTTTTATATGATAATTAATTCTGTGTGAGGGGAGCTACCGCCCCCCTCAACCCCCCGTTTCATTAATGCACCTAGATTTATATAAAATTTAATTTGGTTATTAAAAAATAATTCTGTTTTTAAAAAAATAATTTATTAAATTATTATTTAAAAAAATTAACTTTTATGATAATGCAGACTATTTCTTTATTAGAGAAGTAGTATAACACTAAATATCCCCAAAAAAAGTCCATTTTATTCTAAAAAAAAAAAAAAAAAAGTTTTTCGTTAAAAGTAAAAAAAATCGATAACTTTGTTTTAAATTATCGCAGATCGATGGTTCAAACATTCGTTTTAAAGGTATTGGCGAGCTCTTTTGAAAGATACCCATCATGAAAATTTACTCCCCTCGAGGGGGGAGGCGAGGCTCCTACATACATAAAAAAAAAATTCCCAGTTTACTATCTCTATTACAAAATATATATATTCGTTTCATTTGGTTTAGTGCGGTCTATAGACGTTAAACTCTACTTACCTGCAATTTCCCCCATAGACGTAATGTACTACAATTCTCTTGATTGTCCCTGTACACGAACCATTTGCTTGATCTTAACGAAAAGCTTACTGTAGCATTGTATATGATACACATTTAGAATACCGAGTTTGGAATTTCTGCTACTATTTGTTCTTGAGATATGCTGATAACAGACAGACTCACCCACAGACACACACACACAGAGACATACACACAGACAGACACACAGACCATTTGCTAAAAACATGATTTTCGTATTCAGGGAACTCAAAACATGTAAATATAACAAAATCTCGCGTTCGAAAATTTGACCCAAAAACAATACTTTCTCTACCTCATGGTAAGAGAAAGTAAAAAGCACTTGCCTGTATAAAATTAAGTTGTCTGCAGTATAGTTTGATTTAATTAAGTATTATTGCTGTAGGGAAGTTTTAACTTGAGAATTTGTTTTTAAATCAAGAAATGCTTTATGAATTACCTACTGTTATATGTGTATCTTTTTAGAAGTGTTTTTCAATTTACAGCTTTTCAGTTTATTTTTTTTTATTTTTTTTTTTTTTTTACATTGCAATTTTTATTTTATTGTTAACAACATTTAAACATTCATGTCATAGGAACAAATACTAACTGTTTAGAACTGTTTTCTGATATAACTATCCTCAGTTAATCTTTTTATTAAGATTGGTTTTTGTCTTCAGATTTATATATACTATATATATATATATATTAAGTATAATTTTTTACACTATAATCATCATTTGTTATATCAGCTTATTCATTTAACATGTAAAACATTAAAAATAATCTGGTGTGTTACTCACACGACTTTTTCTTACCCTGAAATTTAATACTATAAATACAGGTTGGAGATTAAGAGGTAAGATAACGATGTTATGTAAACCTATGTTAAACAATTCAAATTAGGCTTCGGAAGAGTTTTATATGATAATTAATTCTGTGTGAGGGGGTCTACCGCCCCCCTCAACCCCCCGTTTCTTTATTGCACCTAGATTTATATAAAATTTAATTCGGTTATTAAAAAATAATTCTGTTTTTAAAAAAATAATTTATTAAATTATTATTTTAAAAATATATCTTTTATGATAATGCAGACGATTTCCATATTAGAGAAGTAGTATAACACTAAATATCCAAAAAAAAGTCCATTTTATTCTCAATATTAAAAAAAAAAAAAAAAAAAAAAAAAAAAAAAAAAAAAAAAATTTTTTTTCGTTAAAAGTAAAAAAAATCGATAACTTTGTTTTAAATTATCGCAGATCGATGATTCAATCATTCGTTTTAAAGGTATTGGCGAGCTCTTTGAAAGATACCCATCATAAAAATTTACTCCCCTCGAGGGGGGACTTCCTCCCCCCCCCCCCCCCCCCCAGTGGGGAGGCGAGGCTTCTACATACACATTTTTTTTTTCCCAGTTGACTATCTCTATTACAAAATATATATATTCGTTTCATTCGATTCAGTGCAGTCTATAGACGTTAAACTGTACTTACTGCAATTTCCCCCATAGACGTAATGTATTAGAATTCTCTTGATTGTCCCCGTACACGAACCATTTGCTTGATCTTAACGAAAAGCTTACTGTAGCATCTATATATGATACACATTTAGAATACCAAGTTTGGAATGTCTGCTACTATTTGTACTTGAGATATGCTGATAACAGTCACACACACAAACCATTTGCTAAAAACCTGATTTTCGTATCCAGGGGACCTCAAAACGTGTAAATATATCAAAATCTCGCATTCGAATATTTGACCCAAAAACAATACTTTATCTACCTTATGGTAAAAAAAAAAAAGTGTAACAGTATGATTTACGTATTATAAAATTTGAAAAGTAAACTATCATATCAGCTATAATTAACATACTAATTTCCTATGTTATTTGCTTAAGGCAAAGTTTTGGAAGTTCATTTAGAGCATGTTACAATATTAAATGATTCCGCATAGATTAACTCTGACCTTCGATAATATTTTTGAAAATGATGCCCTGTTCGATGATTCTGATTACAGCATCTTAAGTTTTGATAATGATTTCATTACTCATAGCCCCTAAAAGATTTCAAAATTACTTTCAATCAAAAACAAACAGGACGTAAAAATTTTGTTTCGATAAATATTAAGAAAAAATTAAAAAGCTTTAAAAATTGCCATAATATAAATAATTTTTGGCTTGGAAATATAAAACAAATAAGGATATTATTATCGTATTGATTCTTTTTAAAACTGATAAAAGAATTATAGATATATTAAAATATATATATATACTCGATAAATTAAAACTTGATAAATTTTTATCCGAGATTAATACTGAATGCAGTTTGGCTTTTTATGAACCATGCAAAAAGTCTAGGACTGAAAAAGAAAAAAAGTATGAGCCGGGTTCGAACCCGGCACCTCTCTGAAACGTAAAGTCTGACAAAGATGTTTACTAGACAGGACAGAAGGAAACAATTTTACTGTATATAATTTTATTTTACTTAATAATTTTTACTTTTAGCTGGATATTTATTATTGTTTTGTTTATTTTCAATTTTAGACGGATGTTGAATACGTGGATAGCCAAGGTTCATCTCAATCTCTGCCTTTTAGAGAGCCATCACCAACAGATGTCGAGGGCAAAAAAGGGTCAGAAAGAAGACGAAAGTGTCCACTTAAAAAATATGGAAGATCTCAAGGAGTACTACCCGAATAATCCAGATGTCTCCCCCCCCCCCCAAAAAAAAAAAAAAAAAGCCTGGTGAGTGTTTCATATTGGGTGGTGTTTATTAAAAAGCTACCCGATTGAGGCATCTCTCCCTGCAGTGCTTTAAAAATGAAGAGTAGACATCACTAATACAGAGACATGGCTTGCTATACAGGTAATAATTATTATTTTTTCTTTTTAACTTAAATAAAGTTCAAATTTAATTATTTTTAACTTAAAATAATTTTAAGTTACTTTTATTAATAAAATAACACATTTTTATGACAATATTTATTTATTTAAATACTTTGATATATATGTAATGTTATATGAAAGACTAGAATTACACACACATTTATGATACGATAAAGTTTATAAGTTCGCATTTCATTGTTATTTAACAGAGTTAAATTGATAAATTAAATATCTGCATAAAACTGTTTATTATTATTAAAAACTGATTTTTAAAAAATATGATTTAATGCTGGCATCTGCGTGACTTTTCTCTTAAAACGATACACCGTTTCTTAATTTTCTTATTTTTAATTGTTTCTTATTTTCTTTAAAAAAAAAAAAAAAGATTTAAAAAAAAAAAAAAAATCTGTTTTTGTTCTTATTTGCATTTAAAAATCAATCTGTAATTCTCATATTAAGCTGAATTTTCTCTACATGCATATTTTTAAAATTGTATGCATGAATATTCGAAATCTCTTAGGGATAAAAGCATTTAACTTTAAATGCCTACTCCATTTTCTTTAAATTGTATCAGAAAATTAAAAAAATAATAAAAATTAATTAATCTAATATTAAGCTCTTAAAGCGAGAAACATGTTTTTTTTTTTTTTTTTTTCTAATCTGCATTGATATTATACAATAGTACTCACGAGTATCTAAATTCCAATATAATTTCTTGATTAAGGCTTATTTTATTTCTTTTTTGTTCGAAGTTCCTTAATACGGATTGCGGTAGCACCTAACTGGCAGGAAATCGTCACGTAACGAAAATGCGTTACACTATATCTCAGGTTCTATTGCGTGTAATCAAACAAAACTTGATACGTAAAGTCATTATGAGACAAACTTTTCTACCAACTTCCGGTGTCAACCACTCAACAGGTGGCGCTGCCACACAGCGATTTCTGCAATTTAAGGAAAGGCTATATCTCAGGTTCTATGGCGTATAATAAAACAAAACTTGATATGTAAGAAGGTCATTATGAGATAGACTTTCCTGCCAACTTTTGGTGTCAACCGCTCAACAGGTGACGCTGACACACAGCAATTTCTGGAATTTAAAGAAAGGTTATATCTCAGGTTCTATGGCGTATAATCAGATAAAACTTGATATGTAAGAAGGTCATTATGAGACATTATGCTGATTCAATTTGAATGCTTATTGGCCAACAGGTGGCACTGCTATATAAGCGATTTCCACAATTTAAGGAAAGGCTATATCTCAAGAACTACTGCACAGAATTGCATAAAAATTGATATGCAAACGTACATTCACATAAATTAGTTTCTACCAACTTTTGATGCCAACCTCTCAACAGCTGGCGCTGCCGCACAGCGATTTCTGCAATTTAAGGAAAAGCTATATCTCAGGTTCTATGGCGTATAATCAGACAAAACTTGATATGTGAGAAGGCCATTATGAGACATTATGCTGATTCAAGTTACATGCTTATAGGCCAACAGGTGGAGTTGCTATAGTGGAAATTTCCCCGATAACGAAAAAGCTAAATCTCAACTTTTAAGGCATAAAACTGTACGAAGCTTGATATATAAGACAATGCTATAACGGAAATACACACTGCTTTTAAATAATTTATGTGATTATTAATGTTTCTGCTACATTAATTTTTTGCAATATATTGTTTATAAAAAAAATAAAATAAAGATATCATAATTGAGCTAGTAAAGACCTTGACGAGAAAAGTCACGCAGTGGCGGATCCAGAACTTACCTTTTTTTTGGGGGGGGGGGTGGGGGGGGGGTGGGGCTAAGATTTTTCAAAGTGTTATTTCAGATCAAAGAGAAGTTTACAACTGTAATAGTCAATTGTGAATGTCAGTACTTTTTTTTTTTTTTTTTTTTTTTTTTTTTTTTGGGGGGGGGGGGGGTCTTCAGCCTATTGGTGCCAACAACGAGATAAATAAATAATAACAATCTAGATCTCTACATCAGATCAAATTCGGAATTGGAGAAAAGGAGTAAGGAACTTCGTTCCTGACGGGGGTCCTCCAACCGCTCATCTGTTTTAAGATAAGAAATATAGATATAACATTTGAAATCTTTTTTATTAAAAGATGTAAAGATATATTGAGCACAGTTAAAGAAAAAAAAATTAGAGAAAATTAAATTTAAATTCTGATGATGTCTAGGGTTTAAGGCCAGTTAACTAAAGGAGGGTCCTAGACTTAAATGGTGTACCCCTCATGAGAAATCATTCTAAGGGGTTCCTAGCTCATCTTAAAGCGAGTTTCGGAGAAAAATACAGAAAATTCCAAACGACTGGTAATGAACTCAAAACTTTCCGCATACCAACTTCAAGATATTTGAATTTTTATATTTCATCGATAAGACCATCGCAGAATTTTTCGATTGTAATCATAAAAATATAATATTTTACATATTTTTATGCAGTTTTTTTCCATAATGTTAAACTGAAGATTAGCTATTAAATATATATATATATATTAATGTTAAATTCCACACACCATACGATGGGTCGAGCCCACCTTAGAAAATTGGCACAAGCCGCCACTGTAGGTAGGGGAGGAGATTAAAGAGTACCAATACTGGTCAAACAAAACGTAAACTCAAGTTTCGCCTTATATTAAAGAACACATGGGTTATATTCAGAAACAAGAGACTAAAAAATCGACCCCTGCTAAGCATTATTGGGAGAATAACCATATTTTTCAACTTTAAGTCAGTTAAAATAATCTGTCAGCTTAAACACTAACATAAACTCAATTTCCTATGCTCTGAACACAAGTAACCTTCATCTAGTCATCCCTACCCTGGTGGTTTAAGTAATTAGAGAACTGCTGGTTTATCTGCACTTTATTTGTCACCTTAAAATTAAGTAGAATATTAATAATATATTTCCCAAGTTTAATATAAATTTGTTTTTGTGTATTTTACCCTATATCAAGTGACCTTTTGTGGGTGTGAAAATTTCTATAAGAATCGGTAGAAATAATACATTGATTATATTATATTCTGATTATGCAGAATTTGTCAAAAAAGAATCTTTGATAAAAAGTAAGTTACCTTCTTTCTAATTACACTTAAACAAAGTTTTGGCATTTATTATCTGGAAAAGAAAGTAAAAGGCAGAGTAAGGAAATACGCTGGCTAATAAAAAGGAAAACAAACAGAAAAAAAAAATTAAGTTAACTTCTTTGCAGTGTGTATGGTAATTTCATACATGATCATAGATACTGCAAAGCAGTTTTCTTGATATAACAGTTAGAAGAAATGAAGTTAAGATAGAAAACTTCTGTTAGCATGATATTCAACTGACATGAAGCAACAAAGACATTATTACGTAACGTAAGTAAAATTCAGATAGATTTTTTTTTTTTTTTTTTTTTTTTTTTTTTGTTTCTTGATGCATTATCACAGCGTATATTTAGTCTTTGGTGCTGTGATTAACTTTTTCGTTTTTCAAGAAATTATCTTTCGCAATTAAATAAATAATTTAACAGGTATAATTAATCTTTTGTGCTGTGATTAACTTTTCCTTTTTAAGAATTTTTTTTTTTTTCCAATTAAACAAATAGTTAACTGGTGGGTGATAAAAATGTAAATGTTAAGGAATGCTAGGTGGAAAAATGCTTAGTAAAAAAAAATAATATTTTGTATATGGATAATCCAAGTGGGAATGCATCCTTTGTGTGTATGATCATTATATGATCAGGACAAGGAAATGAATAGGATATATGAGATTCTTTGTTCCTTTTTATAAAGTAAAGCATTCATTTTTCTAAAAACATTCTACTCTATCATTTTAATGCGTATTCCAGATGCTTAATACTTGAAGGGAGTGATAAGCAGCCTTAATTCACAAAGAAATGGGTTGGAACTTGCCATGAAAAACAGCTGGGAATTGCAATCGATATCCGTATTGCACCCGGTCAGTGAAAGACTGAAAATTCAAAAGCTTCCTTTTTCCCCTGTTCTCTTTTTTCCCCTTTATCTGAGTGCAGTGAGAAGCAAGTTCTTGGAAAAGGCACCTGACCGATCAGCTGTAGTTGTAGGTGGGGTCATCTTTTCACCCCCTTCTGTGACGTTAATACTGGAATTACCATTTGAGAGTCACGGGGGACGTGTTACGAGCTGTACCTCGTGGTGTCGCTTCGCACTCATTCGGTGTAGTGGGTTTGCTGACGTATCATGGGGGGAGGAAGGCGGAGCGACTGCTTTCCCTCCCGGTTTGGTTAAAAAAGCAGAGAAGAAAAAAAGAAGAGAGATCTTATCTCAGATTTGAGCTTTTCGTTTGGGAAGTGGTGGAGTTGTTAGTTTTTTTATCTGATTTTTCGCTCTATGGTTGAGGAACGTCGGGAATCGGAGAATGGAGCAGCCTTAAGACGCTACGTGGTGAAAAATAGCAGCTTGGAGACTGGTAGTAGGATTGATATAGCAAAGCGTTTGTAAAGAAAGAAGAGGAAGGAATTGGGGAGTGATACATGGATGTGTTGAAAGCATTGTGTATGCAGTTGTGTTGCTAAGGCGTTATGAGATCAGCGGAACCGAAGAAATCTGTATCATTTCTTCTGGAGCTTAAAAAGGAATGAACGCGAGCATGAATAAGTGTCCGTGAGATGTATAGGACCTAGAACGACTGTTGTATGATTAGGGACGGAAGCTACTGGTAAATGGCTGACTTGTGCGGAATAAGTGGCTCTGCTTTGTCTCTCAGGATCAATGTTGGGTGTTAGACGCCTCCCCCTCTTCTTGCAGCACTTCCACATCTCGACCCGACTGTTCCGGCTAAAGAAAATAATCATGTAAGTTTTGAAATATTATTTTGCCTTTCACATTCACTTAATTGTATCTATTGTATGCTTGTAAGCAATCTTGTCTTTAAGAGCTGAGTTTGTCCGAAGAACAAAGGTGGGATGCCTTTATTTAATAATGGTGGTCTGTGAGGTATAACAGCTTATTTGTACTAGTTTGTTTTTGTAATTATTACTGATGTCGTTTTCCTTAAGTATAAATTAATGTTGATAGACTAAATAATTTGTATAGCCCTGTTTAAATAATGTAGTAAAATAGTTTTTTTTAGCTCAATTAAAAATTGTGCATTGTAAAAATCAAAGTAGTATCTGTGTTTCTTTTATTTGTGAAGTGTACGTTTGTACGTTATTTTTCTAGAGAAACATTGAGTTGTTGTACTCCTGTCTGCGGGTATTGTTTTACCCATTTTTCTGAACTCGTGTTATTGCGACTAAAAATTTAATAAGTACTAGGTTAAGTTTTAAGAACACAACGCGAACTTAACCCTTTTTTTTTTGTTTGTTTAAAACTATACGATCCATTCCCTTGTTAGTAAACAAGTAAATTTAATTAGTAAATTTAATTGTTGTTATTAGTAGGGAGTAAATTCAATTTAATGTTATTTTTGTAAAATTGTTCAATGCCAGATAAAAATTCTGTATTTTATGTTTTAACTTGAAGTAAATTGACCAGTTTAAACCCAATGAATATTATTTTAAAAGTTAAATAAATTTCAATTAAAATTTAAAAACTTAAAAAAAAAAAAAAAAATTATGATAACTGGCGCCGTGCCCATTTGGTAGTCAGGAGTAATGATTTGTTTCTCTCGCCGTATAATTTTGGCTTATGTCTTGAAGTGTATTACTAATTAATTGAATTGTTTTAGTTTGTACACATATATGTATTTATCTTATTTTGCCTTTTTGCAAAACTACTCAGTATTCTTCTTTATATATATATATATATCTGTGATGGCGACAATTGAACTGATGAGAAAAAAAATGCTAATCAGACGAATGGTAGACTGACGATTTTTTTTTTTTTTTTTTTTTTTGCTGTATGTGTATGCCCTGTGGTGAGATCTTTTATAATATTTACATATTTATTTAATTATATATGCTTTCTAAGTAAAAAAAAAAAAAAAAAAATTTTGCTTTTATGTATTGTGTGTAATGAAATTTTATAGTATACATTTTGCTGGAAGGAAGAATTTTGTCAAATGTAATCAATATTTGTGATAATAAAGAGCAAAAAAATAATTTCTTTTGAGGGAAATTGTAATCAGTAAATTTATTTTTTTGGAGAGGTTTAGGAATGTTGGTAAAATTCAAAAATTTTTTTTTAAAGTATATTTGAAGAAAAAAAAATAAATAAATAAGCTAAATGATCTGCAGAATTCTTCTTACAGCCTATGAATTGCAATTAGTTTTTAGTGATACTCTATTTTTCTTGTGCAAAATCAAGTCTATATATATCTTTAAATTTTTCTTTTGATATTCATATTTTTACTTGCATATGCATTATATTTTTAAGTTACTTGTGTGGTAAATTGAGTCATAACAAGAAGGATTTTTGTAGTCAAAATTTATTTTGTCGGTGTAAGGCAAAATTTGGAAGTTCGAGAATTAGAAATTCATTGGTTTTGAAATTTTGTTTCTTTGAAGACAACTTATGGCCGAATTTACAGGCCAAAACTTTGAAAAAAATAGTTAACTTATAAAGTGTAAATAATTTAAAGTTTTTCTCTCAAAAAAAAAAAAAAAAAAAAAAATCCTTCTTATATGTTGGTATGCTTTATCATTACTGTATTGCTTATACATGCTTATACACATATTTACAAACCAAATACATTAGGGGTTAAAAACATATTGAAGTGGTATTTGTCAACACATTGTTATTAATTAAATACAAGACTTTAATACAATAACAATTCGATATATGTTACAGACATAAATTTAATACACATGTTTACTGTTTGTTATATGTAAATTTTATGACTCAATTTAAGTTAATTTTTTTTTCTTCTCACTTTGCTTTCTATGGTGCTATATTTGTTATAACCTTGTTTTCTGCTCAGTATTTTTGTTGGCTAGGAAATTAAGTTGTTAAGAGGAAATTTTGTTTGTAAATTTAAAAAAAAAAAAAAAAAAAAAAAGGAATTGAATGTTTGGCTGTGGCCTTGACGGTCAAGGGGTTAAAAACATTATTAGGTAATTTAGCGCTAAAAAATTTCTATAGAGTTAGAAATGTCTTTCTCAGACAGTCGTTTTCTCTTCTCTTTCCCCTCCTGTCCCCGCCCTCTCCCTCTGCCTCCCCCTTCCCTTTTTTTTTTCTCCCCTAGATGGGGAAGTCTAGGAAGAAAAAGAAAATACTATCGGCTCTCTCCTCTCTCTCCCAAGAGGCAACATCCTCCTCAACACCAAAAGTCAGCTTCAATAACCTAAATTTCCTACAGATCAACCTCAACAGGTGCATGGCAGCGAACTCGACGGCCCGGGAATTCATGGAAGAAAAGTCCATAGACATCGGGCTGTTGCAGGATGCTTACTGCACTGTGGGGGTGATCTGTTCGGCTTTCCGTCTGCCTGGTCAAGTTTCAGTTCCAAAAACAACACTGCCCACATAGTCATAGCGACACAAACCCTTAACTACACACACGTTTTCACTGGGGAAAATTGTGTATTCATCTCACTTACCACTAGGGAAGGTGAACTGCTACTTGGAAGCGCTTATGCCGCCCCGTCTGCAGACTTCGAGGCCTGTCTGCTGGAGTGGCAACACCTCATAACACACAGGTCATTATTCATTTGCTGCTGCGACCTCAATGCCAATTCTCCGTTGTAGTGCTCACCTAAAGAGGATCGCAGAGGTCGCGAACTAATAGAATTTATAGCCTCCAATAACCTATGCTTGGCCAACATTGACAACTCTGCTCCCACCTTTAATAAAAACGATGCACAGGGCTGGCCTGACTTTACTCTCTGCAACCCTAAGGCGTTCGCAAGAATAAACGACTGGTCAGTTCTGGACATACACAACAACACAGATCATAATTACATCACATTCTCAACAAGCACCATACCCTCAATATCACACTCTAAACGCTTCGCCACCAAGCATGGCAATTTCAAAAAATTCAATAGCCTAATTCAAAAGGAATCATCGAAACTTATCTCGGAGCTAAATACAATCACTAACGAGGCCCAGTTAGAAACATACACTCAAAACCTCATAGCCACAATCCACACTGCAGCAACCTCAGCATTCAGACTGAAGAAGTCGGGACGGCAGTTCGCCTACACCTTCTGGACCCCCCAGCTACGTTCCATGCGTAATCGACTCACAGCTCTTAAAAGACAATTAAAATATATCGATCCATCCCTAATCCCACAGCAAAAACAAGCAATCAAACTTCATTCGGCCCTTTTCAAAAAACGCATAAACACAGCTAAACGCAACGCATGGAAACACTTTTGCTCATCACAGACCAAGATTTTCGGAACAGCGGAGGAAGCGATAAGGGGAAAGCATTAGGGAAGCGATAAGGACGCCAAGCGGGAATGCTGTCCTCTTCGGAGGCAAAAAAATGGCGGTGATGCGCCGGCCTATTATTTTATTTAGGGGCTCTAGTAAGACCCAGACCGTCGCTAATTACCCACAGTGCAGCACTAGTGTGATGTTAAATTCAACCAACAATTATACGTTCCGTGTAAAAATACTAGAGGTACTCTAAAATGAATGATACTGATTGAATGTATTCATTATTAAAAGTACTCTAAAATTTATCAATAAACGTCGGCGACCGTGTCTTATTGGTGACTCCCAAACCGTCACCAACTGCATATAGTGTAGCAACAGAGCGACGTAATGCTACATAACAGAAAAATAAAGGTACTCTACAAATTCTTGACAAATATGAATTACCGTATCGACAGAGTGAGTCCCAGACCATCACGAAATTCCCACAGTGTAGCACTAAAGAGACATCGAAAAAAAAAACTGCTCAATATACAAATAATGATAGTCTAAAATTTTTGAACAAATATGTCAATTGTATTTATGGTAGGCTGACCAGATCAAAGTACCTTTATAATAGAGAAGCATTAAAAATTTCTACAATTATCAAATTATGGGTGAATTTTTTCGTTCCTAATAAATAAGTACTAAAAATAAAGTGTTATTGATTAATAATTTAATTTCTACAATTTTTTAAAACTTAGAAAAATGCCTTAAAAAAAAGGGCGTCCCCATTTGTCCCCAGAAAATGGGGACGTTTGGTCAGTATAATTTATGGGCGTCCTAGACCATCACAATTGCCCATAGTGTAGAACTAGTGAGAAGTAAAATCAACTCAACCGACAAACAATGGTACTCTAAATATTTTTAAGAAATGTAATTTACCGTAAGATACAGTCGGCAGCTAAATTATTCGAGCGCTAGCAATAATTCCTATGTAAAAAAGTACACTTAATACTGTTTTATTAAATAAATGTCAAGTCATGTTTTTAGACTGACTAAGAACAGGATTCGACAAGGATTTTTTTAACAAAACAGTATTAAGTATAACTTAATTTAGATTTTAAATGAAGCACAACAATGTTGTGCTTCATTTATAATCTAAATAAGTTATGAACGTCGGATACCTGGACTTTTGTATTTTTCAAGTGTTGGTTTTTTTCGGATCTATGGCGACTCGTGGTCAAATTCCATTTATATTTTTTAAGGTGTGAACTTTTGAAATGTAAGTTAATCAATTTTTTTGCTTCAATGCCGGATTTACCCCCGTTTAGTGGGTGGTTTTAATTATTAAAATTTAAATAGATGTTGTTTTTCTGTTCTTTTTTAAATGTGTATAAATTTTGCTCTGGTAATTTTACCAAGCTAAAACTCTTATTCTGTTAATAAATTAACCTGTTATATTATATTAATTTTTGTTAATTAGCATGTATAAATTGTTTCCGGTATTGTTAGCTTTTTGTACCTGTTTAGTGGGTCTTCTTTTTATAAGGATTCTGTCACTAGTTTACAGTTTTATTATTAAATTTGCCCGATTTACTACCGCGCTTGCTCGAACATATTACGAAAATAAAATAGATATAAAATTTAATGTCGTTGAAAAATTGGCCAATTACAATAACCATACTTACGCGTTTTACCGGGAGAGTATCGAGATAATTAGTGATAATGTCGCCATTAACCCCTTCCACTCCAGGGACGTACGTGCGTACGTCTAGTGTTAATGGCCATTAATACCATGGACCTACTTGCATACGTCCAAAGAAAGTATACGATACAATAAGCCCAACATTGTAGTGGTATCAGAGAGAGTTATTATATTTGTCATATGGTATTTTGAAATTGTATTTTCCTTGCTGACAACTAAATGGCGTTAGTAGTCTCGGTGATTTATTAGTTTTGGCTACGCCAGTTGTTTCGTGATTTCTCGAGGCTGCGGTTGTGTGTAACTTTCGCTCCTCGATTTTGTGTGTTTTGCTGGTGTTTGAAACTGTGAATAATGTCTGATTCTAGTGATTCGGATAGTGATTATATCCCAGATTATAACGAACTTGAAGATTTCAATGATGACTTTACAACAAGTGAAGACGGCGAAAGCGATGACAGTGATGATGAACCACTTATAGCAGGTGACTGGAAATTTATGTAGGATCCTTTTGCCGATGCACGTCCTGAGCAACTGCCTGAACTGAAAAGGGACTTAGATTTCCTACATCCAGCTTTCCATTGTTACTTCGTTATGTATTGCATTATTTCAAAATTATAATCTGGTATTTCACATATTCGCACTACAGCTAGCCTGGAGCGGAAGGGGTTAATGACCACGAGTCCGCCAAAATAGATCCGCAGTGGCGCTACCTATTACAAGAACGAAGTAAAGCTATAAATAGCCAAGGCCCACAAGCACAGTTTGCAATTGAAAAAGAGGGAGGATCCTCCCACGAAAAGCTTCTTGCAGAAGATGAAGCCTAAGTAAGGTCTTTTAATTTATTTTATAATTAGTATTAAGTGTACTTTTTTACATAGGAATTTTTGCTAGTGCTCGGATAATTTTGCTGCCAACTTTATGTACTCTAGGCGCTGTACTTAGGATTAGATCCTAGACTATCGCCAACAGCATAAAGTTATAGAACTATGCGACGTAAAATTCGCCCAAACGATAAATAAAGGAACTCTAAAAAATATTTTATCTACCACATCATTTAGTGTTTAAATACACTAAGGAAGAAATCATTTTAAAAAATGGTCCACCATTTCATATAAATAACATCATTCTCAAAATAATTCGCAGTATTAAGGTCAATGTAAAAAATAATTTCATTTAAATACTTTTAATTTTTAGTGTTCTCAAGTGTGAGTGTCTTTTCACGGCGAGTGAGTTCTATGCTATAAACAATTGGCGACGTCCTGAGACTAGATATGTGAGCGGGAAAAAACCAAGGAATAAACCCGGTTTCTTGGGAAGGGAATTTTGAAAGTTTCCAAAACAAGGGAATTTTGAAAGTTTTCACAAGTTGCGAATTTATCTTTATTTATTTATTTATTTTATTATTTTTTTTTTTTATATTAGAGATGTTCTAAGGCATTTCAAAATGTTACCTCACATTCAAATGTTTTTTTATGATCTTTCAATTTTTAAATAGTGCTTTTAACGTCTATAAATTTAAAAAGCACAAGTTTCAAATTTCATTAATTAATAGACTTATTCTCTCTTATTTCCGTATATTTATATTTTAGTTCTGACTGTATACACACTAAGTTCAATATAATACTTTTTTCTTTTCCCAATCGCATGTTCCAGAGGTTCCAGATGTATATCTTTAACATTTTATTTCAAAAATAAAACAAAAATTCTTCAAAATATTCTGCATTTACTAAAGCAATCAATAATATTACACTGGGAAATATTAAAATTTCAACAATATTAATATGCAAAAAATAAATGGAGAAAGAAATAACAGCCAGATTATTAATTATTAGCTATTGAATATTTTATGTATCGATTTAATGCATTAAAAAATTACTGCTTGAATTCTTTAAAACCGAAGAACTCATGCTCGATTTTGTTCCCCGTGCTCTTTGAGTGATTATAACAAAATTTCATCAAGTAATGTGAAATTTTGTTTGATGAATTGTAATAAAATTTAATAATTTTAAAGTATTCTTACCATAATTTAATTTCATTGTATTATTTTTTATAACATATTTTATTATGGTATTCATTACAAAAAAAGAAAAAAAATTAAAGTTATTTAAATGGGCAGACAAAACTTCATCATTTATTATTGTCAATAACGTAAACGTTTATTTTTTTTTACAATTTTCTGTAAAATAATCACTTAATTGTTGATATCACTTTTATTTAAGCAAATAGACAGGACTGCCAACCATTAATATATATAATGATCCTCATCTGTCATGAACGAATCCGGTTAGTACCGCTTCAAAACAGAAACTTTTGGCAGCCATTTTTTTTCCGTTTATTTAATTCAACTTAGGAAACATACATATCATTTTCATACATGTTTTGTATCGCACATATTCTTATTTCCTATAAAACCTTGAAAAACTATTCAATTGTAAACAAAGCAAGACCAAATAAAAACAAACCAAAACTGTTGCCATTCAGAAAATACAAATTCCAAATGGACAACTTTTTAATTCCGAATGAACGACTCTTTGACTGTTTCATTAAAAAAACGCTTAAAATATTTCTAAAACATATTAAAGCCTTAAAAATCTTAAAATATTTGTAAAAACGCATTAAAGCCTTTAAATATTTTTATCAAACTTTATTGTTTGTTTACATTGTAAGGTATGATTGGCGCCGAGTTTAGTACGTAAATGCCGCCAGTTGATTTTAGTTTTGAAATTAGTGTAAAATGATAGTTGGGATAGAATGTTTGGTTGGGCAAGTAAAAGTCACCAGTAGAGCATTTCCTCGTGACGTCTGGTGGTTGGCAAAAAAGCGCGCTCGACTTTCCCGTGCCCCGCCCACCATTGATTTTCCGTTGGTAGAAATCAAGTAATCGCCATCGCTATGTTTTTCCCAAGCCTTTTTGCCAACCACTCATAAAAGTTGAGATACAAACAAGGAACTGCCCTGTTGAAATGAGTATTGAAATTAGAGTAGTCTAATGTGATAATGTCGAGTCAAGGTAAAATGTTCGGTTGAGAATGAGAAAGTCCCTAGCTGGATCCTGGATATTTTGGCGATGTTGAGTGTGAGATAGCTGGTTGGAGGTATCGAGTAGAGGTGAATTTGGGTTAGCATGGAGTGTCTGTAGTTATTGGATAGTTAGTTAGAAAATTTGAAAACAGGATCTACGATAGTCTTAAAAAAAGTATTTTGGTAAAATGAAGTGAATCGTTTTTTCTTATTATGAGGACTTTAAATAGGCAAGCGAAGTGATGACGTCACTGGCAGGTTCGTGGATACAAGAAAAATATTTCCTATATTAAACGCCCAATGGATTTTTCGTAAAAAATTATTAAAAATCGAGGGAAATTATTTCCCGAATTTAATCCCCATATTTAGGTTTAGATATGTATTAGTTATCATGTGCATGCGTTAGATTAAGTTGTTTTTGTTCTAAAATTGATAAAATTTGAATTTTAAATTTCAAAACTTTAAATTTCAAAAAACTTCCATATTCCATTGAAAACATAAACATTTCATTTCAAAGGATGTTATTACACAATAAATATCCAACTAATATACTAATTAAAAGGAAAATGATAAATATTCTATCACAATTTGAAGTGAAATTTGTTTTCAAATGTCTAAATAAAGTATCTGATATAAGATACTAATATGTTGCAGCGGAATAGATTTGATATCGGTCATCCTTGGCAGAAAAAAAATATATATATATCGCCAAATTATCTGGCGAATATAATTTAATTCCTTTCAAAAATCATGGTTATTTTAAAAATTTATATTAAGAGAGTAATGAATAATATGAAACAATATTTCGCACAACACAAATTACGAAAATATCCATCTGGCATGTATATTTTCGTAGTACGTTTTTGATCGCCAAATACAAAAACGCCAAGGACAACAGAGTTTTGAAATTTAAAATTAAAATTTTGTCAATTTGACAGCAAAATAACTCAATCTAACATATGCACATGATAACTAATACATATATATACCCAAATATGGGGATTAAAATCGGGAAATAATTTTCCTCGATTTTTAATAATTTTTTACAAAAAATCCAATGGGCGATTAACATAGGAAATCATTTTCTTACATACATGGACGGTCAGTGACGTCACACTTCGCTTGCGTATAGAGCACTTAATGGAACACTGGGATGTGTTGCTGTTGTGTTGTCGGGCCTATATTTTTTGTCAACCAGCAGTTTTTTTATTGTCATTCATATTTGTTGATCGGGTAAAATTTTTGAAGTGAAAACTTCTTTAGGCGCGTTGAGCACTTTTGGGTGAATAAAAATCATTGAACTCCCATCATCGTCAGCTAACGCTTTCCATTTGAAGTGAAAACTTTTGGGTGAAGAAAAATCATTGAATTCGCGTCATCGTCAGCAAACGCTTTCCATCCTTGTATGATACAAATAATGTATCACACAATTAACTTGCTAATGTGATGTGTTAATAATTATATACTGTATATTGTTTTAAAATCTGGTGCGGCGTTACACGACTTCTCTCATCTCCGGGCACTGTCTCTATTGCAGTTAGGCCTCACAAAACAGTGAGAAAGCCCAAAGCTGCCATTTTTCTCACGTTTTTACAATCTGGTGCGGCTCTACACGATTTCTCTCATCTCCGGACACTGTCTCTTAAAGATTGCAGCCGGAAACGTTGCAGTTAAGCCTCACAGAACCGTGAGAAAGACCAAATCCTCCATTTTTCTCACGTTTTTACAATCTGGTGCGGCTCTACACGACTTCTCTCATCTCCGGACACTGTCTCTATTACAGTTAGACCTCACAAAACCGTGAGGAAGGCCAAAGCCGCCATTTTTCTCACGTTTTTACAATCTGGTGCGGCTCAACACGACTTCACTTAACTCCGGACACTGTCTCTTAACGATTGCATCCGGAATCGTTGCAATTAGATTTCACAGAACCATGAGAAAGACCAAAGCCGCCATTTTTCTCACGTTTTTAAAATCTGGTGCGGTTCTACACGACTTCTCCAGAGCTTCCAACCTAATCCGGCAAATTGTTAGTACCGCCCCTTTTTCTTCACCACTTAATTTTTAGAGTATTTTTCTTCTTAATTCATTGTAGATACATTTGAAGAGAATTTCTCTAAAAATTAAGTGGTGTAGAAAAAGAGGCGGTACTAACAATTTGCCGGATTAGGTTGGCAGCTCTGCTTCTCTCATCTCCGGGCACTGTCTCTTAAAGATTGCAGCCGGAAACGTTGCAATTAGACCTCACAGAACCGTGATAAAGGCCAAAGCCTCCATTTTTCTCACGTTTTTACAATCTGGTGCGGCTCTACACGACTTCTCTCATCTCCGGACACTGTCTCTTAAAGATTGCAGCCGGAAACGTTCCAGTTAGACCTCACAAAACCATGATAAAGGCCAAAGTTGTAATTTTTCTCACGTTTTTACGATCTGGTGTGGCTCTACACGACTTCTCTCATCTCCGGACACTGTCTCTATTACAGTTAGACCTCACAAAGAACGAAAATAATAAAATAAAATAACACATCCGATTTATAAACAAAAATTGAAAATACATTTAAATGATCACGTGGTAACCATCATGATCTAAACATTGTTTTGAAGATTTATCGTTCACATCCCGTCATTTTTGACGGGTTATATACTAGTTTCATTAATAAGCGTAGACTTGTTAACGCCCCTTGAAAATACGCCCCTTTTCCCACACCACTTTATATTTAGAGTAATTCTCTCCAAATAGTGTTACGATTAAATAAGAATGAAATTACTCTAAAAAATCTGGAGTGACTCCACTCGACTTTCCGAACATTGAGTAATTAACAGTTTTTTAGATAAAGTAAAGAAAGAGGAGTCGTTAAACAAACAAAAGAGAGAAAACCATAATAGAGTATTTGAGTATTTTTCTCCATATACTACACGATGTTTTACTTAACGCTACCGAACTTTGAGCCCATAGATCATAATGATAAAGAATTTTTCGTTGTGTCCCTGTAAAAACCTATAAATGCTAGATTCACCAAAATGCTTATAGTTAGTGAAAGAGTGATTTATAATATTCATATAAATTTTCAGCTCAATTGAATAAGGCGTTTAGATGCTATCGCACTTTTAAAAATTGGTCCCATAGGCCATAATGATAAAGAATTTTTCTTTGTGTCCCTGTAAAAAACTATAAGTGCTAGATTCTCCAAAATCTATACGGATTGAATATCTGTGACCTATAATATGTGTATAAATTTTTTGCTCAATTGAATAAGGCGTTTAGATGCTATCGCACTTTTAAGATTTTGGTCCCATAGGCCATAATGATAAAGAATTTTTCTTTGTGTCCCTGTAAAAAAACTATAAGTGCTAGATTCACCAAAATCTATAGGGTTCGTACTATGGTGACTTACAATATACGTACTAAATTTCAGCTTATTCGAACAAAGCGTTTAGATGCTAGCGTGTTCACTCACAGACATACACACATACATACACACATACATACACACATACATACACACAGACATACACACATACATACACACACACATACATACATCATCGCAAAAATAGTGAAAACGGACTCATTGAACCTTGAAACGAATAGAAACATCAAAATCTCAAATTCGGATTTTTGACATGATTACAATACTTTCCTCACTATAGTGTTCGGAAAGTAAAAATGACTAGTGTACAAAAAAAGGAGGTGACTAAAAGTAATACGCTTGATAATGAGATGGTTGGCAAGCATGAAATAGAATAAAAATGATATTGAAACAAGTTGTTTGATACACCTAAAATAAGTGAAATTAAATCTAAACATTGAATATTAGTTTCTTCCCATCAAAGTTTCCAAAGTTCCCAAAATTCCCGGTTTAAACCCGAAAATTCCCATGTTTATTCCCCAGAAGCAAAATTCCCGGGTTTTTTACATCTCTACCTGAGACACACATCAAAAGATGTTTCGATGTGGTGACATTACAATTACATCCGCCGTGGAGGTGATGATTCCACTGAGTGAACCCTAAAATCCACTCAGTCAAATAAAGATATTCTAAGAATTGTCAGCAAATGTCAAATACCCTTAAGGGCGAGTCCAACACTGTCATCAATGGTCAATAGTGTAAGACTAGAGCGACATAAAATGCACTCAATCGATAAAAAAAGGTACTTTAAACATCAATAGCCGCATCTTAACAGAGACCCGGAATGACGCAAATTGCTCATAGTGCTCCACCAGTGAGATGCAAAAGCAATTCACCCGATAATAAAGGGTGCTCTCATAATAATTAAAAATGAAAGACTTTTTCGTATTTTAACGGTTAGTCCCAAATCGTCACTAATGATGCAAAACATAGCAATAAAGACGTAAAACTCACTCAACCAATAAATGAAGGTACTCTAAAAAAAGTAAACAAATACGAAACGCCGTATCTTAAGGAAGAGCCCTAGATTGACGCAAATTGTCCATAGCGTAACATTAAAGAGACGTAAACCGTACTAGTGTAGTATTAGTCAGCCTTAAAACTTACTAGTGTAGCAGTAGTGAGACGTAAAACACACTCAATCTATAAATAAAGGTATTCAAAAAATATTCCACAAACAATGGCTACCGTATCTGACGACAAGTCAAACGTCACAGATGTCAATGTACCACTAAATTGACGTAAGACCATCTCATCCTTTAAATAAAGTAGGGCGTCCAGATTTTTTTATGCAGAAGGAGGACAAATTATGCGATGTCCTCATTTCCATGAGAAAAATGAGGGTAGTCTTCTTTAAAAATGAGGACATTTCTGAGGACATTAAATTTCATGAAATATAGCACAAAATTAGCTTATATTACAACCCCCTTTGCAGCCATTAATCGTCACTATGATAAATTTATACTACACTAGCAGGCTTTGCCCGCTTCGCTAGACATTAAACTTAAATGAGTTGTCAAAATCCCATATCTTTATTAATAACCTAAGTTCTCGCTGTGATTGGTAGAGGTTTTCTCGCTCCCAATGTGAGGAGTCTGGGTCCCCACCGTCTTCGGCATAACTTACCCACTTCTTACATCCACACCCTCAGCGGGTGAGTTGGAAGTTTTGCAAAATCCCACTAATGTACATAATGCGTATACTTAATCAATATCCACACACCAAAATTCACCATTCTAAGATAATTCAAAGCGTATTCAAACGGAAAAACATGTTTTTGCACATGTTTATTGCCCTCCGACTCCGAGAAAGGGGGGGGGGGATTTCGAATTTCGTGAAATGCAGTTACAATAAGTGCCGGATGCATACAAACAATTTACACACCAAATTTCGTGACCACAGAAGTCTTTAATAGACAGTATTATAAATAATTAAATACACAAAGCACAGCTTAAGTATCGGAACCCTTTGGTGACATTAAATATTTTAAGCCATTTTTGCGATGAACTGAATTGGCTATTTCAATTGTGCAATTAAAGATCTTGGCGAGAAACGTCCGAGCTACTTCGGTGCCGAATTTCAAATTTTGCCAAAGGGATCCAATACTAAAGCTGTTCCATATCGAATCTGGGTTGAAAACGGAAAAAGGTTAAAATAAATTAGAAATATCAGACCTATTATTTATAAATTTGATACCGAATGAAAGGGGCGATTTTGCTGAATCCAGGGGTTCAAACAGTTTTTCGATGCGACAATTAGATTTTTAAAAAATAACTCAAGTATGAAATTTAAGTGGCAACGGAAAAACGGATAAAGGGAAAAATAAATTAGAAATATCAGACCTATCATTACAAATTCAGTACCAAATGAAAGAGGTGATTTTTCTGAATCCTGGGGTGTAAACAGTTTTTCGATACGACAATTAGATTTTTTAAAATTAACTAAAGTATGAAACTTAGATGGCAACACTTCATTTCAATCTTTTCATAATTTGTAGTGCGAATCACGCGAATACAAAAGTCTTTAACTTAAAAAAATCATTTTTATATTTTATTTTTCCATTCAAAGCATTTTAGTGAAAAAATATTTATGGCGCATGCGCAGGCGTTTTTTACCCACAATTTAAACACTAATCATAATTTTGAAAATTTCTATAGATATAATTTCAAGTTGGGTGAAGATCTAAGTTTCTGCCAAGCGCCGTTAAATTCCGCCCAGCCGTTCTCGAGTGATGCCCGGACAAACGTGTTTTAGTCTTTTACCCCCTAGGGAGGGAACGGGGGGGAATTTCTGAAAAGTTGATAGATATAATTTTAAGTTGGGTGAAGACCTAAATTCCTGCCAAGCGCCGTTGAATTCCGTCCAGCCGTTCTCAAGTGATGCCCGGACAAAAAAAGCGACATACGGACACGATGACACACACACACACAGGCAAAATTTTCTGAAGTCATTTTCGGCTTTCATGGGATATCATGGGATAACGTGAAGATATCGCAAAATTTTTCGATTCCGACAAATTTACAGACAAAAGTCTGATTTTATTAATATAGATATGAACTTATACGATAAACATTATAAAAAAATATTTATATGAGCATTATTAAATTTACAATAAACATTATCATAAATTTGTACACATTATACTTCTCTTCGTATTAATAGCATGCTGTTAATATTAAAGTATTAATTTCTGATATGCGGTTGATACAAAAGTACCCAACTATTTTATATCTGATTCTATTAATACTTTTATAAACCGTTTTAATACAGCTTTACTGTACAGTTTGTTAATACTTGGTCTATACAGTTTACTGTTGTATAGACCAAGTATTAACAAACTGTAGTGTAAACGAAATCATAACTACTTCAAATCGAAGTAATCCAATAAATAACATTTAATGAAATGACAATCTGGACAATACCAGCAACTGGCTAGGCTAGGAATAGGAATTGAACTCTAGTCTGACGTCATAAAGCATCAATTTCTACAAAGTGAGCTATTATGTTGACCATCGAATAGCTTACTCACTTGAGAGCAAAAAATCATGAGATGTTAACAAGGTAATCAGAGTTCAGCTCTTACCCCTGACTTAATCAGTTTTCAGTCTTGCTAAAAAATGCTTTTCCATTTAGGCTGGGAATACGATGTCTCAGTCTTACAAATGATCTTAATCTTACGATTCGTCTTAAGAATGGACTTAAGAACGATCTTAACGTGGTATTGCGGTGCTTTAAGCGTAAGTCCTCTGCGGGTCCTCGCAAGAGAAAGGAGCCAGTCAATTGGAGATGCACAGCCAGCTATATTGTGACTGCGCGCGCATCCAGTTACAATTCTATTTAAGATAGCTCTGAGGTTGTCATACGATAGTGAGACACTGCAATACGATTTGCGTTTTGTTTACATCTTAACCCGCCAGTACACGGGTTGGGTCTGTGAGATGGTTAGACAGTTGGGTTTTACATCGCACTAGTGCTGCGCACAGGGGCAATTGGCGACGGTCTCGGACACACCCCCTAGAGGTGGTCCGGAGACATGCCATCACAATTTTGATCCTCCACGGAAGGGATGGCTCTCCTGCTTCGGTGACCCCCAGAGGTATAATTTTTTATGGGAGCATGGAGGACATTGCGGCCACGACAGATTTTACGCGC
Organism: Salticus scenicus; assembly: GCA_963930645.1. Taxonomy (NCBI): domain Eukaryota; kingdom Metazoa; phylum Arthropoda; class Arachnida; order Araneae; family Salticidae; genus Salticus; species Salticus scenicus. Next base: position 297,459,294 of record OZ005655.1, on the reverse strand, counting down.
ACCAGCCACCATTAGGGTACACGACGGTCTTTGGCCGGTTCGAGTACCGAACCCGCAGTCTTCCAATTACGAGGCCGGCGCTCTACCGACTGGGCTACCGCGACCCGTTAGCTCTGTGAGATCCATTTTATTTACTAGAATGCAATGTAAGAGAAACATTTTATATATTCTGTGAAAAAAAAAATTACAATAAATGTAAAATTTTGTACTTCGTATTTTTCTTGTGTGATTTTATTTTGTGGGTGTTATAATGTAACCATTCAAATATTGAAAGAAAATTGTGTCTTTTCCCTACACGTGTACTGGCGGGTTAAAACAGAAGTTACGCTTATGATAAGCTTAAGCGAGGCACCGCAATCCCAGCCTTAAAATGTTATTTAAATTCAGTTAGTTATATAATCTAATTAGTAAAAAATAAATTTCAGCTTCATGTTAAATTTTAAAATATCCTTTTTTTTTTTTTTTTTTTTTTTTAAATATGCAAATTTATTACATATACATATATATATTAAAGTATAATGTTGCAAAAGCTAAAATCTCCCAATACAAAAATATATTCTTAGCAATAGTGTTGGAGATGATTTAAAAATGAGTGGAATGAATCAAGGAATCGAATCGTGATTTTTTTACACTGTGTTGAGTTGTAGAATCAGTATTGGAAACTATAAGGTCAGCGGCATCCTTAAAGTTGAAATTTTAAGTAAAGAAGGAAAATACTGAAAAATGAGAACAAATGCCCGAAAATGAAGACAAATGGGGTTATGAGAACTTTTGAAAGTAACTGAGGACAACACTTGAAAAATGAGGTCGACTGGTCACCCTAAAATAAAGGTACTTAAAAAGCCTTCAACAAATGTCAGTTTTCGTATCTCAGGGTCGACTCCCAGGTCATCGCCAATACGCTTATAGCTTAGAACTAGTTGGACGTAAAATACACGCAATCGATAAAGAAAGGTACTCTAAAAATTTTAAAGAATGGTCAGTGAAACGAGTAAGAAAAAATTCACCCTCTTATATAAATATAATCACTCTAAAATAATTCAGTGAAGGTTCAGTGTGTCAGAAAATAATTTCATTTAAATTATTTTGATTTCGAGTGGAGTTAAGAGTGATGACGTTTTAATGACGTACTACTTCTGCACTATGGGTATTTGACGACATCCTGGGACGCACACAAAAAAATGTTTCGGAATCCTGACATCGGAATTTTATCCGGCGACCCAATAATGCAAAATAAACTCGATGGAAAAATAATTTTGCTGGGATTCTTTTGATTAAAAATAAATTTGAATTAAGTATTTTACAATTCACTCGTAGGTGAAAAGACTCGCTCCATAGTTTGATACAATTTGAAGTCAATACTTTTAGGTTAATTGGTTGGTTGGTAGGTTGGGTTTTACGTCGTACTAGTGCTGCGCAATGGGCAGTTGGCGACTGACCGGGACTCACCCCTAGAGGTGGTCCGGAGACATGCCTTCACAAATTTGATCCTACACGGAGAGGATGGCTCCCCCGCTTCGATAACTCCCAGAGGTATAATTTTGATGGGAACAAGAATTACAGATTTGGGTGAAACAATTCCTCGATAAAGAATGAAAATCCAACGGCATGTCTTTGAAAAATATTTTATAATAAATTCCAGACCTGTAAAATGCGTGCCAACTTTCAGCTTATTTGAACAAAGCATTTAGACGCTATCGTGTTCACTCATACACATCACCTTACATAAAGCAAAAATGAACTCAGGGAACCTCAAAACGTATAAATACACCAAAATATCAATGTCAAATTTTTTTCACGATTACAATACTTTCCTAATGGAAATGGAACCGAAAATCGGTGTCTCAAAAATGGCTCTAATGATTTTCTTGAAAATGGCTACATAAACCTTTTTTTTTTTCTAAGATTTTCTCTTACATGTATTACTTGGTTAATACAGGAAAATTAACCGTCATCTTGAATACATCGGTCACAAATGTGTGCTTCGAAAAACGGCTCTACCGATTATATATATATTTTTTAAACTCGCTATCAGTGGCGGCTCGTACACCGAAAACAGGTGAAAAGGCACATTGTATTTTGCACTGTGTTCATTTATAGAATATAAGTCCATGCTTAATAAAAATTATGCATTAAAAATACTTAAGTATTTTTTAGCTCTTCACCTATTTTCGGTTCACGAGCCGCCACTGCTCGCTATGTGAAATTCGGTTTTATATGCCTTTACACATCTACCAGTTTCCTCTTACAGGAAAATTGTAAGGTGTCCGATTTGTTAGGCGAGTTTTATGTTTTCTTACCACATTATATCCCAAAATTGTATTATCTGTAATAGTAGGTAATGGAAATAAAAAAAATTTTTAATAGTGTATAATCAAGATAGGCTCTTTTTTTTTCTTTTTTTAATAAGAAATTATAGCCCGAAACAAATTCAACGCCAAAGTGACGACAAATTTTTAAATTCGGCAAGAAGGTCCTGTACAAAGGACTGCTAAAGGTCCTGCTATACTTAGAACGTTTGATTAGATTTATTAATTAAAATATGAATTTACGGGTTCGATTCCTTTGCCATTTTCGAAATAGTGGAAGCCAATACCGCAGGCAAATATTAAAATAGCTTATATGTCAATCGAGATCGTTACCGGATGTATAATTACGTTTTTTATTATTATTATTATCCCTTTGCCTAAAATTAAAGTAGCAATAAATAGTGATGTATTGCTACTATATATAGTAAATAGTGAAGTATTGCGGTATGAATTATTTAATAATAAAACCAATCAATCAATATATTTAAAATTGGAAGTAATGTTCAACTATTACAAACACATGGTTGCCTCATAAGATTGAAATACCGCTAAACGCACATCTTACTACTGTATTCGGCGTGAAACTGCTTACAGAATTTTTGAGAAAAGAATGTATACATATAATTATATTAATATTATTATACATTTTAGATTTACTATATTTTTTACAATATAGGAAATAATAATAATATAATAAATTTTAATTGCAAATTTAGTAAAACAGAGCAGAAGTTGGAAAAAAAATTGTTCCTGTAAGTAAATTTTCCTGTACTAAATACAAAAACTAAAAGTTTTAATGGATGCTGAGATAAACTAAAATCGGGGTTCTTCAATAATAGCAGCGCAATCTGCTTATCAATAGATATAAAAAATGAAATTTCCTAGGTGCTGCCGAATGCAGTAGGAACCTGATCAGACTTAAAGCGAAAGGTGAAGACGCTGTCAAATGCAGTGCGGACTCGATACGTGGTTTTGAATGATTTCAATGGACTTTGATTTAGTTATTAATTTTAAAATGATATAAAAAAGGTTTTATATTTTTAGGGCAGAGGACTATTAGTCTCAATTTACGGATTTTTACGTTACCAGTTTTACGATAGTTGGACATTTATCGAAATTGAAAATTTATCGAAAATATAATTGAATAATTTGAAAGCAATGTTATAATTTGGGGGGGGGGGGGAAAACAGTCCTCTGTACTAAATTCTACTTTTGCCAGAATTTCATCAAAATCGTTTTTTCTTTTTCTTTCTTTTCTTAGAAAGAAAAAGAAAAGAAAATTAATAATAATGATTTTCGAAATGGACAGTATCGAAAAAGCTTTTTTTTTTTTTTCCAAAAATCTTTTTTTACTAGGACGGAGGACTATTAGGCTCAATCTACGGATTTTTACAATATCTGCTTTACGATAGTTAGACATTTATCGAAATCGAAAATTCATCGAAAATATAATTGAATAGTTTGAAAGCAAAGGTATAATTTGGAAAAAAAAAAAAAAAAATTGTCCTCACAGAGGTCGATCCAGGCAAAAATTGGGACCCTTTCGCTGCCCCTTCACAAAATTCAAATCCATAAAATGGGTCTCTTCACAAAATTCAGATTTATAAAAACAGCTTTTTCACAAAACTTTGTTTTATAAAAGTAATACTTTTGTAAATTTTTTCCATGTTTACAGTGTTATTTTTAATGAGTGTCTATACTTGTTTAATAAAATGATATTAACTCGATATTAAACAATAGCCTCCTAAAATGCGTACATGACATTTACGTACAAGCTGAAATTAGTGACACTTGCGTACAAGTCCAGGTGTTCCAAATGTTACAGATCTGTTTTCGAAAAATCAAGTGGCATTTCCGTACAAAATTTGTTTCGCTGTATTTTTCGTTTATAACACAAAGGGGTTGTATCCATATGTTAAACTTGAAGATAAATACTTTTATATAAATACGTGAATTTTATCTTATTCATGTAGTCTTACGACTGACAAAGTTATGAGCTTAAGGCATATAAAAGTTACAAGCTATAATAGCCGTAGTTACTTTCTGAAATGACATTCAATTATTTATTCACTGAGTTAAGATCAATAAAGGTCCTTATAAATGCTATTAAGATCTTTAAAAATATTTTTATTTTTTTGTCTCCAATAAAGAAAAAAAAAGTAAAAAAAAAAGATCTCTCGTCTTTATCAATAACGAATTGAATCATATTCCAATTCCTGAAATTATTTGTCGTTCACCTATATGCCTGTCTTTCTCCCCCCCCCCCCCCAAAAAAAAAAAAAAAAAAAAAAAAAAAAATTGTGTGTGTTTAAAAATGGAAAAAATCGATAACTTTATTTTAAATTATCGCAGATCGATGGTTCAACCATTCGTTTTAAAGGTATTGGTGAGCACTTTTCAAAGATACCCATCATGAAACTTTACTCCCCTCGAGGGTGGACTTCCCCCCCAGGGGGTGAGGCGGGGCTCCTACATATACAAATTTTTTTTCCCAGTTGACTATCTCTATTACGAAAAACATATATTCGTTTCATTTGATTTAGTGCAGTCCAACGAAAAGCTTTCTGTAACATTCCTATATGATATACATTTAGAATACCGAGTTTGGGATTTCTGCTACTATTTGTTCTTGAGATATGCTGATAACACAGACACACAGACCATTCGCTAAAAACATGATTTTCGTATTCAGGGGACCTCAGAACATGTAGATACAACAAAAACGCACGTTCCAAAATTTGACCCTAAAACAATACTTTCTCGACCCTATGAGTAAGAGAAAGTAAAAAGAAAAGAAAAAGAAGGAAAGAATAGAAAGAAAGAAAAAGGTTTTAGTGTTTGCATCATATGGATACAACCCCTTCATGCAATGATCCTAAATTAAAGCGAAAGAAATGTTGTACGCAAGTGCCACTAGATTTTTTGAAAACACACCTGTAATATTTAAACCACCTGGACATGTACGCAAGTGCCACTGTTTTCAGCTTGTACGCAAATGTCATGTACGCATCTGTCACAACACCCTCACGAGAAGCCTGTCGCGTGGCTCGGAAACCTGGCAACAGTTGAAGCGGTAGACAGCGTCACCTGGTACAGATTGCGCGACATTCAGCTGTCACCAATAATTTTAAGAAGTGATATATGATATATATAATCCAAGTTTCTTCGATTCTATTCGCCTTTTATGTATATCACTAGCAGGCTTTGCCCGCTTCGCTGGACATTAAACTTAAATGAGTTGTCAAAATCCCATATCTTTATTAATAACCTAAGTTCTCGCTGTGATTGGTAGCGGTATTCTCGTTCGCAAAGTGAGGAGTCTGGGTCTCCAATGTCTTCGGCACAACTTACCCACTCCTTACTTCCCCTTCCTCAGCGGGTGAGTTCGAAGTTTTGCAAAATCACACTAATGTACATAATGCGTACACTTATCAAGATCCAGTCTGGGTCTCCACTGTCTTCGGCACAACTTACCCACTCCTTACTTCCCCTTCCTCAGCGGGTGAGTTCGAAGTTTTGCAAAATCACACTAATGTACATAATGCGTACACTTAATCAAGATCCAGTCTGGGTCTCCACTGTCTTCGGCACAACTTACCCACTCCTTACTTCCCCTTCCTCAGCGGGTGAGTTCGAAGTTTTGCAAAATCACACTAATGTACATAATGCGTACACTTAATCAATATCCACACACCAAAATTCGCCATTCTAAGATATTTCAAAGCAAATTCAAACGGAAAAACATGTTTTTACACATGTTTATTGGGAACAACTTCAGTATAACCCCACAACGATATTTGGCGATTTTTTTGTTTGGCGATTATGGCTAAATCATAAATCTAAAAATCATAAATCATATATGATAAATGATAAAATCATAATCTAAATCATAAAACATAAAATCATAAATCCAAAATAAACAACATATTAGGCTGCCATATTATATCGCAAACAGTCCAGAACGACATTGTTATCCTTCAAAACGGCGCCAAAGAAAAATCGCCAAATTCAGCTGTTGGGTTATACTGAAGTTATACCGTTTAGCCCTCCGACTCCGAGAAGGGGGGGGGGATTTCAAATTTCGTGAAATCCAGTTACAATAAGTGCCGGATGCAAACAAACAATTTACGCACCAAATTTCGTGACCACGGAAGTCTTTAATAGAAAATATTACAAATAAATAAATACAAAAAGCACAGCTTTAATATGGGACACCTTTGGAAAATTTAAATATTTTAAGCCATTTTTGCGATGAACTGAATTGGCTATCTCAATTGTGCAATTAAAGATCTTGGCGAGAAACGTCCGAGCTACGTCGGTTCCGAATTTCAAATTTTGCCAAAGGGATCCAATTCTAAAGCTGTTCCATACACAAAATAAATAAATAAATAAAATAAAATAAAATAAAAAATCTTTTCTGATATTTAGAAAATAAAAATAAAAAATCTTAATAAAATCCAAATTATAATCATTTACAATTAATGGGAGAACATAAAAAAAACCCTCATAAGGTACATAATAACAACAAAATATTTTGTTTTACTGCAGGAAAGAAAAGTACTGCTTAATTAAATAAAAATATTAAACTAATGCCAAATATCTCTATGAAAATATTTATCTACGTGCAAATTCCTCATAAAAAAAAATTAAAAAAATCACCAACGAATCCGCGTTGAAAACGGAAAAAGGGTAAAATAAATTAGAAATATCTGACCTATATTTATAAATTTGATACCAAATGAAAGGGGTGATTTTTCTGAATCCAGGGGTGCAAACAGTTTTTCGATGCGACAATTAGATTTTTAAAAAATAACTAAAGTATGAAATTTAAGTGGCAACGGAAAAACGGAAAAAGGGGAAAATAAATTAGAAGTATCAGACCTATCGTTACAAATTCAGTACCAAATGAAAGAGGTGATTTTTCTGAATCCTGGGATGTAAACAGTTTTTCGATACGACAATTAGATGTTTTAAAATTAACTAAAGTATGAAACTCAGATGGCACATTTCAATCTTTTCATAATTTGTAGTGCGAATCACGCGAATAAAAAAAGTCTTTATCTTAAAATTTTATTTTTGCATTTTATTTTTCCATTCAAAGCGTTTTAGTGAAAAAATATTTATGGCGCATGCGCAGGCGTTTTTTACCCACAATTTAAACACTAATCAGAATTTTAAAAATTTCTATAGATATAATTTTAAGTTGGGTGAAGACCTAAGTTTCTGCCAAGCGCCGTTGAATTCCGTCCAGCCGTTCTCGAGTGATGCCCGGACAAACGTGTTTTAGTCTGTTACCCCCCAGGGGGAACGGGGGGGAATTTCTGAAAAGTTGATGGATATAATTTTAAGTTGGGCGAAGACCTAAATCCCTGCCAAGCGCCGTTGAATTCCGTCCTGCCGTTCTCAAGTGATGCCCGGACAAAAAAAGCGACGGACACGATGACACACACACACACACACACACACACAGGCAAAATTTTCTGAAGTCATTTTCGGCTTTCATGGGGTGTAAAACGTGAAGATATCGCAAAATTTTTCGATTCCGACAAATTTACAGACGAAAGTCTGATTTTATTAATATAGATATCTCACTCAGGCGGCGCTGTCTACCACTGCAACTATTGCCAAGTTTCCGAGCCACGCGACAGGCATCTAGTTTAGGAGGCTATGATTAAACATTATAGACAGAGTAACCTGCTAAAATGAAAGGTTTCCAGCGACAATTCTTTTTTTCACAAAAAATTTGGATTTTTCACGAAAATAAATAAAGAATTTCACAAAAATAATTTGTTTTTCACAAAAATGGGCCCCAAAAATTAAAACCTGGATCAACCCCTGCCTCCGTACTAAACTAAATTCTGCTTTTTCCAGAATTTCATCAATTTTTTATTTATTTATTTTTTTTCTTGAAACAAAAACAAAAGGAAAAATTTATAATAATCAATATCAAAAGAGTTTTTTTTTTTCTTTTTTTAACCCATTATTTACCCATTTTATTACATAGTTTCCATTTATATATTTAATTACTTATCAACATTCAGATGTCCCCTCCCCCTCTTTTAAATTTTTTTTTTAATTATTATTCATTTAACAATAACGACAAACGAAACCGGCAAAGCATGCTAGTTATAAAACTTTCTAAGTAAACACAATAATTGGAAAAAAAAATGTATAAAATGTTTTAGTTTGAAGTAATACCACATCCTTTCATTAGTCCAACAATGCAGGCACGAGTGCAGTAATTCAATTTTAATCCACTCGTGCCTGCAATGTTCGCCTGATGTACGGTCATTGTATCTTTTTGGCCGCAAACAACAGTTGTGAATTTTTTTCAGTTTACGATGTTCGCTTACAAAAACCTTTATTTATCACAAATTATTATTTAATTTTTTAGACTCACTCCGTGCTCAGCTCCTTCCAGAAATTTAGTAACTGTATATCTGTTGTTGAAATCAAACTTCTTTTAACTCCAATTTAAATATTTTATTAAATGTTCTCCGTATTGCATACTCGAATATGAAAACTTTTATTTCAATATTTTATCACATTAGAAACTAAACTTACATTTATTTATATAAAAATCTAAGTTAAAGAAACATATTGATATTATAGAACTTTAAAAATAAATCTTTGAAATTAAAAAATATGCTAAATACCAAACAGAATTTTTTTAAAAAAAAACAGTGTTTATATGACATTCCTGAGCTATTTTTCCATTTTAAAAAATACGAGTGAATAATAGTAATAATTAAGATGCTTTGAGTATTTTCAGTTTCCATCTCATACGAAATTATATAATTAAATAATACGAAAATTATATAATTAATTAAAATAATTAATTAATTAATAATTAATTGCCGAAACGTCAGTGGAGGCCCTATATTGAGACTCAAAACGGTTTTGGGCTGTGTCTGTCTGTCTGTCTGTCGCGCGATAGCGGCCGCACAAATAGCGCTATTGACTTGAAATTTGGTACACATGTTCATGAGCCCCACGAAATCAGCTGTATAGTTTTTGGTATGTATTCCATTTGTAGTTCGTATACAGGGACACGCCAAAGTTTTTCTTATCATTACGGCCTATGGGAGGAATTTATATGTATCGCGATAGCGGCCGCAAAAATAGCGCTATTGACTTGAAATTTAGTATACATGTTAAGGAGCCCCACGAAATCACCTGTATAGTTTTTTATATGTATTCCATTTGTAGTTCGTATACAGGGACACTCCAAAGTTTTTCTTATCATTACGGCCAATGGGAGGAATTTGTATGTATCGCGATAGCGGCCGCACAAATAGCGCTATTGACTTGAAATTTGGTACACATGTTCATGAGCCCCACGAAATCAGCTGTATAGTTTTTGGTATGTATTCCATTTGTAGTTCGTATACAGGGACACGCCAGAGTTTTTCTTATCATTACGGTCTAAGGGGGGGAATTTGTATGAATCGCGATAGCGGCCACAAAAATCACGCTATTGACTTGCAATTTGGTACACATATTCATGAGCCCCACGAAATCATCTGTATGTTTTTGGGTGTGTATTCCATTTGTAATTCGTGTACAGGGACACGCCAGAGTTTTTCTTACCATTACGACCTACGGGAGGAATTTGTATGTACCGCGATAGCCACCGCAAAAATCAAGCTATTGACTTCCAATTTTTGACGAAACGTCAGTGGAGGCCCTCTGTTGAGACTCAAAAGGATTTTGGGTGTCGTCTGTCCGTCTGTATGTCTATCTGTCGTGTGATAGCAGCCGCAAAAATCACGCTATTGACTTGAAATTTGGTACACATGTTCATGATCCCCACGATATCAGATGTATAGTTTTTGGTATGTATTCCATTTGTAGTTCGTATACAGGGACACGCCAAAGTTTTTCTTATCATTACGGCCTATGGGAAGAATTTGTATGTACCGCGATAGCGGCCCCAAAAATCACACTATTCACTGCAAATTTGGTACACATGTTCATGAGCTCAACAGAAATAACTGTATAGTGTTAGGCGTGTATTCCATTTGTCGTTCGTGTACAGGGATACGCCAAAGTGTTTCTTATCATTACGGTCTATGGGAAGAATTTGTATGTACCGCAATAGCGGCCGCAAAAATCCTTCGATTGACTTGCAAATTGTCGCACACTTTCCAGCTTTTATATAAGTAGCTGTATAATTTTTATTGCTATATTGTTTATAAACTGTGTACAGGGACACGCCAAAATTCTTAACATTACGGCGTATGGGGTGAATTTCGTTTAAACGTATTTTAATACCATTACTTTGCAATCAAGAAAATGAAACTAGCGTACGTGAGTAAGATGCTTAAACTTATGTTCTTTGAAGAAAATATGTGCTTTTAAGATTTCTAATTAATGTACAGGACCTTACAAAAGTGTTCTGACAATGTCACGGTGTCATCCAAACGATGTTAAATTTGGAACAATTATTAATTTTAAATGCAAAATAAGCTGAATAATTTTTACTGGTATATACAATGTTTATGGTTTGTTTACAGAGACACACAAAAAAATTTCGTAACATTGGAGCCTATCGACAAATTTTTATTTAAGCGCGCACTTTAATGCGTTTATGCTGAATTGAAATTAATAAAATTAACATACATTATAAAGATGCTTCAAATCATGTTTACTCTTAAAAAAGGGTATGTATCGACTAAATAATTAATGGGACCACACAAAATAATTACGAGTATGTACTGTAATCATCCAAATAATGTCAAATTAGTTTGAAAAATTAATGAGTTATAATTAATTAGGTTTATTCTTATTATTGGCGTTTATAATGATTGTGGCTATTTTACCGGGATACATAAAAGAATTTCGTACTATTACGGTTTATATTCGGTATTTCTTAAGAGTATTTTAACATGGTTACACTACACCCCATCAAATATAATGAAATTTTATTAGAATTTTAAAAGCATTTTTTCCTGTGGAAAATTGTGGTATAGAATTGGTAGTTAACTTAAAGGTTACGCAAAATATTTCCGATATGCTATGTATTTTTTATTTTATTTTTTATTTTATTTTTTTTTTTGTATGAAATTTGGTAGTTATTAAATTTGGTAATTACCCAAGTTAAAATCCATGCTAGTACCAGCAAAGAAAATAGGCTAGTTATTGCTATGTTTTGCTTTGTCTGCTAGATTTTCATGCTGTTATATGCTTTATAATGCTAGCCAGCATAAAATGCTATATTAGCTAGCTTACACAGCAATAGCACGACAAGCTATATACAAGCATTTTATGCTTATTTGTTGTTTAAGCTTTTCCAAAGCCTGGAGAGGTATGTACCTTAACAAGCTATTATGTGCTTTTCTATGCTTGCCAGCGTAATATGTTATGTCGGCAGCTTAAGTAGAAATAGCATGGCATGCTAGATGCCAGTGAGAAGTGAGAAAATAGCAACAAAAAAGCATCTGTTGGTTGTGAATTACTGCTAGTATAGCAGAAATTTCAAGCAAATAGTAGTCATAATTACTGCTGGACCAGCAACATACTATTCAAGCAACAGAAGCTGGATTATGTATGCTGGACAAGCAATAAACTGTGCCAATACACACCATGACTTGCTGGTAATTTTGGTGGAACCAGCAAATATTTTTGGTATTTTATGCTATTTTACTTGCTGGGATACAGCATTTAATGCTAGACTAGCAAACAAATACCAGCAAGAATTTTAACTTGGGTATGAATTTCAGGGAAATAATACAAGACCGTCGTTTATTAAGTATACATATTGTTGCGTACTTGGGAGGTTCGTAAGTTGTCCGAGAATGAAAGGCGAAACTTGTAATAATTCAGTGATTTACTCACAGAAAGTTCCAGAAAAATACAGGTCTATAAACCAAGTATCAGCTTCAATATAACCAGTAAACACAGCTTAATCAATAGCCGTTAACAGCACAAACTGTTTAACAATAACACATAAAGTAAGTCTCATTCAAAAAGGCTCAAGGCAAAGCAAACTGACGTAGATCTGAGACTGACTGCCTCGGTGAAAAAAAATGCTTCTTTTATACTTTTCTATCGAACCCAGGCTGTTCTGGAAAATTCTCGTATCTCATCAGCCAATGAGGTTAGAGCGTCCATATTTGGTATATCCCTAATAAGGAATTTCTCGCCAAGGTCGCCAAAAAATCGCCAAAGAGGGAAACAGTTGCCAAATTTGGCGAGAAATCCATTTCTGCCCTTCTTGGAGCTTTTTAATGCGTTTTTAAGGGGAAATTAGGCTATTTTAACACTAAAATGACTAGAAATGCAGAAAATTAGCATTTTATCAACTTACTAAGCCTCGTTGAAAGAATTTATGGAAAAGTAAATACAATTATTTATAATTCCGTATCACTTTATATGATATACAGATAGGTATACAAAGAGAGATAGAGCAGGGGGTTGAGGGAGGCTGCAGCCCCCCCTCAGGAATGTATCTGATTATGATAACAAGTCTATCGAATCAATATATACTGTTATATAATAAGGAATAAATAAAAATGACCTATTGAATAATGTCTGATACAAATAGGACGTTGAGGCTCCTGATCTGCAGATCCACTAGTGAAAATACTCGTAAATGGTGGGAGAGTTTTCATATGCATCAATTTAAAACTTTATTTCCATTTGGGGTAAATACTCAAGTTTTTGACAAAACTGTTTCCATTTCATCTATTATAAACAATAATAATTGCCGAAACGTCAGTGGAGGCCCTCTGTTGAGACTCAAAACGGTTTTGGGCTGTGTCTGTGTGTCTGTCGTTCTGTCTGTCTGCCTGTCTGTCTGTCTGTCGCGCGATAGCGGCCGCAAAAATAGCGCTATTGACTTGAAATTTGGTACACATGTTCCTGAGCCCTACTAAATCAGCTGTATAGTTTTTGGTATGTATTCCATTTGCAGTTCGTATACAGGGACACGCCAAAGTTTTTCTTATCATTACGGCCTAAGGGAGGAATTTGTATGTATCGCGATAGCGGCTACAAAAATCACGCTATTGACTTGCAATTTGGTACACATATTCATGAGCTCAATGGAATTAGCTGTATAGTTTTAGGTGTGTATTCCATTTGTAGTTCGTGTACAGGGACACGCCAAAGTTTTTCTCTCATTACGGCCTGTGGGAAGAATCTGTATGTATCGCGATAGCCACCGCAAAAATCAAGCTATTGACTTCCAATTTTTGCCGAAACGTCAGTGGAGGCCCTCTTTTGAGACTCAAAAGGATTTTGTGTTCCGTCTGTCTGTCTGTCTGTCGTGCGATAGCGGCCGCAAATATCACGCTATTGACTTGAAATTTGGTACACATGTTTATGATCCCCACGAAATTAGCTGTATAGTTTTGGGTGTGCATTCCATTTGTAGTTCGTGTACAGGGACACGCCAAAGTTTTTTTTATCATTACGGCCAATGGGAAGAATTTGTATGTACTGCAATAGCGGCCGCAAAAATTCTCCGATTGACTTGCGAATTGACACATATATTCAAGCTCGGTATAGAAATAGCTATTTATTTTGTTATGTCCAAACTTTTTATGGATTGTATACAGGGACACGCCAAAATACTTCACATTATGGCGTATGAGGTGAATTGCTTTTAAACGCATTTTAAAATCTTTACTTTGCAATCAAGAAAATTAAACTAGCGTACGTGAGTAAGATGTTTAAACTTATGTTGTTTGAAGAAAATATGTGCTCTTAAGCTTTCTAATTAATGTACAGGACCTTACAAAAGTGTTCTGACAATGTCACGTAGTCATCCAAACGATGTTAATTTTGGAACAATTATTAATTTTAAACGCAAAGTAAGCTGAATAGTTTTTACTGGTGCATACAATGTTTATGGTTTGTTTACAGAGACACGCAAAAGAATTTCGTAGCATTAGAGCCTATGGACAAAAACTTTTATTTAAGCGAACACTTTAATGCGTTTATGCTGAATTGAACTTAATAAAATTAACGTATATTATAAAGATGCTTAAAATTATGTTAACTCTTAAAAAAGGTTATGTATGGAATAAATAATTTATGGGACCACACAAAATAATTCCGAGTATGTACTGTAATCATCCAAGTGATATCAAATTAGTTTCAAAAATTAATGAGTTATAATTAATTAGGTTTATTCTTATTATTGGCGTTTATAATGACTGTGGCTGCTTTTCCGGGATACGTAAAATAATTTCGTACTATTACGGTCTATAGTCGATATTTATTAAAAGTTTATTTTGACATGGTTACACCCCATCAAATATAATGAAATTTTATTAGAATTTTAAAATCATGTTTTCCTGTTGATAATTGTGGGCATAGAATTGGAAATTAGTTTAAAGGTTACGCAAAATATTTCCGATATGCTATGTAATTTTTATTTGTATGAAATTTGGTAGTTATGAAATTTGGTATTTATGAATTTCAGGGAAATAATACAAGACCGTCGTTTATTAAGAATACATATTGTTAAGTACTTGGGGGTCCGTAAGTTGTCCGAGAATGAAAGGTAAAACTTGCAAAAATTCAGTGATGTATTCACAGAAAGTTCCAGAAAAATACAGGTCTATAAACCAAGTATCAGCTTCAATTCAACCAGTAAACACAGCTTAAACAACAGCCGTTAACAGCAAAACAACAGTACAAACTGTTTAGCAATAACACATAAAGAAAATCTCATCTAAAGAGGCTCAAAGCAAAGCAAGCATTTGACGAAACTGACCGCCTTGGCGAAAAAATGCTATTTTTATACTTTTCTATCGAACACAGACTGTTCTCGAAAATTCTCGTATCTCATAATGAGATTAGAGCTTCCATATTTGGTATATCTCTAATAAGGATTTTCTCGCTAAGGTCGCCAAGAAGAGAAACAGTCGCCAAATTTGGCGCCAAATCCATTTCTTCCTTTATTGGAGCTTTTTTAAGAGTTTTTAAGGGAAAATTAGGCTATTTTAACGCTAAAACGACTAGAAATGCAAAAAGTTAGCATTTTATTAGCTTTACTAAACCTCTTTGAAAGAATTGATACAAAAATGAATGCAATTATTTACAATTCCGTAACACTTTATAAGATACGCAAATAGAGACACAGCGGGGGGTTGAGGGGGGCGGCAGCCCCCCTCAGGTATGTATCTGATTATGGTAACAAGTCGATCGAATCAATATATGCGATTATATAATAAGGAATAAATAAAAATGACCTATTGAATAATGTCTGATGTAAATAGGACGTTGAGGCTCCTGATCTGCAGATCCACTAGTTAATTAATAATATAATTAATTAAATTATATAATAAAATTATATAAATAATATAATTATATAATTATAATATATATATACGAAAATTATATAATTAAATCATTAAAAATTCAATTTTATTGCATTTCAGTTCCAAGAACAGTCACTGCACAGTGTATAGTGAAAATTAATATGCAGCAGTGCAATGAACACCATATAGCGCCGTAAAAAAGAGAAAGTATAATCTCTTTATATTAAGGAATGTGCTCTATTAGCAAGCAACTGACAAAAATTTGCAAGACAGCGTTATATGACATTCTTAAGGTATATTTGCTAGATCTCCATTTCAAAAAATATGAATAACAATAGTAATATTTAAGATGCATTGAGCATTTTAAAATTTCTATATAGTACGACAGAATTAACTAAATGATTAAAAATTCAGTGTTATTACATTTAAGTTCCATGAACAGTGACTTATAGTGAAAATTTATGTGCAACTGTACAATGGACGTCATATAACGCCGTATAAAAGAGAAAGTATAATCTCTTTATATTAAGGAATATGTGTTCTATATTCAACTGAGAAAAATTTGGAAGACATATGACATTCCGTTATATGACATTCCTAAGGTATATTTGCTAGATCTCCATTTCAAAAAATATGAATAACAATAGTAATATTTAAGATGCATTCAGCATTTTCAGTTTCAATGAAATACGAAAGAATTAGCTGAATTATTAAAAATTCAATGTTATTATATTTAAATTCCAAGAACAGTCACAATATCTGATACCATTCTTGCAGATTCTTATGTAAAATGACCTCTTGAAATTTGCCCCGTCACCCACCGTTTTCTTGTTACGCCCCCTCCCCCATTTTTAACGTTGTTTGGTAATTTTATACCCATCAATTTGATTTAAGGAAGAACGATGATTATTTTAACGGTTAAATGTCTTCTGACCAGAGGAGATACAGAGGTAGATATTTCTAAAACACGAATATTTGTAATAAGGATGATATTTGAGAGTATTTTTGCCCAGAAAAGAAAAGAAAATCAATAAAAATAATCAGTTTCTGTTTTGTTTTTTTTCCGCAATATTTCTCTTATTTTTAACATATTCCAGCTTGCCATTTTCTTACCAAAATACCCCAAATAATAAAAATTATGCAGTGAAATTTATTTCAAAACGTTGGTGAATGGAGTTAAAGTCTCAAAGCCATCACAAGAAATTTTGACTGATTCACTGTACGGCGTTTGCTTTCAATAATTCCCACGTTAAATGTTTTGGGCAGTAAAACATGAACAGTAAAATATCCTTCTTTGACGCGTATTAAAGATCACCACCGACGAAAAACCGTACAGTTCACTCTCTTATCGCAAAACGTGTACTAAAGGTAAATAACGATTGACGACTACAATGATAACAGCAATGACCTATAACACGTGTCAAAGCAGGAGGTTTTACTGTTCATGTTTTACTGCCCAAAACATTTAACGTAGGAGTTATTGAATGCAAACGTCGTACAGTGAATCAGTAAAACTTTCTTGCCTTTACTCCACTCACCAACATTTAAAAAAAAAAAAAAAATCACTGTTTAATTTTTATTATTTGGGGTGTTTTGGTAAGAAAATGGCGAAGTGGAAGCTGGAATATGTAAAAAATAAGAGAAATATTGCGGGAAAAAAAAAAAAAAAAGAAAGAAAGAGAAATTGTTTTCATTGATTTTTTTTTTTTTCCTGGCCACAAATCCCCTCAAATATCCTCCTTACTACAAATGTTCGTATTTTACAACTTTCTACCTCTGTAGCTCCTCAGATCAGAAGACATTTAACGGTTAAAATAATCATCGTTCCACTCCAAATCAAACTGATGGGTATAAAATTACCAAACAATGATAAAAATGGGGAAGGGGGCGTAACAAGAAAACGGTGGGTGATGGGGCAAAATTGTAGTCATATTCGGATTCAGGAGGTCATTTTACATAAGAATATGCTGAAATGGTGTCAGATACAATTTTCATGCCGAGCAGTGTAATTAAGGAATTTTCTGTTGCTATGTAATAGAAAATAATTGTAATTACTTTATTAAAAATTCAATATCATATTTCAGTTATAAGATGCACTATACAGTATATACTAAAATTAATATGCAGCAGTACAGTGAACGTCATATAACGCCTTATAAAAGAGAATATATAATCTCTTTATATTAAGGAATGTGCTTTAAGCAACTGAGTAAAATTTTGAAGACAGTGTTATACAGGGTTGGCAAGTTTCTTCCAAGGCGGAAAAAACCATGGAAAAAACCGACCGGAAGAAATGGGTTTCTTCCAAGTGGAAGAAATGGAAGAAACTTTTTTTCTTAAAAATTTATCCTATAAATTGCAGATTTGTAAGTTACAATGGATGCATTGATCTTATAAACAACTTTAAGTAACTTTAAATATACCTGTACAAATTTAATAACATATTTAGTTGATAATTATGAGTTTTTTTTATCAAAATGAGCTAATGAGCCTCGGTGTCTGATGATCACGTTCCAAAATACTCAAAATCCAGTAAAAAAATCAATTTCAATTTAAACAGTATAAAGTTTTATAATTTAGACAATTTTATTTCTTTAACTGGTAATAAATAATAATTTGGATCACTTGCTTATACCTTAATGATGCTTGAATAAATATAATTATACTTTAATGATATACTTGCTTGATAAAACAGCTCTTAATGTAATCCAGTTAATTAAAAGAACCAGTATGCAATAATTACTGCTTACTGTATTACAAAATGTCATCAAAAACTTTATTTTCCTTATAGTCACATACAGTACAGTCAACTCCCTCTAATCTGCAAATCCTTCAAATCCGTAATTGATTTTTTAATCTAAAAGAAATATACATCTCATATTTCAAAAAAATTCACATTTCTCACATTTTTACTTTTTATTAGCATGTTTTTATTAACTTTGATTCTTGTTTGTTTGTTTTTCCTGTACAAATATTGCAATCTATTTTTAACTAATTTCCCTACTAGCTAGACATTTGAAACTTTCACAGTAACTCAGAACTTGGTCACAACATAATACTTCCAAGTCAGATTTTCAAATTTTCGAATAGTTTTCTTTTAGTTAATTAAAATATGAAAATAATAAGCTCTTAATAGCAATAAAATAGCCATTAAAAAATTAGCTATAATTTAATTGTTGCCGAAAAAAAAAAAAATTACGAGTTCATTTTTTTTCGACATAAAAATAAATACATTTAATTCAACGTGAATGTGAAAAAATTATAAAAAGTTAAATTATGCATTTCACAAAAATTGACGTCATTATCAATTTTTAAATTTTATACACATTGATAAGTGCTAATGTACGATGCTAATATACATTTGTTCTAAAAGGAGTAACATTTTATTTTTAAAACCAACTTTTTTTACACTATTATTATTTCACTGAACTGATTCCGCATGCTTAAATATTATTTTTTAGCCTCCCGCATTTTATTAATGACTCATCATAAAATTTAAAAACATGGTACATAAAAAGTTTTTTTTTTTTTTTTTTTTTTTTTTTTTAATCTTAAAATTATTTTTTGTCAAACTTTTAGCGTAATCCTTACTTTGAAACACAAATGGAGAAGGGGGGGGGGGGTAACATTCTTATATTTCTTATCCTGCAATTCATACAGACTAGCACTGAAAATAAACAACAATTACGTGAATGTTTAACAAAATTAATCAGCGATGAACATTATTTCCAGACTTTCAAATATATTTTGTTTCTTATTTTTTAAATATGTTTGTTTACATTTTATAGGTACCTATTATTTGAATATGCTTAAATTATTTACCATCATATATGAATGTGATAGATAGTTTTTATTAATATTGAAGAAATATTTATTCTAAAATTTATTAAAAATCCTCTTTCCGTTTTGATGTCTATTTATTTAGTAATAACTGACTTTGTATCTGCAAAAGAAAACTATAAACAAAGGCAATAATCTCTAATTTGCAAATTCCTGTTATCTGCACAACCTCTGGACAAAATTTTTGAGAGTTAGAGGGAGTTGACTGTAAAACAAATGAAAAGTTTTTTAGTAGTTCAATACTGCACTTTATTTTTCAACTTAAAATAGATACACAAACTATGGATTTTTTTTTTTTTTTTTTTTTTTTTAAATCCTAGAGAGCTTGCAGAACAGTTTAAAAGTAGGTATATTACTTATTGATACAGTTCATTGGGTATCAGCTTCGAGTTTATACAAAAAGTTGTATCCTTTTTTTTTTCTTTTTTTTAAGTGTAAATATTATGGCTAAAAATTCCATAATTATTATCACTTGTATTGTTTGAATGTATAATAATATTATGAGATAGTATCTATGCACAAAATTATAAAAATATTAGCATTGAAAAGTAAAAACCCATCACCTGAATATACTTATAGTGTTTGATATAAAATAACTTATTTTTCTAAAGATATTTTTAATATTAATTGAATTATAGTTTAGATTCGGAATTATATTTATACGTTGAGTTTATATAGTTCATAAATTTTAATTTTGAACATCTGTTTTGTCTTTTGGTTGGTTTTTTCCATTTCTTTCGGTTTCTTCCATTTCTTCCCGTTTCTTCCGGAAGAATCCCAACCCTGGTGTTATATGACATTCCTAAACTGTATTTATATTTTAAAAAATGAATAACAGTAGTAACAGTTAAGGAATTTTCTGTTACTATGTAATAGAAAACAATCGTAATTAATTTATTAAAAATTCAATATTATCATATTTCAGTTATAAGATGCGCTATACAGTATATACTAAAATTAATATGCAGCAGTACAATAAACGTCATATAACGCCGTATAAAAGAGAATATATAATCTCTTTATATTAAGAATTTCTGCTTCAAGCAACTGAGAAAATTTTTGAAGACAGTGTTATATGTCATTCCTGAGCTTTATTTTCATTTTAAAAAATGAATAACAGTAGTAATAATTAAGGAATTTTCTGTTTCTATGTAATAGAAAAGAATTGTAATTAATTTATTAAAAATTCAATATCGTATTCCAGTTATAAGATGCACTATACAGTATATACTAAAATTAATATGCAGCAATACAATGAACGTCATATAACGCCGTATGAAAGAGAATATATAATCTCTTTATATTGAGGAATGTGCTTTAAGCAACTGAGAAAAATTTTGATGGCAGTGTTATATGACATTCCTGAGCTTTATTTCCATTTAAAAATATGAATAACAGTAGTAATAATTAAGGAATTTTCTGTTTCTATGTAATAGAAAAGAATTGTAATGACTTTATTAAAAATTCAATATCGTATTTAAGTTATAAGATGCACTATACAGTATATACTAAAATTACTATGCAGCAATACAATAAACGTCATATAACACCCTATAAAAGAGAATACATAATCTCTTTATATTAAGGAATGTGTTTTAAGCAACTGAGAAAAATTTTGAAGACAGTGTTATATGACATTCCTGAGCTTTATTTCCATTTTAAAAAATGAATAACAGTAGTAATAATTAAGGAATTTTCTGTTTCTATGTAATAGAAAAGAATTGTAATTAATTTATTAAAAATTCAATATTATCATATTTCAGTTATAAGATGCGCTATACAGTATATACTAAAATTAATATGCAGCAGTACAATGAACGTCATATAACGCCGTATAAAAGAGAATATATAATCTCTTTATATTAAGGAATGTGCTTTAAGCAACTGAGAAAAATTTTGAAGACAGTGTTATATGACATTCCTCAGCTTTATTTCCATTTTAAAAAATGAATAACAGTAGTAATAATTTAGGAATTTTCTGTTTCTATGTAATAGAAAAGAATTGTAATGACTTTATTAAAAATTCAATATCGTATTTCAGTTATAAGATGCACTATACAGTATATACAAAAATTAATATGCAGCAGTACAATGAACGTCATATAACGCCGTATAAAAGAGAATATATAATCTCTTTATATTAAGGAATGTACTTTAAGCAACTCAGAAAAATTTTGAAGACAGTGTTATATGACATTCATGAGCTCTACTTCCATTTTAAAAAATGAATAACAGTAGTAATAATTAAGGAATTTTCTGTTTCTATGTAATAGAAAAGAATTGTAATTAATTTATTAAAAATTCAATATCATATTTCAGTTATAAGATGCACTATACCGTATATACTAAAATTAATATGCAGCAATACAATGAACGTCATATAACGCCGTATGAAAGAGAATATATAATCTCTTTATATTAAGGAATGTGCTTTAAGCAACTGAGAAAGTTTTTGAAGACAGTGTTATATGACATTCCTGAGCTTTATTTCCATTTTAAACTAGTATGTTGTGGCCACCACGAGACTTTCTTCTATCTTTTCCTATACAAATTCACTCAGTAACAATAATTAAAAAAAAAAAAAAAAGTATAGAATTAAGGGGAGAGGGAAAAAAAAAAAAAAAATCTGGAGTGACTCCACTCGACTTTCCGAACATTGAGTAATTAACAGTTTTGTAGATAAAGTAAAGAAAGAGGAGTTGTTAAACAAACAAAAGAGAGAAAACCATAATAGAGTGTTTGAGTATTTTTCTCCATCTATTACACGATGTTTTATTTAACGCTACTGAACTTTGAGCCCATAGATCATAATGATAAAGAATTTTTCGTTGTGTCCCTGTAAAAACCTATAAATGCTAGATTCACCAAAATGCTTATAGTTAGTGCAACAGTGATTTATAATACTCAAATAAATTTTCAGCTCAATTCAATAAGGCGTTTAGATGCTATCGTACTTTTAAAAATTTAGTCCCATAGGCCATAATGATAAAGAATTTTTCTTTGTGTCCCTGTAAAAAAACTGTAAGTGCTAGATTCACCAAAATCTATACAGTTAGTTCAACTGTGATCTATAACATGTGTAAAAATTTTTTGCTCAGATTAATAAGGCGTTTAGACGCTATCACACTTTTAAAAATTTGGCCCCATAAGCATAATGATAAAGAATTTTTCTTTGTGTCCCTGTAAAAAAACTATAAGTGCTAGATTCTCCAAAATCTATAAAGATTGAGTATTTGTGACCTATAATATGTGTATAAATTTTTTGCTCAATTGAATAAGACGTTTAGATGCTATCGCACTTTTAAGATTTTGCTCCCATAGGCCATAATGATAAAGAATTTTTCTTTGTGTCCCTGTAAAAAAACTATAAGTGCTAGATTCACCAAAATCTATAGGGTTCGTACTATGGTGACTTACAATATGCGTACCAACTTTCAGGTTAATCGAACAAAGCGTTTAGACGCTAGCGTGTTCACTCACAGACACACACACATACACACACACATACATACATCATCGTAAAAATAGTGAAAACGGACTCAGGGGACCTCAAAACGTATAGAAACATCAAAATCTCGAATTCGGATTTTTGACATGATTACAATACTTTCCTCACTATAGTGTTCGGAAAGTAAAAAGTGGGACTTTATCAAATTTTCACATTTTACCCAAAATTTTGTCAAAATCCCACTTTTTTTTTTTCTCTCCCCTTAATTCTATCAAACTCCCACGGTTTCCGTGTTCTGACAAACTTAAACAAATTTTTGCATTTTTCCCCCAATTTTGTCAAAGTCCCACGGTTTCCGTGTTTTGACAAACTTAGAATAATTTTCATATTTTACCCAAAATTTTGTCAAAGTTTGTCAAAACACGGAAACCGTGGGAGTTTGATAAAATTAAGGGGAGAAAAAAAAATTTTTTTCTAAGTTTTTTTTCGTAAAAAGTAAAAAAAAATCGATAACTTTGTTTTAAATTATCACAGATTTATAGTTCAACCATTCGTTTTAAAGGTACTGACGAGACCTTTCGAAAGATACCCATCTTGAAAATTTTTGCCCTATATCACCCTGTTAAAAATTTAGAAAAAGCGGGATGGCAACGCAACCTGTAAGACGATTTTTACCAAAAGTTGATAGGCACTAATTTA
The DNA here is from genome assembly GCA_963930645.1 of Salticus scenicus. Taxonomy (NCBI): domain Eukaryota; kingdom Metazoa; phylum Arthropoda; class Arachnida; order Araneae; family Salticidae; genus Salticus; species Salticus scenicus. Next base: position 297,435,727 of record OZ005655.1, on the reverse strand, counting down.
TGTCAAGGTGCAACTACATACCAATTTGTATGAAATTCTGTGCAGTAGTTCCAGAGATACAGTTGCCACAAAATTTTGTCACACACACACACAGAGAGACAGACAGACAGACATTTTCTAAAAATTTTAAAATCGTGTTCTACAGCTCTCAAAACGTGTAACTCCATCAAAAACCCGAAATCGAAAATTTTTACGAATCCAATACTTTCTTCTATTGAAGATAGAAGAAAGTAAAAATGAATAACAGCAGTAATCATTAAGGAATTTTCTGTTTCTATATAATAGAAAAGAATTGTAATGACTTTATTAAAAATTCAATCTCGTATTTCAGTTATAAGATGCACTATACAGTATATACAAAAATTAATATGCAGCAGTACAATGAACGTCATATAACGCCGTATAAAAGAGAATATATAATCTCTTTATATTAAGGAATGTGCTTTAAGCAACTGAGAAAATTTTTGAAGACAGTGTTATATGACATTCCTGAGCTTTATTTCCATTTTAAAAAATGAATAACAGTAGTAATAATTTAGGAATTTTCTGTTTCTATGTAATAGAAAAGAATTGTAATTAATTTATTAAAAATTCAATATCATATTTCAGTTATAAGATGCACTATACAGTATATACTAAAATTAATATGCAGCAGTACAATGAACGTCATATAACGCCGAAGAGAATATATAATCTCTTTATATTAAGGAATGTGCTTTAAGCAACTGAGAAAATTTTTGAAGACAGGGTTATATGACATTCCTGAGCTTTAATTCCATTTGAAAAAATGAATAACAGTAGTAAAAATTAAGGAATTTTCTGTTTCTATATAATAGAAAAGAATTGTAATTACTTTATTAAAAATTCAATATCATATTTCAGTTATAAGATGCACTATACAGTATATACTAAAATTAATATGCAGCAGTACAATGAACGTCATATAACGCCGTATAAAAGAGAATATATAATATCTTTATATTAAGGAATGTGCTTTAAGCAACTGAGAAAAATTTTGAAGACAGTGTTATATGACATTCCTGAGCTTTATTTCCATTTTAAAAAATGAATAACAGTAGTAATAATTAAGGAATTTTCTGTTTCTATGTAATAGAAAATAATTTTAATTAATTTATTAAAAATTCAATATTATCATATTTCAGTTATAAGATGCGCTATACAGTATATACTAAAATTAATATGCAGCAGTACAATGAACGTCATATAACGCCGTATAAAAGAGAATATATAATCTCTTTATATTAAGGAATGTACTTTAAGCAACTGAGAAAATTTTTGAAGACAGTGCTATATGACATTCATGAGCTCTACTTCCATTTAAAAAAATGAATAACAGTAGTAATAATTAAGGAATTTTCCGTTTCTATGTAACAGAAAAGATTTGTTTAATTAATTTATTCAAAATTCAATATTATCATATTTCAGTTTCAAGATGCGCTATACAGTTTATACTAAAATTAATATGCAGCAGTACAATGAACGTCATATAACGTCGTATAAAAGAGAATATATAATGTCTTTATATTAAGGAATGTGCTTTAAGCAACTGAGTAAAATTTTGAAGACAGTGTTATACAGGGTTGGCAAGTTTCTTCCAAGGCGGAAAAAACCATGGAAAAAACCGACCGGAAGAAATGGGTTTCTTCCAAGTGGAAGAAATGGAAGAAACTTTTTTTCTTAAAAATTTATCCTATAAATTGCAGATTTGTAAGTTACAATGGATGCATTGATCTTATAAACAACTTTAAGTAACTTTAAATATACCTGTACAAATTTAATAACATATTTAGTTGATAATTATGAGTTTTTTTTATCAAAATGAGCTAATGAGCCTCGGTGTCTGATGATCACGTTCCAAAATACTCAAAATCCAGTAAAAAAATCAATTTCAATTTAAACAGTATAAAGTTTTATAATTTAGACAATTTTATTTCTTTAACTGGTAATAAATAATAATTTGGATCACTTGCTTATACCTTAATGATGCTTGAATAAATATAATTATACTTTAATGATATACTTGCTTGATAAAACAGCTCTTAATGTAATCCAGTTAATTAAAAGAACCAGTATGCAATAATTACTGCTTACTGTATTACAAAATGTCATCAAAAACTTTATTTTCCTTATAGTCACATACAGTACAGTCAACTCCCTCTAATCTGCAAATCCTTCAAATCCGTAATTGATTTTTTAATCTAAAAGAAATATACATCTCATATTTCAAAAAAATTCACATTTCTCACATTTTTACTTTTTATTAGCATGTTTTTATTAACTTTGATTCTTGTTTGTTTGTTTTTCCTGTACAAATATTGCAATCTATTTTTAACTAATTTCCCTACTAGCTAGACATTTGAAACTTTCACAGTAACTCAGAACTTGGTGACAACATAATACTTCCAAGTCAGATTTTCAAATTTTCGAATAGTTTTCTTTTAGTTAATTAAAATATGAAAATAATAAGCTCTTAATAGCAATAAAATAGCCATTAAAAAATTAGCTATAATTTAATTGTTGCCGAAAAAAAAAAAATTACGAGTTCATTTTTTTTCGACATAAAAATAAATACATTTAATTCAACGTGAATGTGAAAAAATTATAAAAAGTTAAATTATGCATTTCACAAAAATTGACGTCATTATCAATTTTTAAATTTTATACACATTGATAAGTGCTAATGTACGATGCTAATATACATTTGTTCTAAAAGGAGTAACATTTTATTTTTAAAACCAACTTTTTTTACACTATTATTATTTCACTGAACTGATTCCGCATGCTTAAATATTATTTTTTAGCCTCCCGCATTTTATTAATGACTCATCATAAAATTTAAAAACATGGTACATAAAAAGTTTTTTTTTTTTTTTTTTTTTTTTTTTAATCTTAAAATTATTTTTTGTCAAACTTTTAGCGTAATCCTTACTTTGAAACACAAATGGAGAAGGGGGGGGGGGGGGTAACATTCTTATATTTCTTATCCTGCAATTCATACAGACTAGCACTGAAAATAAACAACAATTACGTGAATGTTTAACAAAATTAATCAGCGATGAACATTATTTCCAGACTTTCAAATATATTTTGTTTCTTATTTTTTAAATATGTTTGTTTACATTTTATAGGTACCTATTATTTGAATATGCTTAAATTATTTACCATCATATATGAATGTGATAGATAGTTTTTATTAATATTGAAGAAATATTTATTCTAAAATTTATTAAAAATCCTCTTTCCGTTTTGATGTCTATTTATTTAGTAATAACTGACTTTGTATCTGCAAAAGAAAACTATAAACAAAGGCAATAATCTCTAATTTGCAAATTCCTGTTATCTGCACAACCTCTGGACAAAATTTTTGAGAGTTAGAGGGAGTTGACTGTAAAACAAATGAAAAGTTTTTTAGTAGTTCAATACTGCACTTTATTTTTCAACTTAAAATAGATACACAAACTATGGATTTTTTTTTTTTTTTTTTTTTTTTTTTTTTTTAAATCCTAGAGAGCTTGCAGAACAGTTTAAAAGTAGGTATATTACTTATTGATACAGTTCATTGGGTATCAGCTTCGAGTTTATACAAAAAGTTGTATCCTTTTTTTTTTCTTTTTTTTAAGTGTAAATATTATGGCTAAAAATTCCATAATTATTATCACTTGTATTGTTTGAATGTATAATAATATTATGAGATAGTATCTATGCACAAAATTATAAAAATATTAGCATTGAAAAGTAAAAACCCATCACCTGAATATACTTATAGTGTTTGATATAAAATAACTTATTTTTCTAAAGATATTTTTAATATTAATTGAATTATAGTTTAGATTCGGAATTATATTTATACGTTGAGTTTATATAGTTCATAAATTTTAATTTTGAACATCTGTTTTGTCTTTTGGTTGGTTTTTTCCATTTCTTTCGGTTTCTTCCATTTCTTCCCGTTTCTTCCGGAAGAATCCCAACCCTGGTGTTATATGACATTCCTAAACTGTATTTATATTTTAAAAAATGAATAACAGTAGTAATAGTTAAGGAATTTTCTGTTACTATGTAATAGAAAACAATCGTAATTAATTTATTAAAAATTCAATATTATCATATTTCAGTTATAAGATGCGCTATACAGTATATACTAAAATTAATATGCAGCAGTACAATAAACGTCACATAACGCCGTATAAAAGAGAATATATAATCTCTTTATATTAAGAATTTCTGCTTCAAGCAACTGAGAAAATTTTTGAAGACAGTGTTATATGTCATTCCTGAGCTTTATTTTCATTTTAAAAAATGAATAACAGTAGTAATAATTAAGGAATTTTCTGTTTCTATGTAATAGAAAAGAATTGTAATTAATTTATTAAAAATTCAATATCGTATTCCAGTTATAAGATGCACTATACAGTATATACTAAAATTAATATGCAGCAATACAATGAACGTCATATAACGCCGTATGAAAGAGAATATATAATCTCTTTATATTGAGGAATGTGCTTTAAGCAACTGAGAAAAATTTTGATGGCAGTGTTATATGACATTCCTGAGCTTTATTTCCATTTAAAAATATGAATAACAGTAGTAATAATTAAGGAATTTTCTGTTTCTATGTAATAGAAAAGAATTGTAATGACTTTATTAAAAATTCAATATCGTATTTCAGTTATAAGATGCACTATACAGTATATACAAAAATTAATATGCAGCAGTACAATGAACGTCATATAACGCCGTATAAAAGAGAATATATAATCTCTTTATATTAAGGAATGTACTTTAAGCAACTCAGAAAAATTTTGAAGACAGTGTTATATGACATTCATGAGCTCTACTTCCATTTTAAAAAATGAATAACAGTAGTAATAATTAAGGAATTTTCTGTTTCTATGTAATAGAAAAGAATTGTAATTAATTTATTAAAAATTCAATATCATATTTCAGTTATAAGATGCACTATACCGTATATACTAAAATTAATATGCAGCAATACAATGAACGTCATATAACGCCGTATGAAAGAGAATATATAATCTCTTTATATTAAGGAATGTGCTTTAAGCAACTGAGAAAGTTTTTGAAGACAGTGTTATATGACATTCCTGAGCTTTATTTCCATTTTAAACTAGTATGTTGTGGCCACCACGAGACTTTCTTCTATCTTTTCCTATACAAATTCACTCAGTAACAATAATTAAAAAAAAAAAAAAAGTATAGAATTAAGGGGAGAGGGAAAAAAAAAAAAAATCTGGAGTGACTCCACTCGACTTTCCGAACATTGAGTAATTAACAGTTTTGTAGATAAAGTAAAGAAAGAGGAGTTGTTAAACAAACAAAAGAGAGAAAACCATAATAGAGTGTTTGAGTATTTTTCTCCATCTATTACACGATGTTTTATTTAACGCTACTGAACTTTGAGCCCATAGATCATAATGATAAAGAATTTTTCGTTGTGTCCCTGTAAAAACCTATAAATGCTAGATTCACCAAAATGCTTATAGTTAGTGCAACAGTGATTTATAATACTCAAATAAATTTTCAGCTCAATTCAATAAGGCGTTTAGATGCTATCGTACTTTTAAAAATTTAGTCCCATAGGCCATAATGATAAAGAATTTTTCTTTGTGTCCCTGTAAAAAAACTGTAAGTGCTAGATTCACCAAAATCTATACAGTTAGTTCAACTGTGATCTATAACATGTGTAAAAATTTTTTGCTCAGATTAATAAGGCGTTTAGACGCTATCACACTTTTAAAAATTTGGCCCCATAAGCATAATGATAAAGAATTTTTCTTTGTGTCCCTGTAAAAAAACTATAAGTGCTAGATTCTCCAAAATCTATAAAGATTGAGTATTTGTGACCTATAATATGTGTATAAATTTTTTGCTCAATTGAATAAGACGTTTAGATGCTATCGCACTTTTAAGATTTTGCTCCCATAGGCCATAATGATAAAGAATTTTTCTTTGTGTCCCTGTAAAAAACTATAAGTGCTAGATTCACCAAAATCTATAGGGTTCGTACTATGGTGACTTACAATATGCGTACCAACTTTCAGGTTAATCGAACAAAGCGTTTAGACGCTAGCGTGTTCACTCACAGACACACACACATACACACACACATACATACATCATCGTAAAAATAGTGAAAACGGACTCAGGGGACCTCAAAACGTATAGAAACATCAAAATCTCGAATTCGGATTTTTGACATGATTACAATACTTTCCTCACTATAGTGTTCGGAAAGTAAAAAGTGGGACTTTATCAAATTTTCACATTTTACCCAAAATTTTGTCAAAATCCCACTTTTTTTTTTTTCTCTCCCCTTAATTCTATCAAACTCCCACGGTTTCCGTGTTCTGACAAACTTAAACAAATTTTTGCATTTTTCCCCCAATTTTGTCAAAGTCCCACGGTTTCCGTGTTTTGACAAACTTAGAATAATTTTCATATTTTACCCAAAATTTTGTCAAAGTTTGTCAAAACACGGAAACCGTGGGAGTTTGATAAAATTAAGGGGAGAAAAAAAAATTTTTTTCTAAGTTTTTTTTCGTAAAAAGTAAAAAAAAATCGATAACTTTGTTTTAAATTATCACAGATTTATAGTTCAACCATTCGTTTTAAAGGTACTGACGAGACCTTTCGAAAGATACCCATCTTGAAAATTTTTGCCCTATATCACCCTGTTAAAAATTTAGAAAAAGCGGGATGGCAACGCAACCTGTAAGACGATTTTTACCAAAAGTTGATAGGCACTAATTTATGTCAAGGTGCAACTACATACCAATTTGTATGAAATTCTGTGCAGTAGTTCCAGAGATACAGTTGCCACAAAATTTTGTCACACACACACACAGAGAGACAGACAGACAGACATTTTCTAAAAATTTTAAAATCGTGTTCTACAGCTCTCAAAACGTGTAACTCCATCAAAAACCCGAAATCGAAAATTTTTACGAATCCAATACTTTCTTCTATTGAAGATAGAAGAAAGTAAAAATGAATAACAGCAGTAATCATTAAGGAATTTTCTGTTTCTATATAATAGAAAAGAATTGTAATGACTTTATTAAAAATTCAATCTCGTATTTCAGTTATAAGATGCACTATACAGTATATACAAAAATTAATATGCAGCAGTACAATGAACGTCATATAACGCCGTATAAAAGAGAATATATAATCTCTTTATATTAAGGAATGTGCTTTAAGCAACTGAGAAAATTTTTGAAGACAGTGTTATATGACATTCCTGAGCTTTATTTCCATTTTAAAAAATGAATAACAGTAGTAATAATTTAGGAATTTTCTGTTTCTATGTAATAGAAAAGAATTGTAATTAATTTATTAAAAATTCAATATCATATTTCAGTTATAAGATGCACTATACAGTATATACTAAAATTAATATGCAGCAGTACAATGAACGTCATATAACGCCGTATAAAAGAGAATATATAATCTCTTTATATTAAGGAATGTGCTTTAAGCAACTGAGAAAATTTTTGAAGACAGGGTTATATGACATTCCTGAGCTTTAATTCCATTTGAAAAAATGAATAACAGTAGTAAAAATTAAGGAATTTTCTGTTTCTATATAATAGAAAAGAATTGTAATTACTTTATTAAAAATTCAATATCATATTTCAGTTATAAGATGCACTATACAGTATATACTAAAATTAATATGCAGCAGTACAATGAACGTCATATAACGCCGTATAAAAGAGAATATATAATATCTTTATATTAAGGAATGTGCTTTAAGCAACTGAGAAAAATTTTGAAGACAGTGTTATATGACATTCCTGAGCTTTATTTCCATTTTAAAAAATGAATAACAGTAGTAATAATTAAGGAATTTTCTGTTTCTATGTAATAGAAAATAATTTTAATTAATTTATTAAAAATTCAATATTATCATATTTCAGTTATAAGATGCGCTATACAGTATATACTAAAATTAATATGCAGCAGTACAATGAACGTCATATAACGCCGTATAAAAGAGAATATATAATCTCTTTATATTAAGGAATGTACTTTAAGCAACTGAGAAAATTTTTGAAGACAGTGCTATATGACATTCATGAGCTCTACTTCCATTTAAAAAAATGAATAACAGTAGTAATAATTAAGGAATTTTCCGTTTCTATGTAACAGAAAAGATTTGTTTAATTAATTTATTCAAAATTCAATATTATCATATTTCAGTTTCAAGATGCGCTATACAGTTTATACTAAAATTAATATGCAGCAGTACAATGAACGTCATATAACGTCGTATAAAAGAGAATATATAATGTCTTTATATTAAGGAATGTGCTTTAAGGAACTGAGAAAATTTTTGAAGACAGTGTTATATGACATTCCTGAGCTTTATTTCCATTTTAAAAAATGAATAACAGTAGTAATAATTAAGGAATTTTCTATTTCTATGTAATAGAAAAGAATCGTAATTAATTTATTAAAAATTCAATATTATCATATTTCAGTTATAAGATGCGCTATACAGTATATACTAAAATTGATATGCAGCAGTACAATGAACGTCATATAACGCCGTATAAAAGAGAATATATAATCTCTTTTTATATTAAGGAATGTGCTTTAAGCAACTGAGAAAATTTTTGAAGACAGTGTTATATGACATTCCTGAGCTTCATTTCCATTTAAAAAAATGAATAACAGTAGTACTAATTAAGGAATTTTCTGTTTCTATGTAATAGAAAAGAATTGTAATTAATTTATTAAAAAATGCATATTACCATATTTCAGTTATAAGATGTCCTGTACAGTATATACTAAAATTGATATGCAGCAGTACAATGAACGTCATATAACGCCGTATAAAAGAGAATATATAATCTCTTTTTATATTAAGGAATGTGCTTTAAGCAACTGAGAAAATTTTTGAAGACAGTGTTATATGACATTCTTGAGCTTTATTTCCATTTTAAAAAATGAATAACAGTAGTAATAATTAAGGAATTTTCTGTTTCTATGTAATAGAAAAGAATTGTAATGACTTTATTAAAAATTCAATATCGTATTTAAATTATAAGATGCACTATACAGTATATACTAAAATTAATATGCAGCAGTACAATGAACGTCATATAACGCCGTATAAAAGAAAACATATAATCTCTTTATATTAAGGAATGTGCTTTAAGCAACTGAGAAAATTTTTGAAGACAGTGTTATATCACATTCCTGAGCTTTAATTCCATTTTAAAAAATGAATAACAGTAGTAATAATTAAGGAATTTTCTGTTTCTATGTAATAGAAAAGAATTGTAATTAATTTATTAAAAATTCAATATCGTATTTAAGTTATAAGATGCAATATACAGTATATACTAAAATTATTATGGAGCAATACAATGAACGTCATATAACACCGTATAAAAGAGAATGCATAATCTCTTTATATTAAGGAATGTGTTTTAAGCAACTAAGAAAAATTTTGAAGACAGTGTTATATGACATTCCTGAGCTTTAATTCCATTTTAAAAAATGAATAACAGTAGTAATAATTAAGGAATTTTCTGTTTCTATGTAATAGAAAAGAAATGTAATTAATTTATTAAAAATTCAATATCATATTTCAGTTATAAGATGCGCTATACAGTATATACTAAAATTAATATGCAGCAATACAATGAACGTCATATAACGCCGTATGAAAGAGAATATATAATCTCTTTATATTAAGGAATGTGCTTTAAGCAACTGAGAAAAATTTTGAAGACAGTGTTATATGACATTCCTGAGCTTTATTTCAATTTTAAAAAATGAATAACAGTAGTAATAATTTAGGAATTTTCTATTTCTATGTAATAGAAAAGAATTGTAATGACTTTATTAAAAATTCAATATCGTATTTAAGTTATAAGATGCACTATACAGTATATACTAAAATTATTATGCAGCAATACAATGAACGTCAATAACACCGTATAAAGGAGAATACATAATCTCTTTATATTAAGGAATGTGTTTTAAGCAACTGAGAAAAATTTTGAAGACAATGTTATATGGCATTCCTGAGCTTTATTTCCATTTAAAAAAATGAATAACAGTAGTAATAATTAAGGAATTTTCTGTTTCTATGTAATAGAAAAGAAATGTAATTAATTTATTAAAAATTCAATATCATATTTCAGTTATAAGATGCGCTATACAGTATATACTAAAATTAATATGCAGCAGTACAATGAACGTCATACAACACCGTATAAAAGAGAATATATAATCTCTTTATATTAAGGAATGTACTTTAAGCAACTGAGAAAATTTTTGAAGACAGTGTTATATGACTTTCATGAGCTTTACTTGCATTTTGAAAAATTAATAACAGTAGTATTAATTAAGGAATTTTCTGTTTCTATGTAACAGAAAAGAATTGTAATTAATTTATTAAAAATTCAATATTATCATATTTCAGTTATAAGATGCGCTATACAGTTTACACTAAAATTATTATGCAGCAGTACAATGAACGTCATATAACGCCGTAAAAAAGAGAATATATAATGTCTTTATATTAAGGAATGTACTTTAAGCAACTGAGAAAATTTTTGAAGACAGTGTTATATGACATTCCTGAGCTTTACTTCCATTTAAAAAAATGAATAACCGTAGTAATAATTAATTAATTTTCTATTTCTATGTAATAGAAAAGAATCGTAATTAATTTATAAAAAATTCAATATTATCATATTTCAGTTATAAGATGCGCTATACAGTATATACTAAAAATTGATATGCAGCAGTACAATGAACGTCATATAACGCCGTATTAAAGAGAATATATAATCTCTTTATATTAAGGAATGTACTTTAAGCAACTGAGAAAATTTTTGAAGACAGTGTTATATGACATTCCTGAGCTTTAATTCCATTTTAAAAAATGAATAACAGTAGTAATAATTAAGGAATTTTCTGTTTCTATGTAATAGAAAAGAATTGTAATTAATTTATTAAAAATAAAATATCATATTTCAGTTATAAGATGCACTATACAGTATATACTAAAATTAATATGCAGCAGTACAATGAACGTCATATAAAGCCGTATAAAAGAGAATATATAATCTCTTTATATTAAGGTATGTGCTTTAAGCAACTGAGAAAATTTTTGAAGACAGGGTTATATGACATTCCTGAGCTTTAATTCCATTTTAAAAAATGAATAACAGTAGTAAAAATTAAGCAATTTTCTGTTTCTATATAATAGAAAAGAATTGTAATTACTTTATTAAAAATTCAATATCATATTTCAGTTATAAGATGCGCTATACAGTATATACTAAAATTAATATGCAGCAGTACAATGAACGTCATATAACGCCGTATAAAAGAGAATATATAATGTCTTTATATTAAGGAATGTGCTTTAAGCAACTGAGAAAATTTTTGAAGACAGTGTTATATGACATTCCTGAGCTTCATTTCCATTTAAAAAAAATGAATAACAGTAGTAATAATTAAGGAATTTTCTGTTTCTATGTAATACAAAAGAATTGTAATTAATTTATTAAAAAATCAATATTACCATATTTCAGTTATAAGATGTCCTGTACAGTATATACTAAAATTGATATGCAGCAGTACAATGAACGTCATATAACGCCATATAAAAGAGAATGTATAATCTCTTTTTATATTAAGGAATGTGCTTTAAGCAACTGAGAAAATTTTTGAAGACAGTGTTATGACATTCTTGAGCTTTATTTCCATTTTAAAAAATGAATAACAGTAGTAAAAATTAAGGAATTTTCTGTTTCTATATAATAGAAAAGAATTGTAATTACTTTATTAAAAATTCAATATCATATTTCAGTTATAAGATGCACTATACAGTATATACTAAAATTAATATGCAGCAGTACAATGAACGTCATATAACGCCGTATGAAAGAGAATATATAATCTCTTTATATTAAGGAATGTGCTTTAAGCAACTGAGAAAAATTTTGATGACAGTGGTATGACATTCCTGAGCTTTATTTCTATTTTAAAAAATGAATAACAGTAGTAATAATTAAGGAATTTTCTGTTTCTATGTAATAGAAAAGAATTGTAATGACTTTATTAAAAATTCAATATCGTATTTAGGTTATAAGATGCACTATACAGCATATACTAAAATTACTATGCAGCAATACAATGAACGTCATATAACACCGTATAAAAGAGAATAAATAATCTCTTTATATTAAGGAATGTGTTTTAAGCAACTGAGAAAATTTTTGAAGACAGTGTTATATGACATTCCTGAGCTTTATTTCCATTTTAAAAAATGAATAACAGTAGTAATAATTAAGGAATTTTCTGTTTCTATGTAATACAAAAGAATTGTAATTAATTTATTAAAAATTCTATATTATCATATTTCAGTTATAAGATGCGCTATACAGTATATACTAAAATTAATATGCAGCAGTACAATGAACGTCATATAACGCCGTATAAAAGAGAATATATAATCTCTTTATATTAAGGAATGTGCTTTAAGCAACTGAGAAAATTTTTGAAGACAGTGTTATATGACATTCATGAGCTTTATTTCCATTTTAATAAATGAATAACAGTAGTAAAAATTAAGGAATTTTCTGTTTCTATATAATAGAAAAGAATTGTAATTACTTTATTAAAAATTCAATATCATATTTCAGTTATAAGATGCACTATACAGTATATACTAAAATTAATATGCAGCAGTACAATGAACGTCATATAACGCCGTATAAAAGAGAATATATAATATCTTTATATTAAGGAATGTGCTTTAAGCAACTGAGAAAATTTTTGAAGACAGTGTTATATTACATTCCTGAGCTTTAATTCCATTTTAAAAAATGAATAACAGTAGTAATAATTAAGGAATTTTCTGTTTCTATGTAATAGAAAAGAATTGTAATTAATTTATTAAAAATTCAATATCATATTTCAGTTATAAGATGCACTATACAGTATATACTAAAATTAATATGCAGCAATACAATGAACGTCATATAACGCCGTATGAAAGAGAATATATAATCTCTTTATATTAAGGAATGTGCTTTAAGCAACTGAGAAAAATTTTGAAGACAGTGTTATATGACATTCCTGAGCTTTATTTCCATTTTAAAAAATGAATAACAGTAGTAATAATTTAGGAATTTTCTGTTTCTATGTAATAGAAAAGAATTGTAATGCCTTTATTAAAAATTCAATATCGTATTTCAGTTATTAGATGCACTATACAGTTTACACTAAAATTATTATGCAGCAGTACAATGAACGTCATATAACGCCGTGTAAAAGAGAATATAAATGTCTTTATATTAAGGAATGTGCTTTAAGCTACTGAGAAAATTTTTGAAGACAGTGTTATATGACATTCCTGAGCTTTACTTCCATTTTAAAAAATGAATAACCGTAGTAATAATTAAGGAATTTTCTGTTTCTATGTTACAGAGAAGAATTGTAATTAATTTATTCAAAATTCAATATTATCATATTTCAGTTATAAGATGCGCTATACAGTTTATACTAAAATTAATATGCAGCAGTACAATGAACGTCATATAACGCCGTATAAAAGAGAATATATAATGTCTTTATATTAAGGAATGTGCTTTAAGCAAGTGAGAAAATTTTTGAAGACAGTGTTATATGACATTCCTGAGCTTTACTTCCATTTTAAAAAATGAATAACCGTAGTAATAATTAAGGAATCTTCTGTTTCTATGTAACAGAAAAGAATTGTAATTAATTTATTAAAAATTCAATATTATCATAATTCAGTTATAAGATGCGCCATACAGTTTATACTAAAATTAATATGCAGCAGTACAATGAACGTCATATAACGCCGTATAAAAGAGAATATATAATGTCTTTATATTAAGGAATGTGCTTTAAGCAAGTGAGAAAATTTTTGAAGACAGTGTTATATGACATTCCTGAGCTTTACTTCCATTTTAAAAAATGAATAACCGTAGTAATAATTAAGGAATTTTCTGTTTCTATGTAACAGAAAAGAATTGTAATTAATTTATTAAAAATTCAATATTATCATAATTCAGTTATAAGATGCGCCATACAGTTTATACTAAAATTAATATGCAGCAGTACAATGAACGTCATATAACGCCGTATAAAAGAGAATTATAATGTCTTTATATTAAGAAATGTGCTTTAAGCAACTGAGAAAATTTTTGAAGACAGTGTTATATGACATTCCTGAGCTTCATTTCCATTTAAAAAAATGAATAACAGTAGTAAAAATTAAGGAATTTTCTGTTTCTATGTAATAGAAAAGAATTGTAATTACTTTATTAAAAATTCAATATCATATTTCAGTTTATAAGATGCACTATACAGTATATACTAAAATTAATATGCAGCAGTACAATGAACGTCATATAACGCTGTATAAAAGAGAAAATATATTCTCTTTATATTAAGGAATGTGCTTTAAGTAACTGAGAAAAATTTTGAAGACAGTGTTATATGACATTTGTAAGCTATATTTCTTTTTCCAAAAGTATGAATAACAATAGTAATAATTAAGATGCATTGAGCATTTTCAGTTTCTATGTCATAAGAAAGAGATATAATTAAATTATTAAAAATTCAACGGTATTACATTTCATTGATAAGAAGCACTTTACAGTATTTAGTTAAATTAATATGAAAAAGTATATACTGAACGTTGTATAACACCGTATAAAAAAGAAAATATAATCTTTATATTAAGGAATGGGATGTATAAGAAACTGAGAAAAATTTGGAAGACGGTGTTATACGACATTCTTAAGGTGTATTTGCTATGTTTCCATTTCAAAAAAATTGAATAACAGTAGTAATAATTAAGATGCATTGAACATTTTAGGTTTCCATCTCGCACGAATGAATTATAATTAAATTATTAAAAAATCAATGTTATTACATTTAAATTCCAAGAACAGTCACTACACAGTATATAGTGAAAATTAATATGCAACTGCACAATGAACGTCATATAACGCGTATAAAACAGAAAATATAATCTCTATATATTAAAGAATGGCTCTCTAATCACTCAGAAATTTTTTGAAGACAGCATTATATGACATTCCTATGCTATATTTTCATTTCAAAAAATATGAGTAACGATATTAACAATGAAGATGCATTAAGCATTTTCAATTTCTATCTCACATGAAAGAATTATATTTAAATTATTAAAAATTCAATGTTATTGCATTTCAACTCTAAGAATCTTCAGTATACAGTATATAGTGAAAATTAATATGCAGGAGTACAATGAATGTCATATAACGCTGTATAAAACAGAAAACATAACCTATTTATTTGAATGAATGTACTCAGTAAGCAACTTAAGAATTTTTTTTCAAGACAGCGTTGTATGAAATTCCTAAGCTGTATTTTCACTTCATAAAATAAGAGTAACAATAATAATAATTCAGCTGCATTCAGCATTTTCAGTTTTCATCTAATACGAAAAAATTATACTTAAATATTTAAAACCTCACTGTTTTTACTTTTAAATTGCAAGATCCGTCAGTACACTGTACATTGTGAAAATTAACATGCAGCAGTACAATGAACGTCACATAACGCTGTTGCTGTATAAAACAGGAAATATAATCTCTTTATTTTAAGGAATGCGCTCAATAAGAAACAGAGAAAAATTTGCAAGAGAGCGGTTATACGACATTCCTAAGCTATATTTCCATTTCAAAAAATAAAAGTAACAATAATAATAATAATTAAGATGCATTCAGAATTTTCAATTTCCATCTCATACGAAGGAATTATATTTAAGTTATTAAAAATTCATGTTCAATTCCAAGAACCGCCAGTACACAGTACAAAGTGAAAATTAAAATGCAGCAATTCAATGAATGTCATATAACACCGTATAAAACAGAAAGTATAATCTTTTTATATTAAGGAATCTACTGTATAAGCTAATGAGAAAAATGTGGATGTCAGTGTTGCATGATTTTCTTAAGCTATATTTCCATTTGAAACAATATATGTAGCAATAATAATTATTCATTGAGTATTTTCAGTTTTTATCTCATAAGAAAGAATTATGAATAAATTATTAATAATTTTTATTGTTACTGCATTTCAGTTGTAAGAAGCACTATGCAATATATAGTGAAAATTAATATGCAGCAGTATAATGAACGTCATTTAACTCCGTATAAAAGAAAAAAATAATAATAATAATATCTTTTATCAATATGTATACTATCTAAGAGACTGGAAAGGGATGTGTAGTTGGTAACTTTGGTAATCTATAATAATAAAAGATGTTTGTTTGTGCATCTATACTTTCATCTCTCACAAAGCATAGAAATACGAAAATATGCATGCAGGTGCGCAGAAGCCTTGCGGTGGGGATAAAAGAAATTGTAAATTATAAATATTGCGAAGATAATAATTAAAACGTCAATCTATGTCAACTAATAATTATGTCAATTTTTTTTAAGGAGCATTAAATACCCAAATAAATAATGTTGGTCTTTTTTTTTTTTTTTCCAAATTCTGTTTTAAGAGATAAGTGGAATTTTTTCTGAATCGAGGGTTGCAACTCGCTAATCTATATGACGATTAGTTTCTATGTAATTAATTAACTAATAATTCTTAATGGCAACCATTTATTTCCTGATTTCCGTGCAATACATTTTGACAGACTATGTTCCGGTCGGGAGTAATTGCTTTTAAATTTCTTAAGTACTAATATGGCAAGCTACTGCGAAAAAAAAAATATATATTTTTTTTTTCTTACATCGAATGTAGTATGTTCGATGTAAGGAAAGTATTATAATCATGAAAAAAATTTACTTTGAGATTTCGGTGTATCTATTCTTTTTCAGGGTGGTTACAGAAATTCAGATAGAAAGTTCCCTGATTTTTCCCTGATTTTCCTGTCTAATTTTGACAGATTTCCATTTCTGTCACTTACTTATGTACTATGTTCCATAATTTTGTGTATATCACTAAACATCTGTGATTCAAAAAATTATACTGCTTGGGCAAAAATGTCTCAATATGTTTATTTACTTCTTTGTTCACTTTGCTAACACATGCATAAAAAGAAAATAAATTTCAAAATTTGGGAGTAATACGTATTATTTTAACTTCACAACATATTCCGCAAGAACAGTTGTTCCTAAAAAAATATTTAATTAAAAAGAAATATGTTAACTTGGCGATATTCAACTAGAAAGCAGCATCCTGTGCCACCATGGCTAAAACTGGTGATATTTCAGTCATGTTTTAGCAGGACAGAAATGGAAATTTCCATGATTTTTGGGTGTTTTTAATAAATTCTCTGATTTTTCCCTGATACTTCGATATAGTACCTTGATTTTTCCATGATTTCTTTGTTTTCTCTGATTTACGCTGATTAAATTTCAGTTAAACATGTATTGCACAAATGAATACTCTTGCTACAGAGAATTCTGTCCGTAGAAATTAAAGCAATTAATTTATTTCCTGTAGTCCTACAAATAAACAAGTAATATGCTAATACTTATACTAATGTATATATATTTTGTTATTTTTTATCGCGTTTAAAATAGCGCCGACAGCTGTTTCAAAAATTACCACCATCATGTAAGAAATCTCTTTTTTATGGGTAAATAAACGGACCATAAATGCTGCATACACAATTTTGGATGGGAAACGTGCTGTAATCAATCTCAACAACAAATATTAATTTATTAGTGAATTACAAAATCATTTACAACAGTTTTTATTTCAATCAACAAAGAAAAATAAAAAATAAATAAATAAATAAATAAATCTGGTATGAAACAACCACGCGACTTCCATTACCCACTATTACATGTATTATATGCATTTTTTTCTTTTTTTTCTTTTTTTTTTTTAGGGAGATTTTAATTTCCCAGTAAGAGAAACTTGATACACGTATAAAGACATATAAAACAGAGTTTACATAGCGAGTTAAAAAATAAGAATAAGAAAATAGATAGAGATATTTTTTTAAACACCAATTTCCGAGATCTAAAACTGAACTACCTAATCAAGATGACAGTTAATATATTCCTGTAGTAACCACGTAATACATGATAAATGGTATCTAAAAATGGATTAATGAAACAATTTTCAAGAAAATCGTTAGAGTCGTTTTTGAGATACCAACTTTTACCAAAACTTGGCATACTCAATTATTGACCGGAAAACAATAATCACATACAAAAGGATATTTAAAAGGAAGTAATATGACGAATTTGAAAAAAATCCCTACAGCAGTTTTTAAAGGAACGCATTGCGAGACCTGAAATTTGAGCTATTTATACAGGTCGTCTATCAATTTTCCTGAACTAACCAACTATATCATTCGAAAGGGCATCTAATAGAGTGTTTATATAGCAACTTTGAAGAAAATCGTTAGAGTTGTTTTTGAGATACGAACTTGAGATGCGATACTACGGTCCTATTTCCCGTGACCCACTTCCGGTTTTCTAATTTTCACCAAAATTTGGGCAATTCATCTGTACATCAGACCCGTCTCAATTCTGAAGTTTCGTAGTTCTATCTTTATTAGTTTTGGAGATATGATAGCCAGAAGATCTCTCGCTCTCTCTCTCTCATACACACACTTTGACCAATCGCCAAAAACTACTTTCTTGGATTCAGGAGACTTTAAAACATGTAAAAATTGATATCGAATTTTTGGACCAAATACAATACTTCCATTACTTACGGTAGTCGGGTAATGGAAGTAAAAAAACTAAATATTTTCTTTTGCTTTGTTAAAAAAAAAAAACCTGGTAGTAAACTAGGGGTAAAATACTTTTTCTCCCCAAAAAGATAATTAACTAATTTTACTCTTCCACCCTTTAAAAATACATATTTTTATTATTATTGCTTTCAAAATCGAATTATTTCGCTAACGCTTTGTTTTAGATACAGAAAAACAAGAATTTATATAGTTCTCCCAGATCAAAAACACATTCCAGCTGTACTTATCCGTTATATCCTTCAAACTTCATTGTATTTTACTTCTGTCATGACATCACAAATTATGCACTTATTATTATAACGGAATTAAACAACAACAAACAAACAACAACAAAAAAAAATCATTTTCCCAGCTTCATTTTTGAAAAGAAAACTACACAATAGATTGTTTTTATGTGGACCTGCATTTTATCTAAAACCGGTAAACTACAAAAATATTTTATGACTTTAATTTATCATTAAACAAAAATTACGAGAAAAATGGTATGGTAAGATAATTTTACGTAAAACAAGAACGAAAGATAATGCGGTTCGCAACCACTTTCCAACTTTACGTACTCTCAATCAACTTTTTTCCTACATGATAACACAATGTACAGGCAGACGAACAAACGACAGATAGACTAAAATGCATTCGTAATCACTCATAAACATTGTTGTAATACGTTAAAAACGTTTAGAAAAACGGAAACGCAATTCCAGCTAGAGGTCTGCACGGGCCGAATTTTTCAATCTGTTCTCGGGCCGGGCCTGAATGAAATTTTTCCGGGCCGTGTCGACCCGAATCTTTTTCTGGTTTCAACGCTAATGGAAAATGATTAAATACTTCTTCAGTCATTTATTTCACATAATTTTACAGGCTGGTATATCACATAAAATTTTATTTTGTTTAAAAATGTCTGTAACTTCAATTTAATTGCTTATCAGTCTGTTTGTTCGCGATCTGATTTTCCGCAAATATTTTTAGCATGTCTCGAAATTAATATATTTTATTGCAAGTAATATTAAATGGTTTCCTATTCAAAATAGTATGCATGTCACTACTAGTTTGCGCACATGTTTAAACAAAAGGAATTAGATACGTTACTGTGTATAAGGCTTTGTGCCCTATGGTCGGTAGAGTTTAGGTGGTATGAAGGCTATAAAAATCTTGCCGCTGTAACTTTTCCCCTAAACTCCTTTTTCTTTTCTCCAGTGCACTGAATGAAAGTAGCATCATTTTTAGCATGTTCAAAAGCCTCTTTTCTATAGAATATGGTTGGATTACCTTTTTTTTTTTTTTTTACCGGATCACATGAAAGATTCATATCTCTACGGTACAATAAGAGGAAATGGTTGAACGTGCAATTTTTAGTCGTAATAGTAATAACCATTTTAAATGCCGTCCTATATATTGTTTGACGAATGTTAATATTTTCGATTTGACTTTCTGTCCGTCTTTGTGCCTTCTGTATGTCTGTAATAATGAACTTGTGTTTATATATAATTATCTTGTAAAATTTCAGCAGTTTTGTTAAAGAAGATTCTATTGCTTCGCTATATAAAACCTCTGCAAAACGCATACAAAAAATCTTTTTCATAGAAAAGCATCCAATTTTTTTTTTTTTTTTTTTTTTTTTTTCATATTTTTGAATCGGGTCGGGCGTGATTTTATCGTTTTTTGTCCGGGTCGTACACTGGCAAAAAATAAACGTGTCGGGCCCGGGCCCAATATTTCAATTTCATGCCGGGCCGGGGGGGCCGGGCCTCAAAATTCCGGCCCGTGCAGACCTCTAATTCCAGCAATATCTGATTGTAGCCCTCAATTTATCTGCATATTTTAGCGTATCCCAGTAAATCTTAACGCTAAATATACCATTTTCTATGAAAACGTATGGGCAATAGATTACAATTTTCTTATGATTTGTATAGTGCGAAGTATAAATATGATTCATAAAGCTTCCTCTGATCAAGCACAATGACATACTTTTAAATGCCCCTGTACGCAAATCTCTTGTGCTATATATAGGGCTACCACAAACGACTTTTTTTTTTTTTTTTTTTTTTTTTTCGTACCACTATTTCCAAGCAAAACAATTTATAAACAATTTATTTATACAGGTCAATCTACATTTTACCTATATAAATATATTATAAATTTTATTTTACGAGAACAGTGGTGCGAAAAGAATATAAAAAAAAGTCGCCTGTGCCCGCCTTGTATTTATATTATTTAGAATAAGGCATAAGTCATACTGAACTTGAATAGCATTTACCATTTTTTAAACATTCTGGAAATATATACGAACGTCAGGGGCGGACAGGCGTATAGGTAGACCAGCGGGCAAAAAGATTCGCATCATATTCTATACAAAACATTATGTTAGAATATTAACAATACATGTCAATTTCTTTATGATTTTTACAGTAGAAAGTTATTTAAATGCGGTTTTTAAAAATGTCTGTCCTAAAACGCAATATATTGACATTTGTTTGATTGTCCCTGTACGTAAACTAGTTGTACAGGACTTATTAACGTCATTTTAAATAGGGAGAATCGCGTGTAAACTTGGTTAATATATAACATTTTTAAATTTTGGAAAATATTTACGGGCACTGGAGGACGGGAAACTGAGAGACAGAAAGATAGACAATCGGACAGACATATACACAAATTGAAATCACATATTCACACTTAAAACTTGTTAGAAATTGTTAAAAACGCTTAATGTAAACGAAAGTGCAATACCAGCAAATTTTTATTAATAGTTATTAGTGTAACTGAATATTTTTGTGTGGCCCTGTAAATCTAATGCTCATCATACTATATTCCATGGAAAGCATTCTTTTGTGCTTATGAATAGCACATTTCAATTTCATGAAGCTTTGCGCAAAGTAAAATTATTAAAATTTTGTTTATAGAAACACATCTCACAGAACGCAATGCTTTGGAATACTTTCGAGTGTCCCTGTAGACAAACCAGTGGTCGTATTTTCTCCATTTTTCATAATAAACATGCGAAAGTGAACTTGAATAACCTATTTCAATTTCATTAAGATTTGTGTACAGTAAAGGTATTAAAATATGGTTCATTGAAATACCTCCCATAGAACACAATGCTTTCGAAAATTTTCGGGTGTCCCTGTACACAAATCAGGAGATGCATTCACTCCATTTTTAATAGTGAGCATCCGATAGTGAACTTGAATAACATATATCAGTTTCAAGAAATTCCATAAATATTTACGAGAGTTAGAGCGGGGACAGACAGACAGATAAACAAATTAAAATCATGTTCACACTTAAAAATTGTCAGAAAGTATTAAAAACGCTTAATGTAAACGAAAGTGCAATTTCAGCAACTTTTTATCGATAGCTCTTAATGTAACTTCTGAATATTTTTGTGTGGCCCTGTAAATTTAATGCTAATCATTCTATATTCTATGCAAAGCATTCTTTTGTTCAGATAAATAACATATATCAATTTCACAAATCTTCGTGCAAAGTAAAGTTATAAAAATTTAGTTTATAGAAATATCTCTCATAGAACGCAATGCTTTGAAATAATTTTGTGTGTCCCTGTACACAAGCCAGCGGTGGAATTTACTCCATTTTATATAGAAAACATCCGATAGTGAACTTGTATAACATATTCAATTTCATTAAGATTTGTGTAAAGGCATTAAAATGTAGTTTATAGAAATACCTCTCATAGAACACAATGCTTTGTAAAACTTTCAGGTGTCCCTGTACACAAACCAGTGGTGGAATTTACTCAATTTTATATAGGAAACATCCAATAGTGAACTTGAATAACATATATCAGTTTCATTAAGATTTGTGTACAGTAAAGGTATTAAAATGCTCTCATAGAATACAATGCTTTGGAAAACTTTCTTGTGTCCCTGTATACAAAGCAGTAGAGGTACACACTCTATTTTCAATAGGGAACATCCAATACTGAACTTGAATAACATATATCAGTTTCAAGAAATTCCATAAACATTTACGGGAGTTAGAGCACGGACAGACAGACAAACCGAAGTCATTAACCCTTTTCAACCTTGTTGGAAAGTGTTAAAAAATGCATTTCTTCAGATATTGGCACAAAGACATCTTTCGGAATTTAATGTTGCACTTCTCTGAGATAAAAATCGTCTGCATTCATCATGGAAAATAATTTTAATGAATAATAATAATTAAATAAATAAATTGCACTGCATGAATTTATATAAGATTATATAGAAGAAAGTCTTCGATGGCCGCAACATTCTGGTTACTTATAAGTTCTTTCTAAAGCATAATGATATAATACAATTAAAAGAATAATCTATTTTTAAATCCATGCTCGCTCATTTCGACCTAAATTTTTTAGGTCATTTTTATTGATAAACGCAAAAAAATCGAAACGAATTCGAATGTATTGGCGGCTACGGTTTGAAATAGCCAGAATACCATTTCAAGAAGAATTATGATTTTTTTTTTTTTTTTTTTTTTAATTTATTAATATTGTGTTAAATTTAAGTTCTTTATGTGATGTGTATATCATTTACAGATAATATATAGAGCTACCCAAAATTCATCGTATACAATCTTTTCTATTAAAAGTTACTGGTTTATAACATTTTATTTTTATAACATGTCCAGGAAAATTATTTATAAATGATTATTACTTTCTCTTAGAAAGTAATGTTTATGAGTCGAATTTCTCAAACTAAGATTTTCCTATAAATCCAAGTTTTGAATTCCTCATAGAACGAAAATCCCTCTTTTAATGGTTGATCACTATCTGCTTTAAAAACATAATTTAGCGGGCGAACATTTTCCGATTATAACTTAATACCAATTCAGTTTGAGTGTTTTTGCACTTCCAGGTTCATTGGACTATTAGACCAGATCTACTGCTTGAAGTGGATTCCTAACCATTACAAGCATCCATGTCTGAACCAGGACTCGAACCTGGCATCCGGCAATTGAACGTTTGCGCACTTCTGATAATAGCGATTGCAAATTTAGTTTTGTGTCACACGCAGTTGTCTGTCACTTGAAAATTCTTAGATCGGTAAGTTTCAAACAATGATGAGAATGAAAAGTTTGCGCATTATTTGAAAAATATTTTTAATTTAATTTAATAACAGTTTTAAACGTTTTTAAAATGTAAGTATAATATTCAAATAGGAGGTTGAAGCTTGTGGTATATCCCGCCCCCCCCCCTCCGCCAATACTCCTAGCAGAAATAACTATACCATATAATAGTCTCTCTAAAAGTACTTTTAACTTCATTTCAGAAAATTATGGAGTGGAAGGCTGATTTTTTATACCAACTATGTGAAAAATACCAGAGCCGGGAATCGAACCCGGGCCTTTCGCTTTACGTGCGGATGCTCAAACCATCCAGTTACCCTGGCTGATTACTAGCTAGGCATTTCTCACATAACATTCGTTGGCAAAGTCACCGAGTCTGCAAACACAGCTGTATCAAGTGGCATTATTAATCATGGCACAACTCCAATAGACCATGAAATTTTTTTTCAATTTAATTTAGAAATTTATTCATCAAGCCTGAAAGTTAATTTCAGAAAATTATGGAGTGGAAGGCTGATTTTTTATACCAACTATGTGAAAAATACCAGAGCCGGGCGGGAATCAAACCCGGGTCTTCCGCTTTTTTTTTTTTTTTAAGAACATCAGAAATGTTCAAATTTCTTGTAAGTGAATTGCCAGATTCAATTACTATTATTATTGTTTTAACTTTTCCAAAATCTGCTACCAAATTCAAGTACTTATGAAGTAATTATAATAAAAAAAATTTCTATTCTTTGCTTTATTTTTTAATTTCGACAGGCAATTTTTTAAAGTAAAATGAAAATAAACTGTGCTTATGGGCAGACGATATTTATTATTAAAATAAAATAATAACAAAAATTTAGAATAAACAGGCAACAGTGCTAAAATTAATTCTGACACTTTTACGTATGCAATGTTGTAAAAATACTCCACTTCACTGAAAATTCTGGTGAAAAAAGTGTATGTGTTGAAATAAAGTATATGCGTCAATCGGAGAAAAGAAAAAAATTCTAGAAGCATTAAGAAAAAAAAAAAGTGTCAAAGACAATATAAGTATTTCATCTAAAAAATGTTAGTTTGAAGTTTTGAAGATGAAGCCCAAGAAGATGTCACAGAATATATAATCGTCAAAGAGAGGTATAAATAAATTATACTATATTATTTAGTCTTTTTAATAATTTTAAATTGCAAAAGTGTTCATTAAATTTGCATAGCCTGCAAAGTTTTAAATTTATACTGATTTTATTTGCAATTTTTTTGTGTGAGTTTCTTTTGTTGTTTTCGTGCTATTCGGATCGATTTTTGGGTCAATAGAAATTTTATTTATCGGGTTCAGGTCGGGTAAAACCCAACCCGTACTGGACTCTAGTTCGAATCTAAATTGCGCCCGTATCAGCCTAGGCGTTCTGAGTTTTCAGTCGTTTATCTCCGAGTCTAACATGAATACGGGCTAGAACCCTTTAGAATGATCTTCATACAGGGCATCCCACCCAGGCATAGATACTGGAATAGTTTATTGGTCTTAATTATAAATATATATATATATAATATAAAGGAATTCTTCTGTTCTCTTCCATAAAGGTGGACAATCAGAGAAATTTCACTGTATTTTCGAGTAATATACCCATGTATTATCAAACTGTATTTGAATTTCCCTGTGAGACCCTGTATACTACATTATGTATATCCAATATCCTTATAAAATATTCCTTATTCGAAGAAAAGAAAACGACAAAAAAGTATTTCCATGATTAACATCGAATAGAAATATTATTATGTTTGCTGTATAAGAACTATAGATACGTAACCTAATCGTTATTTAAACTTACGTATTTCAGTTAAACATATGCATAACATAAATGAACACTCTTCCAGAAAATTCTGCCCGTACAAATTAATGCAACAAATTTATTTCGTGTGGTCCTACAAATAAACAAGTAATATGCTAAAATTTTTACTTAAATGAAAAATGTACTTTGTTATATTATATCATGTTTCAAATAGCACTCAACAATATATGTTTTCAAAAATGACCACCCCTATCATGTAAGAAATCTCTTTTGATTTTGTATATTCAGAAAACGGACTAAAATTGCTACATACGCCATTTTGGATATGAAACATACTGTAGTCAACCTCAATTACTAATATTAATTTATTAGCCAATTACAAAAACATTAACAAGAATTCCACTTACAATTCACAAGAAAAACCAAATATTTTCTCTCACCTTGTTAAAAAGTGTAAAAAAAAAAAAAAAAAAAAAAAAAAAAACTGGTGTAAACTGTAAGTAAAACACTTAATTTATTTATTTTCTGCCCCCCCCCCTTTCCCGTAAGTTTTTCTTTTTCTTATATATATATATATATATATATATATATATATATTATATACTAGCAGGCTTCGCTGGACCCTATTTTTAAATGAATCACTATAATTACTGAATTCTCAAAATTGCATTAATTTTTATCACGTGAAAAAAGAAAGCGAAACAAAATCTGATTAGGAAAAATGTCGATTTGTAAGTATCGAAAACCTCTATGTACCAATTTTGAATGATCTAACTCTATTTTTTTTTTTTTTTTTTTTTTTGCCCCTCCGCCACCCCTCCCGTCCCTCCTAATAACGTTACACTTTCGAAAATATCCCCATTCGACTTGCAGGCCTCTAAAACCAATCTGTACCAATTTTGAACGGCCTAACTGCATTTCTATTTGTTTTTGCCCATAGCTTCCCCTTACCGCCCCTCCTAATAATTTTACAAATTCAAAAATATCCGCATTCGATTTTAAGTATCGAAAACCATTTGTGTACCAATTTTGAACAATCTAACTCTATTTTTATTTTTTTTGCCCCCCCCCATCCAATCCCCCCTTCTCGCCCCTCCTAATAACTTTACACTTTCAAAAATATCCCCATTCGACTTGCAGGCCTTTAAAACCTATCTGTACCAATTTTGAATGCCCTAACTATTTCTATTTGTTTTTGTCCATAGCCCCCCCTTACCGCACCACCCCCTTTCCCGCACCTCCTAATGATTTTACAAATTCGTAAGTTTCCGCAATCGATTTGCAAGTATCGAAAACCTCTATATACCAAATTTGAACGATCTAACTCTATTTTTATTTTTTTTGCCCCCCCCCCCCTCTCCCCTCCTAATAACTTTACACTTTCGAAAATATCCCCATTCGACAAACAGGCTATTGAAACCTATCTGTACCAATTTTGAAAGGACCAACTGTATTTCTAATTGTTTTTGCCCCTGCTGCCCCACCTGGGGGCTGAATTTTTTAAATTCCAGAAATTGGTTTTTAGATATTTGTATTAGCTATATTTTATAGCAAAAATTTCACGTATATCTGTTTTTTTGTTTGAGATATATATGATTATGCGAAATCGCGTTTTACGCATGTGAAATCCCGTTTCCCCCCCCCCCCCTCCTTGGGGACCGAATTTTGAAATTTCCAGAAATTAGTTTTTAGACATTTATATTAGCTATATTTTAAAGCAAAAATTTTACGGATATCTGTTTTTTGTTTGAGATATGAAGGATTTTTTGAATTCACGTTTTGCCCCCCCTCCCCCCCCCTTGGGGGGCGAATTTTTTCATTTTTTTTCTTTCCTAAACCATCC
This sequence comes from Salticus scenicus, assembly GCA_963930645.1. Lineage (NCBI taxonomy): Eukaryota > Metazoa > Arthropoda > Arachnida > Araneae > Salticidae > Salticus > Salticus scenicus. Next base: position 297,408,234 of record OZ005655.1, on the reverse strand, counting down.
CTGACCTATAAGGAAAAATACAAAAAAAGAATGATCGAAATCGGTCAAGCCGTTTACGATTTTATAAAGGACATACATACAAACATTCATTTATATATATATAGATATATAAAGGAATTATTGTTTTAACGCGATGCTTTATGTATACAGAAACAAGAAAGAAAAAAAATGTATGCAGTTTGCACAGTTTAAAAACATTTTCCAACTGTACTTACCAATTTACATCTTTCAAACTTCATTGTATTTTACTTCTGCCATGACACCATAAATTATGCATTTATTATTATTATAACAGAGTTAAACTAAAAAAAAAAAATCATTTTTAACGGAAACCATACAATAGATTGCTTTTATGTAAGACCTGTATATGAAATCGGAAAAACCAGACAAATATTTTATGATTTTGTTATAAATAATCTGGTGTGTCACTCACACGACTTTCCCTTACCCTGAAGTTTAATACTATAAATACAGGTTGCAGATTAAGAGGTAAGATAACGAGTACTGTTATGTAAATCTGTGTTAAACAATTCAAATTAGGCTTCGGAAGAGTTTTGTATGATAATTAGTTCTGTGTGAGGGCGGCTACAGCCCCCCTCAACCCCCCCGTTTTATTAATGCACTTACATTTATACAGAATTTAATTCGGTTATTAAAAAATAATTCTGTTTTAAAAAAATAATTTATTAAAATTATTTTTTAAACAAATTATATTTTATGATAATGCAGACGATTTCCATATTAGACAAGTAGTATAACACTAAATATCGAAAAAAAAGTTGAATTTATTCTCAATATTACATTTAAAAATATATATATATATAATATTCTTTTTTTTCCTTAATGAAAAAAATCGATAACTTTATTTTAAATTATCGCAGATCGATGGTTCAACTTCAACCATTCGTTTTAAAGGTATTGGCGAGCTCTTTTGAAAGATACCCATCATGAATATTTACTTCCCCTGAGGGGGAAGGCGAGGCCCCTGCATATACAACATTTTTTTTCCCAGTTGACTATCTCTATTACAAAAAATATATATTCGTTTCATTTGGTTTAGTGCAGTCTATAGATGTTAAACTCTACTTACCTACAATTTCCCCGATAGACGCAATGTATTTGAATACTTTTGAGTGTCCCTGTACACGAACCATCTCAACGAAAAGCTTACCGCAGCATCCCTATCTGATACACATTTAGAATACCGAGTTTGGAATTTCTGCTACTATTTGTTCTTGAGATATTCTGGTAACAGACAGACACACAGACCATTCGCTAAAAACATGATTTTCGTATTCAGGGGACCTCAGAACATGTAAATATAACAAAAACTCACGTTCGAAAATTTGACCCTAAAACAATACTTTCTCGATCCTATGGGTAAGAGAAAGTAAAAATTTTCCACAAGGAGATAATTTTAAATAAAAATAAATAAATAAATAAAAATATAAAAAAATGCGACATTAAATACTGTTCTAATATTCACTTCATGAAATCTAATATATATCAAGTTACTGCGATTCATTTTGCAATGTCCTTTATGTAACTGAAATAAAAATCATTTGCATATATTAACAATCGAAATTTAAAATCTCTATACTAGCTGTTACTGAAAAGATATCATTTTATTAATATACTAAATAAAGAGGAATCACTTACCTTGTGTAGGTCAGTCTTATGTAAATCTGTTACGTACTCTTCATAAAAGTGTTCGAAATAAAACTATGCCACTGAAATTCACACAGTGCATCAAAAAAGAGCATTATAATAACCTCTTCCATTCAACGGTGAAAGAACACACAATTAATTTATTGCAAAAACATCGAACCGATTAAAATTTTGTTAGTTGTTTCGACGATCACGAGGTAAATATTTACACACCACACAATAACTTAAAGCTGTTGCCAGAATGCTTTAATAATTCTAATGAGATAAGCATTAACATAAACCAATTTCTTGCAAATATTTACTGAGACCACTGAGCTAGAATGCCAGAGACTCTTAGACAGGACATGGGGTGGAGTGAAATGGATTTTACGTCGCACTAGAGCTACGCTTTTGGGCAGTTCTTAGATGGGCATGAAGCTAAAGCATTTATAAAATAAAGCCACGTGGTTAGATGGATGGGTTTTACGTCGCACTAGTGCTGCGCAGATGGGCAATTGGCGAAGGTCTGGGACACACCCCTAGAGGTGGCCCGGAGACATGCCATCACAATTTTGAACCTCCACGGAAGGGATGGCTCTCCCGCTTCGGTGATCCCCAGAGGTATAATTTTTTATGGGAACATGGAGGACATTGCGGCCACGACAGATTTTACGTGCTCCAGCCACCATTAGTGTACACGACGGTCTTTTGCTGGTTCGAGTACCGAACCCGCAATTTTCCAATTACGAGGCCGGCGCTCTACCGACTGGGCTACCGCGGCCCCCACGTGGTTAGATTATACAGTTTTATAAAAGTAAAGGAAATTTAAAAAATAACATTACGTCTTTAATCAAAATGCCCTCTTTTTTTTTTTTTTTTTTTTTTTTTTTTTTTAACACGTTCACGTCGGCGTATTCTTCTCAAAAGTATCTGAGCACTAGCCAATAATTCCGATATCAAAAAAGTATACTTGAAACTGTTTTGTTCAATAAATCCTTGTCGAATCATGTTCTTAGACTGACTAAGATCATGATTCGACAAGGATTTATTTAACAAAGCAGTATTAAGTGTACTTTTTTTGGACAAGGATTATTGCTAGTGCTCGGATACTTTTGCTGTGAACCACCGGTGTACCACGCCGGCGTGAACGTGTTAAATATATATATATATACACACACATATATACATATAAATTTTAAAAATATCCTACCTTTAAAATTCGGCGAATGGTGAAGCTCGAGTAACGGAAAATGCTACTCATTACATAACGGTGGCTCAATAAAATAAATAAATAAGTGCGAATTATTTTTAGAATCTAGTTTTATTTATGAAATTTTGCAAGACAATTATATCTTTCATAGCTCTGGGCTGGGGTCACCGAAGCGGGAGAGCCATCCCTTTCGTGAAGGATCAAAATTGTCATAGCATATCTCCGGACCACCTCTAGGGGTGAGTCCCAGACCGTCGCCAATCGCCCATTGCGCAGCACTAGTGTGACGTAAAACCCATCCATCCACAAGGAACAGAAAGATAAAATGAAAGTTGATTTTATGTCTCTTTTAGATGAAATTTAAATTTAAACTTGCGTTTTAATTAATGATTCCAAGAACTGATATTTTTTCGCAGAATCATCCGAATTATAATGTAATGCTCTTAGCCTATTGATCAAATACATATAATTGTGGTAACTGGTAAAGAGAAAATTCACCTAAATATTTTATGACAAAGCTATATCTTATTTATCTGCTTTGAGACTGGTTCTTAACTTTATTGTTGCATTAAGTTTACGTAACATGGGGGATATTATATTGAAGCTACGGCAGTCTGGCTGCCTCGGAGATCGAATCTGCAATTCTATTTTGTCTCAAATGAAGATTCCTCAACTTAAGGTTTTCCGGCAGATACAGTCGGCAGCAAAATTATTCGACGCTAGCAATAATTCCTATTAAAAAAAAAAAAAAAAAAAAAAAAAAACACTTAATACTGCTTTGTTAAATAAATCCTTGTTAATTCAAGTTCTTAGTCAGTCTAAGAATATTATTCGACAAGGATTTATTTAATAAAACAGTATTAAGTGTACTTTTTTAAAAAATAGGAATTATTGCCAGCGCTCGAATAATTTTGCTGCCGACTAGAGTCCTGCATCAGGTCGGGTAACCCGATTTTACCCGCGGTTCGGGTCGGGTTGACTGACTTTTTTTCTCCGGGTCGGGTTCGGGTTTAGTTTTCTACGAGTCGGGTCGACTTGAAAACATCTTACAAAAAAATTTTTACAATTGAATGTTAACGAAATTTTGAATTTTGATCCATTTACACCTGTATATACTGCAAATATAGAGGAAATACTTGTTGTGATTTAATTAAAACTAGTATGTTGTGGCCACCACAAGACTTTCTTCTATATTTTCCTATACAAATTCACGCAGTAACAATATTTAAAAAAAAAAAAAAAGATTATTTTCATTTTTTTTTTTTTTAAGTAAAAAAAATCGATAACTTTGTTTTAAATTACCACATATTTATAGTTCAACCATTCGTTTTAAAGGTATTGACAAGACCTTTCGAAAGATACCGATCTTGAAAATTTACACACACCCCGGGAGGGGGGGTACTTCCCCCTAGGGGGGGGAAGCGATGCCCCAAATTTTTTCCCTAATTAACTACTACTAATATCAATAATTCATATTAATTTCACAATCACAGGTTAAGAATAACTCTCATTATGTACATTTATACGAAATTTTTTCCTATACTGCCATGTTAAAAATTTAGAAAAAATACGATCACAGCGCCACCTGTTGAGCGATTGATCCCCAAATCTAATCAGCCTCAGTTTATGTCAGGGGCCAACTAAATACCTAGTCTGGTTAAATTTCGTTTAAAAAAAAAAAAAAAAAAAAAAAAAAAAACGATTTTTTTCTAAGTTTTTTTTTTTGTTAAAAGTAAAAAAAATCGATAACTTTGTTTTAAATTATCACAGATTTATAGTTCAACCATTCGTTTTAAAGGTATTGACGAGACCTTTCGAAAGATACCCATCTTGAAAATTTACTCCCCTCGAGGGGGGACTTCCCCCCCACGGGGGGTGGCGAGGCTCCTACGCATACAAAATTTTTTTCCCAGTTGACTATCTCTATTTTAAATAATTCTTGTAAATTTCATAATGATTACTAAAAAATAATTCTCTTTATGCACATTTATACAAAATTTTGTCCTATATCACCATGTTAAAAATTTAGAAAAAGCGGGATGGCAACGCAACCTGTAAGACAATTTTTACCAAAAGTTGATAGGCACTAATTTATGTCAAGGTACAACTACATACCAATTTGTATGAAATTCTGTGCAGTAGTTCTTGAGATACAGTTGCCACAAAATTTTGTCACACACACACACACACACACACACAGACAGACAGACAGACAGACAGACAGACAGACAGACATTTTCTAAAAATGGTCAAATCGTGTTCTACAGCTCTCAAAACGTGTAAATCCATCAAAAACCCGAGGTCGAAAATTTTTACGAATCCAATACTTTCTCTATATTACATATAGAAGAAAGTAAAAAGTAATGTAAAAAGAAAACGAATACTATCAAGGCAGATTATATTCTTTATCGTCTTCTCTAGAACAAATAAACAATGCACATAAACCAGAGGAAGCTAATTTGCTGATCATGTGAATTTAAAGTGATCGGAAAAAAGCAGATGTTTATAACTGTGAATCACATATATGCTAATGCTATCGAAATTATTATAGTAAAGTAAACATTCACATCGGACAAAAACAATAAAGAATAATATATCTTTTTTTTTTTTTTTTTTTTTTTTCCTGACTATAAATATTAAACTTATAAATTACGAAAACTTAAATTGAAGTGCATTTTTTACTTTCTTCTATATTCAATAGAAGAAAGTATTGGATCCGTAAAAATTTTCGACTTCCGGTTTTCGGCGGATTTACACATTTTGAGAGTTCTAGAACACGATTTTACCATTTATAGAAAATGTCTGTCTGTTTGTGTGTACGTGACAAAAATTTTGTGGCGACTGTATCTCCGAAACTACTGCTCAGAATCGTATATGAATTTATACGTAGAGGCGCCTTGATCCAAATTAGTGTCTATCAACTTTTGGTGTCAACCTATCAACACAGGCGCTGCTATATAGCGATTTCAGCAATTTAAGAGGATGCTATATCTCAGATTCTATTGTGTGTAATCAAACAAAACTTGATATGTGAGACGCGGTCATTATGAGACATTATGCGGATTCAATATTTCTTATTGGCCAACAGGTGGCGCTGTTACACAGTGATTTCCGCAGTTCATGAGAAGGCTATATCTCAGGAACTACTGCATACAATTGCATATGAATTTGTATGTATACGCACCTTGACCTAAATTAGTGTCTGTCAACTTTTGGTGTCAATTGCTCAATAGGTGGCGCTGCTATACAGCGATTTTCATAATTTAAGGGGAGGCTATATCTCAGGTTCTATTGCGCATAATCAAACAAAACTTGGTATGTGAGAAACTCATTATGAGGCATCATGCTGAATCAATTTGGATGCTAATCAGACAATAGATAGAGCTGCTATACTGCAAATTCTCTCGATAATGGGAAAGCTATATATCAACTTCTATGGCATATAACTGCACGAAACCCGATATGTGAGATAACTCTTATAAAAACGTAATTTTTAAGATGCTATTTATAGACAGTAAAAATGTCTTACTTTGGATATTTAGTGTTAGTTTTCTCTAAGATGAAAACCGTTTGCATTCATCCTGTTAGATAACTTTAAAAAATAATATTTTTAATAAATTATTTGCACTTAGCAAAATATAGGAAAATATAAAAGACAGTCTTGTGGTGGCCATAACATACTAGTTTATTCTTGAAGTTCACAACTCACATAAATGGTTAAAAATTATTATTCATCTATTTTTCAGATTTTTAAATTTTTAACTTAAACATTTAGTAATTACATTTAAAATTCTTTTTAAAATAATTTACCAACTGTGTGACAATGAAAATTTACCTTATTTTATAATTTAAAAAAGTTTTGTATGATATTTAGATGAATAAGCAATTTTCATGTAGTTTTCGGGTTTCGGGTCGGGTGCGGGTCGTAAAAATATCACTACTGCGGGTTCGGGTCGATTTTCGGGTTGATGAAAATTTTTTATTCGGGTTCGGGTCGGTTTTCGGGTTGAGGAATTTTTTTTGTCGGGTTCGGGTCGGGTTTCGGGTTGATATAAAACTCACCTGTCGGGTTCGGGTCGGGTCAGGACTCTATCCCCAACTATGAACTTTTTAATTTAAAAATTTCGTAAGTTATTTGGAATTTACGATCTAAAATTGAGCATAAACGCCCATTTTGAGGACTATAAATATATCAGACAACTTCAAAATAACATTTATGATACTTGTTTGAACATGATTGACTACAAATATTCTAATAGGGGGATTTCGTAAGTTATTCGAAATTTAAGATTGTGAGGTTGAGACGTCAAAACGTCACCACAGTTTGTGTAAAATTAAGTTGGATCCAGCAAAATAGAAATTGAGGACGGTTAAATTACTTCGACGCCAGTGACTCGGCGAAAGTTGAGGTCGAGTTAGTTTTGTGTCGGCAGGGTGCTGCAACGAACGAATTAGGTTCGGAGAGTTAGATGAATGTGAAGTGATTTTAAAAGTATTGATTGAAATGAAGGGAAAGGAGGTTAGTAGGAGAAAGTTATAAGATGGAGATGGTTTTAGAAGATTCGGAGACTTTTGTTACCGACTGTATATTATAGTGGATGGTGATGTACATGATAGTGGAATAGTGGAGATTTAGTTGTGTAAATTAAGTTAAGTAAATTAAATTATTAAGATGGTGTTTGCATCCCACGTTGGGCGCCACTGTGAAGTTTGCGTTGATGCAAACTCCATCTTAATAATCTAATTAGATAACTAAATGGTAAGTAAGAGAGTACAAGGCTTGAATTAAACAATAAATAAGTTTATTTGAACAGATTAACGGGAGGGCGGTATGGCAATCAAGCTAGCTCAGTCAGCGTATTTAATTAATCAAAATATATGTAGCAGAAATTAAATTAGATAATCTTAAATATCTCACCCCAGAAAATAGTCGAAGGCGTAGAGACGGTTGCACTCGTATACTCCGCTACTGCGACTTCTCCGTGGATCAGAGGATTCCCTTCAGATCCAACTTTACCTCTACGAATGCTAGTAGATACTCGTACCTACACTCATCACAACTTAATCTCCATACAACTAAATCTCCACTATTCCACTATAATATACATCACCATCCACTATAATATACTCCAACATCCACACCAATCTGCTAAAACCATCTCCATCTTATACTTTCTCCTACTAACCTCCTTTCCCTTCATTTCAATCAATACTTTTAAAATCACTTCACATTCATCTAACTCTCCGAACCTAATTCGTTCGTTGCAGCACCCTGCCGACACAAAACTAGCTCGACCTCAACTTTCGCCGAGTCACTGGCGTCGAAGTAATTTAACCGTCCCCAATTTCTATTTTGCTGGATCCAGCTTAATTTTACACAAACTGCGGTGACGTTCTGACGTCTCAACCTCACAAGTTTTTATCAACATAACAAAATGGGGAGATATTCCAAATAAATATGAATTTTGGGGATTGTTGCACTGGAAATAGTAAAATGAAAACTACGAAATTGAGTCCAATAAAATAAATTAATAGATTAGAATAAGATAATTATACCGAAACGTACGGTGGGTAGCCTATGAGACGGTGATTTCGTCCTGTTACTGTGTCAAGCGTTTGGTCAAATTCATTTCTCTTAACATGAATCTAATATGTTCTGTTCTAAAAATTTATGAGAACTCACATATGATGGGGAACTGAGAGCAGAGTCCACGCAGTGATGCCAGATTGGGGATTTTTGAAGCTTCTGGGGACAATTTTTGGGACCGAATGTTTGTGGGGACTTTTTTGGGGAATTCTAAAACTTTTGGGGACAAATCTGGGGAGTTCTTCAACTTTCTGTCAATGTTGGCAACATAATGATTTATCCTACGGCCAGAGATTTTCAATAGCTTTATTGTTATTTGGGGATTTTTTTCAAAAATTGCCTTCATTTGGGGAAAAATCTGAGCCTAAATACACTTAAATCTGCTTGACATTTTTTTTTTTTTTTTTTTTTGAAAAAAATTTTATTTTTTCTTTTTAGTAGAAATCAAGTTGGGGATTTTTAAGAAAAAACCCCCTGATGCCCTGATTTGGAGAAATTTGAAGACCTGTTTGGGGAAATAATTTTCGACCATTTGGCATCACTGAGTCCACGTCCACTTATGCCATCTAATGCCATAGTTTTAAATCTAACGGGACTTTTAAGTTTCGGCGGAATGGATAGGATTTTAAACTAAGTTCTGAAATCAGATGAAAGGTGAGGCTTGTATGACAAAAAAGCTACTTCACAAAAGAATAAATATTCGTATTAAACATTAAACCTTTTACATACATGTTTTTGTGTTTTACAGTGTATACAAATTGTTGAATAATACCGTGAATCGATTAATGGATAGACTACCGTAATTTAGTGTATATAAGCCTCACTGGTAGACAAGCCGCAGCTTATTAAAATGTTGCGAAATAAACAATGCTCTTAGGTAAACCTCACCGGAAGGTAAGCCGCGGCTTATGCAAGCATTGTTACGATGATGTGACAGATAAATAAGGAAAAAAGATAACAGTCTTCTGACATCTACGCAAGTTAATAAAAATAATAAATTATTAATTATAAATGAAAATAATAAATTATTTAAAAAATAATTCGGTGTAAAGAAAATAAAATCAAACTATACCAGTATGCAGATGTAATGCAACAAATATGAGAAACACGGGAACAAGATGGTGGAATCCGGGCACATAGTAATTAAGTCATAAAAATAATTAATTATAAATAAAAGTAAAGAATTATTTTCAAAAGCACTGTATATAAAAATAATAATAATAATAAACAAAACAAAGCCAGTATACAAATACGGTGCAAAAAATCAAAAACAAGGGAACAAGATGGCGAACTCCAGACGTATATGCAAATTAATCAAAATAAGAGATTATTAGTTAATAAATAAGAGATTATAAGCGTGAATCAGTGCTCGAGAAACTCGAACACTAAACTTCCGTTTATGGGGGATATCGACTGTTCCAAGAAGTATGGATGACGGAATTTGGCATTATCATTAGATAGCCCGCAGCACTGATAGATAAGCCGCAGTCCCCAAAAATCAATGATTTTTTAAAGATACCCCGCGGCTTATCTTCACTAAAATACGGTAAGCACTTTCACCAAAAACATTTATAAGTATAAATAATATTTTTTTACTCGTTTTAATAATATTTTTTTACTCGTTTCAAACATGTATGTATGATTGATTGTAGTACGATTTAAAAAAATAAATAAACAAACAAAAAGTATTTAAGTCATTCTTTAAACAAAGTTGACCAATATAGAAACGGTTTTTCCTCCACTTCGTTGTTATTTTATATATTTTTATTTCCTCTGTAACTACAACTACATCCTTAATATCAATATTCATTTCATATTCCAGGCGCCTGAAACAACCCATTAAAAACAATAACTAAAAGGTAATTGGGTATTTCTTTTTATATACTGTTTTTTTTTTTTTTTTCCCCTTCTGTTCCATCACTAACGAATTGTCTGGCGCCGTGGCGCCCTACATTATGTATCTTATTCTGTGTAAATTTCTTCGGTTAATGGCCCTCTTCACTTAAAAAAAATTCCGATGCCGGCTAAAACCAGATAAAAAGTGTCCCACGTGGTTTTGACAGCTGGTGTTAACTAATTGAGAAGATTGACAGATTCACTGACGAATCGTTGACTTTTTGGAAGAATAAATCAAAAATCAGCTACTTACGTATTTGCGGTTTTGCTGAAGCTTTGTTTTGTTTTAATTCTGTCTTTCTTTTTTTATTTTTGTCGCTCCTGTTTTATTTATTTATGTTTTCTTTTCCATTTTCAAATGACAACAAATAAGTTTCTTCATTTATTCTTATCTATTTATTGTGTAATTTAATAGCGTAGCCTGATACGACCAAGTGTTTTATGTTATTTTTAGTCCGCTTCAGGCTTTCAGTACTTTATATCGGCGAATTATGTAACAGTGAAATTTAATAAAAGAAAATATTCTTTATAATTAAACTTGTAGTTTGGTATAATTAATTTAACCAAAAAAATAACTAAGATGTATAATGTTACTGAAATATAGAGAAGGATCTGTGTGTTTCTCTGCGGTTTGTAGCTCAGAATACTGACCGCAGAGTTACAAAACCTGGCAGAGGAGTAATTTGGACTCAGGACTTTGGATGCAGGAGTGCACTTCAGCGACATATGTATATATATATATATATATATAATATATATATTTCGATTTTATCCATTATTAAATTTATTCTTTTATTTCAATCGCTTGCGTCCCATAGCAACGGCTGTTACACTATTGAATCTTGGTTTATTAAATTAACTCAAATTGGTAATATAGCAGAAAAAATTACTTGAGTTTAACTAAAATATATTTATTTAATTCCATTAAAAATCTTTTACTTTTTTATATTATTAATCATATGGTAATATAGTAAACAGTGCAAGGGCTATAAATTACATGGTGCCAAAACTAAAATGTTCAATGGATGCTGAGATAAAGCCATTTTTAAAATTGTAATAGCAACTCAACTTGTAAACCGATAAATATCCAAATTGAAGTGTCCAGGAAAGACGTTTCTTCATGCAGTGCGAATTTGGATCCGATACAACGTGGGTGGGAGTAACGATGTCATCGTTAGCGGTTACCCGAAACGAAGTTCGGGGTGATTTCAATAAAAAAAAAAAAAAAATTCGCTATTTCTTTTTTATAAAGTGATATATGTATATATATATTATTTTTTAAGTGATTCATAAAAAAAGAAATTCATTTACATATAGCTAATAGGACCGAAGCCCTGCTATTATAGTTATATCGAAAAAATTCATATATATTTATTTTTTGTATTGCTATATCATCTAATATATCTCAAAAAATCATAAATATATATCTACAATCAAATCTCATTAAAAAACGAGCTCTACAGAATTTTAAAAATCCTATCTGCTAATGAATTTTTACTTCCATCACTCGACTATTGTATGTAATAAAAATATTGTATTCAGCGAAAAACTTAGTTTTGATAGCCAGTTTTGACCTGATGACCTGTACCTCGAGTCCAGAAAAGTGAGGCAATTGGTTAGTGTATATTCAAAAGTGAATCAGCAGTGTTTTATTTAATATATTTTACTAAGTTTGGTATGCTGACATGCTGTAGCGGTAAATGCTGAACTTTTTATGAAATGAGAAGTAATCGCAATGTGGAAGCGTCCCGTGTTCGGTGAAATAACCCAAAAGCTGATCGACACTAATTCAAACCAAGGTCCAACCAAATATCAAGTTCGGTTTAAATTAAGTTCAATGGTTCATAAAGTACAGTGTTCGAGCGCAAAAAGACAGATATTTTCTAAACAAGATCGAATTATGTTTAGGAAATCTCAAAACGTGTAACTTCATCGAAAACCGAAAATCTAAAACTTTTCTGCATCTTATACTTTCTCCTTATATATATGCAGAAGACAGAATAATAAATCCACTTTTGAAAAAATAAGTAGTCAATTTCAGTTAATAAAAATGCAAGGAAATCTCAAAACGTGTAAATTCATCGAAAACCGAAAATTCAAAATTTTTTTGAATTTTACGCTTTTTGCTTATATATGCAGAGGATAGAATAATAAATCCACTTTTTTAAAAATAAGTAGTCAGTTTCAGTTAATAAAATTGCAAGGAAATCTCAAAACGTGTAAATTCATCGGAAATCGAAATTTTTCCGTATGTTCTACTTTCTTCTTATACAAGTAGAAGCTAGTAATAAATCCCCTTTTTTTCAAAATAAGTAGTCAGTTTCAGTTAATTGAAACGCAGGGAAATCTCAAAACACGTAAATTCAGCGAAAACAGAAAATCGAAACTTTTTCTTTGATAGATGCAGAAGCTAGTAATAAATCCACTTTTTAAAAATAAGTAGTGAATTTCAGTTAATTGAAATGCAAGGAAATCTCAAAGTCTGTAAATTCATCGAAACCGAAAACCAAAAATTTTTTTTTCAAATCTTATGTTTTCTTCTTATATATGCAGAAGATATACGCAAGCGAAGTGTGACGTCATTGACCGTCGTTGTGGCCAATTAAAAAAATTTTCTAATCGTCCATCGGATTTTTTGTGAAAAATTATTAAAAATCAAGGAAAATTATTTCCCGATTTTAATCCCCATATTTGGGTATAATTACAAATTAGTTTTCGTGCACATGTGTTAGATTAAGTTATTTTGCTGTCAAATTGACAAAATTTTAATTTTAAATTTTAAAAATCTAGAAACAAAATGGGCATAGATTTGATATCTGTTCGTCCTCCGCATTTTGTGTATTTGGCGATCAAAACGTAATACGAAAACATACATGCCAGATGAATATTTTCGTAATGCATATATATTGTACAAAATATTGTTTCATATATTACTGATTGCTCTCTTAATATACTTTATTAAAATAACCATGATTTTTTAAAGGAATTAAATATGTTAGTCAGATAATTTGGCCATCTTTTATTATTATTATTTTGCCATGGACGACAGATATCAAATCTGTTCCTTTGAAATGACATGTTTATGTTTATAGTCGAAAATGGAAGTCTGTCATTTTATTTCTCTAGAGTTTTGAAATTAAAAATTAAAATTTTATGAATTTTACAGAAAAAATGACTCAATCTAGCACAAAAAAATCAATACGCAGGACTCAGGTTTACATCAGTTATAGCTATGATTATGTCAAACAATTTTTCTTATTATTATGGTTAATTTTTTTTTTTAAGTTGACCCTTCTCGTTGCAAGCAAAACCCAATAAATCAGTTAACCCTATCCGTTGCAGGACTTCACTGTAATTTTCCCATGAACGGGAAGGCTATGCCTTAGATTATATTGTATATAATGGCACAAAACTTGGTATATGAGAGGCTTATTATGAAACTCTATGTTGATTTAATTTATTTGCATATTGGTCAACAGGTGGCGCTGCTATGCTGCAAGTTATTTCGTGAATAGGAAGACTAAATCTCAACTTCTGTAGCTGCTAAATGCATTGAACTCGATATTTGACATTACCAACTATTATGAAAACGAAAGCTAGCTTAATTTGAGTGTATATCGTTCGATAGGTAGCCAGGGCCGGCTCTAGGCGGTAGGCAAGGTAGGCAACTGCCTACGGCGGCAAAAATTAGGGGCGGCAAAACCAGCTGAACTACAAAAAATAAATAAATGAAATACTTCGATTATTGAATGAAGAAAATAAATAAATAGAAAAAAAAAGTAAATAAATACAACAAGAATTTACAGGCTTCTCTGCCCATTGCTATAATTTGAAATGCAGACAAGAATAAACAAATTTCTAAGTTCTGTACAGTAAGGTACAGTTATTAATGCAGCCGCGACGCGAAGGGAGAAATGCACACTCGCTGGTTTAACAAGCTCTTTTTGTTCTCTAATTAAAGAAAGTCAAAAGTTTGCCAATTGTTGGCAATTTTAGCAGTGTTCTTCAGCATGTAGGAACTATTTGGAGGTACCCTTTCTCCCCAGGACATTATCAGTATATCCTAAGTATGAAAGAACGTCCTAAGACATCCTCAGCCATAAGATAGGGACATTTTGAGTTGTCCGTAAAAACACGGTAAAATTTAATTTGGAATTGGTAACAGTGATGTCACATTTAAAGCAATGCTTTATTTATGCAATAATGTCCATCAAATTCATTGGATGGGGGAGGGGGGATAAATTTTTGGTTAAGGTATGCTTCCATTGGCCAATCAGAATTTCAATGCAAATTCAAAGAACATTTTTTAAGGTTTTCTTCCTGTTGAAAGATCTACTGGTAAGGAACTGCTTAAAGTTTTATTAAAAGAGATGGGGAAAAAAATGGGTTAAAATTATAAAATATGAGAGTCAAGGTTATGAAAATTGCTCAGATATGAGAGGCGACAAATTTGGAGTACAATCAAGGATTAAAACTTTAAACTCCAGGGCATTTCACGTACATAGCAGCAGCCATTTATTAAACTTAGTAGTTAATGAATGATTGCGAAGTTGGAAAATTTGTGTAGATTCCCCAAAATCTTTATTTCTTAAAATAGAAAATATTCATGATGCTTTATTAAGTCATTTATAAAAATGTAGAGATAGATAATATGATTAAAAATGTGGCAGTTGTTTATTGATTACAGTCGGCAGCAAAATTATTGAAGCACTTAGTAATAATTCCTACTTAATAGATGCGCACATAATACTGTTTTATTAAGTAAATATTTGTCGAGTGATGATCTTAGTCTTATACTGTTTTTAAAAAAGCAAGTTGATGATAAAAAGAAGCGATCAAACTAAGAAATATATATATATCTAATATATGAAAAATGCGGATGTGTGCTTCAATAACTTTGCTGCCGACTGTATAATAAAACAATTAAAGTTTTATGTTTGATAGTCATTTGATACAAAATTTTGAATCATATTAATCCGATTAAGTAAGCTACGTGAAACAAAAGTTTTTGATTTATACCAAGCCACTGATTTATTAAATAGCTCATTATTATTATTATTATTATTATTTTACGAATTAAGATCAGTTGAATCCTTTGAAAACTTTATCTTTGGTGACTCCTCTGATCTTAACATTTTAAAATTGGCTGGTAAAATATACTTTATTTTCTGCACTTTTGAAAAAAAAGAATGTCCAGTTGACGTCCTTAAATTCATTACCTTCCTTAACATTGGGCCGAATTTAAGCATTGCTTTAAAAATTTTGTTAAACTTGCCCATAACTTTTGTTAACGGAGAAAGATTTTTTTCTAAACTAAAAATGATAAAAAAATAATCTGGTGTGTCACTCACACGACTTTCTCTTACCCTAAATTTTATACTATATATACAGGTTGCAGATTAAGAGGTAAGATAACGAGTACTCTTATATAAAACTGTGTTAAACAATTCAAATTAGCCCTCGGAAGAGTTTTATATGATAATTGCCCCCTCAACCCCCGTTTCAATTATGCACCTACATTTATATAGAATTCAATTCGGTTATTAAAAAATAATTCTGATTTTTAAAAATAATTTATTAAAATTATTATTTAAAAAAATTATCTTTTAGGATAATGCAGTCGATTTCCATATTAGAGAAGTAGTATAACACCAAATATCCAAAAACAGTCCATTTTATTCTCAATATTAAAAAAAAAAAAAAAAAAAAAAAAAACTTTTTTTTTTTTTTGTTAAAAGCAAAAAAAAAAAATCGATAACTTTGTTTTAAATTATCGCAGATCGATCGTTCAACCATTCGTTTTAAAGGTATTGGCGAGCTCTTTTGAAAGATACCCATCATGAAAATTTACTCCCCTCGAGGGGGGGCTCCTACATACATAATTTTTTTCCCCAGTTGACTATCTCTATTACAAAAAATATATATTCGTTTCATTTGGTTTAGTGCAGTGTATAGACGTTAAACTTTACTTACCTGCCATTTCCCCCATAGACGTAATGTATTAGAATTCTCTTGATTGCCCCTGTACACGAACCATTTGCTTGATCTTAACGAAAAGCTTACTGTAGCATCCCTATATGATACACATTTAGAATACCAAGTTTGAACTTTCTGCCATATATATATATATATTTTTTTTTTTGAGATATGCTGATAACAGACAGACACACACACACACACACACACACACAGACATACAGACACACAGACATACACACAGACCATTTGCTAAAAACATGATTTTCGTATTCAGGGGACCTCAAAACGTGTAAATATAACAAAATCTCGCGATCGCAAATTTGACCCAAAACCAATACTTTCTCTACCTTATGGGTAAGAGAAAGTAAAAATACTTTAAAACCATGTCTAGTCAAAATCGACTCAATGGGTTAGCAATGCTGGCCATTGAACATGAATCGAGTAACAAATTAGATATGCAAGAAGTTATTCGAGATTTGTAGAAAAAAAGTTTGAAAGAGATTATTTTATTAAGGTTTAAATTTTGTATATTGTACTAGCATTCTTTACTCTTTGCTGTTTAGAAAATATTGTCTGTACTAGTATTAGTTAAAAGATTTTATGTTTTTAACTTAAAAAAAAAAAAAAAAAATAGTAATATATACTAGTGGATCTGCAGATCAGGAACCTCAACGTCCTATTTGCATCAGACATTTTTCAATAGGTCATTTTTATTTATTTCTTATTATATAATAGTATATATTGATTCGATCGACTTATTACCATAATCAGATACATTCCTGAGGGGGGCTACCGCCCCCCTCAACCCCCCGCTGTATCTCTCTTTCTATACCTATTTGTATATCATATAAAGTGTTACGGAATTGTAAATAATTGCATTTATTTTTGTATAATTTTTTTCAAAGAGGCTTAGTAAGTCGATAAAATGCTAATTTTGTGCATTTCTAGTCGTTTTAGCGTTAAAATAGCCTAATTTTTCTTTAAAAACGAATTGAAAAGCTCCAATAAGGGAAGAAATGGATTTGGCGCCAAATTTTGCGACTGTTTCCTTCCTTGGCGATTTTTTGGCGACCTTGGCGAGAAAATCCTTATTAGGGATATACCAAATATGGAAGCTCTAATCTCATTGGCTGATGAGATACGATAATTTTCCAGAACAGTCTGTGTTCGATAGAATAGTATAAAAGGAGCATTTTTTTAGCCAAGGCTTCCAATCTCAGATCTGTGTCGGTTTCGTCAAATGCTTGCTTTGCTTTGAGCCTCTTTGAATGAGACTTGCTTTATGTGTTATTGCTAAACAGTTTGTAGTGTTGTTTTGCGGTTAACGGCTGTTGTTTAAGCTATGTTTACTGGTTGAATTGAAGCTGATACTTGGTTTATAGACCTGTATTCTTCTGGAACTTTCTGTGAATAAATCACTGAATTTTTGCAAGTTTCGCCTTTCATTCTCGGACAACTTACAAACCCCCAAGTACGCAACAATATGCATTCTTATTAAACGACGGTCTTGTATTATTTCCCGGAAATTCATAAATACCGAATTTCATACAAAAAAAATTACATAGCATATCGGAAATAGTTTGCGTAACCTTTAAACTAATTATCAATTCTATGCCCACAATTTTCAACATGAAAACAGGCTTTTAAAATTCTAATAAAATTTCATTATATTTGATGGGGTGTAACCATGTTAAAATACACTTTTAAGAAATACCGACTATACACCATAAAAGTACGAAATTCCTTTATGTATCCCGGAAAAGTAACCACAGTCATTATAAACGCCAATAATAAGAAGAAATATAATTAATTATAACTTATTAATCTTTCAAACTAATTTGACATCATTTGGATGATTACAGTACATACTCGGAATTATTTTGTGTGGTCCCATAAATTATTTAGTCTATACATAACCTTTTAAGCTATTGTATAGCTTTTATCGCGGGCTTTGAGCGCGGCGACCGAATCGAAAAATTCCGTAACGAAAAAAAAACCTAACACAGTTCGGCAAACTTCGGTAGACTTCGGCTGTACGAAGCTCGCACGGATCGAGACGAGCTGCTCCGAAATCGGACGAATACGTAAGCAGCTGTTTGTGAGAAAGTATATAGGTGTATAGGTATGTATCATCTATGTACAACAGTGAATAGCTGTACGCGTAAAATTTGTGTATAAAATACATCAGATAAAACTTGAATATCCCCATTCGACTTGCAGGACTTTAAAACCTATTAAATACCTTTTCTCTATTAAAATTTGTTTGCTTATCGGTCACCACGCTCAAAAAGTGTAACTTGAATTAATATCAAAGAAAAAACTTGAATATCCCCATTCGACTTGCAGGCCTTTAAAACCTATTAAATACCTTTTCTCTATATAAATTTGTTTTCTTATCGGTCACCCGGCTCAAAAAGTGTAACTTGAATTAATTTCAAATAAACAAGTTGAATATCCCCATTCGACTTGCAGGCCTTTAAAATTTATTAAAATACCTTTTCTCTATTAAAATTTGTTTTCTTATCATTATTGTTATCTTATTCATTAATATCAAAGTAAAAACTTGACTATCCCCATTCGACTTGCAGGCCTTTAAAACCTATTAAATACCTTTTCTCTATTAAAATTTGTTTTCTTATCGGTCACCACGCTGAAAAAGTGTAACTTGAATTAATATCAAAGAAAAAACTTGAATATCCCCATTCGACTTGCAGGCCTTTAAAACCTATTAAATACCTTTTCTCTATTAAAATTTGTTTTCTTATCGGTCACCACGCTCAAAAAGTGTAACTTGAAATTATATCAAAGAAAAACTTGAATATCCCCATTCAACTTGCAGGCCTTTAAAAACCTATTGAAATACCTTTTCTAAAAAAAATAGAGTTAGATCATTGAAATTTGGTACATCGAGGTTTTCGATACCTACAAATCGATTGCGGATATTTTTTATATATTCTCATTGCGGATATATTCTCATTTATTCAATAAAAGAAAAAAATTGTTTTCTTATCTGTCACCACGCTCAAAAAGTGTAATTTGAATTAATATCAAAGAAAAAACTTGAATTAATATCAAAGAAAAAAAAATACTGCATAAATAAAATGAATAAATAATTATAATTGCATAAGTTGATAAAAAATGCTATGCAATAGCTTTTCCGCGGCAGTCCTCGAGTGCCACACGTATTTTTTTTTTTTTTAGAGTAAACATGATTTTAAGCATCTTTATAATGTATGTTAACTTTATTAAGTTCAATTCAGCATAAACGCATTAAAGTGCGCGCTTAAATTAAAAATTCGTCCATAGGCTCTAATGTTACGAAATTCTTTCGTGTGTCTTTGTAAACGAACCATAAACATTGTATACACCAGTAAAAACTATTCAGCTTATTTTGCGTTTAAAATTAATAATTGTTCCAAATTTAACATCGTTTGGATGACTAAGTGACATTGTCAGAACACTTTTGTAAGGTCCTGTGCATGAATTAGAAAGCTTAAGAGCACATATTTTCTTCAAGCGACATAAGTTTAAGCATCTTACTCACGTACTCTAGTTTCATTTTCTTCATTGCAAAGTAATGATATTAAAATGCGTTTAAACGAAATTCACCCCATACGCCGTAATGTTAAGAATTTTGGCGTGTCCCTGTACACAGTTTATAAAAAATATCGCAATGAAAATTATACAGCTACTTATATGGAAAGCTAGAATGTGTGCGCCAATTTGCAAGTCAATCGAAGGATTTTTGCGGCCGCTATTGCGTTACATACAAATTCTTCCCATAGGTCGTAAGGATAAGAAAAATTTTGGCGTGTCCCTGTACACGAACAACAAAGGGAATACACACCTAACACTATACAGCTAATTCCGTTGGGCTCGTGAATATGTGTACCAAATTGCAAGTCTATAGCGTTATTTTTGGGGGCGCTATCGCGGTACATACAAATTCTTCCCATAGGCCGTAATGATAAAAAAAAAACTTTGGCGTGTCCCTGTACACGAACTACAAATGGAATGCACACCCAAAACTATACAGCTAATTTCGTGGGGATCATGAACATGTGTACAAAGTTTCAAGTCAATAGCGTGGTTTTTACGGCCGCTATCGCACGACAGACAGACAGACAGACAGACAGACGGACGGACCGACGGACGGACCGACGGAACCCAAAATCCTTTTGAGTCTCAACAGAGGGCCTCCACTGACGTTTCGGCAAAAATTGAAGTCAATAGCTTGATTTTTGCGGCGGCTATCGCGGTACATACAGATTCTTCCCGTAGGCCGTAATGATAGAAAATCTTTGGCGTGTCCCTGTACACGAACTACAAATGGAATACACACCTAAAACTATACAGCTGATTCCGTTGGGCTTATGAACATGTGTACCAAATTGCAAGTCGAAAGCGTGATTTTTGTGGCTGCTATCGCGGTACATACAAATTCCTCCCATAGGCCGTAATGATAAGAAAAACTTTGGCGTGTCCCTGTACACGAATTACAAATGGAATACACACCCAAAACTATACAGCTGATTTCGTGGAGCACATGAACACTTGTACCAAATTGCAAGTCAATAGCGTGATTTTTGTGGCCGCTATCGCGATACATACAAATTCCTCCCATAGGCCGTAATGATAAGAAAAACTTTGGCGTGTCCCTGTATACGAACTACAAATGGAGTACATACCAAAAACTATACAGCTGATTTCGTGGGGCTCTTGAACACCTGTACCAAATTTCAAGTCAATAGCGCTATTTTTGCGGCCGCTATCGCGCGACAGACAAACAGACAGAAAGACAGACAGACAGACAGACACAGCCCAAAACCGTTTTGCGTCTCAACAGAGGGCCTCCACTGACGTTTCGGCAATTATATGAGTATTATTTACTTAGCTCAATTCTATCAGAACGTTTTTACGATTTATATATATATGTGTGTGTGTGTGTGTGTATTTTTTTTTATTTGAAAGTTTTTAAAGCTTGAAGGGGGGAGGGGGGCGGCACTTTTGTGGTTTGCCTACGGCGGCAAAAACGTTAGAGCCGGCCCTGAGGTAGCGCTGCTATTTCTCACCTTCTGTTATTTTCCATATGATTAAAATCGCACCAAATTACATATATAGTGGAAATTTTCCTTCTGAGAAACTATTATAAAACATTTGAGCGCTCGTTAGACAGTAAATGACGCTGTCATATAGATGGTATAGAAAAAAGTTTTGTTATGGTTTTTTACTTCCATTACCCGACTACCGTAATTAATAAAAGTATTGTATTCGGTTCGAAAATTCGATATCGAGTTTTCACCTGATTTACATGTTTTAAGGTCTCTTGAGTCCAAAAAAGTAATTTTTGGCAATTGGCCAGTGTGTACGTGTGTATGTATATATGTTTGTGGGGAATCTTCTGACTATCATATCTCCGAAACTAATAAAGATAGAACTACGAAACTTCAGAATTGTAGACTGGTCTGGTGTACAGATGAATTTTCTAAATTTTGGTGAAAATTGGAAAACCGGAAGTGGAACATCGGAAACCGGAAGTGATGCCGTAAGTCTGTATTTCAAAAACGGCACTAAACATTTTCTTCAAAGTTGCTGTACAAACACTCTATTCGATGTCCTTTCGAATGATATAGTTGGTTAGTGCAGGAAAATTGATAAGCGTCCTGTATAAATAGCTCAATTTCAGGTCTCTCAACTAGGAACGGTCAGGAACACAAGTGTGTTCCTCTAAAAACGGCTGTAGGGATGTTTTTCAAACTCGCCATATTAACTCCCTTTTAAATATCCTTTTGTACGTAATTATTGTTTTCCGGTCAATAATTGAGTATGCCAAGTTTTGGCAAAAGTCGGTATCTCAAAAACGGTTCTAATGATTTTCTTGAAAATTGTTACATAAATCCATTTTAGATATCCTTTCTTATGTATAACGCGGTTATTAAAGGTAAATTAGCAGTCATCTTGATTAGGTAGATTAGTTTTAGATGTCGGAAATTAATGTTTCGAAAAACAGCTAAACCAATGTTTTTCTTCTTACTATTTTTAAATTTGCTATGTAAATCTATTTTATATATCTTTACATGAGTATAAGCTTTATCTAACCAGAAAATTTTTTGGTTTTAGGTGTCTAATTTATTGGCTCAATTTTATACCTTCTGATTATATTATCTCCAAAAAATGCATGTAATACATGTAATAGTAAGTAATGGAAGTCGTGTAGTTGTTTCTCACCAGATTTTTTTTTTTTTAATCTAGAACTTATTTCTGAAAATTGCATATGCATATCTTATAATAAGCGAAAACCTCTAATATTTTAAAATATTACATATAACTTCAAAATAAGTTTGTATTATATACAAATACATCGGCGTGATTTCTCTTTATCGTAATTCTAAAAGAATGCTTATAAACTATAGTCAGTGTCCATGTATCATTCTGAAAAGGTCAGCTGCGCATTTACATCATCAGGCGCGAAAATCAACCCGCGAAATCTTCGAGTGTAAAGTGTAACTAATAATGTGGTTTCTTCGCTTGGAAATAATTTTATAAACATTTGCTCCCATTTCCTGCAAGCTTTATATTAGAAACTAGCCGCCTTCGGCGACCAGCTGGTTCGCGATCCTTGAAAAATCCGACTTTACGAAACTTCCGCTCAGTGGTGCCTGCGGCGCCTTTTTCCCGTTTCAGGTCTTACAACACCTTACTGACTTACTGACATATAGTTAAAATAGCTTTATTGAAAAATTCAATCGCAGTAAATTCCCGCTCGGTAGCGCCTGCGGTGCCCTCTTCCAGTTTCAATATCTGAAACAGCCTGTTCGCTCACCGCGTTACGATCTTTCAAAATTCTGAATTTAGCAAAGACCATCTCGGTGGCGACTGTGGCGCCCCGTTTTAGAACTTACAACAGCTTCCACGCTCATACTGCAAATAGATTTGAAAATTTTAACTGAAACAAATTTTCGCTCTGTGGCGACTAAAGCGCCGCTTTACGTTTCATGAATTGAAATAACCTGTTCGCTCACAAAAATCCTCAATACGAAACGTGAACGGAGTATCGGAATTCGAAAGCCTGCATCATAATTAGAATTGGAGAATTATGATAAAGGTGTTCTGGCTTTTCTATGGTTTTCTCTGAAACTCCCGTACGGAATTTAACGGCTTATATCAGTTTAAAAGTCCGTAATATTTCAAATGATGTGTTATAAGTAGAATTCTAGATATTGAATTATTAAAATATCAAAGCGCCCTCTGGCGACAGAGATTTAAACATATACTGATCAATTCTAATTCAAATAACTTTTTAAATGATATATTACTTATGAAATTATGTTAATTAGAAGCTGAGATACAGAGCTAATATAGACATTTTTATAAAAAGATCCCTCGGGAAGGCTTCTAGGCATCCGTATGTCAAATTTTATACTTCTGCGTTCAGTAGGGGCTGAACGTATAGATGTTCAGACAGACAGACATCTTCTTTTATTATTATAGATTACTCACATTTCATCTCCTTTTTCTTTCTTTCTCCCCCCCCCCCTACATTTCGAGAAAAAATGCGAAAAGTATAACCAAAAACTGAAGTCATTGATATAGTGCACCTTGTTCTGTATTTATAAGAAAAACTAGTATGTTGCGTCCACCACAAGACCTTCTACTATATTTTTCTATACATATTCACTCAGTAACAATTAAAGAAAAAAAAATTACAATTTTTTTTTTCGAAGTTTTTTTTCGTTAAAAGTAAAAAAAAAAAAAAAAAAAAAAATCGATAACTTTGTTTCAAATTATCACAGATTTATAGTTCAACCATTCGTTTTAAAGGTATTGACGAGATTTTTCGAAAGATACCTATCTTGAAAATTTACCCCCACAGGGGGGAAGCGATGCCCCCACATGCGCAGAATTTTTTTTTCCTAGTTAACTACTACTATTATTTATATTAATTTTACAATCACAAGTTAAAACCTAGTTGGCGTAGGTGGACTCTGCTCAGTTCCCCATCATATTTATGTTCTCATAAATTTCTAGTGCGAGACATATTATAATCATGTTAAAAGAAATGAATTTGACCAAAGCTTGATACAGTGACAGAATGAAATCCCCGCCTAATAGGCTATCCACCGTTCACTTCGATATATTTATCTTATTCTAATCTATTAATTTATATTATCAGGGTCAATTCTGTTGTTTAGTTTTCATGCTACTATTTCTAATGCAATAATTCTCAAAATTCATATTTATATGAAAAATTTACAATTTCGTTATGTTGATAAAATCGTAAATTACGAATAATTTACGAAATTTTCCTATTAGAATATTTGTATTCAATCATATTCAAACAAATATAATAAATGTAATTTTGAAGTTATCTAATGTATTTATGATCCTCAAAATGGAAATTTTATACTCAGTTTTGCCTTATTCTGACATGTTAAGTAAATCGTAAATTCCAAATAACTTACGAATTTTTTAAATTGGAAAAATCATAGTCTATGATATTCATGCCAGTATCCAAAATAATATTTAAAAAGTGGTTTGACATCTTTACGATGAAAATATCCCTCAAGATTGACGTTTCTGTGAAATTTTGCTCTATTCTGCCATGTTAAGAAATTCGTAATTTTCCAATAACTTACGAAATTTGTATATTGGAAAACTCATAGTCATTAATATTCATACCAGCGTTCAAAATAATATTTCAAAAGTAGTCTAACATCTTTACGATGAAAATATCTCTCAAAATTGACGTTTATGTGAAATTTTGCCCTATACTGCCATGTTAAGAAAATCGTAAATTTCCAATAACTTGCGAAATTTTCAAAGTAGCATATTTATAGTTACTGATGTTCATTCCGGCATCAAAACTGATATTTTAAAACTGATCTCACCTCTCTGCGATCATTTGTTCGTGAGATATCGTGTTAACAGACTAACAAACTAACGGACTGACACACTAACGGACTAACACACTAACAGACACCCTACATACAGACATCATACAAATTTTGTCATTTTCGGATTCCTCACACCTGAAAACGTATAAAAAAGTCAAAAAACCGAGGTCGAAATTTTTCACGATTACCTAAGTTCCCCATACCTATAGTATGATGGGAAACTAATAACTCTCATTATGTACATTTATACGAAATTTTGTCCTATACAGCGATGTTAAAAATTTAGAAAAAAATGAGATCATAGCGCCACCTGTTGAGCGATTGATCCCCAAATCCAATCAGCACCACTTTATGTCAGGGTACAACTAAATACCAAGTTTGGTTAAATTTCATTCATTGGTTCGTGAGATACAGCGTGATACAGACAGACAGACATTTTCTAAAAACTATCAATTCGTGTTCTGGACATCCCAAAACGTGTAAATACATCAGAAAACGGAGGTCAAAAATTTTCACGAATCCAATACTTTCTCTATATTACATATAGAAGAAAGTAAAAAGTATTGGATTCGTAAAAATTTTTGAAGCCTTTATGATTGGTAGAAAAATCCTCCTATTTACTACAAGATGCAATAAAATATTGGACTCATGAAACATTTCAACTTCTAGCTTTGAGTATATTTACACATTTTCATGTTCTGAACATATTTTGACCATTTAAAAAAATTATCTATCCTTAAATCTGTGATAAAAGAAAAAAAAAAAAAATGGTGTGAAGCACGACTTTTATTACCCACTATTTCACGTATTAAATACAATTTTTTAAAAAAGGAGACATAAAATTGACCTAACGAAATAGACGCCTAACAAACTGATATATAGACATGTAAAACAGAGTTTACATAGCGAGTTAAGAAATAAGGAAAAAAAAAAAAAAAGATTGTTAATTTTCCTGTAATAACCACGTATTATACGAGGTAGGATATCTAAAATGGATTTATGCAACAATTTTCAAGAAAATCGTTAGAGCCGTTTTTGAGATACCAACTTTTACCAAAACTAGGCATACTTAATTATTGATCGGAAAACAATTACATTCAAAAGGAAATTTAAAAGGGAGTTAATATGGCGAGTTTGAAAAAAATCGGTACAGCCGTTAAAAAAAAACAAAAAAAAAAAAAAAAAACGCACTTGCGAGACCTGAAATTCAGCTATTTATACAGGGAGCCTATCAATTTTCCTGAACTAACCAACTATATCATTCGAAAAGACATCTAATAGAGTATTTATGTAGCAAATTGGAAGAAAATCGTTAGAGCCGTTTTTGAGATACGGACTTACGGTCCCACTTCCGTTTTCCGATGTCCCACTTCCATTTTTCCAATTTTCACCAAACTTTGTAAAATCCATCTGTACACCAGTTCTGTCTTAAATCTGAAGTTTCGTAGCTCTATCTTTATTAGTTTCGGAGGGGTCGGCAGCCCCCCTCAGGAACGTATCTGCTTATGTAGCAAGTCAATCGAATCAATAGATGCGCATATATTATATAGTGAGAAATAAATAAAAATGACCTGTTCAATAATGTGTGATGCAAATAGGATATTGGGGCTCCTGATCTGCAGATCCACTAGTTTATTGTCGAAACGTCAGTGGAAGCTTCCCTGTGGACTCAAAAAGATTAAGATTTTGGGTTTCGTCTGTGTGTATATTTTGTTTGTCTGTGTGTCTGTCGCAGCGACCGCAAAAATCACGCTATTGATTTGCAATTTCGTACACATGTTTTCGAGCCACATGGAATTGGCTGTATTGGTTTTGGCGTGTATTCTATTTGCAATTCGTGTACAGGGACACACCAAAGCTTTCCTTATCACTATGGCCTATGGACAGATTGTGTATGTACCGCAATAACGGCTGCAAAAATCCTCCAAATAACTTGCAAATTGATATACACGTTTAAGCTCTGTATAGAAATAGCTGTATAATTTTTTATGTGTATATTTTTTATGGTGTATGTACAGGGATACCCCAAAGTTTTTCTTATCATTAAGGCCTACGGGGTGAATTTCGTTTAAACAAATTTTAACGTCGGTACTCTGCATTGAACAAAGTGAAATTACAGTAAAAAAAAAAAAAAAAAAAACGCATTTTAAAACGTTTATGCTGCATTCAACACAGTGGAATTAACGTATAGATTATAAAGATATATAAAAACATGTTTACTCTAATAAAAGGGATATGTATGGACTATATGATTTATTTACGGGATCACACAAATGAATTCGGATGACATCCTGTAATCATCCAAATGATTCAAATTACATTGAAATATTCATGAGTTACAATTAATTAAATAGGTGTATTCTAATTTTTTTAGTGTATATAATTACTGTGGCTGCTTTTCCGAGTTACATAAAAGAATTTCGTTCTATTACGCACTATAGTTCATATTTCAACACTGGTATTGAATTTTAACATGGTTACACCCCACGAAATATGATGAAATCTTATTAGAATTTTAAAAGTATATATACAGTCGGTAACAAAAGTGTCCGAACACTAGCAAAAATTCCTATATAAAAAATGTACGCTTAATACAGTTTTGCTAAATAAATCCTTGTCGAATCCTGTTCTTAGACTGACTAAGAACAGGATTCGACAAGGATTTATTTAAGAAAACAGTATTAAGTGTACCTTTTTTAAATAGGAATTTTTGCTAGTGTTCGGACACTTTTGTTACCGACTGTATATATATATATATATATATATATTTTTTTTTTTTTTTTTTTTTTTTTTTGTGGGAAAATGTGGCCATAGAATTGGTATTTAATTTACAGGGTTGCACAAAATAATTCTAGTATGTTATGTAATCAATTTGCAGGAATTTTGGTAGAAGTACTTATGAATTACAGGGAATTAGTGCAAGTACAAGATAGTCAGTTATTAGGAATACATACATACAGAGATAGTTATAGAAAGAGAAAAGCAGAGGGGGTTGAGGGGGGCTGCAACCCCCCTCAGAAACGTTTCTGTTTATATAAAAAGCCAATAGAATCAATATATATATATATATTATATATAATAAGGAATACGTAAAAATAATCTGTTGAATAATGCGTGATGCAAATATGACGGTGAGGTTCCTGATCTGCATATTCACTAGTTATATATAGAACTTGTTATCTTACTCGTCAATCTGCAATCTATCTTAATAGAATTTTAATTTTATGTAAGAGAAAGTCGTATGGGTGCCATACCAGATTATTTACTTTGAATTCTATTATTGAAATTCTGTTTAATTCAACAAAATATTTTTTACGAATCGCTAAAATAGATGTTTGTATAGTGCGACCACGTTTCCTACGACTAGCAGTAAGGTCGAGTCCAAAAGTTTGGAGGGATGCAAAATTGCCCCAGAGATAGTTATTTGGCAAACATCCAGTTATTCGGTGTTCCCTTATCGCTTGTTTTCTCTCAGTCACCCCTATTTTAACACTGGACTCGTTCAATCCGCACTTGCGCAGAGGCTTCCATGGTCGCAAGAAATGTGGTTAAAAAATATATTGCCACTCATTGCTTTATGAGTGAAATATCAGATTTATTGTGCAAACAGTATTATGTACAAAGAAAAATATTTAAAATGAAATGCGATCATATATTTCGCAAATTCTTTGAACGATTGTCTTCTAAATCTATATGTTACTCAGACTCACATCCGTAATACAAAAAGAAAAAAAAAATCTATAATAATAAAAGTAGTAAAGAAATAAAAACCACGACGATGTTTCTTCACCACAAAAATATAAACATTTGGCTCGTCGAAAAGCAAAAACATCTGTCTGAGAGGTGGAGCCGGATAAAGGGTGTGTCAAAGAGGAAAATCGGCACAAATTTGTAAAATTTTTGGACTTTCATTACAAATTTAATTAATTTAAAATTTTATTAAAATACAGGATTTTTTTCCGCACTGAATTAAACTCTTTGAGATTGACGCAGCTTTTTAAATTCTGTTTTAAAAAAATTGAAAGAGTTTTTATAAGCCATTTAATGCATCAACCCAAATATTGCAATAAAACAGCTTTTTTAAAAAACAACTGTTATTCTTTCATAAAATCTACAAAAGCTGCGTCAGTTTAAGAAATGAGAGTAATCCAATAAAAAAAACCGCGTCTCAATCAATTAATATGTCACTGTTTTAAGTGCAAAGAAAGTTTTCCATAGGATAACATTGGCTTTTAGAAAAGCAAATGGTGAGTGAAGAGGGCCTCTCCACCTGTCGTCCCCAGAAGCCAGAGCCAAGTCATTTTTTCGCCCCATTATAACTTATTAACTAATATATATTTTTAAATTCTGTTTTCCCATTCAGAAACTTCAGAACTATTAAACAATTTATCGCTTTTTAAAAATTATTAAAAAAAAATTTTAATATTTTATTTTGAGGTTGTAAAATGCAAATTTTCACGATGTGAATTTTGTCATGTTTGAGCTTAAAAATAATATCTTAAAAATAAAAAATAAAATCAACCTTCAGAAAGCGATAAATTGTTTAATAGTTGTGTGTTTTCGGAAAGTGAAAACGGAATTTAAAAATATGTATTAGTTAACGAATTATAACTGGGCAAAATTTCCCATAGAATAACACTGGCTTCGGCTTTCGGAGACCATAGGTAGACAGTCCTCCTAACGCCTTTAAATATGAACTGGGATATAAATAAAATCTAAATTGTACTATGTTGGGGCCATCATAAAACTTTCTTCTACGTTTCCATGCAAATTCAGGCACAGGCATTGCAAATTATTTATTAAAATTATTTTCCATGGTGAACAAGGACGTAGGAAAGGGAGGGATCAGGGGCTGAAGCCCCTCATTGGATATGGTTGGTTGGCCATAGATTGCCCATTGGATACCCATGCCCCCGTGCTCCTCACGAAATTTTCTTTTAATGCTAAATAAAAGAATCACTTTTGTAAAACAAAATTTAAGTCTTACAAATATTCATTAGTGATTTTGTGTAATTATTATAATGATAAATATTTAAAAAAAATTATTAATAATTGATTTAGTTTTAAATAATTTTGATTTTTCGTAAAGTGAAATTTTTTTAGCCCCATCCACGGTTTTTGAATTGCTCCTGATGTTGAATGCAAACGACGACCATCTCAGAAAAACGTAATTTTATGTGTCGAACGCTAAAAATCAATTTTCTGTCCTACAGACGACATCTTTAAAAATATGTTTTCTTTTCATGGTGTTTTATAGTCATTGTTATCTTTATTTTTTAAATTCGATAACTTTGTTTCCAATTATCACATTCAACCACTCGTTTCAAAGGTTTTGCAGAGTTCTTTTGAAATATATTAAACATTTACACTCCTGGTATGTGTACGCGTGTGTGAAGGGTAGGGGGCAGCTGTGCTCCTATATATACAAAACTTCTAACCTGATTGACTATTACTTTTATAATTTTTTTTTCTTTTTTTTTTTTCCAATTTACCCAGTGATTGGCTGAAGATAATTCTCATTGTGTAAAATTCATGCGAAATTTTATACAATGCTGCTATTTTAAAAACTATGAAAGAATGTGATGAAAGAACTACCTGATAAGCGATTTTCATTAAAAGTTGACAGACACAAGGTGAAACTAAACATAAAGTTTTATGAAATTCTGTGTATGAAATTCTAACTCTTGAACTACAGCTGTCACCAAATTTTTGTCACACACGAGGAAAAAGTGTTAAAAAATGTCACACACGAGGAAAAAATGAAACATAAACATTTTTTCACAAATCTGAAAAATTTTGAAGGGTGGGGGGAAGGGGGGGGTCTTTGGATCTCCAACTCCCTTCCCCTTCTTTGGCTACAACCTTGTGTAAAAACAATCTCATCGCAGAAATACATTTACTCCATCTAAATGTTAAGAAGGAGCCAAAAAACTATATGTCAAATTCTTAACTAGTCCTAAAATTTAAGTAGAAGTTAGCACAAATCATGTACTGTGTATAGATTATAAATCACTTTCTAACAATACAAAGATAGTAATACTCCATTCTAATGATTTTAGAAATCCATGTATAAGAAACATGAAAACTGTTCACATGCATTTCTAGTATAATCTAGGTGCTTTATGCATTTATTTAAATTTTCTTTGTTCGAAGAACGAACATAGTGCTTTGCTTGTCAATATATGAATTTCTTCAAGTTGATCTGCTATAGCTCATATTAAATTGCAGCTCAGATATATATAGTAGATGGGATAGATCACAATGATTTCTTAATTGGATATTTCTTCAAAAACATAACATTCCCAAATCACGAATACTTTACAAACGAAAGTTCTTTTTAAAAATATCTATCGATCTATTTACTCTTTATAAATGACGGCGAATTTCTTCTTCTGTTACCGTGAGAAACCGCAGAACGTGGACACCTGGCAAACTATCACTACCCTCCCCCACACTGTGTCCCACACCCAGCAAGAGAATTTATTTGAAAATCGCCGGACAGGACAGCTGATAAAAAGAAATCACCGACCGAAATTATGACCAGCGAACGCCTTTGTACCCGACACAGTACGATGGAAGATGACTCGTAAAATAAATAAAATAAATTTCCAAAGGGCATGGACCGGCTGGTTTCTCTTTTCTCTCATGTAAATTATAGAAGCAGACACAGCGGTATCAGTTGTTACTTGTGTAGAAACAAGATGCTAGGTCCTTGTTTTTAAAGTGTTTGAACTAAGACGTAGTTATCAAGGATTTGAACATAAAACAGATCTTATGAGACTTCAAAATCTGTAGAAATGATCAATTATTTATCTGCAAAATTGAGACTAACAAATAATAATCTATATAATATTTCTCTAACGTGGTCCAGTTACGATTATATTTTGTAGAAACGATACGATAGTGAAAATGAAATACGCGAGGATAAAAAATAATATACAAGTAATATTGAAGCACGCGGACTCAGTTCAGTGATATAATAAAATAAATAAATTTTTAAAAATGACAACATTTATCTGATTAGATCATATTATAGAAAAATTTATGTTTAAAATTTGAACCTTTACAATCCTTGCAAGTGTCATTTTAAACCCAGGAATACTTTAAAGATATAAACAAAATATGAACTTTTTCATAAATTGACTGAAAAATGCAATGATAAAAAGCATAATCAAAATGGGTACTAAGTGTTATTAACAAAAAGATTATGCCAAAATGAATAAACAATAAAAAAATAAAAGGGATCTCGCTAACATGTCGGCAAAAATTTAAAAGTCCCCTTTTAGGGGGTCCTTCATTAAAGCAGTCTTGCCCGAGAAAATATGAAAACTGAGTCGTCAAACATGAATTTTATTTTGCAACTTTGCTTTGAATGATTTGGTTTAACTGCCATTAGCATTTCGTCCCACAAAAACCAGTAATAATTTGGCTTCTGGTGAATTAAAATTTTAATTGGATAGTGAAATTGGTATAAGTCTTGTAAGTTTCAAATTTTAGAGGTAAATTAAAAAAAGAAAAAGAAGAAAAAGAAAGAAACTGCGAAAGTTTCGCATGGGTTTGCTAGTACTAATAAATACAAAAAAGCACTATACTACAAGCAAAATTTAGATATAAATCATTGCGGTGCCAATAATAATTAATATACTATTTCACAAAACTTTCTTTTTTATAACATTCTATGTAACCTATAGTTTAACATGCTCAAAAATTTAATAGACCTAACTTCTTACAATAAAGATTGTATATTATACAACAGATGCTGAGCAATAGCCAACCAGAAAGTTGCAGAAAGTGAGTCAGTCAAAGAAGCGCTATATGTTGGACGATATGCAACCTGACTGCAGGGATGCCAGATTGGGGATTTTTTCCCCATTTTGGGGGATTTTGAGGCTTCTGGGGACCAAATGTTTGTGGGGACATTTTGGGGGGAATTCTAAAAATTTTGGGGACAAATCTGGGGAGTTCAACTTTCTGTCAATGTTAGCAACGTAATGATTTATCCCTACGACTAGAGACTTTCAATAGCTTTATTATTATTTGGGGAAAAATCTGAGCTTAAATCATAGAAAAATCAGCTTTTTTTTTTTTTTTTCTTTTTAGTAGAAATCAAGTTGGGGATTTTTTCGAAAAAAAAAAAAAAAAAAACCTGATTTGGGGAAATTTGAAGACCTGTTTGGGGAAATAATTTTCGACCATCTGGCATCACTGCCTGACTGAATTATAGTCATAGATTTTAATTATAGTCATCTTGCATATTAACATTTGTGCAGTTATGTGCTATAGAAGCTGAGATATAGACATTCTGCACATGAAGGAAATTATAAGCATAGTCCTGTCCTTTTCTGGATGACATGTGACAAAATCTAATCTGCAAAAATTTATATCAATGTCTAATTAAATACAAACTTTTGTGGAATTCCGTTCAATATTACGTGATATACAGCGCTCACGAAATTTTGATGACAATACACAGACATTTCTTAAAGTATGTTTTTGAAATTTATCTAGTCTTATATATGATTTTTTTTTTTCTATCATCTAAACAAAAATTTATGATTTCAGCAGTTAAAAAGAACTTTTATTTTTATAAAGGGTTGAGGTTAAGTAGATTTTACGTCACACTTAAGCCGTTTTTCAGATACTGACTTTCAGCCCCATTGCCGATTTTCACCAAAACTTGACAAACTCATCTGCTCACCTGAAACTAACAATTGCATGCGAAAGGATATTTATAAGAGAGTTAATATGGCGAGTTTGAAGAAAATCGGTAGAACCGTTTTTAAAGGAACGCACTTACGACACCTAAAATTGATCTATTTATACTGGACGTCATCAATTTTACTGATCTAATCAGCTAATGCATACGAAAGGACGATCTAAAAAGGTATAGCAGTTTTGAAGAAAATCGTTAGAGGCGTTTTTGTCATACGTATTTATGGTTTCCCGCATCGCTTTTCCAATTTTCATCAAAATTTAGAAAAGTCATTTCTACACTAGACCTATCTTAATTTTAAAGTTTTTTCTATTGTATTTTTATTAGTTTCAAAGCTATGATAATCAGAAGATTCCCCACACGTAGTACACGCTGACCAATTGCCGAAAACAACTGTTTTTGGCTCAGGAGACCTTAAAAGATATGAATCAGATGAAAGCACGATACTGAAATTTTTGACCGAATACAATACTTCCATTACCTACAGTAGTCGGGTAAGGGGAAAAATAATTACAACATTAGGCAATAAAGAAGATAGTGTTGATAAGAAGAGCCCGAAGAGACAGACATTTTCAGTATTTCCCATATTTAAGCTACAAAATTTTTAAAGTATTTGTGAATGTCTAAGCGCAAGATGATGCTTCGATTTTGGATATTCTCTTGTTTAAAAGTTAAGTGTGACGAGACTGATTTAAAAAGATACCGAAACGAACAGCAAAGAAAAATATTTGCCCATTTCAAGAATAATTTGTAATCTTTTTTTTTTTTTATATATATTCACTGCAGTTTTTTTTTTTTTTTTTTTTTTTTTTTGTGAGTTTATAACTTATACACATTCATATATTTTGCATTAATTTTTACTTTCTCTTACCCATAGGGTCGAGAAAGTATTGTTTTAGGGTCAAATCTTCGAACGTGAGATTTTGTTATATTTACATGTTCTGAGGTCCCCTGAATACGAAAATCATGTTTTTAGCGAATGGTCTGTGTGTCTGTTAACAGCATATCTCAAGAACAAATACTAGCAGAAATTCCAAACTCGGTATTCTAAATGTGTATCCTATAGGGATGCTACAGTAAACTTTTCGTTGAGATGAAGCAAATGGTTCGTGTACAGGAACACTCAAAAGTATTCAAATACATTACGTCTGTGGGGGAAATTGCAGATAAGTAGAGTTTAACATCTATAGACTGCACTAAACCAAATGAAACGAATACTTATTTTTTGTAATAGAGATAGTCAACTGGGAAAAATTTTTTGTGTATGTAGGAGCCTCGCCTCCCCCCTCGAAGGGAGTAAATTTTCATGATGGGTATCTTTCAAAAGAGCTCGCCAATACCTTTAAAACGAATGGTTGAACATAAAATGGTTGAAAATAAAATTATCGATTTTTTTTTTCATTTTTAACAAAAAATTATGTAATATTGAGAATAAATTCAACTTTTTTTTTTTTATACTACTTGTCTAATATGGAAATCGTCTGCATTATCATCTATATATATAAAAGAGCAGAGTCTGTGTGTGTGTGTCTGTCTGTCTGTCCGCTATAGAAACCTAGGCCGTTTCACCGACCGGGACAAAATTCGGCACGGTTAATGTTTACGACCCGAGAAACACAACGCCGCAAGCGATCTTACAAAATTCGCCCCCCAAGAGGGGGAGGGGGGGGGGCAAAACGTAATTTCACAAAATCCTTCATATCTCAAACAAAAAAACAGATTTCCGTAAAATTTTTGCTTTAAAATATAGCTCATACAAATGTCTAAAAATCGGTTTCTGGAATTTTTGAAATTCGCAATGGGCAAAAACAAATAGAAATACAGTTAGGCCGTTCAAAATTGGTACAGATAGGTTTTAGAGGCCTGCAAGTCGAATGGGGATATTTTCGAAAGTGTAAAGTTATTATAAGGGCCGGGAAGGGGGGGGGCGGAGGCGCAAAAAAAAAAAAAAAAAAAAAAAAAAAAAAAAGAGTTAGATCATTCAAAATTGGTACATAGAGGTTTTTGATACCTACAAATCGATTGCGGATATTTTTCAATTTTTAAAATTATTGGGAGGGGCAAAAAAAATAAAATAGAGATAAATCGTTCAAAACTGGTGCATAGAGGTTTTTGTTACCTACAAATCGATTGCGGATATTTTCGAATTTGTAAAATTATTAGGACAGACGGGTGGGGGGGGCGTAGGGGGAAAATAATAGAAATAAGAGTTAGAGCATTTTGGGATTTTTTTCCGAAGACAGTGAGAACCCGGTGCGACATTTTTCCTAGTCAGATTTTGTTTCTCTTTTTTTTCACGTGATAAAAATTAATGCAATTCTGAGAATTCAGTAATTATAGTGATTCGTTTAAAAATAGGGACCAGGGAAGCGGGCGTCGCCTGCGAGTAAAAGATAATTTGTTTAAATAATAATTTTAATAAATTATTTTTTAATAACCGAATGAAATTCTATGTAAATGTAGGTACATTAATAAAACGGGGGGTTGAGGGGGGCGGCAGCCCCCTCACACAGAACTAATCATCATATAAAACTCTTGAATTATTTAACACAGGTCTACAGTACTCGTTATCTTACCTCTTAATCTCCAACCAGTATTTATAGTATTAAATTTCAGGGTAAGAGAAAGTCGTGTGAGTGACACACCAGATTACTTTATTTGGTGATGAACTGGATATGTTTAAAGTTTGTGCCATTCATAATTATATATTTTATCATGTAATATATTTCAATACTTCATAAAAAAAATGTTTACATTATGAAAAAATCTGGTGTGAAACAACCACACGACTTCCATTACCCACTATTACACGTATTATATGCATTTTTTTTTTTTTTTTTTTTTTTTTTTTTTAAGATAATGTGATCAGAAGGCATAAAAATAACCTAACAAAGTATATACCTAAAAATTTTCCTGTAAGAGAAATTTGATACACGTGTAAAGATACATAAAGCAGAGTTTACATAGTGATTAAAAAAAAAAAATTGTAGAGGTTTTTTTTTTTTTTTTTTTTTTTTTTGAAACACCAATTTCCGAGATCTAACACTGACCTACCCAAGCAGGATGACTGTTAATTTTCCTGTAATAACCACGTAAGAAATGAGAAAGGATACCTAAAATGCATTTATGTAACAATTTTCAAGAAAATCGTTCGTGCCGTTTTTGAGATACCAACTTTTACCAAAACTTAGCATACACAATTTTTGACCGAAAAGGAATAATTACATACAAAAGGATATTTAAAAGGGAGTTAATATGGCGAGTTTGAAAAAAATCCATACAGCCGTTTTTAAAGAAACGCACTTGCGAGACCTGAAATTGAACTATTTATACAGGACGCCTATCAATTTTCTTGACCTAACCAACTATATCATTCGAAAGGTCATCTAATAGCGTGTTTCTATAGCAACTTTGAAGAAAATCGTTAGAGTCGGTTTCGAGATACGGACTTACGGTCCCACTTGCGGTTTTCTAATTTTCACCAAAATTTGGAAAATTCATCTGTACACCAGTCCTGTCTCAATTCTGAAGTTTTGTAGTTCTATCTTTAATAGTTTCGTAGATATAAAAGCCAGAAGATTCCTCACATACACACACTGACCAATTGCCAAAACTACATCCTTGGACCCAGGGGACCTTAACGGCCCTCTTCACTTACCGTCTCCAAAAGCCCGAGCCAATGTTATTCTATGGAGAAATTTTCTTTACAAATAACGGGTTAACTAATACATATTTTTAAATTCTGTTTTCACATTCAGAAAATTCCCAACTGTTAAATGGACGGACCTTTTTTAAAAATGTATTTTTTAAATTTTTAATATTTTATTTTGAAATTGCAAAATGAAAAAATTTCACACATTGAAAATTCGTATTTTGCAGCTTCAAAATAAAATATAAAAAATAATTTTTTAAAAAAGGTCCGTCCATTTAATAGCTGGGAATTTTCTGAACGTGAAAACAGAATTTAAAAATACGTATTAGTTAATAAGTTATTTGTAAAGAAAAATTTCCCATAGAATAACATTAGCTTCGGCTTCCGGCGGCAGTGAGTGAAGAGGGCCCTTTAAACATGTAAATCAGGTGAAAACTCGATATCGAATTTTTGGACCGAATACAGTACTTCTATCACCTACGGTAGTCGGGTAATGGAAGTAAAAATATAAGAGGGAGAAAAGTGTGCAAGTATGTACTTTTTCTATAGACTATACAAAAACATGTCTTCTATAGAAAATTGTTCGAACCGTATAATATTTTATGTGCAGTATCACAGAAAGAATTCCGATGTATTACAGGCAATCAGTATAAATGTAATAAGCACAAAACTTGGAATAAACACTATAAAGTGCAAGAACTCATTTAATAACAACTGTTTCCGGTCGAAAGAAGACACGAGAACAAAGTAGGCACGAATTGCCGCTTTGTCTGCAGCACTCGTGCCTCCTTTGTTCGCCTGACGAAAGGTCGTGTCTTCTTTCGACCCGGAACAATTTGTTATTAAGCGAGTTCTTGCCCTTTATAGTGTTTATTCAAAGTTTTAGACTTATTACTTTTAAACGCCAGTTCTATGGTGCTTTTTCATAAGTCAGTAGAAATACTTGAAAATGTGTGACGGTATATATCGTTGAGAAATGCTTTAATAGTTTATGCCGAATCCGAATCGGGCGCCATTTTGCCCTATCACCCACCGTTTTTTAGGGATAGCCTCCTATTTTTATCATTTTTCGGTGATTTTGTGGCTATAAATTTGACTTTTACTAGGCGGAAGGTTATTTTAACTGTTAAATATCTTCTGAGAGGCTACAGAGTTGGAAAATTGTAAAACATGCACATTTGCGACAAGGGAAAAATTTTGGGGGGATTTGCCACTGAAATTATACATACCTTATATTCTTTTAATCTGTTATTAATGTTATTTTTTTTTTCTAATTTCTGTAAGTTGCAAATAGTAAAATTTCTTAAAGCCGAAAGTTATTTTCCAGAATAATCAAGAGCAATATGGATCATCAGCAGATAAATAGATAACACTGCTCGGCATAAAAATTGCTTCTGACACCATTTCAGCATATTCTCATGTAAAATGACCTCCCGAATCCGAATAAGACGCCCATTTTGCCCTATCACCCACCGTTTTTTTAGGGATGGCCCCCTATTTTTATCATTTTTCGGTGATTTGATTTTATGGCTATAAATTTGATTTTTAGGAGGCGGAAGATTATTTTAACCATTAAATATCTTCTGAGAGGCTACAAAGTTGGAAAATTGCAAAACATGCTCATTTGCGACAAAGGAAAAAGTTTGGAGGGATTTGCCGCTGAAATTATGTAGGTATTATACCTTATATTTTTGTAATCTGTTATTAATGTTATTTTTTAAACTTTATATATTTTTGTTTTTAGGTGTTAAATTAATTATTTTTCATTCATCAAATCAAATTCATGGTCATAAAATTATCGTACAAGGGGAAAAAATGAAGGAGGAGGGAGGTGTTTCTAGGAAACTGTGGGTGACTGGGCAAAATGGGAGTTCTATTCGGATTCAGGTGGTCATTTTACATAAGAATCAGCAAGAATGGTATCAGAATTATTATTATTATTATTTTTTTTTTTTTTGCAGAGCAGTGTAATTAAAAGAAATAGTAATAATTCATGTAAATTATGTTACTTCCATTTCTCTACTACCGTAGTAAGTATTGTTTTCGGTCAAAAATTTTTATATCCAATTTTCACCTGATTTACATGTTCTAAGATCTCCTGCGTCCAAATACAGTGGTTTTGGGTAATTGGTCAGTGTGTATGTGTGCGTGGTAAAGAATCTTCTAACTATCATATCTTCAAAACGAATAAAGAAAGAATGACAAAGATTTAAACTTTTATTGGAAACCGCTGCAGAAATACGGTGAAAAAGTTAAACAACTTCCCCTTACAATCCCTTAAGATTTAAATTTCATTAAATCTGTTTATAGTGAGCTCCTACGTCATGAAAAGAACTAACTATCTAAATGGCACATTTTTAGCTTAGTCAATTCGGATTCAACATCATTTTTAGAAAATGTGTGCATGTGTGAGAAACATTTTGTGGCAGCTCTAGCTCAAAAACTAATGAACAGAATTTCATATAAATTTATGTGTTGTTGCACCTTGAAATAAATTAGTGTCAATCAACCAACAGGTAGCGCTGTTATATTGCGATTTTCTCCATTTAAGGAAAGGCTATATCTCAGTTTCTATTGAATATAAATGAGCAAAATTTAATATATGAGAGGGCTGTTATAAAGCGTCACGCTGATTCAATTTGGATGCATATTGACTTACAGAGGAAGGATAAAAGTCTCACCCTAACAGCACGCTTGTCTTGTCCATAGATGTCCGTAGGTATCCACAGGTATCCTTTTCATCCAAAGGATATCCTTTGGATGTCGTGTGGAGAAGTTGTGCAACTTGCTGATAGACGATTTTAATAAAAACGTTACAACTTTGCTTTTACATGTTACCTTAAAAAAAGTCTACTTTTCAATAATTATTTATTGAAATTTATATATATATATTAGTTTAAAAATATATTTATGTTCTTTTTTATAAGGCTTATATATTGAAAAGACAAATTAATAGTAATAATAATAATAAGTAAAAACATTGAAACAATAAACAGGAAATAGATTATTTTCTTTTGATCAGCATAAGTTTTGTTTAGAATTATCATCATCCATCCAACTTCATCCAACAAGGCGGGGCATCTTTCCAACGGCCAATGAGTAGTTTTGTTTTGTTTACCTAAACTCGGCACTCCGCAGAAAGCAGAATGTAAATTGTAATGTAATGTCTGTGGTAATGTCCGTATGACATAAAAGATTAAAAGATTCTTATTTTTTTCTGTGTAAGGAGGGAGGGAAGAGCGAAGGAAGTAATAGAAAGAAATCAGGGAATTCTGATCTAATTTTGGCGGCAGTTGATACTAACTAGGATTGATTGGTAATATCGTGCATTATGGCTCTCGAGCGGTTATACGATTATCGGTCAATGTTAAAGAAACAGGAAGAAGAATTAAACGATATGAGGTTAAAAACTGGGTACCCTATCGTCCAAATATATGGACAAAGAAAAACAAGATTTTTTCCATTTTGCCCACCACCTCCCAAAGGGTGCGAAGTTTTCATTGGACATATACCTAAAGAATATTTTGAAGACATCCTGATTCCACTTTTCCAAAAAGCTGGTGTGATATATGAATTCCGTTTACTGGTGGAATTCCACGGAGCTAATAAAGGTTATGCTTACGCGACCTATACAAATAAAGAAGATGCTCGGAAAGCGATTGCATTATTTGATAAATATGAAATTCGTCCTGGGCGTAAACTCGGTGTTTTGAAATCCAGAGACATTAGCACTTTAAAGATAGAGGGGTTACCACAAAGTAAATCTGAGGCAGACATTTATGAAGAACTCTCCAGATTTACGCCAGGTATTATTGATGTAACTGTTTGTACTGACTTCACTAACAGTTTTAAAAGGAATGGATGTGCTTATCTCGAATATGAAAGTCACTATGCTGCGTCAATCGCGAGGAAAATTTTAATTCAACTGCAAGCAAAACCATTCGATTGTGAAATGAGCTTCGATTGGCTCTCTTCAAAACTACTAGATGAAGAGGCTGATGATAAAATTGAATTGGTAAGTTGATTTGATTGTATTTTGAAATTTGTTTTGTAGCTTTAAAAAAGAAATCAGCTATGTTAATAATAAGTTTGCAATTACAGAAAAATTTTGCAGTCTCGCTTTTTTTTTTTTTTTTTGTAAACCGAAATCGAACTGTTCACTTTTTAGAAGTATGGATGTATGTCTTTAAAACGAATGGGGTTGAGCGTAGATGTCGGTAGAAGAAAATTCAAAACAGGAGTGGATTTATGAATACGAGAAGACTATTAATTTTAGACAAAATAGCTCAAAGGAAACTAAAATATATATATATATATATATATATATGAAATGTTGGTGTATCTACATCACGTTTTGAGGTCTCGTAAATTCATTTTTTTCTATTCTTAAGTTTGCTGTAGTACGTATGCATGTGTGTATGTTTGTAGGGGAACTCGATAGAGTTGAATTCGATTGAGCTTAAAATGCTAGGTATGTTAAATGCCACCGTCGCACGAACTGTATAAATTTTCATGAGTCTAGGACTTTTAGTGCTTTTACAGGGACTCAAAAAAGTAGTAGTTTTCCTTACGATCTATGGACTCGAATAATTTGAAGCATGATTCTGTTTAGATCAAATTAGGTTAGTATGTTATAAGTCGTCGTCGTAGGAATGATAACTTTTTTGAATCTATACAAATTGGAATTCTTATACCTAAAGGCCTATTCAAACAATTTTAAATTTCTTTAATTATGTATTTGTAGTATATGCCTATTGATTAATGCGCGTATAATATTTATGTATCTCTTAGTTTTATTAATGCATCTATAATAGTAATTTGATATAAATTTCGTTGATTTTTGTAGAAGTGATCTCATGTATCAGAAATCATTATTCAAAAAAAAAAAAAAAAAAAAAAAAAATGAATTTTGTCGATATGGTTCAAAATTATTTAAGGGCCCTCTTCGCTCACCGCCGCCGGAAGTCGAAAGCCGGAGCCAATGTTATTCTATGGGAAATTTTTCTTTACAAATAATTTATTAACTAATACATATTTTTAAATTCTGTTTTCACATTCTGAAAATTCCCAGCTGTTAAATGGGCGGACCTTTTTTAAAAAATTACTTATTTAATTTTTTATATTTTATTTTGAAGCTGCAAAATACGAATTTTCAATATGTGAAATTTTTTCATTTTGCAATTTCAAAATAAAATGTTAAAAAAAAAATACATTTTTAAAAAAGGTCCGTCCATTTAACAGTTGAGAATTTTCTGAATGTGAAAACAGAATTTAAAAATGTGTATTTGTTAATAATAAGTTATTTGTAAAGAAAATTTCCCCATAGAATAACATTGGCTCGGGCTTCCGTCGACGGTAACTGAAGAGGGGCGTTAAAGTTCTTTTTATTAGTATTAAATTGCTTATTTATTAGTATTAAATTGCTTAAAGAGTTTTTTTTTTTTTAATGTATGCTACACATTGATTTGATAAAGTGTGATAATTATGAAGAATAATTCTATAAATTTTCTTTTATAATGAAGCATGAGAAAATTTATACATATTCTGGGGACTAATCCTTTAAAGTTCTGAAGTACATAAAATTGATTATATGTTTAAGAATTTTGCTTTAGTATAGTCGTTTCTGTAAATTCTGTTCTTATCAGCGATATTTATTTCACGGGGACGTACAGAAGAATTCGACATATTACATTACGGTACA
Source organism: Salticus scenicus (assembly GCA_963930645.1). NCBI lineage: Eukaryota > Metazoa > Arthropoda > Arachnida > Araneae > Salticidae > Salticus > Salticus scenicus. The sequence goes on along the minus strand of OZ005655.1, from coordinate 297,364,955 downwards.
TTATACGAATTTACAGAGAATGTTCAGACATTGAATCTGTTTTAATTTACTTACTGATTTATTTTGCGATTTAAATTTATTTAAAGGACCGTCCATTACGAAATGTTTGAAAAGTCGACTGGAATTACTCCAGATTTTTAATATTTAAATTCGAGATTTTTAGATTTAAGAGGATGAATACTATTACTGCAAAAAATATACCTGTAAAAATACGGGGAAAATCTGGCAGCTGGGTGCCAGTTTTTCACCGTCAAATCTACAGTTTAACAGCCCAATTCACAGCGCGGCCGAGTGGAGAAGCGAGTGAGACGTGACGTAGCCGAATCTCGCATCTCTACTCCATCGCTATTCTCGGTAGTAGGAGTAATTGCTATTCCGGGGCACGTTTTCACTCGCACACGAGTCGTGTCAGCTGATTGATAAAGGAAGCGAGAAGGCGCGCTAGCTCCTCCCAAAAATGACGTCAGTTTTACCGATTATAGCCGATTATTACCGAAAACGTAGCCATATAACCAATAGGAAAGGTTTCATCGGCATACTGTTTGTTATCAAAAACACCGTCTGCATGCTGCGTAGTTGTAGAAATTCAATTGTGGAAGTATCTGACTGTGTTTACTCTGTGTTTACTTTTTCAAATATTTGATAAATAAGCTTATTTACGAAGTAATTATGAAGTAAGTTAGTAATTTAAGACTGAAATATTATTGTTTTGTGTGTGTGAATGATGAATATTTTGTCACACACATGAACATTAATTATTCAGTCATCTTCAAATGTGAGTAAACCATTTCTTCTAAATAATAATTAAAAGAAAATTGACTATTAGGAAGTATCAAGATCTAATTACAAGCTGGAAATAGGTAAGGAGAATGATTTATATATTCTTGCTTGATTATTAAATTTCAGATGAAAATTTTATTTATACATCTTCTTAATATTAAGATTTTTTGTTTTAAATAATGTTACATATATATACAAAGTATATTCATATACACATTACTTTGTATATGTATACAAAGTTTAAATAAAACACAACAATTGCTATGAACTTTTAAAATTTACAGTGTCTGCTTACAAAGTTTTTAATTCTGTGTCTTTTTCAACATCAGTTTTTAAATACATTTTAAAGCTTTTATAACATTTAAAAAAATTGCTGTTTCCTCTGTTCCTCCTAACTGTGTTTTTTCCCCAAAATAATAACAATGAAAACACCTGAATTAAAAATTTTAAATACTTTCATCTTCCTATATTTCATGTTTAATTTTCTGAAAACTGTACATTTATAAAACTGATAGCATTAGTATAACTTTTTTTTTGAAGAAAAATTATATGGTTTACATGATTTATAAAACAATTTACACATCTATACTTATTTGTTACATTGTTAAACCTCCATTTCCTCATCTTTGTTTAAATACAAGTAAAAATGTGCTTTGAGAGTTTCTACTTATACACTAAAATGTATACATATCAATAATCTTGTGTTAATCTTAAAATTTCTTTAAGCAAAATCTTGTATAAGTTATCAAAATAGAAATAAAAGTCCCTAATTTATCTAAGTATATCTTATTATTCTACTATGGTGCTTTATTTTTTTAAATAATAAAAACAAAGTACTTATTTTCATTGAAATAAAAATTAATAATTTCATGAATTCAGAGTGGAAGCCAAATTGACTTATTATTTATATTACAATTTACTGTTGATTTTTTTATTTAGCTAAAAATTAATAATAAATTTTATTTTTCATTAAAAAACTCATACTTCATTCCCTAGAGAAAAAAAAAAAAAAAAATCCAATAATAGTTTTGTATAGAGAATTGAAAGTTAACAAAACTTAAAAATTGTTTGATTCAAGGGGAGTAATGTAAATTTGCACAATGTTAAAATCACTGTCTAAAAACAATAGTCGTGTAATGCAGTATCAAGACAACTAAAATATAAATTTTCCCACTTCCATTGACCATAATGAAATTTCTTCTAGTACTAACATTACTGCTGTGTACAAGTTTGTCGAAAGATTATTGTAGCAACCGTAAGACAGGTGCCAATACTTAGACATTTTTCTCCCCAAAAATTAATAAATTGCTAAATATTAGCATCTAAATGGATGAAACTACCTAACATTGAAAAGTACTGAAAACAACTACTTGGGATGCAAAATAAATGACCTATTATAAAAAAATATCTATTAAAACCTATAACAAATGATATTTAGAGAGTTGTTAAAACATTATAATGCAAATTAAACATTCAAAATGAGAAATTTCTACAAAAACAAAATAATCTAACATGAAATTGAGAGACAACATAAGTTTGAAAATTTGGTTTGCATGATTTACAAAACAATTTACATGCCTGTTTATCTCTTACATTCATTGCTTATATGAAAGTAGTATGTATATGTTTTTATTTAATATCTTTTATCATAAAAAAAAAAAACTATTCTCTTGTTATGATGGTAAACTTAAAAATTGTTCAAGCATACTGATGTTTGTTTATATAGTATTTAAACTTTCCAAAAAAGTTAAAAGGTATTTATAAATTGTTTGATTTTTTTTATGACAGTTGTTGAAAATTGTTTATTCACAATTTATGTCTTTACATAAATTGTTTTCATAACTTTTGTCATGTAAATAATAGTTTGTTGGAATATTCTAAGAATATCCATCATTCATAAACTAAAGCATTTCTTTGAAAATTTCAATGTTCTCGAAACTGTTGCATTATAACATGGGATCTCTTATTAAACAAGCGATTTATCGCCAAATGTGACCTTTAACAACAACCTCAAGACTTTTGTTATGAAGCAAAGAGAAGCAAAATCTATTTTAAAGCACAATTTTCTCTTTGATTAATTGAAAATTGATAAAATCTTTATATTTCTTAAATCTGAAATATGTATAATACATCATTTAGCAACTTTTCAAAATTGTAACCAAAATTTTTAATTCTGTGTCTTTTTTTACATCAGTTTTTCAATTCATTTTAAAGCTTAGCTTTTATAACAATTAAAAAAGTTGCTTTTTCCTCTGTTCCTCTAAACCTAAACTGTGTTTTTTCCCAAATATAATTACAACAATGAAAATACCTGAATTTAATAATTTAAATATATTCATCTTCCTATATTTCATGTTTAATTTTCTGAAAACTTGATATTTATAAAACTGGTAGCATTAGTATAACTTTTTTTAAGAAAAATTATATGTATACATATACATATAATACTTGCATATAATATATATATACATATAATGCTTGGTGTGGACACTAGATGAAATCATTCTATACCCATATTTATAACATTTTTATACACAACTCTACATATTACTATATACATGACAAGCCAACAATTTTTCGTCAAATGCAACCCTTTATCTTTACAGTTCAAAATACTGAACAGAAAAATTCTGTTTTAAAATATTTTTTCTCTTTAATCAGATGAAAATTATTAAGTTTTTTCATTATTTAAATTAAAGAAAAGAATTTATTTCAAATATCCCAAATATAATTCTTTATTATTTACTAAAAGTATTCAGTATTATATATTATATTTAGCAATGCTGAAAGCACCGAGTGAAACCATATTTCTCTTAACATAGTTATACAAATTCCTTTAAGCAAAATCTTGTATAAGTTATCAAAATAGAAATAAAAGTCACTAATTTATCAAAGTATATCTTATTATTCTACTATGGTGCTTTACTTTTTTAATACCAAAGCTTCACACAAAATATGTCATTTTTAAGACCTGTATTTGAATGTCTTATAGCCATAAAGTAGCTGCGTCACAAACTTTTAACCCATTAAGGGTTTTTTGTATTGATTAATAATACAAAAATATATCAGTAATTTTTCTTACCTATTTGCAGCTTAATAAAGTGAATCATAGTTTAGTATTTTTCTTGGATCCAGTTTTTTTTTTATTCATATGAGATTTTAATAACTATTAAGTTAAAAAACAATTAAAATAATATTTAAATAGATTGATTACCAGGTTTATTTATGAAATTAATGGCTTTGATCATTTCGACATTAAATGTTTTTCACAAGGGAAGCATTTAAAATAGAATGGAAGTTTATTTAAAAATAAATAAATAGTTAGCTTTGCAGCCTTATTGTGTATTGATAGAAACTAAACACATTAATTTAATTTCAAATTTTAAGTCTCATACACATTTTAATCATTTGGAATTCAAATTAACAAAAATCTGTACTTAAAGAGGGAAAAAAGTAAATATACATGTATAAACAAACCTATTATTATTTTTTGAGTAATAAATATGAAATTCTGTACAAGATGGAGTTTAGTTCAGTATGAAGGACTTTTTCAAAGCCAATTCTTCTATACAAAAGCATGAAATAACTCATAACAGTGTTTTGCTCCTTCTAAATAGTTACTATATCCATTTCTTAAAATGTTATATTACAATTTTAGTATAGGATAATCTTATTAGTGACTTTTAAATTTTTGTTGCCATTTTGAGGATAAATTAAAATAGCTGTAACAATTGCATTAGTATAATCTTGTCGAGAAATATTAATTTTATTAAACTGAATATATATATATATATATTTCCTTTCACGTAAGAAAAAATTGGATGCATTATTTTGAAGTTAAACCTGTGTTTTTTTATTTAATATTGCTTGAACTGAAAAATAAGCATTACTAGAATTTGATACCAACTTTTGTAGTGATCAATTGAGCGGTGTAATTTTGTATAGAGAATTGAAATTTAACAAAACTTAAAAATTGTTTGATTCAAGGGGAGTAATGCAAATTTCCACAATGCTAAAATCACTGTCTAAAAACAATAGTCGTGTAATGCAGTATCAAGATAACTAATAAATAAATGTTCCAACTTCCATTGACCAAAATGAAATTTCTTCTAGTACTAACATTACCGCTGTGTACAAGTTTGTCAAAAGATTATTGTAGCAACCGTTAAGACAGGTGCCAATACTTAGATATTTATCGCATTTTTTTCTCCCCAGAAAGTGATAAATTGCTAAATATTAGCACCTACGTGGATGAAACTACTTAATATTGAAAAGCGCTGAAAACAACTATTTGGGATGCAAAATAAATGACCTATTATAAAAAATATCTATTAAAACCTATAACAATGATATTTAGAGAGTTGTTGTTAAAACATTATAAGGCAAATTAAACATTCAAAATGAGAAAATTCTATAAAAACAAAATAATCTAACATGAAATTGAGATACAACATAATTTTGAAAATTTGGTTTGCATGATTTACAAAACAATTTGCATGTCTGTTTATCTCTTACAGTCATTGCTTGTATGAAAGTAGTATGTATATGTTTTTATTTAATATCTTGTATCATAAAATATATATATATATTATCTTGTTATGATGGTAAACTTAAATATTCTTTAAGCATACTGCTGTTTATTTATTTAAACTTTCCAAAAAAGTTAAAAGGTGTTTATGACTTGGTTGATTTTTTTAAGATGACAGTAGTTGAAAATTGTTTATTCATAGTTTTTTCACAACTTTTGTCATGTAAATAATAGTTTGTTGGAATATTTCAAGAATATCCATCAAATAAACATCGTTCATAAAACATAAACATAACATTCATAAATAACAAACATAACATTCATAACCAACATAACATTCATAAATAACAAACATAACATATCAAACATCATTCATGCCTTTCTTTGGAAATTTCAATATTCTCGAAAGATGCATTATAACCAAAACATGGAATCTCTTATCATTATAAAGCAAGCGATTTATCGCCAAATGTGACCTTTCACAACAACCTCAAGATTTTGTTATGCAACATAGTGTTTCATAACAAAAAGTGTGTTTCAAGTTTTGTGTACAAAATCTATTTTAAAACACAATTTTCTCTTTGATTAATTGAAAATTGATAAAGTCTTTTTATTTCTTAAATCTGAAATATGTATAAATTTGTGGACAGGTGCAGTATAATACATCATTTAACAAGTTTTCAAAATTGTAACCAAAAGTCACCAAATTGACATTTTAGCATTTTTAAGCCATTTGAAAGTTTGCTATAATTGTGTTTTTCTCTAGATAATTGTCTATGTAAATATTTCTTTAAAGTATAATATATTATCTTTATATATCACAAAACATAATGAAATTTATATATAATTCAGAGGCACAAAACCATGTTTTCTAATGAATAAGGTGTAATCAGCATTAATGATTGATTTACATGTTTATATAAAATTAACCAAGTACATTTTAAAAAATAAGTAGAAAAATTTTAAAGTGTATTTTTTGTTGTTGTTGTATTGAAACAAGGATGAGAAGTTGGAGGTTTAAAAATGTAACAAATGGGTACAGATGCAAAATGTTTTATAAATCATGCAAACCATCTGTTTTTTTTTTTTTTTTTTTTTTTCTTCATCTTTTAATTTATTGAAATTTGAATTTTAAAGCAATAAATTTTGTAAATATCAGTTTTGCAAAAAATTTAATGTATGATCGTTCAATAAAATTTGATATGATATGTGTGAAGGGAGAAGATCCAATTATAAAACAGATTCACAACTAGATTTCATTATTATTGAAAAAAGCTTAAAAAACAAACTTCCCAAAAAGTCATTATGGTAATTCAAAAGTCAATAGTTGTTTAACTAATGTATTTCATAAATAGAACTGATAGAAAATAGAATTAGTAAATGAACATTGTTATTACTTAATGCTAAAATATTTACTTCTCCTTACCTATTTACAACTTGGTGATACTTTGGTATATAATTGAATTTTCATCCCAGAAGAGGCATACTTCTTTCAGTATAATATCGTATCCAGTTTGAAGATAAAGGACTGAATTCCTACTGCTTATGAATATGGCAAAATTTTAAATATCCACATTCACAAAACAATAGCCATTCAGTCTAAAAAATGAAATTTCATCTTCATCATTTTCGTTAAAAATAATGTTGAAAACTAACTTTCGATTATAATTTTACAAAATAATACATTTAAAATATAGTTAAAATTAATAAAAAAATAATATGAAAAGATTATTTTCTTAAAAAACGCAGTATAACTTCACAAAATCTGTCGCAAATTTCTTTTTTAAAGAGTCAATACACACTTCTCCATCGCTGCTTCTCGGTTCTCGCCGACATAGAACCAGCCGAGTCCGCGATGCAAACAAACGAGACATTTAACACAACGATGGAGTAGAGAAAAATAGCCCCAGAATTGCTATTTCTCACTCACCGGAAACGCTGACGTCAAAATGACGTCAGAGATAGGCGTTGTCACTGCCATTTCTCCGCTCGTACGTACTCTGAATCGGCCTGCAAAACTGTAAACTTGTATCACTGACATATATTTTACGCAGGAATCCTATAAATCAAACAGGTTTTTTGTTAAAAGTACAGTTTTGTCCTGTATATTTGACGGAGAAATACTGGCACCCCAGCTGCCAGATATTTCCAGTAATTTTAATGTTTTTTTTTTTTTTTTTTTTTTTTCTTTTACAGTGTAATTCTATAGCCACACGGAATTTGAATGAATTTAGATATATATTTCCCATCATACGTTTTTGAGATTTTTTGTCTGGCTTTAGGAAAAGTTTCGAAGCATCTAATATTAATATAGCACTAACTAAATTAAAATATGCAAAAGAGTTTTGGATTACTGAAAATTTCCGATTTTCGACCGATTTCCGGTTTCTACCCCACTCCCACACTCAAAAAAAAAAAAAAAAAAAAAGAAAAAAAGATATTTTTTCATGCACGGAGACGAGACACATTGTATTATTTCTAAATTTTACTCTTTTATCAGCGCTAACTTATTCTCCTTGGAAAAGATGGTCCAAATAGCCTGTACACTAATCGCACCGACGGTCCGATTAGCCACTTCGCCTGCCCCCCCCCCCCCCCTCCCCCTCCCCAAAAAAAAGTTAAATAAATAAATTAAAAGGGAAAAAAATAAAAGATTTTTAAAGAGTACGCAAGTAAGTAGAGTACCTGTAGTACGCAAAATTTGTTTTCTTTGGACGTTTAATCATATTTTTCAGGAAAGAAAATCGTCTGCATTCACCTTGAAAATTAATTTTTATAAAAAATAATTTGGACTGTGGTTATTAATATTGGCTGAATTGTTTTAACATCGCAGTAATGCTTTTTGAGCAATTGGCAACAGTGTGTATAGACATGCCATCGCAATTTTTATCCTCCACGGAGTACAGTCGGTAACAAAAGTGTCCGAACACTAGCAAAAATTCCTGTGTAAAAAAAGTACACTTCAATAAATCCTTATCGAATCATGTTCCAAGCATTTATTTAACAAAACCGTATGAAGTGTGTTTTTTTTACTTAGGAGTTTTTGCTAGTGTTCGGACCAGTTCGGACACTTTTGTTACCGACTGTAGATACTCCCCCGTTGTGGCGATTCCTAAGAGTTATCACTTGTTATTTGTGTAGGAAAATGTAGAAAAAAAGTTGTAATAGCTACAAAATGCTAATTCTTTAAATTGGAAATTTAATGTTGTGTCCATAAAATAATAAATTTAATCCTTTTTTAAATAAATTTCTGAATATAACCTAATATCCTTCAATACAAAAGGAGTAATTTTAAATACAGTTTTTTTTTTTTAATGGCAATAACTTAATGATGAGCGTGTTCAGTAGAGCGCCCGAGATGGATCAATTCGACCGGGCGATGACGTCACTGATCCTGGACCGGTCTTGGATCGGGCCAGGAATCTACTGAACGCTTTGGAAAAATTTTGACGTGATAGGAGCAGCGCCATCTATCTAATTTGACCTGTATTAGCAAGTTATTGTATTTCTGTTTATTTTGTCTGGACTTTTAATACGTAATTCCATAAAATGCTAAACTATATTACGTTTTTTCTTAAAAAAGAAAAAAAAAAAAAAAGAAAAGAAAAGAAAGAAAGATCTTTAATGTAATAACAGTTTTACTTCTTTCTTATTAATGTAGAATTCTGTACTCTGCTAACAAAAAATAAGAAGCTATTAATTGATTGTACTGACAAATTACTAATATACATTACTTTGGTTATGATTTTTCTAAATTCACGTATAAATTTTAATCATGAAAATGTTAAGAATGTTACGTTACATTTATTTTTAAAGGAGCAGAGTAGATTTATCTTAAATGAGCACTTAAAACACCTTTCTTTCTCTTCGAATTTTATTATGAACAGAAATGTACAACAAAAACGTTTTTGAAAAAAAAAAAAAAAAAAAAAAAAAAATTATATAAAATATGAAATATGCTGTTCAGTTAATATAATGGATTTATATAAAAAATAATCTTACTTTCTTCTTCGATTTATGAATCAATATAAAGAGCTTTTTCTCTTATTACCGACCGAATATTAAAATAAACTAGCAATGTAAACAACACTGCATAATTTTATAGCTACTTTTTGTCTGTTTGGTTTATTAAATTTAATAATTGACATCTTAAACTTATTTTTACCTAAATTAAAAATATGTGGAAGGATTTTAATTTATTTACTTATAGTTAACTTATTGTTTTAAAGGTAAAAAATACAATCGTTTACAAACTTTTCTATTTGTAAACAAAAAACAATCGCATGAATGAAAAGCTTTGTCTGAAAAAAAAAAAAAGAAATATAATTCTTCCCAGCTTATTTTTATATATTAAATTAACAAAATATGATAGCGTCCGAATTAAAAAAATATATTTTTTTTTTTGTTTCAATTAAAATTGTGTAAATTTTTGTTTTAATTTTATGTTTGAATGTTACGTTCATCAATAAAAAAAATTACGTATCGAAAATCGTTATTACGTAAAAAATCTTTTTTACACAATAAATAAATAAACATAATATAGTTTAGCATTTTATGGAATTACTTACCTTATTTTCTACAGCACAAACAATGCATATAAATAGGTACATCTGTATTAATCCTCAGCTAATCAAACAAATAAACAATCATTGTCAAAAACATGTGTTCATTGTTCAGGTTTTCACTGCGTAATGTCAATCAGAGCCTGATTTTCAACCTATTGCGCATTTGATCCATCACGTGACCCAATGGATCAAGAAATTTTTCTGGGCTTTCTGATCCACGACCGGTCGAGATCGGTCCATTCCACTGAACGATGTGACTCTGGATCGCTCTCGATCGGTCGACACCACTGAACGCTTTGGCTCGGAATCTTTCGACCGGTCGTGGATCGGGCGCTCTACTGAACACGCCCGATGTGTTTATACTTTTTTCATTTATAAAAGAATTAAATATATTTTATACTGCAAAAGAATTTTTTATAGATATTATTTTGGCACGGAATTTTACAGTAAATTTCATTAGAATGAAGTAAAAATAAATTTAATTTACATAAAGCTTGTATTATAATAAAGATTTAATCACAGATCTCGACAAACCTTTATACTATTGTTTATTTATAATCGATTGGGTTAATTATTGTTTTTTTTTTTTATAATTTAATGATATAAGTCGGGCTAAAATGATATCGATTAAACCTATATACTGTTAAGTTTATCCTGTTTATTTATAATCGAATGTGTTCATTATTATTTTTTAATAATTTAGTTATATGAGTGATGAAAAACTATGTCAGTGGTCGCCAATCGTTTCAATATCAAATACTATTATATTCATAATTTATAATAATAATAAAAATAATAATCCGGCGGACTACTACAGTGACTTTTTTTTTTTTTATAGATGGGATGGATGGTTGGGTTTTACGTCGCACTAGTGCTGCGCAGATGGGCAATTGGCGACGGTCTGGGACACGCCCCTAGAGGTGGTCCGGAGACATGCCATCACAATTTTGATCCTCCACGGAAGGGATGGCTCTCCCGCTTCGGTGACCCCCAGAGGTATAATTTTTGATGGGAACATGGAGGACATTGCAGCCACGACAGATTTTACGTGCACCAGCCACCATTAGTGTACACGACGGTCTTTGGCCGGCTCGAGGTCCGAACCCGCAATCTTCCAATTACGAGGCCGGCGCTCTACCGACTGGGCAGTGATGCCAGATGGTCGAAAATTATTTCCCCAAACAGGTCTTAAAATTTCCCCAAATCAGGAGTTTTTTTCGAAAAAAATCCCCAACTTAATTTCTACTAAAAAGGGAAAATAAAATTTTTTTCAAAAAGAAATATCAAGCAGATTTAAGTGGATTTAAGCGCAGATTTTTCCCCAAATGAAGGCAATTTTTGAAAAAAATCCCCAAAGAACAATAAAGCTATTGAAAATCCCTGGTCGTAGGGATAAATCATGACAACATTGACAGAAAGTTGAACTCCCCAGATTTGTCCCCAAAAATTTTAGAATTCCCCCAAAAAGTCCCCACAAACATTCGGTCCCCAAAATTGTCCCCAGAAGCCTCAAAAATCCCCAAAATAGGGACAAAATCCCCCAATCTGGCATCACTGCGACTGGGCTACCGCGGCCCTTTTTATAGATGGGAACATTAGCGTTAGTTTCTTAAATGTAACATAGATGGCAGCATCATTAAATAAATCAAGTTGAATATTTTTTTTAAATGTTTATTAGTTAGAAGGTTTTTAATTGAAATTGACTTGGTCATCGTGTCTTCGTGTCACGCTAGTAAACAAGGCGCCTTCATTTTATAGTAAATATAAGCAGCTTCGTTTGTCGCTCTGTGGCTCGGTTGGTAAGAGCGTCCCGTTAGAAGCACGGTGGTCAAGAGTTCGGTCCCCGGTAGGTTCAGCATGTTAATTTTTGCAGATAAATAGTAAAAAAGGTGTCAACTGATACAAGAAATTTTTTCGTTGCTTACACTAAGAATTTTTTGAGGAATTTTTTTAAGAAGCATTTTATTTATTTATTTATTTATTTACTATCTTATACTTGTTTTGTCATTTTCTTTTCGCCCCTATAAGCTTCTAAAAACTTTTTTTTTCCTTTAAAGGGGAAGGGAGAGGAAGCAAAAATACGTTTGCAGTTATTTCTATCGTATATTTACTCTCTCACTCTCTCTCTTTTTTTAGTGGAATAATGAAAAACATCTATTTACAATTACAATATTCCCAAATTCCAAAATCGTAAAATGTCAGAAATATTTACCATTTATTTATTTATTTATTTTTATTTAATATATTTGTTTTTGCTTCTTTGGTAAATATTGTTTATGTTGTGCTAAGAATTAGTTTAAAGTTCACTCTGATCACTGTGGTACAGATTTGCCTAATGAAATCAGATTAAATAAAAATTATTTAGGACTTTTGAGTTCCATTAAAATTACATAATAAATATAATAATCATTATTTTTTGTCTTTATGATATTTTATCTCGAATCATTTAAAAAAGAAAGAAGCATGAATTTTCTGAGAAATGTTTGTGATTTTATAAGGTTAATCTTACTTTTCCAGTGTATTTTTGAAATAAAAATGCTAATTTGAATCAAATTAATGATGAATGGTAAAAGCCAAGTTATAGTCAGTTAACTTGTTAAAAGTAATTTCTCTCGAGTAACTCCTGAGTATGTTATTAATTTGATTGTAATGTTTTGCCATTTCTTTTACTTAACAGTTTTTATTTGCTTACAATATATTTAGGTCCGTGCCTTATTTGTTCGTAATCTTCCCTTAAATGTCAGTGAAAGCACTTTGAAAAGTCTGTTTTCATGCCAAGGAAGTCTCACAGTTGTGCAAGTCAAGAGAGTGAAAGATATAGCATTTGTTCATTTCCTGACTCGTGAAGATGCACAAAATTCCCTAAATGCACTCCATGGTAACTATTGTTGCATTTAAAAATTACTTTTATAAAGAGTTTTTTTTTTTTCTCTCTTTGAAAAATGTCAAACATATTATTGTGTTACAATTAATTTCATTTCTAGTTGCTATTACATTTAAGAGCAAATAATACTTAATCTTGCTGACAGCCGGGTTATTCTGTGGGAAAATTTGATTCTATAAATACTCATTACTTAACCCATTTTTCGCTGGCTTTATAAAGTGTTGTTTTTAAGTAAGGAAAGGATAGATGTTTATTTTATTACAAAAAAATTTGATCTGAAAAATAATTTTATATGTATTTAAAAATAAATTTCAGACTTGAAGCACTAATCAATCCAAAACTGTTGAAAATCTTCATATTTGAATAAGTTTACATAACTTGTAAGAAAAAAATGTTTCATGTTAAAATAACTACTTTTGAAGTAATCTGTAGTCTTTGCTGTTTTATGCTCTCTCAAGGAAATTTCTGTAAACATATATTTGTATTCATTCTATGCTCTTATTCCACTGAAGTTGTACAAATGCAACACCCTGTATAAGACTAATTTTAATAATTTTATTTTATATCATTGTTATATAGGATCAAAATAATGAGTATTTATTACTATTTGAATTTAGAAAAAACTGGTTATTTCTAGTTTTGGCGGTTAATGGGCCGATGTATTTTTTTAAATTCTGTTTTCACTTTCAGAAAATTTCCAACCATTAAATAAGTAATTATTTTCCAAAAATTGAATTTTTAAATTTTTAATATTTCATTTTGTGACCAAAAAATGAGAAAAGTGCACTTAGTGAAAATACACATTTTAAAACTCAAATATAAAAATTATTATTATTATTTAGAAATTTTTTTTTTTTTTTTTTTTTTTTTTTTTTTTATTCATGAATTCATCAACCGTGAATATTTATTTAAATCAAACTGGAGTGTACAGGTTGATATTTTTATTTATTACCAACTATGTGAAAAATACCAGAGCCGGGAATCGAACCCGGGCTCTCCGCTTAACGCACGGATGCTCTACCACTGAGCTACCCTGGCCGACAACCAGCTAGGCATTTCTCACATAATATACGTTGGCAAAGTCACCGAGTCTGCAAACGCAGATGTATCAGGTGAGACAATGAAAATCGTAGCACAACTCCATAGACCACGAAATTTCAATTTAGAAATTTTTTTTTTTTATTCATGAATTCATCAACCGTGAATATTTATTTAAATCAAACTGGAGTGTACAGGTTGATATTTTTATTAATTACCAACTATGTGAAAAATACCAGAGCCGGGAATCGAACCCGGGCCCTCCGCTTAACGCACGGATGCTCTACCACTGAGCTACCCTGGCCGACAACCAGCTAGGCATTTCTCACATAATATACGTTGTCTCACCTGATACATCACCTGTCTCATTGTCTCACCTGATACATCTGCGTTTGCAGACTCGGTGACTTTGCCAACGTATATTATGTGAGAAATGCCTAGCTGGTTGTCGGCCAGGGTAGCTCAGTGGTAGAGCATCCGTGCGTTAAGCGGAGGGCCCGGGTTCGATTCCCGGCTCTGGTATTTTTCACATAGTTGGTAATAAATAAAAATATCAACCTGTACACTCCAGTTTGATTTAAATAATTATTATTATTATTATTTTTTTTTTTTTAATGAACTCTAATTTAACAGTTGTGAGTTTTCTGTATGTGAAAACAGAATTTTAAAATATACATTAGATAATGAGTAATTGTGGAAAAAAATATTCCCATCAGAATAACATGGGCCTTGACTGTCTGCAGGATTAGGTAGTAATATTAAGCAAATACATATTTTTCTATTTGATATAATGGTACTTACGTATTTAAGTGCTTGTCATTCGTGGGATATTTTATATTTATATGCATAAATATAAGTATATAAATAATATATTTCATAGGATAACTTCTATAATATTCATATGCGTATATACGCATAAATATAAAATATATATTTTGTATCAACCACATATCAATAAATCACTGGCATGCAGTTAATACATATAAAAGTACTAATGTAATTGATGAAAGTGCTTTAACATATTATGCCATATCCAAGAAAATTGCTTAAGAATAATTTCTTTCTGATACTCTCATGGCAAATAAAATATTGTTTTGAATCTGTTTTTTTTTTTTTTCACATTAAATTTTTATTATAGCTTTATGTTTTGGGGTCAGGAGTGGGCGGAAAAAATAAAAAAGTTTTCGAATTTTCTCCTTTTAACATCAATTTCTTTTCCAATAAATAAAATTATAATTATAATGAAGTACTTTACACATAATTAATTAAATATAAAAACCTTAACAGATACTTCATATTTCATCGTTAATATTTTCGGCTGGGCATCCAGCTCTTTTCAAACGATCTTCATCTGTGTTGAATCTCTTAGAGTTGTGGTCTTTTATAGACTTCATAAGTTGGTTCCATATCCTGTCTGGAGCCATTGCTCCACTGTTGTTGCACACATCTGGTGTAGTTGCTATTTCTATGGCTCCTCTAAACATCGCGTAATTATAATTATTGTAATAATTTGTTATCTTTTTACTTTTTTCAAGATTTATTTTAATTTCTTCATTATCGAAAGTTTTGGCTAAAGCTGTACTTATTTTAAGAATGTAATATTTTAAGAAATTAAAATAAATTTTGAAAAAACTAAACAGATAGCAAATTACAATAATTATAATTATGCGATGTTTAGAGAAGCCATAGAAATAGCAACTACCCCGGATGTGTGCAATGGCAGCGGAGCAATGGCTCCAGACAGGATATGGAACCAACTTATAAAGTCTATAAAAGACCACAACTCTCTCAGATCCAACACAGATGAAGATCGTTTAAAAAGTGCTGGGCACCCAGCCGAAAATATTAACGCTGAAATATGAAGTATCTGTAAAGGTTTTTATATTTCATTAATTAATTTCTTTTCTTTTACGAATTTAAAGCATTCTAATTTTTTTAAAGAATTTTCTTAATTCCTTATGCAAAGTAAAAGAATTATTATTATGATTCCGATTTAGAGATGTAAAATTTCCAGAAATTTTGGAGGCGGTGGAAAAAAACTATTTTTTTGTGCCTAGTTGTGCCAATTTGATAAAAATAACTTCTTTTCCATTGCAGGATTTAACCTAAATGGCTATTCCATTGAAGTATTTTGGGCAAGGCCGACAGAAATTCTAAAAGAAAAATTAAAAATGAAATATCAAGTAAGGTAAAGTGATTTTCTTTTTTAATCGTATGTAAATATTATTATGGAGTTTCTCTCAAAAATTTTCAAGAGCATGCATGCTGCAATCTGCCTGTCCTTTGGTTTTTAAAAAATAACACCCTTATTCAGTGATCAATTTACATATCTGTTGGATCCAGTGCACTTACAGTTATGGGGTATCCCCTCATCAATTAAAATAAGTAATAATAATTAAAATTAGGGGTGGGAATCGATTAACGATTTTAACTGGGTTAATCGTAGTTCATTAATCGATTAATCGATTTTCATTTTTCTTTGTATAGTTTTATTTTAACGATGAATAAAACTCTCCTTTAAGTTTTTTCTTTTTTTATTCCAGATAGTACACAACAGACAATAAAAATTATATAGATGCTAATTTAAATACTTAATTGTGAAGGTATTTAATTAGAATAGTTAGTGCTGTTGCCTCTTGATTATTGATATATAAAAATAAGAAAATGTAATTAAAATACCTTATAAATGTTAAATATTTAAATTATACTCACTCATATATAATAAAAGATTAAAAGGAAACTCACATACATGTTTATTTCCAAATGTTACATAACAAGTCATAAAAAAGAACTATTTTAACCAATCCCTTAAACACACAGGCACACTGACATTTTTCGGGATCTAAGTTCGATCTTATCTAAAATATATCCTATATATATATAATTCAAATATGTGAAAATATGTTTTGTTGGGGTATATTTGGGATTATGGCTGATTGGCTTCATTGGGGTCCGAAGCCTATTGGTGGAATGCCCTCTGTAGGGGGCTTTCTGAGGGGTCCTACCATGTATTTACTCAAATTTTGGAGAAAACCACGGAAAACTTTGAATAGGTATGTCAACGAGTGCAACCTGGGATCGAACCTGGCACTTCCTGTCTATCAGCACTGGGTGCAGAACCGCTCGGCCACTGATAGAGCAATATTTTGTTGGCAGACAACCATTTTAAATTTTTACTTTAAACCATCATTTGAAAATTTTAATCGAATTTTGAAAATTTTTAATCGGATCAATTAACTCAATTAAAAAAATTTATCGGGACTAAGTATTGATCGATTAACAGAACCAATTAATCGGCACAGCCCTAATTAAAATGTATGTTAATAAAAAGTCTTAAAAACAAGCCATGCTTAAAAAAAAAAAAAAAAAAAAAAAAGTTGATGCAGTTTGTGTGCGTGCATGTGTTTTTCAGGTCCTACTTCTGCAAACAAGCATATTTTTATGAAGGGGGGGGGGGGGACCAAAACATGAAATAGGTGTTTTGTTGGTAAATTATGTAAGGAAATTTTTTAAATGACCAAAATATTTTCATTTGTGATTTTTTAAAGAAATTTCATCTGAAGAGTATTTAAGATATTTTAGGAGCCCTCTTTTGTCAGGGACTTTGGGCATATGCCCAGAATGCCCAACTGTAAATCAGGTCCCTATTGCCTCTTATCCAAAAAAAATTACACTTTTCTTGCCCTTAAGGGTAACAATTGCACCCTTATTATCTTTTATATTTACAGAATTTTTCGTTGAGCATGTGCTGTAATACTGCTTTGTTACTTTCTTATTCACACACTAAGTATAGCCATTTTTGAAGCAGTCGTCTAACTTTTTAATGGATTCGTCTAAAAATTCTTCACGGGCAAATATTTTTTGCTTATTATGTCTCATTTTATAATGGGAAAGCTAACTATCTATATAATATTTTTCTAATGTGGACCAGTTATGATTAAATTTTGTTAAAATGATATGATACGGATGTAGTTAAATTAATTAAATACACAAGAATAAAAAATAAAAATTTATAAATGGACAGTATTTCACCACACAGACTCAGTTCAACGATCTACTAAGAAAGAATGACAACATTTGTCTGATGAGATAAAAATAAAATGCGGAATTTTATGGGGAAATGTATTTTTAACAGTTGCATCTTCAAAAATTTTTCAAACGTCATTTTAAACCTAGCAATACTTTTAAGATTTATACAGAATATAAAATATTGTAAAGTAAATTGACTAAAATCACAATCATAAAAAGTATAATGAGAATAGGATTTTTTTTTTTTTTTTTTTTTTTTGTTAACAAAAAGTTATTCTAAAATGAATACATAAAAAGTCATTGCCAACATGCCAACAAAAATTTTAAAGTTGTCATGGGAGTCCTATTACTAAAACTGTACTGCCCTCCAAAATATGAAAACTGGGTCATCAACCATGAATTTTATTTTGAAATCTTTCTTTCAGTGATTTTGGTTTCACTATCGTACAATATTAATTTGGTTCATGTAATAATTTTGTGTCTGGTAAATTAAAAATTAAAGTGGATATGAAATTGGTATAAGATTTATGAGTTACAAATTTTAAAGGTAAATAAGAAAAATAAAATGTGAAAATTTCCCATTGTGTTTGCTGGTTGATATATATTATCAAATTAAATCATTTCTTTATAAAATAAAAAAAATTATGGTTACCAATTATTGAGAATGGTTAGT
Source organism: Salticus scenicus (assembly GCA_963930645.1). Classification (NCBI taxonomy): domain Eukaryota; kingdom Metazoa; phylum Arthropoda; class Arachnida; order Araneae; family Salticidae; genus Salticus; species Salticus scenicus. The sequence goes on along the minus strand of OZ005655.1, from coordinate 297,346,458 downwards.
ACAAGTCTGTTCTAGATAACTGTTTGAACATCAAAGCAGCCCCCAGGGCCCTATTAAGCTCTGAAGCTAGGGGAAGCTCAGCATCATTTCAAGGTCCCCTTTCATTTCGGAAAATCTTGTTTTCCTGTTACATATTGTAATATAAAAATGCTATAGACCAAAAAATAGTGTGCGTTATTATTTTAATTTTTTTTTTTTTTCATACATCTGGGTGGTTTCTACACAGAACATTAAAATCATACAACTTTTTAATTAAGAACATTCAGATTTTTGAGGTTAAATAATAGATTTTTCCCGAAATAGTGAGTGTTTTGTCTTGTTTTAGGTAACCTTTCTCAGAAAAAAATCAATCACAGTGTGAAAATATGAAACAAAAAATTCAAGACCATGATTTTAATCCTTATGGGGCCCCCTCTTAAATTTTAGAGGGGAAGCTTGTGCTTCCTGAGCCTTTTGGATAATCGGGCCCTGGCAGCCCCCATTGATCAGACTTGCAGATTATGTATATTTCTGATTTATAATAAATATTTAAAATCAATTAAACAATTTGTCTGAAAAAACTTAAAATAAATGTTTTTAAAATCATTTTTAATCAAGATAAAAATTACACAGGTCTACAAAAATAATATTGGCAACTTTAGTTGATACATACTGTAGTATCCCGATTATAAGCCCCCCCTCCCTACCTCCATCTTTCAAATAAAAACTATAAAAAAATAGGGGGGGGGGGATTAAACCGAGAGATATAGAAATAAAAAATAAATAAAAATCATTGTGGTGCCATCTATCGACAGCTAATGAAGTTAATACTCTTATCTAATTCAGAATTGAATCTAACTTACAGAAATAAAGTTTAAAATACTTATTAAAAATAAATATTTTTATTAATTTAAATTAAGCTTTTCCTATATGGTTAACATGAAAGGTGAAAAAAAAAAAGACTGATTTTGCATAATAGTTAAGGTAAATCTTGAGTGTTATCATACATTAATTAGAGTATGCATATTAATAATATATTTTTAGGTAAATATGAAATACATGAAATTGATTTTAAATAATATTCTTATTAAAACAAAGCATTTTACGAAGATATAAAAAACTATTTCTCTTTTTTTAGAAACCAAATGACAACTTTTATGGTGGCTCCATCTATTGATATGAGAAGAGGTTATTTATTTAGAAAATCTGTATTATAATCGAACATGCCAATTACAATAATTAATTAAAAATATATTTATAAACATTTAAGAAAATCTTATATTTGATAATAAAGAGGAAAAAAATAAAAACTTACTTCGTTGCTAAGAAAAAAACTTGAACTTTATGAATCGTTTCAATGAAATTAATAAAATTATTAAAATTAACTTTTAAAAATGCAGCTTTGTTAAATGAAATAAATAATAATAATAATTAAAAACATATATATATATTCCGTGTATGAAAGTTAAATAAATGTAACCTTATATATATATTCAATTATTATTTTAGTGATTACTAAAATGTTATGTCTAGTGCTGCCATCTATTGAAGAATAATTCTACTATCTTGATATTCAATTCAGATTGAGTTCTCATTACTCATTTTGTTAATTTCTTAAAATAGAGTGAAGAGGAGAATGAGTAATTTTTTTTTTTTTTTCTGTCAAAAATTATTTAAAAAAAATAAATTTCAGGGATGGAACACGGGCGCAGAATTCATACCGGAATCCGTTTAAGAAATTTCTCTACTTATAATATCGTTGATTTAAGAAGTAGAAAATTTTCTTACATCGATAGTGGTATGTATTCTGCGCCCGTGTTCCATCCCTGAAATTTACTTGAAATGCACTTAAGATTTTGGGAATTAATATTAAAATTATTATTAAAATATTTTTTTTATAAATTACCTTTAAATTATTTGTTACATTTAAATTATTTATTATATTTTTAATTATATTTAAATTAATTTTTATATTTTAAATATTAATTAAAATCATTACATGTTCTTAAGATTTTAGAAATTAACTTTTTACTCCAAATCTTCAGTAATAAGGGAGAAAAAAAAAATTCCTAAAAATTGGGGGGGGGGGGGGGGGGGGCTTAAAATCAGGATTCTACGCTATGTTTTTTGGTGTGCTGAAAACAAAAGTGAAGCCAGTTTTTCTCTATCATATACAGATTTTTCTCAATACAGGGTGTTTAGCGGCACAATTTCTTCATTTTTGGTAGCTTCTAGTATGTTTCCATCATTAACTGTAATCATTTAATCATGGAAACATACTATAATTTACCATATAATTATATTGGTGAGGGATTCACGGAAGAAATTGTGTTGATAGGACACCCTGTACTGACAAAAATCTATATAGGATAGAGAAAGCTTCATAGGAGAGCTTCAGATTTCATTTCAGTACACCAAAAGAGCATAAAAATCAGCCAAAATTATCAAATCAAAATTTCAGATGTAGACTTGTGTAATCAGAATTTGAAATCATACCAAGAATCTCTTAGAAACTGAATAACCCGACATAAAAATAAGTCTACTCTAGTCCAAATGTATATATTTTTATGCAATTTTTGTTTAATCACTGCATAATGCTTTACAAATAATTTTAAAAACAAAGAACAGTTTGAAATGTAAAATTTCACTTGAAGAAAAGATTTCATATTTCAAAATACATATATAGCCTTTAATATTCTTTTATTTTTAGAAGTTTAAGTGATCTTGATACTTCTCCGAGACGTATGGCGAATTCATGTTCTGAAAAGAATCTGTTTGGATATTGTCCACCACAAGTAAGTGTTTGATATTGTCCAGTGCAAGTAAGTGTGTTTGAATTTGTAGCATAAATCTTTTATATTTCACTTACATTTTTAACACTTTTCAACAAGGTTGAAAAGTGTGAATGACTTTGGTTTGTCTGTCTGTCGTCCGCACTCTAACTCCCGTAAATGTTGATGGAATTTCCTGAAACTGATATATGTTATGCAAATTTACTATCCACAAACATAAGGGACATAACACAAAATGTTCCCTATTGAAAATGGAGTGACTATGTGTACTCGTTTGTGTACAGGAACACTCAAAAGTATTCCAAAACACTGTGTTCTATGATGAGAGGTACAGTAAAACTTGAATAATTCGAATTTTTTACTCAGTCCCTTGAATTTTGTGTTAAATTAATCTTAAAAAATCATGGATAATTTGAATTTTTCATGCGATGACCTTTAAAATATTACAGTAAAATTTGTTCCTGAGATTTTTCTCAGCTAAAGTACATTATTTTTTTTTTTAACAGTCTTTCAAAGGAAGGATAAAGAAATACAAGAGAATTTGCTACCTAGTTGCATTAGAAGATATGGTCCATATACATGAACTTCGAGGCTTTATTTATTTATTTAAAGTCATGTCTAATGTAGAAGATTCTACTTTTGTATCGATTGATAGGTTGAAGTCATAGGCTAAAAGATTGTACTTAAAGAAGCAATGAAAAAAAAAAATATCTGACTATTTTTTAAAAAGTGTTGAATAATTAAGCTCATGAAAAATATTGATTTAATTGAGGGGGGGGGGGGATGTAGCAGTATTCTTAGATATAAAGTTGACGTGTTAAATTTTTGATCATAAAGTTTTAATTTTTCAATTTATGTCTTCCTTTTGATAAAATAGTATGTGTAATTTGAATTTTTCTCTGGTCCCTTCAACTTTGAATTATCCAAGTTCTACTATATTTTTATCAACCCCATTTTATTACCTTTACTTTGCATAAATCTTAATGAAATTGAAATAGTTATTAAGTTCACTATTGGATGTTTTTTAAAGAAATTGGAGTAAATGCCACTACTGGTGTGTGTACAGGGACACCCGAAAGTATTCCAAAGCATTTCATTCTGTGAGAGGTACTTGACTTCTATAAACTAAATTTTAATAACTTTATTTTGCACAAATCGTAATGAAATTGAAACGTGTTATTTATAAACACAAAAGAATACTGTTTGTTAATCCCATTATTTCTTGTGCTTTGAAATTTCTTTCCAAATTCAGGAAAAAAATGCACTTTTTACAATTTTGGGAACGTTTACCGGATTATAAAAATCAGCCGTTTAATAAAATCACTTTAGTTCAAAACAGATGTGATTTTATTAAGCGGCGGTTACTGTATGTATATATTATCATGAATGTATCACATGTATGTATATATTATCAAAATAAAAAAAAAATTTAACAAATTTTCAGTTTTTCACAAAAATGAGTCTTAAAGATTAAAACCTGGCTTGACCCCCTGGCTTTGTTTGTATATGTGTTCATAACTTTATTTCAGATACTTTCTAATATTTGCCAAACCAATGGTTGGGGAGAGCCGTTATATCACATTGTCCACACTAGTTCAAGTGCTGATGAACCAGAAGCTTTTTATCGAGCGAAGGTAATATCAAAGATTTACTGAATATAAATTTTAATACACTTCTGTAGCACTTAATTCCATCATCTAGTAATTAAAGATTTATTTGAATTAAAAATATATTTATGAAATGACTTGTTGATAAAAACTGATAAATCTCTTCTCTCTTATTATGCAATTAGTTTTGCAGTACTCTAGGTCAATGGTATTCAAACTATGATTCGTAATCCCCAGTAAAGTTCACAGGGTGGATGAGAAAATGGTAAAAACATTTAGTTAAACCATAGCCTCCTTAACTAAATGCCTGTCGAGTAGCTCGGAAACCAGGCAACAGTTGAAGCGGTAGACAGCGCCACCTAGTACAGATTATGGGACTTTTTTATTCAACTGCCACCAATAATTTAAAGAAGTGATACATGATATATATAATCGACATTTCTTTGCTTCTATTCACCTTTTATGTATATCATATCCCACTTTTAAAAGTTTTTGGTGGCTGTTGAATAAAAAGTCATGCAATCTGTACCAGGTGGCGCTGTCTACTTCTTCAACTGCTGCCTAGTTTCCGAGCTACGCGACAAGCATCTAGTTAAGAAGACTAAAGGTTAAACACAAATATACATCATTCACAAACTTATTTGAAAAAAAGAACATATGTACGTTTATATACTGTTTTTTTAAATGTATTCTGGATCAGCCTGTTACTTTGGTGTGCCAACTAGTGTCACATTGCCAGAAAATTTGAATACCATTGCTCTAGGTGATTGTTGGTGTTGTTATGCAATTATTTTTCTTCAATGAATATTTATCTTGAAAATGTCTAATTTAAGGTTTTCTTTTGGATTTCAATATGTTGTAATGTTTAATTTTAAAAGGAGCCAAACTGTATACTTGTACATTAGAAATGTTAAGGCTGCATGTTTGTTAGTCAGGTTCTCTTTTTCTCCCTTCCCATGGAATCCTATGGGATTTTTGTTGTTTAGTATACTAAGGATATCCTCATTTAAAAATGAAGTTTTTTGAGTTCTCTTGTTGTATCTCTTTGCCAACCAGTAAACCATAGCTGCCAAGTACTCTGATTTAATCGGTTTTTCAAACTTGGCATTTCTTTCTTTTTTTTTTTTTTTTTTTCAATTTTATTCATAGCTGCCAACTTTTCCGTTTTTAGCGGAAGTTTTCTGATTTTTAAGTTAATCATCCGGCTTCCGATATTAAATTGATTTCTTCCATTTTTTGAAAAGTCGTGAATATCTTTCATTACTTAAAAAGAAAAAGAAATATTAACTATTGGGAATCAAATGCTTCACAGATGTTTTCTGATTCCCAATCTTTTTCCATCCACAGCATAATTTTAAACATACTTTGTGTGATTCTAGAATGTAAAAGAAATATAATTATTCAATATTACTCGCTCATGTAATTATTTTTTAACCCCCCCCCCCTCCCAACTTTTCTTATTCCTAACTAGTGATTAAATGCTGATCAAACATCCTCCAGCAGTGGTGTCGCCAGAAAAAATTTCAGGGGGGGGGGGGGGGGGGCTCAATCTAAAAAAATATATTTTTTTTTTCATAAAATTCTGATAGTATAGTTTTAAAGTTTAAAAAAAAATGCTTATTAGAATTTTCCAGGGGGGGCCCCCCTTGCCCCATTGTGCTGATGCCCATGCCTTCCAGTGCTCAAGCTTTCTCAATCTGCAACAAAAAGATCACTGCTAAGACTAAAATTATTTTATTAGATTCTAGAACAAATAAAGTGATAAAAACTCTCAATATTTCGCAAAAGTGGTCTTATTTAGACTTTAATACTGAAGTTGCTGAATCTTTGTTTTTCCTCAATAAATTCAAAATACATACTATATCACCAAACATAGATCTTATGCAAGATACATAATATCAGTAGCTGAAAATGTAAGATAGGAGTCAGAATTATACTAGAATAGAATTTGTAATAGCCTGCGAACACTATAAGTAATACATCGTAATAGAAAAAAATGCAGCCTGCCTCAAGAAATACATATATATATACATATAAAACTGTTTATTTGATCATTCTTTCATAGTTTCATTGATTTAAAGAAATCTATTTTAAGACTGTGTGAATGTAGATTAAACATGAAAATCTAAAAATTTCATATAATAATAATTGCTCCAATTTTTTCTTGTTTGCTCCGAATTTTTAAGTGTCTTGCTCCTAAATTTTTAGTCCTGAGGTTGGCAGCTCTGGTAAACATACATGTTGTCTGCATGTTCTGTTGTTGTTTCTCTTTAAACATGTCATCTTTTATATTAGTGAGCCTTTTTATTTTATTTTTTTTAATATATATATAAATTTAATTAAAAAAAAAAAAAAAAAAAGTGGCTGGCTAAGATAAAAGACAATATATCTAAAGAGTAGATTTCAGAAAAAGAAATTTGAAAACTTCATTTTTGAATAAATTATATCAAAATACTAATAAGCTACAAATTCCAATATAAATATCTTTGTCACAAACTGTTTAGCTATGTGAGTCAGATTGTTAAATGTGGACCCCATTATTCATTATTAACTTGTAAAATATGCAGACGATGAATAGTGGGATCAACGGCTATTGCCTGTCTGTCTGCACATGCAATGTTATTAGGTCCTTTACTTGCAGGCCATAATTATCGTTTTTTGTTCTGCCATGTTTCAAAATGTAAAAATAACAATTTTAAATGAAATATAAAATATGTTTCAAAACAGGCCACAGTTAATTATTACAAATCTTTTCAAGTGCTCTAACTGCAATCCATACCATACCAGAAAATCTTTTTTTTTTTTTTTTTTTTCAGAATCTTTCAGTGCATCTGCAAATATTCGCTTCTATATGCATTTTAGTTTCAGCTACAGAATGCTCTGAATAAGCCAAGTTTATTTATGATCACTCTATATGTAAGAAGAAAATAATAGGATTTGTAAATAAATTTTCAGTAGATTTAGTCATTTTGAGACATCCTGATCACAATTAGATCGTTTTTAGAAAATGTTTGTGTGTTTGTTAGTAAAATTTTGTGGTCACTGTATCTCACAAACCAATGGACAGAATTTAAACAAACTCGATGTTTGGTTAAACCTTGGCTTAATTTGGTGCTGATTGAGATATATCACCCAATAGGGGGCACTGCTATGCTTCAATTTACCCCCATTTAAGAAAGGGCTATATCTCAGCATCTATAGTGTAAAAATGCTCCAAACTTGCTGTATGAGATGGATATTTTTAAAATTAAGTTAATGAGTGCATATCTGTGGTCAGGCAGATTTTTATTTTGTTACAATTTAATCCTGTTTACTGGGAGGCCATATCTCAGCTTCTATTCCAATGTTTGGGATTTTTATCACATTTTCACCAGATTTATTAAGAATTTTTTAACTAACTCCTTAATGAAGGCTGAAAAAATGTGGAAAAAAATCCCAAACTTTGAAACTAAATATCTTGGTCAATTTTGGCCATACAGAAGTGAAACTCTTTGTGTTATATTTGTTAAGAAGAGTGTCACCTTTTACTAAATATGACTATCTAGGGACCTGGGGACTGTATAAAAAGTTAGTTTTTGTAATTTCAAAAAATATATATATATATATATATATATTATTATTATTATTATTATTATTATTTAAGCATGCCATATCATAAATGCTTAATTTTTTAAAAATATTTTGTAATTGGATGAATATGTCTGCGACCAATGGTTGTGGAGATAAAGGCCTCCTCACAACTTTGCTTTGTACCCTGTATATAAAATGTCAATTGTGAGAAGCTAAGTTGAGTAAATTTTTGTGAATTTTGACTGATAAATGGGTTATATAAAATTATTCAGAAGAATTGACCATTATATAAAATTATATAGAAGGAAGTGAAGTATTGTGATGGCGACTGCACACAAGTTGTTTGTAAGTTTTCAGAATAAATTCCATATAGTTTTATGTATTTTTATTTGCTCATTTCAGGTTCTTATTCCAAATCTGCCCTGTCCTAACAAACATTTTGAGTTTTCTGCTTTTTTTCTTTCTTGTAAAGAAGCTAAATATTGTGTTGCCGAACATGCACTAAGAAGCATTATCCCTTTACAGAATTGTAAGTTTTATACAAATTCATTGTTAAATTGTCACAATTTTTATGTGTATTATTAATCCATTACCTACCGTTGTTCTTTTTTGGGACTTTATTTATTTATTTATTTATTTATTTTTAAATTGTTTTAGACAGTGTATCCTACCACTGTCCCAAAAATGGAACGATCTGTAGTAGTACATTTAATTTTAGGAAAATTTTTGTAATTTTTTAATATTCTTTACTAAAACTTATACATTTCAATAATTAGGAGAAAATCAGAAATAAAAGTTTTGGCAGATAATCAGGGTTGCCATGCTATCTGGAGAACCTGGAATAGTAAGGGATTTTGAAAATTGACCATGAAAGTCAGGGAAAAGTTGTCGGGGAATTTGATTATTTTAGCCAGAATCTGAAAAAGTCAGGGAATTTCATTCGATGATTGTAAGAAAAAACTAATTTTTTTTCAAACGTAGAGTCATTTTTCCTGTTTTTTTTTTCTTAGCTTCTGCCATTGTTTTTTAAACAAGACCTCTTAGAAGGACCCCCATCGAGGGCAATCTTTCCTTAGGTCAAAGTAATGTGTAACTTTTGTGTTTTCAAGCAATACCATAATTATTTTGCCCTCAACACAGCCAATGCACAATATCAATATATGGTTTGACTGAAATTTTCTTAGAGCACGTCTGGAAAACCTGGAAAAGTCAGGGATTTCATTCTCCTATTTGAGTGGCAACCCTCATAAAGGATAAAATAGGAAGACATTTATAATTAGCTACGATATATATGTTTTATTGTTTAATTATATTACAGTACGAAGCTGAAAATCCGGACTCCAAAAATCCGAAATCGCCGAAAATCCGGACTATTTCGGCGGCGTTAATCATCATCATCAACAGCGATTTTTTTTTTTTTAAGTATAAATATATCTAAATAAAGAACCAAAAAAAATATTTTATTTCTTAGTAATCTTCAAAACCGGCATTTGCAAAGTCTGAAAGAGGGAGGGAGAAGAAGATTACAATAATATTAACAATTCTTAAACATCTATCTAATTGAGAACTAAATTCTATATTCTATTTCAATTATGCTCAAACTTTTAGTTGAAAACCCTAAATTATTAAAATAACTAAATAAATCACGGAAATGTTTTAAAAGTGGTATGTTTTTCTTATTTATTTTCTTTTATTGTAACTTGTACTAATTTTTGTATGCAAATAATTTAATAAATCTGTTTTGTTTTCCAAGTGTAATTTTTAATTTTATTTATTTATTGTTAAAGTTGATAATATATATATATTACAGAATATATTTAAAAATCGTAATATATTATTTTTTACTTGAATTTGCATATTATTCAAGTACTTAAACCAAAATATTATATTTTTTAGGCATGACCAAAAATCCGGAAAATCTGAAAATCCGGAATCGCTGCGGTCCCAATGATTCCGGATTTTTGGCTTAATACTGTATATGCTTTTTTCTATAATCAAGGTTTCTCATCAGAGAAAGGAATTGAATGAGTATTTCTTATGCTTATTCAAATATACAGGAATGAGATTTTTCAGCTTTTTTGTACATTTAGTTTTTCAGCTTTTTTTTTTTCTTGTTGTTTCTGATGTGCATTTGTTCTTTTTTTTTATACATTGAAGATTAAGATAATTATTTATTACTCTAACATAATAGATTTTGTCATCAAAATTCTAGTATTTCATTTCAGTGTCTTGTCTTTTGCGTGTACAGTTTCAGCCTTTTTGTATTTTTGCTAATCTCATCCCTGAATATAAAAGTGAGATGAACATAAATGTATTTCAGATAAAAATTATTTTTCTGAATTGTAAATTTATATTTAATTTCATGTAATTGCTTAAATATGTAATTCTCTTCACCATCTATTACTGAAATAGGCAATTATTCCAACGTTAATACATGGAATTTGCATTTTATTTCTAAACTGATTCCTAGAGTATGTGATTACTAATCATAAAATAGTTCATTTTCTTGATTTACAATGTTTGATTGCTGAAATATGCAATTTCCTTATTTGAATTAAAACCTTTTTTAAAATAGTTTAATAATAGGGGGGGGGGGGGGAGAGGTCTGTTTTGAGCTGCTGCTTCTTCTTCTTCTTCTTCTTTTTTTTTTTTTTTTTCTTTGAAGGGTTTATATCTGTCATGCGAAATCAATATTTCGTCTGACATCTTTCTCTAATAAATAGTTTTATCTAATAAGAAAACCAAATTTTCTGTTTAAAGAATAAATAAATAAAATAATAATGATAATAAATATGAAAGGGGGTGAGGAGAAATTGAAATAAATAAGAAGAAAAACATTTAATTTTTTCTTTCTGCATATTACATCGTTTTTATGAAATAATTATAGTATAAAAACATAATTTAATTAATAGCCATTTTGTTCTCATTTTAAAACATTATTCCGTTTTCAGAAAATAAATAAGTATTTTATTATACACTATTTATATGTGGTATGTTCTAGAGCTTTAGTTTTTTTTCAAAATTCGGTGAGCACCTTGTCAATCAATCTTATTCAACGCCTTCCCGAATTTATTTCTAATTTTTCCATTCGCCAGTTTGAGTTTTGAGTTCGCCTATGAAAAACGTAAATAATTATTTAAATTTGATTAGTAGAACTCTTTATACGTCATTTAGCTTGTTTTCCTAATTGGCATTAGTCAGGGTAACAATATATTTCTCAATTTTGGCGATTATATAATCATTCTTTTCTTTTGTTTATAACATGTCCGTTAGCCTGTCAACTAGCTTTTCTGATCGTCTGCGTTCATCTCGCACCTGGCGATGGTCGGTGATTAAGATAACCTTTTCCCCCCACTTAAATAGCGGACACGCGCCGCGATCGGCGGTTTTGCTCTCTCTTCGGTTCGCTCTTTCTCTCCGGCTCTCTTCTTCTTTTTCTCCCTCCGTAAGTTAACGGAAGATGTCGGGCAGTAATTTTAACGATGTCTAATAAATGGGATGGAAGATTTTGGGTCTCGGATTTATATTTATAGTGGACGTCTGATGCCCCGAAGATAAATTGATATAAATTTATTTATAAAGAAGAAATATAAATAAAGGAAATGTAGATGTTCAGTGGAGTCTTCTTGCTTAATATTAGTTTCAATTCCTTTTTATATAGCAAAGAACATATGTGGTAAGTCTCAACAATATATTATTTTGATGATTAAAAAAATATAGATTTCCAACAAAATGTGCTATTCAACCCCTGGGTTGATTTATTTCCTGGTTGATCACGGCGATTTATTTCTTTTAGTTTATTGCCAAGATTTGGCACGACAATATCAAGTTCCATTGATTTTTGTGAAAAATTCGTTTTAAGATAATCAATTTTTTATTTTGGAACTGTTTTTGTACCAGAAAATTTCTTTGAAACCCTCACAGTCTTGCTTCACACTGTTAATCCATTGATGTCCAACTTAATTTAAAACCTGAAAATTTCTTTTAAATGTGCTTTAAAACATCAATATTAACCTAGAGAAAACCTGTCAGAGCTTTTTTTTTTGTGTGTAGGAATTACATCAACACTTGAGAGGAAAGTGCAAAACGGAAAGATTGAAAGTGATTTGTTTAACTACGGAAGTAAAATAAAACTGTATTGAAACTTACAAATAATGTAACAAACTAATAAATGAAATTTGTTAAAAAAGGATTAAGAAATGTTGATGTTGATACAAATCCAGAATATTTCAGTGTAGATGTTTTGCTTATGGGTATTATTAATAAGTACAAAACTGAATAAATACCATAAAATGCAAGAACTTGTAACAGTTGTTTCAGGCCTAAAGAAAGCACGACCCTTCTTCAGGCGAACAAAAGGTAGACATGAGTACTGCGATATGTTACTGCTTCATTTGCAAAACTTGTGCGTATTTTGTTTGCCTGATGAAAAGTTGTGTTTTCTTTTGACCAAAACAATTGTGCATTTTACGGTGTTTATTCAAAGTTTTGTGCTTATTGCTTTTAAAAATCAGTTCTGGGGTGCTTCTTTTATAATTATGGTTATTATTATTATTTTAATATGTTCTGTATCATATACTTTATGAGCAACAATATTAATAACGCTTATTTTTTTAAAGGTCCAGCACAAAGTTCCATTTCCCAGCCGTTGCCTTGTATTATGGCAGATCCAGTTCCAAAAATTGATTTGTCCAACAATTGTTCATGGAATCCTCTTCATGATAGACAAGCTTTACCAACAAATCAATGTAAGTTCATTTTGTTGTGTGGATATCCATTTATATTAATATTGACATATGCCCAAGGTATTGAAAGGAGCAGGATGTTGTTACATTTTCTTTCTTTCTTATTTCAAGATTGTTCTAAATATGCACTTTGATACCGCTAGTCTTTCAAAATTCTGGGCTCCTGACACCCATGAGCTCTAAATATCTGGGTCCTTTTTTAAAGAAAAAATGGGTCCTTTTAATTTATATATTGAAGATATAAATGAGAATTCTATCTTATTGTAATTAAAAAACAGTTTTTTATGAATTTTTAACCAGCTCTATTTGAGATTGTCTTGAAGCTAATGTTATGCAGGGTCTTGAAGCTAATGTTATGCAGGAGGTGGTTGCTGTTAAGACACAACTGAAAACATTTAGCTCAAAGTGCTCTTGAACCAGAAAGAGAAAATGAATAAGAGAAAATTTAGCATAATGTATGTATATACAGGGTGGCAACAATCATGGAAAACAGGGAAATCAGGGTACTTAATCAATCTGGAAAATCAGGGAATTTTTTAAAAACACCCAAAAATCATGGAAATTTTCATTTTTGCCCTGCAAACATGACTGAAAGATCATCAAACAGATGTTATCTTAACCATGATTACACAGGATGGCTGCTTTCTAGTTGAATCTCACCAAGTTAACATTTAAAAAAAAAGTAAGTGCAACAACTTGAGGAATAATTTTATGTCTTGATGTTAGTATGTTGTGCAGTTAAAATGAGTCATATTTTTATAATTTTGTCAATGTCTCAAAAAATGTGCATTTTTTCATTTTATTTTCTTTTTTATACATGAACAAAGAAAAAAATAAAAATATTGAGATTTTTTGGCCATCAGTATAGTTTTTTGAATTGCAGTGGTTTAGTGAGTATGTTACACAAGAGTGTGATATACATAAAATTGTGGAATGTACATATAATAGGTAATGGAAATCATGGAAATTTGTCAAAATTAGTCATGAAAATCAGGGAACTTCTTTTCTGAATTTCTGTAGCCACCCTGATATAAATATATTTTTCAACTAGAAACATTTTTCAAAAAGTCTTTGAAATTATCAACATTAGGAGAACAAAATAAGAATTTTTTTTTTTTTTTTTTTTTTTTTTAAGGAGGCATGAGGATTTTTGAAGTAAGCAGATTAATTACAAAAAATGAAATATACATTATAATTCAAATACAGTACAGAACCTATTATCCAGCAACCGTAGAACTGACCTGATTTCGGTTATCGGAATTTTCTGGATTTCGGTACCTGCTGAAAATGCAGAAGCTACGCCTTCCTTTAACCACAAAGTAACTTACCAGTAAACCGTACTGATATGCATTAGAGAAAAAAGCAAAAGAAGTGTACTTACTTATTTTTGAAAGAAATTGTTATAATAATAATGATAACATTGTAACATTAGCAAAAACATTTTTTTTTTTTTTTTTTGCTTAACACTGCAAACATATCACTTTTTTTTAAATACTTACCAGTCTTTATAATAAAGTTTCAAGAATCAATACAGACATAATGTAACATTCTTGTAATCACGTCCGTTCCTCCATTTCATTTGTTTTTATTTTGTTTCAATGAACTCAGAATGCAACAGGGTGATGCAATTCAATGTATAGACATTTTTTACTGGTAAACTATTTGTCTTGGAACTTGGTTTTCATGTCTCAGAACTTTGTTTTCGCACCGCCTACTCATGTGTGTTATGTTTATCGTGTTGAATTGGTATATCATATTGGAATTGGATAGAAATGTTTTTGATTTTTTGTAGGAATGTGGTTTTGCGACCGTTTTCCAAATCTCATATTTCTGCTAAGATTTGATATATGGCACCCATTAGTGATTTGTTATGCGGTGATGGGATTTGATGTATTGTACACTTCTTACTGATAATCTATTCGTATCGGAACTTCATTTTCACCTCTTGGAACTTTATTTTTGTTTATCACATAGGAATGTTCTTTTTTCGTTAAAGTAGTTTTTACTTTAGTAAGTTTTTACTTTAGTAAGTTTTTTCTTTAAAATATTTTTCTTTCTTCAGAGCAGGTTGCTTTAAAAATATAAGGAAAATATCAGTTTTAAACAAGAAATATGTTTTAAAATTTGCTCGTTTTTCTTTTTTTGGTCTAATATTTTTTTTAACATGCTTTTATTAGCTTCACCTGTATGTATGTTTGTAACTGCTCTGGGAGCAAACAAAAAATCTATATTATAACAAAAAGGCTTTCCTTATGTGAACGCCATGGCTGTGAGGTAAAGTGCCGCACTATGAACCTAAAGGTCTAGCGTTCGAGCCCAGTCAGGGGAGATTTTTTAAAAATGGTTTTTGTTTAATTCTAAATTATTTTAATGAAAGATTTAAATGTATGTAAATATTATGGTGTGTCACTCACACGATTTTCTCTTACCCTGCATTTTAATACTAAGATATTTTGTGTTTTTTAGTTCACATTTCTATAAGAGCGTGTTCTTTAATTTTTTAAAACTATAATATTATTAAGGATGAAAATTGTGCATACCCTGGGACATGCCATAATAATTTTTTCGTGTCCTGCCTTTGATTTTTTGCATGGCATTGTTGTATGCATGCAATATTTATTTTTTAACATTCTTTATTTTTGCTGATGTGTATATGAATTCTAGCGATCATACACCTTTTTTTTTTATTATTTGTCTATGTATCATTTATCACTTTGAAGGTTATTTTCTCTTAAACTTGCATAAACAGAAGTTGGTATCTTTTAGAAAGATTTCAAATAAAGAAAAATATTTCCTTTTATCCATGTTCTTCAAATAGATAATAATTGGTTTTAATAAGGCACGGTGTTCATTCTCCAATTCAAGTCCAAAACAAACAAAGGGTTTAATACTGTTTAAAAGTGTTTAATTTAATAATGATTCAATAAAAAATTCTCATTGTGTATATTTAAGTGAAATTTTGTCGTATACTGCCACCTTAAAAAATTATGAAAAATCAAGATGGAAACACAACCTGTTAGTGATTTTCACCTAAAGTTGATAGGCACTAATTTATGTCAAGGTGCAACTCTATATAAATTTGTGTAAAATTTTGTGTATTGGCTCTTGAACTAGAGAAGCCACAAAATTTTTGTCACACATATAAATACACAGACAGATATTTTCTAAAAATGGCCAAATTGTGTTTCAAGACCCCTTGAAATGGGTAAAACTGGAAGTCAAATTTTTTTACAAAATCTAATACTTCCTTCTATTAAATATTGAAGGAAGGAAGAAAAATAAAGTGTCACATAGTCACATTTACTTTAAAAATTTTGTAATATATTTGAAATTTAAAATTGTTTATCAGATAGAATTGGGCAAAATTTCACATAAATGTGTATTACGGAGATTATTTTGTCATTCTAAAGAAATTTGACTGTTTTTTGCAATATCATTTATAATATTGGCTTGAATATCTACATTTTACCTGTGTTTTTGTCATTCGAAATGGAGATTTTCATAACAGGACAGAATAGAACAATATTTTGCAAAAATTTGCATTTTGGGGATTATTGTAAAGAAAATGACATGAGAGAAAAAGCAAAAATAGGAAACTGACACTGATAAAATTGAGCAACAAATTATGCTAAATAAATGTATTTATGTAGGAGGAGCATAGTTTTACATTCTTCATCTGTGCCTATCTATAACCTAATTTAATTGCTCTTATAAATATTGTATGATTTGTAAACTAGGTTTGAGAACAAAATACATGATAGAGAACTGAACAGTCTAACTATGCCAATACCAGGGTTCCCAGCGGAGATTAAAAAGCAACTATTTGCTACTAAAATCAACCCCAGGCTACTATGGCAACTATATTTGTGTAAAAGTGGCTTAAAAAAGCTAATATTTTCAGGTTAGTCAGCACTATTTTCAGGAAAATGGTGACTATTTTGAACAAAAAATTGTTCCCTGCTATTTTTTCTGCACTTTCATTGCATTTTTACTTTCATTATCCGACTACCGTAGGTAATGGGAATACTTGTTCTATTTGGTCAAAAAATTCAGTTTTGAGTTCTGATCTGATTTACATGTTTTAAGGTTTCCTGTGCCCAAAACAGTGGTTTTTGGCAATTGGTCTGTGTATGGTGGGAAAGAGAGAGAGATCTTCTGAATATTACATCTCCAAAACTAATAAATATAGAACGATGAAACTTCAGAATTGAGGCAGGTCTGGTGTACAGATGAATTTTTTCCAACGTTTACCGAAAATTAGATTACTGTAAGTGTGACATTGGAAACCAAAAGTGGGACTATAAAACTGTATATAAACACCCTCTTAGATGTCCTTTCATATGTATTAATTGGTTAGTTCAGAAAAACTGATAGACCTCCTGTATAAGTAGGTCAATTTGAGGTTCTTGTTCAACGGCTGTACAAATATTTTACAAACTCTCCATATTAACTCCCTTTTAGATATCCTTTCGTATGAAATTGTTGTTTTCTGGTCTACAATTGAGTTTGCCACATTTCGATTAAAGTAACCAAAAAATGGCTCTAATAAATTTCTTTTTTACATCAAATTATTGTTAATTTTCCATGGTTATTATAAGAAAATGAACAATTATCCTGATTAAAGTAGGTCAGTTTTAGATCTCGGAAATGGGTGTCTTAAAAAAGGCTCTACAATTTTTTTTTTTTTTTTTAATCTTGCTATGTAAACTGTTTTATATGCCTTTACACATGTGTCAGTTTTCTTTTACGAAAAAGGTATCTAATTTCTTAGGTCAATTTTCTCCAAAAACTGCTTAAATATTTATATATGTATATATATTAATTCAAGACTGCTATTTGGATCAGTGTGGCTTTGGCTACTATTTCACTTGGAATGGCTACTATATTTTCGCTACTATTTCATACATTCAGCGCCGGCTCGAGCAAATTCGCCGCCCTAGGCGAGAATTTTAAATGGCGCCCCTTTTAATGACCTTTAAATGGCAGCCCTTTTTCATTTTTTTAAAAATGATATATGTTATTCAAATCCACTATGGAATGTTCCCTATTTTACGAGTAAATGGCATTAGCAGGTCCTGTTATAAATGGTTTGTGTACAGGGATACCCCCCCCCCCCCCCAAAAAAAAAAAAAAAAAGTGCAAATATTATGGCTAATTCCGTAATTATCACTTGTACTGTTTGAAGGTATAGTAATATGAGATAGTATCTCAGCAAAAAATTCTAAAAATATTAGCATTGAAAAGTAAAAACCCATCACCTGTATATATTTAGTGTTTGTTATCAAATAACTTATTTTTCTAAAAATATTTTTAATATTAATTAGATTGTAGTTTAGATTTGACATTAAATTTATGCTTTCAGTGTATATACTCCATAAATTTTAGTTTTGAACATCTGTTTTGTCTTCTGGATGGTTTCATCCATTTCTTCCGGTTTTTTCCAGTTTCTTCCACTGTCCTGGAAGAAACTGGTTTCTTTCGAAGGAAACCCAACCCTGATAAGAATAGTATAATACAGTATAATAATAATAACACACAATAGAAGAAAAATTAATTAAATCTTACCGAAAATTAAGATTATCTTCTTTAATAAGAAATGAAGAGTTTTCGGCAGGAGGTCATAGAAAAGTAGTGCAGGCAAAAAACAAAAAAAGTTTTGAAAATAATTAAAATGACTGTAGTTTCCAGAGAGTCTAGAACAATCAAGTACAATTACAATCCAAACATCGAAAGAGATTGCATCATCTGGTGGATGATGCAGAGAACTTTATTTTTATTTTTTTAATTGTTCTTTATTACTTTCTTCTATATTCAATAGAAGAAAGTATTGGATTCGTAAAAATTTTCGACCTCGGGTTTTTCATGGATTTACACGTTTTGAGAGCTGTAGAACACGATTTGACCATTTTTAGAAAATGTCTGTCTGTCTGTGTGTGTGTGTGACAAAATTTTGTGGCAACTGTATCTCTTGACATAAATTAGTGCCTATCAACTTTTCGTAAAAATTGTCTTGCAGGTTGCGTTGCCATCCCGCTTTTTCTAAATTTTTAACATGGTGATATGGGACAAAATTTTGCATAAATGTGCATAAAGAGAATTATTTTTTAGTAATTATTATGAAATTTACAAGAATTATTTATAATAGAGATAGTAAACTGGGAATTTTTTTTTATATGTGTAGGAGCCTCGCCACCCTCCCTTCCTTGGGGTGGAAGTCCCCCCTCGAGGGGAGTAAATTTTCAAGATGGGTATCTTTCGAAAGGTCTCGTCAATATCTTTAAAACGAATGGTTGAACTATAAATCTGTGATTATCGATTTTTTTTTACTTTTAACAAAAAAAAAAAAAAAAAAACTTAGAAAAAAAATCTGAATGAAATTTAACCAAACTTGGTATTTAGTTGTACCCTGACATAAAGTGGTGCTGATTGGATTTGGGGATCAATCGCTCAACAGGTGGCGCTGTGATCGTATTTTTTCTAAATTTTTAACATGGTAGTATAGGACAAAATTTCGTATAAATGTACATAATGAGAGTTATTCTTAACCTGTGATTGTAAAATTAATATGAATTATTGATAATAGTATTAGTTAATTAGGAAAAAAAACTGTGCATGTGTGGGCATCGTTCCCCCCCCCCCCTCCTGGGGGGAAGTACTCCCTGGGGAGGGGGTAAATTTTCAAGATGGGTATCTTTCAAAAGGTCTCGTCAATACCTTTAAAACGAATGGTTGAATTATAAATATGTGATAATTTAAAACAAAGTTATCGATTTTTTTTACTTTTAACGAAAAAAACTTTGAAAAAAAAAATCGTATTTTTTTTTTTATGGTGTTACTGAGGGAATTTGTGTAGGAAAATGTAGAAGAAAGTCTTGTGGTGGTCACAATACTAGTTTTTCTACGGGAAAAAAAAAGTATTTGTGGAATGAGTTATGGTTTCGCTTGTTTAGCGATAACATTTTATGCCTGTGTGGCTTGGCTTTTTTGTTATTATTAATCTGAAATGGGTCCTAAGTGGACTTATGTTTTGTTTAGACCTACGTGGTCATACCTTAGTGTAAATATTTGTACATGTTTATTTTTTAATTAAACTTTAATTAATTAGTAAAGCTCTTTCTAAGCCTTTCTTTACATATATACACACAAAGAGAGATAAACTTCTAGTCAATTATAATCGAACAGAAGCGATTGCATTATCTGGAGCCAGACTTCTAAATTAATGTGAGCTATCAAGGACTTTTTTATTTGTTCTTTCTTTCTACATGTTAAGAATATATGTTTTGTACAGTTAGTTATTATTTTGCTTTGCTAGCTGTTAGCTGTATCAGCTAAAATAAACCTTTGTGGCTTTTTGTTCTTATAGTTTTTAAAATTATAAACTAGTTAGTAGTATAAAAGTATAGCATTCCCTTCCCCTCTCCCAAAAAGAAAAATATCAAGGTTCGAATTTCACACACTGCTAATTGCATATGCAATATTGAAAGCCACGTGTTTGTGCATGCGTGATAGTCCACAGTAGGCGGCTGATTGTGGATATTTTTGGTGCTGCCACACAGTCGGAATTCACAAGGGGATGAACTTAAACATCAACGGAAAGAGTCAGTTGTACTATGTTTATACGAATTATGAAAATAAATAAAGGATATTTAGAACTTTTCTTTCTTTTTCTTTTTTTTTTTTTTAAGTAAGCGGGCTTATTTACACCAGAAAACAAAAAACGCAGTTTTATTGCCGCCCCACAGTTTCCAGCGCCCTAGGCGGTCGCCTAGTTCGCCTATATGGTTGAGCCGGGCCTGCATACATTAATAGTGCTGACTGTAGAATAAAAGGGCTACTAAAATTCAATAAAAAGGGCAACCTATTTTCAAGAAGGGCATTATTAGCATAATTTGCGGTCTTCTGTATTGTGATTTTTGTGCATGACAACAGTAAATTACTAATTTTACGTGTATATATATATAGGTTATATGCATTTGATTTTTGAGAAATGCTGTAGAAAAATGGTTGAAAAGTCGGAAAGAAACGTATCTAAAGGCTTCTGAACATTTAAAATGTTAAAAAAGGCTACTTGGTGCCAAAATGTTTTTAAAAGGGCAGCAGGGTGCTAAAATGGGTTTGAAATTGCAGCAGGGTGGAACACCCTGCCAAATTAGCCTAGAGTCAGCACTAATTAAGGGCCCTCTTCACTCATCATTTCCTTTTCTAAAAGCCAATGTTATCCTATGGAAAACTTTCTTTGCACTTAAAACAGTGACATATTAATTGATTGAGACGCGGTTTTTTTTATTGGATTACTCTCATTTCGTAAACTGACGCAGCTTTTTTAGATTTTATGAAAGAATAACAGTTGTTTTTTAAAAAAGCTGTTTTATTGCAATATTTGGGTTGATGCATTAAATGGCTTATAAAAAACTCTTTCAATTTTTTAAAACAGAATTTAAAAAGCTGCGTCAATCTCAAAGAGTTTAATTCAATGCGGAAAAAAATCCTGTATTTTAATAAAATTTTAAATCAATTAAATTTGCAAAGAAAGTCCAAAAATTTTACAAATTTGTGCCGATTTTCCACTTTGACACACCCTTTATTTGGCTATGCCTCTCGTTCGTGGTTTCGATGAAAAGATGTTTACATTTCTGTGGTAAAGATACATCTAGGCGTTGTGGTTTTTTATTCAGTTATTATTTTTATTATAGATTTCACCTGTATTACGGATGTGAGTAACATAACAATTTAGAAGACAATCGTTCAGAGACTTATTTATAGGAAATATATGATCACATTTTATTTTAAATAGTTTTTCATTGCGCGTAATACTATTATTATATGAGTACTTTGTACATAAATCTGATATTTTACTGATAATGCCACTATTGACAACATACAAAAAATTTAACAAGTTATATAAAACTTTTTACTAAATTAAACAGATTTTCAATAATAAATTTTATTTTAAAGTACATAATCTGGTGTGGCACCCACACGACTTTTTCTTACCCTATATTTAAATTTTATAAAGACAGATTCAGATTGAGGAATAAAATATCAAGTACTGTATAAAATTCTATAGTAAAAAGAATTTAAGCTAGATTTACGAATCGCATTTATCAATCACATTTATCAATCACATTTATTGACAACTTTAACCCGTATCACTAGTTGAAACTTATCAATATTGATCAAACTGTTCAAGTATGAATTTCATATGAACTTTAAAATATAACACTCGAGTTCCCTGCCGGTATTTAGTTTTTAAAGTTATACTGATAACAGACTCACAAAGAACAACTGTTAAAAACTTTGTTTAATTATTCACGGAACCTTAAAATACGTAGTTATTAAAAAAAAAAAACAAGACTTCAAATTAAACTAAATATTTTATTTACTCTTTAGTTATGGAGAATTAATTTACATTCCTGAGCAAAATAAGTTGTATTAATATTGAAGTCTAGGAATTGAGTGAAACAAATATTTTTAACGACATAAGCAAGTTGATTTTATAACTGAAGAAACTAGAACAATTTAAAGTTTGCAAGAAATGGGAGTCAAATGTTTATGAAATTATTTATAAACGACAAAATCACACTATTATTTTCAAAGATTTTGCGCTCTTATTTTCGCGCCTAACATAAAAGCGCAGCTGAAATTTTAAGTATGGTACTTGAACATGAACACTGCTTCTATGCGTTCTTTTAGAATTACAGTAACTGGATATCAAGCTGTGCATCGATATTAATAAAATCAGACTTTTCTCTGTAAATTTATCAGAATTAAAAAAAAAAAAAAAAAAAAAAAAATTGCAATATCTTCACGTTCCACACACCTTAAAAGTCGAAAATTACTTCAGAAAATTTTGTCTGTGTGTGTGTCATCGTGTCTGTATGTCTGTAACGCTATTATTGTCCGGGTATCACGTGAGAATGGCTGGACGGAATTCGACGGCGCTTAGCAGAAATTTAGGTCTTTACCCAACTAACATCTGCCAACTTTTTCGAAATTCCCTCCCCAGTTCTCGCCGGGATGGGGGGAACAAAAGTCAAAACATATTTGTAAGCATAACACCGCTCCAAATTACTTCACTGTAAAGAAATTGCACATATAAAGAATAGTCATGAGTATAAATAAAACGTTATCTGCAATTTAGGAATTTTCCATTATTAACCCTTTCAGTCGCAGTGTTCCCGCTGATGGAACACCTAATTTTAATTCTCAAGTGCAAAAACTCATCCCGGAAATTTTTTAGCAAAAATTTACGTTTATAACATATTAGAAAAGAGCCCCCCTTTTTTTTTTACCTGAAAATTTAAAATTTCTTTTATTTAAATTTTGTTCGTAAATTCCGGTGGCGAGAAATTTCGCAATTTCCGAATTTTTTAAAGAACTCTACACAAAATGGAACAAAGATGTTAAAAAAAGCAACGAGACTTCCTTAGAAAATTTCCAAAAACACATTTTTTTCCCCCCTAATTTCCGATATTTTTGTGAGGAGGGGTTATGAAGGGTCAAAATCGAGACAAACCTTTTAGCACTAAATTTCTCCTGAGAAATCTATGGAAGCTGCGGTCACGAATTTCGGTGCTGGGATTATATGTATCTATCAGATACCTAAAGTAATGGGATTTATTGGAATAAATAAAACATTGCGATTTAGGAAATTTCGATTTTTAAGGGGAGGGAAGAGGAAAATCAACTTTTGGTGGGAAATTGTGCAAATTCCAGATTTTTAGTAAAATTTTAACGAAAATGGAAAAAAGATGTTGAAAACAGCCATGGGTCTTCTTTAGGACATTTTCAAAACACGTTTTTTTTTTTTTTTTTTTTTTTTTTAAGGGGGGGGGATAGGTATGTGTTACAAAGGGCAAATTCGCGGCACCACTTTTAGTGCTAAATTTGTCCTGAGAAATTTATGAGAGCTGTGGTCAGGGTCAGAAAGTTTGATGCTTGGATTGCTTATATATGTATCCGACCCCTAAAGTAACGGAATTTATCGAAATCTCCCCCCTTTCACCCTGGGGGGTAGGAAGCAAAAGAAAAAGTTTAAATTACTTCACGCTGAAGAAATTGCGCATGAGAAAACTAGACTTGAGTATAAATAAAACATTATGTACGATTTTGGAATTCTTGACAGAAGGGAGGAAAGAAATAGTTTTTTGGGGGAAAATTTCAGATATTCCGGATGTTTTAGTAGAGCTCTTTTAAAATGGTACAAATGTATTGAAAAAAGCTATGTGTCTTATTTAGGATATTTCCAAAAACATTTTTTTTTGTGCGTGTGTGTGTGTGTGTGTAAGATGTTCGATTTTTTTTTTTTGGAGGGGGGGGGGGCGTTACGACGGAGCTAATTCGAGACCCTCCCTTTTAGCGCTAAATTTGTCTTGGGAAATCCACGTCGCTAAATTTGGCGCGTAATTTTTTTTATATGTATCTGACACTTATTGTAACGGGATTTTACAAAATTCCTCCTTTACCCTACCACCCGGGGGGGGGGGGACAAAAAACACGTGTAAAAACTTGTTTTTCCTTTTAAATTTGCTCTAAATTATCTTAGATTGGCGAATTTTGGTGTATGGATGTTGATTAAGTGTACGCATTATTTACTTTGGTGGGATTTCGCAAAATTTCGAACTTACCCTCTGGGGAAGCGGTAAGAAGCGGGTAAGTTGCTGCCGAAGGCAGTGTGGATCCGGACTTCTCACGTTGCGAGCGGGAAAACCTCTACCGAACACGTAGGGAATTTTAACGTCGGTTATTAACAATGATATGGGATTTTGACAACTTATTTAAGTATAGTGCCCAGTGAAGTGGGCAAAACCTGCTAGTTTATAATAAAACTAATTTTAAAGTTATATAATAACACAAACACACATACACAAAAATAAATAAATAAATAAATAATAATAATAATAGAGATTTTCCGCATCTTATTAGATATGTTTATCTAATTTAAAATAAAGAGATGTGTGTTATAGATACAAGACTTCATTCATCTTTCCAAACACTAACTATCTTAGTAAAAAATTTCTAAAGTTTCGTAGTTCTATCTTTATTAATTTCCGATACATAATAGCCAGAAGATCTCCCCCCCCACACACACACACACTGACCAATTGCCAAAAACCACTTTTTTGGACTCAGAGGACCTAAAAACGTGTAAATCAGGTGAAATCTCGATATCGAATTTTCAGACCGAATACAAATACTTCCATTACATACTGTAGTAGGGTAATGGAACTAAAAAATGTTTTTTTTTTTTTTTGTTTGTTTTTTTTTTTTTTAATAAATTGAAAGAATAAAGGTAATTTTTAATTTACTTCTCGTAAATAATTAATGGTGAATAAAAGTGGACGAAATGGTATTTTATCTGGGACGGTTTTAACCAGATTTTTTCGATTATGGAAAAAAAACGAACAACCCTGTATAAACATAACTTAAATAACTTCAGGAAATTCAAATTTGGTATTTTGAAATTGGTATGTGGCTGCTACTTGTAAAGTTGATCAAGACTGGCAAGTTTCAAGACACATTAATAAGAGTCTTGTATTTTATTTATTTTTACTTCCATTACCCGACTACCATAGGTATGGTATTTAGTCCAAAAATTCTATATCGAGATTTCACCTGATTTACATGTTTTAAGGTATCCTGAAAAGTGGTTTTTAGCAAGTGGTCTGTGAGTGTATGTATGTATGTGGATAATATTCTAGCTATTATATGTCGGAAACTAATAAAGACAGAACTACGAAACTTTAGAATTGAAACAGTTCTGGTGTACAGATAAACTTTTCAAATTTTGGTGAAAATTGGAAAACCGGAAGTGGGACATCTGAAACCGGAAGTGAGGCCATAAGTCCATACCTCAAAAACGGCTCTAACGATTTTCCTTAAAATTGCTGTATAAACACTCTATTAGATATCCTTTCGAAGGATATAGTTGGTTAGTTCAGGAAAATTGATAGGCGTCCTGTACAAATAGCTGAATTTCAGGTCCTGCAAATGCTTTCCTGTCAAAACGGCTATATGATTTTTTTTTTCAAACTTGCCATATTGACCCTCTTTTAAATATCCTTTTACATATAATTGTTGTTTTCTGGCCAACAATTAATTTTGTCAAGCTTTGGTAAAAATCGGTATCTCAAAAACGGCTCTAACGATTTTCTTGAAACCCATTTTAGATATCCTTTCTCATGCTTTACTTGGTTATCACAGGAAAATTAATAGTCATCCTGATCAGACAGATCAGTTTTACATCTCGAAACTTGGTGTTTCAAATAAATAAATGAACTCTACCAATTTTCTTCCCCTTTCTTTTTCTTTTAAAAAAAAAAGAAGAAAAAACGCTGTGCAAACTCTGTTTTATGTTTTTACACGTGTATAATTTTCCCTTACCGGAAAATTTTTAGGTGTCTATTTCATTAGGACAATTCCATGTCTTCTGATAACATTATCTACAAAAATTGCATATAATACGTGTAATAGTGGGTAATGGAAGTCGTGTGGTTGCTTCACACCAGATTTTTAAATAAATGTAGGCACTATAATTCAACGCTATTTATATATTATACTACTTATAAAAAATTTGACTTGTATAAAGAAATACGTATAAATAACAACACAAGTACACTTTCTTTAGAAAACAGAGCTCGAGGACTTGTGCGACCGCACCTGTCCGTGATCTTCGAAATACGATCCCGAAGGTCACGACCTGTCGCACACCCTGTCCAGCTCTGCTTTCAGTAGTCTGAACTCCAGAGTGCAGATAACCCATCTCTATATATCAGTAATGATATAATGTTATATATCTGTGTTATTCTTTAGTTAAATTAATTATATCAAACTGCAAGGTTTTTTTAAGAATAATTACTTTTGCTAAATTTCATTGTTACAGAATTCGCCGATATAACTACTGAAAGCCTAAAACGGGCTGAATATAGAATAAAATACTTCGTCGGGTCGGGCTACGTTATTAAAATACATATAAATAGATAAGAATAAATGTAGAAAGTTGTTTGATGTCAGGTGAAAATGACAAAGAAAGAAAAAAATAAATAAATAAAAATAAGAAACACAAAAATAAGAAAAGAAAGAAATAGTCAAAACAAAACAAAGCTTGAGCGAAACCGCAAGTAAGGAGGTAGCTGATTTTTGATTTATTCATCCAAAAAGTCAACGATTCGTCAGTGAGTCTGCCAATCTTCTCAAATTAGTTAACACCTCCTGTCAAAACCGCGTGGGACACTTTTTATCTGCTTTCAGCTGACATCGGAATTTTGTCCAAGTGAAGAGGGCCGTTAAAGGCAACTAAAGCAACTATTTTTCAGTGTCTTTCATGCTGGGAACCCTGCAATAAGTTTTTTGTCACTTTGCCTTAGTTTATATTCGTGTTGCTATTAATTTTATTTTTAGAATTTTTATTTTATCATGGTAATAAGTTCTTGAATGACTCTCTTTCAGTTCTAGATCAAGATCCTTACCTTAGTCTTATGGCATCCGCTGCATCCTTGGCAAGTGTCGAACTGCAGTTAAAAACGAAACCGAACAGTCGTCTCTTAACAGAATGGACTTAATATTTTCATTCACATGTTTTTATTAATCTTATATATTTTAATTTGTTGTATATGGATTTTGTTTTTGTCTCTCTCTATATATATTATTATTATTATTATTTTATTTATTTATTTATTTTATTTATTTATTTATTTATTTATTTATTTTTGAGTGCTTATGTGAAAATAATGTATCAGGAACTTTTAACATATTTGCCAATGATGAGAGTTTGGCTTAATATTATGTAAAATACAATCATGTGAAAATATTGCAATTTAATCTGTAATTTTACATCATTAACGAATAGTTGTTAAATTTATATTTAAAAATAATAATAATTATGGAAAAAGGAAACGTTTTTAGGGTGCAAATTATAAAAGCACACAAGGAATGAGTTCATTATAAGAATAAAGTTTAAATTACTAAATTTTGCAACAAATCCATTATCTATCATCACCAATAGCTAACCCTGTGTTATATGGAAGCAGAATTGTTCATTAACTATTGTTCCTCTCCACCTCCCTCTGTTTCCAGATTCGGAATATTTACAATCAGTATAGTATTTTTTTCCCCCAAGTAATTTCCTATTTATTTATTTTAAAAAGGGATAAAGTGCAAAAATTGCTTTTTAAAATTGATTTTGTAAAAAAAGTATTTCTGCATTTTGTGAATGCAAAAATGATATTAACCCCATCTTAGTATTTTTATTTTATTTTATTTTTATTTTCTTTATCACATTTCTGGCTAAAAAAACAATCATTATTTTGCTGAAAAAAAAAAAAAAGGTCTATCCAGAATTTGAAAATGCAAAATAGTTTTTTACTTGACGTACTGACGTACCAAACATGTGATATTCTGTTCATGAGTCTTTAATTTTCTCTGCAATGCGCCCAAGTTTTAAATGAATAACAAATACTTTTTGATATTATATTTTCCAAATTTAATCGGCATTTTAGGCATTTAAGGTAATATCCATATAAAAATGCATTTTTTTACATATATATAATATGTAAAAAATGTTTTGTAAAATAGTTTGTCAATCTTAAACATGAAAAAACAACTATGCAATCGTTCTTGGCCAGTGGAGTGTGAAATCTACATTGGAATCATTTATTGCTGATTATTATATTGTTTACTTTGTCCAAAAAAAAAAAAAAAAGTTAATGAATACAAATAATTATAAGATAAAAAAAAAACTTTTTATATACCATGTTTTAAATTTTCTGATGAATCACAGAGCTCTTATCAATGTGCATAAAATTTTTAAAATGATAATATTTTTGTGAGATGCATCATTTAACTTTTTATTTTTTAACGTTCACGTTTAATTAAATACATTTATTTTTATGTCGAAAGAAAATGAACTCGTAATTTTTTTTTTTGCAACCATTAAATTATAGCTAATATTTAATGGCTATTGTAAGGCTATTAGGATGTTATTAATTTCATATTTTAATTAATTATAAGAAAACTAATCAAAAATTCGAAAATCGGACTTTGAGTATTGTGTTGTCACCATGTTTTGAGCAATCCTGAAAGTTTCAAATTTCTAGCTAGTCGGGAAGTTAGTCGAAAATCGATTGCAAGATTTGTACAAAAGGGAGAGTGTGAACTAATAGTAGGAATTGAATGAGTACATGTGATGATCATGTTATCCGAAATATAATGGTAGGATCACTATGCTGCAAGACTGGATACCATTCCTGCTGATTCTTATGTAAAATGACCTCCTGAATCTGAATAGGACCCCCATTTTGCCCCATCACCCACCGTTTTCTCAGGACGTTATCTCCTCCTCCAATTTTTATCACTGTTCAGTAATTTTATGGCCATGAATGTGATTTGGAAAATAAATATTTAAACTCTTAAGAATAAAAAAAATATATAACGCATAATAAGTGATAATAATAATTGATCAATAAAATATAATGTAATATATAATTTCAGTGGCAAATCCCCCCAATTCCCTAAAATTTCCCTTTGCCACAAATGTTCATGTTTTGAATTTTCCAACTCTGCAGCCCCTCAGAAGATATTTAACAGTTAAAATAATCCCTCCCCCCCCCCCCCCATAAAAATCAAATTTATATCCATAAAATTACTGAAAAGTGATAAAAATAGGGGCTGGCCCTAAAAAAACAGTGGGTGGTGGGTGATAGGGCAAAATGGGCATCGTATTCGGATTTAGGAAGTCATTTTACATAAAAATTTGCAAAAATGGTGTTGGGGCAATTTTCATGCCGAGCAATGCTGCCAATTTCCCCATAGAATAATAACACAGCGCTTGGCTATTGGTGATGGTAGGGGATATATGTTCCCACTCCCACAAGTTTATCTTTTAGGTGATGTACTTAAAAAAAAGTGTATGTTGTGTTGAATTTTTCAAGCATTTTCACAAGAAGTGTTTAGATATTTGTTTCGTCAACCTTTGTGAAAGCAATTAAGTGGATATGACTTAATACAAAAGTTTTCAGTAGTACTTTTTTTTTTTTAACTTTTTGAAATTTTTTTTTTTTCTGTTTATGAATTTTGTAATCATATTTTAGAAAATAAAAAAGTCCCCAGCTTAAAATTTACTTTTTAATAATGTTTCACTTTTTGTTACATTTTAATCATATTTTATAAAATACAAAAATGCTTAATAGTACTTTTTAAAAATTTACTTTTCAAATTTAATATATATGTTTTACTTTTTGTTATATTTTAATCATGCAAAAGTGTTTTAGTATTTTTATTATTATTTATTTACTTTTCAATTTGAATATGTGTTTTGTTGTTTATTATTGTTTAATCGTATTTTTTAACTGTTTTGTGTTGTTGAAAGATTTTTTATAAGAAAATTTTTATTTCCATCCAGTCATTTCATTCCTCTTTTAAAGAATTCAAAATGAAACTGTTTCACACAACTTGTTAAAGTGAAAAAAAAGGGAAAATAATAATACAGTGGAGCACCTTTTATACGTTTCTCATTTATACGTTTTTCTCATTTATACGTTTTTCTACTTCGGTCCCAAATCATTACATTGAATTCTAATGTTAAAATATTTCGTTTATACGACACAAGTAAATTCTTAATTTCACTTATACGTTTTTTTTTTTTTTTTTTTTTCCCCCTCCTTGTAAAATCCCAAGTTTGAGTTTCATTCCAGGATTAAAAAAAAAAAAAAAAAGATGAATGCTCTTTATGTTTTATTCTTATTTTTTTTGATTATTTTTTCTTAGAACTGTGGTAACAAAGTGCAACTTCCATCGATAGCCTGGGGGGAAGGGGGGTTAGAGAAATTTTCAGAGATAAGCCCAGTAGCCAGTGACCACTTGAAGACCTTCCACTTTCTCTTTTAATTGATTCCAAGAATGGGATATGAAAGGAAAAAACCCCACAACTTTATAGGCATTTTGTAAACTTTAAGATTTATTACTCACTTCCGTTGGGCGACTTGGAAGATTTACTTATCGTGTTTATTTGACATTACGGTTGGAGAAACATTTTTTTTTCATTCCTTCCTTTTAATCGTTTGCAAAAATGTCATCTTCGTTTAGAGAACAAAAGGCTTTGTCTTTAAAGGTGAAAATCGAAATCTTGAAAACAATTTCTGAATTTCTATATTTTTAATTATCATTTAATTTTTATTCAACCTTTTAAAAACATTTTAAATATAATTAAAATATAACTTATTCGAATAAATGTAAAGGAAATCAGGAAAATTAATTATTTTTATTATTTATATGATACTTTATTGTGTATTAATGTTAAAACGAATTTTCAGTTGTACGTTTTTTTCAGTTATACGTTTTTTAGGAACGGTCCCTTGTAAAACGTATAAACGGTGCTCCACTGTAATAATAATATTAATTATAATAATTATAATAATAATAAAATACTTTGATAACAAAAATGTTTATGGATATAAATGTTTTTTTTAAATCCCTTTCCCAATTGGCTTTTATATATTTTATACGATATTAAAAGCATTTATATTAATTTTACTTTTTTTTTTTTTTTTTTGAATTTCCATCTATATATTTAAAGTGGTTCATGTAACTCTAATTTGTTGTTTTTATAGTTTAAGTTTTTTTTTTTTTTTTTTTTTTTTTTTCTCATGTATGGAAGAGAGCAGAGTTTTATTAAATCATTAACTGTTCATAGTGTGTAATTAGTTTAATCATAATAGATTTCGTATTTGTATTGAAAATACAACAGAAAAGTGGTTTAATATATAACATGTGATTTTTTATGTAATTAATGTATTATATTAATAATATTTAATATAGAATTAAATCATACCATGAACATGAACTGTTCAGTATAGATATATTTTACTTTAAATAATGGATTTCATATTTATACATTTAAAGTACAACAACCATTTGTTTTAATATATATGTTTTCATTAAGAGTGTGTTTTTAATTTTTTTTTTTTTAACTTTAAATCTTTGTGTGTATTTATAATGTTTTAATTATTAAATTATTAAGGCTGCATATCAGTTGGATTCTTCCCCTTTCTCCTTTCCCATGTAATCCTGGGGCTTATTTGTTGCTTTGTGTCTTAAAGATATCTCATTCAAAAATTAAGCTTTTTATTTTATTTATTTATTTATTTTATTTATTTACAGTCTTTGATCATGTCACCTTTCAGCTTAGTGAGCAGTTAAATAGTAATAATAATGAAGGAATGAACAAATAACTTTAAATATTTTTATTTCGTTAAAGTAAACTCAGTGCTGTAATGTTCAATCTCAAGAAGAAATATTTGCATTTATTAAAAAGAGGGGGGGAGGGGGAACTCACTATCCCTTAGACACCTATATTATATCCAATGATCCATAAAAGGTTACAAAATATCCTAAAAATGTCCATTAAAAGTCCTGGATATCCTGTACTCATTACAGATATCTATTAGATGTTTAAATAGAGACGAAATTTAGACGTGCCTTTTTCGATGTCTAATAGATGTTACATGTTAGATCAAAACAAGATCTAGATATTTTCAATATCTATTATATGTAACAAGTCCAATTCTGGGATATTTGGAGATTGATCGGATATGTAACAGACATCTAATGGGTATAAAAAAAAGAGTGACATGGGTCGTGCTAATAGATATCTGTAGAATATTTATGGAAGTTTGATGGACCATTTTTTAACTTGTATGAGCGTTAATAGATGTCTTATGGGATATAAGTGGCTGTGTAGGTACAGCCACTTACATCCATAAGACTTAAAAAATGATCCATCAAACTTCTATAAACATCCCAAAGATATCTATTAGCACGACCCATGTCACTCTTTTTTACATCCATCAGATGTCTGTTACATATCCGATCAATCTCCAAATATCCCAGAATTGTATTTGTTAGATATTGAAAATATCTAAATCTTGTTTTGATCTACCATGTTACATCTATTAGACATCGAAAAAGGCACGTCTGCATTTAAATATCTAATAGATATCTTTAACTAGTTCAGAGTATCCAGGACTTTCAATGGACATTCTTTAGATATTTTGTACCTTTTATTGAGCATTGGATGTACTTTAGATGTCTAATGGATATCGGTGGCTGTGTGGTATGCTAAAAGGGAGAATGTTCAAAATTCACGATTCATTTTTCAATGAAATATCCTTATGATACAAAGTGACAAAATTACCCTATAGATTACATGTTAAAGGTGGAAGTGTCAATCTGGCAGTTTATTTTAACAATAAACAAATTATTTTAATTATTATTTTCTTGTTATTATTTTAAGCAAGATATTATCTAATCATGTTCTTTGTTAGAGTATCTTAAATCTCCTATACTTTGTTACTTTTATTTGGAACCTTTCTTTTAATTTCAGCTGCATTTAATTTCTAGCATTTCAACTGCTGAAAGGCAGTGCTGTTTTAATGAGATCATTTTATGGTTCTAAATATAGCAGATTAAAAAAGAAATGGTAATTTTTCTCTTACTTTATTCTATGTTTTTCTTCTTATTTATATCTTAGTGTAATACTGTAATTTATTGAACATACACTGTTGTTTGTTTGCTTTTTGTTGTAGCTATATTCATTGTAAATGTGTTGTGAAAACGGTGATTGTGTGTTTTTAAAAAGAAAATTAAACTCATTTTAAAGTTTTTTTTTTTTTTTTTTTTTTTTTTTTTTTTTTGAAATGTCATTATTGATATGTTTTTAATTTTGTGTAATTCTTTTTAAATGTGTGTTTTTATTTCGTTGTTTTATAGTAAATATTAAGAGAGAGACAGAGGGACATGTGGATTAATATTTTTAAAGAATAAATGACTGTGTGTGATTTCGAAAACTTCAGATGATTTAACTTTCTTTTCTAATAAGTACTTTGTGTATTTTAATAATGTATAAGATGTTCAAATTTTTAAAGGCATAAAGATTTTATACTTCTACAATAAAAAAATTTGTTTTTAGATTGTTATTATTATAGATTTTAAACTATATGTTACTTATTTTTATCCGTTTTAAGTAATTGTTTGCTTATTAAAATTTGGCAATTTTCACACCAAATTGTATGGATGAATTTCTTTGATTAAAAGAAAATTAATAAATGATTAAAATGAAGTTAAAAAAAAAAAAAAAATTATTATGAATTTAAATTCTTTATTTATGAAATCAGTGTAAAGTTTAGTTAAAAAAATATAATAGAATTTTATTTTAGTTTTCCGGCATTTTTTAAGAGCATTTAATAATAATGATAATAAACTGATAGTCTCATATTTAAAATTTTAATTTCATGATGCAATATTTCATTGTTATTATATGGATTTCTTAAACTCGAGAAAGAAAAACAAAAATGCAATCTTAAAAGAACAGCTAATGTGTGTGTTCTGTTATTTTAGTTTAGAAAAACTAAACAAATATTATATTTACTACATAATGTGTGTTTTTCTGGAGTGATATACATTTAACAAATATTTATGCTTTATATGACTCGTGTGTGTGTGTGTATCTTTTTAAAAATATTTCGGTTTTAATCTTAATAATCTGTAAAAAGGATGTTTATACTATCATAATACTTTTCACTTAGTTCTACCAGTAATGTTATTTTTTGAGTTTATGAAATGATATTATTCCTCGACTGATGTTGAATGTATTTTAAAAATATTTTATTTTATTTTATTATGCAACTATTCAAGTTTGTTTATAAACAGTTTTGAAAAGAAGGAAAGTAACTGGCAACCAAACCGCGGGTTTTTCCATGGGGAAATTCATTTACAAAATGACTCATTATCTAATGTATCTTCAGAGATTTCGTTTTTATGCATAGAAAATTCACAATTGGCAAATTCAAACCTATTTTCTAAAAAAAAAAAATTGTGTGTGTGTGTGTTTTGTTTTCTTTCATTTTGAAGTTGTAAAAAGCCAATAATGAACTAAATGTGTATTTTTTGTACTTTACAGTTTCAAAAAGTATTAGTATTCAGAAATTTAAAAATCAATCTTTGTAAAAAATTAATTAATTAAAAACTGTTTCAAATATTTTTATATTAAAAAAAAAAAAAAAAAGAGAGAAAAGTTTTTTTTTTTTTTTTTTTTTTTCATGGGGTAGGGGGGGGGGGGTCTAATTATTAATATTTTCTTTTGCTTTTTTGAGCAAATGATTTGAAATTAAAGTCTGTTATTAATTAAGAATAACCAACAACTAATGATTAAGAATTTTTATTTTTTTAAATATAAAATAACAATAATATGGAGAATAATATTACTAAAGAAAATATTATTAATTACTTAATTATGAAATCATTACTGTCTGCTTTAGTAGTAGACATTTATATATTTATTTTTAATGTATTTTTAAGATATAGCACTATAAATTGCTCAGAGTCAACTTAGATGAAATAATTACAGTTGTAATACATCTTTTCTTGCCATTTTTTATGAAATTTATTTTAAAATTGTATTATGATAATAAATCAAACAATTTTTCATAAATTTGAATGAATATTATTTATACTTTTTTTTTTCCTTCTACTTTTTAAATCTGAAATTGGATACAAAAGGGATAAATCTAATTAAGGTTCAAATTATAGTAGAGTAAATATGTATTTGTTATTTCATATGTCAAGGATTAATATGTAATAGAAAGTATTTTTATTTATGTTTTAATGTATTTGTTAATTTTATTATTGTTCATTTTAAATATTTCATTTGTTTATCTAATATTTTTAAAAACTTTTATTTTGTTGAAAAATTTTGTATAGTGTGTTTCATTTTTCGGCAGAAATGCCAAAATCATTTATCATAAACTATTTTGATTTATATACTTGCAATAATTAAAAAATAAATAAATAAACTGTATGTTTTCTGAATAAAATATACTTGTGTATGTTTGTGTATTAAATTATTCTTTATTTATTTTTACATTACATGTCAGAAACACAGAGCAAGGAAAACAAGCAAGCATTTTGTTCTAATTGATCTTTATTTCATATTTTCTGTTAAATTCGGCATTTTTTTTTTTTTTTTTTTTTTTTTTTTTTTTATGCCTAATCTCTTTTTATTTGTATTGCATGATAAGTCAGCTTAAATTTTAAAAAGCAAGAAAAATAAATAGATATGAAAATATCCACACATCATGCAGTGATTAAATAGAATAAAGTGGCAACTTAAAGAAGTGAAACCCAACTTGCCATTTTTTATTTTCCTGTGACATTTATAAACATAAATTAATTTTAACAGTGCTGAAATTAATCCCGCATTTTGGATAACAGGCTTAAAAATGTGTGCTTGCAATTGTACATTTAAAAAATAAAAACAGGGATTTTGCTATTTGTGATGAAAATATAATGTGTTTCGAGAATCAGCTTTGAAAAAAAGGTTTTGTTAATTAGAAGTGAAATAATTGTCTACTTCTGCAGCTGCCAGAGGAAAAAATCAGCAGAGAAAATAGTTTAGTATTTTCAGCAGTTGGTTACAAAAATATTGCTTTTTTACATATTAATTTATTTTAAAAAGGATTAAATTACATTTTACTTATAAGAATATATACCTAAATATACTATCCTTTTCTAAGAAATATGCACTTACAGCTTTAGAGCAAATATATTTCAGATACATCATATCCATCTTCAGAGCATCATTGTGACACCTCCTTCTGTTCTGGTTGCTACATTGGCATGACAAAACGTTGTATTAATGATCGCGAAAAAGAACACTTCTCAGATATAAAATTTAATAGGTCTTCTACTGCTCTGTCTACCACCCATAAAACTAACGTAATTAATCTCAGTACTATACGTACCCAAAAAATATCCCCCTATAACAACCACCATTATGCTCTCAAAAGAGAAGCCATTGAAATAATAACTAACAGTCTTTCCATTAACGATCGTGAGCATAGCGTAATACCATCTGCATGGCAACACCTAATTAAGAAAAAAATGTACGAAGTGAAGAGAATGGAGGATCAAGAAGAAAGAAACCAGAACAGAAGGAGGTGTCACAATGATGCACTGAAGATGGATACGATGTATCTGAAATATATTTGCTCTAAAGCTGTAAGTGCGTATTTCTTAGAAAAGGACAGTATATTTAGGTATATATTCTTATAAGTAAAATTGCTTCTTTATTTATGAAACGAAAAAGAAAACATAAATCCAGTTTATAAAAAACGAGTCCTTCATAGAAATCAATTATCAATGAATGACCCGCCCTTCAGAAAAATTGGACAATAATATTTCTTAAAAAATTTGAATGAGAAAATTATCAAAAAAGTAGGGAGCAAGCTGAAACCAACCATTAGCAAGTAATTTGAATTTCCAGCTCTAAAAAAATATCATTGAAATCATTAGTTGACTTATTTTTTTAAATGAATAAAGAAGAAAGTTATAAATTAGTTTAAATGACAGATAGTAATAAATTTAATTACAGTATATTCCAGATTATCCACAGATTTGAATGGCACACGTTCAGCTGATAATGCAAATTGCAGATAAATTGCAAAAAGGCTGGAAATGATGTTATAAAAATATTTTACCTCAAAAACACTATTATGTATACATAATACAAATAATGAAAATATTTTCAATATAGTAAAAATATTTGTGTTTTATGTGCTATAGGATGTATAACACAGTAAGCAGAAAAGTACAAGGAGCCAAGGTACATGCAAGCTAATTTATGCATAAATTTAAAAAGTACGGTGATGCATTGATAATCTGGAAACCGATAATCTAGCAGCACCTATAATCCAACACTGATGACATTTTTTGTCTTTCTTTTTCTTCCATGCCCATAAATCATTGTATTCAGCAGATTAATTGCAGATGACTGTGGAACAGCACACTTGCTGACTATTATGGATAGTAATGTTTACAGATTTCCATTTAATTTTACTGATTTATGCAAATTTTTTATGGATTAATCAAGATAATGGCAAAAAAAAAAAAATGATTTTTTTTTCTCACTATCGCAAATTTAACTTATTTCAAATGTTATTTAAATTATTTATGTATCTGATAGAGCATACATTAGGCTAGTATACAATTTTTGAAGCTAATTTTTAACCTGCTCAGCGTGTAGCCCCAAATGACATTTTTACTTAAAATATAATCTTATTGTCTAAAAAAATAATCTTATTGACTACTTTAGCTTCATGATTTTAAGATGATTTGGAGAGAGATTTCTTGCTTTACACAAATCAGTCTCGAACCGTTTCAAAGGTGTCTATGTGAGTTACAAAAATCCAGTTCAAATGCTTAGAGGGTTAAGAAATATTTCTTTAGAAGTTGTGATTGATGATTTTGATGCACTTTTAGAAAACCTGTAATCTGTAAAAATCAATAATCCAGCAACATCAATTTCCCGCTGATGCCGGATTATTGATGCTTCACTGTACCGCAAATATGCCAACATTTTAGCTTATTAGAAAGCATTGAGAATACCTGTTGTTGTTGTTTTTACGCTACTTTATTTGAAAATTTTTCCAACTTGTAATTAGGATTTTATAATAAATTTACTCTTTCACTCGTATTGTGAAAAAAAAGGTGGGTACTGGCAATGCTCCAGAATAAATTAAAATATTGGCATGTCTGATACCATACACAATAATTATAAGATAAAATACTTTTTAAATTTTCTGTTGAATCATAGCTATAGAACTACATTAGCACTTTATCAATGCATATAAAATTTTTTGAAAGTGATAATGACGTCCATTTTTGTGAGATGCATCATTTAACTTTTTACAATTTTTTAATGTTCATGTTTAATTAAATGTATTTAGTTTTACGTCAAAATGAACTCGTAATGTTTTTTTTTTTTTTGGCAACAGTTACATTATAGCTAATATTTGAATGGCTATTTTTAAAGCTGTTAGGAGGTTATTATTTTTATATTTTAATTAATTAAAAGAAAGCTATTCAAAAATTGGGCTTCGAAGTAGTCATTGGGTTCTGAACTATTCTGAAAGTTTCAAATGTGTAGCTAGTAGGGAAGTTATCGAAGTTAATAAAAACATGGTAAAAATAAAACAAAACCAACAATGTTCTTTGTATTTACTTTCTCTTTTTTTTTAAAGCAATCATTTGTTTGTTTTTTCTTGAGAAAATTCTTTCTGTTGAACCTATCTTGAGAAAATCCTCCTGCACCTGTGGATAATCGGGAGTTTACTGTATATATTAATACATTAAATACACTGGTTTTCAAATATTGAACACATTTATTTTTCCTTTTGTGAATAACTCTTAAATATATGAACCTATAAATATGAAATTTGAATGACATGTTCATTATCAAATCATTAATTGAATTTTGACATTGGCAATAATCTATAAACTGATATTTACAGACCTAGAGCTGCCACAAAATTTTTTGTTACACGCACAGACAGTTGTTTTCTAAAAGTGATCAGATAAATCCATCTGAAGTTGAAAATTTTTTAAAAAAACAATACTTCCTTCAATTGAATATTCAGGAATTATACTAAGATTGAAAATTTTCTGGAATAGCAAAGTTCTTCATATCTGTAGTAAGATGAATTAAAAACTTGTAAGTTGTATGCATGAAGAAAGATTTTTTTTTTCCTGAAATACTTAACATAATAACTTTACTTAAAATATTTATGCTAATGCAGATGAGTCTGAATATAAGTCTAGCAAGTAATTTATTGTCTAATGTAAAATAATAAAATCAATAAAATTTATTGTTTAGGAGACTATCGTCATTTGTAGCCAGACCCCCATGTTATTTAAGGGAGAATTTATAATGAGAATGAATACATTATCTAATGTATTATTATTATTTTTTTTTTATTCCATTTTCAGCATTGAAAATGTTCACAACCTACTGTAAGATTTATTCTTGTTTCCAAAAATTTATTTATTTATTTATTTTTGATATTTCATTTTGAACTGTAAAATGCAAAAAATGAGTTGAGTACATTTTTCACACTTTTCAGTTTCAAATAGAAAAATTTTAAATGTCAGTTTTAGGTAAACAATAACAAATTTAACTGTGTGAATTTTCTGTATTATGAATAAAAAAATAAATAAATAAATAAACTTTTAGATGATGAGTCATTCTCAAAGAGGATATTCTACACAAGATAGAGGATTATTAAGTTAAAAAGAATCTGGCAACACATGGTCAACTATTTTCAAACTAATGAAAAATATAGATTATATATATAGATATATATATATATAAGTACTTCTTTTTTACACTGCAATAATTAAATGAACCCACAAAACTTAAGCTATTTTTCTTAATAATAGTACATGTAACAATGCCAGATTTAGACTGGCTTACCATCTTAACTCTATCAAATTTTAAAATATTGACATCCTTTAGATTCTTACTATACCTTAGATATCTATAAAGTTGTGATATTTCTTCGATTATTTCATGATTCAGATTTGTTTAAACACTGGTTAAAAGTCCCCAGTCCCAGTAGTCAGATACCTTCCTTTCTCCTTCCCCATGTAATCCAGTGGGATATTTGTTGCTTCATATTTTTTGGATCTCTCTTTCAAAAATAAAGTTTTTGGAATTCTGTTTTTTTTTTTTTTTTTTTAATTCCATTCTTTGAACATGCCACTTTTTTTCTTGGGGAGCAATTTTTTTAAAAACACAATTTAAATATTTCTTTTTGAGATTGAAAGTTATACCCTTAAGTTTGCTTAATGAAATACAATATTTAAATTTATTTTTAAAAATATTGCTCCCAAAAAAAAAAAAAAAATGGCATGTTTAAAGAATGGAATTCAAAAACCAGAATCCGAAAAACTTTATTTTTGAGTGAGGTATACTGATAATACAAAGCAACAAAAATCCCATTGGATTACATGGGGAAGGAGAAAGGGAGAGTATCTGACTATGGAGGACTCTTAACTATAAAATGTTTTAAAAGTCATAGCCAGTCCAGAGTTTTTTTTTTTTTTCCAAACATTCTATGGAAGGAAAGTATTGTTAGCATGTAAAAATTTGACTTCTCAAAATTTCGGTATGTCTGTACATTTTGAGGTATCTTGAATTCCCTTTTGGCATTTTTATTGCTACATGTACAGTCGGTAACAAAGGTGTCCAAACACTAACAAAAGTTTCTATATAAAAAAAGTACACTTCATACTGTTTTGTTAAATAAATCCTTGTCGAATTCTGTTCGTAGTCAGCCTAAGAATAGGATTCAACAAGGGTTTATTTAGCAAAACTGTATTAAGCATACTTTTATTATATAGGAATTTTTGCTAGTGTTCAGACACTTTTTTTACCGACTGTATGTATGTAAGAGATATGTGTGATAGTGCCTGAATACTTTATTCAATTAAGCTAAAAGTTGGTAGGTATATTATAGGTCATCATCACACAAACTATAAAATTAAGAGCATAGGATTTATAGTTCTTTCACAGAGACACAAAGTGTTTGGTTTCGTTATCATTACTCACTATGGACTTAAATAATTTTAAATATGTTAATGATTCAACTTCCCATTTGATTAACCCTTTAACTGTCTTGGGTGTATATATACACTTTTTAAAAGTACAGTCCTTAGTATTGTCTGTTATCACTGAAACTAATCCCACGGCTTTGGAGTGCAATAAAATGAGCTTTGCAGTGTTTTCAAAGGATCTACTTATTTCTGGGAAGAGGGGGGGTGGGAGGAATGGAAAAGGAATATTTCTGTACACGCCTATGCAAAAAAACTGTGGCACTGGGTAGCGAATCTCGTAAGTTTTCCTTGCCAGGTAAGGGATTAAAATAATGTTAGAGGCCATCATTGCAAAAACTTGAAAGTGATAATGGCGTCCATTTTTGTGGCATGCCTAATTAATATAACTTTTTACAATTTTTTTAACGTTCACGTTTAATTAAATCTATTAATTTTTATGTTGAAAGGAAATGAACTCATAAATTTTTTTGGCAACAATTAAATTATAGCTAATATTTTAATGGCTATTTTTAAAGCTATTGGGAAATTATTATGTTCATATTTTAATTAAGAAAAACTAATAAAAAGTTCGAAAATTGGGCTTCGAATTATTGTCATCGGGTTATGAGCTATTCTGAAAGTTTCAAATGTCTAGCTAGTAGGGAAGTTAGTTAAAATCTGATTGCAAGATCTGTACCGAACAGACAAACAAACAAGAATCGAAGTTCATAAAAACATAGTAAAATTGCTTCAAAATTTGTGCTAAAAATTCTCAAAATTCAAACAAACCAATATTAATTATTGTTAGAAAGTTATAGAGACAAATAATGTAAATTTTAATAATTAAAATAGTTTGTTTAATGGAATGTGTTGCCTAAATAAAGATTTTCTGAATAACTTCTGTTCAACAGCTACCTTTCTAAAAGGCCAAAATTCTACAGCTCGGTGGGTATCTTCTCTTAAGAAAGTTTTACCGTAATCGAAATGGAAATCACATGTTTTTTCTCTTTTGTCTAAATGAAGTAACAATACCAATTTTAGATTATGTAAATAGTTGTTAGAAAACATTATTTATACCATAAATATTCACTTTTCCAAAGATTTTACATTTTTAAAACACTTCTATATATATGTATTTTAATAAAACATAATTGAATATATATATATATATAACAAATATTTGAAAAAAAGAAAGAAAAAACAAATTAAAAATTTTGTCCTGAACAGAATTTAATTTTTGATGAGAAGCCTATATTTTATTCTTAGAAACTGGATCTTATCGGACATTCTTCTTTATTGAAGGTAAAGGTAGTCTAAAACAAATCAATGAGATTTTTTTTTTTTTTTTTTCTTCTGAAGAAAAAGTTTTTTCATTTTCCTAAACAAGTTATGAAATTTTCTTTTTATTGTTCTTTGGACTGTTGCTGATGTATAGATTAAGGTGATTGTCCACATTAGAGACCTAGGCCTGGGTTAGACGCCCTCCCTGCAGGGGTGGGGGGAATTCCTTGAGGGGTCTTCTTATTCCATGTTCATGTGAGTTTCGTAACCTGGAAAACTCTGAACGACTAGGCACCCCACCAGTGGTCTAGAGGTTCTATTCTCAAATCTGGTACACATGAGGGACTGCAGATCATGTTTGTCAGCCTAGCCGTTCAGAATTTTTTGTGGTTTTCTTAAAAAATTGGATAAATACAGACTAGGACCCCTTAGAAAGAACCCAACACTTTCTCAGTACACCTTCTCTGGCCTAGGATCCTGCACAATCAATTGGCCAAAACCCTAACCAACACCAACACTGAATGGCTAGACTAGGAATAAATTCCCTGAGGAGTACTATTCCATGTTCATGTGAGTTTCGTAACCCGGAAAACTCCGAATGACTAGGTACCTCGCCAGTGGCCTAGAAGTTCTGTTCTCAAAGCTGGTGCACATGAGGGACTGCAGGGTCATGTTTGTCAGCCTAGCCGTTCAGAATTTTTTGTGGTTTTCTTAAAAAATTGGATAAATACAGACTAGGACCCCTTAGAAAGAACCCAACACTTTCTCAGTACACCTTCTCTGGCCTAGGATCCTGCACAATCAATTGGCCTAAACCCTAACTAACACCAACACCAAATGGATAGGTTGACGAGAGGAGCTTGGAATTAAATATGGCAGCATCTTCCGATACACTACTTGATTTCAAGTATGAAGAATAATCGAGCAGTTTCAGTGGTTCACTCTGACAAGACTGCTCCGCTTATACTGTGTGAGGGAAGAAACGATTTTTCCCCTCCAGTAATCACCACTGAT
Organism: Salticus scenicus; assembly: GCA_963930645.1. Lineage (NCBI taxonomy): Eukaryota > Metazoa > Arthropoda > Arachnida > Araneae > Salticidae > Salticus > Salticus scenicus. The sequence continues at coordinate 297,303,051 of OZ005655.1, read as the reverse complement.
GCTGAAGTAATTAAGCTGCATTAATTCAAACCTAAAAATAAATTGAAGATATTAATAATAAGAAGTATTGGAGGAAATCAATAACATTGGAAGAATAATAATCTAAATTTATGCTAAACTTTGTATATCTGCAAGATATATCAGTATCCAAAGGTTTAGTTGCTTATGATTATTCTCATGCTTAATTGTTATTATTTTAAGTTATTTCAGTTTTTCAGCTGTAGAATAATAAAGATCTTTCACTCTTTCTTTGAATTTCTACACAAATAATATTATGGATGGGTGTGGGGTGGGGGAGTAATTTTGCAAATTTCCTCTGTAGTATGTGTATTGGTTACGCATAACCATTCGACATATCAAATAATCGCTTTCCTGAGATAATTTGGAGTAGAGTTACTGTTGAAAACGTGTTTTCGCCCCCCCCCCCCGCTTTTAAAGGAAAGGAAGGGGGAAATTCCACAAAATAACTTTATAATGTGTGTTGGGTACGCATAACTTACCCACATATAAAAATTACTCTTGTTTATTGCCTTCCTCGCGCTACCAAAGGGGGGAATTTTGTTACAATAAGTGTCAGATACACCTAAACAATCCACACACCAAAATTCGTAGCGCAGCGCCCATAGATTACCCTGAACAGATTTAATGCTAAAAAGGGGTCTTGAATTTGCCCCCTTGTAACGCCCCTTAAGAATAGAAAATGACAAAAAACTAAAAATGGGTTTTGGAAATATTCTAAAGAAGACGCATGGCTGTTTTCAACATCTTTGTACCATTTTCGGTAGAGTTAAAAAATTCGGAATTTGCGGAATTTTCTCCCCCCCCCCCCTCTTAAAAAAATCAAACATTCCAAAATCACCGTTATTATTATTATTATTATTATTATTATTATTTTATGTAGTTAAATCTAGTTTTCCCATGTGCAATTTCTTAACCGTGAAGTAATTTGGAACCGAGTTATGCTTAAACACGTGAATTTCGTAAAGCCATTCTCTCGTGATACCCAAACAAAAATAGTATTACAGACATACAAACACTACGGCCCATACATACACACAGAAATTTTTCTGAAGTCACTTTTGGTTTTCACGATTTATGAAGCGTGAAGATATCGCAAAATATTTTGATTCTGAGAAATTTACAGACAAAGGTCTGGTTTTATTAATATATAGATGAGAATCTAAAAATTCCCTTATTTTAAACATAAATTTGATATAAGTTTTAAATATATGAGAAAGAAAAAAAAAAAAAAAAAAAAAAAAAAAAAAGCAATATTTTCTATTATATATACAATATTGATTCTGAGTGCATTACAATAAGGGGGAGAAAAAAAAATCACTATATCCAATAAATAAATTTAAAATTTAATATAGTTGTTCAATACACTTCACTGCTTGAAATTACCTTAAAATAGTATTTTATTTATTTATTTGTTTTCTTATAAAATTTTACATTGAAATAAGATGAAATTTGCAAATAAATATTGTTCCTTATTTACGTTTTTTAAATGGTACAACTACAAATACACATAAATAAAAGAAGAGAGAGAGAGGGAAAAAAAAAAAATAGATTTTTGAAATAGAATGCTTTTATACAGGGGCCCTAAAAAGGGGGAAATTGTAGTCAGCTTGGAGAAATAAAGAAAAAAATTTGAAAAGTTGGCAAAATGAAAGTTTACTCCCGAGCAAAAGGAAACTATTCTATTTTGAATGATTTTCAAATTTTATTTTTTACTTTCTCTTATCATTTTGACGGGAAGTGCCGGGTTCAATCCCAGGTCACGCTCGTCGACCTAGCCGTTCGGATTTTTTTCTGGTTTTCTCTGAAATTTGCGTAAATATGGGACAAGACCTCTTAGAACAACCCCCACAAAGGGCACATCACCCAGGTCTAGGACCCTTGTGTTGTCAATTAGCTTTAATCCTCACACCACGTTTCTAACTCATATACATGATAGAGACTGTGTTTGGGTCAGATTTCAAGGAAGGTTATATCTCAGGAACTACTGCATAGAATTGCATATAAATGCATATGTAGATGCACCTTGGCATAAATTAGTGCCTGTCAACTTTTGGTATCAATCGCTTTACATATGGCGCTGGTATCCAGCGATATCCACAATTTAAGGGAAGGCTATAGCTCAGGTTCTGTTACGTATAATCAAATAAAACTTGATATGTGAAAAGGCTATTATGGGACATTATGCTGATTGAATTTAGATGCATATCAGCCGATTGGGGGCAGCAACGGGAAGGATGTCATCTGCACGGTAAAATTTCACTTCTGTGGATTTTTAGTGTAATATTTCTCTGAAGTGAAAATCGTCTGCATTCATTATAGAACAAAATAAATAAAAATTTTGTGCTGTATAAATTTGTATAGGAAAGTATAGAAGAAAGTTTTGTGATGACCTCAACATACTAATTTTAAAAGCTATTCGCGTAAGAAAAAAGAAAAAAACGGAGTATCGCATGTGGGTCTAAAGTAAGTAAATAAACTTAAGGGGACTTGCCATCTTTGACAGTAGACAGTACCGTTGAAATAGGTTTCATATAAAAGCTTATATTTCTATTTTTAACATTTAAAAATTGAACTATATTCGATTGGTTTAAAAAATGCGTATTTATGCAACATTTCTTATGGTTTTTGATAAATTTTTTTTAGACATATGAAATTGCACTTTCTCAGGAATTCCTGATCTTCAAAATGCTTAAATTTCTACAGATATTTAAGAGAAGACTTGACATTTTTTTGGGGTGTTCAATAGGACCTGCCTGAAAGAGTTAAGAGAGGGATTTTGCAATGAAAAAATATTAAAAATAAAAATATAACAAAAATCATGTTTTTTTTTCCAAATTTTTACATAGCACTTTTTAATTTTTTTTTTTTTTTCAAAAACTAATCAATAAATTTCAGAACCCATCCCAAATTATTCTAAGTAGGTTCTAATAAACATAAAAAAAAAAAAACATTAAGTCCTTTATTAATTATCTATAGAAGTTTAATCACTTTGAAGATCATGAATTCATGAAATAATGGGCTGGGCTGGGTTGTGGGGATTAAGGCTGATTGTCTGCTCTAGGGTCTTAGGAGGTCTCAGGAGTAGTGCCTTCCGTGGGGGGGGGGGGGTCTTTCTTGGGGGTCCTAGCCTGTATTTACGCAAGTTTCGGAGAAAACCACGGAAAACTCTGAACAGCTACGCAGACAAGCATGACCTGGGATCAAACCGGCACCTCACGTCTACCAGCTTTGAGCGCAGAACCGCTCGGCAAATGGAGACTGAGAAAATACAATTTTAACAGGGTTGCCACGCTACCTGGAGAACCTGGAATAGTCAGGAATTTGAAAATTAACCATGAAAGTCAGGAAATTTCATATGATCGAAAAAAAAAAAAAAAATCCATCGTAGTCATTTTCTTGTTTTTTGTTTTTTTTTTTTTCTCCTTAGCTTCTGCCATTTTTTAAAAACAAGATCTCTTACAAAGACCCCTTAGAGGATAATTTCTCCTTAGGTCAAAGTAACATGTAACTTTTGTGTTTTCAGGTGGTACCATAATTATTTTGCCCTCAACATAACCAATGCACAATATAGACCTTAGAACACGTCTGGAAAACCTGGAAAAGTCAGAGAATTTCATTCTCCTATTTGAGTGGCAACCCTGTTTTAAGATTTCAAATCTGTAAAAAATATACCAAAAACCATAAGAACTGAATATACATTTTATTGAATAAAACTAATATAGTTCAATATATTAATATTAAATGGAAATATATAAGCTTTTGTTTGAAACCTACCTCAGTGCTGCCGGCAATGATGCCAAACCCTCTTACTGGAATGAGTTTTTCCTGGTGCTGTCACCTGTCGACAACATTACTAAATGAAAAAACTGTAGTGTTGCCATCTATTGGTAATATTAGACAACAAAACGCTGCATTTACCTTGAAACTACGAATTATGCTATGCATGGGCCTTTTTACAATGACTCGCACGGAGAGCATCCCACCTAGGCAGTAGGCTTAGGACTCATGTACAGTTAAATGGCCTCAATCAAAAACCTACACACCCTAATTATACGCTTTTTAATTAAAATAATCAGTTCAGTAGTCAGATGAAAATTTAAAAATGTAAACAATTGATGTAAAAAATATTTTTTGTTAGCCTTTTATTTCAGAAATACATAAACCAAATTTAGGCTAATAATAATAAAAACAGTAATAATAAAAAAAAAAAAAAAAGGGGGTGTGAGTTTTAGACCGTACGACCAAAGTGTGAACTTCTATAGTGAAATATTTTGTAATTAAGTTTACATTTTTGTATTGATAACTATTTTGTTTTTATTTTCTATTAAATTTTAGAATAAGTTACTTGATATAGAAATACAGTGAAACCCCGATCTATCGTTCCCGCATCCATCGTTTTCCCGCATTGGTCGTTTTATTTCTATGGTCCCTGCACAAATTGTATTTAAATAAGGTTAACGAAACCCGCATATATCGTTCTTCAAAAAGACATTTTCCCGCATTCATCGTTGTAAATTTTTTCTCCTGATCTTGTAAAAATTTTCTCTTAATGCTCAAACGGTTCCTTATGGCATACAAACTGGAATTAATTCTCTCATCCTAAAATGACTCTTTTTCCCTATTTCCATGGAGCATCAAAATTGTGATGTTATGTCTCAGGACCATCTATTCCTTTTGTAATTTCAGCATGGCAGTAAGTAATCTCTTTAGTAATCCAAAAGGACGAGGGTCAATTGCACCCCTCTCTTAACCTGTCAATCAAATGACAGGCGAATTGCACCCGACCTCCTTCCTTTGTTCTTCTAATCTCGGGCGAGTTGCACCGCTTGGGATTTTTCGGACGAGGGTCAATTGCACCCCTCTCTTTACCTGTCAATCAAACGACGGGCGAATTGTAACGATACTACAGTTCCTACTACAGTTCAAAGAAAGATAAAAAGGAAACAAATTAAAACCTATGTATAAAATAAGACGACAGATGATCATCTTTCTCAAAGACAATGGGCATATGCTCGGCTATTAGACAAGGTAAACTTATTACCACTATGAGACAAAGAAAAATTATTCGCAAATTTTTTAAACACGCCATGGGTTTTTAGCCCATGATAATCCTAAGCCTGTGAAAAGTGTGAAGGGAGAATTATGCGATTATGTATAAAAAAAATTATGTAATAATATCTTGGAGGGTGCAACTCGCCCCTTCGTAGAAATGGCTAAGCGGTGCAACTCACCCCTTGGTTCGAGGTGGTAAACGGTGCTACTTACCCCTTGGTTCAGAGAGTAAGCGGTGCAACTCGCCCGTTTAGGCATTCTCCGGGTGCAACTAACCTACTCCCATCCAAAAAATTGTTTCGTGAAATGCGGTTACGCGCGAAAAAATGATGAAGAATATCAAACACAAGACAAGAAAATGATGGTGATGATAATGCCGATAATGCAGATGAAGAATGTGTAGCAGGGGATGCGTCTTGTACAAATTTACTGATAATATTTGCATTAATCAAGACGTTGCGATATGTGGTATCCTAAAGAAGTTATGTGCGATTTAAAAAAATGAAAATAATGGCGAAGAAACTGAGGATAATTTTTACGCCGATGACTCAATTATGGCGTCTGAAAATGCACGAACTTTCATATAAGCACATGAAATTACAGAAAAGTATTGCAAATCTGGTTGGATGGATGGTTGGGTTTTACGTCGCACTAGTGCTGCGTAGATGGGCAATTGGTGACGATCTGGGACACACCCCTAGAGGTAGTCCGGAGACATGCCATCACAATTTTGATCCTCCACGGAAGGGATTGCTCTCCCGCTTCGGTGACCCCCAGAAGTATAATTTTTGATGAGAACATGGAGGACATTGCGGCCACGACAGATTTTACGTGCACCAGCCACCATTAGTGTACACGACGGTCTTTGCGGGTTCGGTACTCGAGCCGGCCAATCTTCCAATTACGAGGCCAGCGCTCTACCTACTGGGCTACCGCGGCCCATTGCAAATCTGGATAAATTCTTATTTAGTTTATAAAAAAAAAAAAAAAAAAACATAAAATTTTGGATTTAAAAAAATAAATTTTACTTAATGTTCTACAGCATTGATTTATTTCTTTGAAAGTTTGGAAATAGGTTTTTATTAGTAGTATGATGTATACATTATGTATATTAATCTATGAACATAGTTTTCTTCGTGTTTTGACTATAACCCACATTCGTCGTTTTCCCGCTTTTATAGTTTTTTTTTTTTTTTTCCCCACGTACCCCGTGAAAAACGATGGATCGGGGTTCTACTATACTTAAATGGACCCCAGATTAGCCCACCACCGATTTACTAATGATTGGGAGGTTCTGCTTCCGAAGTTGGCAGCCGTGAAGTGCTGGAATCGATCCCAGGTACGGCTTGTCGACCTATCCGTTCAAAATTTTCCGTGGTTTTCTTTAAAAGTTGCATAAATATCCCTTTAGAATGACTTCCACAGAAGACGCTCCTCCTCAAACCTAGGAACCTACTGCAATCAATTGTCATTCATGTAACACTAACACCTCCGCCGATCACCAAGACAGTCGCTGCCCGTCTAGTATGATTAAGGTAAAATAAACGGTGTCTTCCTACTTGCGCTGTTCCCATTTGCGCGAAGTAGTGAAAAATTCCTATTTGCGCGAATAAAGTAAAAATACAAAAATAGTACGAGTTACACGCGTTCTCAGATTCAAACACAGCGGGGTAGAGGTGTTCAGTGATTTTATTTATTTTTTTTTTTTCCATGTGCGCGAAGTGTATATACGTGCGTGATACTGAATGCTGCGAAAACGAGTTACCAGCGTTTTCAGATTCATGCACAGCGAGTTAGGGTGTCCAGTGATGTTTTGCTTTTTTCGTGTTTTTGTTTTTACGTACGTGGTAGTGATTGCCGCGGAACCGAGTTACGGGCGTTCTCAGATTCATGCACAGCAAGGTAGGGGTGTCTACGTCCAGTCATATTTTTTTTTGGTTTTTACGTGCGTGGTAGTGATTGCCGCGGAACCGAGTTACGGGCGTTCTCAGTTTCATGCACAGCGGGATAGGGGTGTCCAGTGATTTTTTTTTTTTTTTTTTTGGGGGGGGGGGGGGGTTACGTGCGTGATAGTGATTGCCGCGGAACCGAGTTACGGGCGTTCTCAGATTCATGCATTCCATCGCACTTTAGAATGTAGAAAATAATATTATAGTTTTAAAAAATTAAAGAACACGCTTTTATAGAAATGTGAACTAAAAAGCACAAAATATCTATCTCAGTATTAAAATTCAGTGTAAGAGAGAAAATCGTGTGAGTGACACACTGTAATATTTACATACCTTTAAATCTTTAATTAAAATAATTTAAAATTAAACAAAAACCATTTTTAAAATGGTCCTGACTGAAAAAAATCTCCCCTTACAGGGATCGAACGCTAAAACTTTAGGTTCGTAGCGCGGCGCCTTACCTCTACGCTACATCGTTCACGTGTGAAAGTATTTTATTTTACAATATAAATTTTTTGTTTGCTCCCAGAGAAGTTACAAACAAATATACATATATACATACATACATACAGGTGAAGCTAATAAAAGCGTGTTAAAAAAGCTAAAACTCCATAGAAATAGCATGGGACGAAAACCAAAAAAACTCACAATGTCAAGTGTATTTAAAAAAAAAAAAAAACTGCTCACACCGGAAGTAATAAAAGGACAAAAGTGACTAGAAAAAGATATCGAAGAGCGGGAGGGTAGGGCTGGGGCATTAGACCTATCGTCCAGGATTAATACGTCTCGCCTATTTCTCTGGATGCTTTTATGAAACTGGCCTATCTTATCTGCATTCTAAATCATAGGTGTGGTACTTCTAGTTGCTTCAGAAGGGCTCTTCTAGTTGCTTCAGAAGTTTTTCAAACCACGTTTCTATGGCATCAATATTGACTACTTACTGATTAGATTGCTACTGCGGTACTTTCGCCGAATAATTTCCTGTATAGCAATCTATCGCGAATTTTAAAACGAAGTTCACCCATTCGATGCAGAAAATATATCCACGTTATTTAAGGTAGCTACTTTAAGAGCTATCTCTCTAAGAATATTCCCATCCACAGGAATATTTGAAGATCGAGTGAAGAAAACGCTTTCCTACTCACAGTGAATTTTACTAGTTTCCCTTTTTTGCAGAAGATTTGCCATATTTAACTTTTTTGCCGTAACAGCCTGCTCCCTAATTTTTTTTTTTTTTTTTTTTTCTCTCGAAATTATCAAATTTAGTGTTGAAGGTTTCATGCCTAAACGTTCAGTTATGTTAACTTTTTCCTCAAAAGGATTTTTATCATCTATCAAGTGAAGTTTTTCTTCTAAGGTAGGGCAGACTGGATTAAATCAAAAACTCATACCTTTCAAATTAAACACATGCACTCTACAAAATTACAGATTAGCCAGGAATATGAAAAAATGTAGTAACGGCTGAGGTGGATGCATCGATCCTCCCCTCTATACATTCTCCGAACAACAGTACCCGTTCTCCATTCAGTAATTCACATTTACATACATGTTACAATATCTGCACAATTCCTGTTCATCATCTAAAACAGCATGAGTAATTTTAGATTGAGGGGATGTTACGTGTTACTTCGCACTAGAAGCGCCAAAGCCGTCATTTTGACGGCTTTCGCTCGCTAAACTCCAGTTTGAGGCGCCTTCATCCGTTGGCAGCGTATTACATGCTTGTGGAATCGTACTAACTCGCCAAAGTTAGCAGACTAGAGTGAGGTTTTTTTCAGAGTCGTTGATTTGTAGAGTGGGTTTTTACATGGCACAATGAACAATTGGCGACGGTTCGAGAATCACGCCTAAAGGTGGTCTGGAAACATGCTATCACAATCTTGATCCTCCACGCAGAGAATGGTTATTTCATGAGTTAAAAATTATTTCATTTTGTTTGAAAGAATTAAAAATTTATTTTTGTATGGACGACCGGGTTGTGTTAAGTTCAGTGGGTTTTATCTCGCACTAGTGTTATACTATGGGCAACAGTCTGGGAAATGCCCCTAAGGGTAGTCTGGAGGCATGCTTTCACAATTTTGATCCTCTACGAAGGGGATGGATAGCTTCCTTGCTTTGGTGGCCCCCGAGGTATTATTTTGTATGGAAACATAGCTTAAACTGATGCATCCAACAACACAACACTATCAAAGGCAAACTACCGAAAACTTTGCAAAATGTGAGATTTTCTACGAAATTTAAGCCAGGCACATAACGTACAGTCGGCAGCGAAAGTATCCGAGATTTAGCCAATAATTCCGATGTCAAAAAAGTACACTTACTACTGTTTTGTTAAATAAATCCTTGTCGAATCATGTTCTTAGTCTAAAGACTCGGCAAGGGTTTTTTTAACAAAGCAGTATTAAATGTAATTTTTTTAGACAGGAATTATTGCTAGTACTCTGATACATTTACTGCAGACTGTTTTGGCTCTTTGGATGTTAAAGAAAAATGAAAGTTCTCTTTATATAAATTCGTAGAATAATAGAATAAATGATATTTTGTATATGAATGTTTAAGTAAATTACCCATGTATAATGGAAAGCCTTCAAGTTTTTAGATTTTCATTTGTGTTGAAGTGGAATTTGGTGGCAGCTATTTCGACAAATCTACGTGGAGATAATGGACGTATATGTGAAATATTTTCTTTATATATACGTCGTGTATATTGACGGTGACTGATTCACTTAAAATTTGTTGTGACAGCAATTCCCTCCACGTTTCCATTCAAAATACACCTCTAGGGTCACCAAAGAGATGGGGGTCATCTTTCCCGTGGAGGACCAAAATTCTGATATGTCTCTGGATCATATTAGGGATACATCCCAGACCGTCGCCCATTGCCCATAGCGTAGTTCCAGTACGACAAAGTCTACTGACTGACACTTTGTATAAATTTGTTGAATATCATTTTTAATAATATTTCCGTGAATAACGTAAATATTATATACTAGAAACATTTTGTGCATTTGCGTTTATTATGTATGTTTTGAAAGTAAGATTACTAAGTTTGAAAATAAAAACATTCAGGAACTTTTTTTATTTTTATGAATTGTCAAATTTTATGCTGACGTACATTTAACATTTAGAGCTACGCATTTGGTAACACTAATATTCATTTCCAGGGGTGGCCCGGAGGCAGGCCATCACAATTTTGATCTTCCGCTGAATGGATGTTGGTGGTGTGGGAGGTGTTAGGATTAAGGCTGATAGACTGCACTAAGGTCCTAGGCTTGAGGGGTAAGGAGTTTTTCTAAGGCGTCCTAGCCCGTATTCACAAAAATTTCGGAGAAAACCAAGGAAAACTCCGAATGGTTTGACTGACACTTTGACTGACGCTGAGGAGAGTATGACTTCTCGTTCTTCCCTTCGTTAACTCCAAGGGGTATTTAATATTTTTATTTATTTATTTATTTATTTTTTGGTGGGGGGGGGGGACATTAAGGCACCGTAACACTTCTTTTGAGTAAAGCGCACCACTTGCATGCATTGATTACCGTATTGACAATTTTCACAGTTATTCGCAAATGTTATATATTTAATTAATGCTTTGATAAATCTTTTTACAATAATCTTTACGTTGAATTTAGAGTATTTTTATACATACTCTAAATTCAACGTAATAGTTATTACGCAACTTTTTTTTTTTTTTCGATCTGATGATTTTAAATGGTTGTTCGTGCACGGATTTAGCGATTGTTTTTATTCGCCGAAAAATGTGCTCTCGTACGTACAATCGGCAACAAAAGTGTCCGAACACTAGCAAAAATTCCTATGTAAAAAAAGTACACTTCATACGGTTTTATTTTCATCAAATTCTTTTAAAAATTTGCATGTATGTTAAACATTGTATTTCACAAAACTGAGTATTCGTTTTCGAATCGAGAAGTTATTACGAACTCTCAAATTCTATCGCAAGACAAAAATTCATGAAAAATCCAAAATTTTACACTAACTGATTCTGTAATTGATATACAAGAGATTAAATACCCAGACGTGTTCAGTTACCGACAAAAAACGCATAGTTAAAAAAAAATTAGATATTTAAAGTAATTTAGAATTCGTATGGAACATTTTGAAATTACGCATTTTGTAGTGTTTTTCCCCCATTAAAGACGCTTTTTTATCTCTAAAATTCCTATTCTTTTAAAGTATGCTCTATATGGAAAAATAATGATTAGTAACAGTGTACATCATTTAAAAAGTGATAAAATGTTTAAAATAAATAAATAATCGTTTTTTTTGTCTCTTTAAGCTATAAAGTTTTTTTTATATTATAAAGTTTTTAATATTATGTAGCCTATTGGTAGATCATGGACAAAGTTTGCAGCTATTTTTGGAGTTACTTTGCCACAATGTAGGTTTGGGTCAAAGTAGCCCCAAAAACACATTTTACGCTCTTTATGTAAAAAATAAAGTAAAGAGTAAATTAAAAAAATAAAGAAACTCAGTGTGACATTTCATCACATATTTACCAATACCATTTTCACACTTAATTTTACAATCTATACCAGAAAAGTTAAATTAACATTCGAGTTAAAATATTGTATTGTTATACAGTGTTTACAATACCTCCTACGCATCAACTACAACATAAAATACCTTAACCAAAGTCCTTTTATTTTTTAAAATATAAAATCTTAACCCTTAACCGGAAACATGCCGTCTGCGAGACTGTTGCGTCTACGTACCTACCTTCTACGCAAAAATGAACGTCTCCAGTTTTTATCATTCCACCTAATTTGGTGATGTTAATATATTAATATAAAAGGATGTGTTTAAGTTTACCATTTAATAAACTATTTAGAGTTTTGTTTAATTTTTATAGTAAATTTTCAAATATCAGCAGTCTCACAGACTGCATGTTTCTGTTTGTGTAACAATTTTTCATGTTTCCAGTTAAGAGCGGACAGTACTGAGCTTTGCCAAAGCACATGTTATTCCATGGAAAAATTTATTTCCACAATAACTTTTTTTTTTTTTTTTAATTCCGTTTTCACATTCAGAAAATCGAAACTTTAAATAAATATTTGTTTTTTTTAAAAAAAGTTAAAAAATACGAAAAATTATTTTTTATTTTTTACGTTTTTCAGCTCCAAATAAAATATATAAACTATTTTTGGAAAACGCGTATTCTTTAATCGGTTATAACAGTTTCTGAATGTGAAAAAAGAATTTAAAAAACATCTTAAACAATGAGTTACTATGGAAACCTTTTCCCATAGAACAACAAGGGCGCTGGCTGTCCACAAGATCCACAAGAAATATTGTCCGTTCTTAATATTTTGACTACTGAAAAAATCTTTTTCCCCCAAATTCTTATGTACTTACTGTCATTCACTACGGTATGTTTGTGAATCTCAACCAAATAAAAAATGCGCCTCTATTTTATGGTAAATACAAGCTATTTTATTCGTCTTTCCATGGCTCAGGTGTTTAGAGCGCCATGTTAGTAATCAGGTGGTCCCGCGTTCGATACCCTGAAGGTTTGGAGTGTTGATTTTTGCAGACAATTAGTAGAAAAGATGTCAATAGATAAAAGAAAATTTATCGTTAACTACACAGTATTCTAAGAATTTTTGAAGAGTTTTTTTTAAGAAGCTTTTTTTTTTTTTTACCTCTTTTTAAAAACAAAGTTTTTTGTGGACTACAAGCGCCCTCTATTGGGCGGAATATTCACTAAAAGGTCAATAAAACTATTAACAAAACAAAATAAAAATGATTAGGAAAAACACATAAACATTAACCAAATCAGTAAAACGTTAAGTTATAATATAAAAAAATAAAATAAAATAAAAAGGTGCCTCAAACGAATAATTAAATTGCAGATATTGACCCTTAATCAGAAAATTATATCACAAAACTTATAGGCAATCGTGTGATGCTGTCATCTGTTGTGAATTTTAAGAAATAATTTCTCTTTTCTTAACACAGTTGAAATTTCCCCAATTTTGGTTAATAAACAAAAAAAGTTTTTTTTTTTTTTTTTTTTTTTTTTGCAAATTAAATTTTATTCTAACTTCGAAAAGATTTATATGATACGCTATAATAAGAATTTGGGTTTTAAAATTTCTTTTAAATAGATTATTTTAGACTGTTGCGCCCCCCCCCCCCCACACACACACACTTCTACGGTACGAAAATAGTCTTTCATTATGCTGCACAAATAAAAGGAGTCTCAAGTAAAATCACTTAAAAGTCCTTTATTTAAAAAATACTATATACAGTTATACACATTAAGACAGCCATTTAAAGCCTCATTCTTCTTACAATAAGCATATCTCTCTATACTCTTATTACAGGCCATTGTCCAGTCGATTAAAATCCATATAGACAACCTGTAAAAGATACATTAAAAATAACTAATTTAAAAAATAATTGTCTCTTACAGATTTTAGTACTATCACCCATAAAAACAATGAGTATTTCTATCCCTGCAATTATAGTAAAGAACGTCAATTTGATACATGGGAGCGGTAGCCCCCCCTCCCCCCCAAAGAATTATTTGTCAAATAAAGCTGTTGCAGAGTTTTTTTTTTTTTATGTAGGTCTATATGATAATATTCGTTTATCTTACCCTTTAATCTCCAATTATAATATGGAAATGCAGGGTGAGAAAGTCGTTCGAGTGCCACACCAGATGAGTTGAATTTCTGATAAAGCTATCACGAGTTATCCCGATCACTACGAGGGCATTTTTTCGGAAAAGTTCCCGGAAACCAGGTCCACCGGCTGAATTTTCCAAATTTATTAATGAAAATATTAAATACTTTTTAAATTTTGACCCTTTATGTGCTCAAAATTTGAGTAGAATAATTTATTACATTAAAAAAGAGGGAAAAAAATTTTTAAATCTTCGAAACCCATGTCACTTCCTTAAGGGACTGCTAAATTCATATCATTCAAATACGTCCAACTTTTTTTTTTTTTTTTTTTTTTTTTTTTTGGGGGGGGGGGGGGAATCGTGCCAGGTATTAAGTAAAATATACATTAAACATATCTTATTGTAAGTATTTGACTGAGAAATAACATATGTTGAGCTTTTTTTTTTTTTTTTACTTTCTTCTAGTATATTCAATAGAAGAAAGTATTGGATTCTTAAAAATTTTCGACCTCGGGTTTTTGATGGATTTACACGTTTTGAGAGTTATAGAACACGATTTGACCATTTTTAGTGTGAAAATTTTGTGGCAACTGTATCTCAGGGACTACTGCACAGAATTTCATACAAATTGGTATGGACACATTGACATAAATTAGTGCCTGTCAACTTTTGGTAAAAATTGTCCAACAGCTTGCGTTGCCATCCCGCTTTTTCTAAATTTTTAACATGGTAGTATAGGACAAAATTTTCGATAAATGTGCATAAAAAGAATTATTTTTTAATAATCATTATGAAATTTAAAATAATTTATAATACAATCAACTGGGAAAAAAGTTTGTATGTAGGAGCTTCACCCCCCCCCCCTTCCTGAGAGGGAAGTTCTCCCTCGAGAGGAGTAAATTTTCATGATGGGTATCTTCCAAAATAACTCGCCAATACCTTTAAAACGAATGGTTGAACCATTGATCTGCGATAATTTAAAATAAAGTTATCGATTTTTTTTTTTTTTTTTTTTGAAAATAAAATTGACTATATATATTTAGTGTTATACTACTTCTCTAATATGGAATTATCATGGAAGATAATTTTTTAAATAATTTTAATAAATTACTTTTATTGAGTGAATTTGTATAAAGAAAATATAGAAGAAAGTCACGTGGTGGCCACAACATACTATTTTTTTTTTTTTTTTTTTTTTTTTTTTTTTTTTTTTTTAAATACCCTACGTGATTGACATGTAGAAGTCAAACTGTTCAAAAATTCTTTGAAAGGCCGACAAAGAAAATGCAACTATTAGAAAAGCTACTGTTAAGCAAGTACAAGAGTTTAAAAAAGGTGTAAATACAATAGAATGCTAAGAAAATACGACATATTTAAGCAAACGCAAAGAATTAAAAAAAAGAAAGAAAAATAAAAATATGCAATCAGGTGAAAAAATGAGGTAGAAATGCAACGTACGATGTACTCAAAGCCATGCACTCCAGTTAAAAAAATTAATACTTACACACTTAACAGTAATTCCAGCTTCATGCTCGTTGATATCTAAGCCCGACATCTCTTCCCTGGAAGAAAAAAAAAGGAATATTTATAATATAAATAAATTTTTATTATTAGATTAAAAACAATTATTTTATCATTATACAAAGTATATCTAAACTATCAGACACCTTTTTTCTATAATTGTTTCATAAGTCATTTTCTCGTAAGTATTCCCGATAAAATTCTTTCAAAAGAAACAGTCGCTAAATAGATTACTTTCCAGAAAAATGACCGGACACTTGATTTCAGTCGTTTTGTCAAATATCTCAAAAGTACAGGACAAATTATCTTGAAACTTCAGTAGTGTGCGGAACTTGTTACACTGTAACCCTCACATATTTCCGTGAAAGTGTTGCCCCGAAAGAAAAAAAAAAAGGTGAGGGGTATTAAAAAATTTAAGAAAATTGAAAATGTTTAAGATCACCCTATAAAAAGTTATATTTGAAATGTGTTCTGGCTACAGCATGTTATTATGAGACTTATTATCTGTATAAATTTTTATAGAGGTTATCACACATATTCATGGAGATAAAGGTTTCTTTAAAAATTGGGGGTGGAGCTTTTTTTAAATTTTAATACGCAGGGTATTAATACAAATGAAATTTCGTCAAAACTTCCGCACACGTAGTTAAAAATTTAGTAAAAATGCTCGTATGTCATTAGATATTCTTTTGCATTCGGATTACAATAACTTTTTAATGTATGTCAAGTTTCTTTAAAGTGACTTTGCACTAGGTTTAATACCCTACGCGTTATAATTAAAAAATCTGGAGTGACTCCACTCGACTTTTCGAACGTTAAATAACAGTTGTTCAAACAAAGTAAGGGTTGTCATCAAACATAGAAAAAAAGAAAAAAAAAAAAAATAGTGGTTTGCGTATCCCCCCCCCCCCGCTCCATATAGTATGTCGTTTAATTTCTTCAAATAATTTCAGCTCGTAGGTCATAATGATAAAGAATTTTTCATTGTCTCCCTGTAAAAATCTATAAATGCTAGATTCACCAAAATCTACAATGTCCATGTTACGGCAGTAAGCTATGATAAATTTTCAGATTAATCGAATAAGGCGTTTAGACGTTACCGCACTTTAAATAATTTGAGTCCATAGATCATAATGATAGAGAATTTTTCTTTGGCCCCTGTAAAAAAAAACTAAATGCTAGATTCGCCAAAATCCATGCAGGTCTTGCGACGATGACCATTATAATATGCACATAACTTTTAAGCTCTGTTGAATAAATGCGTTAAGACGCTATAGCACTTTAAATAATTTGAGTTCATGCACCATAATGATAAAGAATTTTTCTTTGTACCCCTGTAAAAAAAACTACCACCAAAATCAATAGGGTGCGAGCTACGGTGACCTATGACATAAGTACCAATTTTTAGCTCATTTGAATAAAGCGTTTAGACGTTATTCTGTTCACTCACTCACTCACTCACACACACACACCACCGTAAAAAACAGCAAAAATGAACTCAGGTAATCCCAGAACGCATATAGATACGCCAAAATATCAAAGTCGAATTTTTGTTATAATACTTTTTTTTTTTTTTTTTTTTTTTTTTTTTTTTGGGGGGGGGGGTTAAGAAACCTTTATATTTCCATGAATTTGTGCGATAGACTCAAAAATTCATACAGATAAGAAGCCTCTTGGCTACAGGCAGAATGCATTTCAACTTCAAGCATCACTTTTTACAGGATGATCTCTAACATTTATATATATATATAATAAATCTTTTTTAATTGTCCTTTTGTTTTCGGAGCAAAACTTTCACAAAAATATGAGTTATAATAAGTAGTTCTTTACACATCTGATGTTTCAAGATGATTCGTCTCTTACTTTTTTCAGATATTTGACAAAAAGTCTAAAATAAAAAGTGTCCGGTCATTTGTGAAAAGGTACTGTAGATTTACCTTTTTTTTTTTTCCTTCCTAAAGAATACCGAGTTTGGACTTTCTGCTAATATTTATTCTTGAGCTATGCTCATAACTTAATTTCCGAATTTAAGGGACTTCATAATATCTAATAAATATAGTACCAACCCAGTTTCAAAAATTTGTCCCTAGAACAGTTCTTGACCTATGCTGTAAGAGACTCGGGCACACCACTAAAAACTTATTTCCGAATTCATGGGACCTCCTAATATAAGTAAGTATAGCAACAACTCAAAAATTTTACACAAAAATGCATTCTTTAACGTATATGGGAAAGAAAAAGTTTGAGAAAAGCCTAAATATCAACCTTTTAACAACTCTGATATACAGGGTGATAATTTTAAAACTACCCATAAGAGCGATTTGATATTTTACTAGAGTAATCATGAGGCAATGAAATTTTGTTTGGGGGAGGAAAAAAGTAGTTCCAACATGTTCCTATAGAGGGCGCTGTCGGGATTATGTCAGGGGACACGTCTCAATGGACTCATTAAACACAGGAATGTTGTTAGCAACACAATGGAATAGCAGGAAACAATAGACTTCAAAGGTTTACTACAACTTTTTTTAGCAAAAAGACAAGAATACGTGGTTACCGCGGAAACAGTCATAGTGAAAAGAGAAAAAGAGGAGCTTCACGAAACAAATACGTTGCGTTCCGAAATTAACTGTACATTTTGGAACTTTTTTCTTTTTCTTTTTTTTTTTTTTCCCCCAAACAAAATTTCATTGCCTTACGATAGCTCAGGTAAAATATCAAATCGCTCTGATGGGTAGTTCTAAAATTATAGCGTTTTGAAATCGTAATTACCATGTTTTTATTAACTTTGATTCTTGTTTGCTTGTGAGGGACAAATCTTGCAATCGATTTTTAACTAACTTTCCGACTAGCTAGATATTTGAAATTTTCAGGACAGCTCACAACACGGTGACAATACATTTTTCTAATAATTTTAGTTAACTATTTCAAGTCCCGCTGCCTTCGGCAGCGCTTGTATGATTCGACAGAAAATTTATTTAACTTCCCGACTACCTAGACATTTGAAACTTTCAGAATAGTTCAGAACACGGTGAAAATGCATTTTCGTAATACCTTTAGCCAACTGTTTCGGGTTCCTGCTGCCTTCGGCAGCGTTACCAGTACAAAACTTGCAATCGATTTTTCACTAACTTTTCGACTAGCTAGACATTTGAAACTTTCAGGACAGCTCACAACACGGTGACAATACATTTTTCTAATAATTTTAGTCAACTATTTCAGGTCTCGCTGCCTTCGGCAGCGCTTATATAATTCGACAGAACATTTATTTAACTTCCCGACTAGCTAGACATTTGAAACTTTCAGAATAGTTCAGAACACGGCGAAAACGCAATTTTAAAATATTTTTAACCAACTGCTTCGGGTTCCTGCTGCCTTCGACAGCGTTACCAGTACAAAGCTTGCAATCGATTTTTCACTAACTTCCCGACTAGCTAGACATTCGAAACTTCCAGGATAGTTCAGAACACGGTGAAAAAACATTTTTTTAATACCTTTAACCAACTGTTTCGGGTTCCTGCTGCCTTCGGCAGCGTTATCAGTACAAAGCTTGCAATCGATTTTTCACTAACTTCCCGACTAGCTACACATTTGAAACTTTCAGGATAGTTCAGAACACGGTGAAAAAACATTTTTTTAATACCTTTAGCCAACTGTTTCGGGTTCCTGCTGCCTTCGGCAGCGTTATCAGTACAAAGCTTGCAATCGATTTTTCACTAACTTCCCGACTAGCTAGACATTCGAAACTTCCAGGATAGTTCAGAACACGGTGAAAAAACATTTTTTTAATACCTTTAACCAACTGTTTCGGGTTCCTGCTGCCTTCGGCAGCGTTATCAGTACAAAGCTTGCAATCGATTTTTCACTAACTTCCCGACTAGCTACACATTTGAAACTTTCAGGATAGTTCAGAACACGGTGAAAAACCATTTTTTTAATACCTTTAGCCAACTGTTTCGGGTTCCTGCTGCCTTCGGCAGCGTTATCAGTACAAAGCTTGCAATCGATTTTTCACTAACTTCCCGACTAGCTAGACATTCGAAACTTCCAGGATAGTTCAGAACACGGTGAAAAACATTTTTTTAATACCTTTAACCAACTGTTTCGGGTTCCTGCTGCCTTCGGCAGCGTTATCAGTACAAAGCTTGCAATCGATTTTTCACTAACTTCCCGACTAGCTACACATTTGAAACTTTCAGGATAGTTCAGAACACGGTGAAAAAACATTTTTTTAATACCTTTAGCCAACTGTTTCGGGTTCCTGCTGCCTTCGGCAGCGTTATCAGTACAAAGAAGCCTCAGTATAAGAAGCCTCTTGGCTACAGGCAGAATGCATTTCAACTTCAAGCATCACTTTTTACAGGATGATCTCTAACATTTATATATATATATAATAAATCTTTTTTAATTGTCCTTTTGTTTTCGGAGCAAAACTTTCACAAAAATATGAGTTATAATAAGTAGTTCTTTACACATCTGATGTTTCAAGATGATTCGTCTCTTACTTTTTTCAGATATTTGACAAAAAGTCTAAAATAAAAAGTGTCCGGTCATTTGTGAAAAGGTACTGTAGATTTACCTTTTTTTTTTTTCCTTCCTAAAGAATACCGAGTTTGGACTTTCTGCTAATATTTATTCTTGAGCTATGCTCATAACTTAATTTCCGAATTTAAGGGACTTCATAATATCTAATAAATATAGTACCAACCCAGTTTCAAAAATTTGTCCCTAGAACAGTTCTTGACCTATGCTGTAAGAGACTCGGGCACACCACTAAAAACTTATTTCCGAATTCATGGGACCTCCTAATATAAGTAAGTATAGCAACAACTCAAAAATTTTACACAAAAATGCATTCTTTAACGTATATGGGAAAGAAAAAGTTTGAGAAAAGCCTAAATATCAACCTTTTAACAACTCTGATATACAGGGTGATAATTTTAAAACTACCCATAAGAGCGATTTGATATTTTACTAGAGTAATCATGAGGCAATGAAATTTTGTTTGGGGGAGGAAAAAAGTAGTTCCAACATGTTCCTATAGAGGGCGCTGTCGGGATTATGTCAGGGGACACGTCTCAATGGACTCATTAAACACAGGAATGTTGTTAGCAACACAATGGAATAGCAGGAAACAATAGACTTCAAAGGTTTACTACAACTTTTTTTAGCAAAAAGACAAGAATACGTGGTTACCGCGGAAACAGTCATAGTGAAAAGAGAAAAAGAGGAGCTTCACGAAACAAATACGTTGCGTTCCGAAATTAACTGTACATTTTGGAACTTTTTTCTTTTTCTTTTTTTTTTTTTTCCCCAAACAAAATTTCATTGCCTTACGATAGCTCAGGTAAAATATCAAATCGCTCTGATGGGTAGTTCTAAAATTATAGCGTTTTGAAATCGTAATTACCATGTTTTTATTAACTTTGATTCTTGTTTGCTTGTGAGGGACAAATCTTGCAATCGATTTTTAACTAACTTTCCGACTAGCTAGATATTTGAAATTTTCAGGACAGCTCACAACACGGTGACAATACATTTTTCTAATAATTTTAGTTAACTATTTCAAGTCCCGCTGCCTTCGGCAGCGCTTGTATGATTCGACAGAAAATTTATTTAACTTCCCGACTACCTAGACATTTGAAACTTTCAGAATAGTTCAGAACACGGTGAAAATGCATTTTCGTAATACCTTTAGCCAACTGTTTCGGGTTCCTGCTGCCTTCGGCAGCGTTACCAGTACAAAACTTGCAATCGATTTTTCACTAACTTTTCGACTAGCTAGACATTTGAAACTTTCAGGACAGCTCACAACACGGTGACAATACATTTTTCTAATAATTTTAGTCAACTATTTCAGGTCTCGCTGCCTTCGGCAGCGCTTATATAATTCGACAGAACATTTATTTAACTTCCCGACTAGCTAGACATTTGAAACTTTCAGAATAGTTCAGAACACGGCGAAAACGCAATTTTAAAATATTTTTAACCAACTGCTTCGGGTTCCTGCTGCCTTCGACAGCGTTACCAGTACAAAGCTTGCAATCGATTTTTCACTAACTTCCCGACTAGCTAGACATTCGAAACATCCAGGATAGTTCAGAACACGGTGAAAAAACATTTTTTTAATACCTTTAACCAACTGTTTCGGATTCCTGCTGCCTTCGGCAGCGTTATCAGTACAAAGCTTGCAATCGATTTTTCACTAACTTCCCGACTAGCTACACATTTGAAACTTTCAGGATAGTTCAGAACACGGTGAAAAAACATTTTTTTAATACCTTTAGCCAACTGTTTCGGGTTCCTGCTGCCTTCGGCAGCGTTATCAGTACAAAGCTTGCAATCGATTTTTCACTAACTTCCCGACTAGCTAGACATTCGAAACTTCCAGGATAGTTCAGAACACGGTGAAAAAACATTTTTTTAATACCTTTAACCAACTGTTTCGGGTTCCTGCTGCCTTCGGCAGCGTTATCAGTACAAAGCTTGCAATCGATTTTTCACTAACTTCCCGACTAGCTACACATTTGAAACTTTCAGGATAGTTCAGAACACGGTGAAAAAACATTTTTTTAATACCTTTAGCCAACTGTTTCGGGTTCCTGCTGCCTTCGGCAGCGTTATCAGTACAAAGCTTGCAATCGATTTTTCACTAACTTCCCGACTAGCTACACATTTGAAACTTTCAGGATAGTTCAGAACACGGTGAAAAACCATTTTTTTAATACCTTTAGCCAACTGTTTCGGGTTCCTGCTGCCTTCGGCAGCGTTATCAGTACAAAGCTTGCAATCGATTTTTCACTAACTTCCCGACTAGCTAGACATTCGAAACTTCCAGGATAGTTCAGAACACGGTGAAAAAACATTTTTTTAATACCTTTAACCAACTGTTTCGGGTTCCTGCTGCCTTCGGCAGCGTTATCAGTACAAAGCTTGCAATCGATTTTTCACTAACTTCCCGACTAGCTACACATTTGAAACTTTCAGGATAGTTCAGAACACGGTGAAAAAACATTTTTTTAATACCTTTAGCCAACTGTTTCGGGTTCCTGCTGCCTTCGGCAGCGTTATCAGTACAAAGCTTGCAATCGATTTTTCACTAACTTTTCGACTAGCTAGACATTTGAAACTTTCAGGCTAGCTCATAACACGGTGACAATACTTTAAAAACTTTTAGTCAACTGCTTCAGGTCCCTACTGCCTTCGGCAGCGTTTATATGATTCAACAGAAATTTCATTTAACTAACTTCTTGACTAGCTAGACATTTGAAACTTTCACAATAGATCAGAACACGGTGAAAATTCATTTTTTTTTAATACTTTTAGCCAACTGTTTCGGATTCCTGGTGCCTTCGGCAGCGTTACCAGTACAAAGCTTGCAATCTATTTTTCACTAACTTCCTGACTAGCTAGATATTTGAAACTTCCAGGATAGCTCAGAACACGGGGACAATACATTTTTTTTTAATACTTTTAGTCAACTGTTTCAGGTCCCTACTGTATTCGGCAGCGTTCATATGATTCAACAGAAAATTTATTTAACTAACTTCCCGAGTAGCTAGACATTTGAAACTTTCGGAATAGTTCAGAATACGGTAAAAATGCTTTTTAAAAATATTTTTATTCAATTGTTTCGGGACCCTGCTGCCTTCGGCAGCGTTTCCAGTACAAAGCTTGCAATCAACTTTTAACTAACTTCCCGGCTAGATAGCCATTTGAAACTTTTATGATAGCTCAAAAGACGATAGCAAGGATTTTTTTTAATACTTTTATCCAATTGCTGGGGTTCCGGCTGCCTTCAGTAGCGTTTATATGATTCAACAGAAAATTTAAAAACATGGTTTATAAAACTTTTTTTATCTTATAATTATTTTAATAATAAATCACACTGTATATTAAAAAAAAAACTATTTTATAATGCTATGAGATATTAAAAGGATTATGTGCTGAAATATAATAGAATTAGTCGTTTTTAAAATTAGTTTTTTTTTTTTTTTTTTTTTTAATAAAGGGGGGGGGGGATAAAATTAAAATATACTTTTAAATTGACAAAATTTTTACAAACTTTCAATATAATTGAAAAGTTATAAATGGTAGAATTTATTTGAATGAAACACCCTTTCCCATCAATGAGATGGATAGGGTGATCGCAATTAAATTTCGCCTATTTAGAGCATTCTGTAGCTCTAACTGAAATCCTGTTTAAATCAAAAATTTGTAGATAAACAATTCAAAGAATTCGCTTTAAAAAAAAAAAAAAAAAAACCTGAAAAAATAAAGCAATATAAAATGGCGAGGCATTATATAGAAATATACAGACAAGCTACTAATTCCAATACGAACATCTTTATTACAGACTTATTTGTTATAAATGTCAGCAATCGCCAGTTTGTCCGCATGTGCAACGTTAGACGATCCTTCACTTGCAGTGCTATAAATATTTTTACATTGTCATAATGCTTCAAAACGTAGAAATGTTAAAAACGCCCCATAGTTATTTATTACAAATCTTTTCAATAGTTAGTAGCCAGTAAACCGTTACTTAACTGAATTCTGTAATATATCTCCCCCCCCCCCCCCCAAGATTCATTTAGCGCATCCTTTGAAATATCTATATACAAATTTTCGACTCAATCCGCATTTTAATTACAGCTAAAATAAAAAACAGCTACGGTAAAATAACGAGTATAGCTCGTCACTGCACATTTCTTCTGATATAATAAATTTTTATAAAATACGTATCAATTTAAACATTAAAATAAAAATATTTATTATAAAAAATCTGGAGGGACTCCACTTGACTTTCCGAACATTGAGTAATTAACAGTTTTGTAGATAAAGTAAAGAAAGAGGCGTTGTTAGACAAACAAAAGAAAACCATAATAGAGTGCGAGTATTTTTCTCCATATATTACACGATGTTTTATTGAACGCTACTGAACTTTGAGCCCATAGATCATAACGATAAAGAATTTTTCGTTGTGTCCCTGTAAAAATATAAATGTTAGATTCACCAAAATGCTTATAGTTAGTGCAACAGTGATTTATAATATTCATATAAATTTTCAGCTCAATTGAATAAGGCGTTTAGATGCAATCGCACTTTTAAAAATTGGGTCCCTAGGCCATAATGATAAAGAATTTTTCTTTGTGCCCCTGTAAAAAAACTAAGTGCTAAATTCACCAAAATCTATACAGTTCGTGCAACTGTGACCTATAACATGTTTACAAATTTTTTGCTCAGATTAATAAGGCGTTTAGACGCTATCGCACTTTCAAAAATTTGGCCCCATAGGCCATAATGATAAAGAATTTTTCCTGGTGTCCCTGTAAAAAAAAAACTATAAGTGCTATCAAAAATCAATAGGGTTCGTGCTACGGTGACTTGCAACATGCGTACCAACTTACAGCTCATTCGAGCAAAGCGTTTAGACGCTAGCGTGTTCACTCACATACACACATATACATACACACATCGTAAAAATAGTGAAAACGGACTCAAGAGACCTCGAAACGTATAGAAACATCAAAATCCTCAAATTCAGATTTTTGACATGATTACAATACTTTCCTCACTATAGTGTTCGGAAAGTAAAAAGGTATTTAAAGAATTTGGTACGAGTAAAATAATTTAATTATTTACAATCTCCTAAAGAATTAAAAAAAAAAAAAACTAAATACACAAATTTGGTGAATGAACAGGTCTTCAGTATCATATGTGGGTCTAATGCAAGGCTACCGCAGGAACGACACGAGTCCTCCAAACCACTGGCTAGTATTGTGTTACTTTATTGGGACAGCTTTGAAACCTATAGTTACACTTTCGTCTCGAATGATCTCCTTATTACATTATTACACAATAACAATGCAGAATTTCTTGCACAACTGGGTTACTTAATGGCTTTTGCCGTTATGATTTTTTTACTTCATGTTTCTCCGGACATATCATCTCCTCTCATATTCTTATAAGATGTATACCGGTGAAGTTTTAATTATAAACGAGATATTCGAATTAAAAGTACTCAGTATATTAATTGGTATTATGTACACAGTACTGTAAATTATAGCTATTAATATAGATTTGTTTGGTTCAAGAAACCTTCAATTTATATAATCAGTAAAATCTCAACTGTTTCATACGAAGGGGTTTAGGGTTATCGCTCTACGGTCATTTCTTGCACATTAAGGCTCATTAGACCAGATCTATGGCTTTAAATTGATTACACTACGAAACATCCATACCTGATTCCGGATTTGAGCCCGGCACCTTGAGGCCAGAGTGCTAACCATTTTCATACGAGGAGGTTTGGGGGGGGGGGGGGATGACCGTTAAGATTTGACAAGTCATCTGGGAATAAACTAAATATCTGGATAAAATTTATTTTACACATCGACTGATATTTCTGTACGCGATGTTGTGAATCACAGCTATCGATGTTGATTTGTTTGATTTCAGAAAGTCGTAGATTGAAGCAACCCCTTTCTTGACAAATTCTGCCAGGTTCTAGAATGATAACTTTCGATAGGTCAGGAAACGCTGGCAAAAATTTATCTATATAGTCACGATCCAAAGTTCATAAGTCTTAAGGCAACACATCAGTTAAGATTCACATTTTCTCCCTCCGCATGTAATCCTATGGAATTTTTATTGCTTCGTATTATAAAGACATCTCATTGAAATACGGAGTTTTCCGAATTCTATTTTTCGAATTCCATTCTATGAACACATAATTTACTTTAATGAGCAATTATATATATATTTCTTTTCGAGTTTTTGAGAAGTTCCCACTAAACATGAAAAGAAAGATATTCAAAAAGTGGAATTAAAAAAAACTCCAAATTTTCAGCGAGATATTTTTAAAACACGAAGCAGCAAAAATCCTATAGGATTACATGGGGAGGAAGAAACCAATAATTTGACTGATGAATAACTAAGTTTATAATTCGATTATTTTTTTGTAATAAATATTAATTCGATATCTTCTCATATACAACAATAATTATTAAAAACAAATCTAAAGCCCACAAACACATCTCAAATTGTTCACACAACGTTAGAAAAATCCCCAAAAATATAGATGTTCGAATGGTTAATTACTATAGGTATATAAAAAATCAAAATTTAATTTTTGATTCGCAAAAGTATCTTTCCGACATTATACTTTATCTATATGCTGTCTCATATTAAACCATTTAATAATGATAATAAAAAAAAACGAAGAACGTGAAAAAACAACTTACGGCGGCGTTGAAAAAAAAGTTTCAAGTTCATATCATCCGGTCGTGGACACAGTAAGTAAGCACAGAATCTGGTAAAGACATCAAACGTCACAGCACACACTAAAATTAAACTTAAAATAACGAGGTCCATCAGATAAAAAAAAAAAAATTCTTAAAAAATAAAAGACAACAATTAAAAGAAAGCTTAGAAGCCGTGGTCATCTGTGCATTATCACACGAATATATCGTTAACGTACTTATGAAGTCTAATTCAATAAAACCACCTGTTTGTTTTCTGCCTGGATCATATTTTAACTGTATGAAAACTAAAAAAGCAACGGGAACTAAATTGTCACGTTGAAATGTTTGTTTAGCTGCGAGAGGGAAAACAGGGAAATGCTCTGTTATATCAAAAAATACAAAGAATCCAGGAAATTCCAGTTCAAACAATTCCTATTTAAGGCTTATAATTTAAAAGATCATATAATTGTAAGAAAAAAAAATAATTATGCATTTTTTCGAATGGATGGATGGGTTTTGCGTCGCACTAGTGCTGCGCAATGGGCAATTGGCGACAGTCTGGGTCTCACAAATAGAGGTGGTCCGGAGACATGCCATCACAATTTTGATCCTCCACGGAAGGGATGGCTCTCCCGCTTGGGTGACTTCCAGAGGTATAATTTTTGATGGCAACATGGAGGACACTGCGGCCACGACAGATTTTACGTGCACCAGCCGCCATTAGTGTACACGACGGTCTTTGGCCGGCTCGAGTACCGGACCCACAATCTTCCAATTGTGAGCCTAGCGCTCTACCGATTGGTCTACCGCGGCCCCTGCAATTTTTCGGAAATCAATAGTACTAAATCAATCCTCAGTTTTAGTGTGAGGTAGGGATACAAATAAGAGAAATTTAGGATAAGTTCTAAATATATACTTCATAATTTTGATTCCCTATGCGGAATATCAAAATTGTGATGCCATATCTCTGGACCACCTCTAGGGGTGAATCCCAGACCGTCGCCAATCTCCCACTATGTAGCTCTAATGCAACGTTAAATCCAGTGAACCTGAACATCAAATTTTGAAATCTGTTATTACTTTGCGAAATTTGTTGCAAAATAGATAACACATCGAGGTAACATAATATGTAACATTTTGGGCTACTGAAATTTATCAATTGTATCAGGAATAAGGAATCTAATTTATTAAACAGAATTTTCCCAAAATGACAATAAGTTTATTCGACAAGACAAGGTTTCTCCCAGAACTCACGTTGTAAAATTTTTGCAATTATTCTAACTGTATTCCAATCTTGATCCGTGTCCTAAACCATTTCGTTCCTTCTGATATTGTCCGTCATGGCCACAATGTCCAGCATGTTCCCATCCAAATTATATATCTAGGGGTCACCGCAACGAGGGAGCAACTCTCTCCTTTGAGGACAAAGACTGTGATAGCATGTCTCCGGACCACACTTCGAGGTGTGCCCCAGACCTTCACCAATCGCCTATAGCGTAGAACTGGTGCATCGTAAAACTCATTCACTCTCTTCTGACATCGGAAACACCTCTAGGGATGATTTTCTCCAGTCATCCATTGCGTAGCTCTAATGTGACGATACCCCCTCAACCTCAACTTCCTTCTGATATCGGAAAAAATGCACACATTTGCATGCACGAGGTATATTCAACAAAACTGTAATGTCGAATTTTTATGTCTCATCTTAAAGATGTTAATGGTGGCTAGTACACGTAAAATCTGTCGTGGTAACAATGTCTTCCGTGTTCCGTAAAACTAATAGACCACCCTTAGAGGTGAGTCCCAAACCATCACCAATTGCCCATAGTATAGCATTTGTGAAACGTAAAACCCACTCAACCTTAACCGTAAAATTAATAACTCCGAAACATACCCTGTACGGATAATCAAAATTGTGATTATATGTCTCCAAACCAGCACTAGGGTTGAATCTCAGACCATTGCTAATTATCCATTGCGTAGTTCTAATGCGACGCAAAACTCACTAAACCTCAAACTCATCTTAAGAAAACAATGGAGAAGACATCGACTTTTCAGTTAATGAAAATCTTTAGTTACGCGAAACCGGGTGCGGGTAAAGCGAGCCGCTAGTTTATACAGAAACAATGCGGTACATACAAATGAAACACTTCCAGTTGCAAAGCCGTTTGCAAGCGTTCCAAATGTATGACTACAGTCGGCAGCAAAAGTATCCGAGCACTAGCAAAAATTCCTATATAAAAAAAAGCACACTTAACACTGTTTTGTTAAATAAATCCTTGTCGAATCCTGTTCTAAGACTGACTAACAGGATTTGACAAGGATTTATTTAACAAAACTGCGTTAAGTGTACTTTTTTCACATAGGAATTTTTGCTAGTGTTCGGATACTTTTGCTGCCGATTGTATTTGCAAAAAACTTGCAAAATTTACGTCATTGAAGTTGCAAGCGTTACGTTTGTATGTAACCCAATATCTTTGTTTCCTTTATCAATTTGGACCGCGGTAGTCTAGTTGGTAGAACGTCGCGCCTGTAATTGAAGTTTGCTGATTCGATACTGGAGTCGTCTGAAGACCGTCCGTGTACATAAATGGTGACTGGTGCACGTAAAATTCATCATGGCCTCAATCTTCTCCATATTTCGTAATTAATAGCTCTAGGGGAAGCGGGGGAATCATCCCCACCGCAAAAGATCAGAATTGTGATGTTATGTCTCCGGATCATCCCTTAGAGGAAAGGTGACCAAATGTCCCCATTTTCTGGGCACGGACTTTTTTTTTTTTTTTTAAGGCATTTTTCTAAATTCTAGAAAGTAAATTTTTTATCACTGATATTTTATTTTTAGTCCTTATTTATTTAAAATGAAAAGATACATCTCAAATTGGATATTTGTAGCAATTTTTAACTCCTCTCTATTATAAAGGAACTCTGATCTGGATCTGGTCACTAAAGGGTGTGGCCATAATGGAAAATATCCGTTTTCTTGGGTTCGAGACTAAATCATACCCAACATTAACATGTGGCTTCTGATTCTCCATTTTCCTATGAAATTCCCTCTAGGATACAAATATTTCCCTATAGAAGGCAAACATTTCCCTATAAAACACAAATATAAACATTATAATTCTGCATTTTTCCCTGTAGTAGTCACGTGTCAAGGGTTTATTACGTAACGCGGATAAAGTCCATTAAACTTGGTTTATTCAGGGCATTTTTTAGCTGTAACTAAAATGTGGATTGAGTCAAAAATTTGAATATAGACATTTCAAAGAAGGCCTTCAAAGATTCTGAAAATAAAAAAATAAAAAAAAATAAAAAAATAAAAATAAAAATAAAATTTTCAAATTTTTCGCTCTGAGGGGACACACATCAAAATATAAACAAGCATTACAGTCAAAATGCTTGAAAAGCTATATTATAAGTAACTTAGGTCTAGTCTATGTTAACATTTTCAAACCATACGATATTTAAAACTGTTATTCTTACATTTTGCAAGGGATTTTGTTGCAAAGTGACTTACCCATTCATTTTCCACTCCTTGGCTGGCACGTTCCCCTGTTCTTAATCTGTGGGTTGGTTGGTTGGTTGGTGAGGTTTTACGTCGCACTACTGCTGTGTGCAATGGGCAATTGGTGACGGTCTGTGACTCACCCCTAGAGGTGGTCCGGAGACATGCCATCACAATTTTGATCCTCCATGGAAGGGATGACTCTCCCTCTTAGGTGACCCAACACCTCCTGTAATAATGCCTTCGAGCTGAGCTCTACGTCATGGAAGATCGGCCGATTTTATCCAATCAACACTTCCTATGATACATGTTGGATCGTGGGGATTGGATGAAATCGGCCGATTTTCTGTGACGTAGAGCTCAGCTCGGAGGCATTATTATAGGTGGTGTTGGGTGACCCCCCCCCCCCACCCCAGAGGTACAATTTTGATGGGAACATGGAGGACATCTTAATCTGTGGGATTTTTGATTATGGGGTCATTTAAAGAGTTTGGTTTTTAAAAGAAATGTTGTAACTTTGGCTGACTTGAAGGACCGTACAACGTTGCATGTGCGGAGGATAACTGGTGAAGCTGTTGGACACACTGTTCATCAGCTGCAGATTTTACAGCTTAATGATTAGCCATCCTGGCTAATAACAAGCTCGACATTTCGCACATAATAACCGTTGGCAAGGTCCCCGTATCGGCAAAAACAGATTTAACGGTTATTATGTGAGAAATGTCGAGTTGGTTATCAGCCAGGGTGGCTGAGTGGAACAGCATCAGCACGTTAAGTGGAGGTCCTGGGTTCAATTCCCGGCTCTGACATTTTTCACATAGTTGATATAAAAAGAAAATCAATTTTATACTCCAAATTACTTTAAATGAATTTTCACGGTTGACGAATTTATCAATAAAATTTCTAAATATGTATTTTAAGATAGTTTAAGAAATTAAACGGTAAAATTGGATATTGGCAGGCCTATTGGAAGTGTGACAACGCCAAATAACTGTCTGAAAGAAATAGTTCTGTCGTACTAAAAATTAAAGTCTTATTCCAAAGTTATATTAAAATTGTTTGCTATATACAACAAATGATATACTTAGGCGAAACTTATAAAGCAGACACATGAAAAATAAAGAAACTAAGTAAATAGTAGTGTATTACTATAGAATGTAAGTCGTTAAAAAAAAAAAAAAACACTATTAACAAGCCGCCTGACAATATCTCTAACATTCAACCTGTTTTTACCATTTTCCCTCAAATTATTTTTTTTTTTTTTTAATAACGAATTCGGTTTATCTGTTTGTTTGTATACCTGTCTATCTGTGCTCATTTTTTCTTAAATATTTTTAGAATTCCTTAAAACTGATGTATGTTATTCAAGTTCCCTATACAACGTGATTCGTGATTCAAAAGTCAACGAGAACAAAAAAGCAAGCAATTTTTTCAATATTGAGAAAATTTCGGCAAAATTCTAAAACGTGTATAAGTTTTAGTCTCTTTTAAATAATTAAATGAAGCCTATATAATTAAACCTGAAAAGACGTAATAATACGTAAATTATTTCATACTTCCCTGTATAAGAACTGTATGTATGTAATATGCACATCGTTCTCCTTATGGTGATATCTCAGCTCAGCAAAACAATGTAATCTATATCATTATTATTATATTAATGTTTTAAACAATTAAAATGAACTTCAATTGAGTCCATAAACCGTAATATATAAGATTTTTATTTCGTATTCCTATTTTCTTAAAAGAAAAAAAAACTATATAACCCTTTATAAAACTTTATATAATCATCATTCAAATGATATTATAAATATTATCCTTTATTAAAATTCTGTGAATTTTCAAACGGCGATTTTTTAGAGACCTGATATATATATATCAACAAATTTTATTTTAATATGTATCAGTATAACTGAAATACACAAAATAATCTATTAAATGTTTACGTTGTCAAATACAAACATGCCGATATACAATTTCATTTTAAACGAATGTAAAGTTTATACGCTTGAGCACTTAAAATAATTTTAGTATATAGTCTGTAATAATAAAGATTTTTTTCTTTGTGTCCTTGTAAAAAAACTATAAGTCCTACAGTCATCAAACTGCATAGAGGTCTTGCTTCAGGGACCTGTAACATACCAACAATCTTTTAAATTAGTCAGATGAGGCATGCAGACTCTGTCCTTCGTATAATTTGAGTTCATAGGCCATAATGAGAAATAATTTTTCTTTCTGTTTTTATAAAATAAGTCTACACTCATGAAAATCCTTAGAGTTCATGCGTCGATATTCTATAACATAAAACCATTCAGATGAAGTATTTAGATGTTATTGTGTTCACTCACATACATATATACACATCACCGTAAAAATATTTTATAAAATAAGTCTACACTCATGCAAATACATAGAGTTCATACGACAATGTCCTATAGCATAAAATCAATCGGATGAAATATCTAGACGTTATTGTGTTCACTTACGCACGTATATACATACACTTAAACACACAAACACATCACCGTAAAAATAGAAAAACTGAATTCAGGATACCTCAAAACATATAAATACACGAAATCGCATAGTCGACTTACAGTACTTCCTTTACATACAGTCGGTAACAAACGCAAAAATTCTTATGTAAGAAAGGTACACTTCATATGGTTTTGTTAAATAAATCCTTATCGAATCGTGTTCTTACACTGACTAAGAACAGGATTCGATAAGGATTTATTTAACAAAACCGTATGAAGTGTACTTTTTTTACATAGGAATTTTTGCTAGTGTTCGGACACTTTTGTTACCGACTGTAGTTTATGTTCATAAAGTAATGAATATAAATGAACAAATCTAATAGAATTAAAGAAAAGGATTATTTTTCCTGTTACTATAGGCTTTATACAAATGTACGTATAAAAAACGTTTTGAGGGCTCGGTAGTATAAGGAATTAAATCGTAGGTGAAGTGTTCTTAGAAAACAACCAGCTGTTGCCAAACATAGAATGTAAAATTTAACACAATTTGTTGCCAGATTATAATATTTTTTTTACTGTATTCGACATTTATTTTATGTCGCTAAACTATTCGTGATTGTAATGAAATGCTCGCCCTCTAGTGGGCTAAGGTGAAATTAACAATACCATGGATAGCTTTCGACGAGACGCCATTGCTTGCTGTACATTCGATGTTTAGTTTCACATATATTTATTGAATAAAAATGAATAAATTCGGTAAAAAGATAACACATACTGCTGTGTGCAACAGTGTAACTCCAAAGGATCAAGAAATCCGGAATTAAGCTTCCATTTATTTCCAAATGACAAATTTAAAATTTCAGTTGCTTCGGCTAATGGAAGTAAAGAATATTTGAAACTAATATTTGTTCAGCTTCAGTTAAACATCTATTTCCGATCGAACTTTGAATAAACTGAATTATTTTTTCCAAAGTCAATCGATTTTCCATGACGTAATGGCGGAGAAATTATAGCACGAATATTAAGTAGTAACACAAATAGAACAATAATAAATACACGTGGATATTATATTTACTAACAACAAAAGTTAGAAAAGCGCCTTCTATCGATCATTACAAACGCGGATTGCTTATATAACTTAACCACAATTTATACATGCGTGCAACACAATTTGTATGTACGTACGCCACACATCTTAAGTGACATCGAAACTTTTCACTATGACCGCATGACTAGCCGTGCGTCTGTTAAAACGGACCGAATCAAATAATTCAGCCTATGAATAATATCAAAGATCTATTTAAACCCAGCCATGAAAAGAAATGCAACAAATTTTGACAACAGTAATCATAAAGCCAACGAACCGATGAAACGGGGAAACGCGAAAGAAGTTTGTAAATGACATGGATATTTCGCCACTTTCTCTAGTAGATTCCGACATTATGACAAAATTTCTCAAGAACAATTATATTATACCTAACCTAAAGGATATGTGAACCTTTTTTTCCTCTAAGAACAACAATGGTGGATTAATAAAGCAATCATAGGAAATCTCTATTAAACAAAAGCATCAGTATTATATTCAGGCATAAAAGAAATAAAAGGTTTATAATGATCCATTTTCTTTAATACAAGAAAACCTTATTTATACATTTTTTTTTTTTTTTTTTTTTTTTTTAATTTGTACATTGCAATTTACTATATAAAGATTTTTACAAATCTTTTGTTATTTCCCTCTACATTCAATAGAAAATATTGGATTCATAAAAACTTTTTGACAAGTTCTTTGACGGATTTACAGGTTTTGAGGAGTCCAGAACATGATTTGACCCTTTTTATAAAATGTCTGTCTACGTGTGTGACAAAAATTTTATGGCAACTCTATCTCAGGAACTAATGGACCCTACCAGTGGCCGAGAAGTTCTGCGCTCAAGGATAGGAATGGGAGACAGGAAGTGTCAGGTTCGATCCCATTCACGCTCGTCGACTAGTTAGTTGTTCGGAGTTTCCCGTGGTTTTTTCTCTGAAACTAGCGTAAGTATGGGCTATGATCATCCCCTAAAAATACCACCCATGGAGGGCATTCCGTCTATAGGCCTAGCCTCCTAGTGAAGTCAGTCGGCCCCAATCCACATAACAAGAGCAACAACAGGAATTAATGTACATAATTTCATATAAATTTGTATGTATTGCACCTTGACATAAATTGGGGCCTATCAACTTTTGTTGAAAATCGCGTAACCGGTGTCGTTGCTTTTCTGTTTTTTACTAAATTTTTATTAGGCCAATATAGGGCAAAATCTCGTATAAATGGGTACAATGATAATTATTTTTAATGAACCATTGTGAAATTAAAAACAATTATTTATAAAAGTAATAATGTACTTTAAATAAATAAATAAATATATATATATATATATAGAAGCAAACGTTCTCCACCCCTCCGCCAACCTTCTCCTTGCCGATGGATGTAAATTTTCAAATATGAGTTTTTTGTTCAAAAGAACTCGTCTAAACCATTAAAACGAACAGTTGAATCATAGATCTGTAGTAATTAAAAACGAAGTTTTCGATTTCTTTCCTTTAAAAGAAAAAAAATCTTAGGGTGGGGGGATTTTTCTGTTTTTCAAGATATCTTCCGTCAAGCACGAAATTGACTTTCTTTGGTCATTTAGTATTACTTTCATAAAAAGAAAATCGTCTGCATTCATTATAGAAAATAATTTGTACTGCGTGAATTTGTATCCGCGTTTGTAATGATCGATAGATGGCGCTTTTTTAGCTTTTGTTGTTAGTAAATATAACAGCCACGTGCCACGTGTATTTATCATTGTTCTTTTTGTTATTCTACTTAATATTCGTACTATAATTTCTCCGCCATTACATCATGGAAAATGGATTGCTTTTGTAAAAAAATATTTCAATTTATTCAAAGTTCGATCGGAAGTAGATTTTTAACTGAAGCTGAACAAATATTAGTTTCAAATCATCTGATTAATTATTTACTTCCATTAGCCGAAGCAACTGAAATTTTAAATTTGTCATTTGGAAATAAATGGAAGCTTAATTCTGGATTTCTTGATCCTTTGGAGTTACACTGTGGCACACAACAGTACATGAGTTATCTTTTTTAACGGATTTATTCATTTTTATTCAATAAATATATGTGAAACTAAACATCGGCAAGCAATGGCGGCTTGATGAAAGCCGAATTAAAGTATGTTAATTGTAATTTCACCTTAGCCCACCAGAGGGCGAGCATTTCATTACAATCGCAGATAGGAAAATAGAGAGAGAAAAAAAAATGTAATGGCCACAACATACTACTTTCTGTTAAAATTTGTACACCACAATTAACTGTTTACAGTTCTTTAGAAATCTCTTATGTAAACTGCAATCGACAACACAAAATCCTTAAAGTTTAGATTTGTACGTTATGAAGATTCTTACAGCGAAAAATAAAAAAATAAAAATATTTTGCGTTGTAATTACGTTCTCAAATTAATGAAATGAAATAATCTGGAGTGGCAGTCGCACGAGTTTCTCTTTCCCTGAAATTTAATACTATAGGTACGGATTGGAGAAGGGTTAAGATAATGAGTACTGTTATGTAAACCTATGTTAACAAATAATTCTATGTGAGGGAGGCTACCGCCCCCCCCCCCATTTCATTATTGTACCTACATTTATGGAGAATTCAAATCTGTTATTAACTTCAAAAGTTCATTTAAAATTATTTAGACAACTTTCACACGCATTATTCCTTGAAACTTATTAATCTTGAACAAACTTTTCTAGTAACAAACGTATTCATTTCAAAATACATCATTTGGATCGCCTGAAATTTTTTGTTTTTAATTTACTCTAACAGACACAGGCAAAGATCAAACTATAAAACTTGACTTCGGTATTCAGGAAGCCTCAAAACGAGTAAATATACAAGAAACCAATCGATGAATATTTAGCTTTAAAAAAACACATCATTTACCATATGGCTTTGAGGAATTAATTTCAATTCCTGTGCAGCTTTCCTGGGCATGGTAAAATATTGTATGATATAGTATATTATAGTAAAGCACTTCCACTAACAAATAAGAAAGAATGTTATGGCTTAAATATTGGCAGCCCTGTATATCTTCTGAAAGTTATATACATATCACATGGTGCACATAAATATAATCCTATATTAATAACACACGACACAACCTGAAATACACTTCCATCGATTTTTAACTATTGTCGCATTATAATCTAGTTCTTTTGTGTAGCCTTGTAAACAAACAGTGAATGATTTCTATACCATATTCTATATGAAACATGTTTTTACACGTATAAAAAATATACCTTCGTTTTATTCGGTTTAGTGCAGTCTATAAATGTTAAGCTCTCCCCCATAGCAGAAAGGGGCCTGGTCGTTTCCCCTGATTTAAAGGGAGTGAGAGAAATTTGATTTTTCCCTACAGGTCGATGATTGGTTTTTCCCTACAGGCGACGGTGAGTTCCCCCACATATCTTTCCCCATCTCTTCCCCTCCACTTCTTTTTCAAGACATGCTTCTCAAAGGGATTAGAGCTATTTATTTATAAGAAACACGTGACACTTTGTATAGAAAATTGAATGGAGTTAACAGTTTTAAAATCTTGTTAAGCTTATGATTTCATTCCTGTAAGCGTTTATATTTTATTGTGTTCATGCTGCTAGATTGTAAATTATGCTATTATGGAATTAATTTACAGCAAACGTAGTAAACCACTAATTTTGTCTTGTAATTTCAAATTTTATAAAGACTCTGTAACAAATGACGGTATTAAATGGCGATGTGTAAACAAAAAGTGCATTGCAAAATAATAAAAACAAAATAATTTTTTATACCCCACCCTGCACTCCCATCAATAAAAAATATATGCCTATTTATGATGCAATATAACTGTAGAATGCAAGAGAAACAAATGAACAGTTGCCAAAATTATCTATATATTTAAAAATATATATTTAGGATCCAAATGAAATATGAATTAATCCATAGTACTCATACTTTAGTCATTAAACAATTATATATGGAAATGAAACTTTATATAAAGCAATACATATTGAAAAGTTAATGAGCTTTATGAGGAGCCTGATACATAAGATCATACATAACAAATATGAAACAAGTATAACAGAAATATATAAATGGTAACTAGAAGAAGAAGCAGAGGCCCCCTACGGCTATATTATATATATATAAAGAAAGAAAAACAAATACTGTACTTCAGTTATTTCTTTATTTTTGATTCTATGCATTTCATACTGCAAAGTTATTTCGATTGAAGTATATTGTAACAATTTATTACAAATTATTAACACTACTATATAACATTTAAGGATTTAAATAACTATTTCAGCTTTAATATGAGGGTTATAACTGTAATTAATACATAACAAGTTTAAATTATCATCACAATAATTGTATTTTTTTAAAAATAAAGTTATTGATGAAGGTACTTAAGATAATAGTTAAATTATTAATCAAATTAAAATTCATTTTAACGAGTGTCCTTCAATAACATAATATTAAATGTTATCTAACACAATCGATGATATCCTATAATTGTCTCTAATCTCATTTAAACAAAACAAAAAATAAATAAAAAAAAATTTCTACATTACGATAATAAAATTACTATGTTAATTAATTACATTGTTCAAAGATATCTCGTTAAGTTTTAATTTTCACTTGCTTATTATTATTATTTTTACTTTCTTCTATATGTAATATAGAGAAAGTATTGGATTCGTAAAAATTTTCGACCTCGGGTTTTTGATGGATTTACACGTTTTGAGAGCTGTAGAATACGATTTGACCCTTTTTAGAAAATCTGTCTGTCTGTCTGTCAGTCTGTCTGTGTGTGTGTGACAAAATTTTGTGGCAACTGTATCTCAGGAACTACTGCACAGAATTTCATACGAATTAGTATGTTGTTGCACCTTGACATAAATTAGTGCCTATCAACTTTTGGTAAAAATTGTCTTACAGGTTGCGTTGCCATTCCGCTTTTTCTAAATTTTTAACATGGTGATATAGGACAAAATTTTGTATAAATGTGCATAAAGAGAATTATTTTTCAGTAATCATTATTAAATTTACAAGAATTATTTATAATAGAGGTAGTCAACTGGGGAAAAAATTTTGTATGCGTAGGAGCCTCGTGAACCCCCCTGGGGGGAAGTCCCCCCTCGAGGGGATTAAATTTTCAAGATGGGTATCTTTCGAAAGGTCTCGTCAATACCTTTAAAACGAATGGTTGAACTATAAATCTGTGATAATTTAAAACAAAGTTATCGATTTTTTTTACTTTTAACAAAAAGTAACTTAGAAAAAAAATCTTTTTTTTTTTTTTTTTTTTTTTTTTAACGAAATTTAACCAGACTTGGTATTTAGTTGGCCCCTGACATAAACTGGGGCTGAGTAGATTTGGGGATTAATCACTCAACAGGTGGTGCTGTGATCGTATTTTTTCTAAATTTTTAACATGGCAGTATAGGATAAAATTTCGTATAAATGTACATAATGGGAGTTATTCTTAACCTGTGATTGTGAAATTAATATGAATTATTGATAATAGTAGTAGTTAATTAGGAAAAAAATCCCGGTCATCGCTCCCCCCCCCCCCCCCCCTGGGGTAAATTTTCAAGATGGGTATCTTTCGAAAGGTCTCGTCAATATCTTTAAAACGAATGGTCGAACTATAAATATGTGATAATTTAAAACAAAGTTATCGATTTTTTTTTAACGAAAAAAAAACTTTGAAAAAAAAATCGTTTTTTTTTTTTTTTTTTTTTTTTGTTACTGCGTGAATTTGTATAGGAAAATATAGAAGAAAGTCTTGTGGTGGCCACAGCATACTAGTTTAAATTTACAGTAATTATTATCTTCATTTTAACTACAATAAGGTCTCCACTTGTCTGTGGTGGATTCTGCTCCTTATTCTTCTTCCAGTAATTATTATTATTTTTTTCTGTTATAGTTTGTTTATATTTGTTACACATAACTAATCAGTAAATATAGCAGATACAACTCATTAACTTTTTCAATATCTTCTGCCGTGTGAAAGGCTATATTTCTATAAGTAACTGTTTATTGATTAATTCAAGCCTTCTTTCCTTATGTTTGATCACAGTAATATAAATTATATATATATATATATTTATGCAAACTTTCTCCCTTCTTTCACCACTAGTTGGTTATAAATAATTATTTATAGTGATAATTAAAAAACAAAAAGAAAGAAAGTAACACATTTGAAAGATTTTTTTTTTTCTTGAACCCAGTTTTCAAATTTTTATCGCAAATTATTACAAACAAAAATTTTATTTTAAAACTTAAAAATAAGAAAATCAAATATTCCCAGTGTATTCCTTACAAAATCTTTACAAAATATCTTA
Organism: Salticus scenicus; assembly: GCA_963930645.1. Classification (NCBI taxonomy): domain Eukaryota; kingdom Metazoa; phylum Arthropoda; class Arachnida; order Araneae; family Salticidae; genus Salticus; species Salticus scenicus. Next base: position 297,263,215 of record OZ005655.1, on the reverse strand, counting down.
TTAATATTGTTAATACAAAAATAATAAATTTATATTCTAATATCATGACCCGATAAATCAATACTTGAATTTTTGGTAAAATAAAAATAAAAGTACAGCACAAACACGTATAAATAATTAATTACACATTCTTTGATTTATTTTTTTCTTTTTGCACGCGTGTGTCTGAGAGTGTGTACTATTTATGTCACCTGTAAGGGAATGAAGGACACAACACCCCCATGCTTATCAGTACATGTCAGCCATAAACATGGACAATGGACACAGGAAAGGGGGTGCAGGGCAAACGACCTGTGCCTGCGAAAAAAAGGGTGAGAGAAACGACCCATTTTTTCTCTCAAGTAGTGCTACCACGAACACATCGAAACGTTTCGATCGTCGAAAGATGACGTAGATCGAAACTCTTTCGTTACGACGGGCGTTTTTCGATAAATCGCATAAGCGGTACTCTAAAGTCATCGATCGAAAAGAGAGTTCGTTAACGAAAAGGAATAAGCTCCACCCAAGCGGACATGACGTCCAGGATAAGGCGGAACTTAATTTGATTTCTTCTTCTTTTTACTCTAGCCAATGAAAATTCGAGAAATATTTTGGGAGATCTCTTTAAACAGTTAACTGTAATCCAGTTCATAAGAATATTTGTTGATAAACAAGAAATCTTGTACTCATGAAATAAATAAACAAAAGAGAGTTCAATTTTATTTACTATTGTATTTCGCACGATTCATTTTATAAACATATCGAAATAGCCTTTGTTTTAAAAAATGTTAGTAAAAATTATAAACGCATCTAAACCTTCAAGATGTGACATTAAAGTTAGCAGTAAAATTATTGAAGGGATAGCAATAATTCGTAATTAAAAGATGTACACCGAATTCTGTTTTATTAAATAAATATATGTCAAGTCTTTATGCTGTTTATTAAAAAGTAAGACGATGATAAAAATTAGCGATAAAACTAAAAAAACAAAAGAAAAAGAAAATGGGGATATGTGATTCAATAATTTTGTTGCCAACTGTATACTCATTTTCTTTGATTGAAACAGGAAAATTGCTCTTCGTCTCTGTGCAAAATTAGGTTATTTTCGTTCACAAGTCTCAGTAAATACTTATTTAAAAATGTACTTTTATGTACCAATGAACAAAATATTTTTCAGTAAATATTTTGCTCATTAGTACATAATTTTAAAATTTTCACATATTACTGATCACTTTACTGCTATCCAGGTTCGTATTTCACTTGTCATTTTGGGAGACAGCCTAACTCATATTTACAAATGTATTTTGGAATATTTTTAATTTAATTACTTTAAATATTTATGAAACGTTTTTATAAGATAGCTTTTTAATAGATAGTGTAGTGAAACACTTTAAAATTTATGTTGACATATTACAAATGCAGATTTTTGTAGATGCAGAAGGTGTTGAATTTTTCCCTTTTAAAAAGTTTTTATGCAAATAATTTCCATGTGAGTGTTAAAAGTAAAGTATAGAGAAATTTCATTATAATTTTTGGTAACAGTCAATGTTATTTTTGTTCAAAGATTTAAACATGTAAAGGAAAACTATTTTACTTTCAATGAAGTACTAATCTTGTGGTTTATTTTCATGTTATGTATCATGATCATAAGGACATTAAATCCTTTTTTAATTTAAATTCCCCTTACACAAATACCCGTTTTTTTAAATTTAAATTCCCCTTACACAAATACCCGTTTTATTATGTATTATATTTTTCTATGGTGGCCTCACAGGATAGCTACAGCCCTGCTTTTTTACTCTGATGCTCTCACTAGTATATTTGTATGATAATTTTTTACTGTATTAATTGTGCAAACATATTAATAAAAAACTAGTGGGATCAGGGGATATTGTGTAGCCCCCAAGAAAGTCATACTCATCAGGTTAAGAATTGCAACCAAATCTTCCTTTTTTAATGTCTATTTCAGAGATAAAAAATTTGTGCTATCTCTATTTTTACACAGAAATTTTCACCATAAGAGATTATTGTATAAAAATAGTGGTAGCAAAAAAAAAAAGTTTCAAATGTCTAGCTTGTTGGAAAGTTACATGATTGTTGAAACATATAATAAACGCTGCCAAAGGCAGTGGAGACCCGAAAGAGTTGGCTAAAAGTATTTTAAAAAATGCATTGTCACCGTATTCTGAGCTATTCTAAAAGTTTCAAATGTCTAACTGGTTAGGAAGTTGCATGATTGTTGAAGCATATAATAGACGCTGCCAAAGACAGTGGGGACCCGAAACAGATGGCTAAAAGTATTTAACATGTTCACGCCAGCACATTTTGTTTACATAGTCTACTCAAAAGTTTATGAGCACTAGCCAATAATTCTGATGTCAGAAAAGTACACTTAAAACTGTTTTGTTCAATAAATCCTTGTCGAATCATGTTCTTAGACGGACTAAGAACATGACTTGACAAGGATTTATTTAACAAAGCAGTATGAAGTATATTTTTTTTTTATAGAGATTATTGCTAGTGCTCGGATACTTTTGCTGCCGACTGTAGCTGTGACTAACTGGTGGGTCAAGCTGGCGTGAACGTGTTAAAATAAATCAAAGCAGTCTTTGGGGACTGCCGATAGAAGTGAAAACTAAGTAACTTGTGAATTGTAGCGTTAAGCTATTAGATTATTATTTTTGGTTTGTAAAGAAGTGATTATGATCTGTATTATATGATTCGGCACGGTATTTGTAGCTACCCAAATTAAATGAACTAAGCCTTATATTAGGTAAAAATATTGATTACTTATGAAATTATTTTAATTAGTAGCTAAGATACAAAAGAAAACCGATTCAGGACACCCCAAAACGTGTAAATCAGGTGAAATCTCAACTTTGACTTTCGATAATATAAAAGAGCTTTAAAATATCTTTCGAATGATGTATTAAAAATAATTTAATCATAATTAGAAATTGAAATATTGAAATTTAAAAATATTATAGTGCCATCTGGCGGTAGAAATTTCTGTAAGTTACTGTTCGATTCCAACTCAACAAAGCTTTCAAATGATGTATTACTTATGAAATTATTTAAAAATTAGTAGCTGAGATACAAAAGAAAACCCATTCAGGACACCTCAAAACGTGTAAATCAGGTAAAATCTCGAATTCCACTTTCGATAATATAAAAGAACTTTAAAATATCTTTCGAATGATGTATTAAAAATAATTTAATCATAATTAGAAATTGAAATTTAAAAATATTATAGCGCCATCTGGCAGTAGAAATTTCTGTAAGTTACTGTTCGATTCCAACTCAACAAAGCTTTCAAATGATGTATTACTTATGAAATTATTTGAATTAGTAGCTGAGATACTAAAGAAAACCCATTCGGGACAACTCAAAACGTGTAAATCAGGTAAAATCTTGAATTCCACTTTTGATGATATAAAAGAACTTTAAAATATCTTTCAAATGATGTATTAAAAATAATTTAATCATAATTAGAAATTGAAATATTGAAATTTTAAAATATTATAGCGCCATCTGGCGGTAGAAATTCCTGTAAGTTACTGTTCGATTCCAACTCAACATAGCTTTCAAATGATGTATTACTTATGAAATTATTTGAATTAGTAGCTGAGATACAAAAGAAAACCCATTCAGGACACCTCAAAACGTGTAAATCAGGTAAAATCTCGAATTCCACTTTCGATGATATAAAAAGAACTTTAAAATATCTTTCAAATGATGTATTAAAAATAATTTAATCATAATTAGAAATTGAAATATTGAAATTTTAAAATATTATAGCGCCATCTGACGGTAGAAATTTCTTTAAGTTACTGTTCGATTCCAACTCAACAAAGCTTTGAAATGATGTATTACTCATGAAATTATTTTAATTAGTAGCTGAGATACAAAAGAAAACCCATTCAGGACACCTCAAAACGTATAAATCAGATGAAATCTCAAATTCCACTTTTGATTCTCTTGGAAAGCCTTCGATGACGATGACACGAGTTTCATGATTTTTGTTCACCCAAAAGTGCTCAACGCGCCTAAAGAAGTTTTTACTTCAAAAATGCATTGTCACCATGTTCTGAACTATTCTGAAAGTTTCAAATGTCTAGCTTATCGGGAAGTTACATGATTTCTGAAAAATATAATAAATGCTGCCTCAAGCAGCGGAGACCCAAAACAGTTGGCTAAAAGTATTTAAAAAATGCATTGTCACCATGTTTTGAACTATTCTGAAAGTTTCAAATGTCCAGCTCGTCGGGAAGTTACATGACTAGTGAAAAATATAATAAACGGTGCCGAAGGCAGCAGGGATCTGAAACAGTTAGCTAAAAGTATTTAAAAAAAAGCATTGTCACTGTGTTCTGAGCTATTCTAAAAATTTCATATGTTTAGCTTGTCGGGAAGTTACATGATCGTTGAAAAATATAAGAAACGCTGCCGAAGGCATCGCAGACCCGAAACATATGGCTAAAAGTATTGTAAAAAATGCATTGTCACCGTGTTCTGAACTATTCTGAAAGTTTCAAATGTCTAGCTAGTCAGGAAGTAAGTTAAAAATAAATTTTCTTGTGGAATCATATTAATGCTTCCAAAAGCAGCTGGGATCCAAAACAATTGGTTTAAAATATTTAAAAAATGCATTGTCACGTATTCAACCTTTAGTTATAACTAGAGGACACAACTTTCTACCCATCTCCAAGAAAAGTAGAACTATTATGTCTGGAGTTACATAACAGTGTATTTCCTCACTAAATATTTTTCTTCGTAGAGTGAGCAAAATGTTTCTCTAGCGTTGGCTAACCCTAGCATCAGGCTTATCTACTGTTTTCTTTTTTACTGTCGCGATTTCCACCTTCCTACTTATGAATTCCTCTAAATTCTTAATGTTTACATCTCAAAATTATGAACTGCTGGATTTATTTTTTATCATTTGGCTATTTTTTATTAAGTTTTTTCAGTTGTTTTTATGCTTTGTTAGTTCAGGAAAAATTACTAAATAATCATGAAATCATAACCAATCACAAATAAAAAATAAAACTTACAACACACAATCACACTGCATAAATGCTCAAAATTCCCAATCGCAGGAATTAGCAATATGTATGTCTGTATGCTTCGCATAGATAGAAAAAAAAAAAAAAAACACTAGATACTCATATCTCAAAATGCATGAAACTTAAACATGTAAAACATTTTCTAGTTTAGCAGTCAGTTAATAAAACTTAAAACATACAATCACACAATATAAATACTCAAAACTCCAATTCGCAATATCAGTAATACGTATGCCTGTATGCTTTGCATAGATGAAAAAAAAAAAAAAAAAAAGAACTAGATATCCCTATCTCAAAAAGGAATGAAACTCAAAGTTTTAAAAACTTTACAGTAATACGTACTTATGACTACACTTCACTTACATGATAATGAACAAATAAAAAAATAAAAATAAATAAGCATAATTATAGATACCCCTATCTTAAAATACAAGAATCTCAAAAATAAATACAATTTTTTGTTGAAGCAATCAGTAATATGCACGTCTGTACACTTCACAAACATGAAAATCAAATAATAAACATCACTGGATACCCATATCTTAAAATGCATAAAACTTAAAAATATACAAAATTTTGCACTGCAGCAATTAATAATATGCACGTTGGTATGCTTTGTGTACATTAAAAGAAATAAAAAGCAACAGTTTAAACAGTTTTTAGCCAACAAAAATCAAAATTTATAAACTGTTTAAAAAGCACAAAAATACGTAATAATCAAACACATTTTTCAAAAAAAAAGTAAAGCCAAAAATTCATGGATATTTAGATATTTTATAAAATAGAAAATCACAGCTCACTTACCTCTGTTTCATGTCTGTAATTCATGAAGCACCTTCGCCTTTGATATACCCCCCCCCCCTCCTCCAAACTTCCTTCTGATTTAATGTCAATATCTGTCATTTGATTGGGGGGGGGGGAATAACCAAATGACTACTAGAAAACCACAACCCTTTCTTTACATTATGACACATATTATGCCTCATTCCTTTCACTTTAAAACGATTTCTATACATCCATGCAAAACCATTGATTTTAACTTTACATTCTGTTAAAATCATATTTTCATTACACACAGGCCAAACATAAAAAGACACAAACTCTCTTTCATACACTACTCAAGCACACCTTTATTTCCCAAACTATGCCAGTAGAAAAATATCTTTCATTGTACTCATCATATTTTCTTAACATTCATTCACGGTAATATTCATTCTGAAATACGGAATGGACAGCCATATGGACTATTTAAGTAATATATGTACAGAAAGTACCTTTAACCAACAAACCAGACCACCACTGACATAAACGTCAGAAATATGTCTGAAAATTCAAATATTTTCTTTTCAAAAAAAAGAAAAAGAAAAGAAAAAACATGCATACAGTCATGCTAAATAACAAACTTCAACCCAATCTGTGTTACACAGCAGTGAATTACATAATAGATGATGCAAAGAAGCAAAAGTAAACAGAAAGCTCATAACTTCCACAGAATGTTGATCTAGTGTACTCACGAAATATTCTAAACATAAGAGGCAGTAGAAAGTCAATCTTACCCTAATTTTTTAATTTTCCAACTTTTATGCAGTATTTATATTATAAACAAAACTCTTAACCTTTACTTTAAAAAAAAAAAAAATTCCTTTTTAAGAGTGTGAAATAAAAATATCGATTGTGCTTTGCTTGCCCAGCTCATGTAAAATTTTACTCTTGTTTTACTACTCATCTTGTTCAGACTTCTGATTCACATAAAACAATCTCATTCTACGAAGTCATTGTCCTGAGAGATGTGTCTTGGTAAAATTTATAGGTAGTGCACAGAAAATTATTAATATGTGTTAATTGCTCGGAATTCCAAAGAAAGTTTTTACAAAGAATATTGCGAAATAAATAAAATAAATGAAAGTATGTCACAAACACATATTAATATGGTATATGAAACTTCAGCTTCATTTCAACAATCTCTTACACTTATGAATTTTTTGTAAAAGCCAGGGTTCAATCCAGGCAAAATTTGGGTCCCTTTATAAATTTCCGCATCATAAAAAGGGACCCTTCACAAAATTCAAATTCATAAAATGAGCACCTGCACAAGATTTTGTTTTATAAAAGTGATCCTTTTATTAAATATTTTCATGCTTTCATTTCAGTATTATTTTTAATTAATGCCTTAATTTGGCTCAACAAAACTCTATTAACTTGACATTAAGCAGTATAAACAGTAATTGTAAAAATGGAAGATTTTACACAATATTTTATTTTTCACAAAAAAAGGACCCAAAAGTTTAAACCTGGATCAATCCCTGAAAGTTGTATGTATACAAAGTATAAAAGGAACTTTTTTCGAAAATTCATTCATTATTGCATTCACATTCACATATATTAATTACTAAAAAATACTTTACAAGCTTTAACATATATACAAACTTAAATATCAGTGGAACACACAAAATAATTAAAAATATTAATACTTACATGTATGTAGTCACTGCACTTTACATGATTTAACAACTTCTGGTGAAAAATGATGACAATTTCTGATGAATATGTGATGAAATCACTTTTTCATTCCACTAAATTTCACAATACAATTTTTAAATATTCAGAATTGTAGACGACACACAGAAGATACCTCACCAGGCTGATTCACTTTTGCTGACAATAAATCTTTGGAAATTGTTTGTAGAGCTTTCTTCGAATCAAATTGTACAATTTGATTATAGTTTTTCAAGAAACACAGACATGCCATAATGGCCCCAGTTTTAAACTTGAGAGCACAAAACAAGCATGCCGCATCACTTAAAATTTGCCCCATAATATATATGTTTTCTCTCACTTTGTCTCTTATTTACAATATATATTCATAAATAAATAAGAAAGCTAGATGCCCAAATGGTGTCATTTGTGATATTCTGTTACAAGATGGTTTTTTCATCCAGTTAATATCAAAACAATTTAGAAAAAATTATGTATATACCTAAAAGTTTACCAATAAAAGAATTTTATTATCTCTAAAAGTTAAAATTTAATGCCTCATTGTTATTTAGCTATTTACACTGAGAAAACTTTACATGTTTTGATAATAGGCAAATCACAGCATAATCTAAAATTAAAAAAAAAAAAAATAATAATAATAATAACGATCTTTTTTTTTTTTTTTTTTTTAATTAATTATTTTTTGATAATTAATACTTCTGAAAAATATTACCAATATAAAGTTCAGAGATTATTCAAATTATAAACACTGCAATCCGTCAGTGAAGTTTTAAGAAATCTTTATTTAAAAATAAATAAATAACCGTGCATATTACTCCGTGATACGTGTGTAGAAGCTCAACATAACAATAAAATTTATTTCAATGTACATATAGAGAAAAAAACTTATTTTACCCATTCACATTCACACTAAAAATAAAAACAAACATGTTTCCGTTTAGCAGTAGCAGACGAAAAGTACGAAGAAACGAGCTATCGTAAACAGTTTCACTCAGTAATTCCTCATCGAAAGTGTTTCGATGGATTTACCATCAAAACTTTTCGATGCGTTTGGCTCAGAGTACGAAGTGATCGAAAATTCAAATCCGCATCGAAACATTACGTCAAAGTGACGTCACATTTGATCATCGAAACATTTCGATGTGTTCGTGGTAGCACCCAAGATATCATACGTCAGGGGAATCGACCTCCACCCAGCAGAAAATGCGAGACGCGCGACGTGCGTCGCAGATTTTTTTTAGTCTGCAGATTATTTCCAAATCAGCATTATTCAGATTCCAAATTTCTCGATTTTGGCAGGAAAGATAGCGATTTTCAATCTTTCTCCATCCACAGCATAAATGCCAGTGTTAATTTTAAACGCGCTTTATTAAATTCTAGAACCTATAAAGAGGTAGAACTGTTCAATATCTCTCATCTCACTCATGTAATTTTTTGTGACCCCCCCCCTCACTTACACCTATTAACGACCAGTAATCACACAGACCGCGGAATTTTTGCGATTTTTTATTTTTTTCTCCTCTCAGCAACATAAATGTCAATATTCTTTTTAAACTTGCATAATTAGATTTCATAACTTATAACGAAGTAGAATTGTTCAATATCTCACTCATATCTGTCTTAGTCCCCCCCCCCTCCTAATAACGATCGGTGATCCAACGTTCCACGGAAACGTTGTAACTTTTAATCTTTCTCCATCCACAGCATAAATGTCAATATTAACTTGAAACATGCTTTATTAGATTCTAGAACTTATAAAGAAGTAAAATTGTTTAATATCTCTTATTCGCGCAATTTTTTGTGACCCCCCCCCTTTCCCCCACTAACGATCGGCAATCAAACGGCTTGCGGAATTTCAAATCTTTCTCCATCTGCAACATAAATCTCGATGTTCTTTTTAAACTTATTTACTTGGATTCCAAAACGTATAAAAGTAGGCTGACCAGATCAAAGTACCTTTATAATAGAGAAGCATAAAAAATTGCTACAATTATCAAATTATGGATGTATTTTTTCATTCCTAATAAATAAGGACTAAAAATAAAGTGTTACTGATTAATAATTTAGTTTCTACAATTTTTTAAAACTTAGAAAGATGCCTTCAAAAAAAGGGCATCCGCGTTTGTCCTCAGAAAATGGGGACGTTTGGTCAGTATAATAAAAGAGTAGAATTGTTTACTATCTTTCACTCGTATATTTGCTTCACCCCCCCCCTTCCCTAACGATCGGCAATCAATCGCTCCATAGAAGCATTGTGATTTCCAATATTTTTCCATCCAGAGTATAAATGTCAATGTCATTTTAAACTTACCTTATTAGATTCTGAAACCTATAAAGAAATAGAATTATTCAATATCTCCCATTCATATAATGTTTTGGGACACAACCCCCCCCCCCCCCCCCTATTTACTATTTGCTACCGATCGGTAATGAAACTCCCTGAAGAAGTATTGAGATTCCCATTCTTTCTCTATATGCAGCATAACTGTCAATATTCTGTTTAAATCTGCTTCATTAAATTGCAGAATCTATTTAGAGGTAGAATTGTTCAACATCACTCACTACCGGTGTAATTTTTGTTATTGCATCTTTGAATATATTATAACAGATTTTGTATCGATTTCAAAATTTGATGATCTTGACACATTTTTGTTTGAATACCAGTATTTTTATAAATGGTTCGCTAGCACTATAGAAGAAGAAATTGGATCTGAAAGAATCACAGGTTTTATTTGGAAAGTCTTTTATTGAGCAGTCAAAGAAAATACCTGTACTTATTAAGTCACTTAACCCATTGAAAGCCGCGATATAAATCTCACTGAAAAATTTTGCATTTTCGTACGCTTTGGATTACAAAATGCATCCCTAATCATATGTAGTTTAAATAATAATTAATATATATATATGATGTATAGGCACCTTCCTTCCCTAACATTGGAAGCTAAGGCTATTTGATTTCTCTTTGCCGTTCCTGAAATCCAAGGCAGTTTAGTTTCTGTTTTCCCGTAGCCAGCTGATCATGTGACGGAGCGCCCGCAAGCGTGGAATGACGTAGCAGTGATGTCAGGAAAACGTCACCTCTGACGTGTGCGCACATCCCCGGCAGACGAAGCACCTTTCAGAGAAAGCTCAGTTGACGATCGGATTTGGAAGAGGTTGGACGAAGCGTACAGTGTTGACGGCTGTATCGCTTTAATGACTTTCGTTTTGTAATTAACGTAGTTAATTAAGTATTACTTCGACGGACATTACCAAAATGTGTTTACGTGAAATATAATCAATTTGATGACTTGTTTGATTGCTGAATTTACTTCGATAATTAATTCTAGATGCTCATTAGCATCTATGTAAATATGTAGATATTTTAATTCTTTATTAAAAGTTAAGTAAATATTAGAATTAGTATTGTTCTTAAAGTTTTAAACCGCTCGCCAGCCCACCTGATACTATATATCAGAAGTGGGATAGAACGCGAATTTTAATTTAAAGTAAATTTGGATTGCAACTTAAATTTTAATTTTAAAGTGAATTTTGATTTTAACGAGAATTTTCGAGAAACACGAACTTTTAAAAACTGTTGCTGAACAGTTGAACTGTGTTTAAAATATAAACTGTATAAACATTTGTTGGACTGAACTTTTAAATTATAAACCGAACTTTTAAAAAAAAAAAAAAAAAACTGTTCTTAGATCTGAACTGATCGATACTAATTCATGCTCGACGAATGGTTTTTAAAGTGTGATTGAACTACGTGTCTGCGAATGAAATACGACGTTAAACAACATTGGAGCTTTTGTGCGGAGTGCTTTTTCTATTCTGCAATTTATAGTGGATGATAAAATACGTAAAGTGTGTTCTGTGGATGCTACGGAATAGCTACGGATCGTCTGGATAAAGGTCTGAACAAGAAATTTCTGTTCGACAAAGTGCGAAAGATGTTCTTCAAGGTTCTCGAGGATTAAAACAGCATGTCTACTAAATGGAAATTTTAAATAAAATTTAAAACAACAGCTGCTTCGACTCTACAAAGGTACGTACACTTTATCTTCCTATAAAATGGTATCTCTCTGGGGGATATACCCAAAATTGGCAATGCACTGAGGACTGAGAGTTATAGTAAAATTAAAATTCTGCATCGTTTTTTATTTAATGATATTGGTGACAGAAAAAACCGATGCAAAATAAGAAAATTTTCAGGATTCGCGTTTGTCGTAGACGACGAAAATTACATAAAGAAACAAAAATTCATCGACGAAAATTTTTCTTTAAATGAACTTATTATTATTAGTAATCTATTAAGTATTTCATTTACTGGCACGAAAGAAGAAATTCGTGACAGATTGCTGTTAAAATTAAATGACATCGAATTACTAAAAGAAGAAAACTCTGACAATGAATCAGAAGAGGAAGATTCTGAAAACGAAAGTAGCGATAATGACGTCGAAAAAGCCGACTCCTCTGTGCAGTGCCATATCAGCAAAAACAAGTGTTATGATTATGAAAATGATAGTGATAATGTTATTGATGATTATAATAAGGGTGAAAAAAGTATAAATTGTAATAATGTGAATCTTGGATTACGTGGTGCAACTGTTTCTTTCAATGATTTTGAAAATTCTATGTCTAAATTTAGTGGCGAACCGCATGAAAATATTAGTGAGTTTTTTAACGAATTTGAAGAATTGTCAGAAATATTTAATCTTAATGAGTTACAAAAAATAATTTTCTGTAAAAGATCGTTGAGCGGAAATGGTCTGTTATTTGTAAAATCCGAAAAGGGATTACTTACTTATAAAAAATTAAAAAATGCATTAATTGAGGAATTTAGAATCGAAATTAACTCTGCGTCTTTACATGAAATGCTGTGTAAAAAGAAAATGAAGCCTAATGAAACGGTTATAGAGTATTTCTATAAAATGCGCGAATTGGCAAAAAACGGGCACATTGAAGATGCCGCGTTAATGCATTACGTGATCCAAGGAATAAATGACAAAAGTGAAAACAAACTAATTCTTTATGGTGAAAAAAATATTCGTGAATTTAAGGAAAAATTGAAATTATATGAAGTGTACAAAAGAGACACTGAAAAAATTAAACATAAATTTGATAAAGTAGAATATAGCACAAAACCGAAGCATATAGCCCATAATGTCTATGAAAAATTTGGTCCTAAAAGTGAAATGAATAAATTGTGTTATAATTGTGGTGAAAAAAACCACTTATCTAGAGATTGCCCTCATAAGGCCAAAGGCCTTAAGTGTTTTACGTGTAAGCAGTACGGGCATAAAAGTTCGGAGTGCCCAGGTTCGAAACAAGAAGTTGAAACATTATGTGTTAGTATAAATCATAATTTGAACAAAAATATTTTGATTAATAATGTAAATTTTATTGGAATCATTGATACAGGAAGTGAAGCAACATTGTTGCGTAAAAGTTCTTTTGATAGGTTGAATGTAAATAAATTAAATTTAATAAGTACCACTTTGAGGGGATCGGAAAAAGTTCTCTAAAGCCGTTAGGCTCAATTAAAGTGAATCTCAAAATTGATGAATTACAATGTGAGACTGATGTTTATGTTGTACATGATGATTTAATTCCCTATGATATAATCCTCGGCATGAATGTGTTAATGCTGGGTGAAACAACGATTAATGAGAAAGGTATTTTTATGAGAAATAAGTGTAATTCTCTAGAGGTAAATTTAGTAACAGTACTCCCTGCAAATACATATCAAAACGAAATTAAATCGAATGTTGTTATTAATGCCCCTATTAACTTTGAGAACAAAAGTTTTGAAATTTTTCCAGAAATAAATGACACTTTGAATAATGCTAAAAATGTGAAAATATAGCCCCTCACCCTGTTATGCTGTCAAAAAAATTCTTAGAATCTCCCGTAAGTGAAAATGACGATAAAGACGAAAACGACGAGAGTGATGACGATAAGATGCTTTTGAAGGACGATATTAGTGTAAATGATGACAGTGATGAAGAAGAGGAGCCTCGACGACAGAAACAAAACCAAAGGAGCATTATCCAAATAGATGATGATGGTGATGAAGAGGAGGAGCCGCGCCGAAAGGGACGAAGTCAGACGAATGTTTCCAGAATGAAGTCGCTAAACCTTAAAAACACTTATTTGAAGAGAGATGAAAAACAATTCCTACTTAGAAAAATTTCACAGTTAGCCGAAGAGTTGGAAAAGTTAAAAGAAAAAGTTGACGAGAATTCCGAACTCCTTAAAAGAAAGAAATCAAGAAAAAAGCCATTGACAATAGATTCCACTGAGTGTAAAAGACAGAATTTGCCAAAAAAAGAGACTGCCGGTATAGATCCGAGAAAAGTGTTCATTCCATCACTTCCATTGACGACCACGATTGGTGAAATAGCCATATTGTTTCCCAAAGCTATACAAATAAAATTAGAAGTTTTTCCTGCATATAAGACTGCCATTATAGACTTTTCAACTGAACTTGATTCAACAGACGCCTTAAAAGGCATTAAAACTGAAAATGATCAATTAGAGGTTCTCGAACTCGAGTCCCAAGATAACTTCGAGACCCAAAATAATTTTGAACCCCAAAGTAAAGATTTAAGTACACATGATAAAAAACAACTTTCTAGAGTCAGAAAGAAAAATAGATTGAAATGCAAGTTGAGTAGACATCCACCAAAAACTCATGCCATGGGCGGCCAAGTTGCCGTAAACGCAAAATTGACTTCCTTTTGTAACTTTATAACAGCAAAAATGGAAAATGATAATATTGAAAATATTGATAAAAAATATAGAAATGGATGCCATGAAGGCTCCTATTACACATCTGCAAAAGCTGAATTCCTCAAATGGGGAATAACTTAAAAAACAAAAATTTTTGAAGATTTGTAAAAATTTGTAAATGTTTATGTTATTATTTTGTGTTGCTTTTTTTTTTTTTTTTTTTTTTTTTTTTTTTTTTTTGTTTGTTTGTATCTTTTCAGTGTGATCGTCTGGAGGTCCAGCCGATGAAGGATGGCCGAGTGATGTATAGGCACCTTCCTTCCCTAACATTGGAAGCTAAGGCTATTTGATTTCTCTTTGCCGTTCCTGAAATCCAAGGCAGTTTAGTTTCTGTTTTCCCGTAGCCAGCTGATCATGTGACGGAGCGCCCGCAAGCGTGGAATGACGTAGCAGTGATGTCAGGAAAACGTCACCTCTGACGTGTGCGCACATCCCCGGCAGACGAAGCACCTTTCAGAGAAAGCTCAGTTGACGATCGGATTTGGAAGAGGTTGGACGAAGCGTACAGTGTTGACGGCTGTATCGCTTTAATGACTTTCGTTTTGTAATTAACGTAGTTAATTAAGTATTACTTCGACGGACATTACCAAAATGTGTTTACGTGAAATATAATCAATTTGATGACTTGTTTGATTGCTGAATTTACTTCGATAATTAATTCTAGATGCTCATTAGCATCTATGTAAATATGTAGATATTTTAATTCTTTATTAAAAGTTAAGTAAATATTAGAATTAGTATTGTTCTTAAAGTTTTAAACCGCTCGCCAGCCCACCTGATACTATATATATATATATTGTTAGGTATGATATAGTTTCAAAATGGGAGACTTGGCACCTAATGGAAGTAGAATAGACGTTGGCAAACTGCATAACCCTTTTAAATTAATTTTCTTGATCCCTGTTTGTTATAATTTAATAAACGATTTTTTTTTTTTTTTTTTTTTTTTTTTTTTTTTATCCAACGTTTTAAACCCCTGTACTTGAATAATGAGTTTCTTTTAGCGATTTTCTTTTCTTATGCAGTAAAAACAGACGATTTTGTTTGAATAAATAAAAAAAAAAAAAAAAAAAAAATACAAAATAATAATAATAATAATAATAATAATAATAACGATATGAAATAGACTAAGTTTTATACCCCATCGCATGGGGTAAAAAGAGTAGCAGTCTGTCGGTTAATTTAAGTAATTAATAAAAAGGGAGCAAAATTGCAGGTAAATCTTTTTTAAAACTTTCCGACAAAGCTGAAAAGTGTTTTTAACATTTTACAACAAAATTGAAAAGAGTTTATGACTTCGGTTTGTCTGTCTGCCTGTCCGCGCTCTAACTCTCGAAATATTTATGGAGTTACTGGAAATTGATATATTTTATTCATGTTCAGTGTAGGATGTTTCCTATTGAAAATGGAGGAAGTACAGCCGCTGGTTTGTATACAGGGACACCAGAAATAATTCCAAAGCATTGAGTTCTATGAGAGGTATTTCCATAAATTTCCATATTTTAATATCTTTATTTTGCACAAATCACAATGATATTGTCATTTATTATGAAAAAAAAAAAAGTGGTAAAAACTAACATATTCTAACAAAATATCATCCAATTATTATAACTGCCATTCTCTCACATTTCAGTATTCCGAATAAATTTATTAATTTAAATACTGTGAAACATATGCAGGATCTATATTAGTTCCCCATCATACTATAGAGTTCTAACAGATGACGTCACGAGCATGTTTGCTGAGGGACAGTTGACCCCTCTGACCCATTTTATCATTGCGGAATAGTGTTACAAATTTATTGTAACACAGTGTTGTAAATGTATTTGTAAAAGCATAAAAAAAATCGCCTACTACGCTTCCAAAAGCATGGAAAAATTAGCGTTGTCCTTCAGCAAAGCACGGTTTCTAAGAAGAAAGTCACGTGGTTGTTAGAACTCGATAGGTATGGGGAACTTAGGTAATCGTGAAAATTTTCGACCTCGGTTTTTTGACTTTTTTACACGTTTTCAGGTGTAAGGAATCCGAAAATGACAAAATTTGTATGGTGTCCGTTAGTTTGTTAGTCTGTGTACACGATATCTCAAGAACAAATTGTCGCAGAGAGGTCAGATCAGTTTTAAAATATTACTTTCGACACTGGCAAGAACCCTATTCATTTGGAACATTCGAATTTAAAAACTTCGTAAGTTATTAGAAATTTACGATTTTCTTAACATGGGAGAATAGGACAAAAATTCACTTAAACGTGCATTAAATGGAAACTTTTTACTGTAAAAATGTCAGACCAGTTTTAAAATATCCGTTTTGATGCCGGAATGAACATAAGTAACTATAAATGTGCTACTTTCAAAATTTCGTAAGTTATTGGAAATTTACGAATTTCTTAACATGGCAGTACAGGGCAAAATTTCACATAAACGTCAATTTTTAGATATATTTTCATCGTAAAGATGTCAGACTACTTTTGAAATATTATTATGGATATTAATGACTATGAATTTTCCAATATAAAAATTTCGTAAGTTATTGGAAATTTACGAATTTCTTAACATGGCAGAATAGAGCAAAATTTCACATAAACGTCAATCTTGACTCTTGAGGGATATTTTCATCGTAAAGATGTCAAACCACTTTCGAATTATTATTTAGGATACTGGCATGAATACCATAGACTATGATTTTTCATATTTAAAAAATTTGTAAGTTATTTGGAATTTACGATTTACTTAGCATGTCAGAATAAGGCAAAATTGAGCGTAAACTTCCATTTTGAGGATCATAAATACATTAGACGACTTCAAAATTACATTTATGATATTGGTTTGAACATGATTGAATACAAATATTCTAATAGGAAAACTTCGTAAATTATTCGTAATTTACGATTTTATCAACATAGCGAAATTGTAAATTTTTCATATAAATATGAATTTTGAGGATTATTGCATTGGAAATAGTAGCATGAAAACTAAATAACGGAATCGGCCCTGATAAAATAAATTAATAGATTAGAATAAGATAAATATATCGAAGTGAACGGTGGATAGCCTGTTAGGCAGGGATTTCATTCTGTCACTGTATCATACTTTGGTCAAATTCCTTTCTTTTAACATGATTATAATATGTCTCACACTAGAAATTTATGAGAGCATAAATATGATGGGGAGCTGAGCAGAGTCCACCTATGCCAACTAGTTTTTCTAATGTAACTCTTACATATATATATATCTATTAAAAAAAACTTCAAAGCTTTTGATTCCTTTCAATTTTCTCATAATGACAGTTTTCGCGAGAATGACCAGTATAATAATTTAGCCATTTAATTAAGCCTAATGCTATACCCAATTACCCCCATAGATATAGTAATAAGCCATAGATTGGCCAGCGAGAGGGAAAAAGTGAGGCCTTTTTTTTTCGGGAAAAGTCACTGTGTTGGCTGTCTTTCCCCGAGTAAATCATACACAGGAATACACACGGATAATTTAGTAAATAAAATTTATGAATAATTTATTTATTAAAGGTGGACGATAAACTCCAGATACAGTTTCAAATTCATTTTTCCTTTTATTCTTTTTTTCAATAATCTCTAATGGCTGATTTTAGAACTTTTTTTCGGCATCAAAATTTTTTGCTCGATAACATGGGGATGATAGATGTATATGTATTACTATATCTAAGATTACCCCACTTGATAAAATATTCCATAGAATACGAAATACAATAAATTTAGTTTACCTTCAAGTGAATAAATGTTCTCTGATACTTTATGTTTGTAATTCTTTTGTAAAATATTTATAATTTTCCTATAAAAAAGTGGGAGAAAAAAGTTTGGACCAGTGATGCCAGATGGTCGAAAATTATTTCCCCAAACAGGTCTTCAAACTTCCCCAAATCAGGGTTTTTTTTTCGAAAAAATCCCCAACTTGATTTCTACTAAAAAGGGAAAATAAAAATTTTTTCAAAAAAAAAAAAAAAAAAAAAAAAAATATATATATATATATATATATATATATAAAGCAGATTTTTCTATGATTTAAGCTCAGGTTTTTCTCGAAACGAAGGCAATTTTTGAAAAAAAAATCCCCAAATAACAGTAAAGCTATTGAAAGTCTCTATATAAGGATAAATAATTACGTTGCCAACATTGACAGAAAGTTGAAGAACTCCCCAGATTTGTCCCCAAAAATTTTAGAATTCCCCCAAAAAAGTCCCCAGAAAGCCTCAAAAATCCCCAATCTGGCATCGCTGTTTGGAACGGTAATCCGCGATTGTAATGATCGATAGATGGCGCTTTCTCAGCACTGCAGTTGTTAGTAAACATTATAGACACGTGTGTTCCATTAGTGTTCTTTGTTATTCTACTTAATATTCGTACTATAATTTCTCCGCCATTACATCATGGAAAATTAATTGCTTTTGGAAAAAATACTTCAGTTTATTCAAAGTTCGATCGGAAGTAGATTTTTAACTGAAGTTGAACAAATATTAGTTTCAAATCATCTGATTAATTCTTTACTTCCATTAGCCGAAGCAACTGAAATTTTAAATTTGTCATTTGGAAATAAATGGAAGCTTAATTCTTGGTCCTTTGGAGTTACACTGGAGCACACAACAGTATGTGTTATCTTTTTTACCGGATTTATTCATTTTTATTCACTAAATATATGTGAAACTAAATATCGGCAAGCAATGGCGGACGTATGGAATTCGAATTAAACCACGTTTATTGTAATTTCACCTTAGCCCACCAGAGGGCGAGCATTTCATTACAATCGCGGATAGCTGAACCGAAATATGTTGCAAGTAGAACAATAATTTAAATTAAAAACGATAACTTTTAAGTTGCCACTATTTTTTTTATAGCGGGGGAAAACTGTAGTCATCTAATAAATACAAAATAAAAATAAAAATATTGTATTATTTTAAATATGTAACTTTTTTTTTTTTTAAGTATACCCACTTCTTCACCCAACCTATGCTTTTCGAAGCGCAGACGATATAATGCATAGCAGTTTTGCAGACGATATTTTTATTCTTTCATTTTTATTTTATATTTAATTATTGTTACTATTAATTCAAAGCAGACGATTTTTCAATTTTCTTTTAAGTTTTACGAATGGCATTTTCAAAAAATTACTTTCTTTGAAATAATCCCTTGTTGTCGGTTGTCGTTATTGGGGTGTGGTCGTACTATTTCTTACAAAATAATGTCGAGACAGAATACCGAAGAAATATTCAAGTGCTTTATTTGTCATTTTGGAAATATATTTTATCAAGATGATAATATGGAAGTGGAAGCCTGGTTTTCTTGTAAAAAATGCAATATTCGAATGCATCTTTCTTGCATGCGTAAAAGTGCAATCTCCTGTAAGTGTAATATCGATTCCTACTTACCGCTATTTCAAAGTATTCGTAATGACATCAATATTTTCCAGAATTATAAAATACATTATAAAAACCTTTATTTGGGAATGACAATACAAGATCCTCATGGAATTCCTCATGTAATCCACTGGTCATCTGCAAAGATAAACTATTTCTGCCATGAATTAGGCTTTTCTAGTGATGTATTTCTGAAAGAAAATATCAATGGCTACAAATTTATAAAACTTACGTTAACGGATTTAAAAGGTTTGGGATTTAAATTAAGTCCAGCTCTTAAACTTTATAACCATATAAAAATTTTGAGGTGGAAAGTATTGAATTCACCATTTCATTAAAATTAATGAAGAATGTTGTCTTGAATTGTACATGTACTTAATTTATTGTGTGATAGTATTTCATACAATGGCTTTGTCTTTGTTAATGTCTTTGTTACTATTATTGTTATGGAGCCTTATTGTATTTCATTATTTATTTTGAGATTGTGCAATAAATATTGTTTAGTATAATTTTTTTTTTTTTTTTTTTTTTTTTTTTTTTTCTGGGACATCATTCTGTAAAAATATGATTAAAAATATTTTTTACATTTTATTATTATAATAATTTTTAGAATAAAATTATAAACATTTTCTGTGTAACATTTTATGAATCTCCAAATAACTACATTAAAATTTTGAAGTAATTAATTTATTAACAGAAGTAAAAATAAGTTTTAAATTATATAAAAAACTGTGTTGATTTATTGACATTTTTTAAATCTTTCCAAGTAAGATTTTTAAATATTTATATTTATAATCGTTTTCCTGATTCTCTGTGTAAAATGCATTTCGAATGTAAGAATTTAAGGAATTTCTGCTTAAAGGAAATTCAGTGCAATTATAATGTGAAAAGAATTCCAATTCATTAGTAAGGTGCAAATACGACCACCACAGTTAACTGAATTTTGTGTGAAGGCAGGTCAATGATTTATTGTACCAGTACCAATTATCCTATTCTTCGAGTTGTCAAAAATTATACCTCTGGGGGTCACCGAAGCGAGAGAGCCATCCCTTCCGTGGAGGATCAAAATCGTGATGTGATGGCATGTCTCCGGACAACCTCTAAGGGTGTGTCCGACCGTCGCTAATTGCCCATCTGCGCAGCACTAGTGCGACGAAAAAAAAAATATTCTTCGAGTATTATTCTTTTGATTTAAACAATAATATGTATAATATTACAAATATATATATAATTTCCGTCTCAAGCAAAATAATTTAATTTAGGACGTGAGGACTATTTTTTTTTTTAAACGTATAAAATGAATACAGAAAATACGATAATCATCCTGGTCTGTGAAATGAACATATACATATTGAACCTGACAAGAAAATTGGAATTTTGAGTCTTATGCTATTGAAAAATGTGTTTGAATTGCCTCAACGTGCACAAAAAGCGTCACATCTCTATCTCGAAAATTATCCACCTGAGAGGCAGTAATGTCAGTTTTATTCAGTGATGCAAGATGGTCGAAAATTATTTCCCCAAACAGGTCTTCAAATTTCCCCAAATCAGGGGTTTTTTTTTTTTCGAAAAAATCCCCAACTTGACTTCTACTAAAAAGGGAAAATAAAAAATTTTTCCAAAAAAAAAAAAAAAAAATCAAGCAGATTTAAGTGGATTGAAGCTCAGATTTTTTCCCAAATGAAGGCAATTTTTGAAAAAAATCCCCAAATAACAATAAAGCTATTGAAAATCCCTGGTCGTAGGGATAAATCATTACATTGCCAACATTGACAGAAAGTTGAACTCCCCAGATTTGTCCCCAAAAATTTTAAAATTCCCCATAAACATTTGGTCCCCAAAATTGTCCTCAGAAGCCTCAAAAATCCCCAATCTGGCATTACTGGTTTTATTGTAATGCTAGCTATCACTTTATTTATCGTTATCTTAAAAGTTGATTTTTCTCAAATATGCATTGAGTTGAGTCACTTTTCTTGCCGAGCTGCGATAAGTTTCTTCTAAATTACTTTTGCTTGATTTTTTGCTTTACAGTAAAAAAAAAAAAAAGAGACTTTATTTTTATTGTATTTATTACTCTAAAGGATGAGTATTTTTGCATTTAATCTTATTTATTAAATTAAATGTTTTTCATGGGTATTGGTGGGAAATAATTTTAAAAATATAACCTATAAAATACCTTTATGCTTAAAAAATAGTAAGAGAATATGATATCACGGTTGAAAAAAATTCGACAGCAAAAATATTTAATAAATATTAATTTTAAATGTACACAAGATTTCATCAAAATGCACTAGAAAAATATTTATAACATCATTTTCTCTTTTCTTTCTTTCTTTTTCTTTCTTTTTTTTTTTTTTTTTCCTTCAATGGAGTTAAACGGCAAAAACCAAAAAAAGAAAAATAATAATAATAATAATAATAAACTTTTTCGATACTCATTATTATTAAATGTCTTTTCTTTTTCTTTCCAAAAAAAAAAAAAAAACGATTTTGACGAAATTCTGGTAAAAGCAGAATTTAGTTTAGTATAGAGGAAGAAGACTATTAGTTTTTTTTTTTTTTTTTTCAAATTATAACATCGTTTTCAAATTGTTCAATTAAATTTTCGATTTCGATAAATGTCTAACTATCGTAAAACTGGTATCGTAAAAATCCATAGATTGAGACCAGTGTTGGGCATAATTGATTAAAAAGTAATGGATTACAATTGAATTACAATTAAATTATAATTATAATTTTTTTTTGTCAATCGATTAACAAGTAATTGATTACAAATAAATTGAATTATTACAAATAAATTGAATAAGTAATTGAATTTATTTGTAATCAATTATTTGTTAATTTATTGGCAGTAAAATAATTATAATTGTAATTCAATTGTAATTCAATTACTTTTTAATTAATTATGCCCAACACTGATTGAGACCAATAGTCCTCCGTCCTAAAAAAAAAAAAAAAAAAGGTTAAAATGTTAGTAAAAATGTTTCTTTATACCATTTTAAAATAAGCAAATTTTTATAATTAGGCAAATTAATATAAGAAACTTGAATTAACAGTTTAAAAATAATAATAATAATACCTAATATATTTAACAGTATAAAAAATGTGATAGATTACCATCAAAACAAATTATTAATTCAACTGGTCTGGAAAGAAAAAAAAAAAAAACTGAATAGGATTATTTTTACAATTTCTTATAGATTTTTAGTCACTAAAACATGAAAAACCAGTAAAATAATAAATTTCCTTCACATTATTATTATTATTATTATTATCATTATTAAAACTCATATTTTGCGTGAAACATAAAATCTAATATCCGAATGTTGATTATAAAAATCATATCCAACAACATTTTAAAAAACATGAAGTTTACAAAAAAAAAAAAAAAAAAAAAAAAAAAAAAAAATCTTGCAGCCGAATTATTTTTATTTATTTATTACTTTCTCTTACCAATAAGATAGAGAAATTATTGTTTTGGGGTCAAATTTTCGAAGGTGAGTTTTTGTTAGATTTATACGTTTTGAGGTCCCCTGAATCCAAAAATCATGTTTTTAGCGGTTGGTCTGTGCGTCTGTGTATGTGTTTTATCAGCATATCTCAAGAACAAATAGTAGCAGAAATTCCAAACTCGGTATTTTAAATGTGTATCACATAGGGATGCTACACTAAGCTTTTCGTTGAGATGAAGCGAATGGTTCTTGTACAGGGACACGCAAGAGAATTCAAATACATTGCGTCTATGGGATAAATTGTAGGTAAGTACAGTTTAACATTTATAGACTGC
Source organism: Salticus scenicus (assembly GCA_963930645.1). NCBI lineage: Eukaryota > Metazoa > Arthropoda > Arachnida > Araneae > Salticidae > Salticus > Salticus scenicus. The sequence goes on along the minus strand of OZ005655.1, from coordinate 297,239,728 downwards.
ACTAAACAAAATGAAATGAATATATATTTTTTTTATGCGTAAAAAGTTGTCTCATGTAGAATATGGTTAAGGAAATCATTCATACCAATCATCATTTTCACCTATGGACCTTGATTTTATTTTTTATTTTTATTCAATGACTCAATGGTTTGGATTACTGAATAATTCAAATTTGTTTAAACGCTTGATAAGTACTAAATGTTCGAAAAATAGAGTTGTACCATTATAGATTTTTTTTTTTTTCCCATTTTCGTTGTACATGAACATTGGTTGTGATTATAGCCATTGGGCTATTGATCAAAAAGGGGCCCAGTGCCTGACGTGAATTCGGGCCCCTTACCTATAATTTTTTCCCATGGTTTTTATTACTCTTTGGGAAGTAAAAATAATCTGGTGTGTTACTCACACGACTTTCTCTTACCCTGAAATTTAATACTATAAATACAGGTTGGAGATTAAGAGGTAAGACAACGATGTTATGTAAACCTATGTTAAACAATTCAAATTAGGCTTTGGGAGAGTTTTATATGATAATTAGTTCTGTGTGAAGCCCCCCTCAACCCCCCGTTTCATTAATGCACCTACATTTATATAAAATTTAATTCGGTTATTAAAAAATAATTCTGTTTTTAAAAAATAATTTATTAAAATTATTATTTTAAAAAATTATCTTTTATGATAATGCAGACGATTTCCATATTAGAGAAGTAGTATAACACCAAATATCCAAAAAAAGTTCATTTTATTCTCAATATTTAAAAATATATATATATATATATATATATTTTTTTTTTTTTTTTTCTAAATTTTTTTTTTTTTTTTTTTTTTTTTTTTTGTTAAAAGTAAAAAAAATCGATAACTTTGTTTTAAATTACTGCAGATCGATGGTTTAACAATTCGTTTTAAAGGTATTGGCGAGCTCTTTTGAAAGATACCCATCATGAAAATTTACTCCCCTTGAGGGGGGACTTCCCCCCAGGGGGGGAGGCGAGGCTCCTACATACACAAAAATTTTTTTCCCAGTTGACTATCTCTATTACAAAAAATATATATTCGTTTCATTTGTTTTAGTGCAGTCTATAGACGTTAAACTCTACTTACCTGCAATTTCCCCCATAGACGTAATGTATTAGAACTCTCTTGATTGTCCCTGTACACGAACCATTTGCTTGATCTTAACGAAAAGCTTACTGTAGCATCCCTATATGATACACATTTAGAATACCAAGTTTGGAATGTCCGCTACTATTCGTTCTTGAGGTATGCTGATAACAGACAGGCATACACACAGACCAACCGCTAAAAACATGATTTTCGTATTCAGGAGACCTCAAAACGTGTAAATATAAAAATTTGACCCCAAAACAATACTTTCTCTACCTTATGGGTAAGAGAAAGTAAAAAAGAGGCTTTAAATTTTTATCATTATTTCGTCTAAATTAAATATTTCTAAAACAATTTATTTTGCTTTCAGAAGCAAAATTCTTAGGAAGTGCTATTTTTATGAGTGCTATTTTTTTTTTTTTTTTTTTTTTTTTTTTTTTTGTAAATTTTTAATTACATTTTTTTTAAAACTGGAAACGAAATTTCGGGGGCTTGGGCTACGTGGCAATAAGTCCATATATTAATTAGGCCCTGATTATTATATAAAATTATTTCAACCTACTTTCATGTTATTACAAAAGAATTCAACAGCAATTCTGATGTATACTAAAAAACATAAAAAGTTTTTTTGAATATCAGGCCAAAGAAATTTTGAAATAATAAAACGCAAAAATTCGTTGCATCATAACATTTCTTAGAAAAGAAATCACAGTATTTTTTTTTTTTTTTTTTTTTTTTTTTTTATGACCAGTCGAAATACAATACTTTTCAGATGCAAAAGCTTATTACTGCACCAGTGTTGTATAATGCACAAAGAGAACAATTTTGTACAATTTTTCCTCCTATGTGTTCCGAAAATTTTCCTCAAACAAAAGGATAGATTAAGTATTGGTCAAATTAGTTAAATTTGCTATTCTTCAAAAAGGAAAAAAAATCTTTTTGAAGGAAGTTTTACATATTATCGATATTATATAATAATAGTTACCTTGAATTTGAACGCGATTCCCCCCACCCCCCCATTTCCCTAGGATTTAATAAGTGCTATACATACGTCACGACTATTGTTTCAGTCAAAAAGAAATCAGTTTCCTCCTTTTAGAAATATTTTTTAAGTAATTGTAAGACGACATGAAAGTCGATTTTCGGGAATTCTCCATTTTGCTGAACAAAAGGGCAGATTTAAAGCTAGTTTATCATTTGCAGTCCTTATAAAATAATCTGGTATGACATTCACATTACTTTTTCTAACCAGGCATTTTAGGAGACGAATCTTTATTAACAATCCTACATTTGCAAGGAACATTTTATTTGGTATGCATTTCTGTGTGAGAAAAAGTTTGTTGAATCAATCTAAATTTGGTTTCAAAAACAAAAAATTCCGCAATGTGTCCATACACTGAAATTTTGGTTCGATTAACGAATTGACTTTTGTTGCATTCCTAAAGAAAAAAAAAAAATCTTTACAGTTTTTTTTTTTTTTTTTTACTTACAAATATAGAAAAAATATTGTAAATAACAGAATATTTTATTACTACAAACAAATACAAAGATATTTTGATGAAATTTTCTAAAATTGTTCATCTTGTGTTGTCGTAACAAAACTTTTTTTTTTTTTTTTTTTTTGTATTTCTAACGAAAATTTTGTTTAAAATAACAAAATGATACACACATACACAAATAAAAATAAATGTACTTTTAATCAAATTTTTTTTTTTCTAGGTGGGAATTACAGTCCCCTTTAACTTCCCCTCGCCCACTTTAATATTCTATCTATATTCATAGAACATTTAAAGTTGCTATGAAACTAAAAACCAATAATAATAATGATAATGATAATGTGTATGCTTAAAGTCCCACGATTGAAATGAAAAACATCCGAAATGCATTGCGGGCTAGGTTCACTTAGAAAGACCCCCTTCCCTCCCGGAGGATACTCCCCTTCAGGCCTAGGACCCAAATGCAGTCAATCGGCCCAAATGCCAACAGCGAAGTGCATCGCAAATAAAAAAACAAAAACAAAAAATTACCAATTCAAGCTCAAACTTAATTATTTAATCTAATTTTTCATTTCATTTTGCACGCGCGCTTTTTATTTTCTAATTTAAAATTCTTAAAAAAAAAAAAAAAAAAAAAAAAAAAAATTTTCGATACTGATTATTATTAATTTTCTTTTCTTTTTGTTCAAAAGAAAAAAGCGTCGTCAACAAATTTTAATTTGTAAACGACCCTCTAAACAAAATTTAACTATAGCATTGACAACTAACGTTATTACTAATCGATCGGCACCAGTCGCATGTTTTTACGATAGTTTACGCGAAATTAGTTTCTTTTTTTCTTCTTTCTGACAGAACTTACCGAAGTTTCATGGAAATTTTCTCCTAAATATGTTCTTTTTTTGTGTGTGTGTTTGAAATTTTCTATTGGCAACTTTATTTTTAAACATCGAATCGATTAATAAATTTGGTTGAGATCTTGATATGGGCAATATGCATGCAAATTTATTCATAAATACTTTTTTTTTTGTGTGTGTGTGCGCGCGTGCGGGAGAGAGAGATAGAAAGAGAGAAAGTTTTATAATTTCAAGTGAGTACTATTTTGAAATAATATCGTTGATCAAGTTAAATTAACAAACTTGCTTTGATATAAGTTATGTACACACCAAATTTCATGCAAATTTCATAAAATAGTTTTTTTTTTTTTTTTTTTTTTTTTAATTATCTAAGTTTGGAATTTTCAAGTGGCCATTATTTTGAACCTCAGATTTATCAATGAATTTTGTTGAGATCTATGAACAATGTATCTGTTGAGTTTTAAACAAATCATTTCATAAATATATTTTTAAAAGAGTTTATTTTTTTCAAATGCACGTCATTTTGAAACAAACTAGCGGATCAACATAGACAACAAACTCATTCAAGGTATTTTTAAAAGGAATTTTCACTGTCCAGTTTTGATTTATATTGATTCAGTACTTCGGTACTTCAATCACCTTATTTAAATGAACCATTTATTTAATTTCATGCCATTTATTAATATAAAATATCATAATCTATCTAAAAACTATATTTTTTGAAAAAAAAAAAAAAAAATCTATTGAAATCGCTGAAAATTTCGCTGCCTTCGACAGCGTTATTATCACCCGAGCCATTCTAGTTCCGGGTATTCACCATCACCCGACGACTCACCGCAGCGATTCACCCGAGCGCTTTGTGAACTCAGGGAGAAGCGAATTCGGCCACGAATCTTGGCTGAGGTTCCCACAGGGTGATGAAAGAAACGAAATGGCGGCCTAGAAGAAGATGCTACTCTGATAAAGAAACAGAGGAACCCTTTGATAAAATTTTAAAGCGATAGGTTCAATAAGAAAAATAAAAAAAATATTAAAAACATGAAAATCTGACATTGACAGATTTTAATTTAGTGCCAGAGGCCTACTGCTAAACTTGTTAATATCGACAAATTCTTCTTTAGTTAATTCGTGACGATCTAAATTCCATGATAAAGTTTTCATTAAATCAAACCAATGTGTTTCAGCTGCAGATATTGTAACAAATAACGTTGGAAGTCCAAACTGTCTTATAGCCGCAAAACAACGTTTTTTCTCTTTTTTCCAATGAGGGGGACGTGTGCCTTGGGGGGGACTCATGTCAAAGGTGTGCCTTGGGGGGGGAGGGGACTCATGTCAAAGTTGTACCTTGGGGGGGACTCATGTCAAAGTTTGGCCTAAGGGGGGAACTCATGTCAAAGTTGGGCCTTGGGGGGACTTTATTCAATAAATCCCCATTCAATAAACCGACTGAAATAGGCCTCTAGCACTAATTAAGAGTGACGTATAAAAATTCGACATCGCTGTACCGACTGAAATAGGGGTACCTTGGGGGGACTCATGTCAAAGTTGGGCCTGGGGGGACTCATGTCAAAGTTGTGCCTTGGGGGGACTTCATTCAATAAATCCCCATTCAATAAACCGACTGAAATAGGCCTCTAGCACTAATTAAGAGTGACGTATAAAAATTCGACAACGCTGTACCGACTGAAATAGGGGTACCTTGGGGGGGACTCATGTCAAAGTTGGGCCTAGGGGGGCAGTGGCGCAGCGACGGGGGGGTCCAGCGGGTCCGGACCCCCCTATGAGCTGAGATTTTTTATTCGGAAATGTATGCATTATGCAGGGCCTGATTATCGCAGTGGCATGTGGGGTCCGGGCCCGGGTCCCTGACCCTGAATAGCAGGGGGCCCTAAAACTAATTTCTTTTTTGATTATTTGATCACTATTTGTTCTGTGTACAAAAATTTTGGTCACTTTTTCAACTATTTTCACATCGTCAAGTACTGGCGTGGGTCTAAGAAAGCATGTGTGCCTCAGGCCTTACATGAAGTCAAGCAGGCCCTGGCATTACGCATAAAAATTCGACCAGAAATTTGTAGAAAAATCGACATATTTTTACTTTCCAAACATACGTATGTGAGGAAAGTATTGTAATTATGCCAAATAATCTGACTGCAACAATTTGAAATTTGAATTTTCTACACGATTTGAGGGTCCCTAAGTTCATTTTTGCTATATTTACGGTGATGTATGTATATAAGTATGCATGTGTGTGCTTGCGAGTGAACACAATAGCATCTAAAAGCTTTGTTTCAATAAGCTGAAAGTGTGTACGTATGTTATAAATCACTTTAGCAAGAACCCTATTGATTTTGATGAATGTAGTCCTTATATAGTTTCTTTTTTTTTTACAGAGACACAAAGAAAAATTTCTTATCATTATGTCCTATGGGCCCAATTTTTTTTTAAGTCAACTTCAACGTGAGTGCTTTATTCCACGCGTGAGCAGAGATTTTTCAGAGTGAAGCACCAGGAGTTAAAAAAAAAAAAAATAAAAAAAAAAAAATAAATAAATAAATAAAATTTTTAACTCCTTGAAAAATCTTAAGTGCAACAGAGAAAGCTATTGCATGCGTTGACGAGACAAGTCCGGACGGCGGAAAGGAAGCATAGGGCGTCCCCCAAAACACGGTAAACCGTTCAGTCTCGCAATTAGTAAAAAAAAGAAGGGTGTGGAGGCATAAATTTAAATAATTGTAATAAAATTCAGAAAAAATCTTTAGTGAAATAAAATATAGAACTTATAGCATCTATATGCCTTATTCAATAGAGGTGAAAATTTATACACAAGTTATGGGTCTCCATCGCACAAACAGTGTAGATTTTGGTGAATCTAGCGCGTACAGCTTTACTAAAATGACACAAAGAAAAATTCTTTATCATTATGGCCCATGGGCCCGAATTTTTTATGTGCGATAACGGCTTTGTAATGTGAGTCGATATATGTGAGTGAACACGATAAGGACTAAGTTCAATTGAGCTGAAAGTTGATACGTATGTTATAGGTCACCGTAGCACGAACCCAAATGAATTTGGTAAATTTAGCCCCCTTTTTTTTACGGAGACAAAGAAAAATTCTAATTATAGCCTATGGGTAGAAATTACTTAAGTACGATAGCATTTAAATGTCTTATTGGACTGAATTGAAAATTTATATACATATTATAGATCACCGTCACACGACGGGTAGGAATTTTGTAGAATCTAGCAGTTGTAGTTTTTTTACAGGGACACCACAACGAAAAATTCTTTATCAGTATATGGCTTATGAGCTCAAATTATTTAAAGTGTGATGGTGCCTAAACGCCTTATTCGATTGAGCTGAAAATTTGTACACATATTATAGGTCACAGTCGCACGAACTGTATAGATTTTGGGGAGTTAAACCCTTATTGATTTATACAGGGACACAACAAAAAATTCTTTATCATTATGATCTATGGGCTCAAATTATTTGAAGAGAAATAGTGTAAAATTAAACAGTATACTCAAACATTGTATTATAATTTTCATTTTTGTTTATTTAACGACTTTTCTTACTTTAATTTATTTATACAACCATTAATTACTTAAAGTTCGGAAAATCGAGTGTAGTCACTCCAGATTTTTTCTTTTATAAAAGCCTTATTGTCTTATTACATTCTCTCTTCTCTTTAAACATATTAAATTAACATAGTATATATCTCATAAATCCACACTAACCCTATATATGAGTATGCTAGCAAAATTGTTTCACAATACATATATTCTTGATTTCCACTTAAATTTCTTCAGAAAGTATCCAAGGGGCGAATTACATTATCCTTTTTTCAAAGAACGTTTTTCGGCAAGCTCGGGTGTAACAGTTTTCAGAAAACATCTGATTCTAGCGTCAAAGCACTAAATTACCTTTTCACGGAAGGTGACAAATTATTTTGAAACTGGAAACATGGGAACAATGATCTCTTAAAATGGGAGTTGAAATCCCTGTTTTTGATCTCTTGCGTTATGTCGGCTTTGCGGCAACATGCGTTGTGCGCAATTATTCATTCTTCAGACCAGACGACACCCCACACAGGTCACCGTTGGTAAGTATTCCTGAAATTTTTCTTTTTTTACATGCATCTAGAATTTCTAAGAAAAAGGGATTATAGACGAGGGTCAGTTTGGGAAAAGACGTCTCCGAAAAGTTCAGAATCAATGAAACAATTAAAAAGTTTCTCAGCCAGTTACAGATTTTGATTTGGTTTTTTAGACAAAAAAGGTAAGCACTTGTCTGTTCATGTTTTAAATGGTTTAATTATAAATTCAAATTACAAACGTTCAAAAAAATTGTATTGGAGTAGGGTTAAGTCCGATTATCTTCTATAGGGATCTAGGTCTCTCAGCCAGTTACAGATTTTGATTTGGTTTTTTAGACAAAAAAGATAAGCACTTTTCTGTTCATGTTTTAAATGGTTTAATTATAAATTCCAATTACAAACGTTCAAAAAAATTGTATTGGAGTAGGGTTAAGTCCGATTATCTTCTATAGGGATCTAGGTCTGAGTGGAATGCCCTCCGGTCTTTTTGAATGATTCTAGTCCGTATTCACGTGAGTTCCGGAGAAAACAACGACAAACACTGTACGGCTAGACAAAGGAGCGCGACCTGGGCTCATTCAAAAGAACGATAAGTCTAGTTTTAAATGTTGTAAATCAATAGTTAAATATATAGATCTAAATCAACAGAAAGTGGAAAAACTCAAACAAAATTAATCTCGAATTTTAATAAATTAATCATTAATTAAAAAAAGTTAAATTTATTTACAAATATAAGATTTAAAGTTATTTTTTTATTTGGTATTTCTTAAAAAATAGTTTATTTATGCACTTATTTATTTAATATTTTTTCAAATATATAATTGTAAGGAATTATACTCGTATTATGCATTTTTCATCTTCAATAAGTTCAACCCATGTACAAATTTAGAAGTTTAAAACTGAGTCTAGAGTTAAATGTTTCTTGGTTGGATCTAAAAAAAAAAAGAAAAAAAAAAAAAAGAAAGAAAAGAAAAGAAAGAAATATATGCTTCATAATCTAAAAGTTTTTTTTTTTTTTTTTTCTTAATTAAAAAAATGTTTAACGAATTTTCCTATTTAAGATTTATGTACAATTTTAATTTAATCAAAATCCTGAAAGGGGTATAGGTAGTTAAACACTTAACTTTAAAAGAAACTCTTACTGTTTTAGATAAACTTTTGATTTGAACCAAAATTTGTGGATGAAAGTAAATATCTTTAATGTGATTTAATTACCTTTTTTTTTTTTTTTTTTGTCCTTTCCATTGTGAGGAAAACTTAAACTTACTGTATTGTTGCATGGGATTTTAAAATTATCCTTGAGAAAAATGACATGTACAGTCGGTAGCAAAAGTATCCGAGCTCTAGCCAATAATTCCGATATCAAAAAAGTACACTTAATACTGTTTTATTAAATAAATCCTTGTCGAATCATGTTCTTAGACTGACTAAGAACATGAATCGACAAGAATTTATTTAACAAAGCAGTATTAAGTGTACTTTTTTTAAACAGGGATTATTGTTAGTGCTCGGATACTTTTGCTGCCGACTGTAGTTTACAGTTTTTCAGTTTGGGATTTGAATTGAATATTAAACTATTATGATATGAAGGGGGTCATTACAAATTTTTCATTTATATCTTTCAAACATAATGAATAAAGTACTTTCTGGCACATTCTTCGCCAGAAAAGAAAAAAAAAAAAGAAAAAAAAAAACAGTTATTTTTATAAAACTACTGGCATAGTTATTTTTGTTCAATTACATCTTATAGATTCTGAGATATAGTTTTCAAAAATTTGTAGCATTGCAACAACACTTGTTAAGCTATATACACAAAAGTTAGACCAACAGTTGATATCATTGTTGTTATTATTATTATTATTATTATTATAACGTAAGTATCACTGATATAAAATTCGGCAAATTCCACGTGATAGATTCTGTGGTAGATCTTTCAAAAAATATGGTAGAAAACCTATTATTTCATAATCTTATTTGCTCCAAATTATCACAATGTAATTAAATGAGACATTTTGTGAAATTATATGCAATTGATCATGCGTTACTGGGGGAACGAAATTCTTGCACATCATTCAATAAAAAGGAAGGAAGAAAATAATAATAATAATAATAATTATAACAAAGGAACTCGCTAAACAAAGAGGGATAAATGGTGCTGATGTTGGAGTACCCTCCATTTGGTCGTTTCAAAGGATTCTAGCCCGTGTTCACGCGAGTTTTGGAGAAAGCCAGACTCCGAAACGTGAAACCGAAGAGCGTGACCTGGGTTCGAACGAGCGCTTTTAGCTATTTGAGAAAGCCCTGGTTCGAAACCGGCTTTTTCTGTCGACCAAGTTTGCGGAAAAATTGTCAAAACATTCAAATAAAACAAAATCTCGCAAAAAATTAACTGAAAGCTGAAAAAAAGAAAATTAAATTTAAAAAAAAAAAAAGAACAAGGCAGAAACTGGGGGTGGTTATTAAGTCTTTCAACAACAGTTCAAGTCTTTAGAAACACAACTAGATACATTAGAATGGTATGGAAGAAAGTTTTATGATGGCCAAGCAATACAAGATTTTGTTGGTTTCTTGTTAAGCTTTTCCTAATTATATACACAATTATGTGCACAATATAAATTTTTCATATTTTATTTATGTAACTGCCGTATGGAACAAAAAATAAATAAATAAATAAATAAACTAGCATGTTGCGGCCACCGCATGACTTTCTTATATATTTTTTTTATACAAATTCACCAGCAAAAGTAGTTTATAAAAATTAGCTTCGACGATGATTGCAGACGATTTACACCCTAAATATATAATAAATAATAGTATAACATTAAATATCCAAAGAAAGTCAATTTTATTCTCTATATGACATCTTAAAAAAAAGCTTTTTTTTTTTTTTAATTAAAAAAATCGGTAACTTTATTTTAAATTATCGCAAGTCGATGGTTCAACCATTCGTTTTAAAGGTATTGTATGGACGAGCTTCTTTGAAAGATACACAAAATTAAAATTCGTCCCCCTCACTGGGGGGGACTTCCCTCCAGGGGCGAAAGCATTGCTCCTACATATACAATTTTTTCCCCAGTTAACTATCATTATTTATTACAATTATTATTATTTTTTTAATTTCATAATGATTATTAAAAAATAATTCTCTTTACGTATTTATACGTAATTTTGTCCGATACCATCATGTTAAAATTTTAGAAAAGTGGGATGACAACGCCACCTGTTGGACAATTTCCCCCAAAATTTGATAGGCACTAATTTATGTCGAAGTGCATCCATATATCAAATTTTCTGAAATTCTGTGCTGTAACTCCTGAAATACATTTGCCACAAAATTTTGTCACACACACAGACAGACATTTTCTAAAAGTTCTCAAATCGTGTTCTAGAATTCGTAAAACGTGTAAATCCATCGAAAACACGATGTCAGAATTTTTCAAGAATCTAATATTTTCTTCTATTAAATATCGGAGAAAGTAAAAATAAAACATGAAATGATTTGTAAAGATATTTTTGGTCCATTTTCAGAGATTTTACCCCCCGTTTTGCATTTGAATATGTTAATTTTATTTCGAAATTTGAGGATATGACTTTTAATCGTGCTGTTAGGGTCATCCCTTTTTAATAAGAAAAAAAATGTGATATGCAAAAATCTTAAAATAACTCGAAAAGGATTTTCCCCCTTATTATTTAATTTAATTATTATAATTATGTTAGGTATGGTAGGTTTCTCGGACGTGGTAGCCCATGACAACCTAAAAAAAGGGGACCGATCTATTGAACCAGAAAAAAATTTACAAATGAATTGAAAAAATTGTTGCCTGTATCAGTCCCATAGTCTAAAACTACAAAGAGCTGTCAAATATATCCAATTTCTGGATAAACTTCGTACCAGATTTTTATAATAGTGGGCCTCATTAAATAAAATCGGACGAAAACATGATCAATGATTTCTATAAAAATAATTGTAATTTTAAAAATTTAAATGATGACAGCTATAAAAAAAACTCACATATAGGGCCCGATTTAGACTACCTGGAGCCCCGGGGCAAGCTTTTTCTAGGGGCCACGGTTGCAGTGGCATAAAAGGTCTTTACGTTGCAGAATACCTGCATACGATTCTGAGTGGGCCCCTTAAAGAAGAGGGGCCCACATGCCTTAGAGTTAGTCAGGGCATATACATAAAATAGGTTTCAAATGGCCCTGCATGCTTTATAGTTTTTCTTTTTGGACCCCCCCCTACCAAAATTTTCTGGCTGCGCTACTGTGGGGGGGGGGGACTCATGTCAAAGTTGTGCCTTGGGGGGACTTCATTCAATAAATCCCCATTCAATAAACCGACTGAAATAGGCCTCTAGCACTAATTAAGAGTGACGTATAAAAATTCGACAACGCTGTACTGACAGAAATAGGGGTACCTTGGGGGGGACTCATGTCAAAGTTGTGCCTTGGGGGGACTTCATTCAATAAATCCCCATTCAATAAACCGTCTGAAATAGGCCTCTAGCACTAATTAAGAGTGTATTATAAAAATTCGACAACTGTACCGACTGAAATAGGCCTCTAGCACTAATATATCAGCACAAAGGTAAAAAGAAACAAAATGGCAGCTTAGAAAATATTATTATGATATTATAAAAAGAAAGGAACCACTGGATAAAATTTCAAAGAGATTGGCACAGTGGGTAAAATAAATAAAGTAGCTACAGTCGGTAACAAAAGTCTCCGAACACTAGCGAAAATTCCTATATAAAAAAAGTACACTTAATACAGTTTTGTTAAATAAATCCTTGTCGAATCATGTTCTTACACTGACTAAGAACACGATTCGACAAGGATTTATTTAACAAAACTGTATTAATTGTACTTTTTTTATATAGGAATTTTTGCTAGTGTTCGGATACTTTTGTTACCGACTGTACTTTAAATAAGTCGTTACCGTGATAATGCATGCTGAGGTTCGGTTAGACAAAATTTTGAAATCATAAAGCAAATAGTACAGTACGAAGCAAAAGTTTAGACAATGAAGAAATTCATACAGACTTTGAAAAATATTTAATCAATTTTCCTAACACAGCTTGAATGTAATGTGCTGAGCATATAAACAATACTTATAACAATGAAAAGTGGAACTGTGCATATTGCAAGTAATTAAATGGTAACAAAAATATAATACTGACTCAAAAGTTTAGACAAAAATTAAATAAAATCAAAATAAACAATATTTAAAACCTGATTATGCATCCGCGCTTCTGTATCTTTACTTCATAATACGAGATTCTATCGAAGAAACTAAATCTTGCATAGTTTGGGGAAAGATATCGTACCATGCATCCTATATACACGTCTTGAGTTCCTGTACAGAAGACTATTGTCCACCATTGTTATAAACTTTGCGACACATGATGCCCCAAAGGTTCTCTGTAGGGTTAAGATCTGTGTTACATGCTGGCCAGTCGAGAACTCTTATATTATGAGAATTAAACCAAGATTTTGTATTGTTTGCAGTGTGAATTGGAGCATTGTCTTGCTGAAATTCCCATTGAGAGAAGCTCACCTAGAAGCTCAGCAAATGGCTTTATGTTTTTTCTAATGTCTTTGTATAATGCTGTGATGTTTGACGATCACTGGTAAAGGTCAGAGATGCTTGACCATTATAGCAAAAGGCTGCCCATATCATCACCGAGCCCCCTCCTTATCTGCGACTAAAAAAACCTAGAGGTTCCTTCCGCAATCATGCCAATACGATGACCAGACATCTGGACCATCCAGATTCCACTTTTTTTCATTGCTAAATATAACTGATTGTCATTTCTCTCCATATGACATATGCTTTCGAGCCCACAACATTCTTTGTAACTTGTGATGTGGATTCAGAGCTGGTTTCTTTTTCATTTTGCTATAAACTGTTGTTCCCTTTTCCACAATTCGTCTACGAATCGTATCCTTTGATACAGAGAGACCCAGTGACCTTTGAACTCCACGTACACTCATTTGTTGGGAACTCGCTAGTCGTTGTAGGCAATCATTTTGTATATTTCTCTCACGTGGCCTCCCAGATCAACATTTTGCTTTATATTCACAATCACGCGATAAAACTCGATAAATGGATTTCTTAGGTCTATTAATAATAGCCAAAATTTCTGAAACGCTCTTCCTTTCAGCTTTCAACTGCCGAATCCTTGAAACCTCATTCACCTTGAATTTTTTTAGCTCGTGGCATGTTGACAACGAAGTGTTATCGTTTGCAGAACTTAAGTACTCAAAATCTGTGACATCGTCGATTTAAAATTTGGATATGCCAGCAAATATTCACAGAAACTCATAATCGTGTCTAAACATTTGCGACAAGCAAATATTTAGTTTTATCAAAAAAGTGAAAATTATAGCAAATCAAACGACTGTCTTTTGATTCTTCTTTTCATTTTAAAACAGATTTTGAATATGTTTACAGGTTTTTGTAATTCTGATATCATAATTCTAAATTTTAAAGCTGAATAATGTCATTGTCTAAACTTTTGCGTCGTACTGTATGAACATTAGATGAAGGAGGTAAAAGAAAAAAAAAAAAAATGGCGGCTTAAAAGAAAACGTTAGTTAGAATAATAAAAGGAACAAAAGAATCGTTGGACAAAATTTCGAAGCACGATGAAACACAGGCACAGAAAAGATCGAAAAAAATGAAATGTCAGCTTGAAAAGAAAAAAAAAAAAAAAAATAGCCCGTCCCGAAATTGTTTTACTGGTCAGATGGAGGGTTTGAATAACTTTAAACCTTCCTCGGACAACGCGCATCATTCTGCAAAAAACTGCGGATAAATCAAATTAGTAATTTTTTAGTGTTTAGCGAACAACATTGCATTCTATTTACATTATTTATTTATATGAAATATTGATATATATACAGTCGGTAACAAAAGTGTCCGAACACTAGCAAAAATTCCTATGTAAAAAAAGTACACTTCATACGGTTTTGTTAAATAAATCCTTATCGAATCATGTTCTTACACTGACTAAGAATAGGATTCGACAAGGATTTATTGAACAAAACAGTTTTAAGTGTACCTTTATGATATCGGAATTTTTGCTAGTGTTCGGACACTTTTGTTACTGACTGTATATATATATATATATATAACAATGGCCAGTGAGTTAGATTAGAAACCTGCAAGGGTTTCTACAAATATTCGCTGGCGACGAAGGTATACAAAACCTGTTACAAACCTCTGGGGAATGTTCTGCTTGTATGGAAGAGATCCCCTTGTGTTACTTGAGGATAATCAAAAAGCCGTGCAGCACCTATGCTACATTTTTACTCCGAAGTTAACGGATACTTTGTGCTCGATAATGCAACCATACATCGTGGCAGAATCGTTCGAGATTGGTACAGTGAACATCAATCTGACTTATAAGTTTTCCTACAGATGCCGCAAAGCCCGGATCTTAATCCAATAGAAAATGTTTGGGACATGTTGGAAAGGAGTATCCGTCAGGAATCTCCTCTTCCATCCAATTTACAGGATCTTAAAGTCTGTGTAGCCAATGTATAGTAAACTCTGGACGTAAATGCACTCCAGAAGCACGTAGAATCGCTGTCCACACGAATACTGGCTGTTATTCATGCAAAAGGAGGTCCAAAGTGCAAAAGAAGGTCCAATAAAATATTAATTTAAAGGTTTCTAATTCATTGGCCAGTCAGTGTGTGTGTGTATGTCTCTCTCTCTCTCTATATATATATAGTATATATATACTAGATAGTTGTAGGGCGAGTAAGGCGCCCATTGAAGAAAAATGATCATTTCATTTTATTTATTTCTCACTTCAAATAATTCCTTTGCTAGCAAGCCCGTGCCAAATTTTCGCCCTTTATTTATCTCTTCGTTACCTTTAAAATTTAAAATTATTATTATTATTTTATAGACGTCATTTTTTTAGATCATCACGACATTATATAAACGCAAATTTAATATTTTACATTTTTTTTTCCCACGTGAAAGCATATTTTATTTTATGAAAAAAAAAGGCAACAATTAAAAATTTAAACGTCTATTTTAAAGCTATGTCTATTTTCATAGTTTAATTAATTTTAAAAAATCTAATCAAAAATTCGTTACAAATAAGGTACATAAAAGGAGCGATTTTTCCGAATACGTCGGATTAAACTACTTATCGATCGGACAGTTAGATTTTTTAAAAATTAACTAAAGTATGAAAATTAGGTGGCAACTTGAGTTCACATACAGACGGAGTCCAAGTAAACCTCTTAGACTTTTTAAGCGTGACAGAGTGAATCAGTGATGAGTGTAACTATATATGCTGATATATATATATCATACATGTAAATAAACTAAGTAATTTCAATATATTGATTTCTATTTAAGATACATGAAGAAGAATTGAACAAAGTCCATTCATGATAAGCTAATATATTTCGGAATACTTTCTAAAAGCACAGACATTTGCGTGCGCATATTAATCGCAACACACTCAAATATGTGTTGCTTAAGTTTTATACAGTGAAACAATTAACGGCCCTCTTCACTTACCGTCGCCGGATGCGCCCGAGCCAATGTTATTCTACGGGGAAATTTTTTTTTACAAATAACTTATTAACTAATACATATTTTTAAATTCTGGTCTCACATTCAGAAAATTCCCAACTGTTCAATGGACGCACCTTTTTTTAAAATGTATTTTTTAAATTTTTAATATTTTATTTTGAAATTGCAAAAGGAAAAAAATTCACATATTGAAAATTCGTATTTTGCAGCTTCAAAATAAAATATAAAAAATTAAAAAAATACATTTAAAAAAAAAAAGTCCGTCCATTTAACTGTTGGGAATTTTCAGAATGTGAAAACAGAATTTAAAAATATGTATTAGTTAATGAGTTAGTTGTAAAGAAAATTTCCCCATAGAATAACATTAGCTTCGGCTTCAGGCGGCGGTGAGTGAAGAAACGTATATCAATTAATTCTTTAAGAAACATATATCAATTTACAAAACACCCACCTGTTGTAGGCCTGTCTTCGGTCCTCTTTTTTGGCAGTCTGTTCAATCTGCCAATGACGTTAAAATATCCATGGAAAAGTAGCGTGATCAAAACGCAGAATAATAAGTCCCCTAAGTTACCACCGTTATTTTGAGTCATTTTACTTTTTTCTTTAAAGTGAAAAAATTTCAAACACGCGAAGTGAAATAATTAAAACGTGCCAAAGAATGTAACTTCTCGTGATGCTCAGCATACGAAGAAAGATGACCGTTAGTGTAGGATTTTGCCATGTGTGACGGTCATTTAAGATTGTTCTCGGAAATTATTAATGGCACATTGTTCGTCATTTTTTCATTAAAAAAGAAATATATTTCTTTGACCGTAATCATACCAACATTGCAAATGCTGATTACGGATAATCGAGGAAAAAAGTCATGTTATTGTGTATTCTTTTGTTCTTTGTTTATTAATTAATTGATTCTGTGAAGCGAGAGTAGAGATAAGAAAGAATTTGAAATATGTAAAAGCATTTATGCTGGAGTCATCTTAAAAATTCTGTTCTGCGTCATACTAACGTCAGGGTTTTAAATGAAATTGAGTGGTTTAACGTCACACTATAGAGTTACGTAATTGGCAATGATCTGAAATTCAACCCTAGGAATGGTCCAGAGATATCAAATCAGAATTTTGATCTTCTTTCGAGAGTACGTCTTCGCCATTTCAGTAATCCTCAGTGGAATTAATTTTCGTCGTTCGATCATTGTTCATTTAAAAGATATGATAGTCAGAAGATAAGCTCCCCCCCCCCCCCACACACACATACAGTCGGTAACAAAAGTGTCCGAACACTAGCAAAAATTCCTATGTAAACTAGTATGTTGTGGCCACCACAAGACTTTCTTCTACATTTTCCTATACAAATTCACCCAGTAACAAAAAAAAAAAAAAAAAAAAAAAAACGATTTTTTTTTTCATTTTTTTTTTTTTTTTTCGTTAAAAGTAAAAAAAATCGATAACTTTGTTTTAAATTATCACATATTTATAGTTCAAGCATTTGTTTTAAAGGTATTGACGAGATCTTTCAAAAGATGCCCATCTTGAAAATTTACCTCCCCCCCCAGGCGGGTACTTCCCCCCAGGTGGGGAAGCGATGTCCCACATGCACAATTTTTTTTTCCTAATAAACTACTACTATTATTAATAATTCATATTAATTTTACAATCACAGGTTAAGAATAACTCTCATTATGTACAATTATACGAAATTTTGTCCTATACTGCCATGTTAAAAATTTAGAAAAAATACTATCACCACGCCATCTGTTGAGCGATTGATCCCCAAATCTAATCAGCCCCAGTTTATGTCAGGGGCCAACTAAATACCAAGTTTGGTTAAATTTCGTAAAAAAAAAAAAAAAAAAAAAAACGTTTTTTTTTCGTTAAAAGTAAAAAAGAAATCGATAACTTTGTTTTAAATTATCACATATTTATAGTTCAACCATTCGTTTTAAAGGTATTGACGAGAACTTTCGAAAGATACCCATCTTGAAAATTTACTTCCCTCGACGGGGGACTTACCCCCCAAGGGGGGGGGGTGGCGAGGCTCCTACACATACAAAATTTTTTTCCCAGTTGACTAACTCTATTTTAAATAATTCTTGTAAATTTCATAATGATTACTAAAAAATAATTCTCTTTATGCACATTTATACAAAATTTTGTCCTATATCACCATGTTAAAAATTTAGAAAAAGCGGGATGGCAACGCAACCTATAAAACATTTTTTACCAAAAGTTGATAGGCACTAATTTATGTCAAGGTGCAACTACATACCAATTTGTATGAAATTCTGTACAGTAGTTCCTGAGATACAGTTGCCAGAAAAATTTGTCACACACACACAGACAGACATTTTCTAAAAATGGTCAAATCGTGTTCTACAGCTCTCAAAATGTGTAAATCCATCAAAAACCTGAGGTCGAAAATTTTTACGAATCCAATACTTTCTTCTATTGAATATAGAAGAAAGTAAAAAGTACACTTTATAGTATACGGTTTTGTTAAATAAATCTTTGTCGAATCCTGTTCTTAGTCAGTCTAAGAACATGATTCGATAAGGATTTATTTAACAAAACCGTATGAAGTGTACTTTTTTTAGATAGGAATTTTTGCTACTGGGCGGGCACTTTTGTTACCGACTGTACTGGCCATGACCAATTGCCAAAAACCATATATTTTGGACATAGGAGACCTAAAAACATGTAAACCACGCGAAAACTCGATATCGATTTTTTTTAACGAAAACAGTCAAGTAGTAGTCAGGTAATGGGGAAAAAAATATGCCTACAGATATAATAAAATAAGATGTGTGTATGCGTATGTGGATACATAAAAAAAAATCTGGAGTGACTTCACTCGACTTTCCGAACATTAAATAATTAACCGTTGTATAAACAAATTAAAGTAAGAGAAGTCGTTAAATAAACAAAAGAGAAAATTATAATAGGGTGTTTGGGTATTTTTCTCCACTGTTTAATTTTACGCTATTGCACTTCAAATAATTTGAGTCCACACATCATAATGATAAAGAATTTCTCGTCGCGTCCCTGTAAAAATATGAAAGGGCTAGATTCTCTAACATCTATACAATTCGTGCGACGGTGACCTATAACATGTGTGTATAAATTTTCAGCTCAATCGAATAAGGCGTTTAGATATTATCGCACTTTAAAAAATTTGGGCCCATAGGCCCTAATCACAAAGAATATTTCTTTGCGTCTTCCGAATATTAATTAATTAACGGTTTTATAAATATTTTAAAATAAGTCGTTAAATAAACAAAAGAGAAAATTATTATACAGTTTTTGAGTGTTTTCCCTGTACAGTAATTTAATTCAACGCTATATTTTACTTCAAATAATTTGAATAATCATAAAATGATAAACATTTGAAAAATCATAATCACAAAGAATTTTTCGTTGTTTCCTTGTAAACATCCACAGTGCGGCCACATATCCTAAAACTAGCAGTGAGGACGCGTCCAAAATGTTGGAGGGATGCCAGCCTGGCCGACAGTTTGAAATTTGGAAAACATCCAATAATTCCGCGCTCTGTTATTGTTCAATTTCTCTGAGTCAGATGACTGTCACCCTTATTTTAGCACTGGACTCGTTGAGTTAGCGCTTGCGCAGATGCTTCCATGGTTTCATGAAATGTGGGCGAAGAATATAAATACTAGATTCACTAAAATCTATGTTGATCGTGTGATGATAATCTATAACATAACATGCATATAAATTTTTAGCTCGATCGAATAAGGCATTTAGACGCTATCCCACTTTAAAGAATTTGAGTTTATAAGCCATAATGATAAAGAATTTTCCTTTGTGTCCTTGTTGAAAAAGTATAAGCGGTGGGTTCACCAAAATCCATAGGATTCCTGCTTCCGTGACCAATAACATACGCACCAACTTTCACTTCATTTGAATAAAGCATTTAGACGCTATCGCGTTCACTCATACACACACACATACACGCAGTGCCTGATTTAAGGCAGGGCATTCGGGGCATGTACCCTGGGCCCTCACACTGAGGGAGCCTCCAAGAAATTCCACCATACATTTAAATAAATAGTAAAAAAGAAAAATTTCGAAATTTGTTATAAGGATCGTTGTTTTTTGTTTTTTCGCCAATGGATGAAGGTATTACTACGCTGTTTTATAAATCGACGGTATGATCTTTAAAGGAAACTATCAGCTCATCGAAAAAATTGTAATATTTTCGCTAAATGCAAATGCAACTGCATGCTACCGATATTGCATTTCAAACTCTTACTAAGGTTAACTAAATCCGAGGCACGCACCACAGAGCAAATACACAGGCGCGATATAAATTAATCCGATAGACAAGCATCGAATCTAGTTAAGCCTTACTCTTAATAATAAAATAAAAAGTGAAGTGAATTTTTAGACGCATTAATCAAAAATATGCGGTTTGTTTTGTTTGTTGTAATATTAAAGTACGAAGAAAAGAGGCCCATTGAACATGAGTGCCCTGGGCCTCAAGTAAGTAAATCGGTCCCTGCATACACGTATGCATAGTCCATACATACATCACCGTAAAAATAGAAAAAAATGAACTCAGGGGACCTGAAAACGTATATTTACACCGAAATTTCAAAGTCGACTTTTTCTCATGATTACAATACTTTCCGTACATATGTATGTTCGGAAAGTAAAAATATTCAAAATTAAATTTGCTTGGGCATATGACAGTATGACGTCATTATAACTTTAATATTTAAAATAATTATATATACTTATAGATAATTCTGGGCAATTTTTTTATTTTGAGGCTGAAGCAGACCTGATATTTTTAGCCAAGTACTCTACTGTCGCCTTCGCGACAGTCATTTTAAATCAAATAATGCATCGAAAATATAAATAAATTATCAAATATTGAAAAAAAAAAAAAAAAAAAAAAAAGGAAAGGAAAGATAGAAAGAAACAGAAACAATAATCGCATAAATTATCTATTTTTGTCTCAACTTTTATATCATTTTGTAGAAAAAGCCAAAATGGTAAAAAAAAATTCAAAAGTCGCCAAGGGGAGGTGCAATAAAGTTGTACCATGATCAGGTTTATATATATGTTATGTATATATATTATACATATAAGTAAAATATAGTTTAATTATAATTAAAATATTGTTTATAATTTATTTATTTTTCTATATAATAACCACTATTAACTAAGCATAAAATATTAAAAATGGAAAATATATAAACGCAATAAATTAGTTGTCTCATACGGTAGATGTAGCGCTTATAGCATATTGTAATATTATATTTGGCGTGAAATTGCTGTCATTTTATGGTCGACGGGATAAATCAAATAAAACATAGGAAATCACGTGAAAGTAAACATTATGTGTACGTATTGTGTTGTTCATATGCAAATGAGATTCAAATATGAAAAGGTTACTTCAGTTTTTTCGTTACTATCCATTTCGGAACTGTTATGCGGTAAGCACCCAAACTAACGCCCACGGGTAAGGCATTGTCGCAGGCAATAGAGACATATACTCGAGATTTTGCGGATGAGGGAGATGCTGCCGCAGGCAGCTGGGACCTCGGAATATAACTTTTTTGAATTTTATTTTATTTATTTATTTTTTGAGTGTGTGTATATATAAAATGGATTAATAAAAGACTATTTAAATCGCCGATTAACAAAATGTAAGTATAACGTGTATCATTCTTTGACTAAGACTACTGCGGTTGCCTGAAACTTTTGCTCCAAACATTGAACACTTTTTTACCAAAACTACCTTTTTCGGCATGGTTGACATGAACCAATTTACTTCAAATTTTGTGCCAACGTTGAGTTTCATTCAATTCCGCCTCCAACAAATGCGCCCCTGCAGTAATATGAGCGTCAGCGTAGATGTACCCTTACACAGAAATGCATGTAAGTTCACTTTTAAACTAGAAGGGAAACAGATAATAGTGTAAGTACTGCATAAGATTATTAGTACGATTTTCAATCAGCGATTTTAGCTTTGTGGAAATTTACTGTAGTCCATCTTGAATAAGCATTTATTTATAGAAGCGTTTTTCACGGGAGACTTTCTTTAAAAGAGACTTTTTACTTTCTCTTACCCGCAGGGTCGAGAAAGTATTGTTTTAGGGTCAAATTTTCGAACGTGAGCTTTTGTTATATTTACATGTTCTGCGGTCCCCTGAATACGAAAATCATGTTTTTAGCGAATGGTCTGTGTGTGTGTGTTATCAGCATATCTCACGAACAAATAGTAGCAGAAATTCCAAACTCGGTATGCTAAATGTGTATCATATAGGAAGGCTACACTAAGCATTTCGTTGAGATGAAGCAAATGGTTCGTGTACAGGGACACTCAAAAGTATTCAAATACATTACGTCTATGGGGGAAATTGCAGGTAAGTAGAGTTTAACATCTATAGACTGCACTAAACCAAATGAAACGAATATATATTTTTTGTAATACAGATAGTCAACTGTGAAAAAAAAAAATGTGTATGTAGGAGCCTCGCCTCTCCCCTTATGGGGGAAGTCCCCTCTCAAGGGGAGTAAATTTTCATGATGGGTATCTTTCAAAAGAGCTCGCCATTACCTTTAAAAACGAATGGTTGAACCATCGATCTGCGATAATTTAAAATAAAGTTATCGATTTTTTTCATTTTTAAGAAAAGAAAAAAAAAAAAAAAAAAAAAATGTAATATTGCGAATATATTCAACTTTTTTTGGATATTTACTTTTATACTACTTCTCTAATATGGAAATCGTCTGCATTATCATGCAAGGTAATTTTTTTAAATAATAATTTTAATAAATTATTTTTACTGTGTGAATTTATATAGGAAAATATAGAAGAAAGTCGTGTGGTGGCCACAACACACTAGTTATTTGTTGTTAGTGGATGTGCTTTATTAATAATATTTTACTATTTCCAGGGAAGCTATTCGGGAATTGAAATAAATTCCTCATAGCGATATGCTAAATAATGTATGTTTTAAGCTAAATATTCATCGCTTGTTTTTTGTATATTTTCACGTTTTGAGGCTTCCTGATACCGTAGTCAAGTTTTTTAATGTTTGATCTTTGTCTGTGTCTCTTAGAGTAACTTAAAAACGAATAAATTTAAGAGATCCAAATGTTGTATTTTAAAGTTTATATAAATTTGTTGCTGGAACAGTTTGATCAAGATTGATAAGTTTCAATAAATACTGCGTGTGAAAATTGTCTGTATAATTTTAAGTAAACTTTAAATTTTAATTACAGAATTAAATTCTGTATAAATGTAGGTGAATTAATGAAATGGGGGTTGAGGGGGTGGTAGTCTCCCTCACACAGAACTAATTATCATATAAAACTCTTCCGAAGCCTAATTTGAATTGTTTAACATAGGTTTACACAACAGTACTCGTTATCTTATCTCTTAATATCCAACCTGTATTTATAGTATTAAATTTCAGGGTAAGAGAAAGTCGCGTGAGTGGCACACCAGATTATTTACTTTCTCTTACCCTTACGGTAGAGAAAGTATTGTTTTAGGGTCAAATTTTCGAAAGTGAGTTTTTGTTATATTTACATGTCCTGAGGTGCCCTGAATACGAAAATCATGTTTATAGCGAATGGTTCCAAGGGAAAGGTTTTTTCCTAGAACCATATATAGTATGTCAGGTTTAATTTGGAATACAAATTAAATTATACTGTTCAACCAATCGCTACGAAAATTGGTACACTTATTAATCAGGACAAATTCTAGTTAACGCCGTATTTTTTAGTTTAATCGTATAATTCGTTCAAAAGATATATATATATTTAAAAAAAAAAAAAAAAAAAAACGAATTTTAACTTTAATTTTTTTTTTTTTTTTTTTAAGTGAAAACAATTTGATGAAAAATAAATAAATAAATAAAATAAAATAAAATATACGCCTTCTTTCTTTCTTACACTGTTTCTTTTCTTTTTTTAGAATTAGATAATATTGAATCTAGGAAATAAAAGGTGCGAGTAGAAAATGAAATATAATGGTACAGTATAATTTAATTTTTTATAGAGACGTCATTAATTTAGTCATGAAAGTGCTTAGTCATTTTCTTTTTAATACTAAATCGAACGGAACAATATGAAAACGGATAATAATTTATCTGAAGATTTTTTAACATGAATTCTGAACTGGATTTTATGTTAATATTTCAGAAGAATAAATAATCCCATCTCGTATCACGTAAGATGTCCGACAACATTCAAACTAGTATTTTGTCTTTTTATTTAAACTGACACATTCTTATGATCATTGATTTTTACCAAAGACGGCGTTGATAACGGGTAATTTTGTAAAACGTGTTAATAAAGTAACCATTTCTAAGAGACGTAATACAGTTACCGCATGCTTGTATATGGAAAAATAGACTAAACAAAAGTCCTGTCATGCTAAATTAAATTCTGTTTTGTGCAGAATTTTTTTGTACCACTTAGAAAAGGGCTTATTATTATTATTTACGCATGCATGCACATTACAAATATTCTAATTATGTCGATGCTTAATTTATAGTAGGGATGTATCGAATAGCAGTTTTGGCCGAATACCGAATATCCTTCAAACCGAATAGTTATTCGGCCGAATACCGAATATTCTGCTGGCTGATTTACAATTGTATTCAAGAGTCAATCATCTAATTTTTTGCAAACTTTTTCTCTAATATATACATTTAGTAATATTTTATTTTTTTAATTATGGAAAAATTACATATACTATTTTGTTAAAAAAAAAAAAAAAATTAATTAATTAATTAAAAAATAAAAACTCTACGATCAAAGATTTAAGACATAAACTTTATATCTAAGCATACTTCTATATTCCCCTCCCATTAAATCAATATTTTTTACGAGCTTAATTATTCAACACTTTTTTAAAAATTGTCAGATATTTTTCATTTCTTCTTTAAGTACAACTTTTGTGTAGTAGCATATGACTTGATACAAAAATAGAATCTTCTTCATTAGACATGATATTCAATTAAAAAAAACCTTGAAGTTCATGTATATGCACCCTATCTTCTGATGCACTAGCTAGGGGCATCTTTCGTATTTCCTTATCCTTCTTTTGAAAGGCAGTTAAAATATACTAGCTGAGAAAAAATCTTGGTAACAAATTTTACAGTAATATTTTAAAGGTAATACTAGCTGAGAAAAAATCTCCGTAACAAATTTTACAGTAATATTTTAAAGGTAATCGTATGAAAAATTCGAATTATCCACGATTTTCTAACATTATTTTAATACAAAATTCAAGGGACCGAGTAAAAAATTCGAATTCTCCAGAATTTCGAATTAAACAAGTTCGAATTATTCAAGTTTCACTGTATTATAAAAAAAAGTTGGTTTATATAAATATACAAAAATATTAGTAATTATTACTATACATAAGTAGTAGTGTAAGGCTGAATTCACAGTCAAAGAAAATTAACTGTTAGACTCCTTGATAAATGCATAAAATTTCTTAAATTACAACATCTGTTACGCTAACTCCCGGAAAAAAAGAAAAAGCAATTTAGAAATGCAGCATTTGAAAAAAAACAAAAATAACAACGTATTGGCTAACCTAAAACCTCTCACTCTCATGTGGATAAATTGTGGGATAGAGATGTGATGCTTTTTGTGCATGTTAGGGCACTTCATACGCATTTTTCAATGACAAATTCAAAATTGCTATTTTATGACTTGTGTAATTTTTCTTGTCGGATTTGGATGTGATCTTTGTTTGATCTCTTGAAGTCTCCCAGATGGCAACATCATGTGAATTATGTACACTCTTAACTCAACTATAACTAGTATGCTGTGGCCACCACAAGACTTTCTTCTATATTTTCCTATACAAATTCACGCAGTAACAATATTAAAAAAAAAAAAAAAAAAAAAAAAAAAAAAAAACGATTTTTTTTCAAAGTTTTTTTTCGTGAAAAAAAAAAAAAAAAATCGATAACTTTGTTTTAAATTATCACATATTTATAGTTCAACCATTCGTTTTAAAGATATTGACGAGACCTTTCGAAAGATACCCATCTTGAAAATTTACCCCCCCCCGGGGGGTACTTTCCCCAGGGAGGAGGGGGAAGCGATGACCGAGATTTTTTTCCTAATTAACTACTACTATTATCAATAATTCATATTAATTTCACAATCACAGGTTAAGAATAACTCCCATTATGTACATTTATACGAAATTTTATCCTATACTGCCATGTTAAAAATTTAGAAAAAATACGATCACAGCACCACCTGTTGAGTGATTGATCCCCAAATCTACTCAGCCCCAGTTTATGTCAGGGGCCAACTAAATGCCAGTCTGGTTAAATTTCGTTTAAAAAAAAAAAAAAAAAAAAAAAAAAAAAAAAAACGATTTTTTTTCTAAGTTACTTTTTGTTAAAAGTAAAAAAAATCGATAACTTTGTTTTAAATTATCACAGATTTATAGTTCAACCATTCGTTTTAAAGGTATTGACGAGACCTTTTGAAAGATACCCATCTTGAAAATTTACTCCCCTCGAGGGGGGACTTCCCCCCCAGGGGGGTTCACGAGGCTCCTACGCATACAAAATTTTTTCCCCAGTTGACTACCTCTATTATAAATAATTCTTGTAAATTTCATAATGATTACTAAAAAATAATTCTCTTTATGCACATTTATACAAAATTTTGCCCTATATCACCATGTTAAAAATTTAGAAAAAGCGGAATGGCAACGCAACCTGTAAGACAATTTTTACCAAAAGTTGATAGGCACTAATTTATGTCAAGGTGCAACTACATACTAATTCGTATGAAATTCTGTGCAGTAGTTCCTGAGATACAGTTGCCACAAAATTTTGTCACACACACACACACAGACTGACAGACAGACAGACAGACAGACAGACAGACAGACATTTTCTAAAAAGGGTCAAATCGTGTTCTACAGCTCTCAAAACGTGTAAATCCATCAAAAACCCGAGGTCGAAAATTTTTACGAATCCAATACTTTCTCTATATTACATATAGAAGAAAGTAAAAATATACATTGTTATGCTGTTTTTGATAAAGACAAATTTTGTTAGATGTTATTAACTGTTATGATTAATGTAACTAATAAATAATTTTCTTTCGTGTTACTTGAAATTAGATAAAACAATTGTTTTCATTTAAATATAATCTATTTCTTAATTACTCCGTAAAATCTTAATTTAATGATAACTAAAAATAGCAGAATTTTTTTAAATGATTAAAAAATTTTTAAAAATTGAATTTTTATATGTTCAACTAGCCGAATAATTTGATATTCGGCCAAACCGAATATTAGTATGGCCGAATACCGAATAGATACCGAATATTCGATGCATCCCTAATTTATAGATCATTTTCATTAATATAAATTACATATAACTCACCAGTCGTTTTCTGGTCCAGTCTATCTCCCCAAAACTCCTCCGGTGTTTGCAGCATGTACTTAATTATATCAAAATACACAAACACAAACCAAAATAACAGCAAGCAAAATACAAATTCGCCGACATAAAAGAGAGGCTCTGCGATTTCGGACATTCTTTCTCCAAATGAATTTCGAGATATGCACGGGCACTTAAAATTCCATAATGAGGTAGGTTTATGTCTTTGGAGTATAAATCGACATTTCCTCCACTCCGACCTCGGAAAACAATTTAACGAAAGTGAAATGTGTTTTACTCGGTCGTGGCTGCTGAAGTGTGACCAGAGACATTTTTCTGAAGTATCATGCTAACTCGAGTTTTGTCAATTAACAATGTCCTAGTAAATTTTGATTAGTAGTTTTGATTTCTCGTTTAAAAAAGTACGCAAACGGGGGGAAGTTGGACAGTTGAGTTGTGGGCGCGTTGCATAGTCATGTTTTAGATGAAATTAAGACAGCGTCCAGCTGTAGAATAATTTATCCGGGTCTCGTTTTTGAGCCACCTGGGTCGAGAAGTTTTCCCTCAAAGCTGGTAGGTAGAGTCCTGCATCCGACAGATGAGTTTTAAATCAACTCGAAACCCGACCCGAACCCGCAATAGAGAATTTTTGCGACCCGAACTCGACCCGAAATCCGAGTTCTTTACCTGAATCCGACCCGAAACCCGAAAACTGATAAACATTAACAAAAAAACACCGAAAAACACATAAAAACATTAATAACCCGAAAAACATTAATAATTTATTTTAAAATAACGCAAAACTTTTTAAAATTATAAAATAAGGTAAATCTTCATTGTCACACAGTTGGTAAATTATTTTTAAAATAATATAAAATTTAATTACAAATTGTATTAAGTTTTAAAATTTAAAAATCTGAAAAACGGATTAATAAATAAACGCTTAAATTCTGAAAAAAAAAAAAAAAAAAAGAAGAAGAAGAAGAAGAAAGAAAGAAAGAAAGAAAGACAGAAAATATGTATCTTCATTATTGCTTTCGTTCGATGTGAATATTTACTTTACTATAATGATTTGGATAGCATAGATATGATTCCGAATTAAACATCTGCTTTCCCACGATCACTTTAAATTCTCACGATCAGCAAATTAGCTTCCTCCAGTACTTGCAATTTTGGTAATGCATGGTTCTTTTTTGTTCTAGAGAAGATGATAAAGAATACTATCTTCCTTCATGGAATCCGTTTCCTGAATGTGTTTATTTTACATTGCTTTTTTTAAATGAAACCACAACAAGTACTACTCTATATTTGCTGTATGTACAAGTATAAATGAAAGAAAATTCATAATTTCGTTCACATAAAAACGAAGATTAAAATTTATTGAAAATAAAGGTTTCTAAAAAAAAATATTAATAATAATAATTAAAACAAATTAAATTAAAGACTCTTTCTATTCTCTTGATTCGCACTAAAACGTATGAAAAATTTAAAATGTAATGTTGCCACCTAAATTTCATACTTTAGTTAATTTTAAAAAATCTAATTGTCGTGTAGAAAAACTGTTTGCACCCCAGGATTAAAAAAAAATTGCCCCTTTCATTTGGTATCGAATTTGTAACGACAGGACTGATATTTCTAATTTATTTTCCCCTTTTTCCATTTTTAACCCTAATTCGGCAGAAGGTTTTATAATACTTCCCAATTTTCATACAATTTGTACAAAAAATAAGTATTAGATTCGTTGAAAAAAAAAAAAAAGAAAAAAGAAAACAGGTGCGGATATTTTTATTCTTGCTTGTACGGATCCAGATATGAATACGGATATTTTTTCTGGCGAATATATACGGATATGAATACGGAGCTCCGACACATATCTAGTATATTTTAAACTTTTATTAATTATGTCGTCTAGAAATTTATGCTGTACAACTGTAATTTTTTTAAAGATATTCTCAAGTCGACCCGATTCGTTGAAAGTTAAACCCGACCCGAACCCGAATCCGACCCGCAAGAAAAAAAAAATTCAATAAACCCGACCTGCAGGAAAAAATTATCAGTCAACCCGACCGCGGGTCGGGTCGGGTTCGAGTAGAATCGGGTTACCCGACCCGATGCAGAACTCTACTGGTAGGTGAGAGATGCCGGGTTGCGTATCTCCATTATGCTTGCGCGTACAGAGAAACCTGGCGCATTTTCGTAGCTAGAGCCAAAATCTCTAGCAATTCTTGCTTACACTTCATTCACGTTTCGCGGAGGCTTCGAACAATTTTTTTCTTTTTCTTTTTCAGGAGAATAAACTTTTAAAAATGTGTCAATGGAGTCTTAGTTTTGTTATTTTTTAATAATATATTTAATGTCTAAGTTTATTAGAAAACCTCCACCCTATAAATTACCATGTTTTTATTAACTTCGATTCTTGTTTGTTTGTCCTGTACAAATCTTGCAATCTGTTTTTAACTAACTTCCCTACTAGCTAGACATTTGAAACTTTCACAGTAGCTCAGAACCCGGTGATAACACAATACTTCAAAGTCCGATTTTTGAATAGTTTTCTTTTAATTAATTAAAATATGAAATTAATAAGCTCTTAATAGCAATAAAAACAGCCATTAAAATATTAGCTATAATTTAATTGATGCCAAAAAATATTGACGAGTTCATTTTCTTTCGTCATAAAAATAAATACATTTAATTAAACGTGAACGTTAAAAAATTGTAAAAAGTTAAATAATGCATCTCACAAAAATTGACATCATTATCACTTTAAACTAGTATGTTGTGACCACCACAAGACTTTCTTCTATATTTTCCTATACAAATTCACGCAGTAAGAATATTTAAAAAAAAAAAAAAAAAAAATACGATTTTTTTCGAAGTTTTTTACTTTCTTCTATATGTAATATAGAGAAAGTATTGGATTCGCGAAAATTTTCGACCTCCGTTTTTTGACGGATCTACACGTTTTGGGATGTCCTGAACACGAATTGATAGTTTTTAGAAAATGTCTGTCTGTGTGTCTGTCTGTCTGTCTGTGTGTCTGTCTGTCTGTATCATTTTTTTGTGGACGCTGTATCTCACGAACATATGAATGAAATTTAACCAAACTTGGTATTTAGTTGCACCCTGACATGAACTGGTGCCCATTAGATTTGGGGATCAATAGCTCAACAGGTGGCGCTGTAATCGCATTTTATGCAAATTTTTAACATGGCAGAATAGGACAAAATTCAGTATAAATGGGCATAATGAGAGTTATTTTAAACTTGTGATTGTAAAATGAATTTGAATTATTGATGATAGTAGTAGTTAACTAGGAAAAAAAAATTGTGCATGGGGGGGCATCGGTTCCCCCCCTGGGGGGGAAGTACCCCCCCGGGGGGGTTAAATTTTGAAGATGGGTATCATTCGAAAGATCTCGTCAATACCTTTAAAACGAATGGTTGAACCATAAATCTGTGATAATTTAAAACAAAGTTATCGATTTTTTTTACTTTTAACAAAAAAAAAACTTAGAAAAATAATCGTATTTTTTTTTTTTTTTTTTTTTTTAACGAAATTTTACCAAACTTGGTATTTAGTTGGTCCCCGACATAAACTGTTGCTGATTATATTTGGGGATCAATAGCTCAACAGGTGGCGCTGTGATAGCATTTTATCTAAATTTTTAACATGGCAGCATAGGACAAAAATTCGTATAAATGTGCATAATAAAAGTTATTTTACACTTGTGTTTGTAAAATTAATATGAATTATTGATAATAGTAGTACGTAACTAGGAAAAAAATTTTGTGCATGGGGGGGCATCGCTTCCCCCCCTGGGGGGGAAGTACCCCCCCCGGGGGGGGGTAAATTTTGAAGATGGGTATCATTCGAAAGGTCTCGTCAATACCTTTAAAACGAATGGTTGAACTATAAATCTGTGATAATTTAAAACAAAGTTATCGATTTTTTTTACTTTTAACCAAAAAAAAACTTAGAAAAAAATTCTATTTTTTTTTTTTTTTTTTTTTTTAAATATTGTTAGTGATTGAATATGTATTAATTTTCACAAAAAAAAAAGGAAAAAAAATCTTTTTTTTTTTTTAAAATATTGTTACTGATTGAATATGTATAGGAAAATATAGAAGAAAGTCTTGTGGTGGCCACAACATACTAGTTTTTTTTCGTTACAGGAAAAAAAAAATCGATAACTTTGTTTTAAATTACCACATATTAATAGTTCAACCATTCGTTTTAAAGGTATTGACGAGACCTTTCGAAAGATACCGATCTTGAAAATTTACTCACACCCCCCTCCACCGCCATGTTAAAAGTTTAGAAAAAATACGATCACAGCGCCACCTGTTGAGCGATTGATCCCCAAATCTAATCAGCCTCAGTTTATGTCAGGGGTCAACTAAATACCAAGTCTGGTTAAATTTCGTTTAAAAAAATTGATAACTTTGTTTTAAATTATCACAGATTTATAGTTCAACCATTCGTTTTAAAGGTATTGACGAGACCTTTCGAAGTATACCCATCTTGAAAATTTACTCCCCTCGAGGGGGGACTTCCCCCCCAGGGGGGGTGGCGAGGTTCCTACGCATACAAAATTTTTTTCCCAGTTGACTATCTCTATTATAAATAATTCTTGTAAATTTCATAATGATTACTAAAAAATAATTCTCTTTATGCACATTTATACAAAATTTTGTCGTATATCACCATGTTAAAAATTTAGAAAAAGCGGGATGGCAACGCAACCTGTCAGACAATTTTTACCAAAAGTTGATAGGCACTAATTTATATCAAGGTGCAACTACATACCAATTTGTATGAAATTCTGTGCAGTAGTTCTTGAGATACAGTTGCCACAAAATTTTGTCACACACACACAGACAGACAGACAGACAGACAGACATTTTCTAAAAATGGTCAAATCGTGTTCTACAGCTCTCAAAACGTGTAAATTCATCAAAAACCCGAGGTCGAAAATTTTTACGAATCCAATACTTTCTCTATATTACATATAGAAGAAAGTAAAAATTTATTTGCTGTGAAATTGATAAAATTTTAATTTTTAATTTCAAAACTGTAGAAAAAAAAAGTCAAACTTCCATTTTTCGAATGTAAACATAAACATTTCATTTCAATTCAAAGGGTTATATTTACACAATAAATGTCCAACTAATATACTAATTAAAAGGACTAATTAAAAGTAATAAATATTCTGTCATAATTTGAAGTCAAATTTGCTTTCAAATGTCTAAATAAAGTGTCTGATATAAGATATTAATATACTGCAGCGGAATATTTGATATCTGTTGTCCTTGGCGAGAAAGAAAAAAGATCGCCAAATTATCTGGCGAACATATTTAATTCCTTTCAAAAATCATAGTTATTTTAACAATGTGTATTAATAGAGCAACCAATAATATGAAACAATATATCGTACAGTGCCTATTACGAAAATATACAGCTGGTATGTATATTTTTGTATTATGTTTTCGATCGCCAAATACAAAAAAATGCCAAGGACGACACAATTTTGAAATTTAAAATTAAAAGCTTATCAATTTTACCGCAAAAGTAACTCAATCTAATACCTGTAGACAATAACTTATATATAACTATATCCAAATATGAGGATTAAAATCGGGAAATAATTGTTCTTAATTTTTAATATTTTTTTACAAAAAATCCAATGGATAATTAACATAGGAAATCTTTTTTTTTTGGCCCCACTGACGGTTAGTGTCGTCCAAGAAGGAGCATAAGTGTTTCTAATAAGCTGTTGTGTTGCCACAACAAACAGCGATATTATTATTTTTCTATGGCCCTACTTTAAGGTTTTGAGTAGCAAAAGTAGCTTTCGCTGGCATTTCACTAGAAGGGGTTTGTAAGCATTAAGAGTATTCTGTTGTGTTGCCACAACAAACAGCGATATTATTATTTTTCTATGGCCCTACTTTAAGGTTTTGAGTAGCAAAAGTAGCTTTCGCTGGCATTTCACTAGAAGGGGTTTGTAAGCATTAAGAGTATTGGCATGCTCCTTCTTCTTATTATTATTCTATGGTGTCGTCACACTTCATTTGCGTATCCGCGATTGTAATGAAATGCTCGCCCTCTGGTGGGCTAAGGTGAAATTATCACACCACTGCATATCCTCATATTATGCAATCGACTTTCCATGATGAAATGGCGGAGAAAGAATAATAATTACACGTGGCTGTTATATTTACTAACAACTGCAGTGTTCAGAGAGCGCCATCTATCGATCATTACAAACGCGGATAGCTATGATTCAACAGAAAATTTAAAAACATGGTATATAAAAAGTTTTTTTTTAATCATAATTATTTAATTTAATAAGATTAATGAAGAAATAAAATTGTAATAATCTAAGCTTTTAAAATTATTCTTGAAATACATTTAATTATATTTTTTACTCTCTCTTACCCATATGTATCCGCGTTTGTAATGATCGATAGATGGAGCTTTCTCAACTGCAGTTGTTAGTAAATATAATAGCCACGTGTATTAATTTATTGTTCTTTCTTGTTGTTCTATCGTTGTTTGAGCGTGAAAGCTATCAGTGGTATGATATATTCACCTTAGCCCACCAGAGGGCGAGCATTTCATTACAATCGCGGATGGTAGAGAAAAGTATATACAGTAACCGCCGCTTAATAAATTCACTGGTTAATAAAATCAGCCACTTAATCTGATCAAATTGCCAAGACCGGAATCAAATCAATGCAAATTAATTTTAAAACCGCCGCTTAATAAAATCAGCATCGCCGGTTAATGAACTCAAAAAAATCTCTCCAGCAGCAAAAACGTCATTTATGCAGACTAAAAATTTTTTTTATTTAAGCTATTATTTTTTATTTTTTAAATAAAATATAGCAATTTATTCGTTATCTATCTTTGTCGAAAATTTTACATTTACAGCAATTAAACACGTCCTATTACTTGTCTTAGTAATAATTTCAAGGAACGTATTCTTCAAAGCGCGGTAATAAGTTAAAAATTTTATTTGATTCGCGAGTGATATATACATATATATATTAAATATATATAATTTTTAATAAAAAGAAAATTTTTAGTCCCTATTCTGAAATAATTAAGTGGCAAGAAGCTTTAAAGGAAAGATTTTAAATTTGAAAGAAAATCGTGAACTTTCGGCAACGTATTGATGATTTTCTTCAAAGGAGAGCGCATCGAAACTTGGGATGTGTTTTATTCACTTATTTTGAAGAAACAATGAAATAAATATTTGTTAAAAATTAATTAATATTGTTTATCAGTGCCATTATTTGGTACCTTTTGAAATTTCTTTCCAAATTCAGGTAAATAATACCTATTTCTTCAGTGCAGGAACGTTCGCCGGATATAAAAATCAGCCGCTTAATAAAACCACTTTTGCTCAGAATGAATGTGATTTTAATAAGCGGTGGGTACTGTATATGTATATTGGATCAAATTTTCGAAATTGAGTTTTTGTTATATTTACACGTTTTGAGGTTCCCTGAATCAGAACTGTTAAAAATGTGTCAATAGAGTCTTAGTATCGCAATTTTTAAATAATATATTTAAGGCTTAAATTTATTAGAAAACCTCCACCTTTAAATTTAATTTAGCAAGATTAATGAAGAAATAAAATTGTAATATTCTAATTTTAAGGCTTTTAAAATCGTTCTTGAAATGCATTTTTTTTTTTTTTTTACTTTATTTTATCCATATATGGCAGAGAAAGTATCATTTTTGGGTCAATTTTTTAAAACTGAGTTCTTGTTATGTTTACACATTTTGAGGTCTCCTGAATCGGAACTGTTAAAAATGTATCAATGCAGTCTTAGTATTGTTATTTTTAAATAATATATTTAATGCCTAAATTTATTAGAAAACCTCTACCCTTTAAATTTAGTTTAGCAAGATTAATGAAGAAATAAAATTGTAATATTCTAATTTTAAAGCTTTTAAAATTGTAATGCATTTAATTATTTTTTAAATTTTCTCTTATCCTTATATATGGTAGAGAAAGTATTGTTTTTGGGTGAAGCTTTAGAAATTGAGCTTTCTTTACACTTTCATGTTTTGAGGTTCCCTGAATCAGAAAATCATGTTTTTAGTGGTTGGCCTGTGTGTCTGCATGCGTCTCTCTCTCTCTGTGCCTGTTATCAGCATATCTCAAGAACAAAGAGTACTAGAAATTATAAACTTGGTATTCTAAATGTATATCATATATGGATGCCGCACTAAATGTTGCGTCGAGATCAAGCAAATGGTTTGTGTACAGGGACATCCAAAAGCATTCAAATACATTATGCCTATGAGGAAATTTCGGGTAAGTACAGTGTAACATCTATAGGCTGACTTAAACAAAATAGAATGAATAGATATTTTTATATGTATAAAAGTATGTTTTGTGTAGATTGTGGTTTGGAAGTCATTCATCATTCGTTTACAGGGCTACCCAAAATATTTGGATATATTGGGCCCATACTTAGATATTGCTGGAATTGTAATTCATTTTGCATTAGATGTTTTTCAAGTAATACTAAATTTAAGTACACAATATTGTTTATAGTGCATATTGATTGTAAACAATATACAGGGCTACCTAAAACTGAGTTCAATGTTGTTTTCTATTGAAATTGATGAAAGCACTTTATGCATTTTACTATATCGACGAATACTGCAAAATTAATTTTTTATACTTAACTGTAAACAAAGTATTTTTTAAAGTTCTATTTTAAACTCTGTTTTTTTTTTTTTCTTTTCCTTTTGCATAATATAATGTTCTGAAGTTCCTTGATTACGAATGTCGAATTTTTAGTGGTTGATCTGTATGTATATCTGTTAGCAGCATAACTTAAAAATAAATAACTGCAAAAAATTCAAATTTGGTATTTTGAAATTCGTATTAGGTTTCCTCTTAAAAATTTGATCAAGACAGGCAAGTTTGAATGTAAAGAAAGTTTTGTTTTTGACTCAGATTTTCGAAATTGAGTTTTTGCTACATTTACACGTTTTAAAGTGTCCTGAAACCACAAATTAGGTTTTTAGTGGTTGCCTGTGTGTGTCAGTATATGTCTATATGTTTGTTATCATCATAACTCAAGAGTACATATTAGCTAGAAATCCAGACTTGGGGAAAAGAATAAGTAATTCATGTACAGTGACTACCAAACAAATTCAAATACATTAAGTCTTATGTGTGAAATTTCTGGTAGATACAATTTAATATCATTTTAGTACAGAATGTGGAATGTAAATCCTTCATGAAACCTTCTAGAAACTTCATGGAAACATTTAAAAACTTCATGGAAACATTTAAAAACTTCATGGAAACGTCTAGAACCTTCATGGAATCTTATAGAAAATTTGGCTTTCAGAAACCTATCAGAATTTTCTAGAATTTTAGAAACGTTTTTTTTGTTACATAGCATCACAAAGATTTGTAGTTGCATAACTAAAAAGCTTAAATAATAATAATAATAATAATAATAATAAATAGAAGGATTTTACAGAGGTGCCCGGAGAAGTCGAAAATAAGGAAAACTGTGGTCAGTTTGAAGGGGCAAAAAAAAACTGAAGTTGACAAAAGAAAAGTTTACTCCTAAACAAAAAGATACCACGCAACTTTGAATTTTTTCAAATTCCCCCCTTCAAGATGACCACAATTTTCCATTTTTTAGGGCACCTCTATAAAATTATTCTATTTGAAAAATATTTTTTTTACTCTGTTGTATTAACTATAATTTTTCTTTTTTTAAAGAAGTGTATTAAAAATATTTTATGTGATAAATTTGTCATCTCTGTTGGTGACATTTTGTTATTATTTGGAGATAATTGTCTCTATGTCACCTTCCTGGCATAAATCTACCTAGATAAGTAAGCAATACCATAGACCTATTATAAGAGTGGACGGAGCATTCCATTATTATATATATTAGTCCCGTCAGGTGCAACTTGCACATTAGTCCCCTTTAAATATAGTGTCCAGTGAAGCTGGCAAAGCATTCGTTGATTCACTACCTTAACTGATTTCACATTCCGTCATTTTTGACGGGGTTATATCTGTACTGATAAGTATAAAGGATTTAAGTCCATATTCTTGATTTTTCAGGAGACGAAAAATAAAGTTAAACTAACTAAAAACTAATCAGAAGAATCGATTAGGAAAAAGGGATTAGGTTGGTTTATACGCTTTATATCATTCAGTGACTGTCAATCTTCATTTAATAAAGGGAAAAAATCGAATTAAATATTTATACCAAAGATTAATGCTAAATTTCTGATTTGAATCTTTTTTTACCAATGGATTTTCTCAAACACTAAATGACATGGATTTAAATGCTTTATACCAATCAATAGAGAATTTTTTTCTGAGTCTCACTATGTACTTAACTCAAAATCGACATTTTTGGACTTAAAACCTTTATTCTTATCAGTACAGATATACTAGTTATTATATATTTTCCATATATAATATCTCGTATGTCATATATGTACTTACGTACTATCACAACCATATTGGCAACATTCTATTACAGTATACAGTTCTTAATGGTGATTAATTATTGCCATGTGATTAATATGAAAAAAAACCTTATTTTTTTATGTAAAGTTAATCAAATTAATGGTCAGATGCTTTCAAAAATTTTAATGATATATTTGGCATAATCAAAACAATTCTAAGTAATAATAAATCTGTTAAGAATAAATTATATGAGCTTACTGAATAATCAATTTTAAAAGATTCCTACATTTCTTATATTCTTTTAAACGTAACATAAATTTAAAAATAATATAATCAGACTGTAAATATTGAAATATGGTTGCCATTTCAGCATCTTAGACAAGTATTAGGTCGTTGCAAAAGTTCGTGCGGACGTGGATCATTTTATTGACTCCAAAGACGAGAGCTTCTATCACCGTGGTATACATTTGTTACCCGAAAAATGGACAAAGGTTGTAGAAAGTAATGGAGAGTATTTTGATTAAAAACTGTCATTTGATTTGATGTATTTTTATGAAATGAAGCAATAAAAAACTGCACGAATTTGTGCAAAGACCTAATACAAAATCAAGGTTGCCAGTTTGGTGAGTTATCCTGAAGGTTGGTGTGGTTGCAATAGTACATAAGTACTCTCTTATGTCTTTTAGATCATTTTTTTAGAGTATGAATAAAAATATTTGCAGAATAAAATTGGATTCGGGAATGCACCAAAAGGTAGCAAACTTTAATTTCGGAACAACCTTTAAACAGCCAACTATTATGTATCTTCTTTTTTTTAGGCTAATGTGAAAAAATTTATTTAAAATTTTTTATTTAATCCATACTGACTTTGTACTGAATTACTGTTAACTTGTTATAAAAATGCAACAATAAAATGTAACAGCAGAAGTTATTTTGCTACCTGAAATTTGTGATGTACTAAATTTAAAATAAAAATCTGAATTAAATGTGCCTGCACTAAATTTAATGCAAAAGCCTTGAAAAATTTGCAATATAAGATGATAAACATTTGAATTTTTATAAAATAAAATATCCTATTAAAGTTAATGAGAAAATTTTAACAAATTTATTATTATTTTCTATCCTTGTTCCTTCAATGTTTACACCTTTTTCTTTTTTAACCAAATTATTTACCATAATTCAAAGATTTCGTCTTTTTTTTTTACAGGTAAATATTATCAAATAGCTTTTATAAATATAATATTTTGCAGAATGTTTTTTTTTTATATACGTTACGTTTTATAGTTTTAGAAAGAAAAACAAAAAGAATCGACACTATTTCAAACATGTCTAAAAATAACAATTTATTTCAATATTCTCTGCTTCATTACATAGCACTGACAATCAGATCAATATTTATTGTACTAAACCAAATCTCTGGATAAATGCATCATTCACAATACAAACTAAAACATTAAAACAGTAAAAAACATAACATTTTAATACATTCTAATTGTGCAAATATACCATAACAAGTAATTATCATCAAAATTTGAAATATATAACAACTGATAAATTAAGAGGGGTAAAAATGTAGTGATGTTATTTGCTTTCACCCTTTAATGTCCACATTGAAATCATTCATTTAAGATATTTTTATGGAATGATTTTTCATTTTTTTTTTCCCTTGTTTTAATCAATTTTTAAACTTTTGTTCCCTTTCTGTTCGCCAGATGGCAGCACTAATACAAAATTTGAGAAATGGTGTTTCAAAAAAAGCCATATGCAGAAATTAATTTAAATTTCCCAATAGGAGCAAATGCATCTTGCTGCTTGGATGGCGCATTTGTGCCTAGTTTTTTCATCTAACGAAGGGTTGTGCTATTATTTTTACCTAGAACAACTGTTGTGAGTTTTAGAAATTAACAGTGTTTACTTACAAAGTTATTAATTAATTATTATTTGAAATGAATCCGGTTAACACACAGTTTTTTCAAACCCAAAATGTCTCAAAACTTAAAACTGTTATTTTATTTATTCATTTTATCTTATTTATTTATGTATTTATGATCAGCTATGTGTCTCATAGCTATTTTTCAAATTAGTTTAGCAATAAGTATATAGATAAAAACAAAGTATAAACATTAATTAAAAAAATAGATAAAAAACCTTAAACATTACTTCGTGCATCGTTGTTGTTTAAATTTTAAAATAAAATAAAAAATGTAGCAAATAAATATGGCGTAAATATCCCCATCAAACCTAATAGAAATATTTTCCAGTTAATCAGAAGCGATAAAGAACCCATCCCCCCTTTAGAAACTGCAGGAATTTATAAAATACCGTTTACCAGTGAAGAAAATAAACCAGAATCTTATATAGGAGTTACAAAAAGAAAAATTACAAAAAGAATTAATGAACATAAAAATGATTTAAAAACGGGAAATATAATACAGCCTTAGCTAAAACTTTCAATAAACAAGGCATTAAAATAGATTTTGATAAAGCCACTAAAATAGCCAATTACGATGATTACTATTAAGCGATGTTTAGAGAATCGATAGAAATTTCAACCAATAATGATGCATGCAACAACAGCGGTGCAGTAGCCCCAGACTGTGTATGACGCCACCTTTTAGCAAAACACGTTCAAGATCAGTCAAGCTCAAGTCTTCCACAGAAGATGTCGTTCTGAAGGGGACCGGGTACCCGGATGAAAAAGTTAAACAACAACAGCGCATGAAGTAATGTTTAAGGTTTTTTATCTATGTTTTTAATTAGTTTAGCAAGTTTTAAAAGTAAATATGGAGTGAACATTGAAGGGCTAAATATATCTATTAAAAAAAAAAAAAAAAAGAAGATCCTTACAATTTCACATCAATTATATGTATAAATAATCAATGAGAGTAATATGGGCACATCCCACCTACCAGCTTTCAAAACAGTGGCGGATTTAAGGGGGGGGGCTAGGGGACTGACCCCCCCCCCCTCAAAAAAAAAAAAAAAAAAAAAAAAAAACACTGACATTCACAATTGAATATTGCAATTGTAACATTTCTATTGGTCAAGAATAACATTTTGAAAAGTCTTAGCCCCCCCCCTTCCCCCCCCCTAAAAGTTAAGTTCTGGATCCACCACTGTTTCAAAACATAAATTTTAAAAGAGTTAATTTATAAAAAGAAGTATAGGTTAATTCATTTAAATTACGCTTTATATTATCTGCCAGGAAATTAAAATTTTTTAAATGTAAAAATTAAGAGAATGCAATAGGTTTTTGTAAGAGTGAATCATTCTTCTAGGCATGAAGAGAAAAAATATCTTCTCTCTATGAAACCAGAATCCAGTTTAGAGTCCTGCATCGGGTCGGTTACAAGTGGATTACCTGCTTTTCAGGTTGGGTGTGGGTCGAGTTAGCATCAAATTTTGACTCGCAGGTAAAACCATGGGTCTACTCGTAAGATATTTTTCTTCAACGAATTTTTTATGAATATTACATTCATAAAAAATTGAATGCAAACATTGAATGAAACATTGCTTCCTTCACAGCAATTTAAAGCCTCACAACATAAATTTTATTAAGAAACTTGACGTTTAAAATGTTATATGAGAAAATTATTTATGTTTCAAAGTATATTTGCTTCCTTATTTTACTTTTTTTTTTATATATATACTGCGAAACAGTGGACTTAACACAGTGGATTTTTTTAAAGTAAGTGTAAAAGTAAGTTTTTAAAAGTAACACAAGAAATTATGTTATATTATACACTGAAGTTTTATTTATAATTAAATTAGTCATTTTGAATATAATTTTATTTATACACTAGTTTTAATATAATTATATACTTGTAATAGTTATGTAATAATTAATTCTCTGAAAGATATATTCAGTAATATAATTGTATTTCGTGAAATAGAATTTTAATTCAGTTTCTTATATAATGTAAATTGAATAATACTTTTTTTACGGGTCGAGGGTTGTGTCAGAAGTTGTGGGTTCAGGTCGGGTGCGGTCGGGTCAAGTTTACTCAACCTGTGCAGGCTTCTAATCTAGGTTGAAAATTAAAAGAAGAAACCCAAAATGTAAAATATTACAGAGATGAGGATTTAAGAAACATAAAACAGGCTTTTCATTTTCAAAGTTTTGAGTGAAGTCGTAATAAAATGTAGTTTTCAGCAGATTGAAAGATTTCTTTTAATTTAATCAATAAAAGATGAATGGAATTCACTACATGGCATAGCGTAGCATTCACAATTTCTTTTTTCTTTTTCTTTTATTTATTTATTTAGTTTTGGACAGCATTTAAAAAAAAGTAAATTTCCTGGTATTAAAATTTCAAAATTAAAAGACCTTTCTTTGTACTTAATAATTATTTTTGATAACAAAATTGAATATCACATCTGACAATAGTGATTAACTCACTTATTTTAACTACAAATGAATTTTCAGAGCTTTTTACACCCTATTCCCTAGTAAACATGATTTATTAAGTAATTTCCTAATCATGCTCTTTTTCTTTTTTCTTCTAAAATTTTGCCTTTAAAAATTCGATTCATAGTTTTGCAAACAATCAGTACTGGCACCAGAAATTCCCCGACGGGGGGTCACTACATAAAGAGAGTTTATTATATGAGTATTTATCCAAAACTGTAATACTGTTAATAATATTACTGTTAATATTTGTATCATTCCATTTGTTAGTACTCCTCGTGGTTTTGGAGATCATCGTGTCACAGACAGACATTTTCTAAAAATATCGTGGTCAAAACGTGTTCTGAACCTCTTAAAACGTGTATATTCATGGGAAAACTGGAAACTGAAAATTTTTACGAATCCAATACTTTCTTCTATTGAATACAGAATGGAAAAACTGGAATGCTCCAAATTTGTAAAAGGAAAGAAAAATGCTGCTAAAAGTAGAAAAACTGAAAATTTTGTACTTGTTCCCCCGAGAGATTTTAGGAGTGTGCCCCGATGGGGGATCACAGACTCCCCGACGGGGGGGCCTGAGCCCCCCCCCGGCCCCCTAGCTGGCGCCACCCCTGCAAACA
The DNA here is from genome assembly GCA_963930645.1 of Salticus scenicus. Taxonomy (NCBI): domain Eukaryota; kingdom Metazoa; phylum Arthropoda; class Arachnida; order Araneae; family Salticidae; genus Salticus; species Salticus scenicus. The sequence continues at coordinate 297,196,720 of OZ005655.1, read as the reverse complement.
ATATAATATGTTCAAAAAATAACACAACATAAAACTGTTACTCTACAATTTTCTATCGTTTTCTCAAAATGTTTCCAAACTTTGAATACAATAAAACACCTCAATTACTTGTTATGAATACAAATAAAATAAATTCACAACCAAAATAAATATTAAACAAACACACAAAAAAACAGTGCATAACAAAAATTTAACAACAAAGGAAAAATATCAAACGTTTAATACACAACTAAATATTTCTTTCTGACGGTCTAATAAAACTTTTAAATAATTACAAATCATAAAAAACAATACATTTAAATGATACCCTTATATTAGATGTATCGAAAAGTCTTGTCGTTTTGGATTATACTTTACCAAATATCCTCTAAAAAGTTATATAAATGTTATTTAGAAAAAAATTCCTGTATCAGGTTTTTAAATCAAAATGACAAAACTTTCTGGTATTTCTAATACAGTACCACTATAATTGAAGAAACACAAAGAAGCCTATTACAGTACAAAGCCGAAAATCCAAAATCGTCCGGATCGCGGCAATTCTGGATTTTTGAATTTTTTGGATTTTTGGTCATGCCTAACAAATATAATATTTTGGTTTAAGTGTTTAGTTATATGCAAATTCAAGTAAAAAGTAATATATTACAATTTTTAAACATATTCTGCAATATTTTTTCTATCAACTTTAGCAATAAATAAATAAAATTAAAAATTAAACTTGAAAAACAAAACAGATTTATTGAAATATTTGCATACAAAAATTTGTAGAAGGTACAATAGAGAAAAATAAATAAGAAAAACATACCACTTTTAAAACATTTTGTGATTTTTTTTTTTTTTTTAGTACTTTAGGTTTTCAACTAAAAGTTTAAGCATAATTGAAATAGAATATAGAATTTAGTTCTTAATTAGATAAATGTTTAAGAATTGTTACTATTATTATAATCTTCTTCTCCCTCCTCTTTCAGACTTTGCAAATGCCGGTTTTGAAGGTTAATAAGAAATAAAATTCCTTTTCGGTTTTTTATTTAGGTATATTTATACTTAAAAAAAAAAAAAAAAATGGCTGTTGATGATGATGATGATTAACGCCGCCGAAATTGTCCGGATTCTTGGCGATTCTGGATTTTTGGAGTCCGGATTTTCGGCTTTGTACTGCACTTATTCATTTAAATTTCTTATATTCTTTTTACATTTAAAAAGCATGCTAAATAAAATCAAAATTTTCTTATTTTAAAAATCTTCTCCCTACTTAATATTAAACTTATAGATAAAAACCAAAAATGTATGTTTGTTTCAAAGGACTAGCAAAACAGTTTTTATTCACAATAATAACTGCGAAAATTATAACAGATTAAAATTCATTATTAAATACGGTGTTCAAAATTTAGCCTCCATTATCAGAAAAGAAATTTACACTGTATTTTGAAAAATTGTTTTCCAAAATTATAAATATTTTTAATACTCTAGCGGAACCCTACTACTTTCTCTTACCCAGTATTTTTATAAAATACAGATTTAATAACTGATAGAAATGAAAATTAATAATTTCTTCAGAGAAATAATGCAGTAAAGAATAAGTAATTTGTTTTATTTTAATATTTTTATGGAGACCAATAAGATAAATTACAAATAATCCAATAAATTTAACAAACAGGAATGAGAAAGAAAATTTTAGATTTTGACATACTTAATGAAGATTATGAAATACCAAAACTACAAAATTGATTAAAATCTTTAATTTGAATGAAACTTTGATAATGGTGATTGTATATGTGTGCTCAGAGGAGAGGGAGCGAAACATTGCCTACAAAATCTGGATTACAAATAGCAGGGATGAGACTGGCAAAAAAACAAAAAAGCTGAAGTGATATGTAAAGGCAAGACTTTAAAATGAAATACTAAAATTCTGATTATAAAATCATCATATTAGAGGAATAAATGCCTTTTTTAATCATCAATGTATATATATAAATTTCATTGTTGCTTCGTGGTTTCATTGTTATTCATCTGCTTTGAAATTTTGCTTTTTCAATCTATATGACTCCTATTCTGGTCGTGGCAGGCTGGGTGAGTGTTGCCGGCGTGAAACTAGTTTAATCCCACAGGCAAGTCACAAGTCTTGCCGCCTGCCTCCTTCCTTAAGTCTCTTAAATTACTTTTTTCATAAATTTTGATATAGTTTATGTTTTTAAGTTAAGATTTGTTGTATTACTTTATTGATTTGTTTGTTTTGCAGGCTGTTAATTAATAAATCTGGTTTCTTTACATTAGTGTATTTCACCCACTGATAAAAAAAAAAAAAAAAAAAAAATAATAATAATAATAATAATAATAATCTTATTGGTCAATGGTGTTTCAGTGATCTTGTATCTGTTGCTTGGCTTCTACTATGCTTAATAGATCATCATTATTATATTATATATATATATATATAAGAACAATTAATTATGCTTTAGTATTCTCAATTATTAACATGGATAAGTAAAAATCTTTAATGATTAGCAGATGTAACAAATACAAAAAAAAAAAAAAAAAAAAAAAAAAAAAGATTAAAATACAGAAAGAAAAAATGCTGAAAGTTAAATCTATGAAAAAATCTCATCCCTTAAATAGGAAATTGTTTCAAATTACAAAACATTAGCTTATTTAAAAAGAGAGTTATATTTTTAATGTATAAATATAGACATAGACTAAAATTATATTTATTTTCTAGCAATCCAATCTATTTATTTTACATACAAAATTTTCCGAAAATTCAGTTGATATTCTATTCAGTTAATTCTAGAAAACAACAAGCATATAAAAAAATTATAAAACATAATTAACATTAATAAAGTACAGAAATTAATATTGAGAATTGAATATATATAATATTTATAATTTGCAAATTTAAAACAGGAAAGAAAAAAAAAATCTTGCACATTCTCCACGTCTAGAAATAAAAGAATAATAATGATAATATTTTGTTCCACAAGTTTTTAAAAATATCTGATTAATAATCATCAGCTGGTAATTCCACTGAAGTAAAGATAATGAATTTTTCTTCCAATATTTCACACAAATAAACCAACCAATAAATGAATAATAATAAAAGAGAAAGAGTGAACATGAATATATGTATATATGCACTGATAAGTATAAAGGATTTAAGTCCAAAAACGCCGATTTTGAGTTAAGTACATAGTCAGACTCAGAAAAAAATTCTCTGTTGATTGGTATAAAGGATTTAAATCCATGTCATTTAGTCTTTGAGAAAATCCATTGGTAAAAAAAAAGATTGAAGTCAGAAATTTAGCATTAATCTTTAGTATAACATATTTAATTCAATTTTTTCCCTTTATTAAATGAAGATTGACAATCACTGAATGGTATAAAGGGTATAAATCAACCTAATCGACTCTTCTGATTAGTTTTTAGTTAGTTTAACTTTATTTTTCATCTCCTGAAAAATCAAGAATATGGATTTAAAAATCCTTTATACTTATCAGTACAGATATATAATTAAAAAAAAAAAAAGTTATTTATTCCCACAAGTACATCACTTAAATATGAATAATTAAAAAGTTAGCACAACGTTATACAATTATTTTCAAATATTAAATAAAATACTACTTCAAAATATCGCTACAAATTCCTAATATTGCTAGAAACATTGTTTAAATATTAAAATACAACACATAATACTAATTTATTTGAATAAATATTTTGTAAATGAACTAGATTAGAATGAGATCTTTGAGCAATATCTGATTTTATTAAATAGGCACATGAAAACGTTTTTATGATTCCTGTAACATTCACTCATTCAAGACAATAACAAAAGTACACTGTTTAAAATAAATTTTCTTCTAGAACATTACATGCATGCTTTAAAAGTGAGTAAAACATGTTAATGTATTTATTTATGTTTGAACAAATGGAAAACAAAATAAAAAACAATATAATATCGGCTAAAAAGCTTAATATGGAATAAGCTTTGTCTAATTTTTGTATCAAATGTTTTTTTTTTACTTAAAATTTACAACCAAGTTTTTCTACTAATATTTCTGTACTGATAAGTATAAAGGATTTAAGTCCCAAAATGTCGATTTTGAGTTAATCCACAGTCAGACCCAGAAAAAAATTCTCTATCGATTGGCATAAAGGATTTAAATCCATGTCATTTAGTCTTTGAGAAAATCCATTGATTAAAAAAAAGATTCAAGTCAGAAATTTAGCATTAATCTTTGGTATAAAATATTTAATTCAATTTTTCCCCGTTATTAAATGAAGGTTGACAATCACTGAATGGTATAAAGGGTATAAATCAACCTAATCCACTCTTCTGATTAGTTTTTAGTTAGTTTAACTTTATTTTTCATCTCCTGAAAAATCAAGAATATGGACTTAAATCCTTTATACTTATCAGTACAGATTTATTCACAATTAACTGTTGTTGTTTCTGATCCTCGAAATGACCTAACAAATTAGACCAAATTCATAAGTTCATAAACCTTCAAAAAGTCTAAAGAGAGAGAAGGTTCCGAAAGAACCTTGTCCAAAGCAAAACCAAGATAGTGATAGTGTGAAATACGAACAGGTGGTGCCTGAGCAGCCCTACCCTTGGTGCAAGTCTTAAGAACTTTCTGACCATGTTCAAAAATGAGACTTCACAAGTGTCCAGTGGCAAAATGTTATATACAGGTTTGCTGACTGCTTTGTCCCCCACAAATAACTAAAGAACATTGACATGAAATCCAAAATATTTTTAATATAACCCTAATATTAGTGCAATACTTGACAAAGTTTAAAGCAAAGTGAGTACAAGAAAAACAGCACAACATAGTACTAAAAAAAGTCTGCCTACACCAGCACCAATGCCATGCAACAGTTGAAGGCAGAAAAGGAACGTGGTAAAGAATTGCGAGTAAATAAAACAAAGTATATTGTCAATCTCAATATTTATACTGCAGGATAGGTTAGGGAAATTTTAAAATTCAAAATCACATATAATTGCTTAATGAGGCAAACTTCTAATAGTGAAATCTTTCATTCTAAAATCTTTCTGGTATGAAATAAAAGTTATACATGATGCTTGCCATCCCAAATGACTGACCATCGAGTGGACACATTCTCCATAGGTGCTGATCACTTTATACATGCTATAATTTAAAGAGCACTTTGCCTGTTAACATTTTCCGCAAAATAAAAAGTCATCACCAAGTGTATGATCGACAGTCAATGATGGGAAACATACGAAGATTTTGGACCAACGTTTATTTTTATGCATTTTCTGGTTCATGCACATCAAATTAACTGCATCCAGTGATGTTTTTCTTGTGTTAATGCATACAAAGCATAAATATGTGCATAATAGTGATTGCTGCTGCACAGATTTTCATGCATTTTCTGATTCACACACAATGAAGTAGAGCTCAACTTTCTATTACACTTTTAAATGTTTGTTTTATTAATCTTAAAAATAAGCTTAATGTTATCATCACACACTTGGTGACAACTTTTTATTCTGCAGAAAAGGTTGATACATAAATCATTTCAAGTTATTTATAACGGATCATTACTTTTTGACAATACAACAGTTTTCTAATGCTGATAAATATCTTTGTAAATATTTCAAATAAAATTTTACTTTAATATGCACAAAACTTTGAATAAACACCATAAAATGCAAGAATTTGCAACAATTATTTTGGATTGAAAAATGATATAATCCTTGATCAAGTGAACAAAGTAGGCATGAGTGCAGGGGCGTAGCGTGAAAAATTGATTGGGGGGGGAGACCCGACGTTTGGCGCCCTTTCGTATTCCTCATCTGAAAATGCCACCCACATACTTTCAAGAGTGTTGCCATCTTTGGGTTCGAGGGCACAGGCCCTCTCGTCGGTTAATATGTGCCCCCCCCCTCTCCTTCGGGGCATATTCCTAAAATATGCCAAGGAAAAAAAAGCTTTTTTTCCCCCTCCATTTAGCATCTTTTTTTTTTTTTTTTTTAATACATCTTTGGAGCATTCTAAATTTTTTCAGCGAATCTATATATTAATACGCAGACATGAAATTTCTCTTACATTTTTAGCCTACTTTCAATAAAAGGAAGTGCTTACAAGTAGTATCGTTCGAAAGATATGGTTAATGTGCTTTGCAGAAATATATACATATATATATTCTCGTATGAGACTAAGCAAAAGTATCTTTCTTAGGACAACCAGAGTATTGGTTTGAGACAAAGTAGAACAATTGAAAAAGATTTTTTTTCCCCCTTTTTCAACAAATTTAAAAGATATTAAATTATAATTCAGGTAAAACATAAAACTTTCAAAATAAATTTTAAGAAATGAAAATAGTAACTGTTGCTAAGGAAAGCAACTTTATATTTTTAGAGTGGACAATACCTAATCTCGCCGACAGTTACTCTGTGGGAAAGTTTGATTTCATGATTACTCATTACATAATGTATATTTAAATTCTGTTTTCACATTAAGAAAATTTACAATCGTTTATTTATTTATTTATTTTTATTTTTAATGTAATTCTAAGTTCAAAAACCTGAATCAATATGTGCATTTTTCTCTTTCTTTCTTTCTTTCTTTTTTTTTTTTTTTACCGCAAAATGAAATATTAAAAATTTATCAATTTTTGGAAAATGAGTAAGAAAAACATAAGCCTTACACATTTGTTCTGATCCGTCTAGTCTTTCGAAAGAAATTAATTACTTCTTGAAATCTCTTGCTCTTTCTCGAGGCTAAAATCCCTCTATTAATAATAAAGCTTTACATAAATTCAAGAATCCTAAACGTTCTGATACCAAATTGAACGATCACAGTCTCATTCCAGTTGTTTTACCTTTTTATTTATTACTTTCTTTTAAAATTTCTAAAATTCTCTCACCGTTTGGTTTTAAAGTCATTTAGAAACCCGTCAACAAAATTCAATTATCTTCTCTTAAAGATCCCATTCCTACTGAAAACCATTCTGGCATTTATTTAGTCCTATGTTCGTCGTACAATTTAGCATAGGCGCCGACTTAACGGGGGCAGCGGGGGCGGTCGCCCCCGCTGTAATTTTTCACGGGGGCGAAAGTATCTTTTCGCCCCCGTGTTTCCAACGGGATTTTCAAACACGAAAAAAATTTTTTTTATCACAAATTTGAATTTTAATGAACATTTTCACATTGCAAATTTATTGTTTTCTTCTCTTCTCCTTTCTTTACTGACGGATTAGCAAAAAACAGGATATACTTTAAACAATTCTCTTTTTGCGCGACAGAAACTGACCGAGATTGAGAGAACAACTTTTCAAAGTCAGTCCCTGTACCCTGTCCCTCTATAGTCAAAAGGTAGGTTGACGCAGAAAGACTAATTTTCATGTTAATGTCCATGTCCATTTGAAGTCCGACAGTCCCAGTTCTCAAGAAAGTGTTCATGTTGACAAGTATTAAATGCAAAAGCTTTTGTTCTGAACATTTGCTATTCATAACACAAAAATTATAATGCTATTAAAAACACAGAATTTTATGTTTCTATTTATTTTAAATTTATCGGTATTTGCGTATGTATCGTCTTCTTCTTCTTCTTTTTTTTTTTTTTTTTTTTGTAAATCTTTGAATTTATTGATGTTGATTATTAACAATCTTGCACGAGACAGGGGAAGAGGAAGGTTAGTTGTTAAAATTAAGGTCGATTGACTACACTATATTCCTAGAGCTATAGGTGGAATGCCTTCCATGGAATTATTTTTATATGGTCTTAGCCCGTATTTCCGCGAGTTTTTGGAGAAAACCATGAAAAACTCCGAACGACTTGATCGACGAAAGCAACCTGGGATCCAACATCGAACCCAGCAATTCCCGTCTACCAACTTTGAGTGCAGAAGCACTTGGCTGCCGGTGGGGCCAGGAAAGAGGAAGAATTGTTAAAAATGATAATTGGTTAAAAATTGTTGTCTTAGAAAACCGCATCTCATAATTAACATTTAGTGGACAAGTAAATACGGCAAATTTTTACAAAACGTCTTAGGTAATAAATTTATGAATTTAATAAATATCCCTAACAGCACATCTCATCCACAAGACATCATCAGGATATCCTATGGATGAAAGTACGTCTAAGTGATATTCTCAAGATGTACTAGGGATAAGTGTGCTGTTAGGGAAATGCGTGAATTGAAATATGTCATAAAAATTTATAATATCTAAGTTGATTTTAATTTTCTAAATATGTTGTTCACATATTAAGTTGTTCATATATAATTATACATGTAAACAATTTGAATTTCAGATTCTCTGTTGTTCTTGCATATTTTCGATATAAATAACAGCAACGTCCGTTTAAAAAAAAAAAAAAAAAAAAAAAACATTAATACGAAATGGATGTGGAATTCTTTTCTTATTCATTATAAATTCGATAAATGAAATAAGAGAACACGGTACAACTTAAATAATTCATTTCTGGAAAAAAATAAATCTGAAAAAATCTTTTGAAAATTACCTTGAAGAAAGGGAATAACAAACAACATAACATTTAATTTAAGAGTAAAGTTTGAAATAGAAGACGTAATATATATAAGTAATTTTTTTTATCTTTAAAATTTTTTCTACACATACACATAAAAAGAAAGTATTCGATTTGTGGAAATTTTCGCCTTTTAGTTTTTGATGTATTTACTCGTTTTGGGATTTTCTAAATCTGAACCCGATTTTACCATTTTTCAAAAATGTCTGTGTGTTTCTTTTGTGTGTTGTATAAAAAATTTTGTAATTGGTCAGTGTATCTCTCGAACTAATGGACGAAATTTAACCAAATTTGATATTTATTTAGATCTTGACTTAAACTAGTGTTTTTAACTCAATTAAATTGAACTGAATTTAAACCTAATTTGGGAATCAATGATTTGGGAATTAATTGCTCAACAAATGATTACCTCATTTCTTTCTTTTTTTAGGACTGAGGGCCTATTAATCTCAATCTGCGTTGTCGATTTCGATAATTGTACATTTGTCAAAATCTAAAATTTATCGAAAATATAATTGAATAATTTGAAAGCGATGTTATAATTTGAAAAAAGGAAAAAAAAAAAAAAAAAAAAAAAACTAATAGTCCTTTGTCCTAAACTAAATTCTGCTTTTGCCAGAATTTCATCAAAATCTTTTTATTATTATTATTATTATTATTATTGAAAGAAAAAGAAAAGAAAATTAATAATAATCAGTATCGTTACAAGCGATATCGAAAAAGTTTTTTTTAATAATTCTGAATTAGGAAATAAAAAGTGCGCGTGAAATAATATGAAATAAAAATAAGTAAAAAAAATGAATTTAATGATTTAATGTTTTTGTTTTTCGGGGGCTGCTCATGCACATAAAAAATGCGTATTAAAACGAGTCAAAGAAGGAAGCCAAATAAGTATTGAGTTATATTACGATAAATACGATACGATATATTAGACCTATCGTTCAGGGTTAGTAGGCATTTTCGTTGAAAGAAATAGTTTGTTCGTTCGGTGCAACTTGCACATTAGTCCCTTGAGGTACAACTTTTTTTTTTTTTTTTTAAATCGAATTATAACATTGCTTTCAATTTTTTTCTTTTTTCTTTTTTTTTTTTTTTTATGGCAGTATAGGAAAAAGTTTCGAATAAATTAATTTAATGAAATTACTTTTTTAACTTTTCAGTATAAAATTACATATATAATAGTAATAACTAACCAAAGAAAACATTTTTCTTTATGTGGGGGTATCGTCCCCGACATCCCTCGGGGGCATGAATTTTTAACATAGATACCTTTTTAAAGAACATTTCAATACATTTAAAACAATTGCTTAACCGTATATTGGTGATAATTAAAAAAATATATATTGGTTTAGGTTTTTAGATATCAGCACAAAACTGATTTCTTTTTTTATTTTGTGTTATACTTCTTTGAGATGAAAATCGTCTGCATTCATCATGGAAAATAAATTTAATAAATAACTTTTACTGTGTGAATTGGTATAGAAAATTTTGAGATGGCTACAATATTCTAGCAATTCTTTTTTCTTTTTAACTACAGATAAAGCAAAAGAATGGTAGTGAAATAAAGTTGTTTTAATGACAGATTTTATTGGGCCTCATATTCATTGAGAATTATAATTATTATTATTTTTAATGAACTTAGAAACAAAATTACAATTTAAAAACAAATTACAAAGATGCCTATAATACGAAATTTTATAAAGTCGATAAAAATTTTAACGGGATTTAATTTTATGATTAAAATTTTTTTAATTTTTTAATGTCATGAAACAAGAAAATGTCTAGTGATTATATCTTTTTCCCGCTTCCGTTTACTCCACCCTCCTTTTGCTTGTTTCAGGATATTTTTAAGAAGTATTTTCAATAGGGAAATGCAATATGTACCTGCTGTCTCATTCCTCTTAAAAGGTACATGCATTGACCTTTTAGGAATGCACCTGTTAAAAATTTGAAAAGCAACGCTAACCTTCACATTTTATAAAGGGTGTATCTCTTCACAGACAGGATGAGTTGAGAATTTAAGCCTTTTTCAATTTTCAACCCTTGATCTCGCCGCAAAATAGAGCCGGCGACACCTTTTAAAAATGAGTCTGCTACAGTTTGTTCAAGTATAACAAAACGTATAACAAAAGTAAACAATAACATATGTGATTTAATTCCCTGAAAAATATCTCCGATCGGCGACAGTTATTTTCAACTTTTGTTAAGGTTTTTGTACATCTCCTTTTGTTAACTTTATGACTTTCTGTAACTATGGGTATATCATTTATCATGTATTTTTTAAGTACAAGTCCTTACTGTAAAGTGTAAACCATAAAACACACAAAGAAGGGGTGGGATCTGGGATAGTTTTCAATTTTCGTATCTTTAACATAGACTGGTGCTGGGACTATAAGCTCTTTGCTCTTTAAGGATGGGGATTAACTAAAGTGTTAAACACAACACATCAAAGACCTTCGAAATCGAAATAAATTCTATAGATAAAAGAAGAGGACTACAATAGAATCGCCTGTATGTCTATCTCCCCCCACCCCCCGCCCCCACCACCACACACACGTCCCAACGAAGTTTAATTGGATGGAAAGAATGAAAAGAAGAATTCAGTTGAGAAATTTTTAGACCAGAGCCTCCGTGTTTTATTTATTTATTTTTTAGCTTTTAGCTTATCTAAATTATTCGGTTATATCTAATGGAGACAAATTCGGGCAACGGTTCTTTTGAAATTATCTTCATTGGAAGTCTCAATCACTGAATCTTCATCCTACTTCTAAAACAAAAAGACTAACTGAAATTTAACTCTTCTTTCTAAGTAGTGGAAACTATTTAAAAATTTTATCTAATGAATTCAAAAATTTTTATATTCTTCGATTTATTTATTTACTACTGAACCAAAAGATAGAGTTGCGAGTGTCTTCCTACTGCATCGACAGTTAAAAGTGTATTCTAGGATCTTTTAAAAAAAAAAACCGGAGAGACTTGTAATAAAGTTGAAAAACAAGGTAAGCTTTTTCATTTTTTTTTTTTTTTGAGGAATTCTAGACGCAAACGTAGGGGTTTGTGCATCCTTTAAATTTTTGAAAAATTCATTAACGCTTTTAAATTTGTCAGAATTACAAAATGGATTTAAAAAAAAAAAAGTAGTGCATTATTATCAGCAGGTTAATTATTAAGGAAGTTTATAAATGATATTTTGAATTACTTATACACTTATTAATTATTAGTCATTAGTATTGTTATTATTTTCAGGGGAAAAAAAAATCAAGTATTTTGAAACTTTGGTTAAAGTATTTTGAAGCTTTTTGAGAATCAAAATTATAGAGTTAATCAATATAAACTGATTTATTTTTCTCTTACAAAATTTGAATTTTGTGGCTATAAATTTATTTTTAAAATATTTTAATAAATGAAAATTGTTGAGTTATCAATGTGAAATAAAATAAAGAAAATTCTGTTCCCAAAATTTAAAATTTTGCTGCTGTAGTAAGAAATTTATTTTAGAGAAAACACAATAAGTTTGTCACATGTTTTATATTTATTTCCTTATGTTCCATTTTTTTTTTTAAAGGATGACTTTTGGTGGAAAACTCAAAATACTGGAAAATTTTTAATTCAATTTGAATTTCAAAATCTGAAATTTTTACATTTTTTAAAGTTATTTTTAAGAACGGTAAATTGATAAATAAATTCAGTTTATTTGTTATTAATTTCCTGTACAGGAAATGTGTATTAAAATAAAAAATAAAAACAAAAATATAGAATAACTCATATGAGTTTTTTTCTTTTTGAAATCTTATAAATCGTAAATTTTAAACTTCATTCTTCATTAGAACTTCATAACAAAAATAGAAAAATAAACTAAAAAAAATAATACATGATCTTCAAAATTGGACATGTCGCAAACTTGCACATATGAAAAAGTAGATCTATGATAGTAATAAATGAGTCAGTGGTAAAATAATGAGTGGATATAATATGTGCACAAGAAAATTTATTTGTCATTATTTTAAAATAATTTTTCATTATTCTAAATTATAAGTTTTATAATTTTTAAAAAGACACCAAAGAGAAAATTTTAGAAATAGCATTAAATTAGTATAATTAAAGAAAGCATTGTACATGTACGCTAACACCATGAATTACAAAAACAAGCAACTGTTGTTTCGAATCGAAATAATTAGATTTGACCCTTAATCAGGCTTCATTATGCAATAAACACAAGTTCTTTCGGGATATTTTTTTTTCCCCTCTGAATGAGCTGAACGCGATGTTCTAAAGGTAATGCTTTTCTGCTTTCATCCTGCCCTGTTTCTATATCTTTTCGCCTAATGAAAAGTTGTGCTCAGTTGTTTCGATTCGAAATTACAACGACTTATTGAAATTTTGTAGTGATCGCAGAGATTTTATTCATTACCTTTCTGAACAGCATTTCGGTGCATTTTTCTACGCTAATATACGATTGTTTCTGGACATTTCAAAAATAACAAATCAGTGAAAATATTAATTTTTCATTTTTTCGCTAAAAATGTACTTTGGCATCTCTAATATGATTGAGGAAAAATTTCAATTCAATTTTAAAATTTAAAAATTTATTTGATCTTTATAAAGATAGTGAAAACGCTTTTAAAATTTTCAGTTGCGTTTTCTCAGTTTGCAATTTTCTGTATTCATGATCTTCAAAATGGTATAACTTCTACAGATATTTAAGAACAGATCTAATGCATATATTTGAATGATTAATAGGTTTAGGGATGAATTTTTTGTAACATTTTCACAAAAAAAATATTAATACATATATATATATATATATATTTTTTTTTTTTTTCAAATTTTTGCGTAGACATTTATTTTTTATTTTTTTCCTCAAAACTAATTAGTAAACTTCAAAATTCAGCCCTACAGTTATAACACATATTCTTATGGCTACAACAAAAAATTTGGTGAAAAAATACAGAAAACTGTAGAAAAAGAATGTAAAAAAATTTAAGTATATATATATATGCGATTCTCTTTATTTTTATTTTATTTATTTATTTTTCCTGTAAAAATTACTTTGCTTGTTAATAAAATTTCATAATACACATATGAATATGAGATAAATATAAGTTTATAAGGGGAAAAAAAATTAAAAAGTGGTGGGTTCCCTTAAGAGTCCCCAGTAGTCAGATACCTTCCTTTCTCTTCCCCATGTAATCCAATGGGATTTTTGTTGCTTTGTATTTTCCAGATATCTCACACAAAAATAAAGTTTTTCGAATTCTGTTTTTTTAATTCCATTCTTTGAACATGCCACTTTTTTTCTTACTAAACAATTTTTTTAAAAAATAAATTTCAATATTTTATTTTATTAAGCAAACTTAAGGATATACTTTTCAATCTTAAAAAGAAATATTTAAATTGTATTTAAAAAAAAAAGGCTTAGTAAGAAAAACAGTGGCATATTTAAAGAGTGGAATTCAAAAAACAGAATTTGAAAAACTTTATTTTTGAAAGAGATATCCGAAAAATACAAAGCAGCAAAAATCCCATTGGATTACATGGGGAAGGAGAAAGGAAGGTACCTGACTACTGGGGACTCTTAAACGTATGTTTACTTTAAATTATGATATTCCTTAAAAGTATTAAAGCAATTGTAAAAGAATGAAATTTAATTAATTACTATATAATTAGCAGCATCACTATCGTTATTAATTTCTAGTAATTGGATTTTTTAATTTATTCCGGTACTTTACCCCCCCCCCCCTCCTACACTATCTTCAGCCGCCTGTAAGCAATAAATCTCGCCCCCGTAGTGAAAATCAAAAGTCGGCGCCTATGCAATTTAGTTTATATTGATCAAACTAAAAGGCGTCTGCAATATAGAATAAATGAGCACTGTCAAAATGTTCGTAATGAAGAGATCTCTAAATCTTCCATTGCTTCCCACTGCTGGGTTCATGGCCATCGTTTTGATTTTTCTAAAACTAACATAATTTCATCTCCTGTCTTCTCTTCCCATTTGAATATCCATGAAGTTTTTTACATATTTAAAAATTCGAAAAATCTTGTTAATGATATTTGTTCCACTCCGTTCTTGTCTGATGCTATGAAATTTCTCACATAAGTTCGATTTTCGGTTAATTTTGATATTTTTTAAATTTTTAGATTTTGTTACATTTTTTTAATTTAATTTATTTATTTATTTCTTTTATTTCATAATTCTGTAATGCTGACTCTAGGCTAATTTGGCAGGGTGCCCTTTTAAACATTTTTTAGCACCCTGTAGCCCTTTTTCAACATATTTTTGTAACTGGGGGCCCTTTTAAAAACATTTTGGTACCAAGTAGCCTTTTCTAACATTTTAAATGTTTAGAGGCCTTTAGATTTTTTCCCCCTGACTTTTAAACTTTCTTAGCAATAATTCTGCAACATTCCTGGAATAACAAATGCATACAGCCTATATATATATACAAGGAAAATTAGTAACTTACTTTTGTTACGTACAAAAATCATAACATAGAACACTGCAAATTATGCCCCTTTTCTTTTTATTTCCCCCCGGCCGCCCTTTTATTTTAGAGTCAGCACTATTCTCCTCACACCAGTATTTATGTTTACATTCATCTGTATGTATTTTTGCTGTTCACTTAGAACGGTTTTGTGCGTTGCCACTTTGACTGCATCACTTGTGCCAACTTTTTTCGCCTGACGAAGGATCATGTGTTTTTTCGACCCGAAACAATTATTGCAAGTTTATTGCATTTTATAGTGTTTATTCAAAGTTTTGTAATTATTGCTTTCAAACACCAGTTCTGTGGTGTTTTCTTATTATGAAATTAGGTATTGTTCACTCTTAAGGGGGGGGAAAAAGCAGTAGTTTATTTATTATTGTTATTTTATATATTTAAACGAATTAAAAAACGTTTTTCTTTTTTCCCATATCGTGGGAAAAAGGTTTTAAGAAATATAGTAGCAATTGCTAAGGAATGCGACACAATTACCGCATGTCTTTATGTGGAAGAACAAACTAAGAAAAAAGTCCCGTTGTCCAAAATTAAATCTTTTTTGTACAGAAATTTATATCTTAGGTGTTGGTGTCGGTGTTTGGGAAAAGGCCAATTGACTGTTCTAGGGTCCTAGGCCTGAGGGGGAGTGCCTTCTGTGGAGGTCTTTCTAAGCGTTCCTAGCCCGTATTTACGCAAGTTTCGGAGAAAACATGGAAAATTCTGAACGGCTAGGCCGACAAGCGAGACCTGGGATCATACCCGGCACCTCACATCTACCAGCTTGACAGAAAGATTGCGGATTCAATAATCGAGCCAATATAAGACCATCATGAAAGTCAGTCTCCTCTGGTGCACGTAAACTCTGTCGTGGCTGCAATATCCTCCATGCTCCGTGCAAATAATACGTCTGGGGATACTGAAGCGCGGGAGCCATCCCTTCTGCAGAAGATAAAAATTGTGATGGCTTGTCTTCGGACCGCCACTGGGGCATTAATCCCAAACCGTCGCTAATTACCCAATATATGCCTATTAATGCGACGTTAAATCAGCTTCCTCGCGCTATTTCATGTGAAGAAACACTAGTTGAATTCTATAGACTTATAAATATTTCAAAACCCGTAAGCGATGAAACTAATATAAAAAATTTGCTTAAAGGATCACTCAGAATCAAAAATTGTTAGTGAGAAATCGTTATAACCAAATCAAACCTCATCTAATTTTGTTTTTATGCAATAGCCATAACGTACAATAAACTGCTTTTTTTTTCGAGCTAAGGTCTTGAAAAATCGTAATTTTAAGTTTTTGGAGGAGAGAAAGCGATTGCGCATACTTACGAGTCAGTTGTAAGTATGTGAAATGGGAGAAGAACGCCGCAGTTGCTACAGAGCGCGAATTTGCTAAGGTCAGAACTTTCAAGGGTCGTTGCATGGTAAACAAACATGCTGTTGTAGGTGCCTGAACAGGGAAGGGCGCCGCTCAGCTGGAGTTTGCTGCTAACTTATTCTTAAAGGGTCCTGAATACAATCAAAATTTTCAACAGTCTTTTGCACGGTAAGTGAACAGACTATTGTAAGTGTTTGAAATGGGAAATTATGCCATAGGCGCCCTCAAACAGGACTTTGTTATGATCAGATTTTTTTAAGAGTTATGAAAGCGAAGAGAATTTTCAAAGATTGTTTGCACAGTAGGAAAATAGGTTATTATACACATTTAAAAAGGCTGTTTTAGGCATCTAATTAGTTACGAGGGCGTCACCTAATGGGAGTTTGCTACAGTCAGACATTTTAATGCAAACTTTTTTGCTGGTCGATGAACCAGTTGGTCGCCGAAGGCAGCTTCTGATGCATAAAAATCTTAAGTGTTTTTGGTAACTAATGATAATCAACAAAATTATGAACCACTTTCAAATGAACTTAAAGGCGTAAAACAGCCCCCCCCCCCCCCAGAAACCTCATTATGCCTTTGTAGGTGCCTGAACAGGGAAAGGCGCAGCTCAGCTGGAGCTTACCACTAACTTATTCTTAAAGGGTCCTGAATACAATTAGAATTTTCAACAGTCTTTTGTACGGTAAGCAAACAGGCTATTGTAAGTGAACAAAACGGGAAATCATGCCGTATGCGCCCCCAAACAGGAATTTGTTATTATCAGATTTTTTAAGCGTCATGAATACAAAACAGGCTGTTTTAGGCGTCTAATTAGTTTAGAGGGCGCCGCAGGCGCCACCAAACAATAGTTTGCTACAGTCAGACATTTTAACGCAAACTTTTTTTGCTGGTCGGTGAACCAGTTGGTCAGCTTGTGATTAGGGCTGGATTATTTATCAATATATCCCCAAGTATCGATATTTTTTTAATATCCCGATAACAATATTTAAGATCTAGCTCCGCCAATATATCCCTTTAACTAGTGCACACCCGAGTGAACGAAACTCGAACGAGACCCGAAGAAAAAAAGCGCCGAATATCTTATTCTAATACTCATTTTCTACTTTCCTCTAATTACTCACTGATAAACTAGAAAAAATAACCCCACGCCAAACGATCTCTATTTGCAAATACATATACTCATCCTTCATAACCTCAAATCTAAACATCACTGCTTTAAAAAGGCCACCGCATAATAAAAAAATAAACCATTATTTATTGAAAGCCATCTGCTTTGATTATCCCGGAAATAAGCTGACTTCGTTCAAGGTCACGGTTATACCCCTTCAGAAAAAATTCATCAGACATACTCCAATATCACAATCCATTCACTATTATTGCGTATTCATACCTATAGTCAGCAGGTGTGTTTACTAGGAAAGAGATTTGATGTTAGTCGAAACGATATATCCCTATCCGATATATATATTATGGGTTCTGATATATTACACTATATTGAATTGCCACTCTACATTCATGCATATCGTAGGTGATGGAAACCACAGAAAAGGCAATATGACGAATGAAAACAATATCTTCTGTTTTAGCTTCTTTCCTGCTATTGGTTCATTAATATCGGTCTATTTCAAAGTGTCGATATAAAATGGCCAATAACATGCTTCAACATATGTTTAATAAAGATCATCAAAGCCGAACTGATACAGTGATGCCAGATTGGGGATTTTGTCCCCATTTTGGGGAGTTTTGAGGCTTCTGGGGACAATTTTGGAGTTCAAATGTTTGTGGGGACTTTTTTGGGGAATTCTAAAATTTTTGGGGACAAATCTGGGGCGTTTTTCTACTTTCTGTCAATGTTGGTAACGTAATGATTTATCCCTATGACTAGAGACTTTCAATAGCTTTATTGTTATTTGGGGATTTTTTTCAAAATTGCCTTCATTTGGGGAAAAATCTGAGCTTAAATCATAGAAAAATCTGCTTGATATATATATATTTTTTTTTGAAAAATTTTTTATTTTCCCTTGTTAGTAGAAATCAAGTTGGGGATTTTTTCGAAAAAAAAAAAAAAAACGTGATTTGGGGAAATTTGAAGACCTGTTGGGGGAAATAATTTTCGACCATCTGGCATCACTGAACTGATATCTACTAGAAGAGTTTTTTTGCAAATTTGCTTAGCGTTTAAAAAAAAACTTCTGAAAATTTAAGCAATTATGGAATGTAATTTTTTTAAAATATTATTTTATTATTATTAGATATTTCGATAAAATATTTTTTTTTTATAAAGACTGTACGTCAGATAGCTCCCTTTCTCCTTTCCCATGTTATCCAATGGGATTTTCGTTGCTTCGTTTTATAAAAATATCTCATTCAAAAATGAAGTTTTTCAAATTCTGTTTTTTGAATATTACTCTTTGAACGGGTCGCCTGTTAGCTTAGTGAGCAATTTTTCGAAAAAAATAATTTAAATATTTTATTTCAATAAGTAAATTATGGACTCTAAGTGTGGATCTCTAAGTAAAATATTTAAATTTATTTTTTCGAAAAATTGCTCACTAAGCTAAAAGACGACCTGTTCAAAGAGTAATATTCAAAAAACAGAATTCGAAAAAGTTCATTTTTGAATAAAATATTTTTCTAAAACGATGCGACAAAAATCCCATTGGATAACATGGGAAGAGAGAAAGGGTGCTATCTAACTGATGTAAAATAAAGTTTTATCGTCAGTAATTTTACAGTGACAGTTTCTTTATAGAATTATATAATATTGAATAGTTTATTACTTGTTTTATGTAGCATTTATTTTTTTCTCTTTCCATTTATTTATTTATTTTATTTTTAAAGCCGTACATGTTAAATAAAATTGGTTTAAATGCAAAATGAGTTACTTTAAATAACAAAATGAAACTTCAACATAATTTTGTTTAAATAATATAATTTTTATACTGACAATGTATACACACACACACACACACACACACACACACATACACATATAATATGTAATTCAAATTTCAATTATTGTGAAACTATTACGAATGTGAATTGAACATATATATTTAAAAGATATTGTAATGATTTAGTAAGAGGATACAAAAATAAAAATGACAAGTAACTGATATTTAGGACGCATATAAGAGTTTTAAGTAAAAAATATTACTCTCTACGACCAAAAAAAGGTGTATTCAATGGCAATTCTGAACTATTTATAATGGCAATTCTGAACTATTTAAAATGATTTTCATTTTTTATTTAATACCTACATCTTAAGACAATTTTTCTGAAGCTTTAGTTTTAGTAGAATTATGAATTTTGATATACTTGGTACAAATAAAACACAGATCACATATTAGCTGTGTTAAAATATGATTTTAAAATAATTAAAGCTTAAAATGGGAAGAATAGAGGACAAACTATACAGAGGTATACTAAAAAGCAATAGTATAAGTTATAAGAAACACAAAACATTAATTCACTTTTTATGATTTTTTTTTTTTATGATAAAGTTATGGTAGTAATATACCAGAAAATACATGGAAAACACTGTATACTTGTATACTTTAAAATTCGTGTGCATATGTCTTTAAAAAATAACAAATGTCTATTTTTTCCTGCCTTGAAAGAAATATCGCAATATATCACTAATATCGATATTAACTTGGTGATATATCGCGATATTTAATTTCTGATATCGTCCAGCACTACTTGTGATACATAAAATTCTTAAGTGATTTCTGTAACTAATGACAAATTAACAAAATTATGATCCACTTTCAAATGAACTTTAAGTCGCAAAACAGCGCCCCCAGAAACTTCAATATGCCGCCCTATTTTTTAAAACATTGGGGAGGGGGGGGGGGGGGGGAAGACTCCCCCCCTCCCCCCCCCTTACGCTACGCCCCTGCATGAGTGCTGCAAATGAAGCGGTGTTTATTTATAGTTTTGTACTTATTACTTTCAAACATCAGTTCTGTAGTGTTTTTTTCTTTTTGTTTTTTTTTTTAAATAAAATTTTACTTTACCGCAATAATTACTTCCAATATAGAACAAATACATATAATATTAAAAACATGTTAGGCTTAAAATCTGATTTTTTTTTTAGTTGACCCTGTGAAGTTACATGATAAATATTCACCTTTATTGGAATTAAGGGGAAAAAATTGTATTTAGAAGTACAAGAGAAAAATTATACAATCTTCAGGCATGATCTTTAAGATTGTGTTTTTAAATTAGGAAAATAATACAAAGTTAGAGTCTCTAAACAAATTTTCACATTACACATAAGCATGAATACAATAAAATTTACTTTAAATTTACACACCATGCTTCGCCAAAATTTGGCTATAGTTTATTTAGAAATATAACCCATCCCCTTTATCTTTTTCTTTCATCCTCTTTTGAAATGGTTTCTGCACTATGTTTTTATTGGTTCTCTGTTCAACTACATAACTCTAACTTTTATATATATACTAGAAATACATTACACAACTTCACCCATTTTTGGACCATTCTTGCTGAGTAAGCTCTAGGCGTTTTAATTTTCCTTCTTCTGATTCATTTATTTTTACAATTTTTCATGTTTTAATATTTATTTAAGAACTTCTCCACTAGCACTTATAAAGGAACTTTAGAAGCTTCAAAATGGTCATTTGCTAGTTTTTAAACTTTTTTTTTTTTTAATTTGAGCTCTTTTTAATGTTGTTTTATTTTCCTTTAATAATTTTTTTCTGGAAACTCAGGCACCCATTACTCTTTCTAATGCTAAAAATACAATTAAATCTTAGAACATGCAAAATAACTTTTAGAATGAAAGCAATTTATAGAATAATGCAATTAACCCAGAATAATGGCAATTAACCTATAATAATACAGTCAGTTTTTTACTATTTCGTAAAAAGGAAAAAAATATACAAAAAAGAAACACTATTGCTTTTATATATGCATTTCCCTATATAATTTGAGCAAAAATCTTTGATGCAAATAAACATATGCTGATAATTTTACATATCAAAAATATCTAAATATTATACTGATTGACCTCAATTCAATTTATTATTTCAAAAATACTGAAAAATAATTCAATACTGTCCTATTAGATGATTGTCGTCAGTTAGAAGATCTTTGACAAAGTTTGATAAACTGTTGAAAAATATTTTTGACATTAGTATTTAGATTTATCTTGGATGATTTCAAGAAGTATACAGTAAATAAATAAATATAGTAAGAACACAAATATATGTAATACTTCAAAAGTCAAGCAATTTTTGACCATTTACATCCCAACAAATCATGCACATAGTACTATAGCATACCATAAATACTGAGGAAACAGTTTAATTTTTTTTTTTTTAAAATATTGGAAATTCAATACATTAATAACAGATAAAGACAACAAATCCAAAAAGTAGTTTCAGATCATAAATAAGAAATTAACAAAAGGCATAATTCAAAACACACAAAAAGAGGAAAAAGAAAAGAAGCTCTTTTGTCAATCACCATGACTGACAAATCACAAATGGCTTTTCAGTTTCATAAATAATAATGAAATAATAACAATAAAGCTACCTTTCTTTTTGCCTGCAATTCTTAAATTAAAATTCAGTCCTAAACATAATTTAATTATGGATGGGAAAAGCCTTTTTTTTCCCTGACATTCCATTGCCTTTTACAACTTGAATTACTTTTATTCTTGGGTAATAACTTTTTATTATCAGATGCTTTCTCAATGAAAACATTTCATGCACAAAATATCTTCTGCTTATTATTATTGTTATTATTATTAACAATATTTTATTCTTTAAACAACAAATGATAAGAAAAAGAAATTACGCAGTAAACAATATTATTCTATCTTCAGGGCCTGATTATCCAAAAGGCTCAGGAAACACAAGCTTCCCCTCTAAAATTTAAGAGGGGGCCCCATAAGGATTAAAAACATGGTCTTGAATTTTTTGTTTCATATTTTCACACTGAGATTGAATTTTTTCTGAGAAAGGTTACCTAAAACAAGACAAAACACACCCTATTTCGGGAAAAAATCTATTATTCAACCTCAGAAATCTGAATGTTCTAAATTAAAAAGTTGTATGATTTTAATGTTCTGTGTAGAAACCACCCAGATGAATGAAAAAAAAAAATAAATAAATAAAAAAAAAAATAAAAATAAACACACACTATTTTTTTTGTCTATAGCATTTTTATATTACAATATGTAACAAGAAAACAAGATTTTCCGAAATGAAAGGGGGCCCTGAAATGATGCTGAGCTCCCCCTAGCTTCAAAGCTTAATGGGGCCCTGTCTATCTTATAGGTTTCTCATCCTAAATTAGAGAAAATAAATGTTGTCCCACCAATATAGGTATTTGAAGAAACTTTATACATCATCAAAAAAAAAAAAAAAAAAAAAAAAAAGAGGGGAGGCTAATTTTTGCAGTATTAGAAACAAAATATGATGGTTGACCTATAATTAGGAAGATGCCAGGAAAATACAATAATTTTCTATAGCAATATATCAATAGAACCATAATAAGAAAAAAATCAAATGTCATAAAAATACTATTAATCAATTAAAAAAGCTTTGTATTAAGATTATAAAAGGATATGAAATTAACTTATTTACCGGCTAACTTTTTATTAAGTACCTAATATTTTCTAGACATATCTTTTATGTAAGAATGTTAAAACCTGCTCAATTATGCAAAATTGATTGACAGCTTTGTCCTCATTCTTTCCATCACAGTAGAAGCATTAATTCTTAAATAATAATAATCTAAATTTTATAAAAAAAAAAAAAATACTTAAGTTCTCACAAGAAAATCCCTGAAATTTACTCTTGAATTGTGCATTTACAAAATTTTATTATATGCTAAATTTAACTTCAAACATTATTATTATTACCATTGTTTATTTAATTTTATTAAAACAAATCTGCTTTGATAAACTAAAAAAGTTTGTGTTGTCTAACTTAGCAATTTGGCTGAAACTTCCTATTCTTTTTCAATAATGGATCAATGCACTGATTTTAGGCAATAAATAATGCAATCATGGGTGATTATGGTTTCATGAAAAAATACCTGAAATTTTGCCGAGAAGAAGTTTTTGTATGGGCAGAAAACACATGATTTATTACAGAGAGTTCCAATCCTCTCATTATGAAAAACAACAATTTTAATTACGTTTAGCATTCATATGAATTTGATATTTTAGTCTTATATTATAAATTTAACTACCAGAAAAACTGGAATTCTTGTACTGAAAATGAAAAAAATACCTGAACACAATCACCTCTGAATACAGATTCATGTCTACATATAATATCATAGAAAATGATTTTAATATACATTTCTTCTTTCCTAAAAATAAGATTGTATATTAAAATTTAAAAACTATAAGATAAAAGAATAAAACTTAACATGTCAATACGAAACACCATATTTATTAATAAACAACATTCATTTTAAAAAGTACCATAATTCACACAATGATTCATTCCTTTTTTTAAAAAAATGGCTAATCGAAAAAATAAAATAAAAATAACAAATTATGGCAAATTATATAAAGAAAAAAAGAAAGAAAAAGAATCCTCACACGCTACATATATAATTTTTTAAGAACAACAACATAAAATACACAATATGGCAGCACAAAAACAATTTTAAAATACATCAATAACTTATAACAGAAATAATAATGATAATAAATGAGTTTGCTTATAAGCAATTGTAAAATCATAAAAATTAACTGACACCTTTCATCATTTAAAGCTATATATAAAACAATTTATTATATTTACAAAATTACATTTAAATTTTAAAGCTTTCAATATTTTTTAAATCAAATATAAAATTAATATTTTGGATAATATATTATGACAGATAGTAACAAATAAAAAGTTAATAAATTCGTTATTTTACCATGTTTTTATTAACTTTGATTCTTGTTTGTTTGTCCGGTACAAATCTTGCAATCCATTTTTAACCAACTTCCCTACTAGCTAGACATTTGAAACTTTCAGACAAGCTCGGAACCCGATGACAGCACAATACTTCGAAGCCCGATTTATTAATGTTTCATTAATTTTCTTTTGATTAATTAAAATATGAAAATAATAACCTCCTAATAACTTTAAAAATAGTCATTAAAATATTAGCTATAATTTAATTGTTGCCAAAAAAAAAAAAAAATACAAGTTCATTTTCTTTTGACATAAAAATAAACATATTTAATTAAACGTGAACGTCAAAAAATTGTAAGAATTATGCATCTCACAAAAATTGACGTCATTATCACTTTAAAAATTTTATACGCTCAATGCGTATAAAATTTTTAAAGTGATAATGACATCAATTTTTACAAAGTGCTAATGTAGTTCTATAGCTATGATTCAACAGAAAATTTAAAAACATAGTATATAAAAAGTTTTCTATCTTATAATTATTTATATCTGAAATTAATTAAAAAAAAAAAAAAAAGAAAAAAAAAAAAAGATAATCAGATCAATGGTAAGAAAAAGATAATACATGCATACATTTAATGAAAGCCGAGAAAGTTTGACAGAAACAAAAAAATTAAAGCTATGTTATACCTTAAAAATTTTAAGAACTTAAAATGAAATTAACACTAGAATGATCAAAGCAGATTATTTTGAATACAATGCTAATTAGCGTTGCATTTAAAAAATGCAAAAGCTAGCTAATTAGCTTTGTAATCAAAATGACAGTTTAAGTCATTCTAGTGCTAATCAAATATTATCCAGCTAAAGTATAGTTCAGCATAAGGAAATATAATACATCTCAGGAGTCATCCTCATTTAAAATTTTAAGGTGTGCTGACGTGAAAGGTAAGGACAATTGATTACACGAGGATCATATATCTGGATGGTGTTTCCTACATGAGACTCTTTCTAAAGGGTTCCTAGCCATATTTATGCAAGTTTTGGAGAAAATCAAAGAAAGCTCCAAATGGCTAGGTTGACAAGCACGACTTGGGATCAAACCTGGCATTGTCCATCTATTGGATAGGCGATCAGAACTTTTCAGCTACTGGTGGGGCTTTTGATTTTTAAAGTCAATTTTTGTGAAATTTCTTACAACATATAAATATAGGGATCATGCCATTATGACAACAGTTTTTGTCAAGTCATCAAGAAATGTTACTAAAATCACTCATATGGAAGAGAAATTTGTTGTTGAAGATATTTTTATAAACCTATCTTTTAAAACAAGCAAACAAAAAAAGTAACCAATATATTTTTATATTTACCAGGACTTGAAAAATCCAAAAATATTTACATGTCCTGTCGGGCATGCTAGTCTGGAAGATACATGCCCGAATTTAAACTTTTACATGCTCAAATATCTTATTCAAATGCATATTAATAAAAAACGTTTACATACCTAGTGAAAAGAATTTAACAACATTATACCTATAGTGGCATTGATTATTTCATTTTAATTTAAGTCAAAGTCAAGACACTATATATTAACACACTTTATTTTGGAAAAGTTCTTTTGATTAAATATTTGCATGCCAAGCTGGGCATGCAAGAAGGGAAAAATACATGCCCTGGACATGTCAGGCAATATAATTTTCGATCCCTGATATTTACAAAATGTCAGTGAAAAAAATCTTTCTGAAATCTAAAACCATGTGTTTAAACAAGCTTCTACCTTAAATTTTCGTGATTTGTTTGTTAAACATCAATAATAGTTCAATAGCCCTTTTTTACCCCCCTCCAAAGTCTTTCTATCACTAAAGTCCTGTACCAGAACTACTTAAAGCTGGACATATTGTATTATTTTTCTACGTTGCACTTGTACTTATATATATATACATTTTTTTTTTGCTTAATAAAGGATCACACTTAATTATTCCAACCTGATACAACCATTTTGTGCCATATGCAACGTACAGTGTATGCTTACATTCTTCATACTTCAACATTAATTTTTTGATATATTTTACAGTTCATTAATAAAAGTCTGTTTGGATAAACTATATATTTAAATTGATTACTAAAATTAACTTTAATTTTAACTTTTGTGGGAATTAAGGAAATACAAAAACACAATTTTGACTTTTTTTTTTTTTCAGAATATCTTAAAATATTTGTGCTGTTTTTTATAGAAGCTTATATATTGATATATGCATTAAAAATAAGTATAATAAGTGGGCAGTGGCCAGCATATCTTTGTCTATCATTTATTTTTTAATTTTTTTAACACCAAACTAGGTGGTCTTTTTAACTTTTGCAGTCACTACAGTTTATGTTTAAATTCAAACTAATAATGCTTCATTGAATCCTGTGTATATAGACATTTTATGTCATACTAAGAACAGGGATCAAGAATATATATATATATATATATATAAAAATATTGTGGAGGAATATTTTTTTATTAAATTACTTTTTATAAAAAAATTAAATTTTAATTTCAATTAATCAAACAGTCTAAATATATATATATATATTGATTTTATTGTCTGCAACCTAATGCAAATGCATATTTACTTTATTTTACATTTAACTATTTTTTTTTTTAATCAACATAATGAAACTCAAATAATTAAATGTTATTTATGTTTCATGAATGGCTATATATCATGGTATTTGCCCATGGAATTTCTGAAAATAGTCACAAAAAATATATGTTTATATTTAAATGCTCTGTTTTTAATAAAGATTTATTTATAATAATATAAAAATTAGTGATTCTTTTTTATTTTTCTAACATTCATTTACATAAAATGACCAGCAAAGAAAGTAAAGCCTGCTATTTTTTTATTTTATTTTATTTTTGAGAAGGAGTATTTAAATGACCCCAATTTGTACCTGGATTCACCCCCACTTTTAAAACAAAAACAAAAAGTAAGTTAAACAATTTGCAAATATCATTCAACTTTAAAGAAAGTCGAGTTTGACCAGGGAAAAAAAAAAAAAAAAAAGAAAAAAAGAGGGCTTTTATTAGAGTGAAAAATATGTTACAATCTGTCCTTGTGTATGTTAATGAACTACAATGGATGCAAACATTAAAACAGAAGTTGCCAGTTCAATATAAATACACTAAATACTCTTTTTTTTTTCATTAATTATTTAATTTTATCAACAAGGCACAATTTTGATAGAGATGTAATTGGTTGGTAAACAAATTATAATAATAATAATAATAATAATAATAAATAAGTTGAATATTACACAATAGATGTGAAATTTTAACAAAATTCATTTAAAAATCAAATTCAAGTACAAAATTAGAAAAAAAAAAAAAAAGCATAAGCAAACTCATTTTATAACAAGACTGAATTGAATCACAAAATAAATATTATCCAAAACCTTTCCAACACACAAGAATAATTCATGTATTCAGATCAACATCTTGGAAAGAGTCTTCGGGAAATTCACCTGAAGAATAATGAGGGGAGGACGGCAATGTAAAATGATCACCTGATGATAGTGCACCCTCAGACCGGCTGACAGGAATGCATTTCTCATCTTTTGAAGGCTGCGATGATACAGATGGAATTGATGGAACACTGAACTTTGATGGAAGTCTTAAATCTAAAAATAAATAAATTATACAATTATGAATTGGATTAAAGAAATAAATTATATTCTATTCTTAAAATATAAATATCATTTTAAATTAAAAACACACAAAAAGTTTACAATTTTTACTATCTTTTAAGGGGATATTTTACCCAAGGGTGCAGAACATGTCTGAATGCTCGAATGAGGTTCGGAGCAAATTTTGTTTGACCGAACAAATTTTTAATATTTTCTAAACAGAAAATAAAAATGTAAGTCTAAATAACAATCTGGTGAAAAAACAAATTTTGCAAGGCTTATAACCCTTTCCAACCCAGATTGCACGATCGTGTGGGTTAGAAATCCACGATATCCATATGCATTTTTTCATCTGGAACAGTGGTATGTAATAAAAACAGGAAATGAACGATTGTGCTAATTCGCAGAAAGTGTAAAGTATCATTTTCAATCAACAAATGGTGGTTGTACTCCATGTTTTTCTTTAAACCAGCAAAAACAGAAGAATGTAATGTTTTAAGGTAAAAGTATTTTGGGTCAGAAAGGGTTATCAGATTTTTTTTTTTTTTTTTTTAGTGTATACTTAATCTCTTAAACATTTATTACATAGAGTAAATGGCATTGTATAACAAAATAGATTCTTGCATTTTTGAGGGAAATTTACAGTGTTTTGGGGGGAAATTCCAGAGGCCTGAACATTTTCTGTACTCCTGTTTTTACCTGTTGTTGCCAGCAGTAAAATCTCATGTTATTTTATGGGGAAATTTCTCATAATGAATTATTCATTCCCTAATCTATTTTTCAACGTCTATTTTCAGATTTATTAAAAAAAAAAAAAAAGGTTAAAATAATTCTTATTTTCTAAAAATTAATGTTTAAAAAATTTTAATGCTTCATTTTAAAGCTATAAAGTGTGAAATGTTTTAAGACATTCTACAAATATTTACAAAAATAGGCATGTCGACGCACAGATAAAGTGAATTCATCATTACTTTTGAACCTTGTTGGGAGAAAAAATTAAAAAGTCCCATCTTAGCAGCTTACTTGACTCCAATGATAAATCCTGGCACAAATGCTCCAATTCAGAAGCGGCATCTGGTTCGGTATTTGAAGAGAGGCTGTCAGTAAGCTGACTATCACATTCCCATAGTGTAGACAAAGGAGGATAAATAGCTGATAACAGAACATTAGTAAAATAAATTATAGTAATATTTCTAAACAGTTATAAATGTATATTTCTAAAGTTCCCTTTCAATAAACTACTCAAAATAAATAAATATATAAAATTTACATTTACAATAATTTTTAAATTGAGGAGCAAACATTCGAACCGTGTTTTCTCCAAAACTACAAAAATTGAGTGAGTGATTTTTCTTTAAATTTAACCACTTCATCGGCCATCCTGAGATAACTCAGGGGAAACGTAGCTTTCCACATACAACAGTGGTTAAGATAAAAATAGTATGTCTACAAATCTTTCTAGATCTGTCTACATATTTTCCTAGTATCTAGTAATACATCTAAACAAACGACAATTAAGTTTTAAGTTCAGCTATTTTTTAATTTATTATGTTTTGTGTTGTCTGAAAAATTGTATCCAAAGGAGAAAACATAGTTTGAATGTTTGCTCCTCAAATATGCAATGTCTTTATGAATTTCATTTTTAAAATTATTACATAACTAGAACGTTATTGCCATCACAAAACTTTCTTCTATGTCATTCTACATAACAGTACCATTTGCTGGATAACATAGTTTTCCCCAGGCAGTTTCAGGAGGGTTCTGTGCCTTGCTTGCCTTTTGGTTACAAATACAGCACCCTTCTTGACCTCATCTAAAGAAACTGCATTTTTATTGCCTTTTGTATTACAGAAATTCTTTATCATTATGATCTAGGGGCTCAAATTATATGAAGTACAGTAGCATAAAATTAAACAACAAACTATATGGAGAAAAATACTCAAACACCCTATTATAATTTTCTCTGTTGGTTATTTAACAACTTCTCTTACATTAACTTGTTTAAACGATTGTTATGTTAATTACTTACTGTTCAGAAAGTGTCAAGTGGAGTGATTCCAGATTTTTTTTGTAACTGTTAGGATAAGTGCCCCAGTGATTGACACTTTTAGAGCAATCTCTGATGTGTTTTATATTCTAGTCATCAGAAAATATTTTTAGAAATCTTAAATTAATACATATGGCATAAAAGACATTCAGAACTACATATATGTTAAAATATATACATTTGATAATAATAATAATAATTATTATTATTATATTATTATTATTTTGTGTGAATTTTTATTTGACACCTACTCAATGTTCCAGTAATTGACACTGCCAGTTTTTCATTTTATCAGTAATTGGATCCCTATGTTTCAGTGTTTGACACTACTAGTCAAACACCGAAATTTGACCACTTTCATTTTACTAGTTATTATTACCCTATGCTCCAGTGTTTGACATAAAATGTTAAAATTCTTATATGTAAAATATATGATTTTATTATTTTTCTTATTTATTAATTATTTCAGGATAGATGTCAATTACTGGAGCATGCCAATCACTAGAGCACCTACCCTATATATAATAATATTTCATCATTATATACATTTAAATACAATTACATATATGTATATACTAGACAAACTGCTTTTGTTTCAATAAATAATGAACAAAATTATACAATATATTTGTGGAGAGTTTTTTCTCATTATTTTGTCAAAGCTGATTTAAAAAGGAAGACTGCTTCTACTGAAAAATTAGATACTATAATGTCAAATGATTAAATAATGTAAACACAATAATAAAATAAAAAATATTTAACTTATGAATAGTGAACAATACGAAAAGAAATAAAATTAGGTAGAATCAATCTAAATTTGTAAATTTTATAAGCATAAATTTTCAAGCTCATCTTCTAATAACCCAGTTCTAGTGTTTCCTGTTTCTAATAAAGTAATTTAAAAAATGTTGTTGTTGCTGCTGCTTATCCTCCTTGTCTGACGGAGTCCACAAGTTCGTTGACTGTTAGGAAGTCAAAGACCAGAAGAGAATTGGTAAAAAGATCCCCCCTTAGAGAGTTCCATGCATTCCAAAAGGTGCTCAGGAGAAGCCTGATGATTTTGGCACTTGGTGCAGGTGGCGAAGATTTTCCTGCTCTCGTTGAAAGTGAGGCACTTGATGTGACCACTAGCGAGTCTTGAGAGTACAGTTCAGGTACGTCCGTCAAACGGGGGTTTGAGCCCATGTACCAATTATGGGTGGGGGGAGTTTTCCACTCCTCCGAGATTTTTGAATTTTCCCGGGAGTATAATTCCAGAAAAGTAAGTGCGGTGGAGGGAGTTGAAGAAATCCTGCAACCCTGCTTAGCAAGATTATCAGCCATTTCATTCCCGTGGAGATTCACGTGTGAAGGTATCCATTGCAAATGAACGTCATGATTAAGTGAACTGAGTTTTAATTTAAGCAGTACAGAGGTGCTGACAAGAATCCAATTACTAAGATGGTGAAGAGAAAATTTCAAAAATAAGCACAATAGATAGTCCTACTGAATTAATTATGAAATGCACTTACAAATTTCAGAATTGGCTTTTGCATCCCATTCAGCTCCCACACCAGGTTCTCTCGGAGGCAAATTTAATTTTCTCCTTTCGTGAATCTCATGTGAAATCATTTCGAGGTTGTGAAGGCAGGCAGCATAGGATGACTTTGAGTCTACAACTGCTTTTTGTAAAGATTCCACACGATTCTTTAAATCCTTAAAAAAAAAAAATGGAAATTAAAAATTTCCTTTATTGACTCAAACATTTTACCAAAATATTTTCACAAAAATGTAAGTCACATTTACATATAGTTAAATACAGTACAAAGCTGAAAATCCGGAATCATCGGAACTGTGTTGATTCTGGATTTTCAGATTTTTCCGGATTTTTGGTCATGTCTAAAAATTATAATATTTTGGTTTAAATACTTGGATAATATGCAAATTCAAGCAAATATATATATATATATATATATATGCATTAAGATTTTTAAATATATTCTGTATTTTTTTTTAAAACTTTAACAATAAAAAAATTAAATTAAAAATTAAACTTGAAAAACAAAACAGATTTATGAAATATTTGCATACAAAAATCAGTACAAGTTACAATAAAAGAAAATAAAATTAAAAAAAAAAAAAAAAAAAAAAAAAAAACCATTTTTAAAACATTTCCACAGTTTTTTTTTTTTTTTTTTTGTACTTTACGTTTTTGAGTATAATTGAAATTATAATAGAATTTAGTTCTCAGATAAATGTTTAAGAATTGTTACCATTATTATAATCTTCTCCCTCCTCCTTCAGACTTTGCAAATGCTGGTTTTGAAGATTAATAAGAAATAAATTACTTTTTCGGTTCTTTATTTAGATATATTTATACAAAAAAAAAAAAAAAAAAAAAAAAAAAAGGAAATTGCTGTTGATGATGAGGATTAACGCCATCGAAAATGTCTGGATTTTTGGCTTCATACTGCATGTTTATCTGAACTGGTTTATAGATTGCAATGTGCGTATATTACGAAATATAAACAAGCTTATTTCAGAAAGCATTTTTATTTGATATTCAGCCAACCCTAAAATAAACAAATCTGTTGTTAACAAATTTCATTTTGCAATTTATCAATTGATTCACAGAAGAAAGCCAATTTTGAATGTAAAATTTCTTCAAGTTTAAATTACTATCATTCAATTGTACATAAACTTTGGTCCTCATGATTTTCCACAAATACTTTTAGGTTTTATAGTAGTGGGGTGGAGGAATTAATAATTTCATATCGTTTTGAAACTTCAGAAAATGTTTTCACATTTCATTACATTAATTCGCTTTATTTTTAACCATTACTATGCCAACTATTATCATTAGTGAAAGTTTTTTTAAAATTATTTGTAAGTATGATTTTTATAAAATTTATAAAAAGAGCATTTTAATACATAAGGGGATTGTTGTTTTATTTAGGTATCTATATTATTATTTATTAAAGGCTATATAATGTACTTGTATTATTTATCTTGTTACTATGATGTAACTCAATTACTGCTTGGGTGTAATATATATAGGGGAGACCCATGTACCTAGGGCCACCCCACTTTATTTGTATAATATTTAATTTTAAGTTTTATTACTCAATTGGGCGAGTAACAACACCAATTGCTACTTTTTCAACTACTTTGGAACTTTTAAGGTGAAAGTTTTGACAATTTACATATAGAAAACAAATTTACATGGTTTGAAGTAAAATTTTGCAGCTCATCTCTTTTGCTATTTTACAAAGGCAAGTCAAATATTTTTCTTTCATTTCTAGTGTATAATTTTGCTTTTTATATTGAGTAATAAATGATATATTTAATTAGTCCTCTCTGCCTGTGGATTTTTTAGTGGACAGCATTTTGAATGAAGTTACCAAAACTTGTACCAAGGGCCAGTGTGTTTGGACCCTTTAACACTTTTGCAACCGCATGTTTTTGTCTTTTTGACAGTAAGGTGCGCCTGTGGGTGTTTTTCCCATAAGTTACAATTTTTCAAAACAAAATTTTCCGTATTCACATTTATATTACAAATGGATATTCATTATAATCGTACTCTCTCAAATCAAATTATTTGCATCCCCAGTATACTGATTGTACAAATATGAATATTGTGTATATTTTTTAGAAACAAATAACATACAAATTGCAAAAGAAATGTCCACTGGTGGAGTTTCATATTTTCAAAAGACATGAATCTACGTCAGCGGTCGTGAAAGTGTTAAGAAACACAATACAACCTATAGTAATGCTAGCAAACCCTGGTAAACCAATCACTACATATGACGTTGCTGAAAATGTTGGCAAGTTCTATCCGTTGGCCTTTACTCCTGTAAACATTCTATCAGGCTTTCATGTACCCGGCCAATGAATCAAAACACATTCACTGAGGATGAATATTTAAGTTCAAATGTGACTGAAAGACAAAATCCCTCCATAAATTAAAAATAAATAAATAAATAAAATAAAATAAAAGTATTTTCCAGGAAGAAAGTGAACCAACAATGATAGAACTGGATGTCTCTGTTTCGTGTCCTGTTCAAATTTCAAAACCTTCAACATCTAACATCTTTTCGTGTGTCATGCTTTAACAGGTACGAACCTAAGCAAAACCTTTACCTAAAGCAAAACCTCCCACATCAAAGAAAAGATGTGACCGAAAATCAGAGAGATCTAGAAATCCAAGAGACACTCCAGAAAAAAAACATTCTGTCAAAATATCCCAAAGAAAAAAAAAAAAAAAAAAAGAAAGAAAGGAAAGGAAAATGTCGTGTTTCAAATTAATGCAACAATATAATTATTACATGATAAATAAATATATTAATTGATATTGTTTTTTTTTATAAAATACATGTTTATATGCTTTTTTTTCTATTCATTACAAAGTGAAATCTAAATTTGAGAGAATGGCCCTAGGTACAATGAGGGTGTTGTACCAAGGGCCATGAGTGAAGTTTTTTTAAAAACCTTCTACTTGTCGGAATTTATTATTTTAGGTATTTATATAATTCCCATTCGGAAGTATTTAGTCCTAAAGATATGTACATATCAGTTTGATAATTTTAAACAGATCAAGGGCTCTGTTTTTGAGCATTGAAAAAAAGCAGCCCTAGGTACACGGGTCTCCCCTATATATATATATACACACACACACACACACACATATATACACACCCACACACACCAGGTATAAACATACAGAAGCAATGACTTACCAATTTTAACATTATATTTATGTATCATTTGTGTTTTGAATATTTATATAATCAAAATCGGTGGAACAATATATGCTTACAATACCATTTTATTTTATATTCTTTACATCTATTTTAATTTGTAACTCCTATTTTATATACTTATGATTTTTTTTTTTTTAATAAATTTTTTTATGACTTTTCTCTAATGCAATATAGCTACTGCCAATTTGACTTTTTCCCTCCTGGAGCTAAAATTAAATTCATTGAAGCGAATTTTTTTCTCACATGCAAAAGGGGGAGGCGGGTAGAATGTTATGCCACAAATTACATACTTGAAAGTTAATTAATTTAGCTAATTAATCGTAAGTTATTATTATTATTATTATTTTTAAGAATTAAATTGACAGTCCTTCAAACAGTTAAAGTCTGATTGAGAAACTAAATAAAATAAAGAAAAGCATTTTAAAAATGTACTTTAAAATAACTCCCCCAAAGAAAAAATAAAATAAAATAAATTTTAATAATTTACTCTTCATTCTGTGAATTTTACAGCTTTCGATGCACACACAAACAGAGCAAAATTAAATTTAAAAATATAATAATAAATAAGTAAATAACTAAATAAGAAAAACTGAATTAGACACTTGGCATTTAATTTTTTACACAAACTATTACGAATGAAGATAATGACCCAATTCTAAATAGGAATGTTTATCAAATCGTAAGCTTGTTAAATTAGAATACAAAAAAGAAAATATACAAATAAACTCACTTGCAAAACTTTCAAGAAAACTTTCTTCTGCTCAAAATAGGATCTGAAACAAGAAAACAGAAATAGGTTTAAAATTGATTTTAATCAATCACCAGATCAGAATAAACTTTGATATCATCTACAAAGCAAAATTTGCATTTTGGTGGGTTTAATTAAACTAAAACCCTGCAAGCTAACGTATAAGAATCTACATAATTCCTTTAAATTAGGGGTAGTCAACCTTTCTATATCTATCACCCACTTGTATCTCTGTTAATAGTAAAATTTTCTAACGGCTCACAGGGTCCACTGTATTGGCAAATTATAAAACAGATAAGAAAAATTTACAGAGTTGAGTTCCAGTATGTTAAAAGCATACAATAATAATTGCATACTAAATTCCTCAAGTTGGACTTTCACTAAGTTTAAAAGAATAAATCTTTATAAAACTTACTATTGTTAAATGTATTTTTTAATTTATGTTTTGCATACATAAAAGCATGAAATTCAATAAATTATATTTAATTATTGATAAAAATCAATGATGAGGAAATTTTTTAATGAGGGATAAAATTTTTAAAACAAAACTTTGAAAAAATTCCTTTTCAATGTTTTTAAAAAGTCAGTTAAATAATAATAATAATAATAAAAAAAAAAAAAAAAAAAAAAAGAGGAAAATCAATTAATATTGAGCAAAACTACTACTGCCCACCACAAAATCTAAAACATCCACCAGTGGGCGGTAGAGGCCAAGTTCTCTACCACTTGTTTAAATCACTGCTTCAATGCCAATATAAAAAATAGATATGTACTGCTGAAAAGTGACATTTTAAAAAGCTAGCTAAATTAAAAATTCTACTATAATAGATTACACACCTTAATGTGAAATATGCTTTACCTAGATTTAACAATATCCTTCTTCAGCTGATGTTCTAAAACTTTCACTTTCTGTACAGCTTCAGCAAAAATCTGGGTCGTTCGCTTATGTTCCTTTTCACTCTCTTCTTTTAAAGCTTCAGCATTCATTAACTAGTGAGGAAAGAAAAGATAAAATAATTATAGGCTGGTACAAGAACAAATAATGAAGCTTCTTCTGATAAATCTAACAAATACTATAAAAATAAATCATTTTTAATTTAAGTCACAGTCATTAAATATAATCACAAGGTCGAGTTACTTAGATGTTATATAAAAAAAAAAATTATAATATGTTGTTCTTGATAATGATTAATTAATTATGAAATTACCCACCAAAGTAATTAGGATTTAAAAGAATATATTTGACAGGTAAATTTAAAATAAGAAATTATATGTCCTATGTACTAGTTGGTTACTGCAGGGAAATTGATTCCTGAATAAGTAGATCAATTTTAGGACTTGCAAGTCAGTTTCTTGAAAAACAGCTCTACAAATTTTTTTCAAACTCATATATTAATTCTTTTTTAGATGTTTTTTGCATGTAATTGTTGGTTTCAAATGAACAGATGAGTTTGCAAAGATTTAGAGAAAATAGGAAGTAGAGCCAAAAGTTAGGGCATATAAAAAAAAGTTTAAAAAATGTCTTCAATTTTGTATCAAAACCCCTTTTTTGATAACCTTACATGCATTACTTGGTTACTACAGGAAAAATGATCGAAATTCTGATTACATAGGTTGCTTTCAGATCACAAGACTTGATGATACAAAAAATGGCTCTACGGATTTCCTTTGAACTCACTTTATAAATTTTTTCTTATAAGTCTTTATGATGCATGTGGGTCATTCTCTGAAAAGTGGGCTTTTTTTAAAAAAAAAAAAAAAAAAAAAAAAGTTAGCCCAGATAAAATTACTCCAATTTTTTTTTTTTTTTTTTTCTTTTTTACTTTGTGCATGTACACATATGTTACAGTTAATAAAAAATAATATGAATCAAACTGTATCTGATAATTTGTGAAATAGTATTATTTTTATTAATTAGAAAAATGAGGGAAATTTTGACTGTGAGGGAATGACAAATTTCTTCTAGAAACTACTTTATAAAAATATCATTAGGTTTAGTTACATTTTCAAACACTAAATATTTATTAAAACATATTTTTATTACTATAATAACATAAAAAAGCAAAGTTGATTTCTTTTAGTTAACTTTATAATGAATGAGGGAATGACATATAATAAAAATATTGTATTTCAATCTAAGGTTTGAGAGCCATATGCTACTCATTGTAAAATGTTTCCAACAGAATACAAAATTGTTTCTTTACTTTACTGCTATACAAATTAAATTTGACTTATATAAAGCACATGCTGTCATTAATGGAGTAAGTAATGATGTCATTATAGTTTGATGAGGGAATGATATCTATCACCAGGGACAACAATAAAGAGCCAACGTAAATTATGTGAGAAGTGCCGAGCTGGTTATCAGCCAGGGTAGCTCAGTGGTTAGAGCATCCGCGTGTTAAGCGGAAGGCCCGGGTTCGATTCCCGGCTCTGGTATTTTTCACATAGTTGGTAAAAATCAGCCTTCTGCTCCATTCTATAAGAAATTAACAATAAAGAGTATTCTAATTTCTTTCATTGCATAATATATAAATGTTGTATAATGGATAAATATTTATTAAAGTATGTTTAATAAATTCTCAATTCAAATAATCTAAATATACATGCTTTAATGTCATAGAAACCATTTTATTTACTTAGATGTGGGAATGGGGACACAGTGAGGGAATGATATTTTGCATTTCAAAAAATATTTTAAAATTATATTTGAATTCCAGTAACCAAAGAATAATAGTTTATATGCATAACTAATTAATATTGATAGTTCTGACAGGTTTTTGTGATTTTAAAAATATGCCCTCAAGACTACTGGGACATGAAATGACCAATTTTCAGAGAATGACTCATGTATTAATTGTTTACTAGAGGAAAATCAGCCCATAATCTGGTTTGTTAGGTCAGTTTTATGTCTTATGAGTATGCTTTCTCCAAAGAGAGTTTAGAATATGTAGAGCAGTGGTAATTGAAGTTGTGTGGTTGTTTTACATTTACAGGGCATTTAGCACAACTCTCTCAAAAATTAAGGGACTTTAGGGACCAAAATGTAAAAAAAAGGGACTTTAGGGACCTACTTATTTTACAGGTTCTAGAATATATATACTGATTTTTTCTTTTTTTTTCCCTTGTGATCCCTTATCATGTGTAGCTCAAGTAATACCTGAAATCAAATAATTTAAAAATATATACAGTCAGTGTCAAAATATAAAAATATATAGAGTCAGTGCCATACTCTTTCGGTTTTGCTGAATACCTTAAGATAAGAAATACCATTATATGGGGCTTGGGCCCCTTTATCTCTAGTAATTTTAAATATTTTACTGCTCTTTGTGATGCAAAATGAAAAACATGTCAGGTTTTACTTTTAAATGATTTTTTATCTGTCAATGAATTAATTGTCCTCAAAATTTGCTATTCTAAGTGTGTTGTGAATGAATATGTGGTTTCCACCCCCACCCCCTCCTCCGTGGAAAGATCTTCTGAAAGAATTGTGAGCCTATATTTATGCGATTTTTTCAGAAGTGTGACCTGAGTATGAATCCAGAATTTCTCCTCCATCATCTTTGAGAAAAGAATCTTTCAACAACTGGTGTGGCTTGCTGCTTTAAAATTCATTTTTGTACAATTGCAACACATGCATCAGCATGTGTTTTGCATGGAAAGCAATAATTATGCTGCATGCAACTGTCATGAACTTCTGCAAATAATTAAAAAGTATATGTCTGCAAAAGTTTGAATAACAAAAATAAAACATGTTTTAATTAAATTATAAGCTTTAATTAATTGATATTATAAGCTTTATTTGAAGTTTTACACAGAAGCTTTCTGGTCAGGGGCACGACTGTCCTCAATGCTTGTGTGATAGTCTACGAAATAAAAAGAAACTAACAGAAGAAAAATAAAAAGTTAATAATTGAGGAAAAATGGATGAACAACAAACCACCTAAAATTTAAAATCACGCACCTAGCCTGTATGCTTAGAAATTTAAAGATCATAAGAATTACACTAAATTTTACTAAATAGTAAATAAAAGAGAAAGTCCCAACTTTCCTTCAGAATA
Source organism: Salticus scenicus (assembly GCA_963930645.1). Lineage (NCBI taxonomy): Eukaryota > Metazoa > Arthropoda > Arachnida > Araneae > Salticidae > Salticus > Salticus scenicus. Next base: position 297,157,186 of record OZ005655.1, on the reverse strand, counting down.
TACATGAAAGACATTTACTGTGAAATCCTACTCCCTTCAAACAATAGCCTAAGTTCCACCGGCAACTTTCTAAGAAAACTAAGAAAAATTCAAATTAATGAAAATAACCCTATTGTCAATTTTGATGGCATTAAACTATTTCATCAACTAACATTAACAAAATTATAAATGAAATAATGAAAAAAAAGAAATATACATAAAACTAAATCAGCACAACATTAGGAGCAAACAAGTTAATTCTCAATGAAAATTACTTTAGTTAATGTTGGTTTAATTTAAATATGCCGATTATGTTTTTGCTGCCATCAACAAAAACGTAAAAATTTAAAAAAACTCTAGAAAAATTAAATAAAATGAACCCTATCATCTAAATAAAATATAAGAACTTATAAATGAACTAAATAAAATATGAGAAAAGCTGGTTATAAAAAAATCCTAGAGTATAAATTATATAAAAATAGAATTAAATAATTAACTCATATTGAAAATAAACAGAAACCAAAAGAAAACTATACTACAGAAATTTCATTTAATAAAGATGCACCCAATAAATTTAAAAATGAAGTTTCAAAACTAAACAAATATCCCCACTAAACCTAACATTTTTCAGCATGATTTATTTTATTTATTTATTTTTGTTAATTGTTTTTATGGCTTGGTTTTTATGGACCATACAATGCTGATTGTTTTCATACGCAATATAGCACAGACATTACTTTTTTATTCTCTACATTTCTGTACTTACGAAAAACTTACAAATTTTACACATGTATTGTTTGTTTGCTTCAAACTTTTATTCATGGCTTTCATCCATATAAATAAATGTGTCTTTTTTTAAGACCAGAGTTCTATTTCTATCAAAAAAAAAAAAAAAGAAAAAAACCACTATTTACTATAAACCACTTTGAATTTTGCAGGATAAAAGAGAATCTATTATAGATATCTAAGAGTTTACAAATACATAAAGAGGAAAAGTTGAAGCCAAAAATAGGACCACTGTACTAAATTAAAATCTGTTTAGGGTAAGTGCACCAGTGATTGACACTTTTAGAGCAATCACTGATGTTTTAATGTTCGTCATCAGAAAATATTTTTAGAAATCTTAAGTTAGTACATATGGTGTGAAAAACATTCAGAACCACATATATGTTAAAATATATACATTTGATAATAATAATAATATATATATATATTTTTTTTTATGAATTTTTATTTGACACCCACTCAATGTTCCAGTCATTGACACTGCCAGTTTTTCACTTTATCAGTCATTGACCCCCATGTTCCAGTGTTTGACACTGCTAGTTATTCATTTTACCAGTTATTAGCACCCTATGCTCCAGTGTTTGACATAAAATAATAAACTTCTTACATGTAAAAATACATGATTTTATTATTTTTCTTATTTATTAATTATTTTGGGATAGATGTCAATTACTGGAGCATGCCAATCACTGGAGCACCAGCCTTAGGACAAAACATTTTCTTTTCTTTTTTTTTTTCTCCTTTTTTTGAAATCTTTTCTTTAAAGAATAAAATGCTGATAATTTTACAAAAATGTAAAATCTTTGGAAAAGTAAATATCTGTAGTGAACAATATTGCCTAGGATCCACCATCAACATCTTAAACTCGGATTGTTACTTCATTTAGATAAAAGAGCTTGTGAATTTTATTTGAATTTATTATTAATTCTTACTATAACTGAATCAATAATCATAATTCTAACATTATATGTGTGATTAGATAATTCATATGTAACTTTAATAAACTGATGTGGTACTCACACAACTTTCTTTTGCCTTACTAGTTTATGAAAAAAAAAGTTTTATTTAGCCTATATTTCAGTGTGAGGGAACTACCACAATCCTCAATTCTATCTGAATAAACAAATATGCCCCTACACTCATATAACACCAGAAATTTAACCTCTATGATTTATTGCTTTGTTGTGATTTAAATTATCTACAAATTCATTTTTAATAAACATAATATTCTCAATATTTTTCCAATTTTTTAACTTTATAGTAATAACCAAGAGTTCAACTCATTTCTTATTGTATTTTTCACAGCGTCTTTTTTTTTTTTTTTAAATCAGAAAAATTGCTGATTATCTTTCTAAAATCTTGGTGGATTTCGGGGCCCATAAAAAATGATTTTCACTTTAAATAATAAAAACAGACTATTATTCAAACTAAACACATACTAGTGAATAATAACACTGAATATTAAATTACTAGGTACATAAGAATAATAATGAAAAAAGTATTTTTCAAATTTAGATAAAATCTGTTCACATGTAGTTAGTTTTAAACTAAACATGAACCTGCATGATTTATTTATTTATTATTATTTATTATAAATAGTAGTAACGCAAATTTATTTTTCTATGAATTTTATTGAGTTCTTCCTTACAAATTATATGCCTTCATCAAAAAGCATTTAAAAAAATTAGTTTGTTATTATTTACCTGATTGATATCATTATATCACAATAATCATTATTTTCTTTTGATGAATTTAATATACTGTCAATAATTTCATTAGCAGCAACTTGGCTCTTGCAGTCTTTTATATTATTATTTTTCTTTTTTGTAATCATAAAATCTGTATTCAAGATCTTTTTCAAAAATTCTGATTTGCCTGTTTTGTAACTTATTAGTAGAGAATTTCATTATTCTTTTCTGACAAGTTGTGCGAATTTCGGACTTTGGCGGATTTAAGGTCAGCGGATTTCTGGCTCTCTACTGTATATATATTTTTAACTTACTTTAATAGTTTCCCTGTTTAACATTTCTTGCCAAGCTGCATCAAATTCGTAATCTTCTTGTTTGACATTGAATTTTTTCTCTGCCATTGATATTGTTTCTCGAGCTTCTTTGTGCACTCCACAGGCTCGATGGTAACGAACAGCAGCTTCCTCACACTCCAATTTAGCCTGCACAGAGAGTAAGAATAAAAATACATTGAGTTGCTTATTTTTTTTATTTTATTAAACAATGCTTCTCTTTTTAAAAATTTTTGTATTTGAAAGAAAGCAGAATGACAAAAAATGAAACAGCTGTCGAGTATACAGAAGCAAAATACTTAAGTAAGAGCTCTAAAAAATATAGATTTATTGATTTCTTAAGGACGGATGGATGGATGGATTACATGGATTACGCAGGTTAAAACAAAAACATAGTTTCTCTCTCTCTCTTTTTTCTTTAATATAATTAAAAAAAAAAAAAAAAAAAAAAAAAAAAAAAAAAATTCACAATTTTGAGCACATAAAAGAACAACATTTAAACAATATTTCATAAAAATTTCATTGCAAAATTTGGAAAATTCAGCTGGTGTGTTCTGGTTTCTAGAGACCCTTCGAAAAGCGATGGACACAATTTCTCAAAAACAAAAGAGCCAATCTTATTTAAATTTTGCACACTTCTTCATAATAGAATTGACTAGTGCTTGGATTTTTCCTTTTTTCAATTACAACTCATTTTACAAGGCTATATGTGGGGTAAAATGTACCAAACATTGCCAAACACAACTCTGCCAAAAATTGAAATCTTAACTTTATTTATTTATTTATTTTTTTAAATATCCATCGTCCAAGCACTAGTTGATTCTATTTTAAAGAAGTGGGCAAAACTTCAATAAGATCAGTGTGCTAATTTCTGAGAAATCGTGTCCATCACTTTTCTGAAGGGAGACCCACTGGCTGAATTTTCCAAATTTTGAATAAAAAAAGTTATTTATTATATTAAAAAAATAGAGAAAATATACTTTTTTTATAGTCTTGGAAACCCATGCAATCCCTTACGATTATATTCCCTTGCTCAAACACATCAAATAAAAAATAATTTGATTACATGATTTAAAAGTTTAATAAATGCTTTAAGCTACAGTCTTAAACAATGCGATTCAAATGCCCCACCACCAATTATCCTTCACATACTTTAATACATCTCACTCACTCTAATCTGCTTTTTATTTTTTCCAATATTATTTTCTTTTTGCATTTATAAACTTGTGATTTTACTTTCCACCCCTTCACTTTTTCTTTCATTATAATGCAACAGGAATTGGTAACTGTGTGTAACAGTGCATAGCATGTTGGTTACTCAACAACAGAAAACAATTATTGAGTTCAAATATTTACTTTATTTTCAACTTATTACTATTACTTTGATTCACAAAATAAAATAATGACTTATCTGCAGTAAATAGTGGTAAAATTTAATTTGATACTATTACAAATAAATAAATAAATAAATAAATATTCATATAAACACAGTAGCATGGGAACACTTAAACAGGTGACTCTCAGTCACCACTTACTTTGTTGTAGCACTAGAGAAGTCACTGTTCAGTTTGACATAATTGCCGCTATAAGATGGTGATGTTTATTTTCATTACATCTTAAAAACATAATATTTTAATTTCAATGCTTATTAATATTTATTTTATGTAAATTGTGTTAGCATAAAAATTCTTTTCCATATGAAATAAATTTTTTGTATATTTTTTTCTGTTCTTGAACACATTAAATGAAAAATATGAATCAGAATTTGTAAAAATATCAATGGTGACCGCAAGTCCCCACTTGAGTTGTTGCAACAAAGTAAGCGGTGACCGAGAGTTATCTTTTGAATGTAAAAGTTTCAATTGCATGTAAAATAATTTTTGATTAGCTGTAAGAAATTACCCAAATATGCAGAAAAGAATCCAAAGTATCTAGTTTCCCCAAATGAAAAAAGCTGTGAGTGAAAGTTTTAATACTATAACTTAAATTATTTATATTTTTAATTGCATATTTATAATGCTTTAGAAAATATTCTAATGAATGAAGGTTAAGAAAATTTATAAGAAAATACAAATTTCCATTTTTTCCCCTGAAATTTTTTTTCTTTTGACATTACAAAAAACTAGATTTTGAAGAGATTTTTCAACTGGATTTTGATTATCCCTATCTTCATCCTTAAGCCTTGCAAAATTTCACTTGCCAGTTAGAACAATAAATACATTTTCAGTTAAAGTTTGCTGCAAAATTGTAGAACTACACTGGCCTCCAAAACCCTAACAGCAAAACTTTTCCCCAGGATATCTTCAAGATGTCTTCAGGATGAAAAGACATCCCAGAAACATCCTAAAGATGTACTGTGGATAAGTGTGTTGTTAGGGAAGTTAAGGTACAACTTGTTTTCTCATTTTCTTCTTTTGCATATAATTTTGAAACAAATGAACACATGAATATAAAATTTGGGTGGCATATACATTATCAAATCATTAATCTAATTCCACATAACTTCAACGTAAGTGATAACTTTTAAACTGATACAACTTCAATTTTTCTCAAAAATAAGCGTTAAAATTTAAACAATTTTAGCAAAGAAAACTAAATGAGAAAGGATGTCAAAAATGCATTGCAGATAGGTGAAAATGCACATGCATTCACATGTTAATTTAAAACTAGCTTTTTTCTCTTCTGTATTTGGTGCCACCCGTGCATGTTGTGGATTATTCTATTTATTTATTTATTGTTTTTGTAACTGTATTTCCTAAATATAACATTACTATGAAACTGTTATAGTTTTATTTTCAGTACATGTACATCACATGTACCCATTTTTTATCCCAATGGAATAACTCCTTCATGGTGAGTTGCTTTTATGTTAGGGAGTGCATATTCCCATATCAATTAAGCTTGATGTGACAAATTTTAAGGTATAAAAAATTTCAAATTGAGATCCAATTTCCATAAAAAATAAATAAATAAATAAATAAAATAAAAAATTTACATAAACATTCAGTAACAATAAAATATTTGTTTTGAATTACTGTTTTTATTTTTTATTAATCCATTTATTTATTTTATTATTATTAACAGGCTTAATTCTTTTTTAAATCTTACAAGACAAACAAAGCCATAATGCAACATTTTACATTTACGTATAATCAATTATACATTTCACTTCTATAAATACTTTATGAAAAAGTTATAACATATGCTTGAAAATTGACAAAAGAAGAATGAAACAAGTAAATAACAGTAAATATTACGGCTTGAGCAGCTTCCTCAGCTTCATAATAAGGTCTTGCTACTTGTACACATTTTCCTAACTTTTTTGCTAATAACTTCAGCCTCTGACTATATTCGCTTAGAGTGTTTCGAAAAGTGGCATTTGCATCCTAAAAGATGAAAAAATATATATATCATTAACAGTAAATGTTAACAGAAAATTCTACAAAAATACAAATTAAGGGGGAATATACATTTGTAATTTTTTTTTTTTTTTTTTTTTTTTTTTTTGGCTTAAAATATCTCTTAACTATTCAAGAATGATATCCAAAAGGTTTTATGAAGGGCAAAATTTTTTAAGTGGTCTAAAAATTCGATTTTTCGAAGAAGGTTTTAGTGATAATTTTCGTTATTTTGACAAAATCATATGAAAGCTTGCTTTTTAAATTTTGAAATCATTAGGACGGCAAATATATGTTATTGACTGTTTACTTTTATTAAATCTATTCAATTTAGTGAAGAAAAATAAATTAGGTGGGAAAGGAAAGTTAACCGTCAAACTTATTGATGAACTTACAATTTACTATGGATTGGCCATTCGTAGATACTGCCATTCTGTCAAAGAAATGAGAAATGCCATTTGGGCTACGTTATATCACAAAATTTCGACCGATAAAAAGCTGCAACATCACTTATGCCCGAAGTCATGGTGCACCTGGCAAAAGCACAAAGCTACAGGAGGTAAAGGTAGATATGAACACAGACCAGCAATGTCAAAAGAAATTTTTGAAGCCATTAAGAAGACGTATGAGGAATTGAGCAGTGATGATTTGCTAACATGTTGCTTGGGTGTACTCTCAGTACACTCAGAACTCAAACGAGAGTTTTAATGCTATGGTGTGATCGATGGCACCAAAAACTGTGTCTAGGGGCAAGAGTGTGCTTGTTATTGCTGTTAATCTTGCAGTTATTTATTTCAATGATGGCTACAAAGGTATAATGCAAGTTATGAGTCAATTGGGAATAACTATCGGCCTTCAATGCTACAATTTTTGTTGTAAATTTAAAGACAAACATAACACAAAATCGGACCACTCCCTTACTGAAGAAGCAAAAATAGCCCATACAGAAGCTACATCTTCCAGAAAACAAGAAGAGCAGGAGAACGTTGAACTAGAAGGACCGTTGAACTAGAAGGACAGTTGTATGGTCCGGGCATCGCCAATTGAAGGTAAACACTACATTTTTATGATTTTATAGGAGTTAAAACTGTAAACACTTATTTCTCAAAACTATGTTTTTAAAAATGGGCGTATTCGTAGAGCCTTCAGTTTTGAACCGATCGACTTGAAATTTTGTCTGTAGCTTCGTTATTACAAATTATAGAAAAGTACGCAGGAATTTTTCAATAACTTAAAATTTACCAATTTACAACCAAAAACAGACCTATTTTTTCGGTAAAAAACACACTTTTTCCTTAATATTGTCGTCACTTTTTTAAAAATTAATATTTTTCAAAAATCCTACGTACTTTTCTAGTTTTTTATATCTAATTTCAAAATCTTTTTCGTTTTTTGTCCTAGGTGGAAAAATGTGACCTGTGTGAATATGCCCATGGAGGACTAGGTCGAAAAAGGAGTTTCTGTCCATCAGCCACAGAGCTGCCATTTTGTTTCAAAATCTTTTTAAAAAAAAAAGTTTTTTTTATCTCAAGGTATGTATTAACATGTATATATAAAAAAAAGAATTAAAAAATATTGTTCAGTTTTTCTTAAATAAATTGTGAAAAATGACCCTTTATTTTGGCCTCACAAACGTATATTCCCCTTTACAAAAAAAATTACAGTTCAAAACAAAATAATCACATTTTATATCATTTGTTTTCTCTCATTAAACAGTCTATAAAAATTATAAAACTGCAGACAGGGTTGTTACGCAAATCTGAAAAAAAAAAAAAATTAAATTTCAAAATTTCTTGAGTTTTCCCTGTCTCTTTTAAAAGTAAAATCAGATAATATTCAATCATGTAGTGTTAGCATTTAATACATTCACTAGTCAATTGAATATATTTAAAACATATTAATTTTATTTACTTATAATACAGTTGCCAAAAATTGACTTCACTTCATTTTAAGGATTTTTTTTTTTATCCTAACTATAAAACTAAGCAATTTACAGTTAGAAACTGAAATTGAATTTTGTCATGAAAAGTTTTTCCTATGATGTTCCAAAAATTTTCTAATTTCCCTGAATTTTTTCTGTTTTTGTAATAAATTTTGAAATTCCTTGAGTTTCCCACATTTTCCCTAAATTCCAGGTACCGTAGCAACCCGACAATGATTTTCTAAGTTTCATCAATGAAAACCTAACATGCCATACTAGCATTTTTGTACAATTAGAACAAAAAAAAATAAAAGTTACCCTCTGACTATTTTTGCCATCAATTATCATAGAAATATGCTGCTGGTGACAATCGATTTATAACAACATCTAGTTATTAACCACTTCACCAGCCACTGTAGTGTGTGGAAGGTTATGTTTCGACCCAAGTTATCTCGGGATGGCCAGTGAGGTGATTAAATGCAATAGTTAAATTTTGCTTAGGGGTTGTCTACATCTCAAAATTTACCTCAACTTCATTTTTAAAATAGTAGCACCCATTTTGACTCCATATTCGAATTTGCGAAATTAAGGTGGTTCAGAAAAAGGTATAGTTTATACACTTTAAATTAATTTTAGATAGGGTTACAAACGAAAATATATTAGGGGTTCATTCCTACATTTAAAAACTAGTTGGCATATGTGGACTCTGCTCAGTTCCCCATCATATATATGTTCTCATAAATTTCTAGTGCAAGACATATTATAACCATGTTAAAAGAAATGAATATGACCAAAGCTTGGTACAGTGACAGAACGAAATCCCCGCCTAATAGGCTATCCACCGTTCACTTCGATATATTTATCTCATTCTAATTTATTAATTTATTTTATCAGGGTCAATTCCGTTGTTTAGTTTTCATGCTACTGTTTCCAATGCAATAATCCTCAAAATTCATATTTATATGAAAAATTTACAATTTCGATATGTTGATAAAATCGTAAATTACGAATAATTTACGAAATTTTCCTATTAGAATATTTGTTCAAACCATGTTCAAACAAATATCATAAATGTAATTTTGAAGTTGTCTAATGTATTTATGATCCTCAAAATGGAAATTTATGCTCAATTTTGCTTTATTCTGACATGTTAAGTAAATCGTAAATTCCAAATAACTTACGAATTTTTTAAAATGGAAAAACCATAGTCTATGATATTCATGCCAGTATCCTAAATAATATTTCGAAAGTGGTTTGACATCTTTACGATGAAAATATCCCTCAAAATTGACGTTTATGTGAAATTTTGCCCTTTACTGCCATGTTAAGAAATTCGTAAATTTCCAATAACTCACGAAATTTTTATATTGGAAAATTCATAGTCATTAATATTCATGCCAGTGTCCTAAATAATATTTCAAAAGTAGTCTGACATCTTTACCATGAAAATATCGCTCAAAACTGACGTTTATGTGAAATTTTACCCTATACTGCCATGTTAAGAAATTCGTAAATTTCCAATAACTTGCGAAATTTTCAAAGTAGCATATTTATAGTTACTGATGTTCATTCCGGCAACAAAACTGATATTTTAAAACTGGTCTGACATTTTTACAGTAAAAAGTTTTCATTTAATGCACGTTTAAGTGAATTTTTGTCCTATTCTCCCATGTTAAGAAAATCGCAAATTTCTAATAACTTGCGAAGTTTTTTAATTCGAATGTTCCAAATAAATAGGGTTCTTGCCAGTATCGAAAGTAATATTTTAAAACTGATCTGACCTCTCTGCGATCATTTGTTTGGGAGATATCGTGTAAACAGACTAACAAACTAACGGACTAACACACTAACGGACTGACCCACTAACACACTAACAGACACCCTACAGACAGACACCATAGAAATTTTGTCATTTTCGTATTCATCACACCTGAAAACGTGTAGAAAAGTCAAAAAACCGAGGTCGAAAATTTTCACGATTACCTAAGTTCCCCATACCTATAGTATGATGGGGAACTAAAAATAAGATCTCATACAGAAAAATATTACACCCATTCAGATAATAAATAGAAAAGAAATATGACAATTTTAAAAATAAAATAATTAATGTTAATAAAAAATATGCTTAGAATATATTTGGCTCACTTCATTCTAACAAAGCATTTTGAATATAATAATGCTTTGGGAAGAAATGAATTAATTTTTGTCACATTTATTTAACATTAGCACCCCCATGTTTTGACAGCTTATCACTCTATAAAAAATAAGAAAAATTTATAAATTATACCCTTTTCTGGGCTGATTTGATCGAAAGAACCCCCCAAAAAAGTCAAAATTAAAGGTTGCCATTGAAAAATATGAAGTTAGTGTCAGTTTTAATATGTAAGTTGACCCCCTAAGCAAAATCTAACTATACTGTTGTAAACTAGACGCTATTACAAATCAATTGGCACCAGTCACATATTTTTTAGGACAACTTGTGACAAAATTAGTTGGGGGTGTTCCCCCCCCCCTTGACTTTACTGTACATATTGACATATTGGCCCACCAGCGGCCGAGCGGTTCTGCGCTCAAAGCTGGTAGATGGGAGGTGCCGGGTTCGATCCCAGGTCGCGCTCATCGACCTAGCCGTTCGGAGTTTTCCGTTGTTTCCTCCGAAACTTGCGTAAATACGGGCTAGGACCCCTTAGAAAGACCCCCACGGAGGGCATTCCTCCTCTAGGCCTAGGACACATCAGGAGTCAATCGGCCTTATATCCTACAACCAACCAACCATATTGACATATAATCTAATGCACTATAAGAGCAAATTCAGAATGGTACATTAACTCACTGAGTGCCATGGGAAAGGGACAAAATTACAATGTTGTTTTCACTGTATAGACTTTACAGAGCTCCTTAAGTCTAAAACAATGGTTGTTTCAACTTAAAATTATGCATAAATAATAATTTGGAGTGTATGTATACTATTTTTTACTACCCTATATTATTTTAGATATATATTATTGCAATTTAAGGTGTAAGGTTAAAAAATTGCTGGGAGAAAAACCACAATTTTAAATTTGATACAGCTGAAATAATTTGCAACCCCAAATCTACACTTGAACATGATTTCTTTGAAGCTTTTTACATTTATAAGAACCTTAAACAAATTAAATAGTTAAATTGTAATTTAACTGTACCCTCCTTTGTCTGATAGTTGAAAATTTTACATTCAATCCATGCTTCCTTAATTATTTCTACATTTTTCATGACTACAGTTTCTTAATTTCCTATTGGTAATCCTTCCACATCACATCCACATTCTGCCTACTTCTATTGGTAGATTCAACAGCCATAAAATCATATTCTGTTCTTATATATGTATAGGAGCACTTTTGTTTAGTCTTATTTATGCACTGATGTTGGTACGACAAAAGCTATCGAAACAGATGCCTGCTAATTTTTTATTTCCTTTGACGTTCAAGACATTATTTATTATTCCTGTGTTTATTTATCTAGTGTCAAATCTCCTATCAATAAAAAAAGTGTATTTGAACACATTAACTTATTTTCAAAAAAGGATTAAATTACATTTACTTTAAAAATATATACCTAATAATATCCTTTTATAAAATATGCACTTATGGCTTATTTAAAGCAAATATATTTCGGACAACCATCATGTCAATCATCAGTGCATTGCAGTGATACTCCCTCTGTTTTGGTTTGTTTCCTGTCTACCGCCCACAAAACTAACCCAATTAATCTTAATACTGTTAATACCCGAAAAATAGCCCCCTATAATAACCACCATTATGCTCTCAAAAGAGAAGCCATTGAAATAGTTACTAACAATCTATCTATTAATGATCGTGAGCACAGCATAATACCATCTATATGGCAACACCTAATTAAAAGAAAAAGACCATTCAAAGTGAAGAGAATTGAAGATCAAGAGGAGGAAACAAACCAAAACAGAGGGGAGTATCACTGCAATGCACTGATGATGGACACGATGGTTGTCCGAAATATATTTGTTTTAAATAAGCATATTTTATGCATATTTTATAAAAGGATATTATTTAGATATATATTTTTAAAGTAAGTGTATTTGAACATTTCGAGTATACTTTAAAAAGTTTTATTTGAATACATTTTTGTGTGAAGGGGGCTACATCTCTCCTTTACCAGACACACAGTCTACTAGAAAAACTATAATGAGTAATGATTTTCATCTAGATATCAGTTCAGAAAAGATCAAAACAATCTTTTTAAAAGAAAGAATGAAATTAACTATATTCCGTACCTTAAATACCCCCTAATTTATGTAATTTGCCATATAGCAGTTTATAGAGTTATGCTTGGGAGTGTAATACATACTGAATTAACATTTTTCTTTCACTATATATTTTTTGTTTGCTTCTCTAATCAGTTGTAAAGATCATTAGCTTCTATCAATAGTGTATGAATTTCAAATTAATATATGAAAAACTTTGAATTAATACCATAAAATGCAAAAACTCACAACAATTGTTTCAGGTCAAAGTAAAGCACAACCCTTCATCAGGCAAACAAAGTAGGCATGCATAAGTGCTGCAAACAAAGCAGCAGCGCACAAAACCGATTTCAGAGATGAGTCAAAACAAATTAAATTGAATGTAAATCTAAATACTGGTGTGACAGGAATAATAAAAAGGAAAGAGAAAAAATAAATAAATAAAAAGCAAATGAGAGTGGGGAATTAGGTGAGTAATTTCTTATTTATATTTTACATTAAGTTTTATTTGTTTTGGTTCATTACTGAAATCAGTTTTGTGCATTGCCACTTTGTTTGCAGCAATCATGCCTATTTTGTTCTCCTGATGAAGGGCCGCGCTTTATTCCAACAATTGTTAGCAGTTTTTTGCATTTTATGGTGTTTATTCAAAATTTTTTATTTATGAATTTTCAATACTAGTCCTTTGCTACATTTTTATTATCAAAATTAATATATTTATTCTTTTAAGATGCTACAATTTCCCTTTTGATGACTGTATATTATAAATATATCTAATATAAAACACCAAATGACTTCAAAAAATAAAGAAAAAATCAATTGAGGTAGTGAATCTACGAATGCTTTGCCAGCTTCGCTGGTCACTATATTTAAAGGGGACTAATGTGAAAGACGGGACTAAAGTGAACCTGACGGGTGAACCCTAAAAACTAAAGTGAACCTGACGGGACTAAAGTGAAAGTTGTACCTCAAGGGACTAATGTGAAAGTTGTACCTCATGGGACTAATTTGCAAGTTGCACTGAACGAACAAACTATTTCTTTCAACGAAAATGTCTACTAACCCTGGACGATAGGTCTAATATATCGTATCATATTATATATCATATTTATCGTAATATAACTCAATACTTATTTCGCTTCCTTCTTCGACTCGTTTTAATACGCATTTTTTATATGCATGAGCAGCCCCCGAAAAACAAAAACATTAAATCATTAAATTCATTTTTTTACTTATTTTTATTTCATATTATTTCACGCGCACTTTTTATTTCCTAATTCAAAATTATTAAAAGAAACTTTTTCGATATTGCTTGTAATGATACTGATTATTATTAATTTTCTTTTTCTTTCAATAATAATAATAATAAAAAAAGATTTTGATGAAATTCTGGCAAAAGCAGAATTTAGTTTAGGACGGAGGACTATTAGTTTTTCTTTTTCTTTTTTCAAATTATAACATCGCTTTCAAATTATTCAATTATATTTTTGATAAATTTTAGATTTCGACAAATGTCCAACTATCAAAATCGACAACGCAAAAATCCCAGATTGAGACTAATAGGCCCTCAGTCCTAAAAATTACACACAAAATAAAAACAATAATCACTCTGGTTATATCTCATTTTACAGAATATTTAAATATAACTATATAATAATAATGATAATAATAAATAAAGCTATCTGCAAAATATAAACTAACATTTTTTCTACATCAGATTAAAGTATACATACATCAAGCTGTAGTTCTAAACTATTTATTTCATCTGTATAGGAATTTAAATATTCCAACTGATCCTACAAAATAAATTTCAAAATATTAAATTATGAAATGATAAATATAAGAAGATTGTAAATCAATTTCAAATATTGCAGACAGAAAGACGTGTAGTAGATTTGTCATTTTTTTAATAAGCGACCTTATATAACCATCCAGCAAATTTCATATTATGCTTAAGGGCCCTCTTCACTCACCGCCGCTGAAAGACAAAGCTAATGTTATTCTATGGATAATTTTTCTTTACAAATAACTTATTATATTAACTAATATGTATTTTTAAATTTTGTTTTCACATTCTGAAAATTCCCAGCTGTTAAATGGACGGACCTTTTTTAAAAAATTATTTTTTTAATTTTTTATATTTTATTTTGAAGCTGCAAAATACGAATTTTCAATATGTGAAATTTTTTCATTTTGCAATTTGAAAATAAAATATTAAAAATTTAAAAAATACATTTTTGGGAAAGGTGCGTCTATTTAACAGTTGAGAATTTTCAGAATGTGAAAACAGAATTTAAAAATATGTATTAGTGAATAAGTTATTTGTAAAGAAAATTTCCCCATAGAATAACATTGGCTCGGGCTTCCTGTGACGATAAGTGAAGAGGGCCGTTAATCATATTTTTCAGATTAGGAAACCCTTATAGTCAACATAAAATCATATTTCAGCTAAAATACTATTTTTTCAAATTATAACTTTTTAAAGAGAATTAATCACACACAGAAATTCAGCATTTGAGGACCAAGAGCAGAAAATTATTAGATCAAGTTTTTCTAACAAAGTCACATTCTAAAGTAACGATTAAATTTTAAATTTTTAACTTAAGTAAACAAACTATTTATGCATTATTTTAAGATTATGATTTTTTTTTTCTTAAGAATGAGAAAATAATAATTTACAGTATAAATTATCTTTTTAACTAACAAAGTACAACTCAAATTTCATTTTCATTTAATTATACAGTGAGCAGAGATGCCAACTTCTAATGACAAACAAGCAGGAGATTTTTTAACAGAAATCACGAGACTTTTTCCAACAAGAAAGTTTGTAAGAAAAATGAGTAAAATAATGCAAATTTAATTTTAAGTAAAGCTTTATAAGCTTAGGGGGTATTTACAAAGCATCAGTATTAAAATTAAATGAATAATATATGTTTCTTGCAGTAAAACAAACTATCAAAAAAAAAAAAAAAAAACCCTCAGCCATATAGTTGTTTAAAATTTAAGTCAAAATAGACAGATTTGATCATTCTGTTCCTAATATAAAACAATAAGAATCTTAATTACCTTTGTAAAAGAAAAGGTAATAAAGAAATGAAAATATCAGCTATATTCTAATGAAATTTGAATTGTTCCTGCTGGCTTATCGAAGTGCTGTCCGTGAAACCACCGGCTATACTCCACCCCAGATGCTGTTTGAACACGAACTTCGTCTTCCATGTGATCTCCTGTTTGGTTGTCCACCAGATTCACCTTCATCGCCCGAGGAGTACATCCAAGATCTCCAGGCAAGATTTGAAGACGTACACAACTTTGCTTGGGAGCGGATTCACATGGCAACAGAGAAAATGAAGACAAGGTACAATCTAAAGGCTACACAACATGAGTTCCAGGAAGGAGACAAGGTCTGGTTGTGGAATCCTGTTCTACGCAAAGGACTATCTCCCAAGTTACAGTGCAACTGGGACGGACCGTACACAGTCTTAAAAAGGCTGAATGATGTAGTAGTGCAGATCACTAAAACACCTTCATCAAAACCGAAGGTGGTGCACTATAACAGGCTAGCCAAGTACCACAATTAACGGTAATATTAAAATTTAAAATGTAAATATTGGTAAAATTTGCGCATGCATAATGTAAATATTTGTATATAAATACTTGTACATACTTGTGAATTTTGTAAATATTTCTCACTTGATTTTTGTTTCTATTTTATCGTTATATGCAACTTAGTTTTTGTATTTTAAATTGTGTAAATTTGTTTAGTTTCGCCTCTTGACCAAGGGTTGCACTGCCCGGGACGTGCAGTCCTTGGGAGGGGGACAGTGATACAAAATTGTAAATAATTGTGTTCATTTTTGTATAAATTCTTTGAAAGAATTTATACAAAAATAAACACAATTATTTACAATTTTGTAACAATATTTACTCATATATTTAATTATAAGTTTTTACAACAAAGTTATGCTGACATTAAAAAAGATGAATAATTTTTTTCTACATATATATACACATAAAATGTGTAATATAATACACACACACATATATATTTATGCTGGGGCCGCTTTGCAATTTTGGCGGCCCTAAGCAATAGATTTTTGGCGGCCCTCTCTAATAGATATCACGCCAGGGCAGCTTATAGATATTATGTGACCCCAAGTAAATTTTCTCAGTGTGATCCCCCCCCCCCACACACACACGCACACACACCTCCCTTACAAAAGAAAAAGCTACTATATTAAGATTCAATTTATTCTAATATTATAAGTTAATATAAATTTAAATAACATTTAAAAAATTTTTTCTTTTTTTTTTGGTAAATATTGATTTGGATCCGGCATATTTAGAAATAAGAAAAGATAAACAAGTTGAATCAAATCTTTAGCTTTTCATACCTGACTGTGCTAAACGTTCGATTGGGAAAATGCCTTAAAATATCTGTATATAGTAATCTCCATTCTCTACATGACATCACACGTATTGATGTACAATGAAACTACTGTATATTAATGTTGTTATATATGTATTTGTATATGTACTCATATACCATGTACAGCTTGTACCATAAACTGTTTGGCCGAAAATCTGAGTAAAAACTATTACAATTGAATGAAAAAGGACATTTTTGCATGGCCAGAAGAAAAGGGAATTTGAAATCCGTCATTCCTTCACCATTGCTTAGCTATCAGATTGCGGCATCGCATCCAAAAACGGAGTGACTCTATCAAGTTGCTACATCTTTACCACCGAAAAATTTCAGAGTGAATAATAATAATATTAAAATATTACTGTTATTATTATTATTTTTTTAATTACTTATTTTTATTATAATTTTAATCCTTTCATAATAAATGATAATTTTACATTTTACATTAAATTACATTAATTTTTCTTAATGTATATGCGAAATAAAATTTTTATTAATTCATTTCTTAGTGGATTGATTTATCAGATGAAATTTTGTGCTGGCTTTTATTAATTGCAAACTAATCACTTTCAAACACAATTACGAAGTCTTTTCATTCATAAACGTGCGATATAATTAGATATTCTTATTTAGATATAGTGATACGAATTGACTGGTAGGGTTTAAGACCGATTGACTACGCTAAGGTCCGAGGCCTATAGGTAGAATGCCCTCCGAGGGGTTCTTTCTAAGGGGTCCTAACCTGTATTTACGTGAGTTTCGGAGAAAACCATGGAAAAATCCGAACGGCTAGATTGATGAGCGCGACCTGGGATTGAACCGGGCACTTTTCATCTACCAGCTTTGAGCGCAGAACCGCTCAGCCACTGGTGGGCCTATGATGTGAATCAAAGTAGCGTTTAATTTTTCTGCACGAAAGTAAAGCCTATCTAAAGTCAATGCATGAAACAGATTTTCAAGACACCATACGCGACAAAAGATTGCCCTTATGTTATTTAAATTTACTCTTATTTATTTATTAATCTTAATTTACATATTTTACGTATTTTAAATCTATTCTTAAGACCTTTCTGAAATCTGAACTATTTTCTGACTTGTTTACGAAATTATTTTTTCGCAAATGTACAAAACTTTCAGGATTTTTTTTATTTAGATACTTATAAATTTAATAGTGTTTTTTTTTTTTTTTTCCTATTTCCTTATTCTTAGTTCTTATTTTATTTTCTTGTTCTTGATTATGGATGAATTTTATATAAGGAGTTAGTTTTTTAAGCTGAATGAGCTTAAAAATGAGGCCACCATGCGAAACTGTCAAACGCGTTAGTGATGTCAAGTAAAAGGGCTTCGAATTTTTCAGAATTAACCCCTTGAACTGGAATTTATTTTCAGTCAGCACTGCTCATGCAGACAATTTAATCTTCTTAGTTTTAAGAAGAGGGATTGATATAGAAACTTACGGTTTTGTTGCTCCAATAATATGTTATTCTTAAAAATAATATTTGTTTCACACATCTATATGAATGTTTATTGTTATATATACATATAAGAATATAATTAGTGTCGGGAAATTCATGATGAGTTGGACTCGTCATTTCAGTTCAAGGGGTTAATAAAACTATCGTGAATAAATTCAGTCATTCTGATGAGTGGTGGAATGTTTAGGTCTAAAACCAAATTGTTCGGATTGAAATTGCAAATCATCCAGCCCCTCCTCATCATTTTACCCATCCAATTTGAAAAGATATAGCTTTCATTCATTACCACAATACAAATCAAAACACATATTTATTAAAAGTCAACATTTTAGTACCTTATCCAGAACATCAAATTTTAATTCCCAACTGCGAAAATTCATCTTGGAAATTTTTACAAAGTTTCACTTTAATAACATAAAGAAAATTCTTCATTTACTTCTTCTATTTTAGACTTGTTCGCAAATTCTGGTGGTAGTTTATTTTAAATGAGCGAAATTTCCTTGTCCTTGAAAGGGTTAAGGTGTTTTTATACAAAGTTAAAATCTTTTAAAGAAGGTTACTTTAAATTTACAATTGAATATACACGTCATATTCCAAAAAGACAGGAAAAAAAATCAAGAATTGGTTTATGATTTTCGCTTTTTTTCCATCCACTTTTTTTCCCCCCTTAAAGTTTGGGCAGAGTTTCAATTTTTTTGGCAGCCCTCCTTTTTCGGCGGCCCTAAGCGACCGCTTAGGTTCGCCTAATGGTAAAGCGGGCCCTGTATGTATGGAGAAAAACTTGCTCATAATTTAGAACTGATAATAAATAAAAGTAATAATAGAGATGATTAACCTTGACTCTGGGATCAACAGCTTCTCCAGCATTCTCATCCATCTTCTAAATCGCTTCTGCAGTTTATCCAAATGCTTGAATGCTAGCAAGAGAATTACATTTAAAAGATAAAATTGTAATAATCCCATTTAACAATACATTTACATTGTAATAATAACTGTGTAATTACTTGTACATTTTCCAAATCTAAAAAACAATCCAAATTTAAACCACCTAAAAAAGGCCATTTTGTTACCCACAGATAGCACAGCATTATTGCATGTAGCCAAGAAAATCAGCTGGTAGCACCATTTGATAAAATTCATTGGTAAAAATTGAACATTTTTGCCAAAAACCAAATTTGAAAACTGGCGTACAATCAATAGAAAGAAATTAAAACTTCTTTACACACCATAAATTTTAAGTCAGCACAACCGGTTTCGAAAAGACGTAGCCTTTCTTCATCAGGTGCAAACACGTGCTACTGCCTTGGAGGCAAAAGCAAGACTGAAAACAGGGCAAAATCCAGAGGGGGAGGAGCAGCACAAACAACCAATAGGAAGCATCATGCAGGGCAGGACCAATCAGAGTAGAACACACGTACACACACACACCAAAAAAAAAAAAAAAAAAAAGAAAGAAAGAAAAGGGAGGGACGGAGTAAATTTAATTGATTACTCCTTCCCTCCCTCCCTTTTCTTTCTTTTTTTTGGTGTGTGTGTGTGTACGTGTGTTCTTCTCTGATTGATCCTGTCCTGCATGATGCTTCCTGTTGGTTGTTTGTGTTGCTCCTCCCCCTCTGGATTTTGCCCTGCTTTCAGTCTTGCTTTTGCCTCCAAGGCAGTAGCACGTGTTTGCACCTGATGTAGAAAGGCTACGTCTTTTCGAAACCGGTTGTGCTGACTTAAAATTTATGGTGTGTGAAGAAGTTTTAATTTCTTTCTATTGAACATTTTTGATTTGATCAAATACTGATCAATGCTGGATAGTCTCTATAAAAACATATTGATAGTTCTTACAAGTTTGAAATTTATTTTATTTATTTTTAATAGACAGAGGATCTAAAAAAAAAAAAAAAAAGAAAAAAGAAAAAAATGAGAACATTAAATTTTGTAAAGGTGCAGGGGAGAAAATATCATTTGTATGGCCAATTGAGCTTTCATTGATACTGGCCACAACTACTGTATTATTATAGTCCATAAGATCTATGCAAACAAGAAAAGTAATGAAATTTAACAATACTTAATAAATACTTAAATTATGGTACCAATACAACTAAGAATTGAAATTGAACTGTCACAAAAATACAAAAGGCTTTATACATTTTTCCCAAAAGAAAATTTTGTATTTTGTAGTCATCACAAAATTTTCTTTTGTGTCATTGAAAAATTATTTTAACAGCGCAGTCATGTTATCCTTGGTATTACACAACTTTGGAAATAAGTTACACATCTGAGGACTCTGCGGCACTCCCAATTATAGAGTGCCTTACCATCAACTTAAATTTCTTGTTAATAACTCAAAGATTAATTTCAAGTTAATAAAAATGCTGTTTAAAATAACCTATGAATAATCTCCTACCCCTTTCAAACACAGCCCTATTCCATTCCTCCAGTTCAAAACACTCCCTCAATTTTCTAGCATTAAAAGGATTTTTAATTCAAAATTTCTTGAAACACACACATACACAATAAAATTCACATTTTGGAATCTTGAAATCTCAACTAAAAGAAAATTGCAAGCAAAAACCCCACTTTATTTTATTTTATTTATTTATTTATTTGATAACATTGTTAAAGAAGTAATGCTGTGATAATTATAAAATTTTGAATTTAAATGTATATTTAATTTAACATTTCAAAATAATGCTGAATTAAAAAATATATAACTTCCCATCTAAACAAATCTTATTCCTTGTGATTAAAAAATATTAGCACAGCAATTCCTCCCCCAGAAATGCACACACAGACGATTAATTCTAACAGTAATAAATAAATAAGCAAATAGAATTAATGTGTGATGATTATAATGGATAATAACTAGATCTATACTGACTATTGATTTTTGGTCGTATACTTAAATTAAAAAAATGTATATTTTGTTTTTCATATGCAAAAGAAAAATCTGAAAATATTAAAGATAATATAGGGCCCTTTTAATCTGGGGTCTCAGCATGTGTCTCAAGTGCCGTGCTGCGAATCAGTCCCCTAACAACACACTTGTCCACAATACATCCTGAAGATGTCCATAGGAGACCGGAGGATGCCATTTGGAGAAGATGTGCTGTTAGGGTCCCTGTGCATATGTTTTCTTTTTATGCAATGGAATCTGAGAGAACACTCTATATTCATAATAAAAGACGCAGTACAACAGATTGCAATGAAATGCTGTAAAAAATAGGTGTTAATTGATGAAAAGTAAGAAGTTTGTAAGAAAACACTATAGATTGTAAAAATATTAAACAACTGTTTCATATTCAATTAATTAAGCACTACTCTTCATCTGCACAAGGGTAGTGGAAACAAGAGTAGTGTTACATGTATGTTTTAATGTTGTATTGTGTTTCTTTTTTTTACCTAATGAACTGTTATCTGTGGTCACTGAGCAAGATTCTTTACAGAAGAATCATCCATAAGGGTTTAAGTCAAAAATCTTAGTTTCTGTTACACAAGCTTATGTCGTTAATCTATATATACATAATCATTTGTCCTGAGTGAGTGAATGAGTAATTCATCATCGCCCAGCTCAAACTCTTGGACCTAGAAGCATGAAATTTTGTGATAATGTTCCTTATATTATGAAGACATCCATTAAGAAGTGATTTTACAAAATTCGCCCACTAAGGGGCAAGGGGGAGCGCAAAACATGATTTCCCAAAATCCTTCACATCTCAAACAAAAAAACAGATATCCGTAAAATGTTTGCTTTAAAATATGCCTAACACAAATATCTAAAAACCAATTTCTGGAATTTTAGAAATTCGGACCCCAAGGGTGGGAAAGGGCAAAATGTGGTTTCACATAATCCTATATATCTCAAACAAAAAAAACAGATACACATGAAATTTTTGCTCTAAAATATAGCTAATACAAATACTTAAAAATCAATTTCTGGAATTTTAGAAATTCAGTCCCTATAGGGGGGAGGGGGCAAAACATGATTTCAAATAATCCTTTATATCATAAACAACAACAAAGAAAAAAGATATATGTGAGATTTTTGCTCTAAATTATAGCTCACACAAATATCTAAAAATCAATTTCTGGAATTTTAGAAATTCGTCCCAGGTGGGGCAGGAAGGGAAGGGGGGGGGGGCTATAGGGCAAAAAAATATATAAATACAGTTAGACTGTTCAAAATTGGTACAGATAGGTTTTAGAAGTCTGCAAGTCGAATGAGGATATTTTTGAAAGTGTAAAGTTATTAGGAGGGACAAAAAAATAAAAATAGAGTTAGATCGTTCAAAATTGGTACATAGAGATTTTTGATACCTACAAATCGATTGCAGATATTTTAGAATTTTTAAAATTTTTAAAAGAACTGGGAAGGGAGAGGGAGAAGGGACAGAACAATAGAAATAGAGTTAGACCGTTGAAAATTGGCACGTATAGGTTTTTGGGACATACGAATCAAATGCAGATATTTTCAAAAGGGAAAAATTATTAGGATAGATGGGAAGGGGTGCAAAGGGGCAAAAATATAGAGATAAGAGATAGAGTGTTGAGAATTAGTATTATTAAAGGCCCGATAAATCAATTGTGAATATTTTCGAAAGTGTAGAATTATTACGAAGAGCAGGTGCAGGGGCAAAAAAAAAAAAAAAAAGAAATTTGGATAGAACGTTCGAAATTAGTATTATTAGGTTTAAAAGCCCAAGAAAATGATTGTGTATATTTTTGATAGTGTAAAATAATGAGAAGGGGCAGGAACGGTGGGTGAAGGAACACGTGAGCCGTGTGTGCATGTATATGCTGCCGCAGGGAGTGGGGGTCCGAACCAATTATTCCACCGATGAGAGATTTTTTTAAAATTTTATATTTGTTTTTCCCTTACGATAATATAGTGAATCATTAAGATTATCAAACATAAATGCATGCGTGCAGTGCACAATGACCTACAATGCCGAAGGTAGTGGGGACCCGGTGCGACATTTTTCTCGATCAGAATTTTTTTCTCTCTGTTTTTTTTTTTTCACATGATAAAAATTAATGCAATTTTGAGAGTTCATTAATTATAGTGATTCATTTAAAAATAGTGACCAGTGAAGCGAGCGTAGCCTGCTAGTTTATTTATAAAACATCTTCTATGTACCAAATTTTCAGATAAAGATTATCTTTAAATACTTATTTTTAAACATATTTTTAATGATAATTTTCATACATATGTTGATTAAATGAATTTCAAACATAAATTGATTCCAAATGAATATTCTAAATTTTATTTAACGTTAGCTTCTGTATTTCAGTTTCGAAAGGAAGAAAAATTGGAATATACAAGAAAAATTATGAATGACAAATGAACATTTGTTGGAAAAAATTAATTTCATTCTGTTTGGTTAGGTATATTTTAAAGAAAAACAGTATGTCCTTAGCTATGCAGTGTTTCAACTTCAAACATCAGGTTTCATTCACTTATATTCATATTCTGTGTAATATATGCACTGTAGCCGTCTGCAGCATCCCTGAGAATGTTGTATGTAGATTCTATTGTCTAAAAGTCATTAGATTTATCCTAATTGCAGCAAATGATGAAATGTAGCCGCATGGAGTTGCTATGACATTTAAATCGTAGTGTTCATGTTATGCATTTTTCAAAGGGCGCCGCGCCCTGCCCTTTTTCGTTTTAGCGCCGATGCACCCTGCCCTTTTTTGAAGTGAAAAATGCACCCTGCCCCTTTTTTGAAGGGAAAATGCGCCCTTCACTTTTTTCAATTGAAATTGTGCCCTGTATTTTCCCATCTGCTATATCGCTATTTTTTAAAGATATTTTAGTGTTTTTGATCATATATAAGGAGATCAGATATAAGATTGAAAAATAAATTTAACATTAAAAAACTCAAAAATCCTAATAAGTATAATTGCTAAGCTTATTGTCTAAATTACTTCAAATTTAGTATTCAATTGTAAAAATTTTTCTACAATCTAGAAGTCAAAATTGTGAATTTGTTGGAAATATAAATTTTAACATCGTTCCATGTTTACATGTGTAAATGAATGCTAAGTACATTTTTAATAAATAATTAAATTAAAATAGACATGAATCCAAGAAGGATAGTACCAGCTGTGTTTCTCTGTGAATTAGGTGATGAGATAGATGAGTATTCTCTTTTTATTTGCATTTATTTCATTTTGTTTGTTCATTTAGTGGACTGTATATATTATAAACCATTTAGTGAATGGGAAAGAAAGTGCCCTTTCGTTTTTGAATATGTGCCCTTTTACAAACAAAAAAGTGCCCTTTTTGATAAATCTGCGCTGCCCTTTTTTTAAAAAAATGTGAACACTATTAAATTGGATGATCAGCTCAATTCACAAATGTAACTGTGCATGCAAAATTTTGGACACTTATCTTTACCAGGAGATTTTATATGATACTTTATAAACTGTCAAGCTTACATCATCACTAGTAGGCTATTTAAATATGATGTTGTTGGGTTAATGCAGTCATTACTGAAGTGAATAACTTTGTTTTAATAAAGAAGCATCACAAAACTGGCGTTGTAAAAATTATTACTTACAAACTTTGAATAAACACCATAAAATGCAATAAACTCGCAACAATTGTTTCGGGTCGAAAAAACACACGACCCTTCATCAGGCGAACAAAGTAAGCACGAGTGCTGCAGTCAAAGCGACAACGCACAAAATCGTTTAAAATGAAAAGAAAAAGTTTATAAAGTAGAAAGTAAATATAGCTACTGGTGTGAGTAGAATTGAACAAAAAACAAGAAAATAAATAAATGAATGAGATTAAACATATAACAATCTAAGGATAACAAAAATTAAACTAAAATCTAAGTTACGTGAGTAATTTCCAAGCATCAGAGAAGAAAGGAGTGGAAGAAATATCATTAACAAGATTTTTCGAATTTTTAAATATGTAAAATGCTTCATGAATATCCAAATGGGAGGAACAGACAGGAGATGAAATTATGTTAGTTTTGGAAAAATCAAAACGATGACCTTGAGACCAGCAGTGGGAAGCAATAGAAGATTTGGTAATCTCTTCATTACGAACATTCCGACGGTGCTCATTTATTCTGTATTTCAAACGCCTCCTAGTTTGACCAATATACCCCCCCAAGTCCTGCAGGTCGCCTCATAGTGGCGGGGGGGTGTTCCTGGGCGGAATGGGCGATGTACGTCTGGGGTGTATGCTTTGCACGCTGAGTGAATGCTCTGTGTGTGGAGTGTATGCTCCTGGCAGGGTCACCCATGGCGAGAAGGCCATTCCGACATGCCCAGCTAAGATCTGCAGGTGAAATTCACATCATGGAAAGTTCTACTAATTCTTCTTGTACTGCATGGCCCGTCGCGCAGGATAAAAAGGGGCGCGTTCAGGACTTAGGTAGAGGGTCCTGTTCGAAAAATTCTTTACAGTCTCCGGCATCTGGTTTACCTTCTGGTGTAACCAGAGCATATGCTGCTGTGGTAACTGGTTTACCTTTGGGTGTAACTGGTGACACAGCTTCAGCGACTAAGCTGAAAGATCAAGGCTCTGGTCTGGTTGGGACCATTAATGCGGGTCCATCTTCTAGTGGAGAGGCTGGCTTTTGCCAGCAGCCCACGGGGGATGAACTGTCTAGTGTTGGGGTTCTGACCAAAAGCCAGAAGAAGAACTTGAAAAAAAAAGAAAAGGAGACAATTGTCTCAGGCTTCTTGTGCTGCTGCTGCTGGTGATGGTGGTGTTGGTACTAAAAGGTCTCGGCCTTTGGGTTCAACGCCATCCCCCATAGTGCAGGCTTTTCAGAAAAAATTAAGGACGGATGTCCAACCTTCTTCGAGTGCTCTGTCTGGGAAGAATGACCAACCTTGCTCTTATGCTCATGCTGTTCAGTCTTCGACCAGGGTAGCCATTGTTAAGAGGGATTTCCCTTCTGACAGGCTGTCTTTGGATGATTATGATTGTATTCAGCGGGAGATTTTGAAGCTGATTGACTCTATTCCTATTGGAGACAGTCTGCCTGAAATTCTTGCCAATAACTTGGTTAAGGGGGCTCTGATTCTCCAGTGTAGTAATGCTGCTACAATGGAATGGATCAGATGCAACTTCGGCAATAGAATATTGGGTGACTTAGTTCTCAGAGTCTTGGATGCTGATGAGTTGCCCAAGCCTGTTAAAGTCGCTTTTAGGACTAGAGACAAGTTCTCTGACTCTAGTATGTTTCTGAGACGTCTTCAGCGTTACAACCCTGAGTTGAAAGCTATGGAGTGGCGTGTCTTGCAGTGTTCTGCAGGATATAACTCTGCTAGATGGATTCTCGAGGTTGATTCTGGGGATGTTGAGGTGATGCGCAGGTCTGGTTTCTCTGCTCTCACTGGTCTTGATCGTGGATTCTTTAAGATTCTACACGATCCCAACGAACGGGAACCTAAGGAGGTGGTATCTCCTGCTTCTGTGGATCCTTCTGTTTTGGATTCCTCAGAGTCTGCTGAGCCCCTGGCTTCCTTTGAGCCTCCTGTTTCTCAGGTGTCATCTGCTTTTGAGGTGGCTCCGTCCCCTTCGGCTTCTCAGGTGAGTACCTTTAGTGATGCTCTTGACTTATCTGATCTTGCACTGGACTCTGGGTCAGAGGGCACTTTGCTAGCTGGCTCGCCGCAGTCTTTGTGTGGGATTGATAAGGCTTTGGAGCTGTTGCAGAAGGACTCTTCGCCTGAGTCAGGCCATGATGGGTAATTTCCACCTGGCTGTTGCTTCTCTGTTTCTCTGTTATGGATGAAATTAGAGTTGGTCAGTTGAATCTCCATCATTGCAAGGCTGCTTCGGCTCTTCTCTCCAAGAGGCTGGTTGATGGAGATTTTGACATTGTTCTTATTCAAGAGCCTTGGACCCATGATGGTAAAATCATCGGAATTAGCGTTAAAGGTTTCAATATTTTCTATGACACCTTTTGCGATACGCCCAGGGCTTGCATTATTGCTAGGTCTGAACTTAATGCCTTTAATCTTGTCAACTTCCTGAATAAGGATATGGTTGCGGTTAAAGTCAAACTCAATGACAGAGCTGCAAATGTTGATTTTGTCTTTGTCTCTGCCTATCTTCCTTACGAGGAGCTAGATCCATTGTCTGACTTGGCTAAGTCTATTCTTAGCTATTGTCGTTCAAGCTTTAGGCTCATCTTTGGCTGTGATGCAAATGCTCACCACACTTTGTGGGGAAGTAGTGATTGCAACAAGCGGGGAGATGTGCTGATGGATCATATTTTATTTTATAACTTGTGTATCCTTAACAGAGGCAATGAACCTACTTTTGTTACGGTTAATAGAAGAGAGGTTATTGACCTAACTCTGTGTAACTCTATATGCTTAGGGTACATCTCTGATTGGAAGGTGTCTGATGCAGTTACAGCTTCTGACCATCAACTGATCACTTTTTCTGTTAAAGGCCTTTACTATGTAAAGGTTGCTAGGAGGAACCCGAGATCTACTGACTGGGGTTCTTTTGAAAAGCTTCTCGGAAAAGGCCTTTCCACCTTTTCTGGTAAGTTCAATTCTACTGATGATATCGAGTTGACTGTTGACCAGTTGCAACAGATCATTCTCAATTCTTATCATAGTAGCTGTAAGCTTACGGTTACTAGCTCCCCAAGGCGTGTTCCTTGGTGGTCTTCTGAGCTTAGTTCTTTACGTAAGAAATGTAGGAAGCTCTTTAATAGAGCTAGGAAGTCTGGTGAGTGGCAAGCCTATCGGGATGCCCTCACTACCTACAATAAGGCCATTAGAACTGCTAAGCGACGTTCTTGGCAGTCGTTCTGTGATGGTATTAATGGTATTTCTGCTACTGCTAAGGTAGCAAAAATTTTGACTAGAGATTATAGTTCTAGTTTGAATGCTATTCGTCTTCCTATTGGTAGATACAGTGAGTCGAGTGATGAAACTCTAGCTGAGCTGCTGCGAGTTCATTTTCCCGGCTCTGGTACTACTGATTGTGATAGGCACAGCTCTGTCTCACATACTTGCAGTAAGGACAGTTGGGAAGCTGCTAAAATGGTGGTTACCCATGACAAGGTCATCTGGGCTATAAAGTCTTTTGAACCCTTTAAGTCGCCGGGGATGGATGACATCATTCCTGTGCTTCTTATCAAGGGTCTTAATTTTCTTGCTCCTTTTCTTTGCAGAATTTTTCGTTCTTGCATTGCTTATGGGTATATACCTCAGTCTTGGAGGAATACTAGGGTGGTTTTCATTCCTAAGCCTGGGAAGGATAACTACTTTGATGCCAAGTCCTTTAGGCCTATTAGCCTCTCTTCTTTTTTGTTGAAAGGAATGGAGAAGCTTATTGACAGATACCTCAGAGATTCTGTTATTGTTGATAGGCCACTGTCTTCCTCACAGCATGCCTATCAACCTGGAAGATCTACTAATACTGCATTGTATGAACTTTCCTTTCTTTTGGAAAAGTGCATTAATGATAAAGAAATTGCCCTTGTTGCTTTTCTTGATATTGAAGGGGCGTTTGATAAGGTCTCATTTGACACTATCATTCGTGCTCTTGACTTGAGGGGTGCTAATCCTATTATTACCAGATGGATTGCTAATTTGCTATCCTCTAGGTATGTTTGTGCCTCTTTTATGGGTACTTGCATGAAGGTTCATGCTAGCTCTGGTTGTCCACAAGGGGGAGTGCTCTCTCCTATTCTGTGGTGCATTGTTGTTGACTCTTTGTTAGTCCATTTTGCCAACCTTGGTATTCCATGTGTTGGTTATGCTGATGATGTGGCTATTGTTGTCAGGGGCAAGTTTGGTAACTCTGTCTCTGATGTTATGAATGGTGCTCTTCAGCATGTTGCACGTTGGTGCTCTGATTCGGGCTTATCTGTTAATCCTTCCAAGGTAAACCTTGTTCCTTTTTCTAGGAGAAGATATTAAATCTTGGTGATGTCTACTTCCTGGGTAATAGGCTGTTGCCTTCATGTGAGGTCAAGTTCTTGGGTGTATTTTTTGACACAAAGTTGAACTGGAGTAAGCATATTGAGTATTGCTTACGTAAGGCCACAAAGGTCTTTTGGGCATGTAAGAGTTCCATTGGAAGAACCTGGGGTTTATGTCCCAGGGCTGTCCATTGGATTTACTCAATGATTATCTGTCCTATCATCACCTATGGCTGTATTGTCTGGTGGTCTCGGACTAGACTGACTACTGTTAGAACTAGCTTTACTAGGTTGCAAAGGATGGTCTGTGTTGCTCTTTCAGGCTGCATTAGGACTACTCCAACTGCTGCCCTTGAGTGTTTGCTTGGGCTTCTTCCGCTTTATTTGCGTATTGAAGCTGAGGCTTTAACCTGTATGAAGCGTTTCATGTGTCTGGGCTTGTGGAAGGATTATTCTAGGCATCTGTCTTGGGGTTCCCTCATTTCATTTGTTGCTGATCTTCCTTCTTTCATTATGCCTAGTGACTACATGGTTATGAAATTTGCCTTTCATAAGCCTTTTAAAATCTTTTTCCCTTCCAGGGAGGATTGGCTTTTGTCTCCTAGTTGGCTTGATGACAACTGTTTGGTTTGGTATACTGATGGCTCTAAGCTTGGTTCTCATTCTGGAGCAGGTGTTTACTGTTCTGGGGATGGAACTCGGCTTTCTTTTCCTCTTGGAAAGTTTGCCACAGTTTTCCAGGCTGAAATCTTTGCTATCATCTTATGCTGTAAGGTGTGCTTAGACAGGGGTTATCATAAATTAACCATCCGTATCTGTTCTGACAGTCAAGCGGCTCTCCTTTCACTGGAGAGGTGTAAGTTCACCTCTCTTCTTGTATGGGAGTGCTACAAGGCACTTTGTGAGCTTTCTTCCTATAATAAGGTTAGTCTTCACTGGGTACCTGGTCATATGGGTATACCTGGTAATGAGTTGGCTGATGAGTTGGCTAGATCTGGTTCCAGCACACTCTTTTGTGGCCCTGAGCCTGTTCTGGGTATTTCTCCCACTACTTTTAGGGCTTCTATCTTCAAGCTCTTTGGTAAGGAGCACTATAGGCTATGGCGTAATTCTGATGGTCAAAGGCAAGCAAAAGAGCTTAATCGTGACTATCCTGGTCTTCGTCATAAGGAGCTTTAAAAGCTCAACAGGAATGGTTTGAGGAAGGTTATTGGCCTTCTTACTGGTCATTGTACCCTTAAGAGACATCTGAACATTATGGGTATCAGTTCTGATCCCATCTGTCGAGGTTGTTGTCTGGAAGAGGAGACTGCTCGGCACATTTTGTGTGACTGTGAGGCCTTTTCTGCTTACAGGTTTGAGCATCTTGGTCGGCATCTTATTAAGCCTTGGGAGCTGCAGGATATTCCTGTCAGGTGTCTGCTGAGCTTTGCTTCAGCTACGAGGCTTTTCTCATAAGGATGTGTTTGGGTCCGGGTACAATAGACCTCTGGTCGATGTGCCCTTGCTCTCAGTGTCCTGCTGAGGGCTGCCCTCCCTGATAAGTCTTAAGTCTTGACCAATATAACCTAAGTTGCAGGACGAACACGGAATTAGATAAATTCCAGAACGGTTTTCGGTGGGAATGGGATCCTTAGGAGAAGACAATTTAATTTTATTGACGGGTTTGTAAATAACTTTGAAACCAAACGGTGAAAGAATTTTAGAGATTTTAAATGAGAGTGAAGAATAAAAAGGTAAAACAACTGGGATGAGACTGTGATCGTTTAATTTGGGAGCAGAACGTTTAGGATTCTTAAATTTATATAGAGCTTTATCGATGATAGATGGGTTATAGCCACGAGAGAGAGCAAGAGATTTTAAATGATTAATTTCTTTCGAAAGATTAGACGGATCAGAACAAATGTGTAAGGCACAGTAAACATAAGTGTAAAAAGCAGACATTTTTTGTTGAGGGGCGTGGTTAGAGAGAGCATGCGGCGGCAAAGAGACTGAAAATGGTTTTCTAAAAACAGTAGTTGAGAAACGATCCTTTTCTTTAATCACAAGAACGTCAAGGAAAGGCAAAGAGCAATCCTGCTCAACCTCAAAAGTGAATTGAATGCATGGGTCAATCGAATTGACCAAAGAAAGTAAATTGGACAAATCAACGTCAGGAGAGACAAGAACGAAAGTGTCATCCACATACCTAAACCAGTGAGGAAATTTATATACACCGAAGAGTTTTAAAAAGTATTAGTCAGAACGTGCGAAGAGAGATTAACAACAGTATTCTGAGCAAGAGGATAAACGTGAGAAGTAAAGGAATTACTTTTAAGAAGATAATTAAATTTCTTATTTAAGTTAGTTTGATGCCTAGAGGACTGAAACGCAACGTATGCGAAATTTCTTTTTTCAAAAGAAGAGAAATCATGAACAGAATTGCTAAGAGACAGGTGTAAAGTATATAATTCAGACTCAATAGACGAGAGAGACTGTCGTATATCCTGAATAATAGCCCTAAGAATGGCAAACTTACTCCTATTTAAAGCATTTTTAATGCGAAGAGAAGCAGGAAGATTGTACTTAATGTCTATGAACTTAGGAATTATCCGAGCACGCTTACATCTAATGCACTATTTTGAAGAAAAACTCTTCGGTGTATATAAATTTCCTCACTGGTTTAGGTATGTGGATGACACTTTCGTTCTTGTCTCTCCTGACGTTGATTTGTCCAATTTACTTTCTTTGGTCAATTCGATTGACCCATGCATTCAATTCACTTTTGAGGTTGAGCAGGATTGCTCTTTGCCTTTCCTTGACGTTCTTGTGATTAAAGAAAAGGATCGTTTCTCAACTACTGTTTTAGAAAACCATTCTCAGTCTCTTTGCCGCCGCATGCTCTCTCTAACCACGCCCCTCAACAAAAAATGTCTGCTTTTTACACTTATGTTTACCGTGCCTTACACATTTGTTCTGATCCGTCTAATCTTTCGAAAGAAATTAATCATTTAAAATCTCTTGCTCTCTCTCGTGGCTATAACCCATCTATCATCGATAAAGCTCTATATAAATTTAAGAATCCTAAACGTTCTGCTCCCAAATTAAACGATCACAGTCTCATCCCAGTTGTTTTACCTTTTTATTCTTCACTCTCATTTAAAATCTCTAAAATTCTTTCACCGTTTGGTTTCAAAGTTATTTACAAACCCGTCAATAAAATTAAATTGTCTTCTCTTAAGGATCCCATTCCCACCGAAAACCGTTCTGGAATTTATCTAATTCCGTGTTCGTCCTGCAACTTAGGTTATATTGGTCAAACTAGGAGGCGTTTGAAATACAGAATAAATGAGCACCGTCGGAATGTTCGTAATGAAGAGATTACCAAATCTTCTATTGCTTCCCACTGCTGGTCTCAAGGTCATCGTTTTGATTTTTCCAAAACTAACATAATTTCATCTCCTGTCTGTTCCTCCCATTTGGATATTCATGAAGCATTTTACATATTTAAAAATTCGAAAAATCTTGTTAATGATATTTCTTCCACTCCTTTCTTCTCTGATGCTTGGAAATTACTCACGTAACTTAGATTTTAGTTTAATTTTTGTTATCCTAGATTGTTATATGTTTAATCTCATTCATTTATTTATTTTCTTGTTTTTTGTTCAATTCTACTCACACCAGTAGCTATATTTACTTTCTACTTTATAAACTTTTTCTTTTCATTTTAAACGATTTTGTGCGTTGCCGCTTTGACTGCAGCACTCGTGCTTACTTTGTTCGCCTGATGAAGGGTCGTGTGTTTTTTCGACCCGAAACAATTGTTGCGAGTTTATTGCATTTTATGGTGTTTATTCAAAGTTTGTAAGTAATAACTTTGTTTTAACCCTAGATTATAAGAAAGAAAGGAAAATTTTCATTCATCAGCCTTTTCTTTTTCCAGTTATTTTACAATTGGGTCCCTTTATGAAAAAGCATGCTATAAGTAAAAAAATACAAAAAAAAAAAAAAAAAAAAAGTGATATTTATATATATACAGTAGAGAGTCAAAAATCCGCACAGCTTGGGACCAGAGGTTGTGCGGATTTTAGAATTTTGGGGCCC
Organism: Salticus scenicus; assembly: GCA_963930645.1. Classification (NCBI taxonomy): domain Eukaryota; kingdom Metazoa; phylum Arthropoda; class Arachnida; order Araneae; family Salticidae; genus Salticus; species Salticus scenicus. Next base: position 297,123,936 of record OZ005655.1, on the reverse strand, counting down.
ATAAAAAATGATTTTCACTTTGAATAATAAAAACAGAATATTATTCAAACTAAACACATACTAGTGAATAGTAACACTGAATATTACTAGGTACATAAGAATGATAATGAACATTAACAAAAATATATAACGAAAACAATAAATATAAAAGAAAAAAAAATATTTGTCAAATTTAGATAAAATCTGTTCACATGTAGCTAGTTTTAAACTAAACTTGAACCTGCATGATTTATTTCTTTATTGTAAATAGTAGTAACACAAATTTATTTGCCTACGAATTTTATTGAGTTCTTTCTTACAAATTATGCCTTCATTAAAAAGCATTTAAAAATATTAGTTTGTTATTATTTATCTGATTGATATCATCATATCTTAATAATGAATAATCATTATTTTCTTTTGATGAATTTAACACTAGAATTACGGCAATCTTCGTATACCTAGAAATACGGCAGGGGTCATTTTGATCCCTGGAAAAAAGATCTGCATATTTCCCTATATAATATTATATTTTGAAAATCTAATAAAAATAAACTAAATTGCAATGATTAAAGTATATTTTAAAGGGTATGGACAAATAGTTGGCTGAATAACGTTGAATTTCTTATTATTCCCTTTTGAGCATATAGTACTAGTTCCTGCTTTGGCATTCTTAGTTATGTCAGAATTGGAAGCTAATTCATTTTCACTTTCACATGAGCTAGAAGATGATATCACATGATCTCTCGTTATAACAAAGTCTGAATCACTACAGGTTTCTTTTTCATCTCTATTTTAAGAATTGTTATCCATTTCAAAACCAGAAATGCAATCAGGTAGTTCTTGCATCAGTGTAACTATTTCTTCTTGCGTTAGTCCTCTTCTACGAGTCATTAGTATATAAAAAAACACCCATAAATATAACAAAAAAAAATTATCAAAAATTGTTATTATATGTAACAAACAAAATGCCTAGCAAAATCTACAATCGTTTTTTCGAACATAAGCTCTTTTATCTGTTCTCATTTCACAAGTAAATGCATTCCAAAAATTCAAATCACTTGACTGGTAGATGAGAGATTATACATACACATCATTTCCTTTCCTTTTATTTGTTTTTTGTTTAGCAGGTGAAAACAAAAATAGTTTACCGCAGAAAATATATTCAGATATCTTTCTTTCTCACAGGGGTCAAAATGACACCTGCCCGTATTTCTAATTTCTAACCTTTGTTAAGACTAAAAATTAAATAGGGTTTTCTTGGAATTTTTTTTTTTTTTTTTTTTTTGAAATGCACAATGATTTAGGAAAAGTCAAGAAAGGATTAAGATATTTGTGAAAAAATAGAAGAAACATTGAAGAAAAAAGTTTGCTTGGGGTCAAAATGACACCTTCCGTAATTCTAGTGTTAATATACTGTCAATAATTTCATTAGCAGCAACTTGACTCTTGCAGTCTTTCATATTATTATTATTTTGTTTTTATTTTTTGTAATCATAAAATGCTATACATAAAATCTGTATTCAAGATCTTTTTCAAAAATTCTGATTTGCAGTTTTGTAATTTATTAATAGTGAATTTCATTGTTTGTATCTGACAAGCTGTGCGGATTTTGGACTTCGGCAGATTTCTGGCTCTTTACTGTATATATATAAAAAAAAAAAAAAAGAAAAAAAAAAGTACACATAAATATGAAGAGATCAGCTATCAATCATGGCAAAATTACATAAGATTTACTTAGCATGAAAATAAAAAATCAAAATCAAAATCAGTAAGAAGTTTTTTTTTATATATATACCTGCCTCAAACGGAAAAAATCAACGATCCTTGTTGGCAGCACTCCTTACATCTTCAGTATTTATTCTTACTTTACATATCTGTATTTTGATTGATGCAACAGATGAGACCTGTTAATATATAATAAGTTTATAAGACTTTGCTAGTTTTTTTGCCCCTAGAAAGAAAATAACTGATTACAAAATAACAATACTCTACCATTTATTAAATGATGGCAAATGTTTCTTTATTATTAACTCTATTAAATTATATTTTTGGAAAATATTATACTCTGTTTATGTTAAGAGTTTTTAAGAAAATCGGAAATTAGCACTTCAGAGGGTTTCCTTGTAAGTCAACCTCAACCATTATGCTATTTCTGGTGATCGTGTAACACTTGGCCTAAATGAGACATCAAACTAGGTTTCAAAGGCATATTATTTGTAGGTAATTTTAAACCTCTCTTTGAATCTGCCAAACTGGAATAATATTTGGAAATTGTTTGCAGATGTTGATAAAAAAGATTTTGTGATAAGAGAATAAAGCTCAAGCAGAAAAAAAAAAAGTATATCTATCTATATATTTTAATTGTGAATAATTTTTTTTTACATTAAAATGGAAACAATTTAGTACGGTATCTTGTAAGAATAATCAATTTTTATTATTATTATTATTTTCTTTTGTGAAATAAAATATAGGGAAAATTTTAAATCTTGCAGAATTTGCTTTTTGTTCCTCATTCATATAATCAAATGATGATTATAAGCGAATGTATAACTCATTAACTAATATATGTTTTTCAAATTTTGTTTTTACTTTCAGAAAATTCATAACTGCTAAACAAACAGGTTATTGTATTCTACAAATTGATTTTTTTAATTTTTAAGATTTTATTTTTAAGCTCAAAATGCAAAATTTCACATTGTGAAAATGTGCATTTTACAACCTCAAAATAAAATAAAAAAAATTAAAGAAAATAGTTTAACACTTTGGCTTCTGGGGACGCTAAGTAGAGAGTCCTCTTAAGAGAATTAAATGCTATTAACAGGAGACTATTTAGTGCTGGGTAGAGTCCTGCATGGGTTGGGTCTGACAAGTGAATTTTGAATCAACCCGAACCCAACAACTACATTTTATTTGACCTGAACCCGCACTAAAGAATTTTTGGCAACCTGCATCCGACTTCTTTATACCCGAAACTTGAATCTAAATGAAAATTTATCATCTAAAAATCATGGAAATCATTTTTTAATTATAAAATAAAGTAAATTTTAATTGTCACCCTGCTGTGCGTATGTGTGGTAAATCACTTTAAAAAGAATTAAAAATGTAATTACTAATACTAAGTTAAAAATAAAAAAAATCTGAAAAATGGATTAATAACAATTTTTAACTATTTATATGTGTGGTGAACTTCAAGTGTACAAAAATGGGTTTCAAGCTTAGTGTTTGTAGTTTTATTGTTTAATGCTTATCACACGCAGAATAATATTAAAATAATGCAATGTTACAGACGCCAACTAAACGTCTACTAAACTCATCTAAATCTACATTCTTATAACTTCTTAAAAACATCTGCAAGAGAAAAAATATTAATTATCAATTTAAATTCACAATCTATTTTAAAAGAATGTAAAGTAATCAAAATAGATGAATCATACATTTGGGAGAAGTAGCCTAATTTCAACAGCTTATATTTTAAGTAATCATTGCTTTCTTTCTTTTCTTTTTTTGTTGTTCATTGTGTTAGTCGGATATGGATGTTTATTTTACTATGATAATTTAGGTAAGCATATATTCATCTTGGGTGTATGTATAGAGCAAACAAATTTCTGCTTTATTACAATAAAAGTTTTCTGAAAGATGTTCCCAAGTCGACCCGATTCGTTGAAAACTAAACCCGACCTGCAGTAAAAAAAATCCAGTCCACCCGACCCGAACAAGAAAAAAATGTAGTCGGCCCAAACCCAAACCGTGGGTTTGGTTGGGTTCAGGTAAAATCGGGTTACCCAACCCAATGCAGGACTCTAGTGCTGGGTAACTAAACCCAGGAAAAAAATCTTCAACATCTTGAATGCCAAAGAAAAAAATTGAAGAGCAGACAGCTATTATATGTACCGTGTATAAAGAAAGAGAAGGAAGTGTTCCTATATGTAGGAAATAGGAAAGAAATTGTATTCTAATCAACTGGCAGAAATGAGAGGAAAGGAAAGTGCTCCTATATAAAGGAAAGAAATCCGATTCTGATCTACCAATTTCTTCCACATTTTTTCACAACTAATGGTTCTTAATTTCCTACCCATCTAATCCCCAACATTCCACGTAATTTGATTGGTTGATTAAAATCCGAGATTTCTTTCCTATACAGTAGAAAAACTTCCCTCTCAATTCTTTATTATACATTGAATACAGTATGCTAAATGCTACGGAAACAGTTGTCTATTTTATTCAATTTTTCTCTTTGGCATTCAAGACATTGAAAAAATTTTCCATGGGTTTAGAGTTGAATACTATTTAAATTTCTAATGATTAAAATTATTTTACTTTTTATTTCATAAAATGATTTAAAAAAAAAAAATTAAATTTGAAAATTTAGGAAGAAATTATTGCTTTTACCACATTTATGAAATTGTACAAACAATAAGCAATACGATCATCCTTTAATTTTAAAAATAAATTCAACATATGTAAAAATAATGCACACATGTGATGGTAAGCTCAGCCCGTGATACAGGAGTGCCCTGCAACTGAAGAGAGCTATGACAAAGCATAAATAAGACATAAATTAGAATTAAAAAAATAAAATAAAAAAAAAAAACCATACTTTTATTTCAAAATATACTAAAAACTTCAATTCAGCAGATGTGGATAATATACATATATGAAAAACTTCACCTCAATCAGATAATAGGAAGTACAGTAAGTAAAAATTGAAAACAAATTTTGTACTTTAGTCGGGGAATTCAGGACCCCCCAGCTTTAAATCTAATACTACTTGAGCATGCATTGTCATGTAAAACTTCACCACAATTTAAGTGATAAGAAGTGGTTGAAAATTTCGTTCTCAGATTTGACCCTCCTCCCCCCACACACATACAAATAAACAAGCCTTTTACTTGATACTTTGCTATACCAGCAGTAGAGAGAAAGCTCTCTGTTTACAATAGAGCTGCAGTAGCTTGATCGATACTCGAGCTTATAATTGGAAGATTGTGGGTTTCATATTCGAATCAGCTATTTATGCTATTTCAGCTATTCGAACCAGCCATCATTAGTGTAAGACTGTCATGTACACTAATGATGGCTGATATATTCCCATCCAAATTATACATCTGGGATCACCAAAGCAGGGAGCCATCCCCTTTACATAGAGGATCAAAATTGTGATGGCATGTCTCTGGACTATCCTTACAGGGTGAGTCCCAGACCATCACAAATACGAATTATTCGTGATTTATAATTTCAACTAGCGATTTTCCCAATTTTAAATTGGGTTTTTTAATCTTTTAAATTTATTTATTTTTATCAATTTCATGTATGTGCATTTCAAAATGAAGGGGGGGGGAGGGGGGTACCACAGCCAAATGGGCCTCGGGTGCAATCTTACTTAAATCTGTCTGTGCACTAGTGCTACGTAAAACCTTCTCAACTAAACCTTTGATTAAAATAAAATAAATATGTCTAATAAATTTTAGCTGTATTAACTTTAGTAAAATTCCTGATATTAATGATAAGGGGGGGGTGGGGGGCTTAAATATTTTGCAAGAGGACTCAAGTTTTTAGTATCACCTTCGTTATACATCTGAATGTTTAACATCAAAGCAGGATTCTGTTTCATAGTTTTAATTAACCTGTATTACTTTTAATGTAAACTTTACAGAATTTCTTAAAATTTAATTTTACAGAATTTTTTACTTTATAAATTTGATTTCGATATTTTAATCATTAATAACAAATTTCTATCAAAAATCTTTCTAATCAGTGCGAAATTTTTCTAATTTGAAACTTATCATCTTAGCACAGTATGATCATCGAATTCAATTTTATCATGGAACACAATTTATCAACTCGTGAAAACTATGAAAATATAAATTTGGATGAAATGAGTCATATTCTACAGAATTTAACAGACACTCTTCGATTCATTAAGCGCAAAATAAAAATAATTAACGCTTTTCTGAACGTCTGGTTCCTCGATAACTCTTTACAGAGAAAGTTACAAGCTTTCTTAAGTAAAAATATCAAATTACTTACATAACACAAATACTAATTTTGAAATTCCAAAACTAATCATATAACATTATTTTGATTTGTATTTTTAAAAAATGACAGAAATCGGTATAATTACGCAATAAATTTTTGTTGTAGCGCCGCATGCTGATCAATTAAATTAGGGTAACCCCGAAATAAACTACACAAATGAATAGATCAAAATCAACCTAATTAGATTTAAACAAGAAAAATATAGCGATATAAAACTAAAAAGTTTGAACACTTTTTAAGCAATTTCTGAAATTATTTTTACCTGATATTCTGGCTAGCAAAAACATCGTTAAATAACTTTTTTAAATTAGCTTTTACTTTCCTTAATAACGCTTTCCTCCGTGCATTTACTTTTTGTTTACTATATACGTGATTTTCATAAAGCAGTTACACGCACAGACGTAAACATAATAATAAAGCACTGTTATCATTGTTGTTATCACTGTCATCACTGTCTTCTCCAAGAATTACTGAAATCACAGCTACTACGAAAAAAAAAAAAAAAAAAAAAAAAAGAGAGAGAGAGAGAGAGAGAGAGAGAGAGAAAGAAAAAAGAAAGAAACAATAATAATGAAAAATTATTTTAAAATACAAAAACTTTTTTCATAAAATGAACAGAACTTATATAAAATACACTAATAAAAATTCCTATGTAATAATAATTAGATAAGCTGGTAAGCAGACAGACATGCATAAAAACAAATTTAGAATTCAACAAGGAGACAAACTAAAGGTTTTTTGTATAAAAAAAATTAATAGTTAAAATAATATATTATTTATTATTATATTTAGAAGATAAAAAAATATTTTGCAGAGAGTTTTTTAAAATAATAATATGAATGGCAACAATAATCCTAAATCGTCTGCTATGCAGCATAATTTATCTTAAACGTCGTTTTATTTATTAAAAGAATAAAAATAAATACACAAAAAACAGAAGAGAAAAAAAAAATCTTTGAAAGAAAAATTTACTATTGTATAAATATTTTTAAAAAACTTACATTTTTTATGCATTAGACGTTAGTATTATTTTTGTAAATTCATATTGCTCTTTCTATATTTGTTTCTGAAATATCTTAAATGTTAGTTAATAGCATTCATATGCGTAAAGATATAATATAAAGTTTGTTGTAAGGTAAGTCGATTTTTAAAATATTTAAAATTAAAAACGTGAATTTATGGATCGATAATTTTTAGTCTAATGAAATTTTTCTGCGTTTGTGCTTACATAATAATAAACATGGGTGCCTGTATTGCCATTATTCCAGATTGACTGTTTACCAATAACTTTATTTTAGTAGATAAAAAACAAATTAATAACGATAGTTTATGCCGCAGTGTTTTCAAAATCATAGTACGCATTATTCAAACATTAAAAACAATACGTAATTTAATTATTTCATTTGTATTCAAATAGATTTTAAAATATAATTCTAAATGCGTATCATACTCATAGACATTAAAATTAAAGTAAAAAATAAATAGAATATGTATATATTAAATATTAAGAAATTTTGAAAATATTTTGTTTTTAATAAATTATTTACAAAACTACAAAAATATAATGACAAAATATATGAAAGAGTTTTGTTTTACACATTTTATTAAAAGATGGCAGCACTATAAAAAAAGAAATTAGCGTTACCGTTTTGTGGAGGCATTTGAGAAATGTTTCAAGAAGTGCATTTTTCACATTTCATATGCAAAATAAATAAATAAAAAATTTAAAAATCAATATTTGAATAACAAGGATAAATTTAACGGTTGTAGAATATTTGAAAGTGGAAACATAATATATATTATATATATATATATATAAGGAAAAGGAAATTAATTCTATAAATTAATACATAGAACAGGTTCTGCTCTTTAAGCTGATTGACCCACCAGCGGCCGAGCGCGAGCGGTTAGCGGTTCTACGCTCAAAGCTGGTAAACGTGCCGTGCCTAGTTCGGTCTCAAGTCGCACTCGTCGGCCTAGCTGTTCGGAGTTTTCCGTGATTTTCTGCGAAACTTGCGTAATATGGGCTAGGATTAGGACCCCTTAGAAAGACCCCCACGAAAAGCACTCTCCCTCAGGCTTAGGACCCTAGTGCAGTCAATCGGCCTCTGTCCCCACAACCCCAACAACCTCTAAGCTGGTAAACGGAAGGTGCCAGCTTCACTTAGCTCGCGCACATACATCGACTTAGTCGTTCAGAGTTTTCTATGGTTTTGTTCGAAACAAGCATAAATGCGTGCTGAGACGCCTTAGAAAATTTTCATGTAAACATTCCATCCAGGCCTAGTTCCCTTGAACCAAAAAGGCCGTTGGGAGGGAGGAGGTCTCTTGGGATTCTAGTCGCCCCCACCCCCTACCGTAATTTGGGAATGCATTTGGATCAAAAATTAAAATGCGCTAAATGAAGATTTCTTATCAGATATCCCTATTTATTATTATTATTATTATTTAATTCCCCCTTTTTTTTTTTTTAATGTAGGATATAGGAAACGCCTGGGCCACGAATTTTGATGTAAAGGTTGTTCTAGAGCCTTGACACACCCTAAAGATGGGGTTTTCCGAAATCCCCCCCCCCTTTCTTACCCCGGGGCGGAAGACAACGTACGTTTGAGAGCAGAACTCAGCTCCAAAATTTACGATGAACAATTTGCATGTGGGGAGACTAGACTAAAAAAAAAAAAAAAAAAAAAGAATCGATTTTAAAGGAGGAAAGGGGAAAATCTTTTTTGTGGTGAGAGGGGAGGGGGATTTAGCAAAATCCGGACTTTACAGTAGAACTCTTCCAAAAATGAAACATAGAATTTGAAATTGGCCGATTGCCTTCTGAAGTGTATTTCTAAAAATCTGGTTTGAAACAACCACACGACTTGTATTATGAGCCTTTTTTGGAGATAATGTGATCAGTAAGCATAAAAATGACCTAACAAAATACACACCTGAAAATTTTCCGGTAAAAGAAACTTAATACACGTGTAAAGACATATAAAACAGAATTTACATAGCGAGTTAAAAAAAAAAAAATTGTAGAGTTATTTTTTGAAACACCAATTTCCGAGATCTAACACTGACGTACCCAATTAGGATGACTGTTAATTTTCCTGTAATAACCACACAATATATGAAAAAGGATATCTAAAATGGATTTATCATAAATCCACTCATGTAACAATTTCAAGAAAATTTTTGCTGTTTTTGAGATACCAACTTTTACCAAAACTTGGCATACACAATTATTGACCGGAAAACAATAATTACATATAAAAGGATATTTAAAAGGGAGTTAATATGGCGAGTTTGAAAAAAATCCGTGCAGTCGTTTTTAAAGAAACGCGATTGCGAGACCTGAAATTGAGCTATTTATACAGGACGCCTATCAACTTTCCTGAACTAATCAACTATATCATTCGAAAGGACATCTAATAGTGTGTTTACACGGCAACTTTGAAGAAAATCGTTAGTGCCATTTTGAGATACGGACTTACGATCCCACTTCCGGTTTCCGATGTCACACTTACAGTTAAAATTCATATGTACACCAGACTTGTCTCAATTCTGAAGTTTCATAGTTCAATCTTTAATAGTTTCGGAGATATGATAGTTAAAAGATACCCCACATACATACACACACACACTGATCAATTGCCAAAAACTACTTTTTTGGACTCAGGAGACCTTAAAACATGCAAATCAGGTGAAAACTCGATATCAAATTTTTGGACCGAATAGAATACTTCCATTACCTACGGTAGACGGGTAATGGAAGTAAAAACCAGTCTTTAGTGTTTTGCGATTTTTATTTATTTTATTTTTTATTTATTTATTTTGGAGGGGGTTGCGGAGCGAATTCAAGAGACCTTTTTACTTTCTACTTTCCTTTTTACTTTTGCGGTAGCCCCCTCACACAGAACTAATTATCATATAAAACTCTTCCGAAGCCTAATTCGAATTGTTTAACACAGGTTTACATAACTGTACTCGTTATCTTACCTCTTAATCTGCAACCTGTATATATAGTATTAAATTTCGGGGTAAGAGGAAGTCGTGTGAGTGACACACCAGACTATTTACGTTAAATTTGTCCTGGGGAATGTATGGGAGCTGCATTCACGAATTTTGGTGCGTGGGTTGGTTATTTGCATGAAACACGAAATGTGTCAGGATTTTGCGAAATTTCCCTCTTTTTCCCCCTGTGGGAGTAGGGGGCAAAGAACAGTTTTCTAAGCCTAACTCTGTCCCAAATTTATTGCAGGACGACAGTTTTTTGGTATCTGTGTGTGTTATTTGTACGCAATATAAAGGCGTTTTGCAAAGTGTCCCTCCTTCTCTGATGAGGTGGGGTGGGAGGGGTAAAGAACACGTTTCCAATTGTAACTCTTTCTGATTTATCTCAGCAGGGCCCGATTAACCTTACAATTGAGGGGAAACAAAAATCCATTTGGGGGCCCCCATTGACTTCTTGGTCTAAAGACTCATACAAACATCTTGAAAAATTTATAACTTTTTCATTAAATTTCTTAGTTACCTGGAATGGAGGACAAGTAAATTCGCTTAAAATATAGACAAGCAAATTCACTTCATTTTTGTACCAAGATATAAACTGGGGTGAAAGCCTCTATTCACCACACTATATGAAATTATTCCACTATAAATGAATGTGTAAAAGCTTCATTAGCCTATATCCTAAATAAACTAGTTGTGCAGTCAGGTAGGACTGTGACGTTTTATAATCAGACAATGCTTTTAGACCAAAAGCTTACAATTCGGGGCCTTTTCAGAATTTTCCAGGGGAAGCACATGCTTCTCGTGCCTATTGGGTAATCAGGGCCTGTATCTCAGAAAGGGTGATTTTTCAGTGTATTGATTGGTTATGTGTGCCTAAAATACTCTATGAATGGATTTTGCGAAATTGCCTCCCTTTCCCTTTCAGGTGGGGGGGGGGGGGATAAAAAACACGTTTCTAAACGTAACTCCATTTGAATTTATCTGATGAAAGTATTATTATTATTATTATTATTATTTTTTTTTTTTTTTTTGTATGTGAGTGTGTTATGTGTGCTTAACACGCATTATAAAAAGATTTTACGAAATATCCCCCTTACCCCCTTTGGAGTCGGAAAGGGGAAGCAAAAAACACGTTTCCAAGCGTAACTGTATTTAAGATATCTCAGGAAAGCAATTTTTTTGTTATGTGGGTGTGCTATGTGTACTCATCACGCCCATTATAAAATGATTTTGCCATAGATATACTAGTAATTTATATAGATCTATCATCCCCATGTTATCGAGCAAAGAATTTTGATGCCGAAAAATTTTGTTAGCATCAGACATTAGTCGGTATTGAAACACGGCAATTGTAATAAAATAGAATGTTGATGAATTTCAAAATGCCGATGCATTGCGTGGTTTTCAATTGCACTAATAAATATATGAAAGGAAATGAAATATGTTTTCATCAGTAAATTGTATTTGACTAATTTATGAAAAATATGACTTTTGAGTTATGAAATAATTACCGTCTTCATTATAAATGGAATACTTTTTTTTTTTTAGTATTTTTAATATTTTATATTAATAAGTAATATGGAATTTTTAAATTCTTTTAAATATAGTTAGCAGCGGCGCTGGCAAAGCTCGCTAGTTTTAATATATAAAAACTAGGGGCTCTGCCCCCTGCTCGCTCCGCTCACCAACCCCCGAAGGAGGCTTCGCCTCCTTCCCGACTCGCTTTATTTATTGACACATACAGAACTCTGCCCGCCTATTCGCTGCTTTCTTTCACTGAAAAGAAATATTAATAGTGCATATTACAAGACAAAAGCAGAACATTATTATGGAAATCCTCATATTCAATGTCAAATTGAAATATATAATATTTATATATATATATATATATATATATATATATATATATATATATATATATATAATAGAAAGAAAATCATAATATCTAGACCATTTTGCATTAGTATTCTAGACCATTTTGCTTTAGTATATAAACCTTTTTATTATCTTTTTACAACCTTAAATCTGGACCACCGTACCCCAGTCGGTAGAGCGCCTAAATCGTTATTGGAAGATTGTGGGTTCGGTTCTCGAGCCGACCAAAGACCGTCGTGTACACTAAGGCTCCTATATATACGAGCTGGCGCATCCGACATTTTTTTGCCTTAGGGTTGCCGCATGTACCCAGCGTGATAAACAAACGGCATCCATTGTTTCTACCGTCTTGCTCGTAATTTTAGTGAAATAAACTGCAATATGGGAGGTTGTTCAGCAATAAACTGCTGTAAACACTCCAGAAAAGGATACAAAATATTTAGGTTTCCTTCGGATAATGCAAGAAGGAGAAAATGGGCTGCGAATTGTCGTCTAGATTCTTGGATCCCGGGACCTAATGCACAGCTTTGCATAGTAAGTTTTATTGTTATTCACTTATACTTTTCTTTGCATTTCTGACATTTATAAAGTAACAAATTTTAAAAAAAGTATTATTTAAATCTAAATATGTATTTTAATAACCATAAATTATTTTAAGAAACGCTTTTTTACTGTGTGTTTGTAGAGTCTTGGCGACGTTTTTTTTTGGTTCGCCAAAGTTGTCTTGTTTCCGTATCCTGATAGTATTAGGTCGTTGAAAAAACTTTCCAATTTTAATTGGTACGCTCTTTTTTTTTCCCCCTTTCAAATGTTATGAATTATTTAAGAAACAGAAACAGATTACTTGTGTTGCTTATCATTTTTGGTCGATTTTATATTTAGATGAAAATTTCTTAAAACCGCCAGTGAAGCGATAAAATCGCCAAGCGGAAATGCTGTCCTCTTACGAGGCAAAAAAATGGCGGTGATGCGCCGGCCTATTATTTATTTAAGGGGCTCTAGTGTACACTAATGATGGCTAGTATACGTAAAATATGTCATGGCCACAATATCCTCCGTGTTCCCATCAAAATTATACCTCTGGGGGCTACCGAAGCTGGGGAGCTATCCCCTTCGTGTAGGACCAAAACTGTGGTGGCATGTCTCCGGAACATCCTTAGGGGTGCGTCCCAGACCGTCGCCAATTTTCCATAGCGCAGTAATGGTGGGATGTCAATCACAACCTACCTAACTATCTACCTACTTACAACCATGGATCATATTTTAAATTTCCCGTGTAAGAAGATTAATTTTCTAAAAGTAGAGAAAAAAAGCTGATATTCATTTTCTTTGTTTTTTACATCCATGGTTTCGGGCCGCGGTACCCTAGTCGGTAAAGCGCTGAGCACGTAATTGGAAGATTGCAGATTCTATACTTGAGCTGGCAAAACACCGTCGTGTACACTAATGTTGGCTGGTGTACATAAAATCTATCATGGTCGCAAAGTCCTCCATGTTCCCATCCCCACAATACCTCTGAGGATCACCAAAGCGGAGGGGGATCCCCTCCGTGAAGGTTCAAAATTGTGATGACATGTCTCCGGAACATCTCTAGGGGTGCGTCCCAGACCGTCGTCAATTACCCAAAGCGTAGTATTGGTGCGACGTTAAATCCAACCAACCTACCTACCTACGTACAACCATGGATCATATTTTAATTTTCTCGTGTAAAATGACTTCATGACAGAAGAAAAACGTCACTGGGAGAAACTTTTTTCAAAATGGCAAATAGTGTACCTTCATAAACTTGTCGTTTTTAGTTAATAACTAAATGATAGAAATTTCTAAGCGGCTGAAATGTCTACCTTGGAGTACTCGGAACACATTAATACCTCTCATAACGCGAAGGACCCTGCCCGCCGTTAGAAGATGCTGTCGCAGACAAAAAAATTTGACGCTAGTGACAGTAACTTTTTTTTAATATATAGAGAAAGCTTAACTTGAAAGAAAAGAATAATAGAGTTAAATACTTTTGATTACTTTATTAAAAGAAAGAAAAAAGAAAGAAAGAAAGAAAAAAAAATGAGTATCTGCAGTTTGTTTTTCATTCACCTTTAGTACATAAATTATTCATAAATTTTATTTGCTAAATTATCCGTGTGTATTCTCTCGGAGAAAGACGGCCATTAGACGGGACTTTTCTCCGAGTGAAAAGGAATCACTTTTTCCCTCGATGATTGTATGTCTTATTACTATTATTCTATGTCTTATTACTATATCTATGGATTTTACGAAATATTCCCTCCCCCACGACCCTTTGTAGTCGGGAAAGAGGGGGCAAACACACTTTTCCAATAGTAGCTCTACTCTAAATTATTTCAGAAATGTGATTTTTTGATGTGTGGGTTAGTTATGTGTACTCAAAACACTCAATAAAGGAGTTTTATGAATTCCTTCCCCTTTGGCGAGGGGAAGGGGCAAAAAGATTAAAGTTTTTGACCGATTTCAATTAATCTTTTTTCAAAAATTTTTTGGTTTTATGAGATTTTTATAATAGTAAGTTGTATGTAATTTTGAGAATTAATTTAAATACAGTGACCAGCGAAGCCGGCAATGCTACTAGTTCAAACAGAGATGCTGATGTTCGAACCAAGATCACGCTCATTGAGTTAGTCGCTCGGAGTTTTCCATGGTTTTCTCCGAAATTTCACGAATACAGCCCAGAACCCTTTAGAATGTTTTCCCTCTACCCATCTACGGACAACACACCACCTAGTCCTAGCACTTTCGCATGTCAGTTGACCTTCACCCTAACACCAACACACCCTGTACTATGTATCTCCCAGCACCACTTATCTGATCTCACAGAAAACAGTTTCGAGTGATATCACCTGGTGACATAGATTTAGAATGCAAATTTGCCCTTGCTATAAATATTTGTTTTTGAATTATATTGATAACAGACACGGAGACGCACAAACCAATCATTCAAAACCTGATTTTTCGTATTAAAAGGATTTCGTATTGATCAAAGCTATAATTATAAGAAATCAGTTTCGAAAAGTCGGCCCAAAAACATTATTTTCTCTACAATATATGTTTTTTTTTTTTTTTTTTTTTCAAAATAGAGAAGAAAAAAAAAGAAAGAAAAAAAATCTGCAATATGTCTTTAAATCGAGCTATCAGTGAAAAGCACTTATAGCCTGGTCATGTCATTTTGTCGTTTGAAAATGATAGAATTTTTTAAAACGATTTATGTGAAAATATCATTGTATTCCTTTCACTGCTACGATTGTTGATGATAACCATGGCAACATTTATTATTTATTTATTTAAATTTCAACTTATAAACCCTTTTAAATAAAAAAATATTCATTGGGTATATCGGGTACCTGGTGCATAAATTGGACGCTTTTATATTGTCGAATATGATACACGATTATAATTTTATGCCTTTTTTTTTTTTTTTTTTTTTTTTTTTAAATGTTTACTTGATAATGATAGGTGAATCATTCGAGATATCATGTTCTTTTTATGTCAATATTTTTAAAACTCTGAATCGTTCCTAATATCCGCGATTGTAATGATCGATAGATGGCGCTTTCTCAACACTGCAGTTGTTAGTAAACATAGCCACGTGTGTTCCATTAGTGTTCTTTTTGTTATTCTACTTAATATTCGTACTATAATTTCTCCGCCATTACATTATGGAAAATTGATTGCTTTTGGAAAAAATACTTCAGTTTATTCAAAGTTCGTTCGGAAGTAGATTTTTAACTGAAGTTGAACAAATATTAATTTCAAATCATCTGATTAATTGTTTACTTCCATTAGCCGAAGCAACTGAAATTTTAAATTTGTCATTTGGAAATAAATGGAAGCTCAATTCTGGATTTCTTGATCCTTTGGAGTTAGATTGTAGCACACAACAGTATGTGTTATCTTTTTTACCGTATTTATTCATTTTTATTCAATAAATATATGTGAAACTAAATATCGGCAAGCAATGGCGGCTGTATGGAATTCGAATTAAACCATGTTTATTGTAATTTCACCTTAGCCCACCAGAGGGCGAGCATTTCATTACAATCGCGGATACATTTTTCGCATTTTTCACTAATATGAAAAGCAGAATTTCTGTTTTGTTTTTCTAAAGGTTTAAATATTCGTATGAGTCACTCAATGAAAAAAGAAATTAAATGAAAAAATTCTACGATGACGAAGCGATATCTCTTAGTACAGCTGCCAGGTGTAATAAGCCTTGTACATTTTCTTTTTGTTTCGTTAAAATAGAAAATATACTAATGTATCTACACAAGGCTTTTACACCAAATAGGCCCGTGAGGCTTAAGTTTATTCTCTGAATTTTAAAAAGGCCCCCAAATTTCTTTTTAAGATATATTTTTGATCATTCTAATTTATTTATTAAATTCAAAATAATAATCTTCAATTGAAATAATTTTTTTTTTCTAATTTATGGCTCCCATTTCTTTCTCAATCTTAATGACGTCACAGATTAAAAATAACATTAAAACATTATATACAGTACTTAAAAAAAAAAAAAAATCTTCTTTACTCTTCAAAAAAGCAAAAAAAGTGCTTTTTACTTTAAATTATGTCAAAATATCTGTAGGGTGTCTGTTAGTGTGTTAGTGTGTTAGTCCGTTAGTTTGTTAGTCTGTTTACACGATATCTTACGAACAAATGATCGCAGAGAGGTCAGACCAGTTTTAAAATATTACTTTCGATACTGGCAACAGCCCTATTCATTTACAACATTCGAATTAAAAAATTTCGTAAGTTATTAGAAATTTACGTTTTTCTTAACATGGGAGAATAGGACAAAATTTCACTTAAACGTGCATTAAATGGAAACTTTTTACTGTAAAAAGTCAGACCAGTTTTAAAATATCAGTTTTGATGCCGGAATGAGCATCAGTAACTATAAATATGCTACTTTGAAAATTTCGCAAGTTATTGGAAATTTACGAATTCTTAACTTGGCAGTATAGGGCAAAATTTCACATAAACGTCAATTTTGAGAGATATTTTCATCGTAAAGATGTCAGACTACTTTTGAAATACTATTTAGGATACTGGCATGAATATCACCGACTATGAATTTTCCAATATAAAAATTTCGTAAGTTATTAGAAATTTACGAATTTCTTAACATGGCAGAATAGGGCAAAATTTATTTAAGATTTTATCAACATAACAAAATTGAAAATTTTCTATATAAATATGCATTTTGAGGATTGTTGCATTGGAAATAGTAGCATGAAAACTAAACTACGAAATTTACGCTAATAAAATAAATTAATAGATTAGAATAAGATAAATATATCGAAGTGAACGGTGGATAGCCTATTAGGCGGGGATTTCATTCTGTCACTGTATCAAGCGTTTTTTCAAATTTATTTCTCTTAACATGATAACCATGTTAACACGTTCGCTGCCGGTTTCACGTGACTAAAATTTGAAATGACGTTTTTTTCCTTTAACCCGCCGAATATGTTTGACGTGTTGCACAAGAGCGCTACATCGCCAGATGTTATAGGCTTTGGGCGCATTCGAAAGTATTTCCCGGTCACTTCCCGAGTTGGGAAATGACGTCACGCGGGAAGTTCGGGAAATTAGAACTACCATATATGAGCCATGTTTGTTTATATATTTGTTTCCCGGGAAGATGAGATGTGTACGGAAGGAGTTATATCTCGGTCATTTTTCGTAAGGCTCCTATATGGTAGTTCAAATTTCCCGAACTTCCCGCTTGACGTCATTTCCCAACTCGGGAAGTGACATGGAAATACTTTCGAATGCGCCCTTTTTGTTTACCTTTGCTTGTTTGCGTCATGTGTTACGTCAATACGCTGTATTACGTCAAACGTGTAAAAATTCATCTGCTCGTTACAACACTGTAAAAAAAAAAAACCTATTACCAGCTGCAATCTGTGATTTATTTTATCCAATCACAGAGAATTTCTTGCAAGAAATTCTCTGTGATTGGATAAAATAAATCACAGATTGCAGCTGGTAATAGTTATTTTTTTACAGTGAAGCAAACTCTGGAGTTAATGAGTAATAAGTTAAATTTCCATAGCAAATAGATTCGTTTGTACTGAGCAGATAAAATATCTCGCTGACGCCATCACGTCAGTTGCATATTGATGATACGTGTTTTATTAGAGAGAAAGTATTCTATTTTGAAATACCCTTCCATGGAGGATCAAATTTTTGATCGCATGTTTCCGGACCACTTCGAGGGCTGAGTCGCCGACCGTTTCCAATCGCCCATTGCGCAGCACTAGTGTGACGTAAAACCCAACCAACCATCTATTTTGAAATATGAATATTTGTGATGTTTGCGTTAGTACTATTTGGCTGGTTGAATAGAGTTGGAATTTAAGAGGCACTTTTGAATTTAAGAGGTTGGTTTGTTGATTGTGTTTCACGTCACACTAGTGCTTCGCAATGGACAATTGGCGATGGTCTGGGTCTCACCCCTAGAGTTGTCCAGGAACATGCCATCACAATTTTGATCCTCCACGGAAGGGATGACTCTTTCGCTTCGTAGATACCCAGAGGTATAATTAATATGGGAACATGGAAAACATTGCGGGCACGACAGATTTTATGAGCACCAGCCACCATTAGTATACACAATGGTTTTTGGCAGGCTCGAGTACCGAACCCACAATCTTCCAATTCCGAGCCCGGCGCTCTACCGACTGGGCAACCACGGTCCTGAATTTTAGAGGCATATTTTTGAATTTCATGCCAATACTGGTTGCTACAGTACAAAATTTTGTATATTTTTTAATTTCATGCATTTCGAGATAGGGGTATAGTGAACAGATCAGAGTACCATTATAATAGAGAATCGTTAAAATTTGCTATAATTATCCAGTTGCGGATTTATTTTTTCATTCCTAATGAATGAGGACTATAAATAAAATATTAATGATAAATAATTTACTTTATACAACTTTTGAAAACTTTTAAATTTAAAATTCCTAAGTAAAAAAGTATACTTCATACTTTTTTGTTAAATAAATCCTTGTCGAATCCTGTTCTTAGTCAGTGTAAGAACATGATTCGATAAGGATTTATTTAACAAAACCTTATGAAATGTACTTTTTTTACATAGGAATTTTTGCTAGTGTTCGGACACTTTTGTTACCGACTGTACTTATAGCTGTTAAATTATTGGAAATAAAAAAACTATCATCTAAACACTTATCATCAATTACTAAAGCAACACACTTTTCAGGGACATTTGGTGTGATTGTATAATTTAAGTTTTATTTTTGTATTTCTGATTAGTTATAAATTCGTAATTATTTTTTTTTCTTTTAATTCTATTTTATGAAAATTTTCCTTTTGTCCTATGTATTATTATTATTCGGATTTTTTTTTCAAGACGCGTTTTCTTTTTAGGTTAGATCGCAGAAAAGCTCGCTTTCATATGCCGCCGGTGTAAGGTTGCTATTCGAAACACGATGCGAAATGGCGCCGTCTTGGCGATTTTCGAAATTTCGCCAAGCGGCAGCCTAAAGTAAACTTTCACCTGTAAAGCAATACGTCACATCCCGCGCTGGCGCGGGATCGGCAGCGAACGTGTTAAGAGAATGTCCTGTTCTAGAAAATTATGAATGTTGACTCAATGGGAGTGCGGACGGCGCCAGTCGAGCAGTGACAGACAATCACGTGACGATAGAGAGAATCCACACTTTCATTCTTTTCTTTTTTTTTATTATTGTTGTGTTTTTTGCTCTTTCGGAACATATACATATTCATGAAAAACAGAAGTACGTACTTTATTCTTAGTGAAAAACATTCGAATATTAATACTGAAATCTAGCAGTAAATTATTCATTAACTGTTATATTATTCAAAAGAAATCGTATTCTTTATTATCTTTATAATTCACTCAAGGCATTAAAAAAAAAAAAATGCCTTTACATGTATTCGACATAGTTTTAAACCTGTGCTAAAATATTTGAAAGATTCTGTTTTTGTTCATAAAATTCTGAAAGAAAATCTCTGATTAAAGTCAACTATCCGCGATTGTAATAAAATGCTCGCCCTCTGGTGGGCTAAGGTGAAATTATCATACCACTGGAAGCTTTCACGCTGAAACTATGATAGAACAACAAGAAAGAACAAAATACATACACGTGGATGTTATATTTACTAACAACTGCAGTGTTGAGAAAGCGCCATCTATCGTTCATTACAAACGCGGATAGTAAACAATCGGATTTCATCTTTATCTACGTGTATGGCCTAAAAATGTATTTCAAGCGACCACAGGAAATGCAGGAGAGAGGTGAGTTAGCTTTTCCTTAATATTATGCATGCTAAAATCAGTTTCGTTTTGAATTCAAACTGTTGTTTATGCAGATAAAACTCCTTTATACATAATTCTAATTAATTCAACATGTTTTTGGTCCGTCCTAGAGGCCATGAGGCTATCGATGATTTATATATATATATATATATAAAACTATATATATTTAATATGTATTTGATATTCTTATTCTTATTCTTATTCGTAATCATTTATTCTTAAAATGATTTATTTTTGTTCTTGAATGTTTGTTCTGTAATTCGAAGGCCTATAGTTATGTGTATTTATACTTATATATTCTAAAATGCCGAAATTATCTAAGCAAGTTTTATTATTTGAAAATTTATAGTTGGAAATCGATAGTTTTAGAGATAGAGTAAAGGGGTGTAGTAAAGATGAACAATCTAAGGTTAAATTACTAAAAACCAAAGTTCAATCGTATGATCATGAAATCGCGGCAATATTTAAAAATTTATCCGCTAAAGAGAATGAGGATTATATGGATATGTATTTGAGATATAAGGGAGTGGTTTTTGATTTACTGGTGGAGTTAGAGGACAAAACAGAAATAAACGCGTGCGATTCAGATACTCACGCGGAAAATAAAGATGAGAAAAATGGAAAATCGTCTCTTATTAAATTACAGAAATTTGATCTTCCGCGATTTTTTGGTGAAACCGAAAATTGGATTTCTTTTAAGGAAATTTTTAATTCGACAATTCTGCAGAATAATCAATTATCCAAAATTGAAAAACTGCAATATTTACATTCTTCAGTGCGCGGAAACGCAGCTAAATTAATTCGAGGATTCGCTCTAAAAGAGGAAAATTTAGATCAATGTTGGGAAATATTAAATGAAAGATATGAAAATAAAAGACAATTAGCATTGAGTCAAATTAACAAAATATTTTCTATGAAAATTGTAAAAGCAAACAATGCTAAAACTTTACTGGAGTTATTAGATACTTGCAATGAAGCCGTCAGAAATTTAAAAACTTTGGGTTTAGATTCTAATGTGTTAAGCGACTTAATTATAATAAAATTCATGATGGGGAAATTGGATGAATCGTTAAAACAGAGATGGGAATTAATGTTGGATAGTGATAAATTGCCTGATCTTGATCTTTTTAGGAAATTCGTTGAGCGCGAAGCGCGCGGTGTTGAAGGGATAAAATGTAAACAAAACGTAAAATTCACTAATTCGAAGAAATCAAACAACGTATTGAGTACAATTGTGAAAAAGGAAAATACGTGCATTCTTTGTAATGAGCGTCATGCGCTATTTAAATGTCCGACATTTAATTCAAAACCGGTTAAAGAAAGATTGAAATTCGTTGAATTAAATAAGTTATGTCAAAATTGCTTACGCCAAAATCATAGGCTGGAGAATTGTAGGATAAACATTAATTGTAAAAATTGTGCAGAAAAACATCATACCTTACTGCATGTTTATGGTAGAAATTCAAATTCTGAAAGGGCGAATCATGTAGTAGACGGTGGCGGGCCTCCAAACTCTTATCCAGGGTCTGTGGCAGATTTCGCAATGACGTCGATTATTTATTTATATTTGTTGAATAGTTTTATGATTTTATTTTATATTTGTGTATTTTATTTTAGTCCTAGTGCTTATTTTGGCACTAACTTAAAAAAAAAAAAAAAAAAAAAAAAAGATGCACTATTCAATCTTGTGTTCAGAGAAGATAAGCTAAATATTTTAAATTAATTTTTTTTTTTTTTCTTTAATACATGTGTATATACGTTAATATAGAAGATAGGTAAGTGCTTTAAAAATAGCATTTACAAATAAATAAATGTCATAAATTCTTTTAAATTTAAAGAAATGCGAATAGTATAAATAGAAACGTGATTTTAAAAATATATGCAGAGAAATACATTATTAATTACTAGAGAGAGAGAGAATGGACTATTTTTTAACTTTCAAAGAAAAAAAAAATTGCTATTACATTTTGTACTCAAAATATTGCTAGGAGGGCATTTATTTCCTTTTCGGCTAAACTTTACTATACGGCACCCATTGCTTATTGCCGTTGCCGATGTTTTGATTGCGTGATATGGATATGATGGTGATTCGAGACCCGAATCAGAGTATCGATACTTTTTTCTGTTGTATCGAAACGTAACAAAGCGTAACATTTACTGATTCATGCATCGCTAATTAGGGGTATCCAGTGATGTTTTTCTTTGGTTTTAATGCTCGCGAAGCGAACAAACAGCAGAAAACATAGTGACCGAGGCTCCGTGAACTTCTATGCTTTTACTGATTCATGCTCCACGAATTAGGGGTGTCCAGTGATGTTTTTTTTTGGTTTTAATGCTCGCGAAGCGAGCAAACAGCAAAAAACATAGTGACCGCTGCTCCATGAATTTTCATGCGTTTACTGATTCATGCTCCACGGATTAGGGGCGTCCAGTGATGTTTTTTTTTTTGTTTGTTTTAATGCTCGCGAAGCGAGCAAACAGCAGAGAACATAGTGACCGCTTCTCCATGAATTTTCATGCTTTTACTGATTCATGCTCCACGAATTAGGGGCGTCCAGTGATGTTTTTTTTGGTTTTAATGCTCGCGAAGCGAGCAAATAGCAGAGAACATAGTGACCGCTGCTCCATGAATTTTCATGCTCTTACTGATTCATGCTCCACGAATTATGGGCGTCAGTGATGTTTTTTTTTGGTTTTAATGCTCGCGAAGCGAACAAACAGCAGAAAACATAGTGAGCGCTGCTCCATGAATTTTCATGCTTTTACTGATTCATGCTTCACGAATTAGGGGCGTCCAGTGATGTTTTTTGTTTGGTTTTAATGCTCGCGAAGCGAACAAACAGCAGAAAACATAGTGAGCGCTGCTCCATGAATTTTCATGCTTTTACTGATTCATGCTTCACGAATTAGGGGCGTCCAGTGATGTTTTTTGTTTGGTTTTAATGCTCGCGAAGCGAACAAACAGCAGAAAACATAGTGAGCGCTGCTCCATGAATTTTCATGCTCTTACTGATTCATGCTCCACGAATTAGGGGCGTCCAGTGATGTTTTTTTTTGGTTTTAATGCTCGCGAAGCGAACAAACAGCAAAAAACATAGTGACCGCTGCTCCATGAATTTTCATGCTTTTACTGATTCATGCTTCACGAATTAGGTGCGTCCAGTGATGTTTTTTTTTTGTTTTAATGCTCGCGAAGCGAGCAAACAGCAGAAAACATAGTGAAACATAAAAAAAAAATGTTTCGTAATAATGAAAAGTATTGTTTCATGACATTTTGATTCGATTCACGACGTTGTGAAACTATTCGCAGTATCGACACACAAACCGAATCAAAACACCATCATACCACGTGATCAAAACATCGGCAACGGCAATTAAGCAATGGGTGCCGTATAGTAAAGCTGTTCTTTAAATTCTTTAATGTTGAAGGGGGGTACCGGATTTTGGGATGAATTATCTTATTATATTACGGATTATTTTCTTTTATATTACGTTGCGTTCAGATCGTCAGTAAAAAGATTTTCATCCAAATACATTCCAGTTTTGTTTACATTCATCTCAGGACAATCACTAGTCTAACGCTTCGTCTGATTCTTTCACTCATCAGATATGTAAAGTCGTACACGATTGGATACTGGTTTGGACCCTGGATGAGAGTTTGGAGGCCCGCCACCGTCTAGTGAATCATGTATCGCCAGATATCTCAGTTTCAAATAGTGCTCAGTTTTATTCTAGTAATGTTTTGTTATCTACAGCACTAATTAAGGTTAAATCAAATAAAGGCAAAATTATGCATAGTAAAGCTTTGATAGATAATGCTAGTCAAAATTCATTAATTACTAAGGAATGTGCTAAGCGACTAAATTTGCCCTTACGGAGCACGTCGCATAGTATAATAGGGATTAATTGCGTTTTAGCAGAAACTGCTCTCAACGAAACAGAATTTAAATTCACTCCGCATTTTTCGTCGGAGTCATTTTCAGTCAGCGCTTTTATAGTTGATAGGGTTACCTCACCTCTCCCTAATTTCCAACTACCGCAACACGATTGGCCACACATACAGGGATTACAACTAGCTGATCCCAATTATTACGTTAATAGTCCCATCGATATTCTTCTTGGGGCAGAAATAGTCGCGTCAATCTGCAATGGCAGTCCAATTCAAGGGCCAGCTGGAACTCCTACAGCATTCCCCACAAAGCTGGGTTACCTCCTTTCAGGACGAATAAACAGTTTTCAATGTACAAATATCAGTTTAACATGTCATATGACTGTTGATGATGATATCAACAACACTTTAAAACAATTTTTTGATACAGAATCAATTCCAAATGTAGAATCAAAAAAGATAGAAAATGATCCTGTGGAAAATATTTATTTGACCACAACTAAAAGAAATAGTCAGGGAAGATATGTAGTTCATCTACCCTTTAAGCCAGATAAGGCACTAGGTGACAGTAAGTCAGGTGCTATTTCAAGATTTCTTTCCATTGAAAATAAAATTAAAAAGAACCCACAATTAAAGAGGGAGTATTCGAATTTCATGAACGAATATATATCTTTGGGTCATATGACAAAATTAAATCCAGACAAAATTAATGAAACGCCACATTATTATTTACCGCATCATGCGGTGGTAAATGAAAACTCTGAAACAACAAAATTACGTGTAGTATTTGACGCCTCGTTTAAAACAACAAATAACAAATCTTTAAATGACATTTTATATATTGGTCCTAAACTACAGTCAAATATTTTTGACAATTTAGTAAAATTTCGAGCCAACCCTGTAGCGTTCAGTGCAGACATAGCTAAAATGTGTCGGCAAATCTTAATTAAAAGGAAACATAGAATCTACCAAAGAATTGTTTGGAGAGAATCTCCCAATGACCAATTATCTTTTGACGAATTGAATACTGCCACCTACGGAACAGCTTGTGCACCCTATTTAGCGTTACGCACGCTTAAGCAATTATGTGAGGATGAGGGACAAAATTTTCCATTAGCAACAGAAATTGCCAAAGACAATTTTTACATCGACGACTTATTGTCAGGGCACAATCCCTTCAATTAGCAAAAGATAGAATAATGGAGCTGCAGGCTCTATTGCAAGCTGGAGGGTAGGAAATGGGCTTGTAGCCATCCAGAAGCGCTCTCTGATATTCCAGAGGAAGAGAAGGCTAATTCGGTCATTCATTTTTTTGAGGATAAAGAAAAAATAAATCAAAGAGTACTAGGAATGTTCTGGGATTTAAGTGAAGATACTCTTCAAGTTAGAACCTTAGCTGATCAACAAATTAATACGAAAAGACAGTTGCTCTCCGTAATTGCGCAAATTTATGATCCCCTCGGAATTATTTCGCCATCTACAATAAATTTAAAATTAATTCTGCAAAAATTGTGGAAGTTGCAATCAACGTGGGATGAGCCTATACCTCCAGATATTTTGCAAGAATGGAAAACTTTTTATAATGAAATTAATGATTTTAAATCTATGTCCATTCCACGCTATGTAGGTTCAAATACTAAAGACTGTACAGTTGAACTGCATGGGTTTTGTGATGCCTCTCTGAGGGCGTATGCGGCAGTCGCATATTTAAAGATCATAACAAACACTATTCAGATATATTTAATCGCTTCTAAAACTAGAGTCGCACCCATAAAGGAAATTACGTTGCCCAAACTAGAATTGGGTGGGGCTGTACTCGTAGCTGAGTTAATTTGCAACATTCAAAAATCCCTTAAAATTACTCATTCGACATACTGGTACACTGACTCTTCTATTGTATTAAACTGGATAAATAACCCTTCAAACAAAGGAAATAGTTTCGTGGCCCATAGAGCCACCAAAATCAGAGCTCTTACTCAATTAGAATCCTGGAGACATATCCCAGGAAAAGAAAACCCGGCCGATTGTGCCACACGCGGATTGTCCCCAGCTAAGTTGAAAGCTAGAACTGAGTGGTGGGAATTGCCAAAATGGCTCCATAGTTTTGAGCTACCACCAATGTGCACATTACATTCAGTTTCCGTACAGAAACAAACTGATCACCATCCGACAGATTCAAGTTCTAAGCCTACACTTTCTAATAACACTTTCATATCACATATCACAAAATACTCTAACTATCTAAACCTTTTAAGAATTCTAGCTTATGTACTGAGATTTATCAATAAAATTCAAACCAAATCAAAGGAAAGTGGTCCTTTAAAGGCCATAGAGCTAAATCAAGCGGAAATGTGTCTTGTAAAAATAATTCAAAATGCCGAATTTAGTGATGAAATTGACGTACTAAGGAAAGGAAAACTTTTAAAACCTTCACACAATCTGTTGGGACTTGATCCTTTTCTGGATGAAGCGGGCGTTCTTCGTGTTGGAGGACGCCTGCGGCACCACCCGTCCCTGCGATTTCAAGAAAAACACCCCATTTTACTGCCGAAAGCAAATCACGTCACTTCCTTGATAATAACATATTATCATCACTTAAGCTCCCATGCTGGTCCCAACTTAGTACTGTCACTCATCAGAAACAAATTCTGGATTCCCCACGGCCGCTCCACGGTTAAGGCAGTGTTAAGAAAATGTATACTCTGTTTTCGTCTATCAGCTAAGCCAATAATGCAAAAGATGGGGGATCTACCCTCAGAAAGAATCACACCCATTCGTCCCTTTTCGAAAATTGGTGTCGATTTCGCGGGACCAGTAATGACAAAATGTCAACATAAACGAAAAGCGACTACCTTTAAATCATATATTGCCCTATTAGTCTGCATGGCTACAAAGGCAGTTCATCTGGAATGTGTGTCAGATCTTTCTACAGAAGCATTCCTCGCAGCCTTGAAACGCTTCATAGGTAGGCGTGGATACCCCTCTGACATATTTTCGGACAATGGCAGAAATTTTGTCGGAGCCCATTCTTACCTAAAACAGCTGTTTTCTTTATTCAAAGAAGAAAAATTACAAAATTTTGCTTCCCAACACCAAATAACCTGGCACTTTATTCCCCCGTATGCTCCAAATTTTGGGGGACTCTGGGAAGCGTCGATAAAATTAGCCAAACATCATTTGGTAAAAATCACACAAGAAGCAATTTTAACTTTTGAGGAACTGTCCACGCTTCTATGTCAAATAGAGGCTGTTATAAATTCGCGGCCTCTAACACCATTGTCCAATGCTCCTAATGATTGCGCAGCTTTAACACCAGGACATTTCTTGATTGGATCTGCATTATTAGAATTGCCAGAACTATCGTTAACAAACAATTCTCTTAGTCTTTCTTCTAGGTATAAGCTCTTATTGCAGATGAAGGAGACATTCTGGAAGAAGTGGACATCCCAGTACCTGCCAACCTTGCTTCCGCGAGCCAAAAGAAACAACAACAGTCACAACTTTTCTCCAGGGCAGCTAGTTATTGTGAAAAACAAAGCCTCACCTCCACTACAGTGGGATCTTGCACGCGTCATCAAGTTGATTCCCGGAGCTGACGGTATCACCAGACCGATCAAGCTTCAGACATCTTCTGCTGGAACTCTTATTCGACCGGTTTCTCAGGTGATCCCTCTTCCGAGTATTTCGACTCCAGCTTCGGTGCCTCCCCCCCCCCCTAGTATGTTGACTCAATGGGAGTGGGGACGGCGCCAGTCGAGCAGTGACAGACAATTACGTGACGATAGAGAGAATCCAAACTTTCATTCTTTTCTTTTTTTTTTTATTATTATTGTGTTTTTTGCTCTTTCGGAACATATTCATGAAAAACAGAAGTACGTACTTTATTCTTAGTGAAAAACATTCGAACATTAATACTGAAATCTAGCAGTAAATTATTCATTAATTGTTATATTATTCAAAAGAAATCGTATTCTTTATTATCTTTATAATTCACTCAAGGCATAAAAAAAAAAAAAAAAAAAAAATGCCTTTACATGTATTCGACATGGTTTTAAACCTGCGCTAAAATATTTGAAAGATTCTGTTTTTGTTCATAAAATTCTGAAAGAAAATCTCTGATTAAAGTCAACTATAGTAAACAATCGGATTTCATCTTTATTTACGTGTATGGCCTAAAAATGTATTTCAAGCGACCACAGGAAATGCAGGAGAGAGGTGAGTTAGCTTTTCCTTAATATTATGCATGCTAAAATCAGTTTCGTTTTGAATTCAAACTGTTGTTTATGCAGATAAAACTTCTTTATACATAATTCTAATTAATTCAACAATGAATACACACACACACACACACATATATATATATATATATATATATATATATATATATGATGGGGAACTGAGCAGAGTCCACCTATGCCAACTAGTTGACATTATGTTTTAATCAGGATTGAATTTGTTCACAACAAACTTAATAGATGATCGAATGCCAAAATTATCCACAAGTACTAAAAATAGGGATATCCAGGAAACACTTCTGTTATTGATATGTAAAAAATCCTCACTTTATAATGAACCATAAAAACTCAGATTTACCAATAAGAATTTAATTAAAAATAGATTGATTGATATATAACAAACTGACAATAAATAAGGATATCTATTCATGTGACATTCTTTAACTCCAAAAAAGGAACAATTATAAACTTAATTAAAAGTTGAAAAATGTTCAAAAGCTGTAGAATGTTTGACTTCAAGAATGTATTATACAGAGAGCATATTAATCAGATTTTCTCCCTAGTTTAAAAAATGGCAGGGCGCTTCGATACAGCCACTGATATCCATTAGACATCTCAATTACATCCAAATGATCCATAAAAGTTTACAAAATATCTAAAGGATTAAAAGTCCTGGATATCCTGTACTCATTATACACATCTATTAGATGTTTAAATAGAGACGAAATGTAGACGTGCCTTTTTCGATGTCTAGTAGATGTAACGTGTTAGATCAAAACAAGATTTAAATATTTTCAACATTTATTAGAAGTAACAAGTCCAATCATCGGATATTTTGAGATTTATCGGATATGTAACAGACATCTGATGGATGTAAAAAAGAGTGACATGGGTCGTGCTAATAGATATCTGTAGAATATTTATGGAAGTTTAATGGATCATTTTAAACCTTTTATACGTGTTTATATACTGCTGTTCATTAAAATTGCAACAGCAAGAAGGAATGCGAATATAAGAATGATATTTATTGGGCACATACATTATAGTAGGAAGAACAATTTATTAAATTTTCAGGACGTTTTGAGAAATATATCCTGAGAAAACAGTGCATAAAGCAGCGACCTCTGGGAGCAATAACTACACTTATCTGCCTAGTCATTGAATCGAACAGCGATTGGATGACATATTCGGATACAGCCCTTCATGAAGCTTCAACAGGATGCCATAGTTTATAGACCGTAGTTACTGGTGAGTGGTAGCGGGCCACTCGCTTTTCGACGATTAATAAGTCGTTTTCATTGGTGCGAGATCAGGAGAATACGCTGGCCGGAGCAACGGTTGAACACATTCTGTATCAAAGAAGATCCGGACAATACAGGCAACTTGCGGTCGTGCATTATCGGGTGAAAGATAGCTCCAGGAATGCCTTGAAGGAAGGGAACGACTTCGGGCTCTAGCACTTCCCCTGTTGCTATTGAGATCACCCTCAATTCGTAGCAAATTGAATCGTCCATGATACGAAATCGCACCCCAGGCCATAACACCGGGCGTTCGGCCACTATGTCGTTCGACAACGTACTCTGGAAGGCAGCGTTGACCGGCATAGCGTCTAACACGAACGCGGCCATTATGGTCCCTCAAATTGAAGCGTGATTCAACTGAAAAGACAACTTGTTGAGAATCAGCTTGCCAGACTCTGTGCTCGAGCACATTGCAGATGCAGCCGTCGATGGTTTGCCGAGAGGGGGATCCTGTATAAAGGTGTCCTTGCACGCAGTCCACGGTGCAGCAGACGTCGACGAATTGAGGAAGCCGACATTAGTACACCTGTAGCAGTAGACCAACTTTCTGCCAACTGCCTGGAGGAAGCTGTACGGTCATTCACCGCCATGTGGAGCTAAGACTACTATATAACAGGCTGAATCATTCGCCGCCATTTGTACGTCAAGTCCGTCATTGCTAAATTTAAGATTACTATATAATAGTCTTATATAGTCTCATATAATAATCTTATATAGTAGTTCGTCACTGCCAAACGTAAGACTATTATATAAATGTCTTATATAATCTCATATAATAGTCATATACAATAGTCTTAGTTTTAGCAATGACGGACTTGACGGACAAATGGCGGCGAATGATTCAGCCTGTTATATAGTAGTCTTATGTGGAGCAGGTGTCGATCGTCGAGCGCTGACATCACCTTCCATCGTCTACTGCCAGTTTTTCGAGTTGTTCGGTGCTCGTCGGTCCACCGCTTCCAAACTCGCATGACTGTGGAACTGTTCCGCTGCACACGAGCTCCTATTGCACGATAGGAAAATCCTCCTTCTCGAAGGCCGATAATCCTTCCCCGTTCAAACTCCGTAATTGTTGGAATTTCTCCTTCTTCCGTCGTGGAGGCATACTTAGGTCTCACTAAACGTTCGCCACTAACAAATATTCATTAACAATTTTCAACGTCTCGCCACAGCCCTCTATTTATACGCTTTCAGCATCAATTCAGAGGGCACTGAGTACGCCACGCATGCGTGATGGCTCTGAAACTTTACTATTTTGCATGACATCCTATAACTGACATTTGCTGCAAATTTCATTTAATTCTGATGATTTCTTCATGGTGTTGCATTTTTTACAAACAGCAGTGTAGATGTCTTATGGATGTAAGTGGCTGTGTGGGAGTAAATTTACTTGCTTTCGCATTTTAGATTCTTGGGGACAATTTTGGATTATTAAGGGCACATTTAAAATCCAGACACTTAGTTTCAAAATACAGTTTTAAGTACGGATACCAGAAATTTTTTTTAATTTGTAACTTTCTTCACACTTAGTTTTGCTTTTACTCATGTATGAACAAATGTTGGTACTCATACACAATAGTTTTATTTATATTTTTTATAGTATTAATCTTTCGTTTGAAAGCCATTTTCTTCAAAAGGCAGTAAAAGTGGCACTTTTTTAGACGAGGGAAAGGGAGGGGGCAATTCTTTTGTATGAAGGGGAAGAAGGGTGCTAATTTTTAAAACAAAGGGCAAACAGGGCTCAGCATTCTCCTGAAACTGTCTGGGGGAAACTCTACATTAATAGCAAGATTTCGAATTCGCCATATTGAGCCAAACACTGAAGAATACATACTATCTAGCGATAAAAATTTAAAAATTTGAAAGATATAACGAAAAAAAAAATGACTAAAGGGGATATAATGAACTAATAACTCAAGAGAAATTACAACATCCGGGTTCACATTAAAGGGTAAGATTGCGAGAACTAATGTTATTAAAAAAAAAAAAAAAAAAAGGGAAAGGAAAATTGACTTATTTTAATCCATTATTTGCCAAAACTTTAATTTTTTTTTTTCTTTTTCTTTCAACCCCTTAACTGCCCCGGACGTATATATACGTTTTTCTGAAGTAATGTTCTGTTGTATTGTACTGCTACCAGTGAAACTACTGACACGTTTAACTATGCGATAAAATAACCTTGAAAGCGATCTTGACAGTGTTTTTAAAAGATTTACTCATTTCAAAGTTGAAAGAGAATGGTGGCACTTTGAAGCGAATTTCGTAAATTTTCGTCAGCAGATAATGGGTTAATAGTTGAAAAGTTAAGTTTCAGTAAAAGATAATAACCAGAATCAAAACAATTTCAAACAATTACATATATTATTCAAAGAGTTACCATTTTGGGGACAATGTCGGAATACATTGTCTAAAATATTGAATATTGTAAGGTGCGGAACTCAAAAATGAAGCTAATTTAGGGTAACATTATTTATTATTTACATTTAAAGTTACACACTAAATATACAACACATAAATTGAACTATTTACAGGGGTAAGTTAAAGGGGATTTGATGAAATAATGGTAATATAGAGTCCCACACCCAACATGATGTGTTATCTTATGGTCGTGGGCCATTTCGGCTAACATCGACCACACGTTGCATGCACTTCCTTCTCTGGAAACTGCTGGAATCCGAATGTTCTCTCTTTTTGGGTCTCTCAGCCAAACGGGTCGCTAGGGGGCGCTGAGGTTTCGTAGCATAGGCGCGCTACAATATATATATATAACGCCCCCCTTCCTCACCTCCTCAAAAGAAAAAAAAAAGAAGGAACAGGGGCAGGTAAAGGGTTAAAACACTTTTTAATTCTAAAGGTTCATATAAAAAATATGAAGGAAGATGTGTACATTTCATTAACAAATAGCTGCAAAACTTATTGGTTGTGACTGAGTGGGTTAAGACCGACTGACTGCGCAATACGGTCCTAGACTTGTGTTGAATGCCCTCCGTGCGGGTCTTTCTAAGGGGTCCTAGCTCGTATTTACGTGAATTTCAAAGACAAACACAGAAAATTCCGAACACCTAGGTCGAGAAGCGCAACTTAGTGTCAAGCCTTGTACTTCCCGTCTACCAGTTTTGAGACCAGAATTTCTCGACCATTGGTGGTGCCGCTGCCGCTACAAAGTTTCCCACATCCTCTCCATTCCTCAGACTTTTCCCCAAGTAATTAGTAATTATTACTTGTTGTATGCTCTGAACAATCACATGCGAATAAGAAGCATCCGTAAAACTGAAGAAATCAAAACAGAAGTGGCCCATTTCTTTGTCTCTGAAGACTGGGCGTTTAATCGCAACTGTACGTATTAGCTTGCATGACACCGGAAGAATGTGATGATCTAACTTTTATGAATAAAGCCTGCTTTATCATACCAATGCTGAACTTTGAAGCTGCGTTTTAAAAAGTGACAACATTTTTCTAACTATCTGATGTGACAACTAATGGTTGATCACAGAGACACAGCCAGGTTTTTTTTTTTTTTTTTTTTTTTTTTCGAGTGGAGGATAGGATAAATTTATCTATAGATTTTTTTTTTTTTTTTTTTAATAGGATTAGGATAATTTATAAATAGTATTAAAAAGAAGAAGAAGAAGAATCACTGCTTAGAATGACCTCGAATTTAAACTAAGTGCACTCGAAGGGGAAAATATGGCATAAGAAAAAAAGAAAAAAAACTCCGAATTTTATCAAGAGATGGCATTTTGATCGCTATAATAACAATAAGGAAAAAGATATGTCTTGAACACGACACATTGCATTTGTTATGAATTTGGGGGGAGGGGGTGTACATGGCATTTTCCTTATACTACGTGTGAGAAACTCGCCATGAATCTCTCAATGAAGGGTCGCGCTCTGCTTGTGGCGAAACTTTTTTACAAGAACGGAACTGTGCCCCAGTAGCTCTGGCGTTCCTGACAGTAAAAGGTATAAAAAGGCTGTGGTCTGATTTAAAATGATTCAGAGATTTGAAGAGTCAGGTTTATTTTAAACCATGAAGGTAAAGAGATCCTGAGATCCTCTACTACCATCTTTTAAAGTGAAATCTGGCAGAGGAAAGAAACCAACTACTTCGACATCAGTTGATGTGGCCACATCATTCCAGAAAAAGACAAACGCTGGTTATGAATGTGTAGTACACGAGAGATCGCGTGAACTTTGGACGTGCTTGTGAGCACGGTGCATTAAACTGTACGAAACAGCTTGAATTGTTATTCATTCAATTTTACCTGTGTTCAGAAGTTGTTTTCTTCTGATCTGCGAGCAAAAAATACTTTTACTCTAGAATTTCTTACTCTCATAGAAGTAGACAGTGAATGACCATGGAACATTTTGTGGACAGACGAGGCCTATATCTATCTCCAAGGGCATGTCAAAACTCAGAATTGCAGAATATGAACAACGGAAAATCTGTTCTTTTATGAACCAGTATGTCTTTATTCTTCAAAGTTAACTGTGTGCAGCGGGTTGACAGCATCTTTTATCGTAAAGCCATTTTTCGGGGAGATGAGTCGTGCGGGTCCTGCTATCTGTACCGGAAATGATAAACACTATGAGTCTTTTGCTCAACCACGTCATTCCAACACTTCAACAGCGTGCATATGTGGGTAGCATTCTTTTTATGCAAGATGGTGCTTCTTCGCACATTGCAAAGATGCAAATGAAACAGCAATTCAAGAGGTATTTCGAAAATGATAGAAATATCAGTTGTCATTTTCCAACAGCCGGGCCATCAAGATCAGCTGACCTTAATCACTGTGATATTTGACTGTGAAATTATCTAAAAAATGTTGTGTTCAGGGGTCCGACTGCAGATCTAGCTAAATTAAAAGCACGTGTGGCACAATACATTCATAACGTGATCCCTAATACACTCCGATCTGTTGTGGAATACGCTATTTTTCAGTTTCAATTTGTGACAGAAAATGTTAGTCAAGATATTGAACATATGTTGCACAAGTCTCGCGATAACAAACAACCGATTCTATTGTTGCTTTTTAAGTGGTTTTTTGGCCTCAGGACAATTTTTATCATCCGATGTCGTTTGACCTTTCCGTGATGAATAGGCTTTAAATTGAGAGCACAATAACTGATGAATGTCTTCGAAGTCATTTTCCAGTAAAAAACAGATACAGTCATGCACATTGAACAGTACATTTGGTTTAACGTGCAGTTCGCACGATAGTCATCTCGTTGTATTGCGATTCAAATATCACTTGTTACACCGTTATACAAGGATTATAATTAAAGTTACGATTCCAAAGCGCTATAATTTTAAAACTACCCATCAGAGCGATTTGATATTTTTTTACCAGAGCAATCGTGAGGCAATGAAATTTTGTTTGGCAAAAGAAAAAAAATAGTTTCAAAATGCTCCTATAGATGGCGCTGTGAAGGAAAGCGCCTAAATGGATTCGTTAAACACAGCAATGTTGTTAGCAACACAATGGAATAGCAAGAAACAATAGACTTCAAGGGTTTACTACAATTTTTTTTAGCAAAAAAACAAAACTACGTGTTTACAGCAGAAACAGTCATAGTGAAAAAAAAAAAAAAAAAAAAGAGCTTCATGAAACAAATACTTTACGGATAATTAACGGCACATTTTGGAACTTTTTTTTTTTTTTTTTTTTTTCTTTTGCCAAAAAAAAATTCCATGGCCTCACGATTGCTCTAGTAGAATATCAAATCGCTCTGAAGGGTAGTTTTAAAATTATAGCGTTTTGAAATCGTAACTTTAATTATAATCACCCTGTATTATTTGTCACCGTTTATGGTGTGACGTTTAAAGCGCTATCTATTGCTAGAATTTGGAACTATTTTTGTTTTCTTTTAATATCATACCATTTCCCACTCCTTCGGGTATATTCATTTCAAATTTCTAGTCATTCTTGACAGAAGTTTTTTTTTTTTTACAACTTCTTGAAAGTTGGATTGTTGTTTTAATTACCCTGTATATAAATATAAGCGTGTAGAAATGCCTTAAATAAACATTGTTCACCCTCCCCCCCCTTTCCTCGTCGGCAAAAGGTTTGATTTGAATATTGATATAAAACGTTTCATATGGGTTTAAAACTTTCTAAGAATATCGGTTATGTTTGAATTCTTGTTTATCCCGCTTCTAACCGTTCTCTCCGTGCGGTTACTGATTAAAATAGTGATGTCGACCTTCGCAAACACTTCATGATATCTTTAGTGCGCCAGCACATGAATTTCAACGTGAACTGGAGGAGAAAGGAAGGTAACCGATAACATTATTTATCAAACCTGGATCAGTCCTCTTTTTTTTTTTTTTTTTTATCTTGTATTATCTTATCTTCATATCGAATTTTTTCGCGAGGCTGATATTGTTTTTAATTGTTCTTAAAAAAAAAAAAAAAAAAAAAAAAAAAAAATCTATATAATATATATAATATCAAATTAATTATCTGTTAATATCAAAAATAAAGTATTCATATGTTTTGTATGAGTTTTTTTTTTTTTTTTTTTTTTTTTTAAATCTTTTGATCTTTGTCTCTTACAGTAAATAAAAAACAAATAATTTCAGACGATCCAAATGTTGTGTTTTGAAGTTAATACGTTTGTTACTAGTAAAGTTTGATCAAGATTCATAAGTACTTTAAATTAGAAAAACCTTTTTAACTTGCCTTGTTGTTGGCCGTAAGCTTTTCACCTGGACGTCCAGGCCTCCTCAGCGGCTTCATCTTTCCTGAAGTTCGGACGGTGTTGACTTCTGTGGGCGGTTCTCTTTATGAGATGTCTCCACGCTTCATTTGGGGCCATTGCGTCGCTGTCATTGCACACATTGTGGTTGGTTGTAATTTCTAAAGATTCACGGAACATCGCGTAATGGTAATTGTTATAATCGGCTAATTTTTTAGTTTCGTTAAATTTAATCTCTATATTTTTGCTGTTATATATTTTAGCTAGTGCGGTATTTACTTTGTCAGTTTTAATATCGTGTTTGTGTTCGTTAATGCGGGTTTTAATTTTCCTTTTAGTAACTCCGATATATGAACCTGCGTTTTTCTTTTGATTAATAAAATGTATTTTGTATATTCCGGCTGTTTCTAGTGGTGAAATTGGATCTTTATCGTTGCGTATTAATTGATATATATTTCTATTTGGTTTTATCGGGATATTGATACCGTATTTATTAGCTGAACTTTTAATTTTATTAGCGGCTCCTCGGTCATATTGAATTGAAGATGTAAATTTAGGGGGGGGGGGTTGAAAATTAGGATATAATTTTTAAGATTCATAAGTTTCAACGAATGTTGCATGTGAAAATTGTCTGCCTAATTTTAAATGAATTTTTGGATTTAATAATGCATTTGAATTCTGTATCAATGTAGGTACAATACAATAATGAAACAGGGGTTGAGGGGAGCGGTAGCCCTCCCTCGCACAGAATTATTTGTCAAATAAAGCTGTTTCGAAGCCTAATTTGAATTGTTGTAACATAAGTTTACATAACAGTACTTGTTATTTTACCCATTAATTTCTAACCTGTATTTGCAGTATTAAATTTCAAGATAAGAGAAAGTCGTGTGAGTGACACACTAAATTATTATTATTATTTATTTATTTTTATACCAGTACGTTTTGATTAAGAAACATTTTCTCAATCTGGTAATATCTTTTGTTATGCGATTAGATTTTTTTTTAAATAAAATCAGATATTTCATTTCAATAGTTGCCGTTTGAAAACAACTATGCATGTAGAGAGATAAATGTTTTAAAATGAAATTTTTTTAATTAAATAAATAAATAAATAGATATTTGGTTTTGCTTGTATATCTGTAACAACCTAGACGATCCTTGCGACGAAAACCGTTTCAAACTCAACAGCTGTTATATTTTACAAACAAAACAGATTAAAAAGGTCTCTCAAACAAAGAAATCCACAGACTTCTTAATAATGAGAGCATGGGGCTTGATTGTGAACATCGCCCTATCACGGCCATTCCATCGTTGACCAAGCAATACGTTCAAATGTCTTTGTATGCCTCTGCGTCCAATTATGTTGGAACCATAACACATTGCTGCATCTCGCTTATTGTGGTACAAGATACATATGTTGTGTACATCAGGTAGAAGATAGAACCTGTGCGTAGAGATAAGACACTTTGCTAATGTAAAAGGTGATGGCAAAGCTTGTCTAAACAATTGCCGATTAAATTAGTTCAAACGTGCAGTGAAAATGGATGCTGTTCATCACACCGTGAGCGTTCGCATGAAAGACAAATGCACATTATGTTGATTAAACATACCATCTTGTGTGCAATAAGCATTATCGGTTGAAAAAAAAATGCAATGCGAAATGAGCACCTCAGCCACATTGTTGAAAAAAGCACCCACGTGCAGGATAACGTCAATTTGCAGGGTGCAGTGAGTACAGACCCTGCATTGGTGACGATATTAGTAGAAGTATTCGTGTTGCAAAATACGACATGCATTAACCCGAGATCTTCTATAGCAGCAGCAACATCACATAAGCTGGTGCTTGGATTTTTTTTTTTTTTTTTTAGCAGTATCCAATACATTATGCTCTATGAAGGGCGTACTAGTTATTGATGCTTGCCTTAACTATTTCTGTAATCTCTTAAAGATTAGTATTCGATCAAATTAGGTAGATATATGAAAATGAACGATATCTCTGTAGAAACTGTTCTCGAAACAGTTGTTGAGTTGTTCACACATTGTCACCAGCTAATCCATATAAGTGCTTGTCTGCCAGCACCTTGTTCACATAACGTTGCAGGGCTCTTCCTAGGAGATTGCTTCTCGAATGACGAAATATTAGATGTTTTTCCTCCTGCACTTTCGTCAATCAAATAAACTTCTGGGGGTCAAAAACGAAACTTTCCGCTATCGGAAACGCCGGTTTCCACCAAAATCATTCCGATATGCATTTTATACCCTAGAACCATCTTCTTGGAAAGGTGAGTCGAAATTTCTTCCAGAGCGACCGAACTATTATCGAAATCGAATTAAGTTGACCAATCACAGACAATGATTAGTAATAAGAAAGCACTACAGAACTGGCGTTTTAAAGTAATGATTACAAAAACACCATAAAATGCAATAAACTCGCAACAATTGTTTCGGGTCGAAAGAACACATGACCCTTCGTCAGGCGAACAAAGCAGGCACGAGTGCTGCAGTCAAAGCGGCAACGTTGCCGCTTTGACTTTTTATAATAATGCCGCATGACTTTTTATAATAATTAAAAAAATAAGCATTTCTACTAATTCAAGAAATAATTTTAATAGGGGCTAGAATCGAAGCTGTCATCTTAAAATCTGCTGTCGGATTTGTATTTCCGCAACGTAATCCCCTGTCGAAATTTTTGAATCCGATTCCACGAGCCTTTTCCGATCCCAAAAGGATTACGATAAGTTCATTCTAGTGGTTTTCGAGGTTTATCGGAATCGGAGAGCTGACGTCATATCGAAAAGTTTCCGCTAAGGTCAGCATTCCGATGAATTGATTCTAGACCCCCATATGGTATGCTTGTTTCATTCATTTTACAGCTCAATTTTAGTTGTATACGGACTTTGTGATCGCAGGTGTCTACTTGTCTCTACTTAGTTCTTCATGACAAACTCATAATTGAAAACGTTATCGTTTCAGTAGTTAGAGGGTATTGTTCACGAGAGTGCTAGAGAGGACATCCATGGTATGTTGAAGTAACGCATACAACGCTTGTAAGGATGGAAACTTGCAACATCTGTTAAATTTTGACGGTATCGGGTTCAAAACACAGAAAATATCTTCAACGTCTTGAGCGGCGTTAAGCGCAAAATTTAATAGCAGATAGCTGTTTCGGTAGCATTTAGCTCAACGTATTTAGTGCATAAAGAAATGAGAGGGAAATAGTCAGTCGAATACAGCGTTTAAACGCGCATAAGTCCAATTGAAACTTTATATAATCCGTGCAATTTTAAGCTAAAACATTCACTACAAGATATTTGAATTTAGTCGAAGGAGCGTTTAAGCGGTATATATATATATATATAATATAGTACCTATATATATAGGTACCGTGTTCATTTTCACAGATGAACACGTACATCATTATAAAAAATAGCAAATAGGAATTCAGGAGACTTCACAATGTATAAATACATCAAAAAATCGCATAAATGGATTTTTTTCATGATTACAAAACTTTTCTTACATAATGTATATCCGGAAAGTAAAAAGTAAATAATAAAAAAGTAAACCTACGATTAACGATGAAATTGATTATCAAAGTTAAACTACACTTCGTCTCGATATCTCTTCTGTTCAGCTAGCTCCTTAATGGAGAAAAAGGGGAAAAAAAATCCCTCTTCCATTTGCAGAAACTGTATCGATTTTTCATAAACATGTTCGAAGAAAAATCCCCGGCTCATTGACTTCCATTAGGAAAAGCTCACTTATCTTCGCCGAACTGCTAAACTCCGTTTCGAAATTTTTGTTACACTGAATAAATGCAGCAGATTGGTTATATTTTCTTTTTCAAGCCCTAACAACCATTTGTTGAATCATGGACATCATCATCGAATTCTCCAAGGCGAAAAATCCAAATTTGTTTCGAAAGCAATAAAGTTCGTAATAAATGAATGCCAAGTGAATTTCGTCAAACTGCTTTTAAAACACTTATTATATAGGCTTATTAAATGGCCCTGTTTGTTTTAATGAAACCTTTTCTAGAAAACAATTTGACAGAAATAACTTGGCGCTTTTTTGTTTTATGAGTGGGTGCTTTTACCGTTTATTTAGTTTTATTGACTGGGGTTGTTATTTCTTTAACATGAATATGTCAGGCATTTGTTAACAATATTTAAAATGCCATTCTATTTTATTATGTCAATAACAAGATTAATAATAATAATAATAATAATTCTTTTTTTTTTTTTTTCTTCAAAATTGAATAGTTGCTGAAAGGAAATTTAAACAAGAATGAAAAAAGCATGCGGTACGCATTGATTATTAACATTTTCCAAGTGTATTGTTGCGTACTCGTGAGTTGTCCGAAAATGAAAAGCGAATCTTGCAGAGGCTGGAAACTTTATTTATAGAAAATTCTAGAAAAATACAGTTCTATAAACCAAGTATTAACTTCAGTTTCACCAGTAAATACAGCTTAGATAACAGCTGTCAACAGCAAATTCACAGTACAAACTGTACAGGTCAGTAACAAAAGTATCCGAACACTAGCAAAAATTAAATAAATCCTTGTCGAAACATGTTCTTAGTCAGTCTAAGAACAGGATTCGACAAGGATTTATTTAACAAAACAGTATTAACTCTACTTTTTTTTTATATAGGAATTTTTGCTAGTGTTCGGATACTTTTGTTACCGACTGTATAAGAGCAATAGCATACAGTAATGTGACTGTATTCCAAAGAGGTTCAGAGCTCTTTATCCAGCAAATTCTTTGGCGAAACTAAACTGAGACTGACTCACTTGGTGGGATGCAACTCTTTAAATACTTGCGTAGATAAATCTGGAAATTTCCAAAATCTCGTTAGCCAATTATGTTAAAGCTTCCATCTTTGGTATACCAAAAATAAAGATTTTCTCATCAAGGTCGCCAAAAGAATCGCCAAGGATCGAAAAGTCGCCAAATTTGGCGCCAAATCCATTATCTGCCTTATTGGAGTTTTTAATGCGTTTTTTAAGAGAAAATTAGCTATTTTAACGCGAAAAAGAGCTAGAAATGCAGAAAATTGACATTTTATCACCTGACTAACATAAGCCTCTTTGAATGAAGTCACAAATTCGTGACAGTATGTACTCGTTACATCGCTAATATATCAGAGTTCTTTGCCTACGTTATCACACAACGGACTGACAGAAGAACAGAAAGGTAGACAGATAGACTAATTGAATTCATAATCACTCTTAACAATTTTTGGAAAGGGTTCAAAACGATTAACACAAGCGGAAATGCAATTTACAAATATCCATTTGCAGCTCTTAATGCATCTGATTATTTTAGTGTAGCCCTGTAATTATAAACAAAAAATTTCTTTTTAATATATTAACAATAAATGTCTCATTATTATTTTTGGAGTAGAAAGTTGTTTAAATTATTTATAACTAGTTGGCATAGGTGGACTCTGCTCAGTTCCCCATTGTATTTCGTATTCTATGGAATATTTTATCAAGTGGGGTAATCTTAGATATAGTAATACATATAGATCTATCATCCCCATGTTATCGAGCAAAAAATTTTGAGGCCGAAAAAAAGTTCTAAAATCAGCCATTAGAGATGTATTGAAAAAAAAAAGAATAAAAGGAAAAATGAATTTGAAACTGTGTCTGGAGTTTTTCATTCACCTTTAATAAATAAATTATTCATAAATTTTATTTACTAAATTATCCGTGTGTATTCCTGTGTGTGATTTACTCGGGGAAAGGCAGCCAACAGAGTGACTTTTCCCGAAAAAAGAAAGGCCTCACTTTTCCCCTCTTGCTGACCAATCTATGTTTTATTACTATATCTATGGAGGTAACTGGATATAGCATTATGCTTAATTAAATGGCTAAATTATTATACTGGTCATTCTCGCGAAAACTGTCATTATGAGAAAATTGAAAGGAATCAAAAGCTTTGAAGCTTTTTTTAAGTAGATATATGTAATAGTTACATTAAAAAAACTAGTTGGCATAGGTGGACTCTGCTCAGTTCCCCATCTATTTATGTTCTCACAAATTTCTAGTGCGAGACATATTATAATCATGTTAAAAGAAATGAATTTGACCAAAGCTTGATACAGTGGCAGAATGAAATCCCCGTCTAATAAGCTCGATATATTTATCTTATTCTAATCTATTAATTTATTTTATCAGGGTCAATTCCGTTGTTTAGTTTTCATGCTACTATTTCCAATGCAATAATCCTCAAAATTCACATTTATATGAAAAATTTACAATTTCGCTCTGTTGATAAAATCGTAAATTACGAATAATTTACGAAATTTTCCTATTAGTATATTTGTATTCAATCATGTTCAAAAAAATATCATAAATGTAAGTTTGAAGTTGTCTAATGTATTTAGGATCCTCAAAATGGAAATTTATGCTCAATTTTGCCTTATTCTGACATGTTAAGTAAATCGTAAATTCCAAATAACTTACGAATTTTTTAAATTGGAAAAATCATAGTCTATGATATTCATGCCAGTATACTATATAATATTTCGAAAGTGGTTTGAC
The DNA here is from genome assembly GCA_963930645.1 of Salticus scenicus. NCBI lineage: Eukaryota > Metazoa > Arthropoda > Arachnida > Araneae > Salticidae > Salticus > Salticus scenicus. The sequence goes on along the minus strand of OZ005655.1, from coordinate 297,081,035 downwards.
ATCTTTACGATGAAAATATCCCTCAAGATTGACGTTTATGTGAAATTTGGCTCTATGCTGCCATGTTAAGAAATTCATAATTTTCCAATAACTTACGAAATTTTTATATTGGAAAATTCATAGTCATTAATATTCATGCCAGTGTTCTAAATAATATTTCAAAAGTAGTCTGACATCTTTACGATGAAAATATCTCTCAAAATTGACGTTTATGTGAAATTTTGCCCTATACTGCCATGTTAAGAAATTCGTAAATTTTCAATAACTTGCGAAATTTTCAAAGTAGCACATTTATAGTTACTGATATTCATTCCGGCATCAAACCTGATATTTTAAAACTGGTCTGACATTTTTACAGTAAAAGTTTCCATTTAATGCACGTTTAAGTGAATTTTTGTGCTATTCTCCCATGTTAAGAAAATCGTAAATTTCTCATAACTTACGAAGTTTTTTAATTCGAATGTTACAAAAGAATAAGGTTCTTGCCAGTATCGAAAGTAATATTTTAAAACTGATCTGACCTCTCTGCGATCATTTGTTCGTGAGATATCGTGTTAACAGACTAACAAACTAACGGACTAACACACTAACGGACTGACACACTAACAGACACTCTACAGACAGACACCATAGAAATTTTGTCATTTTGAGATTCTTCACACCTGAAAACGTGTAAAAAAGTCAAAAAACAGAGGTCGAAAATTTTCACGATTACCTAAGTTCCCCATACCTATAGTATGATGGGGAACTAAAAATGCCTCCCATTAAACGCAATTCAATGGTATTGTTTGGGTGTCTCTGTACTCAAACTGGCTGTGCTATTAATGTCCTTTTAAACAGGAAACATTCCACAGGAAACTTGAATAGCACATATCACCTTCAAGAAATTCTGAAAATATTTACGCGTGATAGAGGGGGACGAACGGACAGATGGACAGACAATCAGAAATACAGATAAATAGACAAATTCAAAATATAATCACACTTAAACATTGTAAGAAAGTGTTAAAAATGCGTGCTAAAAAGGAAAAAGCAATTGCTGTATTTTTCAATATATTCCTTTATGTATCTGAATATTTTTGTGTAGCTCTGTAAATCTTAATGTTAATTATACTATATATTATAGAAAGCATTATTTTGTGCAAAATAAATCTGTTAAAATATGGCTTGTAGAAATACATTTTATAGAACACAATGCTTTAAAATACTTTCTAGTATCCTTGTGTTCAGAAACCAGTGGGTTATTTATACTCCATTTTCTGCAGGGAACATCCGATAGTGAACTTCAATAACATATTTCAGTTTCAAGGAAATCCACTAACATATACAAGAGTTAGAGAGCGGGCAGACAGTCAAACAGACAAATGAACGGAAAAATAGACAGACTGTTTTAAATGATAATCTCTCAAACATTATTAGAAAGTGTTAAAAATGGAAAGAAAGGAAGAAAAATACAATTGCTTCATTTTCCAATTAGAGCCCTTAATGAATCTGAATATTCTTTGCATGGTCCTGTAAATGTTTATGCTAATTATGCTATATATTATAGAAATTATTTTGTACATATGAATAATAAATGTCAATTTCATTAAGATTTGTGAAAAATAAAGCGTTAAAATATGGTATGTAGAAATACTTCTCACAGAGCACAGTGCTTTGGAATACATCCGGATGTGCCTGCACACAAACCAGAACTGACATTTAGTCCATTTCCGATAGGAAAAATCCGACAGTGAACTTGAATGATTTATATCAGTTTCAAGTAAATTTATTAATATTTACGGGAGTTAGGGAGAGAACATACAGACAAACCGAAGTCATAAACACTTTTCAAATTTGTTGAAAAGTTAAAAAAAAAAGTAATTAACATAGGTGGATTCTGCTTAGTTCTCCATCATATATTTTCCACATAAATTTCTACTATTCATGATTAGAGTAATAAACTCGACTGATCGTCTAATACAGTCAGAGACTTAAATGTTTTATCCACTAGGCTACCTTTTCCTTTACTTCAATACATTCCCCTTATATTCTAATTTGCCACGTATTAATACTGGTGTATTTTTGTTTTCGTGTAATCCCATACTATTATCGCGTGCAGTAAATTTACATAATCCAAATTTATGCTAAATGTTGCCTTTTCTGCCATGTTAGACAATTCTTTAATTTTTGAATACTTTTAAAAGATTTTAAAGTAAAATGTTAAGATTCATCAGTTTTCATGCCAGTATCATAAATGATATTTTAAAATTAGCCTGACTTATTTTAGATGAAGATTTTGTGCTAATAGTTTTATTAGACGTAGTATAATTTAGTAAAGAGTTTCCTTCCATTACATTCAATAAAAAAGATTCGACCCATTTTGAGTAGAACTGTTTATTGTTTATTAATTTGTAAATGGAGCCTAGACAGTATTTAGATTTAGCACATTTCAAAAAACAAGACTTGCTGCTTCCCAAGTTTATTACCAATTGGTTTACTGCTATTGAAACACACTAGCGTTTACAAAGAATTTCTTTCTTACACCCATTTGACATGGCATTTTTAGCTTCGATATTAACTATATAGGGAAATAATATAATACTAACTATATAGTGAGTAGAAAGGATAAATTAAATAATGACACCAACCACAATACATTTTTGACGAAAGTACTGTGGACGAATGTACGTCAAAAACGTACACAATACATTTTTGATGAATTGGATGAATTAACTTTCACAAGAGCAAAATATGACCAGGCCAGCATTCAAAGCTGAGATCTCAAGGAGATATTCTGGTCTAAAATTATAAAAATCATCAAATTCATTTTTTTTACTTATTTTTATTTCATTTTGCATGCTCACTTTTTATTTCCTGATTCAAAATTATTAAAAAAAACTTTTTCGATAGTGTTTGTTTCGATACTGATTATTATTAATTTTAATTTATTTTTCTTTCCTGAAAAAAAAAAAAAAAAAAAATGATTTTGATGAAATTCTGGCAAAAGCAAAATTTAGTTTAGGACGGAGGACTATTATTAGTTTTTTTCTTTTTTTCCCCAAATTATAACATTGCTTTCAAATTATTCAATTGTATTTTCGATAAATTGTAGATTTCGATAAATGTCCAACTATCGAAAAATGATACCGCAAAAATCTCAGATTGTGACTAACAGTCCCCAGTCCTTTGAAAAAAAAAAAACACGTTTTAAAACTTACTTTGTACTATTTCCCAACACAGGCCATAATAATTCCTTTGTGTAGCTTTATATCTTCCATATAACTCACATTTTTGTGCATATAAAAATCTGATGTGGGCACCACATGACTTCCTTATACACTGTTAGAAATATACATAATGTTAAAAAACATTGTCATTGGACCCGAAACAGTTGGCTAAAAATATTTTAAAAAATGAATTATCACCGTGTTCTGAGCTTTTCTGAAAGTTAGTTAAAAACCGATTCAAGATTTGTACTGGTAACGCTGACGAAGGCAGCAGGGACCCGAAAAAATTGGCTAAAAGTATTTAAAAAATGCATTTTCACCGTATTCTGAACTATTCTGAAAGTTTCAAATGTCTAGCTAGTCGGGAAGTTAGTTAAACAAATTTTCTGTTGAACCATATAAACGCTGTCAAAGGCAGCAGTCACATGAAACAATCGGGTAAAAATATTTTTAAAAAATGCATTGTCACCGTGTTCTGAGTTTTTCCAGAAGTTTTAAATGTCTAGCTAGCCGGGAAGTTAGTTAAAAATAGATTGCAAGATTTGTACTGGTAACGCTGCCGAAGACAGCAGGGACCCTAAACAGTTGACTAAAAGTACTTAAAAAATGCATTTTTACCGTGTTCTGATCTAGTCTTAAAGTTTCAAATGTCTAGCTAGTCGAGAAGTTAGTTAAATAAATTTTCTGTTGAATCACATAAACGCTGCTGAAGGCAGCAGGTATTAGAAACAGTTGACTAAAAATATTTTTAAAATGGATTGTCAACGTGTTCTGAACTTTTATGAAAGTTTCAAATGTCTAGCTAGTCGGGAAGTCAGTTAAATTGCAAGATTTGTCCAAACCGTTTTTGAGTTACTACCGTTTTTTGATACATTTTGGCCATTATGAACCTAATTTTCCTAAATATCTCCAAAACGGAAAATCATACAAAGTCCAAAAAGGGAGGTGCACAACTAGATGTTATAACAAACCTATGTACCAATTCGCAACTTTCTACGTCCAACCGTTTTTGAGTTATGCGACATACTCACACATACACACACAGACACACATACATACAGACGTCACGAAAAATCGTGTAAAGTCCCTTATATCTCTAAAACGGGAGCTCGTGTTTAGACGACACTTGCAGGTGTACAACTAGACATCATGACAGTCACACGTATAAATTGGCAACATTCAGCGATGATTCGTTTTCGAGCAATGTGAAATGCAAAATCCATTTCGCAAATCGGGATTACTATACTTCCTTATACTTTGTATAAGGAAGTAAAAATGCATATTAATTTCATTATAGTAGAGTCCAAAAAGTTGTAAAATAAATGTATTTGATGTATGTGAAGTGTTTTGTTTTTTGTAGACGCTGTTCACGGATAATTTGCCACTATCGCAGTAAAAATTTCAAGTAATATCCCCATGTGATTCAGATATGTAATACCAAATGTGAACTTCCGGCTAATTTCTGTTTTGGGATTTAATGACAAAGTATATCCACAGACATCATACACAAACCGAAACAATACTTTCTGTACCACATACGGGTAAAGTACAAACAGTAATTTTAATTTTTGTCATACATTTTCTCTTAAACATGTGAGGCAGAAAAAGTATTGCTTTTGAACTGAATTTTTGAAAATTAAATTCTTACAAATTTACACGTTTTAATGTTCCTTGATTCCGAAAATCATGTTATTAGCGATTGATCTGATATCAGTTTCTATGCGTGCCTTTTAACAGTATAAATCAAGAACAAATATTTACAGGAAATCCCAATTCTGCATTCTAAATCTGTATCAGTGGGAATACTAGATGGAACTTTTTATTAAATTCAAGCAAACAGTTTATCTACAGGGATATCCAAGAGAATTCAAATGCGTTACAAGTCTATAGGCAAAATTTCTGATATGTACGGTTTAACATTTTTAGATTTCACTAAACGAAAAGAAGCGAACATATATTGTTACTTTCTTCTATATTCAATAGAAGAAAGTATTGGATTCGTAAAAAATTTCGACTTTCTGTTTTCGACGGATTTACACCTTTTGAGAGGTCTAGAACACGATTTGACCATTTTTAGAAAATGTCTGTCTGTCCGTTTTTCTGTGTGTGCGTGACAAAAATTTTGTGGCAACTGTATCTCCGGAACCACTGCTCAGAATTATATAAAAAGTTATACGTATATGCATCGTGACCTAAATTAGTGCTTATTAAATTTTGGTATCAACCGCTCAACAGATGGATGGCTCTGCTATACAGCGATTTCCGCAATTTCAAGAGAGGCTATATCTCAGGTTCTATTGTGTATAATCAAACAAAACTTGATATGTGAGAAAACCATTATGAGACATTATGCTGATTTAATTTGAATGCTTATCGGACAACAGGTGGCGCTGCTATACAACGATTTCCGTAATTTAAGAAAACACCATACCTCAGGAACGACAGCACAGAATTGCATATAAATTTATATCTCAATTTTCTATGACATATAACTGTGCGAAACTTGATATGTGTGATAACCATTATTAAAACGCGCTTTTTAAGATGTTATTTATAGACAATAAAAATGTCTTTCTTTGGATATTTAGTGTTAGTTTTCCCTAAGATAAAAATCATTTGCATTCATCATGTAAAATAATTTTAATAAATAATAGTTTTAATACATTATTTGCACTTAGTGACTTATAGGTGAGTGTATAGGAAAATACAGAAGAAAGTCTTGTGGTGGCCACAACATACTAGTTTGTATTAGGGGAAAATGGAGCACCTTGGGACATGGCCCAAATTGCGATGCTTTAAATTTAAGCTTTAATTTTGTAAATAGGAATTAGTTTTCGTAGCACATCGTAGTAGCAGCACAGTCTACTCTTCATCGTACTTCGAAATTTCTCACATTAACAGATAAGGATTAATCCAATTTTCTTTGTTTTGAAACATTCAAAGTTACATTAATGGCTGATTTCATAAACAAATTTCTCGGAGAAAAGAAATTAAATAATTTAAATTTGAGCCATCTGGGAATTAAAATATGGACTTTTATAGTAATTTGAATAATAAAAAAAAATGCATTGTACTGTTAAGCTTAATTTTTTGGTAGTTACATTATGATAATGATCCAAGTGGGGACAAATTGGGACACTCTCTCAACCTAACCCGTCACTATGCAATGTATCACTATGCATTGATATGCCATCACTATATCAAACAATTATACAACAAATATTAATAAATATTAACAAATATTTGCATATATTATAAAATTTATTGAAACTTTAAATGTGCTAAAGTTGGGAAAATAATTATTGTTATTAAGAAATTTGTTTTTACTTTTAGGTAAAATATTAATAGAACAAAAATGGTGAGATCTAGAAAAGAAATTATAGGGAGTTCCCTGTTGCTGATGCTTATGCAATAAAAAGAGCTTCAGAAAACGTTCTAAATAAGACGTCAATTAGAGAGACTGTAAAAACATACGGTTTGAGTAAAAGTATTTTTAGCAGGCAATTATTGTGGATGTCCCAAGCATAGGGACATTGTAAAGATTTTTTTTTTTTTTACTGGAATTAAATTTGATGGAATATTGCATTGGAATAAATTTTAATTAAAACAAGAATGCTTAAACTTTATATCAAACTGAGTTTGGTGAAAATTGAATAAAATATTAAATTTTCTAAAAGTCACTATCTAAAAAGTGTTCTAAGGTGTCCTGTTCTAACTTCCCCTATAAAAGCATGTTTAGAATATGAAAATCATTCACCATTCATTTATGGGACCACACACAAAAGAATTTGATGCATTAAAGCTATACTAGGAAAAATGTTGGAAATTTTAAAGTTATACGAGGAAATTGTTGGAAATTTTAAGTTGCGTTACATATTAGGTTGATTTTTTTAGAAATCGATCTATTGCAATCACTTCGTTTATCTATCTATCTATAATGAAAATTTTGTCATCACGATAACTCCCGAAATAATACTCCAAATCGAATCAAATTTGGACAGTGAACTGATCTTATAAATACCTTGGATGAGTTTGTTAACCAAGTTGCTCCGACTTTTTGTTTTCAAGTGGCAGCCACTTGAAAATTTCAAACCCTTATTGTAAAAAGCATATGTAAAGCAAGATTTGCTTAAATTTTGATGTAAATACAGGCCACATAAGGGTCTCAATGAAGCTTATTAATGAAGTTTATCCACCATTTTTAATAAAGTGGCAGATATTTTAAGTTAAGTGGGGCCGCTTGAAATCCGGCTACCACTTGAAAATTTAAAATCACAATAACTTCTAAAACAATACTCCAAATCGAACCAAATTTGGACAGTGTCTTAACTTATTTTATAAATATCTTAGACGAGTTTGTCAACCAAGTTGCTTCGCCATTTTGTTTTCAAGTGGAGACCACTTGAAAATTTCAAATTCAAATTGTCAAAAGCGTATTCAGAATTTGTTTGAATTTTGATGTATACAGAGATTACATAAGTGTCTCAATGAGCTTTATCCGCTTTTTTTAATAAAGTGGCAGATATTTTAAGTTAAGCGGGGCCACTTGAAATCAGTGTACCACTTGAAAATTTAAAATCATGATAACTTCCGAGATAATACTCGAAATCAAACCAAATTTGGACAGCGTGTTAAGCTATCTTATAAATATCTTGGATGAGTTTCATAAACAAGTTGCTCCACCATTTTATTTTCAAGTGGAGACCACTTGAAAATTTCAAATTCAAATTGTAAAAAGCGTATGCCGAATTTATTTGAATTTTGATGTGCACTTAGACTATATAAGTGCCTCAATCAACTTTATTAATAAACTTTATCTGTTATCTGTCATTTTTAACGAAGCGCGAATGTTATAAATATCTTAGACAACTAAGCCAGACAACTTGAAATTAGGCTACCGCTTGAAAATTTATAAACAGGATAACATTTTAAATTCTAATTCAATTCGAACCAAAGTTGAATAGTGATCTTATCATATAATTATCTTGGATAAGTTCATTGGGAAACTTGTTCAAACTTCTTGTTTTCAAGTTGCGGCCGCTTAAAATCACGCTGCCACTTGAAAATGTGCTATCAAGGTAACTTTTAAAATACTAAATTGATTCAAACAAAAGTTAGATAGTGAATTTATGGTTAAAATATCTTGGATGCGTTCATTGAAAGAAATGTTGTACGCAAATGTAAATTAAAAAATGTATCAATATTATCTTGCAGAAAAGGTTTGTCGTAGAAAGCATAAAATACTCTGTCACAAGGATGAAAACTAAAATTGAAGAAACTTAAAAGCAATAATAATTAAATGAATCAGTACTTATTAATGAATTTGTATTCCATTTGAAATAAAATTATATTTATATACTTGATTAATTACACAAAACAAACACATGACAAGATTGTTGACGTTGGTGTGGGGACAAAATGACTATTAATTTACTAACAATTGTCGGTTTAAACTTCCAGGGAGACTTGGTTGCGTGTTTTTCACCTATGAATATTTCAAGAAAATTTAGACGTGATACTTTATACGCAGTTATAAAAACTTTCTCCGTTAATGAGCAAAAAAAAAAAAAAAAAAAAAAAAAAAAACTTTTTTTTTTTTTTTTTTTTAACATAGAAGTATTTTGTGCGTGCTCACCTTTGTCAAAGATCATGATTACAAGTGTTAAAAATAAATAAATAAATAAATAAAATAAGAATTTGGGGGAGGTAGGGGCACAGTTACCTATGTTTATGCGAAGGGTTTTCATTTTCTGACAATTTTTCTCTTCGAATCTCCATATTGTTTTCGCTGTGACCCCATTTCGTTCCATGGATATTTTTTTTACAAAATGGGATGGAAAATAAAATACCGCTAGCTTGAAAAAGATATATAGCTTCAATTCACTCGATGGTGAATTTGAGAACTCTCACCATTTTGACTTTGAAAAAATAAACAAATTTATGTCTCGTGAATCGTAACAACCGGCCACACGAACTGTTTCAACTCACGGGATCCGAAAATTGAGAACCTACAAGGTCGCTGTTAATTCAGGAAAACTAAAATACCTAAACAAGAAAAATTACGATCCTGTCCTAAACATAATTAAATTTAGGACGACGAGAGGCCTACTTTACTTAGCCAACTCATCTATATAAAGGCATGTGGTAAACTATACACACTCGTGTAAAGTGTAAACTCTAGTTCGTACACTTGCATCGAAAAATATTGTGTGTCTACTGCTGTACAGTGTTTCGGATTACACTGTTAAGTGAACTTTAATGCTTCGTGAAAATCCCCCCCCCCCCCCAACACCGGTCTTCCATAGTTGCCAAGCCTCTCGATTTGGGCGGAACCCCATGCCAGAAATTTTCCGTAATAATTTTCACTTTTATTTCATTGTGCAAAATTAATTAAAATATTTCTGACAAAAAAACACTGATGATAAATCTGAATTAAAAATGAGAAATGTTAGCAAATATACGTTTACGTTCTCCGTCTTCGACCAAAAATCACTAAATAACATTTACTCTATTTTGCAGACGATAAGATTAAAAAATATGTATATACAGTACTGGCCAGAATGGATGACTCACTACAAAAAACTGTGATTTTTATGAATGCACAAGAATAATTGCATTTAACTAAGTATTTATTTTATGGGAATTATTAATTTTAGTTATATAAGCACAGTATACATACATAATTTAGAAATTGTTCAATATTTGTTGTGGAAAGTTTTTTTTTTCCAATACAGCTTGGATACGATCAGGCATGAAATACATAATTTTTTGTAATAGTATGGTGTAATTTCTGTAATTCACCCTTGTTTTATAGTATCTCTTAAGTCCGAAAGTGAAGTGGGGTTACGCTCAGCAACTTCGCGCTTTAAAATTACCCAACAGTTCTCGATTGGGTTTAGATCCGGGGAATTTCCGCGCCACGGCCCATGGATCTGAAACCCCTGCTTTGCAATCCATGTCTTAACAGATTTAGTCTGGTGGCAAAGTGTTCCATCATGTTGGAAGTGTGTGCAATGTTTGACATTCATAAATGGTGGTAACTTCTCTTTTAGCACATCGAGATAAACAGTTCCATTAATTGATGTGCCTTCAGGCATGAACCACAATCCACATCTTCCTTTGGTACAAATGGCTCCCCAGACCATGCTGTTTGCAGCATTCTTCACGGTGGGAATAATGCAGTGTTGACAGTCTCTTTTATTGGGAGGCCGTCGTATGTTTCTACAAAATGCATAAAACTGCGATACTTGAGTCTCGTCTGAAAACATCACATGTTTCCGTTGCTCCGCAGTCTAACCCTGATACTTTTTACAAAATGTCAGTCAGTCAGCAATGTTTTGGGGAGACAATTTAGGCTTCTTAGCAGGCTTGTAGGACCTTAAATTGGCATTGAATAGCCTCCTGCGGATTGTCCTTTGGCTAGGGATATTAACATCTTTTGGTAAACCAGCTTTGATTGCTTTCGTTGATTTTCTGAGTGACTTCTTCGCTGCCAAAATTATGGACTCATCCATGCGCTTGCTTGTGCTCTTGTGACGACCTTTTGGCTTTGAATATCCATAATTTCCGATTGTTTTGAAATTACTTATAGACTTGGAAACTGTCTTTTGTGCCAATTGTAATCTGGTAGCAATTTCTCGAGTACTATAACCTTCTTCGCTCAAAATTTTCATTTGTGCGTACATTTCGCGTGAAATTCTTTTACCAGGCATTTTTATATTATTTCGCCCTTCTGCAAAAATTTGTACGTAAACACATGGCGAACACAACTAATGAACTAACGAAATGCCAAGCAAGAACACCTACACTTTGGCAGACAGCCAAAACGAACATATGGCGCCAAAATGTCACTATGAATGGGAAAAAACAAGTGAGTCATCCATTCTGGCCAGTACTGTATATATATATACAGTAAAACCTCTCTAAGTTGGACACCTACGGTTCCAAGAAAAAGTGTCCAACTTATAGGGGTTAGACATAATGTTAATGGATACATTCCGTTCCGAGGAAAAGCGTCTAACTTAGAGGGGTGTCCAACTTATAGGGGTGTCCAACTTGAGAGGTTTCACTGAATATGTACTACAATATTAAACAATTACTGACTATAGATCGTATTGTATTTTCCTTCATAAATATTTTTTAGAAATCGTAGACATATTTCATAGGATTTAAGATTAAGTTCCTTATTTCATTTAAATAATAATTGATAAACTAAAAAACATACCACCCCGGGAGAAAAAAAATATTCAGAACAAATTCGCTCAAACACAAAAATTGAGATTTTCAATACGCTTGGCTTTAAAGATACCGCATATTAATATCTGCCAATATTACAAAATGTGTCCTATTTTGGCGGAAATGTTGGACGGATGTATCAATAATATAAACTGATGAAACAGTTTTCGAGAACTTGTAAGGGCATTGTTCTAACACTTACTGAACCAACTTGGAGAAGAGCAGTTTGGATCAACGACAAAAATATTTGGAGAGATAAATGAATGCAATAGATAGAATATTTTCTGGATCTACAATGTCTAGTTTGAGCCAGCAGCACGTGCTATGATCTCGTTTGTACGCAGTCGATGGTCGGAGACATCACGATGACTAGTATGTTGTGCGCACCACAAGACTTTCTTCTATATTTTCCTATACAAATTCATTCAGTTAAAAAAAAAAAAAAAAAAAATCTGTTTTTTTTTTTTTTTTTCGTTAAAAGTAAAAAGACTTTGTTTTAAATTATCACATATTTATAGTCCAACCATTCGTTTTAAAGGTATTGACGAGACCTTTCGAGAAGATACCCATCTTGAAAATTTACCCCCCCGGGGGGGGGAAGCGATGCCCCCGCATGCACAATTTTTTTTTCCTAGTTAACTACTACTATTATAAATAATTCATATTAATTTTACTATCAAAAGTTAAGAATAACTCTCATTATGTACATTTATACGGAATGTTTTCCTATACTGCCATGTTAAAAATTTAAAAAAATTACGATCAGAGCGCCACTTGTTGAGCGATTAATCCCCAGATGTAATCAGCACCAGTTTATGTCAGGGTGCAATTAAATACCAAGTTTGGTTAAATTTCATTCATTGACTCGTGAGATACGGTCGACGCAAAATTCGTGATACACACACACAGACAGAGAGACATTTTCTAAAAACTATCAATTCGTGTTCAGGACATCCCAAAACGTGTGGCCATGAAAAAACGGAGGTCGAAAATTTTCACGAATCCAACGCTTTCTCTATATTACACTACTGGCCATTAAAATTGCTACCCCAAGAAGGAATAATAATAACGGAATAAAATTTGTTGGACACATACATTATAGTAGGAAGAACAATTCATTAAAATTTCAGGAAATTTGGAGTAATATGTACTGAGAAAACAGTACATAAAGCAGCGACCTCTGTGAGCAATAACAGTACTTATCTGCCTAGGCATTGAATCGAATAGCGATTGGATGAAATGTACGGGTAGAGCACTTAATGAAGTTTAAACACGATGCCACAATTCATCGATCGAAGTTACTGGTGAGTGGTTGGGGGCCAGTCGCTTTTCAACGATTAAACAGTCATTTTCATTGGTGTGAGATCAGGAGAGCGTGCTGGCCAGAGCAACAGTCGAACACATTCGGCACCAATGAAGGCCCAGACAATATGGACAACTTGCGGTCGTGCATTGTCCTGCTTAAATATTGCGCTTCGGAGGCCTTGGACATAGGGCAGAGCGATGGGCCTTAACTCGTCAGAAATGTAATGGCTGGTATTCAGAGAGGCGGGAATGAAAACAAGAGGTGACCGGGACGTGTATCCAATGGTACCACATACCATCAATCCAGGTGGTGACTCAGTATGCGGCTACCAAAATTCTAATTACCCTCAAAACTGCATCACTGATATAGGCGCCATTAATGTGTGATCAACGATGAATCTGGACGCAGGAATGGAGTGAAGTCACTTTTCAGAGAAATCACAATCCTGTTTACAGCATCAAGATTGCCTTATCCGTATTTAACGGCATTACGAATAATGCACATTGCCAGCTGGGATTCGACATCATCATACTGTATATCATTCGCAATGATGTTATGGGTTCCCATTGGATACACGTCTCGATCACTTCATGTTCGTATTCCTGGCACTCTGAACAGCGGCCATTGAATTTCTGATGTTAAGGCCTCCCTCTCTGCCCTGTATTCGAGGACTCCGTGGCGCAAAATTTAAGCAAGATAATGCACGACCGCAAGTTGTTTTTATTGTCCGGACCTTCTTTGATACAGAATGTGTTCGAGTGTTGTTATGACCAGCGCGTTCTCCTGATCTCGCACCAATGAAAATGACTGTCTAATCGTTGAAAAGCGACTGGTCCCCCCACTACTCACCAGTAACTTCAATCGATGAATTGTGGTATCGTGTTAAAACTTCATGAAGTACTCTACCCGTACATGTCATCCAATTGCTGTTCGATTCAATGCCTAGGCAGATATGTGCTGTTATTGCTCACAGAGGTCGCCGCTTTATGTACTGTTTTCTCAGTACATATAACTCAAAATTTCCTGAAATTTTAATCAATTGTTCTTCCTACTATAATGTATGTGTCCAACAAATTTCATTCCGTTATTATTATTCCTTCTTGGTGTAGCAATTTTAATGGCCAGTAGTATACATATAGAAGAAAGTAATAAAATAAAAAGTAAGTGAAAAAGAAAATCTTGCTGTTAGCAAAATCCCATTATATCATTTCGATTTTAAAAGAATACCACATGACTTATTTCATTCTTATGTTATGCGTAAGTCAAAGCCTAATAGCTAACGTATTTTTAACCAGTTTCTCAAAATTATCCTTGAAAAAGAATTAATTATATTACTTTCTTAAACATCTGCAGTTTATGGTTTTTCATTTCGCATATCTAACGTTTAGCAGCTTACTGGGGTTAATAGAACATGACAAACCTGCTCGGAGTATTCAAAATTATTAACTTAATGAATGTGGAACGGGTATAAAGGAGCCGTTATTTGGGTGTTCTTTGCGGCGAAAAATTCTATGCCAACTTGATCGGGATTTTTGAATTTGGCTTAAATTTAACTCACTCTCTCACTGATTACCGCCAAGTGAACATCTCTTAACACTGGATTAAGATCGCTCTCTCTCTCTCACTCCTTGCAGTCCCCAGACCGTCACCAATTGCCCATCTGCGCAGCACTAGTGCGACGTAAAAAACCTAACCATCCAACCTTGCAGTCCCTGAACAGAATGTGCTGTTATTTAAATTGGATTATGATGCCACTGTATTTTTCCTGATACTGTCGTACAGCTCTTTTGACTGCTAAATAAAAAGCATTTTTGAATTGTCATTCAGGAGTGTTTCTTCACGGCTATTTTGAATGGAATTTATGAAACCTAAACTACATAATTTTTCAAGTAAATTTCTTCCAGCAACCATCTTCACAATAGGAAGTATCTGTAAAGCGAAGCCCTTTTTTGAGATTTATGCTTTAAATTATTTCTTTTTAACAGAAAAATATGCTGGCACCCATTTTGTTAGCACATTTTGCTGCGAAAAACACCGTTATTTTTTTTTTTTTTTTTTACAGTGTAAGCACTCATCTGCGTCACTTATTTATTTATTTTATTTACTTGTCTTTTACAGTTCTGTCCTCTATTTTTTCAATAAAACCTGATATCCTGATCTTTTTTTTTTTTTAATTGATAAAAAGTTTGAGAAGTAAAGTGCTAGATGGAGGCGTACGAAAATGTTCACAACTCTGTAACGAGTTCAGAAATTTAAAAAATTAAAAATGCCACACATTCATGAAAGTTTTTACAACCAGAACACTAAATTTACATATCGTTTGCTATACTGTATATACATATGTCGAAGTTACACTTGTTTCAGGGTTTGGGACAAGTGTAAGCATAAATCACAAAATTTGTACATCATTAAATTAAAAAACTGAGTAAAATGAAATCAAATTTGAGCTATACTAAAATGTTATGACATTTACTCCACTTCACCCTACTTTCAACTTTGTTATCTTACTCCTTAATATGTAATATTTGTCTTTATAATATTCAAATAATCTTGTGTGTCACTCACACGACTTTCTCTTACCCTGAAATTTAATACTATAAATACAGGTTGGAGATTAAGAGGTAAGATAACGATGTTATGTAAACCTATGTTAAAACAATTCAAATTAGGCTTCGGAAGAGTTTTATATGATAATTAATTCTGTGTGAGGGGGGGGGGGCTACCGCCCACTTCAAACCCCCCCCCCCCGTTTCATTAATGCACCTAGATTTATATAAAATTTAAATCTGTTATTAAAATTAAAGTTCACTTAAAATTATTGAGACAACTTTTACACGCAACATTCCTTGAGACTTATCAATCTTGGTCAAACTTTGCCAACAACAAACTTATATTAATGTCAAAATACAACATTTGGATAGCCTAAAATTATTCGTTTTTAAGTCACTCTAAGAGACACAGACAAAGATCAAACGTTAAAAAACTTGACTACGGTAATCAGGAAGCCTGAAAACCTGTACACAAAACACGCAAAATACAAAAAACAAGCAATGAATATTTAGCTTAAAGACATACATTATTTACCATGTCTCTATGAGAAATTCGTTTCAATTCCCGAACAGCTTTCCTGGAAATGGTAAAATATTATTAGTAAAAAGCACATCCCCTAACAACAAAAAAGAATGTTATCGCTTAAATATTTGCAGCCCTATGTATATCTTTCGAAAATTATGTACAGACCACATTGTGCACCTAAATATAATCCTATAGTAATAATACATGGTCCAGCCTGAAATACACTTCGGACAATTTGCAACTATTGTCGCACTTTTATCTAGTTATTTTGTGTAGCCCTGTAAACGAACAGTGAATGATTTCTATACCTTATTCTACATGAGGCATGTTTTTACGCATATAAAATATATATATTCGTTTCATTTGATTAAGTGTAGTGTATAGATGTTAAACTCGACTTATCTGCAATTTCCCCCATAGACGTAATGTATTTGAATTCTCTTGGGCGTCCCTGTACACAAACCATTTGCTTCATCTCAACGAACAGCTTAGTGTAGCATCCTTATATCATACACATTTAGAATACCAAGTTTGGACTTTCTGCCACTATTTGTTCTTGAGCTATGCTGATAATACACACACTGACAAACACACAGACTATTCCCTAAAAACATGATGTTCGTATTCAGGGGACTTCAAAACGTGTAAATATAACAAAAACTCGCGTTCGAAAATTTGATCCTAAAACATAATACAGGGTAAGAGAAAGTCGCGAGAGTGCCACACCAGTTTATTTAACGTCAAAATTTGTATTTTATTTTAAAAAGTACAGTTTTCTAGTAAAAGTAGCTTTATTTTGTTGTCGCTCGATTAACATTTTTCCCTGCATAAACGAGAATTTATTTTCAAGCTTTTCTTAGTTTAGTTTTACATGAAAAACAGATTTTACAAATCTGTGTGGGAGACAGATTACTTCCGAATTTTCAACTCTATAAATCTTCAAATTGTGCTGACTTTTGTGAATAAATGAATATAAACAAAAGGTTTATATACATCGATTTATTAATATTTCAGTATCGATTATTTTTGAAATGGATAAATCGAATACGCATTTATCGCTTGTGTCTTTTGAATACTTCCCTCCGAAAACCAGTTTAATTAACGAGCTTTCATTTTCATCCTAGTTTCAGAGCTTTTGTTAATAACAATTTTATTTAATTAATTCCATTACCAAAGTAAAAATAATTCGAAGCCGATTTATCAATTGGAGTACATCGTGAACGTTTTCAAAATAACAGTTAAGTAAATAATTTAATTTACATTTGTATTATGCTGTTCTGTTCTATTCACAAATTTAATGTGATCAGTTTATTTGCTGTAAATATAATGATAGACATGGTTGAATTGTTATTTCAGGTGGAAAATTTTATTGTAGTAAAATGTACTGTAATATTGTATGTCGAATGATAAATAACAACAATTTTATATTGTTTTACATAAACACCCCAAATAAAAATAATTTTTTTGTCCTCTTCACGAACCTTTCTTCTAAAAATTTTTTGTACAAATCCACGCGATACCAACTGTTTATCAAAATCATTTTCTAAGAGGGATGCAGCCGATTTTTTCCTCAGAGAGTAAATGTGTGGTTTTTTGTGGGTTTCATTTTAGAGAATAAGCATCGCATTGCACTAATGCCGCGCTATGTGCAATTGGCGACGGTCTGCGACACACCCCAAAGAGTAGTCCGGAGGCATGTCATCACTTTTTTGATTTTTAGTTTTCCTCTCAGAGAAGTACTACATTATATAACGAAAGAAATTCAATCTTCAAGCAACATCTATAGAAAGGCTTTTTTAATTTTTATTTATTTATTTATTTATTATTTTTTTTTTTTTTAAGTTAAAAAAAATCTAAAACTTTTTTTTCCCTTTTAATTATGACAAATGTATGGTTCAAGCATTTGTTTTAAAGCTATTGACGAATTTTTTCAAAAATATTCATACTGAAATTTCCGCACCCATCCCACTAGGTGAAAGGGGAGGGGGAGCGATACTCCTACACGTACAAATATTTTTTTCCCCTAGTTGACTATTATTATTATGAACTAGTGGATCTGCAGAGCAGGAGCCTCAACGCCTTATTTGCATCACACATTACTCAACAGATTATTTTTATCTATTTCTTCTTATAATATATATATGTATATTGATTCAATTTACTTCCTATACATAAATAGAAATGTTTCTGAGGGGGGCTGCTGCCCCCTCAACCCCTCGCTCTATCTCTCTTTCTATAACTATCTGTATAAATGTATATGTATGTATTCTTAATAACTGATAGTCTTGTATTAATTTCCTGTAATTCATAAATACAGCTGAACCTCCTTAAAGTGAACACTGTTAACGTGAATTACTTTTAACATGAACTGTTTCCACAATCCCCATCAAAATGAAGATTCGTTCAGTTATATGAACATTAGTTACTGGTAGCATGAACTACTGATAACATGAAAAAATGTTTTACTCCCCTTGAGATCCACGTTAACGAGATTCGACTGTACTTGTACCAAATTTCATGCAAAATGATTATATAACATATCAAAATTATTTTGTGTAAGCCTGTAATTTCTATGCCCACCACACTTTTCCACAGAAAAACATGGTTTTAAAATTCTAATAAAATTTCATTATATTTAGTGTAAACATGTTAAAATACACTTTTAAGAAATACCGACTATAGACCGAAATAGTACGCAATTCTTTTATGCATTCTGGAAAAGTGAGCCACAGTAATTATATACACTAAAAAAGTATACACCTATTTAATTATAACTCTTAGATATTTGACACCATTTGGATGACTACAGAATGTCATCGGAATTCTTTTGTGTGATCTCATAAATAAATCATTTAGTGTATACATATCCCTTCTTTTCGAATAAGCATGCTTTTATACATCTTTATAATATATGATAATTCCATTATGTTGAATGCAGCATAAACGCGTTAAAATGCGCATAAATAAAAATTTGTGTATAGGCAATAATGTCATGAAATTCTTTTGTGTGTCTCTGTAAACGAATCATAAACATTGTATGCCTTAAAAACTGGATCCCGGAAAAAAGGGCATGGAAAAAGGGGCACCTGCAAAAAAAGGGCACTTTCGCAATACGCAAGTCGCAAAACAATAAATATCAAGTAATGATTTTAAAGAATGACTTTCAAAATACATTTTTCGAAATTTCAATTGATTTGGTATAACATTCATTTAGTATATACCTGGGGGAATAGGATGGGGGCGGGGGGGGGGGGTAGGACCAGATAGAAAGAAAATAATTATTTTTAAAAACTATTCAACTTATTCTACGTTTTTGATCAATACTTGTTCGAAATTTGACATAATTTGGATGATTACGTGTTATTGTCGGAACACTTATGTAAATTCCTGTATATTAATGAGAAAGCCTAAGACCACATATTTTCTGCAGATAATATAAATTTAAACATCTCAGTAATGTACCCTAAGTTCATTTTGTTGATTGCAAAGTAATGATGTTAAAATGCGTTTAAACGAAATTCAACCCATATGCCGTAATGATAAGGATTTCGTCGTGTCCCTGTACACAGTCCATAAACAATATGGACATAAAAAATTCTACAACTATTTCTGTACAGAGCCTGAACGTGTGTGCCAATTTGCAAGTCATTCGGAGGATTTTTGCGGTCGGTATTGCGGTACATACAAATTCTGCCCATAGACCGCGCAATGATAAGAAAAATTTTGGAGTGTCCCTGTACACGAATTACAAATCGAAAACACATCCAAAACTATACACGTAATTCTGTTGGGGTCATGAACTTGTGTACCAAATTTCAAGCCCATAGCGTGATTTTTGCGGCCGCTACAAACAGACGGAACCCAAAATCGTTTTGAGTCTCAACAGAGAGGCCTCCTCCACACATGATTCGTTCTAAATTATTCTCGTTTCCCATATTTATACATAATCTTGTCTTATACTGCCATATTAAAAATTATGAGATACAGAATGACAACGAACGTCATCCGTTATGCGATTTTCTGAAAAAAATTGCTAGACAGGGCCTGTTTACCGAATAAACCCGTGAAACCCGGGCTTACTCAAAAATTTACAAGGGGGTCCCCCAAATTCACTTTTTAAAATAATTTTTTTTTGTCCAAGAATTTTTTTTTTTTTTTCTTTTTTTTTATGAAACTTTTATCTAAACTATGAAACTCACTTTTTCATGTGCAATTTTTTTAAGCTTGCATAAAAATCTGTAGATATGATAAAGGAGAAACGATTTGTATAGGATTAGGTGTGTGAGGGGGGGGGGGGGGGTCCTTCTGTGAGGGGCCATCCTGAATGACACCGGGCTTACCTCGCTTTTGAGTTTTAAACAGGCCCTATTGATAGACACTCATTTATGTCACGGTGCAATTACACATAATTTATATTAAGTTCTGTGCATAGGTTTTGAGCTAGATCTGCCATAAAATTTTTGTCACATACACAGACTTATAGTTTTTTCTAAAATTGATCTAATTATGTCCTGCACCTTTTAAAACGTGTAAATCCATCGAAAACATGAAGTCGGAAATTTATGAATCCAATACTTATTTCTTCTATTAAATATAGAAGATATAAATAAATAAAAAAAGACATGCATGCTTTTCGGGTCGAAAGTCGATGCTTCATCAGGTGCAGCAAAAGTAGAGTACATCGTGAAAGCAACAACTCCCAATTTTTTAAAAGTGGCACAATAAGAGAATAAGGATTCTTTAAAAAATAATTGTGTTGATTGAAGAAAATTCAAAAATTAAAAGTTTATTAATAGCTGTAGAAAATTAATTTTATATAGAGAGAGGAGAGGAGGGTGTTATGGAATAGTCGGGAAATATCGAATACCGAGGTTTCGGCTCTCATTGGTACTGCTATCTCATCAAAATACTATGAATTACTCAAAAAGGATTCCTATGAAGCAATACAGTAAGAAGCAACCGCTTGTTGCTGTCGTACCATTCTCTATAGAACAAAGTATGTTTTGTGATTTTTAAAAGTTTTTGCAGGTAAGTTTTCAAACATTTAAACTTACTAGTACACATGTGATTTGAACATTGATGTTAAGTATAATGTATGCTCAAAGAAATGTATTTTGTTATACGTTGGTCGTTTTTCAGCTGAAAATATTTTGTCCATCAATTTAAAAGTTCATTTTTAAAGATGGCGTGTCGGGTATTATGGAATACTAGGTATTTCATAGTATCATCTGAAATTGACTTCATGTACTCGTATTCAACTAAAGAAACAGAAAATAAAAATGTCGAATGTATCTTCTGTCACAGAAAATTCTCCGAAGATGATTTTATGAAGTCTAATTAGTTTTTCTATGGTTTAAACCATCTATTCCATATTATCAGACTATTTCATATTAACCTCCATTTTGTAACTTTTTTTTTAAGTAAACTTTTTATAACAAAAAAAAAAAAAAATTTGGATTTTTTTTATTGACAATTCATTACAAATAATTACACTATATACTCATAGTGATTTTGAGGATTTTTATTAAAAACAAGTAAAGTTATTTTAAGAAATGTAAATAGTATTTCATAATACCCTCCCCTCGTCTATAAGTATTAAACTTATATATATATATATATATATATATAAGTATTGTACTTGAAAAATGATTCCTTTAGAGCGTCATTAAACAAGCATCGCTAAGAATTTGCATAATTGCTTAAATAATTCTATTCTGAAGGCGAAAAAGTATTTACTAGGTAACTTGAAATTTGAATAAATTTCCGTTTTTAACTCTCAGACGTTTTACCTTTCTTGTCTGAAAACAATTAAAAAGAAAAAAAAAATAGTTATTCACATTTGAATTCTCTTTTTAAGATGACTTGACAGAATTTGCATTATGTTTGAAGAACAACTTTTCCAATTCGCATTCGAAAACAATTATTTAAAATCTGAGTTCTGTCTTTAACTTTTTTTTCTTTTTTCAAACCAGTCATGGAGTTTACATTCTCTTCTATAAGCAAATTTTATTAACTTACATTTATGTTCTAAAAAAAGTTCTATAATTTTTCTAATACACTCAATGATGAGAAACTATGGAGTTATAAATAATATTTTTAATGAAACACTTCACAACAGAAAAAAGCGCATTTTACATATTTCACACCCGATGATATTAGATACATCTTGTTACATATTTAACCCAGTATTGGTAACTGAAATTTTACGGATACTTTTGGATACCGTTCGGATACTTTTGTTACCGAATGTTCGCGAAGGTAAAAAATAATATTTATAAATGGCCAATATTAAAGCACGCGGACTCAGCTCAATGATCCAATAGGGAAAAATGACGACATTTGTCTGATGAGATTATTTTATGGAAAATGTATTTTTAAAATTTGCATCTTCAGAATCTTTGCAAGCGCCATTTAAAACCTACCAATACTTTAAAGATATATACAAAATATGAATTATTACCGTAAATTGACTAAAATACGCAATCATAAAAAGTATAATCAAAAGAGGAAATAGTTTCTTTAAAACAAAAAATTGTGACAAAATAAATAAATAAAAAGTGATCTCCAGCCTGGCGATAAAAATTTAAAAAGCGTCATGGGGGGGTCCTGTACTAAAACTGGAAGAATGAAATCTGGGTCGTCGACCATGAATTTCATTTTAAAACCTTTCTTTGAATGATTTTGGTTTTACTGTAGCACAGTGTTAATTTGGTTCGAATAATAATTTGGCTTTTTGTAAATTAAGATTTTAATTAGGTGGTAAAATTGATGTAATATTTATGAGTTCCAAATTTTAAAGGTAAATAAGAAAAGAAATAAAGTGTGGAAGTTTCGCACAGGTTTGCTAGTAATAATATATATATATATATATATATATATATATTTTAATACGAGGAAAAAAAGAAAAGAATATATAAATTGAAATCCAACTTTAAATCTAGTGAGTTATTTATGCAACTATAAACTAGTTTTTAAAATATTGCAATTATTATAACCTATTGTACTTTTTTTCAATTTAATTTAAGGATTTGAGTAATTTTTATATTTCCTTCACAGTATTTTCCGCTTTATACAATATTTCACTCATATTGAATAATATTAGGAAGGAAATAATGCTGTTCATATACAGAGCGTTTAAAAAAACTTGACCTTGGTTTAAGCTCTTTAAATATTGATCTTAAACATTATAGAAAATTACAAAAATGAATTAAATAAATAATAAATAAATAAATACAGAAATTTGTAAAATACATCAAAATTTTTAGAAGATTTAGTTTCAGTAAATACAAAATTTAAACTTCTATATACGTCCCAAACCAAAAAATTTTTACTAAATAAAAGTTGCTCTATAATAAGAATTTCAACATTATAATTCTCTACATCAGCTTATTAAGGTATAGAAAAATTTTGTTAATTGTGAAAATTTTAGTTTGTGAAGCCGTATAAAAATTAAAATTTTACCGTTCTTTTATTTAAGTAGCTTTGCCCTGTAAAGAATATGTCTAAGGTTAATGACTGAAAGAGTTAAGACAAAGTCCAGTTTTTGAAATACGCTGTAGAAAATAAATAAAAAATAAATTTTATTTATAAATAATTTATTTTTGAAATAAATTTTATTTTGTTAAAATTTTTAAATAAATTAAATAACACTATTCTGCATGAAAATCTTCTCCAATACCATTTTTGCAAATTCTTATGTAAAATGACCTGAATCCGAATATGACGCCCATTTTGCACTATAACCCACCGTTTTTTGGGGACGCCCCCCTATTTCTATCACTTTTCGGTAATTTTATGGCTACAAATCTGATTTGTAAGGGAAGAAAGGATTATTTTAACTGTTAAATATCTTCTGAGGAGCTACAGAAGTGAAAAATAATAAATATGAACATTTGCAGCAAGGGGAAAATTTAGGGGGGGGGGGGATTTGCCACTTAAATTATAAATTACATTTATTATATTTTATTAATCAATTAATATTCTTATTTATTATACATTATATTTTTTCTGTTTTTAAGTGTTAGTTCTTTTTCATTCTCCAAGTCAAATTCATGGCCATAAAATGACCGAACCGTTATAAAAATTGGGGGAGGGGTTCGTGTCCCGAGAAAACGGTAGGTGATGGGACAAAATGAAGGTCAGATTCAGATTCAGGAGGTCATTTTATATAAAAAATCAGCAGGAATGGTATCAGGGCTTGATTTTTTTTTTTTTTTTTTGGACTGAGGGCCTATTAGTCTCAGACAGCGATTTTTGCGTTGTCGTTTTCGGTAGTTGGACATTTGTCTAAATCATTTTTCGATAGTTGGACATTTATCGAAATCTAAAATTTATCGATATTTTGAAAATATAATGAATAATATCATCGTATAAATATATCAGGGGATCATATAAATATATGATCCCCTTTGAAAATATAATTGAATAATTTGAAAGCGATGTTATAATTGGGAAGAAAGAAAAAACTAATAGTCCTCCGTCCTAAACTAAATTCTGCTTTTGCCAGAATTTCATCAAAATCTTTTCAAAATGACATTGACATGAATCCCCCCAAGGCACAACTATGACATGAGTCCCCCCCCCCCAAGGCACAACTTTGACATGAATCCCCCCAAGGCACAACTTTGACATGAGTCCCCCCCCAAGGTACAACTTTGACATGAGTCCCCGCAAGGCACAACTTTGACATGAGTCCCCTCCCCAAGGCACAACTTTGACATGAGTCCCCCCCCCCAAGGCACAACTTTGACATGAGTCCCCCCCAAGGCACAACTTTGACATGAATCCCCCCCAAGGCACAACTTTGACATGAGTCCCCCCCAAGGCACAACTTTGACATGAGTCCCCCCCAAGGCACAACTTTGACATGAGTCCCCCCCAAGGCACAACTTTGACATGAGTCCCCTCAAGGCACAACTTTGACATGAGTCCCCCCCCCCCAAGGCACAACTTTGACATGAGTCCCCCCCAAGGCACAACTTTGACATGAGTCTCCTCCCAGGCCCAACTTTGACATGAGTCCCCCTAGGCACAAGCAACAATTTTATGCTATAAAACACAAATACTGTCCGAAAACTTCATGAAAGCGAGGAAGGTTAAGTTTATTTTTTTATTTATTTATTTTTTTGACAAGCGCGTATTTAGTAATTATAAATAGAAACAAAAATTCGGAAGACAAAAAAAAAAAAAAAGGTTTAGGAAGTTGTAATAAGCACTTATGACAGGAAATTATGGTTAAAAAAAAAAGTAGTAAATAAAGCTTCGTCCTATCAATTTATTGATTATCTGTAATACACTCCTTGCCAGACTGAAACAGCAGTTACTTAAATGGTTATAGACTAGGGAGAGAGGCGAGGAGGTAAAATAAGGTTAAGTTAAGCGTTAATCGATACAATCGTTTGATTTATCGGAAAAAGGCGAGTTATCGATTACGCTCGAAATTCCTTTTCAGCGCACCTAGGCTGATGGAAATTAGATTATAAGCGACTTATTTAGTTTTTTTTTTTTTTTTTTTTTTTTCATAATTGTGAAGGATTTGTGTAGAATGAGACGGAAGTTTTTTTTTTTTTTTTTTTTTTTTTTAAGTTTCCCTGGCAGTGATTTACAATATCTGCCAGGGAAAAAAAAAATCTATTTTGGTACGTTTGCCAAAGTTTTACATGTTAAATTACAGTACGCTGAAAAAAAAATATATCGAGCCCTAATACTATTCCTGCTGATTCTTATGTAAAATGACCTCCTGAATCTGAATAGGACCCTCGTTTTTCCCTATCACCCACCATTTTCTCTGGACAGCACCCCCTCCTCCAATTTTTATCACTGACCCATTCTTGCCGTCAGGAGGCGGGCTGTTCTTCCACTGGAGATCGTCTGCCTTTTTTATGTTTATTGATTGGCAACATGGTTTTTTCTGATGATAAAAGTTTTGTTTTTCTGTTGTAAAAAGAAGGATTGTGAATCCGCAAGGATATGGAAGAGCGTTCTTCTGACGCTCGACAGCTAATATTAAATGCTTGGCAGCTAATATTAAATATTGTGATAGCTGCAGATATTAATGAAACAATTATGTACATAAAATGTAAATAGTGCGTCTAATTAAACGTTTGTGTCGTGAAACTTAGCTGTGTTCATTTCAACTCTTTTGTGATTACTTAGAATAAGCCGGCGAAAAAGAACAAGACCTGTCGGGTAAGAAATATTTTATCCTCTTTCTTATGAAATTTATAAAACCTGACGGGACATTTAATGGCGCCCGTTCACAGGGACGCCGGTAGAAAAATTTGTTCTAAGTAATAAATTCTAATTTGTTCTAATGAATAAAGTATAGAAATAGAATATAATTTATTCTAATTGAAATATGATCTCATTTTTATGAGAAGATAACATTAAAAATTTGAAATACTTTTTGTAAGTATTATTGAGAATAATTTTGAAAACATAAAATGTATGTTTATTTTTGAACTGCTCATTTGATATTTGGAACAATATGAAGAATTTGTTTATGTTGAAGAAAATGTTAATACATATTCTATGAATGCATATTTTGATTTTACATTGATTTTGCATATTTTGATTTAATAAAGAAGATTATTATTTTATATGAAAATTGTTATTTTGAATCAAAGTTTTTCGAAAATTGAATGTTTTTGTTCTCAAAACATTATTTAGAATTCTAAAATTTCTTCCCAGAATTACTTTCGATTTCGGAATATTTTTTATTCTCGTTTTATGAAGCTTTGATTTGAAGTGTTTGTTTATTATTTTATCAGTCTTTATTTGAATTATGGAAGCCGCAACTAAATTACGCGGTTCTTATCGAGGTACCTTTACAAAATTTACTGAAAAGGTAAAAAACCTTTTAGAAACTGAAACTTGTGACATCGATTCTTGTGCTGGGTTCTTAGCACAGTTACAAGAAAAATATTCCAGAGTTGAAACGCTTGATAAAGAAATTCTTCAAATTTTACAAGTTGATGAAAAATGTACTCAGACCATGTTGGATAGCGAAATCGAAAGTGCTGATAATTATAGTAGTACTTATATTGATTTAAAAACAAAATTTGAACGTAGAATAAATTTACCTTCGGATTTAAATTCAAGTGTACTTGAAAACGAGAGTAATTCTAAAAGAAGTTTTAAGTTACCAAAAATTGAATTACAAAAGTTTGATGGTAATTTAAAGGACTGGTTATCATTTTGGGGATTATTTAAGAAAATTCATGAAGATCCAAATATTTCGGAGGTAGATAAATTTCAGTATCTACTTCAATCTACTCAAAAGGGGTCTAGAGCCAGAGAAGTCGTAGAATCTTTTCCCGTAACAGCTGAGAACTATTCACAAGCGGTTGATTGTTTACATACAAGATTTGGCAGGGAAGATGTACTAATTGAAGTTTATGTTAGGGAATTATTAAGCCTTGTGCTAAGTAATACTGTAAATCAGGAACATAAATTACCAATTGTGAAGCTTTATGATAAATTAGAAACACAGTTACGATCTTTAAAAATGCTTGGTGTAACAAGCGATAAATATGCCTCAATGTTATACCCATTAGTTGAATCTTGTTTACCAATAGATCTTTTGCGTATTTGGGAAAGACACTTGAATTCTGTTTCTCTTAGTTCGGAAGATAAATCTTTTAATAAATTAGAAACTTTAATGCAGTTTTTACGTAATGAAATTCAAGGTGAAGAAAAAATTAATTTAGCGACAAGTGGATTTGGTTTTGAAAACAAACCCAAGAAATTTAACACAATGAAATCTAAAAATTTTCTAACACACAATAAAATTATTCCAACAGGTATGGAACTTTTAACCTCGTCCCAAGGTAAACAAAACCGAGAGCAAGAGTGTGTGTTCTGCGATAAGCCACATCTAAGTGCGGAATGTAGAAAAGTAGCAAACTTGACTTATGATCAAAGAAAACAAAATGTTATGAAACGGGGAGGCTGCTTTAAATGTTTAAAATTGAACCACATTTCTAGTTCGTGTAGAAGTAGATGTAACTGTGCGATTTGTGGGAAACCCCACCATACTCTTCTCTGTAAGAATGATCCGAAATCAGCTGCGCACGTACAAAGGGTTAAAAATGACAAGAATACTTCCGATCAAGATACAACATTATCAAATGTTTCATCAACTCCCAGTGTTTTGCTACAGACACTCGTGATTAATTTAAGAGGTGAAAACAGAATTTTAAAAATTCGGGCGATTATTGATTCCGCTTCCCAAAGGTCTTACATCTTAGAAAACACTGCAAAAAAGATTGGATACAAGCCAATAAGAAAAGAAAAACTGAAGCATTCCTTATTTGGTGGTTCGAACACGAATACTTTGACACACAATGTTTACAAAGCTTACCTTTCTGATGTCAGCGAAACTTATCGTTGCAATTTTGAAGTTTTGAGTCAGCCTACAATTTGTTTTACTATGCCACCGGTCACTCAAGAACTGTGTGAAGATGATTCATCAGGTACGGGGATATATTTAGAAGATTGCCTTAACCCCATAGAGCTCCTTATAGGTGCAGATGTAGCTGGCAAATTAATGACAGGAAAGCTGAAGAATCTGAAATCCGGCCTGACCGCTATTGAAACAAGGCTAGGTTGGACTGTTATGGGACGCACTAAGAAGTTTACTGAAGATACTGAAAACCTTGTAGTCACTTCGATGTTAGCTAGAGAAGTAAAAATTTCTGATCTGTGGGAACTAGATGTCCTAGGAATTAAGGATCCTGCAGAGAAACAGTCAAAGGAAGAACTTGAAGAAGCATCCAAAAATCATTTTGAGAAAACTCTAAGTAGAGATGATGACGGACGCTATGTTGTAAAATTACCATGGATAGAAGGACACCAAGAACTCCCAGATAACAAAACAATTGCTGAACGAAGGCTAAAATCAACTGTGAGGACTCTGAAGAATAAGGGTCTTATTGAAGATTATGAAGAAGTTTTTTGTCAGTGGCTTGGTGAAGAAATAATTGAAGAAGTAAATACTGATGAATTCGAGAAGATAGATTGCCATCATCTGCCTCATAGAGCAGTTATAAAAGAGCATTCAACGACAACAATTCGTCCTGTTTTCGATGCTTCTGCAAAAGAAAAGAACAGTTACTCTTTGAACGATTGCCTAGCTAAAGGTCCAAACTACTTGGAGTTGATTCCTAACATTTTGAATAAATTTCGTTTGAACAAGTATGGGATAGTATCAGACATTCGCAAAGCATTTCTACAAATAAGAATAAATGAAGAAGATTGTGATTTTCTAAGATTTCTGTGGTGGGAGGGCGGTGATCCTAATAAAGTGAAGATTTACAGACATCGTCGAGTAGTATTTGGGGTAAACTGCAGCCCATTTCTTTTAGGAGCTACTCTAAATTTCCACCTAAGTAATGTTCCAGATTATTTGCAAGAGACTGCTTCTAAACTTAAAAACTCTATGTATGTCGACAACTGTGTTACAAGTTGCAGTTCCGAAGAAGAAGTAGTTAATTTTATGGCACAATCTAAAGAAATCATGTCAGCGGGATGTTTTGATCTTAGAGGATGGATAGGTAATGGTCTACCACCAAGTGTGTACGGAATTCCTGAAGAAGATTTTCCAGAGACTGTCTCAGTTTTGGGCTTAAATTGGAATATTCTGGAAGATACTCTATACTGTAGTTTAAAGTTTGATGAGTGCGAAAATGCAAATCTAAGTAAGCGATTTATCCTGTCCTTAGCAAGTAAGATTTTTGACCCCATTGGGTTTCTCTGTCCTGTCACTTTAATTGCAAAGATCATAATGCAAGAATGTTGGCGTAGGAAACTGCCCTGGGATGCCAAGCTACCAGATGACATCGAGAAAAAATTTCTGAAATGGGAAAATGCATTAAAATGCTTGGAAGGCATTAGAATCCCTAGAAGGATATTAGAAAATCATGCTCTAAATACAAATGTGTCATTCCATGTGTTTTGTGATGCATCAAGCCACGCTTATGCAACTTGTATATATATCAGAGAAGAAAATAATTTTCATGTGAGATGTCAATTGGTTCAAGCTCGTGCTCGAGTAGCACCCTTGAAATCAGTCTCCATACCGAGACTAGAATTATTAGCATGTTGTTTAGGTGTTAGATTAATGAATTCTATAAAAGGAGACTTCTGTGACAGCCAAGTTCAAACTTTCTATTGGTCTGACTCCATGAACGCATTGTTCTGGATAAAAAATCAAGAACCATGGGGAGTATTTGTGCTGAATCGTACCAGAGAAATAAGATCTTTGAGTCATCCCAACGACTGGAGATACGTCCCGGGTAACTTAAATCCAGCTGACCTTCCATCAAGAGGTTGCAATGCTGATGCTTTACTCAAATCCCTTTGGTGGGAGGGTCCGGAATTTTTGAAGACACCAACGAGTCGATGGCCGAGACAAGAAATCTCACCCGAAATACAGATTGTCAATTCAGAAAAAAAAAGGTCGATCATTTCTGCTCTAAGTACTGAAACTACTGAGAAGTTTTATGAGAGATACTCGTCTTACGTGAAATTATTAACCTTTTCGTTACGGGAGGGACAACCGTAATCCCGAGTAAAAAAGTGTTCAAGAATACGGGGCTGGGACTGCCGTTTTCCCAATCATTTTCTCCCCTAAAGCATGAGGTGCAGTAATCGGTTTTCTCCGTGGGTGTCTTATTAATTACCGGTGAAGGGGAGATGTGTAGGGATGACAGTATTTCATATACGGATAAAAGGAGGGAAAATCATGCCGTGCGACGACATTTGGTATGATTCTCGGTCTTGATTGCGCTAGCAATATTTTAGTTTCTTTAATAGTTTCTTTTAATTAGTTTCTTTAGTTTCTCTTTTAATATTTCATACTATAAAGTTTTGATATTTTTAATATCAAAGCGCGCCTTTTGAGGTTTTTGTTATTGGTATAAATTCTGTGATTAAAATACTAATTTTTTTTTTTTTTTTACATACAGTAAAGTAATGTTTATACTTCTTTCATACTTCAACACATTTTTTACATTTAAACGCCAATTTGAAATATTCTCAGATCCTTTTTACTTATTTTATACAAAAATATTTCGTTTATACAACGTATTTATTGGTTATACTCCGTTTTGCAATCTTTTAAATTTACAAACTGTCTGAGTCCGCAATTCTTTGTGCTTCATTTTATCAATATTATTTTGTTAGAAACTGTATTTTATTTTTTATTGCATTAAAAAATAAATAAGGAAATAAATAAAAGAAAAAGGAAATCCAACTAATTTAATTAGATTCATATTTTATGCAATACTTACATACAATAAGCACTTCAGAAGATTATTAAAGATTTTTTGTAATTAAATTCTTACCAGCATGAATATAATTCGTTTAATGAATGTTGCCTAACATGGCCAACGCATATTACAGTATTATATGGAATTTTCTATATATTTGTACTTAAGATAATCAATTATATATTTTGCTGTGATTTTTCTCATGTTTCTGAAATTATATTCAATTTTGCTGCATTAGTATGTAATAAAAATTCTTTTGAAAAAAAAAAAAAATATATATATATATATATATATATCTTGTATATTTTGCAATGTTAGTTTTTATTTATATTTTAAGAACATCAAAATTCCTATACGAAGCGATAATTTTTTCTACTAATTGTATGTTATTTTCTGTAATTTTTCCTGTTATAAACTTGTTGATTTTGCTATATTATGCATCGGTAGCTACATTTTTATTTATGAATTAAACAAATGTAAAATTTTTATTTAAATCAAAATATTTTTTTCTTAAAGAAATTTACATCCTTAAATATAATATCAATATTATTTATAGAAGCTGCAAAATCAAATATATAGTGATTTATTATCCGAGTAAAACAGTTTGGCATTAATTTAAAATTTATTTAGCTAAATAAATAAATAAATGAAAATTATCTTTTTTCTCATTTAATTTTTTCTTTTGGGTTTTGATATTCTGTATATATTTTTAGTCATGTATTTTACTTGTATTTTTAACGAAATAACATTATTTAATCAAGTTTAAAATAACTTCGTTTGTTTTTGATTCTTCTTAAATTCATATATTTTGCTTTAAAAGTCAGATCTGTATAACATGTCAAATTTTAACCTTTTTAAATAACACTTTTTATTCATTTATTTATTTCACTTTTTATTTATTTATTGTCTAATTTAAAAAATTTATTCTGCTAGTAAAGCAAGACTTTTTCTTTTTCTTTTTTTTCTTTTATATATATATATATATATATATATATATATATATATATATGGTACTCAAATTCGGTAATATATGGTACTCAAAATGCGTAAAAGTTGGTTACTATGATAATAAATCTATAAAATACAGATTTAAAATGCATGCAAAACAGTTTGGCCAGTTTTATTTACGCTATGTGCTTATATAATAAAAAATATTTTTTTCCTAAAATTAATATTAAATTTCGAAAAAGGACTAAAAATTATTATTTTTTAATTACACATATGATACTTAAAAAAAAAGTTATTATTTAAGTTATCATAATAACTTTAAAAGAAAAAGGAAGAAAAATTCACTTTAAAATTTACACTGTTTGCTCACTTGAAACAGCCATTTTTCAATAGTATTCAAAACACTAAGGAAAGAACATTTTACATTAACTATATTAAAATGTTAAGGAGAAAACCACAGAAAACCCGTGTCTGAGCTGACGAATACATCCTGGTTTCGAACCCGACATCTTCCGCTCACCTAAAGGTACTGGGGAATTCAATGTCGGACATTTTGGCCTCTGGGGAAAATTTAATCATGAATGTCGATTCTTGCGTTTAAAAAATGTAAGTTATAGAATTAACTATTAGAATAAAATGTACTATTACTTATAGAATTTACAATTACTTATTGAATTAACTATTAAAACATATTATAGAGCTGTATTATAGAACTATTAAAGAACTTTTATAGAATTGACTATAATTAACCCCCAAATGAACTTAAAAAAAGAAAAAAAAAAAAAAAATGATAGGTTTAATAACTAAAAGTCGCTTTATTTCCATTCGACAATACATGGATGTAATCTATCAGATATCAATACTAATTACACGTATAGTATTGAATATATTAACACAAAAGTAAAGCTAGTGATGTTGCGTATTTTCAAGGGAACAGATTTTATTCGTGATATATGACAGCGTTTACCATAAGAATATTTTCTTAATAGTTATAATATTATTAAAAAAATGATTTTTATTGTAGTAATTTGATGAATTATTTTGTAAGCACTGAAAGAGGTCCACCAAAATTTACTTTTGGGTCTATCAATGATATTACATGCCGCAGAAGTCAAAATAATACACATATTTCTCTACAAAACGATTACCATAGAAGGGAGAATTAATAAATGAGATATAAACCTTGACATTATTTAAAAATATTTCTTTACAAAAGCAACAAACAAATGAAAATAGAAAGGAGAATAAATAAATAAAATTTTAAATTTAACACTATTTAAAGATTATTCTTTCCTTAAATAGAATTTTCAAAAAATCTACTTCTTTCGTGTGTATTGTTCAATTAACATTTAACAGAGGATTTTTTTTTTCTTTTTTCTTTTTCTTCTTTTTTATAAATGTAAGTGTTATTTCTGCAATATGAAGTTTTATGAAATTTTTCGTTGTTCGACTATGTTAAAATAGTAATAATATTAATAATGATAATAATATACAAAATTTTTAAATTAGTAAGTTAAAATTCCAAAGAGGTTTGTTAATATCAAAAATATTTTAAAACTGGTCCGAGGTTTTTAGGATGATTTATTCTTCAGATAATTTCTACAAAGTTTAACAAATTGAGAAATTAACTAACAAATTAAAAAAAAAAAAAAAAAAAAAAAGTAACGTACAAACTAACACGCTGACATAACTATAAATGGGCACTTCACCTATTTAGTGATTTTCGTATCCCTCAAGCCTAAAATGTGTGTAAAAGTCAAAAACTGAGATAGAAACTTGTTTCGAATACCTAAATTATTCGTTCTTTATAACAAGAAGAGAACTAAAAATTATAAGCTGTAAAAGTTAATACAATGGAAATAATCATCAGGAAATCAAAAGGTGTTTTGGGAGTAAAGCCGATTAACTACACTAGGGCCAGAGTCCTGAGGGGAAGTGTCCTCGATGGGGGTCTTTCTAAGAGGTTTTATCCCGTATTTACGCAAGTTTCGGAGAAAATCACGGAAAACACCGGACGGCTAGGTCAACGAGTGCAAATTGGGATCGAACCCGGCACCTCACGTCTACCAGCTTTGAGCGCAGACCCGCTTTGATGTTGATGGGTCCTGGAAAGCAAATGACAAAGTTATTATGGAAGAAAATAATAACAATGAAAGCAAATTTCCGTGTGTTATGAAAGTTACACTTTCGTATTTTCACTCCTTATGTTAAATTTTGTTTAGCTCTCTATTGAGCAAACAAGAAATATTGCAAAGCTTCATTCTTGTGTCTTTTATTACTTGGATAAAATTATGAAATATTAACTTGAAGGACTTTAAAATTAATCATAATTATCTTGTGTACCCCTCTTAGTTTCAGAAGTTATGCGTCTCGACGTAATCAAGCATTGTTTTTCAAGCCAATTAAACATATTTCTTAAAAATAAATAAATAAAATAAATAATAAAATAAATTCGTTTTTTTTTTTTTTTTTTCGTTTGCTGATAGCTTAAGAAATTTCTAATTATTAAAAACTGCGATATTTGAAAATAATAATAATAAATGAAATTGAATCCTTTTTCAATATTTAAATGATACAAAAATGGATAAATAAAACTTGAATAATAAAAATAATAATTTTCAGCATATCTGGGAAAAAAAAAGCATCTAAATAGGTACGTACAAAAAGTGCGTACAAAATGAACGTACAAATAATTATAGTTTTAATTATATTTATTTACTTTTTCTTTATTGTTCAATTTTAGAAAGATTGTTTAGTTACATATCTACATATATTCAATTTATATTCAATAATTTAAGGAATGAATAAAATATTTCATAAATAAAACTTTTCTCTAGTTCCATTCCTTTCAAATTTTAATATGCGGATATGATAATTCTTCTATATAAATTTGAAATTATTTAATTTTCCATAACTTTTGATATTCAAAAGCAATAATAAATAATTTTTCTTCATATGGCTCAGGTAATTAGCACTACATTTATTTATAATTATGAGTTTATTTATGTCATTCTGTATTTTACGAAAAATAAACCATTAATTTCTATACTAATGAAATGAAATATCCAATTATTTAAAAAAAAGACAACTTGATTATTGATAAGCGTTATCATTTAATTTTAACGAGAATAACTTTGTTCGAGAATGTGCTTATCTCGATCAACTATAAGTGAAAGATTATTTATAAATAAGAAATGTGTTGCTTCTGACATGTGAATTCTTTTCCTTTCCTTTCTACACGGGGAAAATAAATTCCCTCTTTTGGTTATCACTATTCGAAAATGAGTTCCACGTGCGCCACCCACAGAGACTACTCATTAAGTAAGGGGGTGAAAATCGCTTCGATTTTCCCGTATAGAGAGGATTTTGTTGGAAATACACACCCCGTTTTCTAAAGGTTAAGAGTTACGGCATGGATATACAGATTCATCTCGAATCTTCGAAATCATTCTAAACGAAATTCTGGGGATCTTACAAATAAAGAATTTAAACATGCTGAATTAATCCTGTTAAAGATGGTTCAAAGGGAAGACTTTCCTAAAGGAATAGATGATCGCTTACGAAAACTTCATCCCACCGTTGACAAAGATGGCCTTCTAAGGGTAAAGTCTCTTATACTTAGAAGTAAAGATAATACAGACTTTCGTTTGCCTATCATTTTACCAGGAAATCATTACATCGTGCAGAAATTGATAGAATGGAAACATAACGAATTAAACCACGCAGGAGTACAAATATTAATGAACCATCTCCGAGAGAAATATTGGATTCTCAGGTGCAGAAAGTCCATACGGCAAGTTACCTTACGTTGTATAAGATGCAAACGCTTCACCGTAAATTCTGTTCAGCCTGAAATCACCGCCTTGCCGGAAGACAGGATCAGAGATGCTGCTATCTTTGAAATTACCGGGGTTGATTTAGCCGGACCTTTGTACTTGAAAAATGGTAAAAAATGTTGGATTGTGCTGTACACCTGCGCTGTTTACAGAGCGGTACATCTTGAATTATTAACATCATTATCCTCTGAAGCATTTTTGCAAACCCTGCGAAGATTTGTTGCGAGAAGGGGTCGACCTTCTGTAATATACAGCGATCGAGGCACAAATTTTTCAGGAGCTTCGAAGCTATTTACTGATCCTATACTTGCAAAAGTACGGAAGGAAGCCCTAGTACAGAACATAATATGGAAGTTTATCCCCCCAGCTTCACCATGGTGGGGTGGCTGGTGGGAACGCTTAATAGGCTGTACAAAGCAAATTTTGAGAAGAGTATTAGGACGAGCAGCTCTAGATTTTGAAGAACTTTACACAATTATATGTGATATCGAATGTTTGATGAATTCCAGACCATTAACTACTATTTCTGAGGATCCCGATGATTTAATTCCATTGACTCCGAGCATGTTTTTGCAAGGAATTAAAGAAACTGGTCTTCCTGACCTAGATAACTTCGAAAATGTGAATTTAAAAAGAAGACTTCGATATTTGCTAAAATTGAAGAAAGATTTACGGAAAAGATTCAGAATTGAATATCTAGGACAATTAAAAAATTCAAAGGGTATCGCTAAGACTGACAAAAAAATTGCTGTAGGAGACATAGTTCTCGTCGGTCATGATAATCAAAAAAGAATCAACTGGCCATTAGCCAGAGTTGTGGAAACTTATCCTGGTAAAGACGGAATAGTTCGAGTGGCAAAAATCAAGACTGGAAATGGGTTTTTGATACGCCCAGTTCAAAGACTTTATCCGTTAGAGATCTCTTCTGATGAATCTAGTGATTTTCGTGCAAAGTATGCTGCAAATGGAACTTTGATACCTACTCGTTCTACACCGAAAAGATACCCTGATCCCTCTGAACTGTCTAGAACTGTTTCAAAGAATGTCAAGAAATCTGTTGAGATACCTGACGAAAAACCACGATTTACCAAGAGGGGTAGATCCATTAGAGCTCCAGATAGACTGAATTTATAATTGACTGATAGAACTTTATTTACCTTTTTTTTTTTTTTCCTTTTCTCTCTGTTCCTTTTCATTTTTGCTTGATGTAATGTTTATTAATATGTCTTTTTTCTCTTTTTTAGTTTGATTTTGTACAAGATTGCCAAAATCAAAGGTGGGAGGATGACCCATTCTTGCCGTCAGGAGGCGGGCTGTTCTTCCACTGGAGATCGTCTGCCTTTTTTATGTTTATTGATTGGCAACATGGTTTTTTCTGATGATAAAAGTTTTGTTTTTCTGTTGTAAAAAGAAGGATTGTGAATCCGCAAGGATATGGAAGAGCGTTCTTCTGACGCTCGACAGCTAATATTAAATGCTTGGCAGCTAATATTAAATATTGTGATAGCTGCAGATATTAATGAAACAATTATGTACATAAAATGTAAATAGTGCGTCTAATTAAACGTTTGTGTCGTGAAACTTAGCTGTGTTCATTTCAACTCTTTTGTGATTACTTAGAATAAGCCGGCGAAAAAGAACAAGACCTGTCGGGTAAGAAATATTTTATCCTCTTTCTTATGAAATTTATAAAACCTGACGGGACAATCACTGTTCGGTAATTTATGGCCATGAATTTGATTTGGAGAATGAAAAATAATAAATTTAACACTTAAATATATATATATATATATACGTATATATATATATAATGTTTAATAAATAATAATAATGGATTAAAAATATATAAGAAATGTAATACATAATTTCAGTGGCAATTCATCCCCCCCCTAAATTTTCCCCTTGCCGCAAATGTTCATGTTTTAGAATTTTCCAACTCTGTAACCCCTCAGAAGATATCTAATAGTTAAAACCTCCTCCCTCCCCCCCCCCTTCCCTAAAAATCAAATTTTTAGCCATAAAATGACCGAAAAGTGATTAAAAATAGGGAGCCGTCCCCCAAAACGGTGGGTCATAGGGCAAAATGGTCCTCATATTCGGATTCAGGAGGTCATTTTACATGAGAACTTGCAAACATGGTGTTGGGGAAAATTTTCAAGCCGAGCAGTGCTACTTTTTGCTAACATAATTATAACTGCTTTGAAGACTCGTTTGTAAAGGGGCGGATAATACAATTAATCGATCTATAATATCTTCAAATATGCATTGTTACTTACTTCAGTATTAAGTAGCATAAAATATTCGATTTGTAAAAAATTTCTACTTCCGGTTTTCAACGTTTTGAGAGGCCCATAACACGATTTGACCATTTTTTAGAAAATGGAGTCTGTGTGCGCAATTAAAATTTTATAGGCACTCCATCTCACGAACCAATGGAGGGAATTCAAAATAAAATTATATTTGATTGGACCTCGACTTATAAGTTGGTGCTGACAGCTTTTGGTGAAAATCACTCAACATGTATCGTTGCCACCCTGTTTCTTCATAATTTTTAATGGAAATATAGGGCAAATTTCGTAAAAATAGCCATAGTGGAAATTATTTCTAATGGATTATCTATTACGAAATAAAAAAGTATTATTTATCTACTAGTATATAACCTCGTCAAAAATGACGGAATCTGAGATCAATTAAAGTAGTGAATCAACGAAGGCTTTGCCTGCTTTGCTGGTCACTATATTTAAAGGAAACTCTTTTCTATATCGCTTTATTAAAAAAAAAAAAAAAAAAAAAAAAAAAAAAATCACGAAATTGCTCAAAAGCTCGGTTCCTGTCCCTGCTGCCTTCGGCATCGACCCACTCATTCGCAGACTCTCGGGTGCCTGTCCCTATATCCTGTGACAATAGCTTATCAGTGGGCTGCCATTTGGGTGCTTATCAGATGACAGTTTTGAAATGGACAGTATCGAAAATATTGAAGGATCAATTTTATATTTAAATCCCAGTTACACATGAACAACACTGTACGTGGTGTACATAATATTTCCTTTCACGTTATTTTCTATATTTATTTGATTTATTCGATCAATCATAAAATGACAACCATTTCATGCCAAATGTAATATTACAATATGCTATGATCGGCTACATATATCGCATGAGACAATTAATTCTTTGTAGTTATAATACAAGGTGAGTTAGTTAACAATACTTGGTATATAGAAAAATAAATAATTAATTAATTAAATATGTTAATCTGATCATAGTACAGCCTTAATATAGCTCCCCTTGTCTACTTTTGAATTTTTATCGCCATTATAGACAAAAATACATAATTTATACGATTATATTTTCTGTTTCTTTCTTTTCTTTTTTCTTTAATTTCCTTTTCTTTCTTTTCTGTTTTTCAATATTTTATAATTTATTTATATTTTTGATGCGCTAACTTGGTTTAAAGTGGTTTTCACAAAAGTAGAGTCCTTGGCGAAAAATGTCCGATCTATTTCAGCATCAAAATTTTAAAATATTACCCAGGATTATCAGTGAATTAGCTTTCATGCCAAGCGCGATTCATGCATGCCCAAAAACGTTTTAACAAAACTATTTAAACAAAACAAAAAAGAAAAAAAAATCTAAAATTGAATTATATTAAAAAATGTTATGGTTGTTTCTTTACTCCATTTTTATTTTTTCATTTTTTCATATGCATGAGCAAATTTATTATTTTATAATTTTTTATTTTTCACGTGAAAGCATATTTCATTTTATGCTTAAAAAATAAATAAATAAATAAAATAATAATAATAATAACTGGTAAATTTTTTTGGCAACAATTATAAATTTAATTGTCCAATTTTGAAATTATTACCAGGTTATTATTTTCATATTTTAATCAATTTAAAAACGTCTGATGAAAACTTCGTTACAAATAAGATACCAAATGAAAGGGGCAATTTTTCTGAATCTTTTGGACTAAACAGCTTATCGATCAGACATTTTTTAAAATTAACTAAAGTAGGAAAATTAGGTCGCAACTTGCTATGTAGATGAGTACGAACCGGAATCGTCACCTCTCTTGCAAGTTATATAAATAGATATATTAATAGACAAGCATGAAATTTGTCGTACACTTTTAATATATTAATTATGGCGGAAGAGGGTTGAAAGGGGTATCATTCGAAAGTTATGATTAACCAGATTTGCAGAATATAAAAATTATTTTCTTACGACGTCAAAAAGGTAATTTAAAATACATTTATTTTTTTTTTATGCATTTTTTCATTTTATACACATTTTTTTTTTTTTTTTTTTTGTATTAAAAATTTTTTAAAGAAGAAAATTAATAAATCTGGCAATATCTTAAAACTCAAATAAAACCATAGACACAGTAATTTGTATAGATGTAGCATCACTATACTCTCAGTTACAGATTTTTCATTCTAAGATATGGTAGAAATTTGCGTGAATGAGTGGTAGATCGAAAGTTTATACCATTGAACATATACGCGAATTAAAAAAGGAAGTTTATGAAAGTTCTAATTTTTTTTTTTTTTTTCTAATTTATTTAAGATCTAATTTCTTTCTTTTTTTTTTTTTTTTTAATTGTAATTTACATCAGCTCTAATTTGAAGACATATTTTTAAACTAAAATATAATGCATCCATTAACTGAAATTGTCTAAATTAATAGATTTTTTTTTAATGGATTTATTACTACATCTTCAGCATAAATAAGAAGAAAATATGAGATTCGGAAAAACTTTTGATTTCTGGTTTTCGATGAATTAACATATTTTGAGATTTCATTGCATTTCAAATAACTGAAATTGACTAGTTATTTTGAAAAAGGTGGATTTATTACTAGCGTCTGCGTATATAAAAAGAAAATAAAAGATATGGAAAAAATTTCGATTTACGGTTTTCGACGAATTTACACGTTTTGAGATTTCCTTTCATTTCAATAAACTGATACTGACTACTTATTTTTAAAAAGGTGGATTTATTATTCTATCTTCTGCATGTATAAGACTAAAGTATAAGATTCAGAAAATTTTTAGATTTCCGGCTTTCGGTGAAGTTACACGTTTTGAGATTTCCTGAACTCAATTCGACTGTTTTTAGAAAATATCTGTCTTTTTGAGTTCGAAAATTGTACTTCATGAACCAGTGGACTTACATTCAACTGAACTTGATATTCGTTGGACCTTGGTTTGAATCAGTGCCGATTAGCTTTTGGGCTATATCTCCCAACAGGGGGCGCTTCCACGTTGTGATTTCCTCTCATTTCAGGAAAGGCTCAGCATCTACAGTGTACCAAACTTAGAGATATATAATAAATAAAATTCTGCTGATTCAGTTTGAGTGCATATCGGCCAACAAGTGGTTAAGTTGCAGTTTAATCCCATTTTGAAAGTGGTTGAGTTTCGACCACTGGATGATACTAGTAATGGTAGTTATCCTCTAGGAAAAAAGTTTTGTACAAGTAGAAACATCGTTTCCCCCAGCCTGTGGGTGAAAGTACCGCCGAGGGTGTAATAATAATAATAATAATAATAATAATAAGAGGGGAGGGGGGGGGGCAGAAAAAAAAAAGATTTCGTCTATATGGTACAAAATGACTTTCTTTCTGCATATAGTGTTAAACTTTTCTGTTATGAAAATTGTCATCATGGAAAATAATTTTAATAAATTATTAAACAGTTATTTTAACAAATAGTGATAATTTTAATCGTTTGTACTGCATGAATTTGTGTCGGAAAAATATAGAAGAATGGTTTGTGTTGGCCACAACATACTAGTGTTGAATTTGTCTCTTTTTATAGACGTCTATTGCCTTTTGTTTCTAATCGTCTAGATTCATTCACAGTTTTAATTATTTTGATAAAAGCTAAAGATAAATGCTTCTGGAAGATTATAAATGGATCTTTCATGGGGTAAGCCTCCTATAAAATGAGTCTGCATTGGTACAATGAGTTTCCATATCCTCGGAAATATCTGGACGGTTTCTACCTACCTGGGCAAGGCTTTTTTTAACGGGTTTGTCGCCGAGTTTGTATATCCTCATCTTTACTACAAGAGAAAACATCACGTAGGACCCATTTCGATACCAATTAATAATAAATTCAAGTATCAAGAATCTCTTAATTCTAAAATATGCTACTGCCGCTGGTGTTTCCATTCTTTAGTATATCGTATTTTCTTTTCAGTTTTTTTTTTTTTTCAGTTTTCTTTGTTTACACGGTTGGTTGGTTGGTTGATTGTTGGGTTAAGGCCGATTGACTACGCTAGGATCCTATAGGCCAATGGGTGAAAGCCCTCCGTGGGAGATCATTATTTAGGGATCCTAGATCGTATTTACGTGAGTTTCGGAGAAAACCACGGGAAACTCCGAACAACTAGGTCGATGAGTACGACCTGGAATCGAACCCGGCACTTCCCATCTACCAGCTTTGAGCGCAGAATTGCGCTTAGCGAGCCACTGGTGAGGTTTTCCTTTACACGGTTTGATATAACAATATGAAATAATACGACAACTTTGTATAGAAATATACGGGGTTGTTCAACACGATATACGATATTTCAACATACTAGAATAAGAGCAATTGTAAACAAACACTTACCAGAACAAATTTAAAGAAAAGACAACTCAAATATTTGTATTACGACATTATAAGAATTCGATATGACTTACTCGAGTCACGCACAAAATGTCTAATTAATAGTGTACTTTTTTTTTTTTTTTCAATACTCGTTTCAGCATCTCCTGCGCGTGTCGGGTAAACTTGACACTTGACCGCACCCTACATACAAACTAACATTTGACCCGCAATAAAATGATGTTGACTTTATGTTATAAGACACTGAATTGCAATTCTATGACACAAAATGTAGAGTTATATTATTCAAAAGATCTTTCAGTAAATTAAATGTTGCATAAAAATTTACAATATGCCTAGTTATAAACTAAACTTCAGTGAAACAATATAACAAAATTTCAAATGTATAGAGATTTAAATAAAAAAAAAAAAAAAAAAAAAAGTGGTGTGTAGCAACCACAGGACTTCCATTAACTACTATTATAGGCATTTTTTAAAGATAATGCGGTTAGAATATATAAAATTGACCTAACAAATTAGACACGAAACAGTTTTCTTGTAAAAGAAAGCTGATACAGGTACAAAGACGTATAAAACAGAGAGTTAAAAGTATAAATCGGTATAGTTGTTTTTTCAATTTCTGAGATCTAACACTGACAAACCTAATCAGGATGACAGATAATTTTCCTGTAATAACCACGTAACGTATGCAAAATGATATCTAAAAAGAGGTTTATACAGCAATTTTCAAGAAAAACGTTAGAGACGTGTTTGAGGTATCGACTTTCACCAAAACTTGGCAAACTCAATTGTTGACCGGAAAACAATAGTTTCACACGAAAGGATAACTAAAAGGGAGTTAATATGGCGAGTTAAAAAAAAAAAAAAAAAAAAAAAAACGTACTACCGTTTTTAAAGGAATTTACTTGCAAGACCTAAAATTGAGCAATTTATACAGGACGCCAATCAATTTTCCTGAACTAGCCAACTATATCATTCGAAAGGACATCTAACAGAGTGTTTATATAGCAACTTTCAAGAAAATCCTTAGAGCCGTTTTTGAGATACGGAATTACGGTCCAGAGTCTCACAATCTGTGCACCGACGCGATGAAGGACTCTAGTCTAACCCGTCTGATGTTACTGTGTTCAGAGCCTTACCTATCCTTTGCATGTTTGTAGATCCTCCAAGTTGCATGGCAGTGGTGGCGTATACATTTTGTCTTTCACAAAGTCGCACAAGAAAAAGTCACTGGGTCTAATGTCCCCGGTGATCTGGGCGGCCAAAGAAAAATGACTGTCGGTTGTTCCGGTGCAGCCAACCCAACGATTGGGAATCACATTATTGAGGAATTCACGCACTTCCATCTTCCAGTAAGGGAAAGAAAATATTTCATTTGTCTTATACCTTTCCTTTTAAACGGATTCTGGTATGCCTGTGTATAAAAATGAATTTCTTAAAGTCTTCTAAAATACCGTACATCATTTTGAATAACCATGTACAATAATTATGCTAGAACAAACCATTTATATTGGTTGCTAAATTATTTTAGGTAGTATATTTAATGTGAAATTTGGCTAAAAAACTTCTGTTTTAAAAGTTTCATTAAGTCAAAACCTATACAAAACTTTATTATGTTTTGTTAGTGTAATACTTCAATATACTGCACAGGGCCGTGTCTAATCAGTTTTTTGATTTTGAGATATTTTTGATTTTTTGAACACATACTTAATATCGAGAGATGTTTCGTTTTTAAATTCTCTGATTAAGAAAAAATAAATAAATAAATAAATAAGCCGGCCTGATGGTTCGGTCTGTAGGGTGCTGCCTTCTGGATCCCCAGGTCCCGAGTTCGAATCTCGGTACGAGCATTTATGTTTGTGATGTCTTATGTCTACAAAATATTGTGTGCACTTGTTTCTGTGAATTTCTGTAAAAATATGGATCAATCGAGACAAAAGTCATTGTAACTATAGGTCTCAAAGCTGTCAAATAAATGTCCTATCAGA
Organism: Salticus scenicus; assembly: GCA_963930645.1. Taxonomy (NCBI): domain Eukaryota; kingdom Metazoa; phylum Arthropoda; class Arachnida; order Araneae; family Salticidae; genus Salticus; species Salticus scenicus. The sequence goes on along the minus strand of OZ005655.1, from coordinate 297,036,553 downwards.
AAAAATAAATAAAATACATGAAACAATTCTGGGAATTTTTCATGGAATATAGATAAATATATTTATTTGGTTTAAGACTCATTTTATCGAAATATTTTATCTTATTTCATACAAATTTGTTAGTAATTTTTAAGCGAAGAAAACCATTTCATTTATTCATTCGCCATGGAAGGGAATTTATTCTGAATAGAAAAGTAAAACAATATTAGCGGTTCAACTCATAGACCTTATACAAAAGTATAATGTTTGTGGTTCAACCAGTATAAAGGTACACCAAAGGGATAGGGAAAAACAGAATGTTTTTAATAGTCCTGAAAGCTGTCATTATAGAAATTGATTGCTGTAACTTGCTGCGTATAATCCGCAAGTCAGATAAATCACTTTTGCACCAAAATTTTTTATATAACAGTGAAAGCTACTCATATCTACAAGGGTTTCGAGAGTTGGATGAGTACCCGGGGTCCAGTAGTGACCCCATACCTCAGTGAACCAGAAGTTGAAGATGGAATGAGTTAGGATCGTGATGGCTTACAACACACACGCACACACAAAAAAAAAAAAAAAAATAAGGGAGAGTAAGGTACAGACTGACAGAGAAAAACAAATTCTGAGCTCAAAAAGAAAAATGAAAAAAATGAAAGGAAGCAAAAAACATAAACAATTAAAAGCAAGTTTAAGTAAAACATTAAAAAAAAGTAATAAAGGACAAAAGAGAGTTTAAGACAGCATTACGAACATAGAAACAAATATTTTTGGAATTTTTAAATTTTAAAGTTTTTTTTTTTTTTTTTTTTTAGCAAGAAGACAAGAAAACAACGAAAAACTAGAGACGGGAAGTTAAAATAACACCGACCTTAGGACGACGTTTGTTTGAAGGATCAGTGTGGTCATACACATCAAGAGTGTTTAAAGCACGATTATTAATAGATTCTAATTGTTCATGGAAGTTAATATTAAGGTGTTGTATGAAATTTTCAAGACGCGGGAAGTTAATTTCGCGGTACATTTGATAATTATGGATATAGTAAGGTAAGTTGTAAATTTGCCTGATGATAGCATTCTGGCTTTTAAGAAGCAGATCAATAATTGATTTGGATGCAAATGACCACACTGGTGACCCATAAGTTAAGAGGACGAATGTGGGAAGAATAAAGGAGCATTTTATTACTAATGGATAAATCACTGTTCCGAGCAATTAAGGGATATAAAAGATTTCTAGCACGTCGGAACTTAGCACGCAAATTTAAGATATGTTAATGGAATGTGAATCTCAGGTCAATAATAATACCTAAATACAAAAACTTCGTAGAAATATAATTTCGCCTGTTGATTAAAATTTCTGATGTCAAACTGATTTAGTTGTTTCAAACAGTGTCAAACAGTTGTTTAGTTCAGGAAAACTGATAGGCGTCTTGTGTAAATAGCTCAATTTGAGGTCTCGCAAGCGCGTTACGGATTTTCTTCAAACTCGTCATATTAACTCCCTTTTAAATAGCCTTTTGTATGTAATTATTGTTTTCCGGTCAATAATTGAATTTTGGTAAAAGTTGGTATTTTAAAAACGGCTCTAACGATTTTCTTATAAATCCATTCCTTTCTCATGCATTACGTGGTTATTAGAGGAAAATTAACAGTCATCCTGCTTAGGTAAGTCAGTTTTAGATCTCGGAAATCGCTGTTTCAAAAAATAACTCTACCATTTCTTTTTCTTATTTTTGACCTCACTATACGTAAATTGTAATTGATCTCAGATGAAAATTTAAGGTATAATTCATGAATGGCAGGACAAAAAATGAGCTACATCCAAAATAAACATAGAGTAGTACTTTTATTGCTTTTGTTAATAAGATTCTATTGATTTGATTTGCACACTCTGTAAAAAGTGCAGAAATATTTCTATGTTCAATGTAGCTAAACTGTTTTATTTAATGTGAGCTGTCAAGGTTCAGAGATTATCCGTGATTCCGTAAACTTTTCCCCTTAAAAACCATTTAAGATTATCCAATTAAAAATCAATAGCTTTACGAGATTTCCGAAAACGTTCATGAGATAAAAATCCCTGTTTTCTATGATACTTCTATCCGACATTCACTTTCGCACTTATGATTCAATTTGAATTTGAATACAAGATCTCATGCGGATCTTTCTCGTTTATTTTTAAACTTTTTTTCTTTTTTCTATAAATAGAAGAAAGTGTTGGATTCATAAAAAAATTTCACTTCTAGTTTTCAATGTATTAATATTGTATAAGGTAATGGTGTATTTAATATTGTATAAATTGGTAAATGTATTTCAATGTATTAAACGTGTAATAAAGATTACACGTTTTGAAAGTCCTATAGTACCATTTAAACATGTTTAGAAAATGTATGTTTGTGTGTGACAAAGATTTTGTGAAAGCTCTAGCTTAACCCTTTGTTTCATATTAATCACCTGGGAAACTTTAAAGGAAATTATTGTTTTTTTCTTATTTAAAATTGCCCCAGGAATCAGGGAAAAAAATTGTTTCATCAAAATTTTGTTTATTTTAAAAGTTACAGTTTGTCCACTGTAGTGGACTGTATGCATATAGAAACTGGATATCTAAAGTAGAGTTGTGGTCTACATTACATATATCTAAAGTAGAAGTGGTGATGAAAATAATAAAAGCAGTCACTTTTTTCATCGATAAACAAATGAACTTTGTATTTTACGCATGAATATGTAGATTTTCTTGAACATAACTCCATCTTACATCTTTGAGCACTATTTGATATTTGTCTAGCAAAATGATCCACTCCATCGTAGAGGACAAATCTTGCTTTGAATGATATTTCTTTTTTGTAGGTTTTTACACTGACATTAGCCCTTGTTTACATAAGTCTTTCTGTATCTTGTTCATCAATTACTCTTGATACTGCTTGTATTAGTCCTCTGGCAATGGACATCTTGAAAAAATCCTAGTTGCATAGAACATTGTGGTATGACAGCTTTGTAAAGAAGCCAAGAATTTATCTCGGTAACATCTATAAAATGAAATAATACCCTTTTGTACCACTACAATGGACAAACGAAAACAGTCCTACATTAGTCTATGTTCATAACGTCCATTGTAGTTGACAAAAAGAAAAATACATCAATTTTCATGAAAAACAGCATCTGAAAATAAGTGTTCTATTCAAACATATTCTAAAATGCCTAAAATTACTATTTCAAAATGCAAAATATCAAAATAAAAAAGGTTTAGCACTTATATACAATGTTTACAATGAGAAATCACACTAACTTGGAAGTAGAGGTTGACGCTATTTTCAAACTAGCAATGCAATCTGTAATTTTATATTATGCTGCTATCTATGAGCAACAGTTGAAAACTTAAATAATGCAGAAAGAATAAACATTGAAACCAAATCTATAAAACCATTTGTGTGAAAGGAAAAAAATTTAAACTTTTGTCCACTAGAGTGGACACAACGCAACAAAGGGTTAAGAACGAATGCACAGAATTCTTTATTTTATGTTAAATAGAACGAATGTGCAGAATATCATGTAAGTTGATATGTAGATGAATCTTAAATTAAGGTAATACCTATCAGCTTTTGGTGAAAATCACCCAACAGGTGGAGTTTTCAACTCGTCTTTTTCTGAATTTTCAATATGGCAGTATACGGCAAATATAAATATGAAGAATGAGAATTAAATTTATAACGAATTTTCGTGCAGTTGAAAAGAATTATGTGTAATAGCAATAGTCAACTAGTAGGAGCATACCTCATGGGTCAAAAGAAATCGTCAAAATCTTTAAAACGAATGGTCGAACCATACATCTGTGATAATTTTAAACAGATTTTTTTTTTTTTAAAGGAATCCTTAAATGTTGTCTATATGGCACGAAATTATTATTATTATTTTTTTTTTCTTTTTCTTTTTTTTTTTTCTTTTTTTTTTTTTTTTGACATTTAGTGTTATACATCTCCGACTTAAAAAATTATCTCAATTTTTCATCTGCATTAAAATCATTTGTATAGAAATTAGTTATAATAAAGATTAATTTTAATATTTGGTACAAGAAAATATAAAAAAGTTTTGTGATGGGCACAATGTATTACAATCCTTTGTGTTTGTACCTTTTATTCTTTTATTCCCTTTAAATATAGTATGATAATTTGAATGTGAATTATTGTTTCTGCTCATTGATAGAAAATTGCTTGATGTTGAAAAAAAAATTCAGAATATTTTCGCTATTGGACTTTGCACAGTTGCTAAGAGACAAAAATGAACTGTTTGTAAAGTTATTGCTTCGAATAAAGACAACAGCGATTTTTTGTCTGTTTTTTTAATAAGTTAACAACCTCAATTCATGCCTAAAAAAATAAAATATCGAACTGTCAGAAGTATAATGAACTCATGTTGTTTATTTTCATTTCACAATTAAAGCATCATTCTATAGGAAAAGCACCTACGCGCGCCATTCATTCTAAAAGCCAGACATTCATTCCGGTTCATTCAGAATTCTCATATCGTTTCCGTGAATTATTAATGAACTATTATTGACATTTTATGAGCCACGCGAAAGAACTTCCGAAGCTTGTTTTTGGTGCATTTTTGGTGCTTTAATAGGCATCTCAGAATTATTTACGTTAACTAATGTCTTTTTATTAGTATGCTAAAAAAAGAAGTAATGTAATATATTCGTCGAAATGTCACGTATATAAGTTTATTACAGAAAATTTCTCAATTTATTATTCAACTCGCTATTTATGTTTATTTCGATCTAAAAATCACCAAAATTGTATAAGTAACATATTACATTTGGAGCTCATGTTATTTGAATAATACTCCATTACATAATGTTGCAGGTGTAAATGAGGAAACAGTTTTTTTTTTTCCACGTCAGTAGCTGCACATGCAGTTATTAAAAAGATTTTTTACTCAACCCAGTTAGGATTTATCAGTGGCGGATCCAGAACTTAACTTTCGGGGGTGGGGGGGCTAAGATTTTCCAAGATGTTATTCCAGATCAATGAAAAGTTTACAATTGTAATATTCAGTTGTGAATGTCAGTAATTTTTTTTTTTTTTTTTTTTTGGGGGGGGGGGGGTGTCAGCCCCCTAGCCCCCCCCCCCGCTAGATCCGCCACTGGGATTTATTATTATTATTATTTTAAGTATGAATAAAAAATTAATTAGTAATCCATCACAAAACTTTCTTCTGTATCATTTTATATAACACCCATTACCGTTTAATATGCACAGAAATTTAGTCAACTTTTTACTATAAAAAATTCACAGATGCAATCTGACGCAATTTTAAATGATGGGCTGACCCATTGACCGCTGGCCAGTAATTTTCCAGATGATAAAAATACCATCTGGAAAATCGCAGAAATTAAGTAAGGGCATTGCCTCCTGCCCTGCATATTGAATCAGCATTTTTCACAATATATTAGGTCGTTGCAAAAATTCGTGCGGTTTTTTATTGCTTCATTTCATAAAAATACATCAAATCAAATGACAATTTTTAATCAAAATACTCTCCATTACTTTCTACAACCTTTGCCCATTTTTCGGGTAACAAATGTATACCACGGCGATAGAAGCTCTCGTCTTTGGAGGCAGTAACGCGTCCGCACGAACTTTTGCAACGACCTAATACTTCTCACATATCAAGTTTGATGCATTTGTATGTTGCATATCATAAAATCTAAAATTTAGCCTTTCCGTAAAGCTACAGCATAACAATGACTTCTATCAGCCAATGTGCACTCAAATGGAATAAGCATGGTTAATTAATAGGGCGCTTTCTTGTATTCAGTTTTGTGCTATTATATACAATAGAAGCAGAGATATAGTCATTCGTTAACAAATACAATGCTAGATAAAAGTGACACCTATCGGCCAATATGTACCTAATTTGAATAAGCAGCACCTTTATCATAACAGCCTTCACGCATATCACGATTTGTGTTCTTATGCAATTTAAAAGCTGAGATATAGCAAATCGGTAGAAATTGCACTATAGCAGAAGCACCTGTAAGGAGATATAAAGCTAAAACCTAATCAGCACCAATTTATATCAAGACCCATAAAATTTTGTAGAATTTAGTTGATTGTTTCGGGACATACAGCGCCTTCAAAAATTTGGTAACACACAAACGTTTTTAAAAAATGGTCAAGTCGTATTGAAGACACCTATAAATGTGTGAATCCATTGAAAACCGAAGTCGAAAATTGTCGCAAATTCAGTACTTTCTTCTTCTGTATGTAAAAGAAAATATAAAACAAAACTTAAAAAAAAAAAACACGAATAATGATGGTTAGATATCACCACCATTTGCAAAAAAGAATAAGAGAAAATCACGATGTAAAATCCAGGCTGTATGGAGATCACACATGGGTTAATTGTTCTGTGTTTGTTATAGAAATCTGTTGTACCTCCAGAGAAAATACACCATTTCGTTGGTTTTTTTTTTTTTTTCTTCCCCGATTCATAGTGCTACTATAGACGAAAACATTGCTTTCACTTTTTGCTTGAAGAAAACGCATGAGGGAATGCGCTGGACATTGGGTGAAATTTTGAATTGGCGTAACTGTTTTAAGCGTGTGTTAATCGAACTAGATTCAGTATAGAAATAACAAATGAGACGAGGAAAAAGAGAAAAGCTCTTCAAGTTTACGATCAATGTTATGTAGACGCATTTATGAAACGTTTTCTGTCTGTTTCTGTGTTGTATCCATTGGCTAGATATTAGAGTAGACCCCGGACTAGTAACCTTTTTGTTCATGAACATCTCATCCTACCAATCCACCAATTCATTCGCAAAACTGACTTTTCTACCGCCAAACTAACCGCAAAACCACTTCCACCAAAGCAGGCATTCAACCTCCTTAAAAGCAGGTTTCCACCAAACCATTTAAAACATACAAAATCCCAAGAATGAGTTGCCAAGAAAGCGATTATCACCAAAAGAAGGCGCAAAAACCGCTGTGATGTTCTCAGAATTTTTCTCCATAGCCAGTGTAGGGAATTCGTACTCTAGTAGTGGTAGAGCCCCTAAATAAAATAATAGGCCGGCGCATCACCGCCATATTTTTGCCTCCGAAGAGGACAGCATTCCCGCTCGGCGTCCTTATCGCTTCCCTAATGATTTTAAGAAATCTTGATATGATGCTAATCCGGTCAAGATAAGAGCAATAAGCAACAATAATATTCCTAAAAACACATTTTTTTTCACTGTACATTCTCAGGATGTCATTTTATTCTGAGGATATCCTATGGATGTACTGTGGTAAGATGTGTTGTTAGAGCGGTTTCTGTTTTTTTTTACAAAATGTCGCCAAAACTCAAATACACAGTAATAAAAGGTCTGTGAACGCTTAAATATTCAGTTCTTGAATGATTATAGCTGTTTATCGCTAAACAAACTTCCATATCATAGTTTTCTTAGCTAAAATTATAAAATAAAATAAAACAAGTTACTCTGAAGTAACGTAAGACGATTAAAAAAAAAAAAAATGTTTGTCATTTGTTTATCAGAGAAACGCGCTGGGTACATGTTGCAACCCTAAGGCAACAAAATGCCTGATGCGCCAGCTCGTATATATAGGAGCCTTAGTAGTGGTTGTATCTTTAATTTTCGAAAACGCTTTGTATATTTAGGAGCTATCAGATGGATAAGCATACATATTGCATCCATACAAATTAAGGCTTAGGGCATGACTAATTTTGCATCAGACAAAACTGAAGGGGAAGGGTTTTATTATTTGTCTGCATTCTTGAATAGGATGGATGTTAACTGATTACTTAAATAAAATAATCTCCTGAAAATTAGAAAATTTCATTTTTAAAAATATTTATAGCATTCTACTCAAATTACTCACAACAAGATCCCACTGCAGTTACCGAGGCAATAGCAGAGTTGCCGTTACCCCACTATTCATAAATAATAAATTATTATACGATGTTTATACGATTCGATAGCGAAAACTTTACAAAAATAGTACTGTATGATGTAGGTAGGGGTAACTCTGCAATAATTACAGCTAACTATTCACAAGATGGGCCAAAATGTACCCTATTCCCTACAGTACACTTATCTTTTTTATTCGCAGTAGTTGGATAAAAATCAGTTGTAAAAGAAATCCTTTGTCCTATACTGAATGCAAAAGTACATTATACAAAGTACTGAGTACTAAATTTTCTGATTTCGTATTTGAAAATTCCATGATTATTACAATTACTTGTCATTAAAATTTAAGGGGTCGTGGCAGCCCAGTCGGTAGAGCGCCGGCCTCGTAATCGGAAGATTGCGGGTTCGGTACTCGAGCCGGCCAAAGACCGTCGTGTACACTAATGGTGGCTGGTGCACGTAAAATCTGTCGTGGCCGCAATGTCCTCCATGTTCCCATCAAAAATTATACCTCTGGGGGTCACCGAAGCGGGAGAGCCATCCCTTTCGTGGAGGATCAAAATTGTGATGGCATGTCTCCGGATCATCTCTAGGGGTGAGTCCCAGACCGTCGCCAATTGCCCATCTGCGCAGCACTAGGGCGACGTAAAACCCATCCAACCAACCATTAAAATTTACGTGAATAGATTTTTTTTTTCATCGAATCATAAATCTTTTCTTAACTTTAGATTTTTCAATAATAATTTAACGGCCTCTAACAATTCATTTTCTTTACCGGAAAAAAAAAAAAAAAAAAAAACTTACCGTAACATGACTGTTATCTTAATCGCTTAATCCTTTGCAAAATTGCGTTCCTAAAGGAGTATCAAAAGTGGAGTAAGTACTTAATTGTCCTCTTTGAATCGATAAACGTACCTCCAGGCGTTCTCCTGCAGAGGACTGTTCAAAATCGGTTCGCATTGAAGGATTTTGGAAAGCGCTTTCACAGAGAGGAGATATCTTCAAAATTTTCGAAAAGCGATGAACGACAATCTTTTTAGCTGAAGATTTTTATATCATGTTCATGATTATCTCTTTCTTTTCTAAAATAGAGAGTGGTAGTTATTTCGGAATATATTTCGTGGTAAGAAAAACTAGTAATGTAAAAAGAGAGGGTTTAAGTCTGATTGTATTCTAAAAATACTTTTCTGAAAAATTAATTAATAAATATAATATTGTTTTGATAAATAATAAATATTTGTCAGGAAGAAAAAAAAGCTTAACAAAGCGATTTTTTAATTAGTGACACAAGTCTGTTTCTCTCAATCTGTAATAAAAAAAATCCTTTTCTCACTTTTGTGAACCATTTGCAAGAAAGTTGAATTTCTAACTGTATGAGTTAAGGTAAAAATTTATGTATGAAAGGATAAAAAATAGTTAATTTATAATTTAAGAAAACCCCCTTTTGAAAGTTTTAAATCTCTATTATATTACTGATCGTTCATAAATCGTAAATTTTCCCTCTGAACTTAGTTTCGTGGCACGACACTTCATAACGTGAAAAGTCGAATTATTAAGAGCAAAATTAGCTGACTAGTATGCTTTTTCTATATGCCTGCGGGTAATTCTTGCATATTAATTAACACATGGATATCTGAAACGTAAGTTAAAGTGACGGTCATAAAATAAATAACGAATCCAGAATTTTTAGAACGAAAAACGCGATCACAAACAACTGAAGAGATTTTTCGTTATGTAACCGTTGCTCGATTAACTCGTGGCCCTATAGGGTCGCTGCGCGAACTGCCGGCAATCGGACTTACAGCCACCCCCCGCGTGAATAATTTCCAAGACTCTGCGCAAACTTCTCTTCGCTTCAGGTTGCCTTATATACGGCCAAGACTGTATATCTTTACGTAGCCCAGCAGTAAATGATGATTAGTAATGACTCCTTTTCAATTCAAAGGCCTTCTACAAAAATACATCAAATTTATTACATTATATTTATTATATTATTTCATATACAGGGTGATTATAATTAAAGTTACGATTTCAAAACACTGTAATTTTAAAACTACCCATCAGAGCGATTTGATATTTTACCAGAGCAATCGTGAGGCCATGAAATTTTGTTTGGCACAAGGAAAAAAAAATAGTTCCAACGTGTTCCTACAGATGGCGCTGTCAGGGGGGAAACGCCTCAATGGACTCATTAAACACAGGAATGTGTGGAACACAACGGAACAATGGAACAGCCGGAAACAATAGACTTCAAGGGTTTACTAGAATGTTTTTAGGAAAAAGACAAGAATACGTGTTTACAGCGGAAACAGTCATAGTGAAAAGAGAAAAAGAGGAGCTTCAGGAAACAAATACTTTACGGATAATCAACGGCACATTTTGGAACTATATATTTTTCCCGTTTGCCAAGCAAAATGTCATTGCCTCACGATTGCTCTGGTAAAATATGAAATCGCTCTGATGGGTAGTTTTAAAATTACAGCGTTTTGAAATCGTAACTTTAATTATAATCACTCTGTAGAAGGGAAGGCTTAAGAATAAAGACTGTCTGGTTTACATGAATAAATCAGTATGTAGTGACCACCACAAGATTTTCTTCTATATATTCCTATACTAATTCAAGCCGTACATATTATTTATTAAAATTATTATTTATCAATGGTATTTTCCATCGTAGATGACGACAATTTTCAACACAGAGAAGTATAATACAAATTATTGACACATGAAAATGTTAATTTATTCTTTGATAAGTAACAGTGTAAGTTTAAGTTATCTTAAAACGCAATTATCATAACACGTATGGAGAGGTATTTAAGTTGTAAAATATGAATATCATGACTCAATGTGAGTTTAATTTTTTATAAATTCCTTGGATTATGGGAAAGAGTTTAAAAGCACGGTGGTTGAGTACTTAAGTTTTTCTTTTCTATTTACATTTTGCGAGCATTTCAAGAACGAAATAGAAAGACCTTCCCACTATGAAGAGCATTGCATAAACCACCCAACCTAGGACTCCAGATAGTCAATCGGCTTCATTCACAAAATAAATAATAATAATCATCATCTTGTGTGTCACTCACACGACTTTCTCTTACCTTGAAATTTAATACTATAAATACAGGTTGCAGATTAAGAGGTAAGATAACGAGTACTGTTATGTAAACCTATGTTAAATAATTCAAATTAGGCTTCGGAAGAGTTTTACATGATAATTAGTTCTGTATGAGGGGTGCTACCGCCCCCTCAAGCCCCCGTTTCATTAATGCACCTACATTTAAATAGAATTTAATTTGGTTATTAAAAAATAATTCTGTTTATAAAAAATAATTTATTAAAATTATTATTTTAAAAATTTATCTTTTATGATAATGCAGACGATTTCCATATTAGAGAAGTAGTATCACACTAAATATATATAAAAAAAAAAGTTTTTTTTTTTTTTTTGCTAAAAATGAAAAAAAATGATAACTTTATTTTAAATTATCGCAGATCGATGGTTCAACCATTCGTTTTAAAGGTATTGGCGAGCTCTTTTGAAAGATACTCATCATGAAAATTTACTTCCCTCGAGGGGGGATTTCCCCTTCAGGGGGGAGGCGAGTCTCCTACATAGGTCCGAACAGATGAAATCCATAACTCCAGAATCCCAGGAAGGGATCCAAAAGGTTGAATCCTCGCATCGGGCCTCACAAGCCACCTTACGTCCGTAGTGTCTCATTCGAATCTTGATCATGCACCGTTTTTTTTTTTTTTTTTTCTCCGTTTTGTTATTTATTTCTCTTCTTCCACCTCCGTTAAAACTTAAATCACTAACAATTCATTAATCAGCAACTAAAATACTAAGAATCCTTTTTTTTCTTCTTCTTTTTCCTCTTTCCTCCCTTCAGCGGTTTATTTCGGGTTAGTGCAGGGAGGTGTCAGTGCTGCAGTCTCAACAACTAGCTTTACTCCCCCATCTCAGTGAGTCCTCGGGTCCTTGCTTTTTTCGGCCCTGTCCCCCTCCTTGAGAGTTTTTTTTTTGGGGGGGGGGGCTTGGTTTTCCAGAACCAGACCCTGGGTGGGTAAGGCGTCCAGGAGCCAAGCATGAGTGGCTCTCCCTCCCATTTTTTTTTTTTTTGAGCCCCTTGGTTTTCCTGACCTTTGAGTGGGTAAGGTGACCGGGAGCCAAGCTTGAGTGGCTCTCCCCCCACCTTTATTTTTTTTTCTTCTTTTTTTCTTTTTTTTTATTTGTTGAGCCCCTTGGTTTTCCCGAACCGGACCCTTGAGTGGGTGAGGTGACCGGGAGCCAAGCTTGAGTGGCTCTCCCCCCCCCTCTTTTTTTTTTGAGTCCCTTGGTCTTCTTGAATCGGACCCTTAGGTGGGTAAGGTGACCGGGAGCCAAGCTTGAGTGGCTCATCCCTCCCCCAATTTTTATTTATTTATTTATTTATTTATTTTTTCTCTCTCTCCCCCTCGGTCTCCCGCCCGGTCCCCAGTGCGGCCATCATTGGAGTGTCAGATTCTTAGAACAACTATTTCCAGCTTTCAGTCAGCCCCTCTGTGCTCCTCTCGCCTTTCTGCAGTTCTCCGAAGCCTCGAGGGTTACTTTCTTAACTACTAATTTTTTAGTAATCCCGTATAAACAGTCTTACAATTAAAATTACTTTAATACTCATTTTTTTTTTTTTTTTGTCATCTTTCCGAGGGTGTGGCGGTGTCTGGTCCTCGTAAAAATGTGCTGCACCGTCAAGTGCTCGATGGGGTCGTTAAGCAGTCATCGGGCTACCAACGCGGGGCACCATCCCCCTGTGGTGGATCAAAATTGTGATGGTCCCTCTTTCTTCTCCCTTCAGGCCTATTAGTGCATAGCTCATCTCCCCCCATTGGCCCAGCCACTTCAAAATTATACGCTATGTGCTACTAAATTTCCTTCCTACCGCCCGTGGCGAGATTTAAAAATACTGTTTGTAGTGTTTTTTATTTATTTTTTTTCTCTCTCTAATTTCTCCTTCATTAATAGCTCCTAGTTTTGTCGGCCGTTCAGCCTCATTTTTTTTTTGTGTTTAGCTCCACCCCCCCCCCCCAATGTTTTTGCCTCCACTTTTTGGTGTAACTCTGAGTGCACAACTATCCTCTTGGCTCCCACTGCGATTCTCCCCCCCCCCCCCCCACCACCACCAAATTCAAAAATTTTTTTTTTGACCTTCCTTTCTGGCTCAAGGCTAGTTGTGTACATATTCAAAATTCTTGTTTTGCATCCAGGAAGCGTGTCTGTGCGCTCCGTTCCCTGGGCAATCTGGAGGTGTGGTGTGCCAGTCGAGCATTATGTGTCCTGAAGCAGATGTCGCAACCCTGCCATTCCAGAGCTGTCAAGTGAAGTAACATTGCAGTCGAGCAGAATAGGAGCCAGCAGTCTCCCTGTCTGATGTCAGTAGCCTGAACGAGTCGTCGGACACAGCTCATTCTATGTAGCGACTAGATAACTATCTGGCAGTAGGAAGCTATCATGCAGTGATCTGGCGATTAATTCGCTCCGGCGGACGGCATCCAACCCGTTAAGCTTGGCTCGTCCAGGCAGGCAGGGGCTGTCCAAAGGTTTCAATGAGTCTCCTACATACGCAAAAATTTTTTCCCAGTTGACTATCTCTATTACAAAAAATATATATTCGTTTCATTTGGTTTAGTGCTGTCTATAGATGTTAAACTCTACTTACCTGTAATTTCCCCCATAGACGTAATGTATTTGAATACTTTTGAGTGTTCCTGTGCACGAACCATTTGCTTCATCTCAACGAAAAGCTTAGTGTAGCATCCCTATATGATACACACTTAGAATACCGAGTTTGGAATTTCTTCTACTATTTGTTCTTGAGATATGCTGATAACAGACAGACAGACACACAGATATACACACAGACCATTTGCTAAAAACACGATTTTCGTATTCAGGGGACCTCAGAGCATGTAAATATAACAAAAACTCACGTTCGAAAATTTGACCCTAAAACAATACTTTCTCGACCCTATGGGTAAGAGAAAGTAAAAAAAAAATTACAAGTAAACTCTGTCAACCCTCCAAACAAAAGTATCTGAGAAACTCGAAAGTATTTTCATACCACCCTGTATATACACTGAATAATCACATTTTCTCCCGTTTAGGTGCGTGACCATTTACTTTATCCGGAAAGGCGATGATCCGTCGATAAATAGGCCGTTAACAAGTTGTGGGCAGCCATCTGTTACTGTAAGCAGAAAATTTCTACCTCCCTGACCACTAATTGCCAAATTTATTTGCATTCCGTTCGCTTTTGATTATCGAAGGGGATGATAGAGATATCGATTGGCGTTCGGAGGAAATTGGGGAGCGGCGAAATGGTCAGATGACACAGCAGTATGCCCCTAAAAATCAATGGATGTCGTAGGTCATTTGCCTTCACCCGGGATTAGTTCAGATGCATGATAGGAATAAATAGAAGCGCTGAAAACACGAAGATGAATTTGAGGGGAACGTATAGAATGTTAACAAGCTGCAAACGAAAATTACAGATAAACAGGATATCTGAGATTTATCAAACATAATATAAAATTAAGAAAATACTAATTTCAGTCTCTCCAGTCTAGCCTCGCGGCTCGTTTTAGTATAAGAAATGAAGTGGAGATATGATGCCTTCGGCAGCACTCATGGAATCCAGTACAGTACTTAATATTATACTAGAAAATGGCCCTTTAATAGTAAAAATTTTTAAATGAGCAATATTACATTAAAATAAATAAATAAAACTTCCTAAAGTAAATTTTGTTTAGTACCCAAATTTTAGTTTTGGCCCAGATTTTTCCTCTTTACCTATTTGTAAACTTAGATTCTGTAATAAACTATATTCTATTCTGCAAAATTCAATTCAAAATCTGTGTTAGGACTAGGGTCCCAATACATTTTGTAGAGCTTCGAGGAACGCGTTAATTTGTTAATAAATAATTTTAATAATTTTCAGTGGACCATCCCTTGATTGTGCTGGGTAACTACTCGGATCGGAGGTTACGTCATTCTAAGAGCTACGCAATGTGCAACTGGAAACGTTTTGGAACTCATTCCTACCCAGGTAAAAAAAAAAATCAGCAAAAAGCCTGTAGTATAAATTTTTCAGGAAACCTGCAGGTATTGCGGACTTTTCTGCAGGAAACCTGTAGGTTATTTCAGACTTTCTGAAATAAACCTGTACGAAACCTTTAAAAAAACTGTATATTTTCAGAAGGAAGCCCACTCTTTTTATTTCCCTTCCACATACCTGTGGAAATCTTTAAAATATCTGCAAATTTTATAGAAGGTCCGAAATACCTGCAATATACCTGCAATTTTTTTGGCTGATTTTTACTTTCCGAACACTATAGTGAGGAAAGTATTGTAATCATGTCAAAAATCCGAATTCGAGATTTTGATGTTTCTATACGTTTCGAGGTCCCCTGAATCCGTTTTCACTATTTTTACGATGATGTATGTATGTGTGTGCCTGTGAGTGAACACGCAAGCGTCTAAACGCTTTGTTCGAATAAGCTCAAAGTTGGTGCGTATATTGTAAGTCACCATAGTACGAACCTTATAGATTTTGGTGAAGCTATAGGGTTCGTATATAATAAGAACTTATAGTTTTTTTACAGGGACACAAAGAAAAATTCTTTATCATTATGGTCTATGGAACCAAAATCTGAAAAGTGCGATAGCATCTAAACGCCTTCTTCAAATGAGCAAAAAATTTATACACATATTATAGGTCACAGTTACTCAATCTGTATAGAGTTTGGAGAATCTGGCACTTACAGTTTTTTTACAGGGACACAAAGAAAAATTCTTTATCATTATGGCCTATGGGGCCAAATTTTTAAAAGTGCGATAGCGTCTAAACGCTTATTTAATCTGAACAAAAAATTTGTACACATGTTATAGGTCACAGTTGCACGAACTGTATAGATTTTGGTGAATTTAGCACTTACAGTGTTTTTACAGGGGCACAAAGAAAAATTCTTTATCATTATGGCCTGTGGGACCAAATTTTTACTTTCTTCTATATTCAATAGAAGAAAGTATTGGATTCGTAAAAATTTTCGACCTCGGGTTTTTGATTGATTTACACGTTTTGAGAGCTGTAGAACACGATTTGACCATTTTTAGAAAATGTCTGTCTGTCTGTGCGTGGGTATGACAAACTTTTGTGGCAACTGTATCTCAGGAACTACTTCACAGAATTTCATACAAATTGGTATGTAGTTTCACCTTGACATAAATTAGTGCCTATCAACTTTTGGTAAAAATTGTCTTACAGATTGCGTTGCCATCCCGCTTTTTCTAAATTTTTAACATGGTGGTATAGTACAAAATTTTGTATAAATGTGCATAAAGAAAACTATTTTTTAATAATCATTATGAAATTTACCAGAATTATTTATAATAGAGATAGTCAACTGGGAAATTTTTTTTGTATGTGTAGGAGCCTCGCCTCCCCCGCCCCTCGGGGGGGGGGATTCTCCCCCTCGAGGGGAGTAAATTTTCATGATGGGTATCTTTCAAAAGCGCTCGCCAGTACCTTTAAAATGAATGGTTGAACCATAGATCTGCGATAATTTAAAATGAAGTTATCGATTTTTTTTAAATGTAATATTGACAATAAAATTGACTTTTTTTTGGATATTTAGTGTTATACTACTTCTCTAATATGGAAATCATCTGCATTATCATGGAAGATAATTTTTTTAAATAATAATTTTAATAAATTATTTTTACTGAGTGAATTTGTACAGGAAAATATAGAAGAAAGTCATGTGGTGGCCACAACATACTAGTTAAAAGTGCGATAGCATCTAAACGCCTTATTCAATTGAGCTGAAAATTTATATGAATATTATAAATCACTGTTGCACTAATTATAAGCATTTTGGTGAATTTATAGGTTTTTACAGGGACACGACGAAAAATTCTTTATCATTATGATCTATGGGCTCAAAGTTCAGTAGCGTTCAATAAAACATCGTGTAATATATGGAGAAAAATACTCAAACATTTTTATTATGGTTTTATCTCTTTTGTTTTTTAACAACTCCTCTTTCTTTACTTTATCTACAAAACTGTTAATTACCCAATGTTCGGAAAATCGAATGGAGTCACTCCAGATTTTTTTATCTGGGTAGGGCCGGGCCGGAGACATGGCACCACAATTTTGATCCTCCACGGAGATAATAACTTTTCGCTTCTACAACCCCCCCCCCTCCCCCGGCCAATATTCATCGACCTTATACAGGTCTCATAATACCTGTATAAAGTCTATGGTATTATTTTTACGGAACACAAAAGACTTTGCAGCCACGGTTGATTTTACACGTGTATACCAACCACCATGATTGTTGTCAACTGTAGGAATTTTGTAACTATGTTAAGGACTTTTAGCAATTTTCTTTAGCATGTAGTGACGGATTAGGGACTTTCTGGACGTGATATTCTCGGGATATCCCGAGGAGGAAAGTATATCCTACGGACATCCTCAGCTCTAAAATAGGAGCTTTTATTCATTAATTTAGGGACATTTTCAGCTGTCCGATATTTTGAGACATGGTAAAATTTGAGTTAGCAGCACTGCCCATCATTAATATACACAACGGTCTTTGGCCGACTCAAGTATCGAACCCGCAATCTTAAAAATACGAGTGCTACGCTCCGGATACAAGAGAAACTTGATTTTCCTGGTGTATTACAGACATTTAAATGATAAAAAACTACTAACAGCTACTAGAGTTTTTAGCAATTAATATAGAGTGAACACGAAATTTCTTATAACCCTCGCCACTCCACATGAAACAATCCAATTTGGGTAATTTGAGTTCTCGAAGACAGGATCGCTGCTTCCGGCAGATTATTTCATTACTTCCTTGTACAGTGCTGTCCGCAATCTGTCCGTTTTTGTCCGAAACGCCAGTGGAGGCCTCCATTTGGAAACTCAAAAGGATTTTGGGTTCTGTTTGTGTGTCTGTCTGTCTCTCGCAATATCGGCCGAAAAAATCATCCGATTGACTCGAAACTTGGTACACATGTTCATGAGACACACGGAATTAGCTGTACAGTTTTGGGTGTGTATTCCATTTGTAGTAGTGCACAAGGACCAGGACGCGCCAAATTTTTTTTCTTATCATTACGACTTATGGAAGGACCTTACAAAAGTGGTCCGACAATATCACGTAACCATCCAAATTATGCCAAATTTCGAACAATTATTCAGGAAAAACGTAGAATAAGTTGAATAGTTTTCACTGGTGTATGCAATGTTTATGGTTCGTTCACAGACACACACAAAAGAATTTCGTGACATTAGAGCCTATAGACAGATTTTTATTTAAGTGCATTTTAACGCGCTTATTCTGCATTCAACATAATGGAATTAACATACATAATAAAAGATGCTTAAAAGCATGTTTACTATATATATATATAAAAAAAAAGAGGTAATGTATACACTAAATAATTTATTTATGAGACCACACAAAAGAATTCCGATGATATTCTGTAATCATTCAAATAGTGTCAAATTAGGGTAAAATATCTAAGAGTTATAATTAATTAGGAGTGTTCGTTTTTTCGTGTATATAACTGGTAGCTCCTTTTCTAGGATACATAAAAGAATTTCGAACTATTACGGTCTATAGACGGTGTTTCTTAAAAGTGTATTTTGACATGGTTCCACCCCATTAAAAAAAATGAAATTTTATTAGATTTTTAAAAGCATGTTTTTCTGTTGAAAATTGTAGACACAGAATTGGTAATTAGTTTACAGGGTTACACAAAATAATTCCAATATATTATGCAATCAATTTTGCAGGAACTTCGGTGTAAGTATTTATGAATTACATGGAATTAATACAAGACTATCACTTATTAATATATATACAGATAGGTGTAGAATGAGATATACAGTAGGGGGTTAAAATGTATCTGTTTATGTAGCGAGTCAATCGAGTTAATATATATATTATATAATAAGGAATAAATAAGAATGATCTGTGTAATAATGTGTGTTGCAAATTGGATGTTAAGGCTTCTGATCTGCAGATCCACTAGTAATAAGGGGGCGTCCATTAATTACGTGAGGTGTTTTGGCAATTTTTTGACCCCTCCCCCTCCCTCTGGTGAGATTTCGTGAGACTTGGCTCGAGCTCGACCCCCTCCCCCCTCCCCTAATCTCACGTGAGATTTTTCAAAATTCGTACTTTTACTGTAAATGCATTGGATTTATTTCAAAAAACACAATTTGCTTTATTATTTTTATTAAAGACTAGTTAAGACTAGTTTTTAAGATTGCATAGACCGTAGTCTAGAATCATAGTAATAAAATTGAACAATAAAATACTTAAATAGAAATCAACTCAATTTTCTCGCAATTTTACACTGTTTTTTGTGGGGGAAAATTACGTGATATTAGCCGAGACCCCCCTCTCCCCCACGTGAGATTGGATGAGATTCGGCTCGACCCCCCTCCCCCCCTGAACACCTCACGTAATTAATGGACGCCCCCTAATTTACTTTTTATTACTAAGACGTCCAGTCATTACAATGTTTTATGAACGTCTCCAAAGATTGTTCTAATTTTCAGCCGTAATATATTTGAGTAAACGCATTTGAAATCTGAATACAACTTCTTTACTCACTTGGAAAGGAAAAATAACAAATCCTTTTCAATAAAACTTTACTAAAAAATATTAAAATATTATCATGCTTATGCATTCTCAAACACACGCATCTACATATGAATAGAAGATGGGCTGACGGAAATGTTAAATAAATAAGTAAATAAATAAATAAAATGTATCTATTAAAGTAGAAAGGTCGATAACCTCTCTTCTAATCTATTTTATGCATAAATTTATTACATAAATGCTTAGCACTAAATGTCAAAGGATGATATCATCGATCAGAATTTCTCAAAAATGCAAACTATCTTTTTGTGATGATTTCCCCCCACCCCCCTATCTTTTATCTTTTAAGAAAAGGAGTAAAAATAATAATATATTATTATTACTTTTCTTATTGATTTATTTTTAAAAAGATTTGCAGCATGATATGATTTTTTTTCTTTTTTTACCATTTTGATTCTTCATTTTTCTTATTGCATTATATTAAAAAAAATATCACAGCCTATTTTTGATGAAACGTTTATATAGAAAGTGACATGTTATTATTATCTATCTATATATTGGCTTATTCTTTGAGATATATTTCTCTTCCTAGTCTATTTTTTTTTTTTTTTTTTTTTTTTTTTTTTTACTTTCCGAACACTATAGTGAGGAAAGTATTGTAATCATTTCAAAAATCCGAATTAGAGATTTTGATGTTTCTATACGTTTCGAGGTGCCCTGAGTCCGTTTTCACTATTTTTACGATGATGTATGTATGTGTGTATGTGTGTATGTATGTGTGTATGTCTGTGAGTGAACACGCTAGCGTCTAAACGCTTTGTTCGAATAAGCTGAAAGTTGATGCGTATATTGTAAGTCACCATAGTACGAACCCTATAGATTTTGGTGAATCTAGCACTTATAGTTTTTTTACAGGGACACAAAGAAAAATTCTTTATCATTATGGTCTATGGGACCAAAATCTGAAAAGTGCAATAACATCTAAACGCCTTCTTCAATTGAGCAAACAATTTATACACATATTATAGTTCACAGTTACTCAATCTGTATAGAGTTTGGAGAATCTGGCACTTACAGTTTTTTTACAGGGACACAAAGAAAAATTCTTTATCATTATGGCCTATGGGGCCAAATTTTTAAAAGTGCGATAGCGTCTAAACGCTTATTTAATCTGAACAAAAAATTTGTACACATGTTATATGTCACAGTTGCACAAACTGTATAGATTTTGGTGAATTTAGCAGTTACAGTTTTTTTACAGGGACACAAAGAAAAATTCTTTATCATTATGGCCTGTGGGACCAAATTTTTACTTTCTTCTATATTGAATAAAAGAAAGTATTGGATTCGTAAAAATTTTCGACCTCGGGTTTTTGATGGATTTACACGTTTTGAGAGCTGTAGAACACGATTTGACTATTTTTAGAAAATGTCTGTCTGTTTGTCTGTCAGTCTCTGTATCTAAGGAACTACTTCACAGAATTTCATACAAATTGGTATGTAGTTCCACCTTGACATACATTAGTGCCTATCAACTGTTGGTAAAAATTGTCTTACAGGTCGCGTTGCCATCCCGCTTTTTCTAAATTTTTAACATGGTGGTATAGTACAAAATTTTGTATAAATGTGCATAAAGAAAATTATTTTTTAATAATCATTATGAAACTTACCAGAATTATTTATAATAGAGATAGTCGACTGGGAAAAAAAATTTGTATGTGTAGGAGCCTCGCCTCCCCCCCCCTTGGGGGGGGGGAATTCCCCACTCGAGGGGAATAAATTTTCATGATGGGTATCTTTCAAAAGAGCTCGCCATTACCTTTAAAACAAATGGTTGAACCATAGATCTGCGATAATTTAAAATGAAGTTATCGATTTTTTTTAATGTAATATTGACAATAAAATTGACTTTTTTTTTTTTTTATATATATTTAGTGTTATACTACTTCTCTAATATGGAAATCATCTGCATTATCATGGAAGATAATTTTTTTAAATAATAATTTTAATAAATTATTTTTACTGAGTGAATTTGTATAGGAAAATATAGAAGAAAGTAATGTGGTGGCCACAACATACTAGTTAAAAGTGCGATAGCATCTAAACGCCTTATTCAATTGAGCTGAAAATTTATATGAATATTATAAATCACTGTTGCACTAACTATAAGCATTTTGGTGAATCTAGCATTTATAGGTTTTTTACAGGGACACAACGAAAATTCTTTATCATTATGATCTATGGGCTCAAAGTTCAGTAGCGTTAAATAAAACATCGTGTAATATATGGAGAAAAATACCCAAACACTTTATTATGGTCTTATCTCTTTTGTTTTTCAACTACTCCTCTTTCTTTACTTTATCTACAAAACTGTTAATTACTAAATGTTTGGAAAGTCGAGTGGAGTCACTCCAGATTTTTTTTTTTTTTTTTTGTGAAAAAATGATAAAAGCACAACTGTTATTTAAAATAATGTTTTTTGTATAACATTTTTTCTGAAACGTTATTTGGTAAGCTCAATGTGAAGGTAATATGCCTGAATGAGGAATTTGCACACATGGGGGATTTGAACAAAATCCTATTTTTCTGGTAGTTTTAGACCCATAAATTTCAAAAAGTTTATTAAAAATGCAAAAAAAGTTCTCATTAATTTTAAAAACAACTTTAAAATTAACCAAAAATCACGCGACTTCAAAATTCTGCCTGACGTCACACTTTATGATGCTTCAATGTTTACATTTTGTTAGCCTAGTTAGTAGTCCGCAATTCGTTTTAACTTTCGCAATAATCAATTGTTTATGTGACTTCTGAGTATTTCTTTTTCATCTTATAATCATTTAATATCATTATCACCATTTCCATTAACATTATTTTCAATTGTTTCCTTTTCATGGCGGTTGTCCAAGCATTAGCCGTTGTATTAGCGGAGAGTGGTAAAATGCAAGATTTATACTACGATATCCGTCATTATTATAAAAATACAAACCTATTTCACTTATTCAAGAAGCAAAGCAAAACACGAAATCGAATGTAAACAACGATTACTCCCGTTTGTTATTATAAAGAGTGACGTCACGATATATTATACTGCTTTTTGTTGATGTGCGATGTTAAAATTGTTATAAATCAGTAATTCGGTTTCAAATAAAGAAAATGTATGTATTTACTTTTTTACCTTTTCATTTTCTATTATATAAGAATAAAATCAGAAAACGTGCAAATTCCTCATTATGACCGTATAAAAAATTAATACATACATACATATCATTTTGAAAAGATTTAGTTGTAAAGAGCTTTAATAATAATAATAATAATTATTATTATTATTATCATTCTTAAATGGTTATTTTAGCATTTCATGAGAATTCAAGCCTTAAAACAAGACGGACAGACAAACTTAAATCATCAATAATTCTCAAATAAGATGAAAATAATTAAAATAATCAAAAGCATAAAAGATAGATAATTATATTTTTAAACTAGTATGTTCTGGCCATCACCAAATTTTCTTCAATATTTCCCATACAAATTCACTCAGTACAAATAATTTATTAAAATTATTTTTTATTTTCCAACACTAAATGTCCAAAGAAGTCGATTTTATGCTCTATACTTCACAATATCTTAAAAAAAAAAAAAAAGCGTTTTATTTTTTCCACCTTAATAATGAAACAAATTCATAACTTTATTTTAAATTATCACAGATCTATTGTTCAATCATTCGTTTAAAAGGCATTGAAGAGTTCTTTTGTAAAATATATACCATTTTGAATAAAATATCAGGGTTGAAATATCAGTATTATAACGGAATTCGAAGTTGTCAAATTTTCAATAATACCATATTGAAAATTTGGCACCCTCGGGGAAGGGGGAGTGGAAGCGCTGCTCATAGGTGTCCAAATTCTTTTTCCTAGTTGAGTACTGCTAAGATGAATAATTCTTTTTAATTTATTAATAATTCGTTCAAAACAATTCTCATTCTGCACTGTAATGCCGGCGAGTCCCACGCCTTTATGGTATCCCCTATGGAGGGGAATATATGGCATTGCAACCCTTAAAGGGGTCGAAAGGGATGCAGAGAAAAGCATCAGTAGAGTGTGAGCTGAGCTGGTTTTGGAGAAACGGAGGAAGTGTGTCCTGCCGTTCTCTTAGCTTAGATTTATTTGTACTATTTTATGCATTATGATGGAGGAAAGAATATTATTCTTAATGTAGATATATATGTAAATAACCTTCTCAAGTAATATTAAAAGTGCCATGCTTCCTGCGAAAAGAAAGTACTGATTGGCATTTATCTGAACAGTATCATTTTCCCCATTTGCCTCAACGAACCAACAGCAAGCTCCTACATGCACATTTATACAAAATTTTGTTCTATACTGCCATGTTGAAAATTTAGAAAAATCGGGATAGAAACGCTACCTTTGGGACGATTTTCACAAAACATTGATAGGCACTAATTTATATCAATTCAATTTATATCAATATCAATTGTATTAAATTTTATGTAAAAGTTCCTAAAATACAGCTACCACAAAAATTTTTATACACACTGAGAGAGACGGTTGGTTGTAGGGTTTAAGACCCATTGACTATACTAGGATCCTAGGCCTATAGGTGGAATGCCCTCCATGGAGGTTTTTATAAAAGGGTCTATGATTAAGAATATTTGCTGTCGAAAAGACAAAATTATTGCGTTGACAACTGCAGGATAAGCTGTAAAAATAAGCTGTAAAAAAGGCAAGTTAAAAATTAACTATAGATGGAAGAACGGATCCATGAGGCAATATATTGGTTTAGTAGTTCAGGTAAATTTATTGATTGATCCAAAGAAGATAATTTGTGGCGTGAACATTTGGCAATAACAGTGTGGAGTGGGAGAACAGCACCGGGCACGAGGTCGTAAACCTTCGCCACATCACTATCGTAAGTGCCGATCAAAACTGGAGCGAGAAATGACATTGCTTTTGGCGTTTAATTTTATTTAAGCCAAGTTCAAAGTTTAAGATAAAGAATGGTTGCGGTAATCATTACGAACATTTTTATGTAATTTTTTGAAAAGGCGACCTTCAGTGGCCTTTGATAGTGAATATTGGCATGATTTCGCCAAGTTTTTAGTTGCTAGGAAATAACCAGCTAAGCAAATATTTTGTCTAGCTGATGATGAAAATTAGGCGACAAGAGGGCACTTGAGTTATATTTCGATGTAAGATTAAAAGAAGCCAATTAATTATTATCTGGTTTCACAAAACAAAAGGAAGAAATGAGTCAAAATAACATCATTTACAGAGCTAAAATAATTTTCATTACGTTAGAATTGTTAAATGAATGCTGAGAATCGATCAAAGGTTTTGTTTGAGTTACATTGAAAAAGATATGAAAGGGAACATATAAAAATTAGATAAAGTATATTGCAAATTTATTATTTATAGGTTTAAAAAGTTATATCGTTATATTTTAAATAGTTGTTTAAGATTAAATAATTTTATTTATTTATGGAATTTATCTATCTTTTAAAGCGAAAACAAATTTTATAATATGTGATAATCTACATCACAGGATCCTAACTCATATTTACGCTAGTTTCGGAGAAAACCACAGAAAACTCCAAACGGCTAGGTCGACGAGCGCTACTTGGTATCAAACCCGGCACTTCCCATCCACCAGATTTGAGTGCAGAATCTCTCGGCCGCTACAGAGGGACACAGAGTTTCTAAAAATGGTCATATCGTGTTCTAGACCTCTCAAAACATGTCAGTTAATGGAAATCTGAGAATCTAAATTTTTTACGAAGACAATACTCTCTTCTATCGAATACCAGAAAAAAGTAAAAATATATCTATTAAATAGCATCTTTAATTACAGCAGGGCAGGGGCATGCCAAACTGAAACAGTTTTAAAACAGTGCATTTAATATACGAATCACTTTAAAAAAAAACACGTACGATACACTGTTTTCTTAAGTATTGTATTAAAGAATGGGAAAGCAACTATGTGGATACACTTTGGACAAAAATGAACCAATAAAAAGCCTCAAGGCAATATAAAAGAAAATTCACAAACATCCATGTCTAGAAAAATGTTCTGTAAATCTTTGCATATACATTAGTTTTGTGAATGATATAGGAGGGTACTGTATGACCCAAAGTTATAAATCTGTCAATATTTTTTTATTTTTTTATTTATTTATTTTTTTAAATCATGTTTATTATATTTTACAATTACAATCTATACACATACGTATTTAAATGTATTTGAATTTTTTTTTTTTTTTTTTTGTCCGGATCGCCAGTGATTTACCCATTGCTTCATTACAATTTTTAGAATGCATTATCTCCATAATTTGACATATAATTTTCAGTTTCGAGTGTTTTTGCTTTCTTTTATCCATGTAGGGTCGAAAAAATGTATTATTTTGGGGTAAAATTTTCAAAATGGAGTATTTGTCATATTTACACGCTTTGAGATTCCACGAACTCGAAAAACATGTTTTTAGAGGTTGGTCTGTGCGTCTATTATCAGCATCACATACCTCGAGAACAAATAGCAACTGAAAATCCAAACTTGTTATTCTAAATCTGTATCATAGGTACGCTAATCTTTTACGTTGTGATCAAGCGAATGGTTTGTGCACAGAGGGACATCCAAGAGTATTCAAATACATTACGTCTATGGGCAAAATTTCTGGTAGGTACAGTTTAACATCCATAGGCTGAAATTTAAACAAAAGGAAATGAGCAGGAATTCAGTATACTCATAAGAGCATGTTTTGTGTAGAATACGGTATGGAAATCATTGACCATTTGTTTACAAAGTCACACAAAAAAAAAAAAAAAATAATAATAATAATAATAATTATATTGAAGCTATGCTTGTGGTAAGTGCTGGAAATGCATTTCAGGTTGTGTTAGGTGCTTTCATATAGGACTAAATTTAAGTACACAATGCGATGTGTATATAACTTATAGACAATATACAGGGACACACAAAATTCAACGAAATTGAATGTAATTGATAGAGATTCCTTACTGTATTTTACCATGTTGACAAAAATTGTTCGAGAATAAAAATTAATTTCTCGTACGCATACGGTAGAAAAAGTTTCTTTTTTTATTTCTTTTTTTATTTCTTTTTTTTTTTTTTTTTTTTTTTTTATGTTCAATTTTCAGCTATGATTTTTGTATTAATATCGCGTTTTGAGGTTCCGTAAATTACAAATTCAAGTTTTTAGAGGTTGATCTGTATGTATGTGTATTATCAGTATAACGTAAAAACAAATTCCTTAACAGCAAATCTTATCCTCAAGACATCTTTTGGATGTCTTCAAGATGAAAAGACATCCTATGAACAATCTGAAGATGTACTCTGGATAAATGTGCTGTTAAGGTTACTATAGATATTCAGATTTGTTATTTCAAAAGTTCATATGAAGTTCCATTTGAACAATTTGATCAAGATTGATAAATATCAAGGAGTGTTCTATAATAGCAAATCTTCTGCAAGCGACATTCTCAGGATGTCCTACGGATTAAAAAACATCTGTGGATATCCTATGAACATCTTCAGGATGTATTATGGACAAATGCGTTGTTAGGGAGTGTGGTTGAAAGTTGTTTGAATAATTTGGAATAAATTCTTTAAAAGTTAATATCATACTTGAATGTTTATTAAATATAATTACTATATTTAAATGGGAGAGGAGGTGGGGCGGATTGAAGTTGACAGGCCGATAGCTCCTTCCCCTCACGGAATTTTATGTCAAATAAAACAGATCCTAAACTTATTTTAAATTGTTTTTTAAATAAAGATAATATACAGTGATAAGAATCGTATAAATTCCTTGTTGCCTTATCCTTTAATCTGAAAACTCCCTTCATAGTACTAAAATGCAAAGTAAGAGAAAGTCGTGTGAATGACATACCATATTATTATTAGTACAACAGGTACTATTTCTTTCAATCAGCTGTTTTTGTGTCGTTACCAATTTTTATCTGTCTCCTTGAATGAACGTGAAAACAATTTTGTTTAAATCCAAATATATAAAGCTGAAAGTTTGTCATTGTAACTGCCCGGATTTTTAGTCCGGATTATTAGATTTTATCCAAAAATTTTTACGCTTATTAATCAGGACAAAATCTAGTTAACGCTGTATTTTTTTAATTCAATCGGATAATTGGTTGAAAACATGTTAAATAAAAACCTTATTTTTAACTTTAAAATTATAGGGGGAAAAAAGAGAGAGAGAGAAAATTGATGCCAAAAATAAATAAATAAATAAATATATTTCTTTTTCTGTAAAGAAAAAGAAAAAAGAACGTACAAACGATTTTTTTTTTTTTTTTAATAATTAAAATTGAGAAAAATCGTGATAAAGAAATGGAATAGCTTCAGAATAGCTTGACGAAATTTGTAATTTAGCACCGAAGTAGCTCTGATGTTTCTCGCCAAGATCTTTACTTACGAACTGCGATAGCCATTTCAAATCATCGCGAAAATGAGAAAAATAATTTAAATGCCGCCAAGAGGCTCCTAACCTCTTATACTTAAACTATGCCAAAGAAATATTAAAAAAATAATACAGTAACCAATGTTAGTGAATTAAACACAGTCACTGCATGCCTTTATATGGAAGAATATATTAAAATATGTCCTGTCGTACTAAATTAAATTCTGTTTTATGTAGAATTTTATATCTACTACTTAGAAAACATAACAAGCCTTAGGGTTTATTTATTTCTTCTTCTTAACGAAATTAAACAGAAGAAGAGATAAAAATACAAGTTTTTTCTTTTATATTTACAACTTCTTTAATAAGATTGTATAAAAATAATCGCTAAATAATCACACACATGACACTCGATAGATTTTCTGATTATCCATGAACTTAAGCCTTTCGATGATCGGAAGACAACTGTGGCTTGTCAATATTTGGAAAGGCTTAAAAATCGAATTTTAATAATTCGAGACGGGAAATTGATAAAGCAACAAAAATTCTAATATTATCGAGAACAAACACTTGAAAATGAAACATCATGCTGTTATGGGACAAATACGGAAAAAAAAATATTTTATCTCGTAATAAAAGATTTAACTTTGAATTTCCAGATAGCTGATACTTTCAACTTGTTTGATTTAAAGAAGAATTTATAAAAAGTTTTAATTCCCATATATCCGGTTACTATGTCAAAATTAAGGAACGTTCATTTATAAAGGTAACTGTAATATACAGCTGATATCTAAAAGGATAAACAGGCAATGCTTTTTAGAATTGTATCAGTATCATTTAAGTGTGTTATGTTGTATTAGTCGTATACTATATTCTGAAGAAAACATTTATTATGCATATGAATAATAAATGTCAATTTCATTATAATTTGCGCAGAATTAAAGTATTTAAATAAGGTTATCAGTTTCAAAGTTATCGTGTATCAGTTTCAAGGAATTACATCAATATTTACGGGAGCTAGATCGCGGACAGACAGACAAACCAAAGTCATAAACATTTTCAACTTTGTTGCAAAGTGCTATGAAAAAGAAAAGAAAGAAAATGGAGAAGGGGAGAGAGAGACTATCATTGTTATTAAAATTTTGCGGCGCGTTATTTATTTATTTATTTATTTATTTTAAATATATCTACTATTTCGTATCGCTATCGATTATGTACATTTTTGCTAGAATATTTAATATATTTAATTATTATTAAAAAAAAAAAAAATACACTTTATATTAATATCTTTATTTTAACATTTGTTTTTTTATTATTATACTGAATAGTTATGAAACTATTTATTTTTATTTTTAAGTTTATATAGCAAGAAATAATGTGTGCGACTTGAAATTACTTTAACTTCGATTTTCACTGAAGAAATGTTTTATAATTGTTATGTTAAAATAAATTAGTTCATTTATTATTTTAGTATATAAATAATATTCTTTTTTCGTATAAGATCTTCTAAGTTTTATTTTATCTTTTTCTGTAACTTTTTGGACCTTGCATTCCTGTTTACTTGGTTTCTTTTTGTTTAGGTGAATTGGGCCCTGATATATGTAATTTTTTCGGCTATATGCTTACAAATATACAGCAATTCATCTATTTTTGCATACTGAAAATTGTATGCTTTAAATTTTTGAATTTTGATTATCTTATTTTAAATTAATCTTCTATTTCTTCATGCGATATTTTTAATTTCTTCCTGTGGTATGTTTAAAAAGGTTTTCATATTATATATACATATATATTAAGGTTGAAATTATAATTTTACGAGAAATACTTTTGGCTGCATTTACTTTTTAATTATACATTTGCATTGGTTACATAAATTTATGTCTTTTATTCCCCTGTTTAGAAATGTAATCCATATTTAATATATATAATTGTGAGTGTAATTGAATGATGCAAATTAAATTTCAATAGACTAATAAAATGTATAGATCTATATACCATACATTTAAAAAGTATCAAAATATACGAGACTGTGTGACAAAACAAGAATGACAATTAAACACGTTATTAAAAGCAATAAAAAAAACTGAGGCAGGCACTTAAACATGTTATTAAAAGCAATAAAAGACTGAGGCAGGCACCGGCGAGATTCGAACTCACGATCTCCTGTTTACTAGACAGGCGCTTTAACCAACTAAGCCACGGCGCCGCAGTATCTGTTTTATTACTTAGACAGAGTAGGTAAATTCGGGACCGAAATAATTATATAGTTTTTCCTCCGACCAATCTCATAGGTAAATTATGAACCGAACATCAAACGTTGGTCCCGATTTTACTTATGCTCCTCCACCCCCCCCCCCCACACACACCACCTATTCTCTTGTAAAGTGAGGTGTTTTCCACTAATATAAATTGAATCGTTAATGTTGCTATTTTTTACTTTACCAAGGGATTTAACACTTTATACTGCCTAGTATTGTATTATTAATTGTAGTTTGGAAAATTACTAATCGATATCAGTGGGTTTATTCAATTACTGTCGTGTAAAACTAAATATAATCTTCCAAAAGGACCTAAACTACATTTTTTAAAATAATTAAAATACTATTTAAATTGTACACATACTTTAGTTTAGTAATAGTCTGAACATATTTAAAATTTTAAATAGTTTTAAAGAAATCAAATAATAGAAAAAAAAATTATTACAAGTGTCAAGATAGATTTATATTAAAAAAAAAAAAAAAAAAAAAACTTTGAGTTTACTTAAATATTATTACCTTCTCTTACACATATAATGGTAAATAAAGTTTTATTTTCAAATAAAACTTTCAAAATTGAGTTTTTTCTTTGAACTTAACATAAATATAGTATATCTACACGACTTTCTAGGTATGTCTACTTATTTTCCCAGTATCTAGTAATACATATAAACTAACAAACGATAATTAGGTTTTAAATTTAGTTATTTTTTAATTTATTGGTTTTTGTGCTGTCTGAAAAATTGTATTCGAAGGAGAAAACACGGTTTAAATGTTTGCTCCTCAAATAGTTTTGAAGAAATTAAATAATGAAAAACTCTTTCATTACAAGTGTAAAACTAGCTTAAAAAAAAAAAAAAAAGAACTGGAATTTAATTAAATATTATTATTTTCTCTTTAAATCCGAAAATCAGGTTTTTAGCGGCTGGTCTGTGTGTCTGTTTATGTGTCTGTCTGTTAATGTTGCCTATCTGTTACCAACATAACTCAAGGTCAAATAGTATCAGAAAGTACAAACTCGATATTCTAAATCTAAATCTGTATCATATAGGGATGCTACACGAAACTTTTCAGATCGAGCAAATGATTTGTGTACACTAACATACAAGAGAATTCAAATACACTATGTGTATGGGTGAAATTTCTGGTAGATAAAGTTTAACACCTTTAGACTGCTCTAAACAAAATGATATGAACATATATTTTGTATATGCATGAAAGCCTATTTAGTGTAGGACATAATACGAAAATCATTGATTTAAGATAAAAAAATATTTAAATAAAGTTTAAATATAGTAAATACAACAATTCTTCCTTTTTTTATTTATTTAGTTTTTATTTTATTTTATTATCTATATTCCACCCAAGCAACACTACCCTTCCCCCTCAATTAAATATCTGCTCATCCATCCTCCACTTTTTTTTTTGACTTCCATTACCCGACTACCGTAAGTAATGGAAGTACTGTATTCGGTCCAAACATTCGATATCGAGATTTCACATGATTTACATGTTTTAAGGTCTCCTCTCCTGAGTCGAAAAAAGTGGTTTTTGGCAATTGCTCAGTGTGTGTGTATGTATGTGGAGAATCTTCTGGCTATTATATCTCGGAAACTAATAAAGATTGAACTACGAAACTTTATAATTGAACAGGTATGGTGTACAGATGAAATTTCCAGATTTTGGTGAAAATTGGAAAACCGGAACCGGAAGTGTAAGTCCGTATTTCAAAAACGGCTCCAATGACTTTCTTCAAAATTACTGTATAAACACTCTATTAGATATCCTTTCGAATGATATAGTTGGTTAGTTCAGGAAAATGGATAGGCGCCATGTATAAATAGCTGAATTTCAGGTCCTGCAAGTGCTTTCCCTTCAAAATGGCTGTATGAATTTTTTTCAAACTTGCCATATTTAACCCTCTTTTAAATGTCATTTTGCGTGTAATTGTTGTTTTCGGGTCAACAATTAATTATGCCGAGCTTTGATAAAAGTCGGTATCTCAAAAACGGCTCTAACGATTTTCTTGAAAATTGTTACATAAACCCATTTTAAATATCCTTTCTCATGCTTTACTTGGTTCTTGGTTATCGCAAGAAAATTAATAGTCATCCTGATTTGATAGATCAGTTTTAGATCTCGGAAATTGGTGTTTAAATAAATAAATAAAAAACTGTACAAATTTCTTTTCATTTCTGTAAAAAAAAAAAAAAGAAAAGAAAGAAAGAAAGAAAGAAATCGCTGTGTAAACTCTGTTTTATGTTTTTACACGCGTATTAACTTTCTCTTACCGGAAAATTTTTAGGTGTCTATTTCATTAGGTCAATTCTATATATAGGGAGCCTATATTATAGTCTGAATATATTGGCTCCCTACTCTTAAGAAGTTTCTGAACACGCGGTATTCATGCTCTGCGGTGTAATCATATTATCGTGAGTTTTGTCGTTCCAATAACCTGTTTTATTGACGTGTTTCGGGAATACTCGTGGACTGGAACCGCCTGTTTATTTACGAATTACTTTACAAAACAGTCAATGTTTTCATAAAAATATGTACATTCCATTCGATGTATAAGGAAGTTATGTGGTATCCACATCAGAATTTATTATTATTACTATTATTGACTTTACTATAAAAGTATGAAAGAGTTAAATTTTAATATTATATATATATATATATATATATATATATATGGGAATATAAACAAATGACTGAAATTAAACCCCAAAAAACACCGAGATCTTCATCAGGGAGGTCCTTCAGTGTAGGGGTGAAAGAGAAGTTTCTGAAAGGACAGTAGCAATTAGCTAATAACTATCCTTAGCCCCCAACTTCTCACCAAACAGAAAACCAACAACAACTGAAGAGAAATCAAGCATATATATAATGTATAAAAATACTAAAAAAGTTATAAACTTACCAAATTGCAAAAGTTACAAAATTACATCAATTCATTTAAAAAATATACAATACAATAAAGAATTACTGAATGTAAACAAGAAAGTATAAAATGAAATAAAATGAAACCCTTCTTCGGCCGACGGGGCTACTCGTCGGTACTTAAATATCGCCCTTGAATGAGGAAGTAGAACAAACCAAGATAGGAAAACTCTGGAAAAACACAATTAAAAATTGGGACGGGTAACAGTTAATTTGCAAGGTATTTTTTAGGTCTTCAAGAGCATATTTTAAATCATTTTCATTATTGCAAATAGTACGAATTCGTTTAAGCTGTGCGAACATAATATTTCTTAAAACTTTTCTACTGATATTTGAAAACCAATTAGTAAGACTATTTACTTTAAAATTAAAATCCTTCCTTTTATCGAATAATCCAATGAGCCATTTTTCTTCATTTCTCTTTATATTTAAATCTAGGAAAGAATTTTTATCAGTATCTGTATCTTCTCCTTTTGGTTTTTATAATCTTTAAACCTACATATATATATAAATTCATTTCAATAGTTTTATATATATATATATATATATATATATATACATAATTTTAAACATTTTTTTATTATTACTATTTAATGATAATAATGGAATTTTTGTGATAATGTTTCAATGGAACATACACGTTAAAATACCATTTGGGCGAATTCTTCTCAATCTAATAACGTTGGAAATGAAGCAATAAATTATTTAAGTTATCAGTATCACAGGCAAGAGCGATACTTGTTCATTTCCTTCTTAACTGTTGCAATTAAAAATGTGCATGGCTTCCTTTACGATTCTTTTATAAAAGTTTCTGTTACAATAACAGACACCCACGCGAGTCATAATTCTAGCATAAAATTCACTTGTACATGGATTCCGTTATAGGTGTCGTGTACCATTTTGTTCTACACGAATTCAAATTAAATCTGTGTCATTCATTCAAAGTAAATTCTTTAATGTTGTGAAACCGCATTCATATCTTTTTATTACTTTCTTCTCTATT
Organism: Salticus scenicus; assembly: GCA_963930645.1. Taxonomy (NCBI): domain Eukaryota; kingdom Metazoa; phylum Arthropoda; class Arachnida; order Araneae; family Salticidae; genus Salticus; species Salticus scenicus. Next base: position 297,002,366 of record OZ005655.1, on the reverse strand, counting down.
CATAAGAAAATGTTATTAAAATCAGAAATTTTTTCTGCATTCGTTTTTACTTTCTGAACGTTATAATATTATTAATTTCTTCTATATTCAATAGAAGAACGTATTGGATTCGTAAAAGTCTTCGACTTCCGGTTTTCAACAGATTTGCGCGTTTTGAGAAGTCTAGAACACGATTTTACCATTTTTAGAAAATGTTTGTCTGCCTGTATGTGTGTGTGACAAAAATTTAGTGGCAACTGTATCTCCGGAACTACTGTTCAGAATTGTATGTAAATTTATATGCAGATATACCTTGACCTATATTAGTGCCTATCAACTTTTGGTGTCAACCGTTTAAAAGGTGGCACTGCTATACAGCGATTTCCGCAGTTTAAGGGAAGGCTATATTTCAGGTTCTATTGCGTATAATCAAACAAAACTTTATATATAAGAAAGTCATTGTGAGACATTATTCTGATTCAATTTGAATGCTTATCGGCCAAAAGGTGACGCTGCTATACAGAGATTTCCGCAATTTAAGGGAAGGCTATATCTTAGGAACTACTGCACAGAATTGCGTATAAATTTATGTGTAGACGTACCTTGACATAAATTAGTGCCAATGGACTTTTGATGTCAACCGCTTAACACGTGACGCTGCTACACAGCGATTTCTGCAATTTAAGGAAAGGCTGTATCTCAGGTTCTATTGAGTATAATCAAACAAAACTTGATATGTGAAATGGCCATTATAAGACATTATGCTGATTCAAGTTGGATGCTTATAGGCCAATAGATGGTGCTGCTACATCGGAGATTTTCTCGATAACGGGATGGCCATATTTCAATGTCTATGGCATATAACTGTACGAAACTTTATATGCGAGATAACCCTTATAAACCGCATTTTTTGAGATGTTATTTATGGAGAATAAAACTGTCTTTCTTTGGACATTTAGTGTTAGTTTTCTCTAAGTTGAAAATCATTTGCATTCATCCTGTTAGATAATTTTAATAACTAATAGTTTTAATAAATTATTCGCCCCTAGTGAATTTGTACAGGAAAATATAGAAGAAAGTGTTGTGGAGACCACAATATACTTGTTGTGCAATATATTTACATGTATAAGGAAAGTATTGTAGTCGTGATTTGCGAAACGGATTTTGCATCACTTATAGTCCAAAAATGAATAGTCGTAGAATGTTGCAAATTTATATTTGTGACTGTCATGATGCCTAGTTATACACCTCTAACTTTGGTCTTTACACGAGCTCCCTTTTCTGAGATATATACGATTTTACACGATTTTTCGTGATGTATATATGTATGTGAGTGAACACGATAGTATCTAAACACTCTATTCGAATAAGTTGAAAGTTGGTACGTGTGTTATAGGTCACCATAGCACAAACTATATAGATTTTGGTGAATGTAGCACTTACAATTTTTTTTTTTTTTTTTACAGGGCACAAGAAAAAAATTTTGTAACATTGGGCTCAAATTATTTAAATTGCGGTGGAGTCTAAATGCCTTATTTGAATTAGGGTTGGAGATTTTACGAAAATTTTTCAATCTCTACATTCTGAAAGTTTTGAAAAATAAAACTAATGCATTAAAGGCTACAAGTAAACAAAACTATTCAAAGAAAAATTTAAATAATTATTCAATTGTAAAAGAAATTAATAAACAAAACATAGAAATTATAGCACTTTTTTTTTTCGCTTTAGAAATTTAGTTTTAAAAAGTTATTTAAAAAACAAAGTTGTGTTTTTAAATAAAGCTTTTCTCTAAAATTTTTAATGTTGTTAATTTAGTGACTAAGGCTTTTTTTTTTTCCTTTTCTTTTTAATATTTGCTCCGATTTTTTTAAATTTCTGATTGGATATTTTAAAACCAAGATTATCACGGTGTACCAACTTTCGGAGTCAATTTCAGAAGCATAGACTATGAGGTGACCTAAATCAGAATTGTTGCTCAATTTTGTAAAGCATCTCCCTATCATCATTTATCAAATGAATATTTTGAAAAACAGATACAAGCTGAACAGTACAGCAGCTTTTTTTTATATTGCCTAATGCTTTATAATTATGTTCACACAAAGTTGTTGTTGCTAATCAGAATTTGAAGGGACATGGACATTCAAAATTCTGATTAGCAACTATAGATCTCTTGAATTATAATTAACCTTCTCTTTCTCGAGCAAGCTGCTCAAAACTGGTATACATCTGGTAGTTTTCTAAAAGATGTCTTGAATCAAAAGCTTTTGTTTTTCTCACTATATCTGATATTACTGCAAACTATACTATCACTTTTAACTATACTATCACTAATAAAAGAAAATTTTAAATATGGTATGCAAAAAATTTCCAAAAAAATTCCTTTTTTGGGTTGGAAAACTTTCCGAAAAAATACAGAAAATTTTTCAAAAAAGAAAATTTTCCACCCCACATTACTAATTCGAATGAACTGAAAATTTATATACGCGTTTAGGTCACCATGGCACAAACTGTATATATTTTGAGTCTAGTTTTCTTTTTTTTTTTTTTTTTTTTTTTTTTTTTTTAAACGGGAAAACAAAGAAATATTCTTTATCGTTACGGCCTATGGGTTCAACTTATTAAAGTGCAATAACATTAAAAAAGCCTCATTCGATTGAGCTGGTTGATGCCAGACCTCTCTTGCTTTAATTTATTCAAGCAACCGTTTAATTCTTAATATTCGGAAAGTCGAGTGGAGTCACTCCAGAATATTTAGTGGTGTAGAGTTGTTTCTTGGGTTAATAGTTAGAGATGAAAGATAAAATATTGGTCATTATGTCTCTTTCTTGCATAATTGTAAAGTAAACACATCTGCATCGTATCATGGAAAATGTCTAATTTAATACCAAAGAATTAACTTGTTCATTTAAATATTGATAGGGATAACATTTTAAGGGTGTAAGACAATGAGGAGGAAATAAAGTTGCACAAACTTTATTAGCTGAAGGAAATAGCCATTTTTGACAGGTGATAAAAGTATCATCATAAAATAAAATTGTAATAATTATCAATTTGACATTCATTTTTCCTGATTAACCAGTAACCTTTCAATTCAGAATAATTATTTTAGAGTACGTCGTGGGGAGATTTTTATCGATCTTTACAAAAGAAGAAAAACTATTGTGAGAAATTAGAATATTATTGTTTTGAAAAATGGCTGAACTTGGAGAATAATTTTTGAATAATATTCAATTACTGATTATCAAATATTATTTACATTCGTTGGATATTAGAACGTAAATGTGCATTAAAATAATTCAACAATGAAAGGTATGAGGGAAAAAAAAATGGCTTATATATTCCAAAAGGAGATGTTTTCAGGCTACCAATGTACCAACTTATAGTGTATTATTGCATTTTTAATTATTTTAAAATAATTTACCTACTGTGTGACAATGAAAATTTTCTTTATTTTATAATTTAAAAAGCTTTTGCATGATTTTTAGATGCATTATTAGTTTTCGGGTTTCCGATCGAGTTCGGGTTAAAAAAAAAAAAAAAAAAAAACTGCTTTCGGGCCAAATTTGGGTATGAAGAAATAGGGTGCGGGTCGCCGAATTTCTCTATCGCGAGTTTTGTCGGTTTTCGGGTTGATGAAAAAATTTTTGTCGGGTCGTATTCGAAATGATTTAAAATTCATCTGCCGGGTTCAAGTCGGGTAATCTGAGTACACGATCTGTTGGCATTTCCCAATGGCTCAATTTTAATGTTTCATGGCAAATGACAATCTCTTTTATCTTTTACTTGCAATCACTAGAAACTTTCTTCTTGCACTATAATACTTCTTCTAGAACCAATGAACTTTCTGATTGAGGGTAAATAAAAAGCCTAGTTAGGATATCCCCACCACTGATTGCTTAATCTAAATACACAAACGGACAACTCAAAAGTTTTACAAATTGTCATTAAACACAAACCTAATCAGACAGATGAATGAAAATACATGTACAAGTAATTTTGCACGATATTGGGATGAAAGCGCAAACTGGCTAAAAAAAAAAAAAAAGCTGAATTCCATATTACCTCGTTTTAAATAGTATATACAAATGCCTTTCCTTAATTGACACAATATACACCGTGGTCAATATATTCTCATACAGATCCCATGCAGAATCGTAACTATAATCAATCATCATGAAATGGATCCTATATTCCAATCTAAAACCTATTAAGTCATTTATGTTAAATATTGATTACGATATGTTGCGCAGGATTATTATTTTAATTTATCCCAAATGAATCCGTTTCACTCCGGCTGTTTTATTTCTTCATTTTCCTTATCGTTGAAATATTGTGTTTGAGATTCAAAACACCTCATAAATCATTCAATCCAGCGCTTTCGAGGCGCAGGCAAATGAATCAAACTGGCCACGCCAATCCATCATTCGGAAACGATCGATACCCAAGCCATATGTCGATACAAAAAAACAAAAGCAAAAATATAGTTTATCGCAATCGGAACTTCAAAATAAATAAGTGAGTAAATAAATAAGTAGAAAACAACACAAAAAACCTGATTTAATGCATTTCTTTTAAATGTTTCTCCAAATAGACCAGCCGTTGAAAATTCTTTTTTACAAACGGAGGGAGGGGGAGGGAGCAAATTATCGTAAAGTTTGAATTATTACTAAAAATAATCAGGATCGAAACTTAATTTTTATTTGTTATTTTTAAGACTTCTCTACATAGTAGACATAATCTAGAGCAGTGGTCACCAACCGGTGGTCCGTGAACCACTAGTGGTTCGCGAGGAAATGTTGGTGGTCTGTAGAAATTTTTTGAAATTATTTGCATTTTTTAATGTTTCATAAGAAATTATAATGATGGCTTTGCCCTCTTCGCTGGTCACTATATTTAAAGGAAACTCTTTTCTATATAGCTTTATGAAAAAAAAAAAAAAAAATACAGAAATCGTTCAAACGCTCGCCTTCGATTCCCGCTGCCTTCGGCACCAACTTGTTCGTCCTCGCAGTCTCCGGTGCCTGTCCCTATTGCATGCGACAATAGCTTACCCGTGGGCTTCCATTTAGGTGCTTATCATATATGACAGTTTCGATACGGACAGTATCGAAAATTTTGAAGTAGCCCTTTTATATTTGAATCCCAGTTACATATGAACAACATTATGTGTGATGTACATAATATTTGCTTTCAAGTTATTTCCTATATTTATTTGATTTAATCGATCAACCATAAAATGACAGCAATTTCAAGCCAAATATATATTACAATATGCAATGATCGGCTACGTCTATCGCATGAGACAATTATTATTATTATTATTATTATTATTATTATTTTTTACTTTTTTTTTTTTTTTTTTTTTTTTTTTTTGGGTTATATATACTTCATGCTTAGTTAATAGTAGTTGGTATATAAAAAAATTAATTAATTAATTAATATGTAATTCTGATCATGGTGCAACCTTAATATAGCTCCCTTTGGCGACTTTTGAATTTCTGTCGTCGTTTTAGATCAAAATATAATTTATGTGATTATTGTTTCTATTAATTTCTAACTCTTTCTTTCTTTCTTTCTTTTTTTTTTTTTTTTTTGAATATTTTATAATTTAGTTATATTTTTGATGCGCTACTCGGCTTTAAGTGGCTGTCCTTGGCGAAAAATATCGGATCTAGTTCAGCATCAAAATTTAAAAATTTGTCCAGAATTATCAATAAGTAAATTATTACATATAATAAAATAAGATGTTTGTGTGTGTGTGATTGTGTATGTGTATCCAGAGCTTTTTAGGAAAACGGCTGAATGCAGAGCTACACACATTTGTATGGAGGTTTGTAATGACCTCTCCTGATGCACCTCGAAGCTCGATTTTCGAATTTTTGATTAGTTTTTTCTTAATTAATTAAAATGTGAAAATAATAACCTTTTAATTTCTGATAAACTAGACATTTATATTTTATCCATAATTTAATTGTTGCCAATTTTTTCGATAGAATAAAAAAATAAATAAAATAAAGTACATTTACTTAAAATGAGGAAAATAAATTAGAAAAATTAGAAAATAAGTTAGAAATATCAGTCGTATCGTTACAAATAAGGTACCAAATGAAAGGGGCAATTTTTGTGAATCCGACGGATTAAACAGCTTATCGATCGGACAATTAGATTTTTAAAAATTAACTAAAATATGAATTTTAGGTGGCAACAGCAGAAGATTGTATGGAAACCGTTTGGAGAAAAAAAAAAAAAATCTGTTACTCATTAAGTCACATATTTCTGAAAGGGGATAAAAAATTTCAGTTTTCAAATTTTTTTTTTATTTTCTCTCACGAACACAAACACATAATATACAGCCTGTACAACACAAGACCAACTTGCATTTCAAATTTCATCAAATTTGGTTAAAAAACAAAAAAGTTACTTTTTTTTTTTTTTTTTTTTTTTCCAAATTAAATTTTATTCTAACTTTAAAAAGGTTTATGTGATATGATATATTAAGAATTTGGGTTTTAAAAGTTTTTTTTAAATAGATTATTTAAACTCTATGAACCATTTTTATTAAAATCACACAATCAACTATGGAAGAAAATCATATTTATTGAAATTTTATTTTTCCGACTGAGTGAAAATAATACCTGGACCGGGAGTCGAACTCCGGATCTTTGACTTATAAGGTAGAGCCTTGACTTACATGGTAGAGCCTTGACCTTGTAAGTCAAAGATCCGGGGTTCGACTCCCGGTCCAGGCATTATTTTCACTCAGTCGGAAAAATAAAATTTCAATATCTATGAACCATATTTTTATTTTATCAGTTTAATTAATAGATCCTCCTGGGCGATTTTTTAAATTTTGGTGTTGAAGTACACCGAATGTTTTTCGACAAGAATATAGCAACAGCCATTTTAATCTAAGTAGCGCATCAAAAAAAAAAAAAAAAAATATATATATATATATATATATATATAGTATTATAAAAAGAAAAATAAATAAAAATATTAAACCTAAATAGTAGTCACATAAATGATTTATTTTTATAGAAAGTTTATAGAAAAAATGCAGTTTTTAAACATAGCAAATTTATTTCAGCAAGCACTATTTTAAACCTAAAAACCATTAAAAATATAAACAGAATAGGAAGGATTCTTATTTATAAACAAAAATGTGTCTGATAAAATTGTTAGCAAAATAGTCTTCCTCTTTTCAAAAAAAAAAAAAAAAAAAAAAAAAAAACATCTCTAATATGGCGACAAAAATTCAAAAACGCCAAAGGAGCGACATAATAAAATTGTGTAGCACGATAATGTTTACCTATTATTGTTACAAGGGATTAAGTCTAAAATGGTGACAAAAATTCAAAAGTCACCAAAGAGAACTATATTAAGACAGTACTATGATCAGGTTTACAAATCATGAATTATATATAACCATAAAAATTAAATGTTTCATGCGACAGACGTAGCCGGTATTAGCATAGTGTAATACTTGGCGTGAAATTGCTGTCATTTTATAGTTGATCGAATAAACAAAATAAACATAGGAAATGACGTAAAAGCAAATATTATGTGCACCACGTGTAACTGCGATTCAAATATAAAAGGGATACTTACACTTCAATTTTTTCGATACTATCTATTTCGAAACTGTTATCCAATAAGCACCTAAATGGAAGCCGATTGGTAAACCAATGTTGCAGGCAATAGGGACAGGCGCCCGAGTTTTAGCGGATGACCAAATCGCTGCCGAAGGCAGCAGGGACCTGAAGCGAGCTTTTGAGCAATTTCAGTATTTTATTTTATTTTTATAAAGCTATATAGAAAAGAGTTTCCTTTAAATTTAGTAACCAGCGAAGCGGGCAAAAACTGCTAGTTACAAATAAAAGAGAAAGATCAATTTTTTTATGCGGCTTTTTTTTTTTTTTTTTCCTTGTCGCGCACTATATATTAGAGCCGTTTTTAAGATGCGAATTTGTCTTTATTCATTTCTCCTTGCCCCATTTCTGTTTTTTTTTTTTTTTTTTTTTTTTTTACCGAAAATTAAAATATGAAGTCTTAATAAGTTTCGTCGTATCTTTAGATTCAGAAGATTCATCGGATACATCTTTCTATCCCCCCCCCCTCACACACACACACACATACATACATACATAATGAATAACCTCTAATAACAACTTTTTTGGACTTTAAATCTTATAAATCAGGCGAAAAATCGATATCTAAATTTTTCACTGAATGCATTACTTCCATTACTGACGGTAATCGGGTAATGGAAGCAAAAATTGTTAATTTTGTTCTTAATCATTAGAGATTTTTCAAAGATCCGTATCCGTATCCGCGGATCACAGTTTTTGATTATCCGTCACATTCCTACAAAGTACCTTATTTTATTTCTACAGTAAGTCCTATAAATTTTCTACAAGGAATACTGGTGATTGTGAGCCAGAACATGTGGTTCATATACGATGGTGCACGAGCACACTTTTCGATTGTGGGACGTAAACACTTTGGAGTTACATATACCGGCAGGTAAATTAGAAAACACAATCGTGTGTTTTCCAACGTGTCCGGAAGCCCAAGCAACACGCACGCCAGAACATGCCGGAAATCCAAGTAACAGATCGTAGCGGTTCCTTTGCTTGGACTTCCGGCTTCTTGGAGTTTAATCCCTTGGATTTCTTCTTCTTGGTCCATCAGAAATCGTTTTGTGGGTACAATGGCGATTTCACAGCAAGGATCGTCGTCGCTTCAGCAGATATCACATTAGGTTTGTTTGAACAAGTACGACAATACTTAGTTCGTTGATGTCGACAGTGAAATGTCTTTCGCGGCCACAATTACGAAAAATTCATATAAAAAATTTCTTGTAGTCTTCTTTTTAACACTGAATTGCGATGTATTGTCTATATTGTAATCATCTTTTACCTAAAAAAGTTTTTCTATCTATTCTTAGCTCTTTTTGTTTCATTGGACGTCAAAACCTTTCATAATTATTTTTACAATTTTCTTCCACTAAACGAGGTTTGTGATACTATATTTTATGGTAATTTTTCATCCTCTTGATGAAAAATTCAATGTCACTCCTTTGAGTTGATTGGCGAATTACGCAACACCCTGTATAAATGTGTACGCAAAATGCTAAAACAGTAGGTGAAGGAGCTTTTTCAAAATCTTGTAAATCGTAAAAACAAGAAAAGAAAGAAAGAAAAAACACATAGAAAAATTTAGTGTTTGGAAATGCAATAAAGCTCAATCGTAACATGAATTACAATGTTGTTCTGTTGTTCGTAACTTTTGAAACAAAGTGCGTAGAATCATGAATGAAGAATACTAATAGGTTGAACTATCCCATTGGTTGAACTAAATTCGGTCCCTCTCCTATATATATACGAGCACTTCTCCAGATTCGGAATTCTTTTTGCACTGAAGACGGTACGCTTAAGGCTACCGAAACAGCTGTATGCATCTCAAATGTTTTTCTTTGGTGTTTCTGACGTAGTAGTTTATTCGGGTTTTAATAAGTACAGAATACTAGTTCATATACCAACATATATAATTTCTAAATAATTTATTTATTGTTAAAACCTCCTCAATCTCTTAAATAATGAATAATAACAGTATAATAATAAAGCAAATACTTTTTTTTTTTTTTTAATACAATGTTAACAAAAACCTATTCGTTCACTTGTGTAAATATTTATTTGAAACTGCGTAAGTTACATAATATGGAGCTGCTATTATTATAAAAGCTGAATAGGTAATAATGGAGAAGATGGCATTCACTGGAGAAGAAGGAAGAAGCTGGAGAAGATGATGCTCAAGAGGGTCGATGATGAAAAAGAAGAAGATCCAAATAGACAATTATCCAACAGGGAAGAAATGCTCAAGTCATATCAATTGGTGCTGAATAGTAATTAATAAAAGTCACATTTCAGGTAAAATAAAAGTCACATTTCAGGTAAAATAAAAGTCACATATCAGGTAAATAAAGTCATGTCCGGGTTGAAAAGTCATGAATGTCAGGATTCTGATGCTGAAGATGTTATAGCATTTAAAAAAAACGATCAGTAAACAGCGGCTTGATGTTAAAAGTTACTTTTCTTTTTGAAAAGAGTTTTTTTCATTCTTTGAGAGAATGACAACCTAAAAAAAAAATAATAACAATAATAATAATAAGATAATATTTTTCTTATAACATACAGTACTGAAGAGTATTAATTTGAATTTATTAAATAAGGACTTATAAAATTAGAATCGACTGCAAATTTTAAAATTTGGTATTTTCTTAATTATAGCAGAATTATTATTATTAGCAATTAAGGAGGAAGTTAAACAATACTTTAGTAGTTATGTTTGCGTGATGGGTCACATATATGAAATCATTTTTCCTTTCAAAATACACAAACACGCACAAATTTGAGAAAATTTCTATTACTCTGCATCGTGTAATGTATATATATACAAGATCTGCCAAAAGTTCCCCATCCCTCTTTTCTCGGAAATGCTTCGAAAATTTAAAAAATAGCGAAACATATGTTCAATGAATACGAGGGACACCTTGAAAATTTTTTTGTCCCAGGAGGTCTAGGGAGCCGCTAGGGAAGGCAACACTTCAAATAGGAAGATATATCTCGGGATATATACCTGAAAAAATCTCTTTAAGACGATTAATTTGATATAAACAGTTTTATCTAGCAATGATTATTAAAAGGGATACATGAGTATAAAGTCCACATTTTAAAACTCGAAAAACTCATGTATCGTTAATGGTCGTCGCAGATCAAAACTATTTATACCAAATTCGTTGTCTAAAAGAAATGTTTCCAGGGATGTACCACAATATACAATTTCCTGTTTAAAATTTTAAATTTGCTTTACCTAGCGGCCCCCCTAACCCCCGATCAGAAAATTTTTTCACCCAAAGATTTCCCCCTAGAATTCATTGAACAAGTGTTTCGCCATTTTTCAAAATTCTGACGCATTTCCGAGATAGGAGAGGGTGTGGGGCTTTTGCCAAACCCTGTATAGGGTGTCCGAATCAAATGTCCTTAACCTGAGACTGTTATACTTAACAGAAGGTTAAAATGTATAAGATAAATGTAAAATCAGATAACAGGGCTCGCATTTTTTTTTTTTTTTTTTTTTTTTTCCCGGGGAAAAAAAAAATATTGCACTTCTTTGCAAACTTTCAGTACTCTTTTCGTACTCTTTCTACACAATTTCTGTACACTTCCTATGCACGTTCTGTTTACTACAAGTTTTGAGAAAAAGAAATTGTCACTCTTTTAAATGCTCTTAGTTTCAGGTGAGTTTCTTTTATTACTTATTCAAAACATTCTTTACACTGTTATTACGAATTTGTATTCTACATATCGTAGAGCAATCTATTCCTTCTCCTGCGGTCATGTTATATTTTCGTTTGTCCACTCAGTGCATGTGCTTAATGCACGTGCAGGTGCGCCATAAACGATAAAAAAGAATTTTCATTATGTAAGAATTCAGTAGCCAATTTTGCCTAATACCGCCAACGTATCGCTATTTTTTTTTTTTTTTTTTATTGTTATTTTTTTAATCGATTATTGAAATTCGGGACATTTTATTGGGTCACCCTATATATATGATTCATCTTCAGAAGAAGGCGAAACGGACCTTTATAGAAATAAGTTAACTTGAAATATTTCTTTATTAAACCCATCTAGTAATTTAGAAAGGATACGGGAAGTTTTGAAAAGTAAGACCTTTGTAAACAATTACCATAAACTGCACCAAAAAAAAAAAAAAAAAAAAAAAAATCTGGTGTGAAACAACCACACGACTTCTATTACCCACTATTACACATATTATATGCATTTTTGAGAGATAATGCGATCAGAAAACATAAAAGTGAACTAAAGAGAAAATCGTTAGAGCCGTTTTTGAGATACCAACTTTTAAAAAAAAAATCAATTATTGACCGGAAAACAATAATTACATACAAAAGGATATTTAAAAGTGAGTTAATATGGCGAGTTTGAAAAAAATCCGTACAGCTGTTTTTAAAGGAACGCCCTTGGGAGACCTGAAATTGAGCTATTTATACAGGACGCCTATCAATTTTCCTGAACTAACCAACTATATCATTCGAAAGGACATCTAATAGAGTGTTTATATAGAAAATTTGAAGAAAATCGTTAGAGCCGTTTTTGAGATACGGACTTACGGTCCCACTTCCGGTTTCCGATGTTTCACTTCCGGTTAAAATCAATTATTGACAGGAAAACAATAATTACATACAAAAGCATATTTAAAAGTGAGTTAAAATGGCGAGTTTGAAAAAAATCCGTACAACCGTTTTTAAAGGAACGCCTTTGCGAGGCCTGAAATTGAGCTATTTAAAAAGGACGCCTATCAATTTTCCTGAACCAACCAACTATATCATTCGAAAGGACATCTAATAGAGTGTTTATATAGCAAGTTTGAAGAAAATCGTTAGAGCCGTTTTTGAGATACGGACTTACGGTCCCACTTCCGGTTTCCGATGTCCCACTTCCGGTTTTTCAATTTTCACCAAAATTTGGAAATTTCATCTGTAGACCAGACGTATTTCAATTCTAAAGTTTCGTAGCTCTATCTTTATTAGTTTCTGAGCTATAATAGCCAGAAGATTCTCCACACACACACACACACACACACACACACACACACACACACACACACTGACCAATTGCCAAAAACCACTTTTTTGGACTCAGGGGACCTTAAAACGTGTAAATCAGGTGAAAACCCGATATCGAATTTTCAGACCGAATACAATACTTCCATTACCTACGGTAGTAGGGTAATGGAAGTAAAAAAGAAGAGAAACAGAAATATTAAAACAATGACAAAACAAACCCAATATAAATGATAAACAATAAAATATAAACAAATTTAAAGTGAGTTCTATATTTTTATAATGTTTATTTACAAATTTCTAAGTTTTCATTTAGCACATTTTTTTTTACTTAATATTCCAATTTTACTCTAAAGGATTTTTTTTCCCTAAGGAAATTTAAAAGATTTCACAGCCTGCTATGTTAATTTCGTATCATACATCTTTGTACCATTAAATTGGGAGCAATATGCTGAATTGCATCGAGCAATGGAACTAATATTGGCTAGATAAATCTCTATACATGTTTTTATCATTAATTTCATAAAACATTTTTATTTAAAATTTACGTGATTGTATTATTATGAACTCAAAAGATAGAGACAAAGTATTTCGGAAATAGGCTTTTAACTTTTATAACATAAAATTTGAATTCATACTCAATTTTCTAAATTAAACCCTCTATTTAACTGGATAAATGTATACCTTATAGAGAATAATTTTTACATTGGTATGTGATATTAATTTTAGTTAAATAAATTATTGTAGTTCTTTACTTTTGCTATATTTTTGATTAAACTACATGTTAGTGATTTTAAATACGTCCAAGTAACAAATTCGGGTCGCAGAATATCCCATCGACGATTCAAATGCCCCAAGGCCTACCCCTATAACTCTTCAGTGTGTTTGTCTTAACTATATATATATATATATATATATTGCATATGCTGTTTTTTTTTTTTTTTTTTTTTTAAAGTTATTTTAATCATTTAATAATGATTTACTGTGTAGGTAGAAAAAAACTACATCGGTACATGCATAGTTACATTTATACTTACATTTTATGTCTCAAAATGAACATTTCCAGGATTGTAAAGTTGGCTCTGCGCTGCCATTCATAGATATAATCCTGAGCTCTGCTCTCGAGAGTCTGCCACTCAGCGTCAGTTGTGGTGATTTTGATCAGGTAAGGCATGGCACTGGACAAGTTAACTTTTTTTTCAGTCTTCAATACTTTCCATACCTTATCTCGTTCTGATTTCAGTTGACTTTGGAACCACTGTATGGCATTTTGGCAAACTGTGGGAGATCTTTTCATGCGGAGCAAAGCCGCTTCAGCTTCGTTATCAAAAGAAGCGCTGTCATACATGAAGCTGAAAGAGTTTGGTTATTTAAGAGAAAACCCATGACAAACTTAAAATACGAAAAAATATAAATACTTTTTTGTTTGATAATTCATTCGTTTCACCTGTTATATACCGCTATTTTTTATTTTATTTATTTATTTATTTATTTTATTTTTTTAAAGCTAAATTGGAAGCAACCCTGAAAGTTTTTAAATTAATTGTTATATATTAAAATATTACATAATTTAATTATATTAATAGTAGTATAAATAATGATGTATTCAAAACGGAAAAAAATATAAATAATTTGTTTATATATTAGTATGTTATTGATTTATTTATTATTTAATACAAATATCTGGTTCATAAACGGCGCCTGAGAAGAAATCCTCTAATAGACTGATCTTTAGATTGCATTATCGTTAGATGTGGTTGTGAGCTTAGGCCACTAAATGCACCGAATCGGATGGCAGTTTTTAAACGAAAAAAAATATCAATTTAAAAGTCTGAATTATAATATAAAGATGTAACAGAAACGCTACTTGAGACAGACGAACAAAAAAGACATTTAAAATCAAACTACCTTTTAAGAGTGTTATACAAATATATCATAAAGAGTTCATATTATAAATAAACTTAATATAAATAATTTTGTATTATTGCTAAAAATTGCTTGAGAAAATACAATTGATCTGTTTTTGTTTATTTAAAAATATTTCAAGACACTCAAATGAATACAAATGTGATTGTATAAGTGTCTTTTAATAAAAAACTTAATTTAAGATATCCGTATAAAATATTTTAAGAAGAATTATACGAAATCATATGAAGGCATTTTAGACACTTACCAGTCAACTGCTAACTCTCTCCTCAAAATTTTCAAACTCTTTTCATATTTCTTTATATCTTGATCGTAATCACTGCCAGAATGGAATCTGAAAAATAGAATCATATATATTTGTGCATTTGCACTTTTAACTAAAACAATAGACTACACTAATTGTTTTTTGTCTGTGAAAAAATTTTATTATAAAAAGTTGCTATATTTTGCTATGATGCTGTTACTTTAATGTAATTTTTAACTTTTTTTTAATTTAAATATAAAATAATATAGGCATATGTATATGTATATACTTTTGTTTTAATAGATGTAATGTCTTCAGAAAATGTGAGAAGGATTTCGTTGAAAACCATTCGTATTTCAAAACATTACATCTGTTTTTTGCAACGATCGCTTAATGTCCAGCTGATAAGATTAAGCAATGTTTGAATTTTCATACAATAATTTTGTCATTTTTGTTCCTTTATGTGCATAAAACTTTATTTTAGTGAAGATATATCAAAATTTATTCCTATAAATCCGTTCATATTGCCATAAAATCCAAATAGTAAACTTCTTTAACTAAAAACATATTAAATTATAAGATTCGCATGCTTACACATGGAATAACAATTAAATATATATTATTGAATTTTTCAGTACAGCTTTAGTATAGGAACCCTTGGTCACTTTAAAATTGTTGTTGCCATTTCTGTGAGGAACTAAAATTCTTGTCGCAATTGCATAAGTAAAGACCTTGGCGACGAGCTACTTTGAAGCCAAATTTCAAATTTCGCCAAAGGAATCCTATACTACAGCTCTCCCAATCTTCCGACATTTATAGTATTCGTTTAGCTATGAATTTACTACTGCATTAATTTTGAATACAATATTAAATGCACTGGTTCTCTTTATCCAAGCAAAACTTTTCTTACATTATTTTAATATATTAGAAGTAGTGTTGAATACATTAGGCTTAGTGGAAAAAATTTAAAAAACTAGTTTGTATCTAAATTTTTATTCACTTACGCAAATTTCTGAAAGAAACTTTTGAAACCCATTTTTCTCAATATCACAAAACGAAAAAGTCACAGATTGTAACTATCGAACGTTTCAAAAACAAATTATCAAATAATGAGCTCTTAGCAAACGTCAAACAACAAGACTTTTACTAGAACTAAATTTATTGGTACGTGTTTCTCTTTTTTGTACACCAACAATGGGTACAACAATGAGACTTCATAATGAAAACTAACAACAGTTAATTATTCATTAAACTTATAAATTGTTTGTTACTTTCATTGTTAGAAATGTTTATTATTTGCATTGCTATCATAATATTCTCTTGGAACAGCTTTGGAGCTCTTTGGCGACTTTTAAAATTTGGCGATGAAGTAGCTAGGACGTTTTTCCCCAAAAACTTTGCTTATATACTCGCGATATCCATTTTAATTCTAGCCGCGCGTCAAAAATATAGCAAAGTAATAAAATACAAGAGAAAATAAGGAAACATTAACCAACAACCCCGTAAATTATATACTATTTTCAACTGTGTTTGATTAGATCATTTAATAAAAACAAATCTAGTGTGTAACAACCGCACGACTTCCATTTTCTATTATTGCACGTATTATATACACTTTCTGGTGATAATGTGGTCAGAAGTCCTAAAATTGACCTAACAAATCAGTTACCTAACAATTTTCCTGTAAGAGAAAAATGACATTATGTGTAAAGACATTTAAAATAGTTCACATAGCAAGCTTTAAAAAAAATCGGTAAAGCCATTTTTTTTTTTTTTTTTTTTTACACCCATTTTCGTGATTTATAACTGACCTATACTTAATCAGGATGACTGCCAATTTTCCTATAATAACCAAATAATACGTACGAAAGGACATCTATGTCTCATCTAGTGGAATGCACTTGCGAGATCTCAAATTAACTTACTTATACAGGATGTCTATCACTTTTCCTGAACTAACAAACTAATAACATAGCTGCTAACATCCTAATCAATATTCTGTAGTACTGTTTGTACCCTCCCCTTTTTCTACACCACTTAGTTTTTAGAGTAATTCTCTCCAAATAGGATTGAATAAGAAGAAAAAGACTTACGAAAAGACTGGTGTAAAAAATAGGCAGGTATTAATAATATTAAGAAATATTAATCATGATGTTGGCAGCTATATAATACATATTAAAAGACATCTATGTCTTTTCGTTGTTGCTCGATATTTTTCATTTTGAATATGTTTGTTTAACTTTAAATTTAGTATATGAACTTTTTATTCTTCCCTTAATTGTAATTTCTGCATAAACAGTAATTATTAGAGCACTCCAATTTCTTACAAGATATCGCATTAAAATTTTCTTTACTTTTAAAAAGTATATGAAAAAACTAATAATAATAATAATAAAAAAGATTTGCTATTATTAAATATTATAAAAAAATAAAATCTTACATTTATTTCATGTCTTCTGATGTAAGGAGAATTAGTGTTGGACATCATTTAAATAAATTTTTAATCAACTAATTAGTTGACTAAAAATTTAATCATGAATAATTTAAACCCAACTAACGGTTAATCATTTGCTGCAACTAAAAATTCAATTCTGATTAGATTATTCGAGAAGAACACGACTAACTGTTAATCACGATTGAATTATTCATGATTAAATTAGTCGTGATCAATATTTTAGTTGCATCAAATGATTAATTTTTAATCATAACTAAATAAATCATAAATTAATTAATCGTGATTAAATTTTTATTTGCATTCATATGGCCTCTTTTCCCGTTTTTTTTTTTTTTTTTTCAGAAAATGAAATATTATATATGTTATATAATAAGCACCTAAATATAAGGTCATTGGTAAACCATTGTCGCAGGTAATAGGGACAGGCGCCCGAGTTTCAGCGTATGACCAAATCGCTGTCGAAGGCAGCAGGGACCTGAAGCGCGCTTTTGAGCAATTTCAGTATTTTATTTTATTTTATTTTTATAAAGCTATATAGGAAAGAGTTTCCTTTAAATTTAGTGACCAGCGAAGCGGGCAAAGCCTGCTAGTACCTTTAATGCTGAATTAGCTTTTATGACAAGCGTGATTCATCCGTGCTTAAAAAAATTCTAAAGTTGAGGTATATAAAAAAATGCTATGAAATAAAATTCAGAAGAAACATGCTAGATTTGTATTATTAATATTTTATTTTAAAGTTATAAAGACATCATTTTCTCATTCACCAATTTAACATTTATAGTTTTTTTACTACAACAAATAATTCCAATACAAATAATTTCGTATCATTATGGCCTATAGTGTGACATTATTTAAAGTTCGATAGCATCTAAATGCCTTATCAAAATAAGCTGAAAATTTATATACATGTTTTAGGTCATCATCACACAAACTGTATAGATTTTGGTGACTCTAGCACTTACAGAATTCTGCAGAGACACGAATAAAAACTGCTTATCATTATGGCCTATAGGATCAAATTATTTAAAGTGCGACAGCGACTAAACTCCTTATTCAAATGAACTGAAAATTTACATACATGTTATAGATCACCATCACACGAACTTAAGGAACTTTAGAAATCTAGCACTTATGGTTCTTTTTACAGGGATACAATGCATATTTCTTTATCAATTTGACATATGGGCTAAAACTATAAAGTGCGATAGCGTCTAAATGCCTTATCCGATGGAGCTGAAAAATTTTATAAATATTATAAGTCACTGTTGCGCTAACTAATAAGCATTTTGGTGAATCTAGAATTTACAGGTTTTTACAGGGACATAACGAAAAATTCTTTATCATTACGATCTGTGGGCTCAAAGTACAGTAGCGTTAAATTAATCATCGTGTACTATATGGAGAAAAATACTCAAACACCCTATTATAATTTTCTCGCTTTTGTTTATTTAACAGCTCCCCTTACTTTACTTTATCTACAAAACTGTTGATTATTCAATGTTCGGAAAGTCGAGTGGAGTCACTCCAGATTTTTTTTTTTTTTTTTCTGAGTTTCTTATAATATGCAAGCAATAAAAAAGTACTTATATTTTCTTTGTCTATAAGTCTTTTATTAAAACCAAAAAACTTTAAGCTTCGTTCTTATCATTATTTGCATTTTCATTAATAATAAAATAAACAATTGTAAAGTTTTATATTAAATATTATTTCATACTTATAAAAGAGGTATTCTCTGATTCTTACTCTAGAAATGGATTTACGTATCTTAATCAATAATATTACTGGCCCGCAAAACTTAAAATTATGAATTTGGTGGTCCGTAGGACTTTAAACTTTGTATTGGGTTGTTCGGAAAGTAATTTCGTTTTTTTCCTTCGAAAATGAAAGACGATTTTCTTATATTGTATAAATATTTTAATGAATTATATATTCTCCACTTTGATCGGTTTCTTAGCCATCTCACGAGTTGTTATTTGGCAGTTTTTCATAAATCAATACTTTATTTTGTCTTCATTAGCACAAACTGGTTTTCTAGAACGTTATGCATCTTCAACTCAAAATTGCCAGAACAAAATTTGGTAAACCAGTTTTGACAATAGCGTTCTTTAAATAAATTTTCTGTGCACACACCGTATACTTTTTTTCCTTGTTTGAATAGTATTTTCGCATTTTTGATAGCAAAAACAAAATAGGCCGAAAATGTCGCTTCTGATTTTCTTTATTGGATAGGGCACCCATCAAAAACTATTGAGCAGAATAAAACGACCTTTTTCACAAGCAAGCCTTGCTATATCAGCTGTCACAATATGTAATGGCAATGCAACTTAAATGTGAAGAAGGTGTGAAAAAAATACAATTAAGTCCTCTGCTGAGAAAAACGAAATGACTTTCCGAACAACCCAATATTAAATTGTCCGTGAAATCAAAGGTTGGCGACCGCTGATCTAAATCAAGTTATACATTTTCTCCATCGTATCCCATCAGCAATAATTTACAATATAATGTAAATAAAGACAAACTAATATGCAGATTTTTTAAAACCCACTCTCTAAAATATAAAGAGTGAGGTCTCACTCTCAAAGAGTGGTATATCACTCTTTGAACATGCCAAAATGGAGCCAACCTCTAAAGAGTGAAAAGTCTCTTTTCGAAAGAGTGAGATTTCTCACTCTTTATTAAGAGTGAGATTATTCAGAACAATTTAAAGAATATGACAGATTATTTTTCCTTAAAAAATTGTGTATATTAGACGATATTGCTTCATTTCACCTGGCGAATCGACTCCAATTCAACGGTGCAAAGAATGCAGTTTGGATCTGTCGGGAATCGAACCCAGGCCGTTTCCGTAGCAAGCGAGTATCTTATCCACTGAACCACTGAGCACATATACAAGCTGCTTAATTTACATTATTAAGTCATTCTCATACGTGATCAATCATATTTTTAATATTTTTACTTCATTTATCAACAATATAAAATTAAAGAATTCTAAAGGATATTTTAAAATTTAAATTATTTTGAAATTGCTAAAATTAGAATTATTTTAAAAGCTGTATACTTGAAAAAAAAATCTTAATGACAAGAAGTCATTTAAAGTAGCTTATGCGGAAAAGAAGTTACTCAAGTGTACATGTTTTTAAAAAATAATAATAATAAATAAAAAAAATAACTGTTCGCATACAAATCTACAAAGTTTCCTGAATAAGTCGCCTGTTTAGAAGTATAAAACTTGCTGTTGATTTTAAATATTAGTAAAATATTATAGCCAAATTTTTGAATATTTCACATGTGTTAGCTGTCAATAAATATAATAAAAATATAAACTGTTACAGATTTTAAGGCGTTGTGCATTAAATATTTGCATTGATATTTTCTTTTATACCTTACATATTTCTAAATAAAACTATTTACTTTCTAAGACTAATTTCGTTATGCCTCTTGTGATTTTCGATTCTCCCTTAATAATATTACTTCGATTTTGTCAATCGTATAGAAAAAATAATTTACCAAACTATCTTTTAACATAATTATTTTCTATTTTTATTCTTCAAAAATCTTCAATACGTTCTGTTAAACAAATAGATACATGAGATCGTTCGGAAATAGTCCTTCATATTTCGTTCGAAATATGATAACCAGATGGCGCCAGCAATTTCTCACTCTACAAAAGTTTCATCTTGCAATAGATGACGACCTCACTCTTTGTGACAGAGTGACTATGCGTCACTCTTTCACAAAAAGTGAGAAGTGTCACATTTTCCAGAGTGATAATATTGTTGTCTCACCTTAATTGGTGTCAAAATAGGGGTCACTTTTTTAAGGAGAGAGATTCTCACTCCAGAAATTTTAGAGAGCAAATAACTTTGTTATTTCTCAGAAATAATTAAAAAAAAAATTACGATACCCTTACGTACAGTACGACCTATGATTTTTAATAAACACTGACAACAATTCTGTGGGTAAAATAAGATGATTTTATTTTTTATTGATTTAAGACCTTTTCTTATACCCGCTCTGTCTGTCACCGGCGTTTGTCCGAATGTGTCCCATCTTTTTGCTTATATCTCAGCAATCAGACCACCTAAAGACTTCAGGTTTACACTAAAATATTAGTCATGTCTGACACTACAATTTAACACACACATACACACACACACACAAAAAAAAAAAAAAAAAAAAAAAAAAAAAAGAGAGAGAGAAAAAGAAAATCAATATACAAAAAATCGAGTTAAATTAATGAAATTTTCTTCACGAAAATTTAATTAATCTAACTCTTTTTTTTTTTTTTTACTCGCGTGATTTTTTTTCTTCTTTTCATGAAAATGAATGCAAAATTAATAACTAATAAATCGAAATAAGTATAAGTATTTAAAAAATATTTTGTTACAAAACCAAAAAAAAAAAAAATGAAAATGAAAATAACACCTATTTAAAAAAAAATAAAATGCCCTTTTCTTAATGCACTAAAAAGAACAAAATAACTTTTTCAGCTCAGTACCGCCAATCTGAATACTTGCATTTTACTACTATTCCAATTTAAAATTTAAAATGTGTTTAAAATTATTATGGATTTATGAAAATATGATTTGGAATTAGCCACATTGAAAATTTTGGTATAAAATGATTTGAGCCGCCCTTTTCTTCGTTCAGGGTCCGATTAACCTTGCAACTGAGGGGAAGCAGAAATCCATTTGGGGGCCCCCACTGACTGCTTGGTTTAGAGACTCATACAAACATTTCGAAAAATTTATAAATTTTTCATTAAATTTTGTAGTTACCTGGAATGGAGGACCAGTAAATTCGTTAAAAATGTAGACAAGTAAATTCACTTAATTTTTGTACCAAATTATAAACTGGTGAAAGCCTATATTCACCACAATATATAAAATTATTCCATTATAAACGAATGTGTAAAAGCTTCATTAGCATATTTCCTATATAATCTAGAGATGATAGTTGTGCAGTCAGGTGTACTGTGACTTTTTATAATCAGATAATGCTTTTAGACCACAAGCTTACAATTCGGGGCCCATTTTTTACTTAATTTGGGGCCTTTTCAAAATTTTCCAGGGGAAGCACATGCTTCTCGTGCCTATTGGGTAACCAGGGCCTGTCTTCGTTTGAGGTGCAATTTTATTGGAATAGTAGTAAAATGCAAGTATTCAGATCGGCGGTACTGAGCTGAAAAAGTTATTTTGTTCTTTTTAGTGCATTAAGAAAAAGGCATTAAAAAAAAGTGTTATTTAAATGTAAATTGACTCAAAGTTCTAATTAATTAACTGTATATATATATCAATACAAAAAACCCTTAACGGGTTAAAAGTTTGTGACGCAGCACTGTACTTTATGGCTATAAGAATTAGAAATACGGGTCTTAAAAATAATGATATCAAATTTTCAGTGACGCTTTGATATTAATTAAATTATACATAGATTTTCTTATTTCAATTTGCTTTTTCCTTTTATTTATATTTACAGTGTAAACGTTATTTTCAACATAAAATAATATATAGCATTTACTCATTGATACCTTTCCATTCACATCTCTTATACTATGAAAGCATGTGTTTTAAAAGAAATTATATGAAATTCCAGTAACGCAGTGGTGTTACATTAAGTGATTTGTTTTTAAATTTCTCTGCAATTATTTTGTTTTGCATATTAAAGTATATGTGCACATTGAAATATTGCTTTTAATTTTCAAATACGCTGTCAAATATATCACTTTCATTAAGCTTATATTATGTACTGAAATATATTTATTTCAATGAATTATTCTATCTTTTGCGTCACGCCATCCAAAACTGAAAAAAATTTCACAGTTTTTTTCTTTGCATCACGATATCTATTTGCATGCATTTTCAATTTATTTGGATGAAATGACACAAAGTAAACATTTCCATATATTTTACTTACAGTTTTGGATGGCGTGACGCAAAAGATAGAATAATTCATTGAAATAAATATATTTCAGTACATAATATAAGCTTAATGAAAGTGATATATTTGACAGCGTATTTGAAAATTAAAAGCAATATTTCAATGTGCACATATACTTTAATATGCAAAACAAAATAATTGCAGAGAAATTTAAAAACAAATCACTTAATGTAACACCACTGCGTTACTGGAATTTCATATAATTTCTTTTAAAACACATGCTTTCATAGTATAAGAGATGTGAATGGAAAGGTATCAATGAGTAAATGCTATATATTATTTTATGTTGAAAATAACGTTTACACTGTAAATATAAATAAAAGGAAAAAGCAAATTAAAATAAGAAAATCTATGTATAATTTAATTAATATCAAAGCGTCACTGAAAATTTGATATCATTATTTTTAAGACCCGTATTTCTAATTCTTAGAGCCATAAAGTACAGTGCTGCGTCACAAACTTTTAACCCGTTAAGGGTTTTTTGTATTGATATCATTACTTTTTAGGGGTTAATGATCAAAACGCAAAATTAAAGGAGCATGGTAATGATTTATAACACTGTATTAAAAGTGTTGTTTTTATAGGTCATACTCGAACAAAATAACAAACTAAATAAAATTTCAAAATTTTATAAAAAGTGATAAAAAAGATGGACACATGCAACATTACAAAGGCATAATATAGTACATTTTAAAAATGACAAAAATTTCTTATTTATATTTATTTCTTATTATAATTTTTTAGGTATAGATTTGATTTAAAAGAGAAAAATAAATAATAATAGAAAAATCTATAAAAAGTGAAAATTTTATACTGGTAAATATTTAAGTAGTATAGCTTGTTATGAATTTAATTAAAAAAAAAAAATCTTAATCTATTCAAAATTTTATTATAGCTTAACATTTTGTAATTTATATATTATATATATACTAGAAACTTAATGAGCAAATTAATTATTTTCAAATTCTGTTTTAAGAATTTTTTCAATCCGTAGTTTAAGTGATTTATCACCTAATTTTGAAAAAATTACAAATATTTGCATATGATTATCATATTATTTGTCATTTTTATGAAAATAAAAGAAAAATTTTTTGTTGTTGCAATCACCTTTTAAAATAGAACCAATTTTGAAAGTTAACAACGTATCAGCATGAAAACAATGTAAATACAAAGAATATTTTTGATAAACAAATGTCATATAAAATACAAGTACCTAAATAAATAACTCATTTAATATATATATTAAAAAAAGAAAAATATTTTTATTTTTATTTTTTGTGTTTATTTTTGACGCTCCCCGATAGATGGAGCCAAAACGATTATTTGATATTCAGTATTTCAGATGGAAGAGAAGAAATTCGTCCGCGAAACTGCCGCATCACGGTATTTTCGGAGTAAAAAATAGTTCGATTTTTAAACTGAGTTATAAAAAAAACAAGAGTTTTCCTAGGGAAAAGGGAGATGTCAGGCACATCAGATAAAAGCGATTAATATCATATATCAATTAAACTAAATTCGCTCGAGCCATATTCGAGAAAAAATTCTTACACATTAGGCCGCCCATTTATAGCTTAAATGAGCCAATTCATATCTCGAAATATATATCACGCAGAAATGTAGCGATTTCAGGGTAGGATCAGACAGAAGGTGAAAGTCTATTTTGAAAATATCAGAACATAACCTCCCATATTTCCTGAGATATTAAGTGTCGGCTTTCAGCGGTTACTTTGATCTTAAAATTCCTGTATATATAAGTGTCGCAGTTTCGTTCGTTTTTCCGTTTCCGCTGAGTGTCGTGGCGTTCGTTTGTTTTTGCGCTTGCGTCACTAGAAAAACTGCCGTTTTTCATGATATATAGTATATTATCACAGATTTTCAATCTATTGCTGGGCGCAGGTCTCTTAAATTTTTAACGGCTTTCACATTTGTATAATTCCATTTATTTTTTAATTTTATAAATCCATCTTGCTAGAAATAAATTCATCTTGTTAAAAATCCTTTTTTTCCACTTTTGGTTACTGTTGTTTTTAATGTTATTTCATAGTTTTGGAACACGGCTATGGCAGCCCATCTGTCACCCAGTTGTTTTTGCAATAGGTCCAATCCACTTTAAAGCCTATGATCAATTCACCTGTAAAGCAAACAAAATTTGTCTTACCTTACTCTACAAAGTAACGATAAGATGAGGGGGTAAAAATCGATGTGTTAATTTCTATTTTTAATCGATTTAATAATCGATTAATAAACAAGATTAAATCTATTGATAATAATCGATTTTTAATCGATTTAATTTTAATCGATTAATTAATCTTATTCTAGAACGGATGGCTTGAAATATTTGTAGTTCAAGGCATTAATAGTTGAGGGTTTGTAACACCAATTCTCTATCACGATGCGAACCTATGCACGAACGATTTAGAAAAATGTCTTTTAGTTACTGATACACTTACCTTACATTGCATTTTTTTTCGTACTTTACTAATTAAATATTAAAAAAGTATTAACATTTATTTAATAAATACTCATAATTCTGATTTAATTACGTTATTAATATACTATTGTATAATAATTTTATACTA
Organism: Salticus scenicus; assembly: GCA_963930645.1. Lineage (NCBI taxonomy): Eukaryota > Metazoa > Arthropoda > Arachnida > Araneae > Salticidae > Salticus > Salticus scenicus. Next base: position 296,976,597 of record OZ005655.1, on the reverse strand, counting down.
GCTTTTCCCGCGACCCGCGCAGAACATTTGCATGATAGTACCTACTACATACCTGATATGATAGTCATAAAAATCTTATAAATAAAATCACTGGAAAATTTCAGTAAAAACTCAGTTTTCACCCCTTTCCTGGTAGTACGCTTACAAATGCAAAAGATTTCGCTCGAGAAAGAGCAACCTATACTAGTTAGCCATGACTAAAAACTGCCTTCGGTAAAAATATGCAATTTTTTTCAAGTGTCTGACCTTGGGATTCGTTAATTGTCATTAAAAATGCCAATCGGAAAGGATACTGAGTACGCTTAAATTTAAAAGGTATATTACTATCATAAGGTTACATTACCGTTATAGCAGCACTTTGTAAACTTTTTGGAAGAGGTTAACTCCTTTATACAGTATAAGGCACCAAAGAAACTATAACTTTCTGACATACTTCCGAAGTTATGCTGTTCTAAACCATTAACTTCACGGAGCTATTCCCATAGGTAATCTGAAATAATGGTCTTGAATACTTCATAATCGCTTACGCGCATTTGGTTGCTCTGGCATTTCATCCTTCTAAATCTTCTAAGAGCATTAAATATTTCAGGATTTCATCTCCTAGATATATTAAACTTTTCAAAAAGTGTCAATAAAATAGCGCGTTTAGAAATAAATAAACAAACGTTCCACCCCCACCCCCTTTTTTTAAATCACCCAGTAGATCCACGAATATTTTTATGACTCCACTTTCTGTATGAATTACTATTTGAACAAAAGGAGGCGGTTTGCGTTACTTTAAATGAATCGAAAACTTAATACACTTTTAAGAACGTTTTTTGAAATCAATAATTAAAATTACTTTCCCTGTTACAGGGTGAATTGTCCACAGTGTTTGCTCTCTCTCTCTCTCTCTCTCTCTCTATCTCTTCTTTTAATATATCTTCTTTTAATCTCTGTTATCTGAATATTTTCATGAAAATTTTTCCATCTTGCATTTTTGACAGTTTTATTTATTTATTTGAGCTGTGAGGAATCCGAAAATGAAAAAAATTGATGTAGTGTTAGACCAATTTTAAAATATCACTTACTAGCAGGCTACGCCCGCTTCGCTGGTCCCTATATTTAAATGAAATTTCAAAAGAATTGAATCTATTTCTATATCACATTATAAAAAAACGGAAGAAAAAAAAATTGCATTGAAATCGCTTTACACCTCGCTAGGCAGCTCCTTTACCGTCCGCACTGCATCGGATCCAGAAAGGTCTTTACCAGTTACTCTAATATGGTATTTACCGACGACTGGTAGATCTGCTATTATTTAAGAACTACGATTTTAATGATGGCTCTCAGCATCTATTAAATATTTCAGTTTTTGTACCATGTATTTTACAGCCCTCGCACTTTGCAATATATTACCATATGATTCTGACCAATATGATAAATAAAAGAAAAAGTAGATTTTCTTTTAAAAGGGATTAAATAAAAAAAAGAAAGAAAAAATTAATTGAACTGAAACTTGAATACGTTAAATCTTTTCTACTATATATTGCCATTTTCCCGGTAAATATGATAAATAAATAAAAAGATTTACCTTTAAAAGGAATTAATTATAAATAAATAAATAAATAAATAAAAAGTTGTTACACTATAAAAATTACACATATAAACGTAACTGTTATAAATATACAATTTTTTTTTTAAATTTAAAATTTAATATACTTAATTTTTTCTACTGATTACCATTTGATTTTTAATAAATATAATAAATTTGTGTGTGTGTGTGTGTTAGGGGGGGGGGAGAGATTTCTCCTTTAAATGAATGAATTAAATAAATAAAAAATAAATAGCGTAATAGCCGTTGCTAAAATACGCAGACAATTAAAATGGAAGAATAAATTTTTGAAAAATGAAATAAAGAAACTGATAATGGTTAAAATAGGAAGGGGGGGGATTCAAAAGATTCAAATTCGAAATTCGAAAAAATCTTGATGAGGTGCTCACCTGCAGAATCCAGGGTACACTTCTGCAAAGTTTTGTAGCTCTGCGATCAGTAGTGTAAGCACCAGAGCGCAGTCAGACACACAAATACACAGACACTTCTCTTTATTTATATAGACTAGCAGGCAGCCGCTTCGCTGGTCACTATATTTAAATGAATTTTCAAAAGAATTAGATCAGTATTTATTTTTTACATCACATTATAAATAAAAACTAATATAATTATATTAAAATCGCTCTAAATCTCGTTTCGGGTACCCGCTGCCTGCAGCAGCTCTTTTTCCCGCCCACACTGCATCGGTTCCAGATTCCCAATGCCTGCAGAAACTTCTTTCCCAGCCACTTCAATCTGGGTATTCATCGCCGACAGGTGGATCTGCTATTATTTAAGAACTATTATATGCTATTATATATATAGCCCCCACTATTTACACTATATTACATTTGATTCCAACCAATATAATATAATAAAATAAAAAGTAGATTTTCTTTTTAAAAAATAAATACATAAAATACAAATGAATTTTAATCAGTTTAATCTTTTCTACTATATACTACCATTCCCCCCCCCCCCCCCGATAAATACTATAAATTAAAGAAGAAAAGAAAAGATTTTTTAAAGTAATTAATTAAAAAAATGAAAAATAAAAGTTGTTGTATTATAAAAATTATACATAAACATTACTGTTACAAATACGTTTTTAAATTTAAAATTTAATATATACTTATTACTTCCATTAACCTACTACCGTAGGTAATGAAAGTATTGTATTCGGTCCAAAAATTCGATATCGAGATTTCAACTGATTTACAAGTTTTGAGGTCCCCCGAGTCCAAAAAAGTGTTTTTTGGCAATTGGTCAGTGTGTGTGTATATGTATGTATATGTGTATGTATGGAATCTTCTGGCTATCATATCTCCGAAACTAATAAAGATAGAACTACAAAACTTCAGAATTGAAACAGGTCTGGTGTACAGATGAATTTTCCAAATTTTGGTGAAAATTGAAAAACCGGAAGTGGGACATCGGAAATCGGAAATGGGACCGTAAGTCCGTATCTCAAAAACGGCTCTAGTGATTTTCTTGAAATTTGTTACATAAACACTCTATTACAAGTCCTTTCGAATGATATAGTTGGTTACGTCAGGAAAATTGATAGGCGTCTTGTATAAATAAGCCAATTTCAGATCTCGGAAGCGCGTCCCTTTAAAAATTGCTGTACGGATTTTTTTCAAACTCGCCATATTAACTCACTTTTAAATATCCTTTTGTATGTAATTATTGTTTTACGGTCAATAATTGAGTTTTTTAAAAGGTTGGTATCTCAAAAAAGGCTCTAACGATTTTCTTCAAAATTGTTATATGAACCCATTCCTTTCTCATGTATTATGTGGTTATTAGAGGAAAATTAACAGACATCTTGCTTAGGTAGGTCAGTTTTACATCTTGGAAATTGGTGTTTCAAAAAATAATTCTACCATTTTTACTTTCTCTTACCCATAAGGTAGAGAGAAAGTATTGTTTTTAGGTCAAATTTTCAAAAATGAATTTTTGTTTTATTTACACGTTTTGAGGTGCCCTGAATCCGAAAAATCATGTTTTTAGCGGTTGGTCTGTATGTCTGTCTATGTGTGTGTTTGTCTTTTATCAGTATATCTCAAAAACAAATTATAGCAGAAAGTTCAAACTTGGTATTCTAAATGTGTACAGGGATGCTACACTAAACTTTTCGTTGAGATCAAGAAAACGGTTCGTGTACAGGGAGACCCAAGAGAATTCAAATACATAACGTCTATGGGGGAAATTGCAGGTAAGTAGAGTTTAACATCTATACACTGCACTAAACCAAATGAAAGGAATATATATATACATTATATACGTAAAGACATTTTTCATGTAGAATTTGATATAGAAATCATTCACTGTTCATTTACAAGGCTATACGAAAGAACTAGATTATAGTACGACAATTCTTGAAAATGGATGGAAGTGTACTTCAGGTTGTGTCGTGTGTTATTAATATAGGATTATATTTATGTGCACCATGTGATGTGCACATAACTTTTAGAAGATATACAGGGCTGCCATAACATTCTTTTTTATTGTTAGTGGAAGTGCTTTACTGCAATATTTTACTATGTCCAGGAAAGCTGCTCAGGAATTGAAATTAATAATTATTTTTTATAATGTATTTTTTTTTTAAGCTAAATATTCATCGCTTGATTTTTGTATATTTTTACGTTTTGAGGCTTCCTGAATACCGAAATCAAGTTTTTAACGTTTGACCTTTGTCTGTGTCTGTTAGAATAAATTAAAAACAAATCATTTCAGGCGATCCAAATGTTGTATTTTGAAGTTAATGTGTTTGTTACTAGAACAGTTTGATTACGATTGATAAGTTTCAAGGAATGTTGGTGTGAAAGTTGTCTTAATAATTTTAAATGAACTTTTGAATTTAATAACAGGTTTGAATTCTATATAACAATATAACTGTAGGTACAGTAGTGAAACGGTGGGTTGAGGGAGGGCGGTTGCCCCCCCCCCCCCCTCACACAGAATTACTTGTTAAATAAAGCTGCTCCGAAGTCTTAATTTGAATTTTATACATAGGTTTACATAACAGTACTCGTTATCTTACCCCTTAATCTCCAATCTGTATTTATAGTATTAAATTTCAGGGTAAGAGGAAGTTGTGTGAGTGACACACCAGATTATTTTTCTTATTTTTTACCTCGCCATATGTAAGCTTCGTTTTATATGTCTTTACATGTATATAAAGTTTCTCTTACTGGAAAAAAAAAATCTGGAGTGACTCCACTCGACTTTCCGAACATTGCGTAACTAACAGTTTTGTAGATAAAATAAAGAAAGAGGAGTTTCTAAACAAACAAAAGAGAGAAAACCATAACAGAGTGTTTGAGTAATTTTCTCCATATATCACACGAGGTTTTATTTAACGCTACTGAACTTTGAGCCCTTAGATCATAATGATAAAGAATTTTTCGTTGTGTCCCTGTAAAAGTCTATAAATGCTAGATTCACCAAAATGCTTATAGTTAGTGCAACAGTGATTTATAATATTCATACAAATTTTCAGCTCAATTGAATAAGGCGTTTAGATGCTATCGCTGGTCTCATAGGCCATAAAGATAAAGAATTTTTCTTTGTGTCCCTGTAAAAAAACTGTAAGTGCTATATTCACCAAAATCTATACAGTTGGTTCAAATGTGACCTATAACATGTGTACAAATTCTTTGCTGAGATTAATAAGGCGTTTAGACGCTATCACACTTTTAAAAATTTGGCAAAGAATTTTTCTTTGTGTCCCTGTAGAAAAACTATAAGTGCTAGATTCTCCAAAATCTATACAGATTGAGTATCTGTGACCTATAATATGTGTATAAAGTTTTTGCTCAATTGAGTGAAGCGTTTAGATGCTATCGCACTTTTAAGATTTTGGTCCCTTGGCCATAATGATAAAGAATTTTTCTTTGTGTCCCTGTAAAAAAACTATAAGTGCTAGATTCACCAAAATCTATAGGGTTCGTACTATGGTGACTTACAATATACGTACCAACTTTCAGCTTATTCGAACAAAGCGTTTAGACGCTAGCGTGTTCACTCACAGACATACACACATACATACACACATACATACACACATACATACACACATACACACACACACACATACATACATCATCGTAAAAATAGTGAAAACGGACTCGTTGGACCTCGAAACGTATAGAAACATCAAAATCTCGAATTCGAATTTTTGACACGATTACAATACTTTCCTCACTATAGTGTTCGGAAAGTAAAAATTATGTTTCTACTTCTTTAGGTCATTTTTATGTCTTCTGATTACATTATCTCCAAAGAATTCATATAATACGAAATACGTGTAATAGTGGGTAATGGAAGTTGTGTGGTTGTTTCACACCAGATTTTTTTTTTCTATTGCATGAATATTAAACTATGAAACTGACCCCGATAAAATGAATTAACAAATTAGGATAAGGAAAATGCATCGAACTGAACCGTGGTTAGCCTATTGTGGGGGTATTTTAGTCTGTTAACGTGTCGAGCAATCGGTCAAAACCATTTCGCTTAACATGAATACAGTAGTACTAGACATTTATCAGAACAAATATATGATGGGGAACTGAGCTGAGTCCACCTATGCCAACTAGTTTTATTTACTTTATGCTATGAATCTAAAAAATGTATTCTCCCGTTTCTCGTGACGTCATTATAAAATTTAATCGTAACCGGTCCACGTTAGAGAAATATTTACATAGATTTCGTATGCTTTCTAGTTTTCTTAACATAATTTCCATAAATTTAATTATCTGGATCTAGAAACAGTTTTCGTCAAGCCATTTAACAGTGAATTTGCTTTATTATTTTTTTATCCAAAATCAAATTGTAATCTGTCAAACTCTTTGAAAGTTTCTACCTCTAATGCTCTGAAACAACTCTAAAGCCGATTCTTTGTCGTTTTTCAGAAAATCTTTCAACTCATAAATTTCCTCCATTTCCCGCTTTTAAGATAACTTCTCCGCACATAACTTATCTTTTGCTTCTCTGGGTCTTATCTTCTGTTCCAAATATTGCTTACAAATGTATCCTGGAAGTTCCAGGACGCTTGTAAATTATGCTAAAACTTAATACTGCACAGATATTGTCACTCAAACCAATTCTCCTCTTCTTTGAATGGCTTGGCCGTAAAAGAAAAGATAACATATTGAAAAGATGAGCGATCGACAGGAGGATATTTTTATATTGATATTTTCAATTTTGCTTTAGTCAAAATCTAAGATTTTTTTTTTTAGAAGTTTTTTATATGAAATTGACGTTGTCATCGTATCTTCGTGTCACGTAAAGTAAATATAAGCCAATCCATTTGTCGCTTCTTGGTTCAGTTGGTTAGAGCGTCACGTTAATAACGTGGTGGTCGAGAGTTCGGTCCCTGGAAGGTCCGGCGTGTTAATTTTTGCAGATAATTAGATAAAAAAGGTGTCAATTGATACAAGAAAATTTTTCGTTGCTTACACAGTATCCTAAGAATTTTTTGAGGATATTTTTTTAAGAAACTTTATTTTTCAGATATTAAAAATCACAAAATATTTTTGATGCTAAAAAAAAAGCACCAGATAAAAAGTTTTAAGCAAAAAATACATAAATAAATATCTTTTTAAAAACTTCTCATTTTTGAAATTGGAGTTCGTCATAGCGTCTTCGTGTCATGCTAAAAAAAACAAAGCGCTTCCACTTTAAATATAAGGAATTTTTACATCGTTCAATGACTCAGTTGGTTAAAGCGTCATGTTGATAACGTGATGTCGGTGGGTGGGTTCGAAAGGCCGGCGTGTTACTTTTTTGTAGATAATTAATAAAAAGGGTCTCATTTGTTAAAAACAAAACCTTTCATGGCCTACACAGTATCCTAAGATATTTTGATTAGTTTTTTTTTTGCTATAAAAAACATGCTATAAAAAATAAAAGTTCCAACAATAAAAAAATTTTAAAGAAGAATGTAGATATTTCACTTTTACAAGAGATGAAAATTCTTAAATATTCAAAGTATTTCGAAAAGCATTGAAGATCAATATTTTTTTGCATTACGTAGATTTTTCTAGCATGTTCTATGACTTTTTCTGATTGTTCTTTGACGTTTGGTTAGAATGTCATGCTGATAACGCGTTGGTCGTGGGTTCGATCCTCGAAGGCCGACGTGCCATTTTTTTTTTTTTTCCAGACAATTAAAAAAAAGTCAGTATCTGAAAGAAAATCTTCAGTTGTCTACACAGTATATACCCTAAGAAATTTTGACTAGATTTTTAAGAAGTTTTATTTATAATTAAAAAGCACAAAATAAAAATTTAAGTAAAAAAATCATCTTTTAAGATTAGAAGCTTTTTATTTTGAAGCCCTAAAAAGCATAAAATAAAAAATTATTGAGGTAAAGACATGCTATAAAGAAATGAAAGTTTTAACACTAATGAAATTTTAGAGAAAAATATAGATATTTCCCTTTTCTAAGAGATGAAAATTTTTAAATATTCAAAATATTTTAAAAAGCTTTCGAGACCTTTAAAGTTTATGACTTAACGAATAATTATACAAAAAACTAATAACTAAGATTATTGGTCTCGAATACTTTTTAAAATATTTTGAATATTTAAAAATTTTCATCTCTTGCAAAAGGGAAATATCTATATTTTTCTCTAAAATTTCATTAGTGTTAAAACTTTCATTTCTTTATAGCATGTGTTTTCCTCAATAATTTTTTATTTTATGTTTTTTAGGGATTCATAATAGAAAGCTTCTAAGAAAGTGATTTTTTACTTAAATTTTTATTTTACAAACTAATACCATAGGAAAAGCATCGTAATCAGAAGTAAAATATTTTGGTATTTATCTATACAGAATTAATTTTGCTTATTTTGACGGTGATGTATTAAGAAAGAAATGATAGGGTCGAAATTAGAGGTCTACGCGGGCGAAATTTTGAGTCCCGAGCCGGCACAGCTCGTACGAAAACTTTGCTTACCCGGCCCGGCCCAATATGACATCGAAAAGCTTCGCCCATGCCCAGCCCGACCCGTTTATTTTATTTCATTTTTATTTTTGCAATGTCTAGCCCGGCCAGCCCAGCCAATAAAATCAGGTCCGGACTGGCCAATCCAATAAATAAACTAGTATGTTGTGGCCACCACAAGACTTTCTTCTGTAATTTCCTATACAAATTCACGCAGTAAGAATATTAAAAAAAAAAAAAGAAAAAGAAAAAAATACGATTTTTTTCAGTTTTTTTTTTTTCGTTAAAAGTAAAAAAAATCGATAACTTTGTTTTAAATTACCACATATTTATAGTTCAACCATTCGTTTTAAAGGTATTGACGAGACCTTTCGAAAGATACCGATCTTGAAAATATACACACACCCCGGGGGGGGGGGGTTTACTTCCCCCTACGGGGGGGAAGCGATGTCCCAAATTTTTTCCCAATTAACTACTACTATTATCAATAATTCATATTAATTTCACAATCACAGGTTAAGAATAACTCTCATTATGTACATTTATACAAATTTTTTTCCTATACTGCCATGTTAAAAATTTAGAAATAATACGATCACAGCGTCACCTGTTGAGCGATTGATCCCCAAATCTAATCAGCCTCAGTTTATGTCAGGGGCCAACTAAATACCAAGTCTGGTTAAATTTCGTTAAAAAAAAAAAAAAAAAGATTTTTTTTTTCTAAGTTTTTTTTTCGTTAAAAGTAAAAAAAATCGATAACTTTGTTTTAAACTATCACAGATTTATAGTTCAACCATTCGTTTTAAAGGTATTGACGAGACCTTTCGAAAGATACCCATCTTGAAAATTTACTCCCCTCGAGGGGGGACTTCCCCCCAGGGGGGGGGGGGGCAAGGCTCCTACGCATACAAAATTTTTTTCCCAGTTGACTATCTCTATTATAAATAATTCTTGTAAATTTCATAATGATTACTAAAAAATAATTCTCTTTATGCACATTTATACAAAATTTTGTCCTATATCACCATGTTAAAAATTTAGAAAAAGCGGGATAGCAACGCAACCTGTTAGACAATTTTTACCAAAAGTTGATAGACACTAATTTATGTCAAGGTGCAACTACATACCAATTTGTATCAAATTCTGTGCAGTAGTTCTTGAGATACAGTTGCCACAAAATTTTGTCACACACACACACAGACAGACAGACAGACAGACAGACATTTTCTAAAAATGGTCAAATCGTGTTCTGCAGCTCTCAAAACGTGTAAATTCATCAAAAACCCGAGGTCGAAAATTTTTACGAATCCAATACTTTCTCTATATTACATATTGAAGAAAGTAATAAATAAATTAATTAAAAACTAGTATGTTGTGGCCACCAGAAGACTTTGTTCTATACTCACCAGAAGACCTATACATATTCAATCAGTAACAATATTAAAAAAAAAAAAAAAAAAAAAAAAGTATTTTTTTTTCTAAGTTTTTTTTTTTTTTTTTTTTTTGTTAAAAGTAAAAAAAAATCGATAACTTTGTTTTAAACTATCACAGATTTATAGTTCAACCATTCGTTTTAAAGGTATTGACGAGACCTTTCGAAAGATACCCATCTTGAAAATTTATCCCCCCCCATGCAGAAAATTTTTTTCCTAGTTACATACTACTATTATCAATAATTCATATTAATTTTACAATCACAAGTTTAAAACAACTCTAATTATGCACATTTATACGAATTTTTGTCCTATGCTGCCATGTTAAAAATTTAGATAAAATGCTATCACAGCGCCACCTGTTGAGCTATTGATCCCCAAACATAATCAGCACCAGTTTATGTCGGGGACCAACTAAATACCAAGTTCGGTTAAATTTCGTTAAAAAAAAAAAAAGTTTTTTTTTGTTAAAAGTAAAAAAAAATCGATAACTTTGTTTTAAATTATCACAGATTTATGGTTTAACCATTCGTTTTAAAGGTATTGACGAGACCTTTCGAAAGATACCCATCTTGAAACTTTGACCCCCCGGGTGGGAACTTCCCCCCCGGTGGTGGGGGGGGGAAACCGATGCCCCCACATGCACAAAAATTTTTTCCTAGTTAACTACTACTATTATCAACCTGATCTTTCGAAAGATACCCATTGTGAAAATTTACCCCCCCTGGGGGGGGTATTTCCCCCCTAGGGGGGAGCGATGCCCCCCCCCATGCAGAAAATTTTTTTCCTAGTTACATACTACTATTATCAATAATTCATATTAATTTTACAATCACAAGTTTAAAACAACTCTAATTATGCACATTTATACGAATTTTTGTCCTATTCTGCCATGTTAAAAATTTAGATAAAATGCTATCACAGCGCCACCTGTTGAGCTATTGATCCCCAAACATAATCAGCACCAGTTTATGTCGGTGACCAACTAAATACAAAGTTTGGTTAAATTTCGTTAAAAAAAAAAAAAAAAAAAAAAAAAAAAATGCGATTTTTTTGTTTTTTTTTTGTTAAAAGTAAAAAAAATCGATAACTTTGTTTTAAATTATCACAGATTTATGGTTCAACCATTCGTTTTAAAGGTATTGACGAGACCTTTCGAAAGATACCCATCTTGAAACTTCCCCCCCCCCCACCGGGGGGCGGGAACCGATGCCCCCACATGCACAAAATTTTTTTCCCAGTTAACTATTACTATTATCAACGAGACCTTTCGAAAGATACCCATCTTGAAAATTTACTTCCCCGGGGGGGTACTTGCCCCCCAGGGGGGGGGGGGGGAACCGATGCCCCCACATGCACAAATTTTTTTTCCTAGTTAACTACTACTATTATCAATAATTCATATTAATTTTACAATCACAAGTGTAAAATAACTCTCTTTATGCCCATTTATACGAAATTTTGTCCTATGCTGCCATGTTAAAAATTTGCATAAAATGCGATCACATCGCCACCTATTGAGCGATTGATCCCAAAATCTAATCAGCCCCAGTTTATGTCAGGGTGCAACTAAATACCAAGTTTGGTTAAATTTCATTCATTGGTTCGTGAGATACAGCGTCCACAAAAAAATGATACAGACAGACAGACAGACAGACAGACATTTTCTAAAAACTATTAATTCGTAATCTAGACATCCCAAAACATGTAAATCCATCAAAAAACGGAGGTCGAAAATTTTCGCGAATCCAATACTTTCTCTATATTACATATAGAAGAAAGTAAAAATAATGCATGCATTTTTCCATGTAAATTTTTTTTTAATATATACTTTCTAGAGATGTTATATATCAAGTAATAGAATATCCGCCAGAAGGTACACAAAGAGAAAATCAAATCTCAAACTTTAGTATTCTACAAATAATGTAGGAAGATATTAAAATTGAAAAACTGAAAAAAAAAAAAAAAAAAAATTACCCTTGAAAAAGTTTATGTCCGGCTCGGGCCAAAACCTAATTGAGTAATTCGGCCTGAGCCCGGCCCAGCCTCTTGCGAACCTCTAATTGCGCATATCATACTAATCAAAAATATATGTCTCTATGCATACTGCTGCCAAAATTTTGACTCTCTTGCGTAAAGAAAATAATTCGTACAGAAATAGACAGGTTCTTGTCAACTAATGCGCTTTATTCAAGGATGATTCTCGAAAGAGTCCAATAAATTTCTTATTCATTAGTCAATAATCGACGAATATTCTCGAAACAATCTAATAAAGCATCGTGCTCAAACTCATACCACAAAACTTAAACATCGTTAAATGAACCATAGAGTAGGAATTTTATTGATTGAGGAATAAGCATTTCCCGTTTAAAGCGCCGTCTCTCAGAGACGACGTCTGAACTAGAGGTGAGTTCGGGCTCTACTTTGGCAATCCGAAACATTTTTGAACTGAGCTCGCCCGAGCCCGAAAAATTTTGTGTGATCAGAAACCGAGCCCGCCCGAGCCCGATATTGAAAGTGGTAAGCTATGCAACGCATACACAATAGTAAAATTAAATACCGTTTTCATTTTCAAATTAATTTTATTATTATCAATCCCCAATTTAAACAACTATAAATGTTATTATAACAATTTATAATGTCTGTGTCTCTGTATACATGTATATATTTATATAATATATATTTATAGTGCAGCTCATTGTCATAATGAATGCGCCTATCGGGGGACAAAAAATTTATCTAAATGAGTGATATAATGAGGCCCAATATGACGAAGGAGGAAGGATTACTGTATAACACTATGACATAATATGCATCCCGTTGAAAAAAAAGTTCTATTTAGAAAAAGGAAAGTCAAAGCTACTAAGGTTTGCAAAATTATTTTGTGATTTTATAACCTATCGTGACTATTATGGAATTACTAAAGATGCTCTCAAAATGAATAAAATTTCTTTTTTTTTTTTTTTTTTTTTTTTTTTTTTACATTTTCCAGTTAGTGAAAAATAAAATAAACGGAAATTTTAGCTTGAATCAGAGTACGCCCGGAGCCCGAAGACTTACGTAAGGTTTGAGCCCGTCTCATCTCTAGTCTGAACACAACTAACAAGGGAACATTCAAAAAGTGTCATCTTCAAAAAGTATTGAAAAAAATATATGTGATTCTACTCTTCCTAAAACACCAGAAAATGAAAAAATTATCGGCTGAAATTAATTACAGCGACCACAAAAAATTATCAAAATTAAGCATATTTGACGAATTCACACTGTCAGGCGATTGATTTTGAGTACTTGGCAGAAAAGCAAAACACGGCTCTGTTCGTACACGGCAGCCTCGGTGCTAGCAAACGTATTGCCTAAGAGCGCTAAATCGCCAAATATGCTTAATTTTGGATAATTTTTTGTAGTCGCTGTAATTAATTTCAGCTGATATTTTTTTCATTTTCTGGTGTTTTATGAAGAGTAGAATCGCATATATATTTTTTCAATACTTTTTGAAGATGACACCTTTTGAATGTTTCCTTGTAAGCTCTTCGCGAGTGTCTCTTTTCTTTTTATAGCCTTGGTCATGCTTTGGCGAACATTTCAGCTAATTTTGCGGCAGAAACCAGTGGATAAATCCAGAAAATTTCAGAACTCGGCTTCTATTGAAAATAGAGCTTCTAAACTTTGGAAACCCTAAATTACTATGTTTAGCCAAATTTCCAAATTCACCACTAAATATCCAAGGCCGTCTTTCACCCCCTCCCCATTTCCGTGAAACTTTATTTCCAGTTTAACCACAAAATCTATTTTTACTGCAACAACACTTTTGATGCACGAAAGAGGTTTATTCTTTTGCAAGATTATAATGACAAGCGGTGCGTTTGCCAGTTTATACTTCTACAGATAAGTAAAATTTATAAGTACAGGGTGACCATAATTAAATTAGTGTTTACAATGTTCTGTAGTGTGACCTAGGTTGCCTAGATAAAGCAATATAGGCAGGGCCTGATTACCCAAAAGGCTCGGGAAGCACAAGCTTCCCCTCTAAAATTTAAGAGGGGCCCCCAAAAAATGACTAAAAACAGGGTCTTGAATTTTCTGTTTTATTTTTTCATACTGAGATCTAATTTTTCTGAGAAAATTCGTTTAAAGCAAGATAAAATACTCACTATTTCGGGAAAAATGTAATATTTAACCTCAAAAATCTGAATGTTCTTAATTAATAAGTTATACGATTTTAATGTTGTGTGTAGAAACCACCCAGATATACGAATGAAAAAAAAAAAAAAAAAAAAAAACTATAAACACACACTTTTTTTTGGTCTATAGCATTTTTATATTGCAATATGTAATAGGAAAACAAGATTTTCTGAAATGAAAGAGGGCCCCGAAATGATACTGAGCTTCCCCAAGCTTCAAAGCTTAATCGGGCCCTGAATATAGGCACCCTAGTGTGACCTAATTGCAATAATAGCGCCAAACTTTATAGGAAGATTAAACATGACGGCAGACGAAGAATTCCGCAATATATATATATATATATATATATATATACCAAAATTTGCCGCTAGGGGAATATTAGAAGAATATGTGGCGCTTTAATTTCTAAGTAAAGCTTTGTCGTAATTTATAATTAAAAACTGATGATTGTGCACTTTCTTTTTAAGCACAGCTTTTGTGTCCATTAGTGGTTTATAAGCTTTACTAGTGGCCGAGAGCTTTTGTTCACAAAACTGGTAGACGGGAGGTGCCGGGTTCGAACTGCTGTTGCGTTTGTCGCTTTGGCCAGTGTCGTATCCAGAGGGGGTTGACGAGCTGCAGCCCCTCCTGAAATTTTGTAGAATGTTTTAAAAAATAAAGATTAAGTGTAATATGCATGATTTCTGTAGACTAAAAAACATTAACTCATACCTATCTGAAATAAAATCCGCCACTGGGCTTTGGCCATTTGGAATAATGGAGTTTACTAGGAAGTTAAATTGGACAAGTAAGACATCTTAGAACCCCTCTCCCCCCCCAACATGGCGGGCGTCTTATGCAGGCCTTGGGTCCCTTATGTAGACCCACACACTGTACAATTGCATTTAGTGAAATGTAAAATATTGGGGCGGAAAAAACGTCTGTAAACTTTTATATTTTTCCAAACTTTATGTGTTCATATTTATTTTAACAAATCTGTCCGTTTACGCAAGGGCGGCAGGTGCGGCTGTTCTCAAAGATCTCCGCCCCTGCATAAAAATACTTCAGACCTTACTCATCGCACTTACGTGACCCATATAATTACGCTGATCTTATAACACGTGAGGGATTCAACTCTCTCTTAATTTTCGCTCCGAAAATGACGCCAAGGCTTGGCGCTGTCAAGAATAGGCTTTGCAGCAACCCTAAACTTGCAGAAAATCGACTCATCGACTGGCCATACGAATTGCGATTGCGAGTATTGCATCACTGGAAGGGTTTGCTGTTGACGTAATCTCGGCATGTTGAATTTAATGAATGACGCTTTGTATTTTAGGAATAATTTTTTAACAATTAATTTCTTTAGCTGGGGAGTTTAGGAATTATGACTTGGTTAAATTGTAATTTTAAGAAAAGTGTATTTTCTACCATAAAATATACAGGTCAACAATCTGATGCAAAAAAGATTGAAAAAAAAAAATAATAATAATAATAATACATAAATAAATAAAATAATATTAATAATAATTCATTTATTAATAACAATTCATGTTAATAAATATCTTAACTCAGATTTAAGCAATATTTAAAAAATAGTTTTGTTTTTCATTGAATGTAAATTTTGCTCAATAAAAAAAACTTTTTTTTGTAGGTATTTTGGAAAAAAAAAAAAAAAAAAAAAAGATGACCGGAAGAGTTAGTAAGAGAGGCAGTGGCGGATCCAGAACTTATTTTTATTTATTTATTTATTTATTTATTTTTTTTTTTTTTTTTTTTTTTTTTGGGGGGGGGGGGGGTTAAGAGTTTTCAAGTTGTTATTCCAAATCAAGGAAAAATTTACAAGTGTAACATCCAATTGGGAATGTTTGTGCTTTTGGGGTGGGGGGGGGGGACTTCAGCCCCTAGTCCCCCCCCCCTTAAATCCGCCACTGAAGAGAAACAAATGATTTGGGTGCCTGGGTGGACCAATGGAGCCCCCCCCCCCTTGAATTTGCTATCTCTACACTCTACACGATTTTACCTGTTTTGATTTTGTATTATGAAACAATAATATTACGTGAATGTTGTGAGAGCCGTATCTGAATATCTGCCCAAGAGCTATGGGGTTAATTGGGCATAAAAGCTATCAACTTTTTGCATGATTTTTTAAAGCTAAATCTGGATGTCTCATAAAACTTAAAAAGTAAAAAGTATTAGTTATAATATTAGTTTCATTGAAAGGTATTAATATAAATATGTAAAATGGATGCTTGTGTTTAAGCAAAGGGGTAAGACATATAGTATGGAGATAAATATGTAGAATGTTCAGTGTAAAATAAAAATTGAAAAGTATTTAATACTCTAACTACCGTATAAGTAAAATCAGGCCTTTTTAATAAATATCACATAAATTTGTTCAACTTGTGGTAAATAACGTTAAGCTATTGCAAAGTTTATTGATGCAAAAATAAATGAAATACTTTTAAATAGTTTTAGAACATTATATGTTCTCGACCTTTTTTTAATTTTTTAACATATTTCCTTACTGGTGAAGTAAGTTATTGAATATCTCCTCCTCCCCCCCCCCCCCCCCACCACACACACACACTCTTGCCGAGTTTTGCGGATAATACTTTATCTCAGAACCCAGACGTGTGCAATAAATACGTTACTGAATTTCTTTTTTTTATAAATTGTTTAAAATTCAACTAGTATAACGCAAAACTGCGTAATTTAGAACCAGTTAGAAATATGAAGAATAAAAATTCAGTAAGCGAACACTATATATGGCAAAAACTCCTCGCAATCGTTTAGGGTTGAAGTAATTAAGCACGACCCATTATCAACCGAATAAAAGTAAGCACGAGTACAGCATGAAAGCAACTGAGCACAAACAGTTTGTAGTACGTAAAAGTTATGCTTTGCTGCTTTCTGGCTGCAACTCGTACCTGTTTTCATTTCGCCTGATGAAAGGTCGTGCATGATTGAAATCGAAACGATTGTCGAACATTTTTTGTAGCTTATTATGATTACAAACAGTGCTTGTATCCTTCACCAATTAAAGCATGTTTTTCAACGCATTTTACTACAATTAGAAACATAATCTGGAAAGTGCTGTCATAATCAAAACATATACTTTCACTTTTATCTCTTTAATTATTTTCCTGTCGGTAAAGTTGACTCATGGCGGTAATTGGCGTATTAGGATTACAATACGCGACCACGAATCCGAGATAAATAGATTTCCTGTGCCTCTCTTTTCCTCTAATTATTTCTCATTTGTGGATGCACAATAACAAGATTTCCCTTTCCTTCTTGTATTTTCATTCAGTCGCCTGTGATGCGGCTTTGACGTCATATCAGCTGTGTCATAAAAATTTAAAAACGCCGTGCTTAGACATTTTTTACTTTCCGAACACTATAGTGAGGAAAGTATTGTAATCATGTCAAAAATCCGAATGTGAGATTTTGATGTTTCTATACGTTTCGAGGTCCCCTGAGTCCGTTTCCACTATTTTTACGATGATGTATGTATGTGTGTGTGTGTATGTGTGTATGTGTGTATGTCTGTGAGTGAACACGCTAGCGTCTAAACGCTTAGTTCGAATAAGCTGAAAGTTGGTACGTATATTGTAAGTCACCATAGTACGAACCCTATAGATTTTGGTGAATCTAGCACTTATAGTTTTTTTACAGGGCCACAAAGAAAAATTCTTTATCATTATGTCCTATGGGACCAAAATCTTAAAAGTGCGATAGCATCTAAACGCCTTATTCAATTGAGCAAAAAATTCATACACATATTATAGGTCACAGATACGCAATCTGTATAAATTTTGGAGAATCTAGCACTTATAGTTTTTTTACAGGGTCACAAAGAAGAATTATTTATCATTATGCCTATGGGGCCAAATTTTTAAAAGTGTGATAGCGTCTAAACGCCTTATTAATCTGAGCAAACAATTTGTACACATGTTATAGGTCATAGCTGCACCAACTATATAGATTTTGGTGAATCTAGCAGTTAGTTTTTTTACAGGGACACAAAGAAAAATTCGTTATCATTGTGGCCAATGAGACCCAATTTTTAAAAGTGCGATAGCATCTAAATGCCTCATTCAATTGAGCTGAAAATTTATATGAATACTAGCAGACCCGGCCACGCGTTGCTGTGACTAAGTTATACGTTGAATTATACGGCTGTAAACTAATTAGTACAGTCAAAATATTATTTACGAACAAAGACGAAAACGTTGTAGCCGATGTAAAAACCCACAGGGTTGAGATTTGAAACTTAGGTCAAAATTTGGAAGCGATTGATAAAAATTTTCGTAGTGTTGATATTAAGCACAAATTAATGTTATTGTAGGGTCCTATAAATTTTAATGGAGAAGTGATATATATTATTTCTAATGCTACTTTGGATAAAATTGCTAAAATGACTAATATATAAATTAAATTCTATTAAAATTCTATTAAAATAAAAGTATAAAAGAAACAGACGATTTTAAAATGAATTTTTATGGAGGAGTGAAATATAATATATGCTATAATGGATAATTTTACTATAAAATGACCTCATCATTTTAAATGTTTTAAAGAGGGCAACAGCTGTAGTTATAAAAAGGAAAACAATAAGGCTAAACCAGAAAAATAAGTAAATTTGATAAATATTTTAAAACTTTAAAATTGGAAATCTTATGAAATATTGGACATTTAAAGTAAATACATGTATAATTTAATATAGAAAAAGATTTTTGAAAAGTTTAGTGTATTTTAACGAAGTGATGAGAAGTTTTTGAGTACGTTAAAATTTTAATAGTAAATTCAAGTTAATAAAGATGGGAAACATCGAGGATTAAGATAAGAATAATTATAAGATAAAAAAAAAAAAAAAAAAACTTTTTATATACCATGCTTTTAATATTTAATATACTAATAATATACTAATTAAAAGGAAAAAGATAAATATTCTATCATAGTTTGAAGTCAAATTTGTTTTCAAATGTCTAAATAAAATATCTGATGTAAGATACTAATAATTTGCAGCGGAATAGATTTCATTTCTGTCGTCCTTGGCGAAAAAAAAAGAATATCGCCAAATAATCTGGCGAAAATATTTAATTCCTTTCAAAAATCATGGTTATTTTAACAACTTATATTAAAAGAGTAATGAATAATATGAAACAATATTTCGTACAATACATATTACATGTCATACATACGTACAATGAATAATACATATTACATTTCGTACAATGCATACATCTGGCATGTATATTTTCGTGTTACGCTTTTGATCGCCAAATAATAATAATAATAATAATAAAAGCCAAGGGCGACAGAGTTTTGAAATTTAAAATTAAAATTTTGTCAATTTGACAGCAAAATAATTCAATCTAACACCCGCGATAACTAATACATATCTATACCCAAATATAAGGATTAAAATCGGGAAATAAATTTCTTCGATTTTTAATAATTTCTTACAAAAAATCCAGTGGGCAATTAACATAGGAAATCTTTTTCTTGGCTGCACAGACGGTCAGTGAGTCACACTTCGCTTGCGTATAGAACTCATAGATATAGTATAGCATATATAGAATAGAGTGATCATTGGGGAGAAAAAAGTTATTCCTTTTCATTTGGGAAAAGACGACGTTTTTACCAAAATATGGCCGTCTTTCCCCGAGTGAATACACACGGGAATACATACTAATATTTTAGCAAATAAAATTTATGAATAATTTATTTGCTAAAGGGGAATGGAAGACTCCAGGTACAGTTTCAAATTCATATTTCTTTCTTTCTTTTCATTTCTTTTTTTTTTTCAATACCACTTAATGGCTGTTTCCAAAGCTTTTATTTATTTTATTTTTTCGGCATCAAAAATCTTTGTACGATAACATGGGGATGAGAGATCTATATATATTACTATATCTATGATAGAACTACATTAGCACTTTATCAATGTGTATAAAAGCTTTAAATTGATTATGACGTCAATTTTCGTGAGATGCATAATTTAACTTTTATTAATTATTTGAACGTTCACGTTTGATTAAATGTATTTATTTTTATGTCGAAAGAAAATGAACTCGTATTTTTTTTTTTTTTTTTTTTTGGCAACAATTAAATTAATGGAACTCACAGATATTTTGGAGCAACTTTAATAAAGGTCTATAATTAACAAATAATTGCAATAAAACAATATTGTGACAATAAATTGAGATAAAAACTATCCTATCTCTCAAGTTGGACCAAACTGCACACAGTGTGCAAAATTTCATTAAAATCGGTTCCTTAGTTTAGGCGTTTACCCCGGACAAACATCGTGACGCGTAATTTATATATATATACAGATTATAAATCACTGTTGCACTAACTATAAGCCTTTTGGTGAATCTAGCATGTATAGGTTTTTACAGGGACACAACGAAAAATTCTTTATCATTATGATCTATGGGCTCAAATTTCAGTAGCGTTAAATAAAACATCGTGTAATATATGGAGAAAAATACTCAAACACTCTATTATGGTTTTCTCTCTTTTGTTTGTTTAACAACTGCTCTTTATTTACAAAACTGTTAATTAATCAATGTTCGGAAAGTCGAGTGGAGTCACTCCAGATTTTTTTTTCTTCTTCTAAGTAATTGTTTGTTTGGAATGAAAGAAGAATGCGTTGAAGATGTCTGAGCTTCTCAAAAGTATGTATAAGTCGTGAACGGAGAGTGATTTATGCATTTTGAAAAGCAGAGATATTTGAAAGACTATGCTTTTTTAGAATTATTCCTACTTGCAAGAATATTTTTTTTTTCTGTGATGCTTTTCTGTTATTCGTTCTTTTACTTTCAAAACAAAACATATGTACTATGTAAGAAAAGATCGTGTCGAACCGCGCGTGTGTGTGTGTGGGGGGGGGGGGGGGGGGGCACCGGGTTTCTGGGCATAAACAGGGCCTGATTATCCAAAAGGCTCAGGAAGCACAAGCTTCCCCTCTAAAATTTAAGAGGGCGCCCCATAAGGATTAACAACATGATCTTGAATCTTTTGTTTCGTATTTTCACACTGAGATTGAATTTTTTCTGAGAAAGGTTACCTAAAACAAGACAAAACACTCACTATTTCGGGAAAAATCTATTATTTAACCTCAAAAATCTGAATGTTCTTGTTTAAAAAGTTGTATGATTTAGATATATGAAAATATATCTCAGATATATGAAACACCCAGATATATGAAAATAATAATAATAATAATAAATACACACTATTTTTTGGTCTATAGCATTTTTATATTACAATATGTAACAGGAAAGGAAAACAAGATTTTCCGAAATGAAAGGGGGCCCCGAAATGATGCTTCAAAGCTTAATCGGCCCTGGGTATAAAGTGCGTTCGAAGAAACTTAAGTTTTAAATATATGTATCTGGTGTAACTGTACTATTATTTTCACCTAAAACATTCACTTCAATTCCACTTTAAATCATAGGTATAGGTCTAAAAAGCTGTTGTATACAAAAAAGTGACTACAACCCAAAAACCAAAAGAACCCACTTACACAAAGTTGACTAAAACAAGGCAAGCGTTGGGTTTCCAAATCAGATTTAAAACTTATTTCAATGCCTTTTTATGTTTATAAATTTAAATAAGGAAATGCAAGGGGACCTCCTGAGACGGGCTGGGTCCAATTACGGGGCCAAACTGAGATTTTCTCCTTGAAAGTCGAGAGTTGTAGGTCCACCACTGAGGAAAATATGCTAGAAAATACTATGAAAGGAGAAAATCAGAAAGGAGTCTCCCGACCACTTTTTGTTCGAGCCGCTGTAGTATTTTCCCCGAATTCCAAAGGGTCCTGGGAAAAAAGAAATTTCCTGCAGAGGTTTTCATGTAGGGTTACTTTTCACTACACTTAGGTCCTTAGCCTGGGTAGTGTGTGCTCAGTGAAGGTTTTTTTTTTTTTTTTTTAATGTGTCCTAGCTTGTATTTATGCGAGATTTGGAGAGATCAACGGAAAACAGCTACGCGCAATCTCGGCACCGTCTATTAGCTTTGAGGGCCATTGATGGCCCTCTTGGCAGAAGACCAAAAAGTCTGATTTTTCGTGAGCAAATGTGTCAACCATAACATTAGGAAAGTTTTAATATTTTGTTGTGCCAGCAGTGGAGAGTTTGAAAGAAGCATGTCAAATAAACCAGCTGTATAGTCATGGAAAGTTTCATCGTTTGAATTTTTAAAGTAGAAGAACTTTCCTACAGTACTTATTTGCTTCTTAAAAGATAAATCTAATATTCGATAAATTTTAAATTGCTGGAATGGAACTATTTTAAACGTGAAGTATTATTACTTTCCGAACACTATAGTGAGGAAAGTATTGTAATCATGTCAAACATCCGAATTTGAGATTTTCATGTTTCTATACGCTTCGAGGTCCCCTGAGTACGTTTTCACTATTTTTACGATGACGTATGTATGTGTGTGTATGTCTGTGAGTGAACACGCTAACGTCTAAACGCTTTGTTCGAATAAGCTTAAAGTTGGTACGTACACTGTAAGTCACCATAGTACGAATCCTATTGATTTTGGAGAATCTAGCACTTATAGTTTTTTTACAGGGACACCAGGAAAAATTCTTTATCATTATGGCCTATGGGGCCAAATTTTTAAAAGTGCGATAGCGTCTAAACGCTTTATTAATCTGAGCAAAAAATTTGTACGCATATTTTAGGTCACAATTTCACGAACGCTACTGATTTTGGTGAATCTAGCACTTACAGTTTTTTTACAGGGGCACCAAGAAAATTTCTTTTTCATTATGGCCTATGGGGCCAAGTGTGATAGCGTCTAAACGCCTTATTCAATTTTGCTGAAAATTTATATGAATATTATAAATCGCTGTTGCACTAACTATAAGCATTTTGGTGAATCTAGCATTTATAGGTTTTTACAGGGACACAATGAAAAATTCCTTATCATTATGATCTACGGGCTCAAAGTCCAGTAGCGTTAAATAAAACATCGTGTACTATATGGAGAAAAATACTCAAACACTCTATTATAGTTTTCTCTCTTTTGTTGATTAACAACTCCTCTTTCTTTACTTTATCTACAAAACTGTTAATTACTCAATGTTCGGAAAGTCGAGTGGAGTCACTCCAGATTTTTTTTTTTTTTTTTTTTTTAAGAAGGGGAGGGGGGGCATTTTGCTACACCCCCATTTCCTTCGCTATTAGAGCTGCCTCCGGATATTTTCCCCTCTAGATTTTGCATATTCTCTCAGGGAATCTAGAAAGAAAAAATAATTCATCTTTGAAATTCTAAAATTCCCCTCTGCTTTACCATGCACCATAAAAATTACCTTCAAATTTAATACTGATTCTCTAACTTGTTGAACTATACTTGTACAGATTGTAACAGGCGTTTCCTAATAAACCCAGAAAAAAAAGAAAACAAATGAAATAAATAAGCAAAAGCAAATCTAATCCTTGAAATATCCAATCAGACACGCGGATGGCTTATTTAGGCGATAACTAGCAGAACCATTGCGAAGGACGAGCTAAGCCTTTTGCTGACAAAGGCTTACTAGAAGCTGACCACTGCATCTTTCTCTTATATTTAGAGTTTCGGATCATCGTCCTAATCTTTTCCCAATCTTGGATCACGCGTCATGAGACTGCTGTTGATAACATTTGTTGTTTTTCACTCCGGGCACAGAGCCAGAAAATTCACGCTTCTAAACATGTGACGTAAATATCTTATTATTATTAAGAGAGAAATTCTAAATTCTTCATGAACGATTTAATTCTTCTTTAAAAATTTAGATCTACCTGGGGTCGAGGGATTCTACTCTCAAAATTGGTAGACGGGAGGTGTCGAATTCGAACCCCGGTCGCGTTTGGGGGCCTAGCCTTTCGGAGTTTTTCACGGTTTTCTACGAAACTTTTATTATTATAGGCTAGAATCTATTAGAAAGACACACAAGGAAACCATACGTCCTAGGCGTAGGTCCCTAAGCATTAAATCCGGAGATGTGATGAAATCAAACCAACATATGAAAACGTATATTCATTTATTACACGCAGGAGAGCTACACTAAGCGACAAAAAAAAAAAAAAAAAAAAAAAAAAGCCGCACTTGGATGTTTTCCTTTTAGCCTTCTACAACCGCCAATTTTATTGTTTAAAAAGGAAATTTTCGAACAGATTTTACTATGTTGTCCTCCACATACACTTTAGCTTTGAGTCCAATGTTAAAAACAAAATGCAATTGTCAGGAAAATTGTAATTTTAGAATTTATTTCTAAAATGGAGAGAATAAGGCAGTTAACGATGCCACAAAAAGTATTAATTTTTTAATGTAAATCAAATATTTTAATACGTGAGATGGCAAAATAAGTAAATGTTAACGAAATATTGGTAAAAGGGTTTTCAACAAGATATAAAAGTTTTTGGCCGTTTAAACTGAAAATTTGGTTTTAGGTGGCCACACTGCTCATCCAAGCGAGATGACCGTAAGTTAAAAAGCCATTACTTATAAAATCGGTTTGTATTGCATTTAGAACATAAAAGAGCTTCAGGAAATGTGTTTAGTAGCATAATTTCTTTAACTACAGTACAAAAACTATTTAACAAAGCAGGTTTAAATGACAGAAAATTTGATAAAATGCCATTCTTAGTGAAGAGAAGTAGGAAAGCAAGACCTCAGATGGCTAAAAAATTTTAAAAATGATTAGTTAATTATTGGGCAAAACTGGTTCTCTCTGATAAATCAAGTTTAATTTATTTCGAGCTAAAGAAAACAAGCAGATCTGACAACGAAAATATGACCAACTTAATGAAAATCGCACTTTTAAAACAGTGACACATTCTCCGTACATTATGGCACGGAGGTGCATAACTTTTCAAACACTCGGGAGAATTTTTATGCTCAAGGGATCAATTAACTCGAAATAAAACACAATCTGCATAAAAGTGGTGCCTGACGTACTATTTTGGAGGTATCTTGGACATTTCCGTAAACAGTATTTGAAGATAATAAGGCACCTTACTACACGGCGTCTGTGGTAAGTTTATTCACTTCAAATTGTCAAATTTCTTATATAATCCCATGAGAACCTATAATTTTGTTAGTAATCATATCTTTTTTCACTTTAAGTTAAATACCACAAAGGATATAGTAGAATTTCTTCTTTACCAGACATGGAAATAGTCAAAATCGCGATCTGCTCGAAAATGTTTCGTCTATAAAAAAGCGGGGGAGAGGGGAGAGGATTCGAAATTTGCAGCCTATAAATCTGCCAGAACTAGAAAATTTATTTGTGATATTTGGCACATTGGAATTTCTGATATTTATATTAAAACACTGTATAAAACTATGCCATTGCACATTAATGCAGAAATTCCATATAAAGGTGGAATTAACCCAATGCAGAATACATATGTTTAACAAAAAATTGCTGAGATCTAACAAATAAATAGTTTTATTTCATATATTAATATATAACTTGTTTATTTCGTATAATAAATCATAGTAGAATGCAAAGTGTATGGTTATTGCATTATGTTCAAAAAGAAAGTTTTATGCAGATTTTTAAAAAGTACTTCGTAAAGTGCAATAAAACGAATTATTAAATCGAAAATATACATAGGTACATAGGTACATTTCATACCTTTGGTATTATGCAAACAAGACAGTTTTATTTGTTTCAAACATTAATTTTAAAGTTATTACAAATAAAAAAGGTATAAGTCATTTTTTCTGCAGTGCGTGTGCGGCTTTTTTTTTTTTTTTTTTGTCGCTTAGTGTACATTATCCTTTTTTCGAACATGTTAGATATCTCTGAATTAAGGACTCTAGATCAGTATTCCGTATACTTTGTAGTTAAAACATTTTCTTTCTTTCTTTCTTTTTTTTTTTTTTTTTTTTTTTTACACTTTCTAACGAAGCTGAAAGGTATTTGTGATTTCAGTTTGTCCGTTTGTCATCCGCGCACTAAGTACCGTAGATATTAGTGCAGTGCCTTAAAGCTGATATATAATATTTAGATTCATTGTAGCATAATTTGTATACAAAATGGTAAAAATAGCACTCCGGGTTTGTGTACAGGTGTTTCCAAAAATATTTCAAAAGTTTGTGAAAGGATTTTCTTTAAAGCCCATTTTAATACTTTTATACAGTAGAAAACATAACGAAAATAATATATTATGCAGATGTATATTAATCATGTTTCATATAAAATTGGATATGATTAGCATTGATGATTGTTTTGCATTAATGATTGTTTGAGAATACACAAAATATTCAAAGACGTTGACAGATAAAAATAGAGATAACTCAAAGGGCATTTTTAAATGAATAACTTTTTTTCCCCCAATAAATCTGAAAAGTGTGCTTTGACTTAGGTTGGTCTGTCCATGTGTCTATCCGCACTCGCTCAAACTACTGTAAATATCTTTAGAAAGTTTTGAAAATGATACACATTATTCAAGTTCACTAGGGCACGTTCCCTATCGAAAATGGTACAAATAACGTGACTGGTATCTGCACAGGGAACTCAAAAGAATTCCAATGCATTGAATTCTGTGATAAATCACATTTAAATACTTTTGTACTGTACAAATCGTAATGAAATTGATCTTTATTATTCACATGCACACACAAAAAAAAAAAGTGTGTTTTACAGAATACTTTCTAGTATGATTAGAATTAAAGTTTACAGATTCACACAAAAATATTCAGATACCGTAAAGGCTATACAATTGGAAAATTGTTTAAATGTATTTTCAGTTTTGTTAAACGTTTTTAATGCTATCCAAAAATGTTAAGAGTGATTTTGATTTTAGTTTCTCTCTCTGCCCACGCTCTAATTTTCGTTAATACTTGTATAATTAATTGGAATTAATAAAGGGTTCACTGCAGATTGTTTTCTATCGAAAAAAAAAATATATATAAATATTTCAACTGGTTTCTGTAAAGTTAAATCTAAAACATGTTACTTTCTAATATTATTTTTTTAATAAATAGCTATGTGTGCTACAGAAGACCACCGTTTGTACGTCTTTCTTAGGACTGATGTAAAGCGACGCATAAATGAAAAGACATATGGAATTTTAAAAAGTACATTCTGACAAACTTAATTTTATACGAATGTAATACTGTGTAAAAGTAATAATTTAAAACTTTTTAAAAGGTTGTGGTAGTCTATTATTTCATAAATTAAGATATCGTTAGTCTATCTCCTTATATTATTAAAATCTGTACGCGTGTGTGTGTGTGTGTGTCTGTCTGTGAGAAACGGCTTGAAACAGCAAAAACTCCGCCGCTAACGGTCGCACGGACTTCGAACAGGTACCGTCGGACAGAGAATTTATCGCAGATCTGGGTTATCTAATTTGCCAAACGATGCGACCCTAATTAGCGGAGATATTAATTAAAATGTCGACCATTGTCTAACGAAAAATGACCCAGAATTCATGATTAAATGCTTAAAAAGCGACATTTTTACGGAAAAAGTGGAAAATAAATTAGAAATATCAGTCGTATGGTTACAAACAAGATACCATTGGAAAGGGCATTTTTTTTCTTAATCCGATGGTTTAAACGGCTTATCGATCGGACAATTAGATTTTTTAAAATTAACTAAACTATAAAAAAATATTGGCAACAAATCACAAGAATCTTAGCTTTGCAGACGATAGTCTACAGCAGTCTTCAACGGAAAGAAACACATCTGGTATTTAATGAGGTCACGTGTTTCGTACTGCGATTAAAAATTGCAATTTTCTATTTTCTTCAATTTTTCAAATTTTACTTAGTATACAATCTTAACACCACAAAACAAACTTGCTATTCAAATTTCATCGATTTTGGTCAATAAAAAAAGATTTACATTTTAATTGCAAATTAAATTTTATCTTTACACGCCTCACATTTTATCTGTCGAAAGAGGATGCCAGTTTCAAAACGACACAAATACACTTAAGGTAAAAATATTTCTTTTTCTATTTACTTCCATTAACCAGCTACCGTAGATAATGGAATTCGAAATTTCACCTGACTTACACGTTTTGAGGTCTCATGGCGCTGTAATAATTTAAAATTTCAATATTTCAGAAGTCATACATCATTGGAAAGCTTTGTTGATTTGGGATCGAACAGTGGAATACAGAAATTTGTACCGCCAGATGGCGCAGTAATACTTTCAAATATCAATTTCTAATTATGATTAAATTATTTTTAATGCATCATTCGAAAGATATTTTAAAGTTCTTTTAAATTATCGAAAATTTTCACCAGATTTATACGTTTTGAGGTCTCCTGAATCAATTTTCTTTTATGGCGCTGTAATATTTTCAAATTTCAATATTTCAATTTCTAATTATGATAAAATTATTTTTAATACATCATTCGAAAGATATTTTAAAGTTCTTTTAAATTATCGAAAATTTTCACCAGATTTATACATTTTGAGGTCTCCTGAATCAATTTTCTTTTATGGCGCTGTAATATTTTTAAATTTCAATATTTCAATTTCTAATTATGATAAAATTATTTTTAATACATCATTCGAAAGATATTTTAAAGTTCTTTTAAATTATCGAAAGTTTTCACCAGATTTACACGTTTTGAGGTGTCCTGATTTCGTTTTCTTTTGCATCTCAGCCAAATGAGTTAGATCGTTCAAAATTGGTATACGTAGGTTAATTAAGAAGGCCTGAAAGGGTGGAGAAGAAATAGGCGTGCACCGCGCGCATATCCCTTAACTTGTGTGCGCGCAGAGCGCACGGGACTGCGCTGCCGGTTCGATGGCGCTTTAATATTTTAAAATTTCAATTTCTAATTATAATTAAATTATTTTTAATACATCATTTGAAAGATATTTTAATGTTTTTTTTTTTTTTATATTATCGAAAGTTTTCACCTGATTTACACGTTTTGAGGTCTCCTGATTAGGTTTTCTTTTGCATCTCAGCTAATTGAGTTAGACCATTCAAAATTGGTATACATAGGTTAATTAGGAGGAGCTGAAAGGGTGGGGAAGAAATAGGTGTATACCGCGCGCGATGCGCGCGAGATTCCATTCGATTTATACGTTTTGAGGACTCCTGATTAGGTTTTCTTTTGTATCTCAGCTACTAATTAAAATAATTTCACAAGTAATACATCATTAGAACGCCTTTTTCATTTGGAATCGAACAGTGGAATACAGAAATTCGTACCGCCAGATGGCGCTGTAATATTTTCAAATTACAATATTTCAATTTCTAATTAGGATTAAATTATTTTTAATACATCATTGGAAAGATATTTTAAAGTTCTTTTAAATAATCGAAAGTTTTCACCAGATTTACACGCTTTGATGTGTCCTGAATCAGTTTTCTTTTATGGGGCTGAAATATTTTCAAATTTCAATATTTCAATTTCTAATTATGATTAATTTTTTTTTAAATACATCATTCGAAAGATATTTTAAAGTTCTTTATATTATCGAAAGTTTTCACCAGATTTACACGTTTTGAGGTGTCCTAAATTAGTTTTCTTTTGTATCTCAGCTACTAATTAAAATAATTTCATAAGTAATGCATCATTAGAAAGCTTTTTTGAATTGGAATCGAACAAAGGAATACAGAAATTTCTATCGCCAGATGGCGCTGTAATATTTTCAAATTTCAATATTTCAATTTCTAATTATGATTAAATTATTTTTAATACATCATTCGAAAGATATTTTAAAGTTCTTTCAAATTATCGAAAGTTTTCACAATATTTACACGTTTTGAGGTGTCCTGAATTACTTTTCTTTTGTATCTCAGCTACTAATTAAAATAATTTCATAAGTAATACATCATTAGAAAGCTTTTTTGAATTGGAATCGAACAAAGGAATACAGAAATTTCTACCGCCTGAAAGGGTGGAGAAGAAATAGGCGTGCACCGCACGCGTATCCCCTAACTTGTGCGCGCGCAGCGCGCACGGGACTGCGCTGCCGAAGGCAGTGGGGACCCGGTCCAACTTTTTAACCGATGACAAATGATTTTTTTTATTTTCTTTTCTTAAGAATCAAAATTTTATTTGTGAAGGAATATATGCGCGCGCAGCGCGCATCGGTCTGCACTGCCGAAGGCAGTGGCGACCCGTTGGGATTTTTTACCCGATCAGATTTTTTTTTTTTTTTTTCAGGCACGAAGGGTCAGGGAAAGAATACGCGCGCGGAGCGCGTGTATCCGTACCCCTTAAGTTATGCGCGCGCAGCGCGCACGGGTCTCCGCTGCCAAAGGCAGTGGGGACCCGGTCCGAATTTTTACCCGAAGAGAAATTATTTTTTAAATTTTCTTAAGAATAAAATTTTGATTTGAGAAGGAATATGTGCGCGCAGCGCACGTATACCTTCACACGTGCGCGCGCAGAGCGCACGGGTCTGCGCTGCCGGAGGCAGTGGGGACACGGTGGGAATTTTTTACCCGATCAGATTTTTTTTTTTTTGGAGGCACGAAGGGTCAGGGAAGGAATACGCGCGCGCAGCGTGTGTATCCCTTAAGTTGTGCGCGCATAGCGCGCACGGGACTGCGCTGCCGAAGGCAGTGGGGACACGGGCCGACTTTTTACCCATTCATAAATGATTTTTTTTTTCAATTTCTTTTCTTAAGACTAAAACTTACTGTAAGTGATTCATTTGAAAATACTGACCCGCTAGCGGGCGAAGCTCGCTAGTTATTTTATTATAGTACTAGCAGGAGGCTACACCCGCTTCGCTGATCACTATTTTTCAATAAAACACTATGATTAGTGAATTCTCGAAATTGCACTAATTTTTATCATGTAAAATAAAAAAGAGAGAGAGAGAGAGAGAGAAAAATTCTGATCGGGAAAAATGTTGCACCGGGTCCCCACTGCATTTGCACGCGCCCATTTCTGTTCGACATTCGTAAGGAATCACTATATTATCGTAAAAGAAAAACTAAAATGAAATACAAAATAATGTATGTACTGAATAAAATACAAAAAAAAAAAGTCTTCTCTCATCGGTGTAATAATCGGTCCGGGTCCCCACTGCTTGCAGCAGCGTATACACGCGCGCACGGCACGCGTGCTTCTTCGCCCACCATTCCCGCCTCTCCTTGTTATTTTACACTTTCAAAAATATCCGCAATCATTTTCTCGGACTTTTAAATTTGATAATACTAATTTCCAACGTTCTATCTGAAATTCTTTATTTTTGTCCTTGCGCCCGCCCCCCTTCCCGTCCCTCGTAATGATTTTATACTTTCGAAAATATCCGTAATCGATTTATCGGACCTTAAAACCTAATAATACTAATTTTCAACGATCTACATCATATCCCTTCGCCCCCTCCCCTTCTCGCCTATTCTAATATTTTTTCTCTTTTGAAAATATCTGCAATCGATTTGTAAGTCCGAAAAACCAATACGTGCCAATTTTGAACAGTCTAACTCAATTTCTATTGTTTTGCCTCTTCGCCTCCCCCCCCCCCCTTTCCGGCTCTCCTAAAAATTTTACGAATTCGAAAATATTCACAATCGATTTGTACGTATCAAAAACCTCTTTATGTACCAATTATGAACGATCTAACTCTATTTTTATTTTTGTGCCCCTCCGCCCCCCCCCTTCCCGTCCCTCCTAATAACTTTGCACTTTTGAAAATATCCTCATTCCACTTGCATACCTCTAAAACCTATCTGTACCAATTTTGAACGGTCTAACTGTATTTCTATTTTTTTTTCTTTTTTTCCCCTTCAACCCTCCCCCCCCCACCCCCCGTCCTTTCCTGCCCTACCCGGGACGAATTTCTAAAATTAGTTTTCTAAAAATGGTTTTTAGATATTTGTGTTAGCTATATTTTAAAGCAAAAATTTTATGGATATCTGTTTTTTTGTTTGAGATATGAAGGATTTTGTGAAATCACGTCTTGCCTTCCCTCACCCCCTTGAGGTGCGAATTTTGTAAAATCGCTTCTTAGTGGATGTCTACGTAACAGAACGAACATTGTCACAAAATTTCATGCTTCTAGGTCCAGGGGTTTGGGCTGGACGATGAAGAATCACTCACTCACTCACGCACTCAGGACAAACTATTTTTTATATATACAGGGTGATCAGTTTAAAAGAGTACCGTGGGTTTTTCTTATAACCCTTAAATCTGACGGATGTGGCAACTATTCTAACATTGAAGTGTGATTGTTTGAACCTTGTTTAAGTTTGTGAGGCAATTTCTCACACTGTTGGACTGTTACAACTTTATTTGTGAGGTAAAACAGAAATGGAGACGCAGAATTTTTTTAATCCTGTAATAATTTTATTTTTGGAAAACATAATTTAATTCAATTTTTTTACATTATTATTCCTCACAGAAAATGTTGAAAATGTTCGCCACCCTTTTGAATGCAAACATGAATACGTCGAACCAGGTTTTTGACACACTTCGCAGCATTGTTGGTGTTATTGACGAGATTTCTTCAGTTATGATCTGTTTTTAATTCATCGATGTTTGCAGGACTTCTATGGAAAAGCCTATGAAATGATCATGTAAAAATGATAATGATAATGTAAATGTAATATAGGAATGATAATATAAAGAATTTTAATTAAATTTTGTTTTTCAGAAATAAAATTATTACAGGATTAAAAAAAAAAAAAAAATGTTCGTCTCCATTTTTGTTTTCAAATAAAAAGTTGTAACAGTCCAACAGTGTTGGAAATTGTCTCCCACACTTAAACAAGGTTCAAACTATTGTAATTCAGTGTTAGAATAGTTACCACATTCGTCCTATTTAAGGGTAATAAGAAAAACCAACGGGTACTCTTTTAAACTGATCACCCTGTATATTTATATTGAAAATAATAAATAAATTTTAAGATAATATATTTATCATAAAAATTAGAATAAACACATCTGAAATGTATATCTAAGATGCTAATTATGAAGACTTAGCTTACTATGAGCACGAAAACATATAAGTATCTTAAATGGTTATATAATATTGTGTTCAGTCGGATTTACTTTCTTTCCTTCGTCCACTGTGCTGTTGCAGTGTAAGTAGTTTCACAGGCAAAGTGGAAACAAAATAAACTGCCCATTCACTTCCATTGAGTTTAGAAACCTGCATCGGGTCGGGTCGACTAAATATTTTCTCTTGCGGGTCGGGTTGACTGATTATTCTCCCTTTCGGGTCAGATTCGAGTTTGGTTCGAGTTTAGCGTTAAATGGGTCGGGTCGACTTGAAAGCATCTTTCAAAATATTTTTACCGTAATAAGCAAAAATTTGTTTGATATAATTATAACTCTATAACTCGTGTAAACATACAATGTATATTGATGTCCCATGATTAAATATATGCGTACCCAAATTATTATAGTAAAGTAAACATCCATATCGGACAAAAGCAATTAGCAAACAAAATTCAAATTCAAATTATCATTATTATTATTTTAGAATATAAGCATTAAACAATAAACTACAAACACTAAACCTGAAGCCCTTTTTTGTAGACTTGCTTGGTACACAATACATATAACTGCTTCTAAAATATTATAAATCCATTTTTCAGATCTTTAATTTTTAACTTAGTGTATTAGTAATAATACACTATAATACACTATTAATAATACTTTTAATTCTTATTAAAATTATTTATCAATTGCGTGATAACAGAAATTTACTTTATTTTATAGCTTAAAAAGTTTTGCATGATTTTTAGATGAAGTAATTCTTTTCCTTTAATTTCGACTCGGGTTCGGATAAAAAGAAGTCTGGTTTCGATCGAGTCGGCTTCGGGTATTAAGAAATCGAGTTAGAGTCGTCAAAATTCTCTATTGCGGGTTTGACTCGATGATAATTTTTTGTCGGGTTCGGGTTTCGGACTGATTTACCTAAATAACAAACTTGGCAGCTTGGCGACAATATTTGGCGAGAAATGGTAGTTTAGGGTTGCCATTTATGTACTAATTATGAAACTATTTATGTTCATGCACGTATACATTCAATTACAAAAATAAATAAGCATAAAAATTACAACAATATTAATAATCGTCTGAAATGCTGATTGTCTGTAAATATTAAATACATGAATGGTTTTAAATTGAATGGTTTTATATTTTATGTGGAAAAGAGAGAGAGAGAGAGAGAGAGAGAGAAAAGAAGGAAGAAAGAAGAAAAAGAAACTTCTAATAAAATTTAGCTAAATTAATAAGGGAGAAAAGACGAAATAAAAATATAACTGGTTGAAAATTTGCGCATTTTAGAAATATATGGAAAACGACGAATAAACGACATTTGCTTTTTATAAATGATGTATTTTTATATTAAAACAAATGTTTATTAAAATAATTATATTAAGAAGACTACATTAAATAGACGTATATGAATGTAAAATACGTACATGGATCTCTGCAAAAAATTCATTTTCATATTAATGAGGGAGAAAAAAAAAATCATGTCAAAAGTTTCTAATATTTTGTAGCAAGATACTAGAAAAGGTACTTAATATTTAAAAAATAATAATAATTGATTAATTAAATAGAAAGGAAAACAAGCCGTAAAAAAAATAAAAAAATACTGTAATTCTATAATACTGTAAAGTTTTGCTTTTCAAAATTATTTGATAATTTTTCTTTTTTTTCTTCTTCTTCTTTCCATATTTTTCTGAACTTTTCTCCCATTCTTGTCTTTTAGTTTTTAATTTCACTTAATCATGTCTGATTCAAACTTATTTTTTGTTCATTTAAAAAATATTTTAGACGTTCTTTAATTTAAAATACATTTTTCTTTTCTTTTCATATTCTTTTTATTATTATTTTGCGGTATCATTTATAATTTTTTCCTTCTTTTATCATATTCTTTCCCCCTCCCCCCTCTTCATTTTAATCAATCTTCAAAATAAACTTGTTATTTATTTTATCACTGTCATAATTATTACTTTCTTCTATATGTAATATAGAGAAAGTATTGGATTCGCGAAAATTTTCGAAGTCCACATTTTGATGGATTTACATGTTTTGGGATGTGGAGAACACGAATTAATAGTTTTTAGAAAATGTCTGTCTGTCTGTATCATTTTTTTGTGGACGCTGTATCTCACGAACCAATGAATGAAATTTAACCAAACTTGGTATTTAGTTGCACCCTGACATAAACTGGTGCTGATTAGATTTTGGGATCAATCGCTCAATAGGTGGCGTTGTGATCGCATTTTATGCAAATTTTTAACATGGCAGCATAGGACAAAATTCCGTATAAATGGGCATAAAGAGAGTTATTTTACACTTGTGATTGTAAAATTAATATGAATTATTGATAATAGTAGTAGTTAGCTAGGAAAAAAATTTTGTGCATGTGAGGGCATCGGTTCCCCCCCCCTGGGGGGGGAAGTACCCCCCCGGGGAAGTAAATTTTCAAGATGGGTATCTTTCGAAAGGTCTCGTTGATAATAGTAATAGTTAACTGGGAAAAAATTTTTGTGCATGTGGGGGCATCGGTTCCCCCCCCCACCGGGGGGGGGGAAGTACCCACCCGGGGGGGGCAAAGTTTCAAGGTGGGTATCTTTCGAAAGGTCTCGTCAATACCTTTAAAACGAATGGTTAAACCATAAATCTGTGATAATTTAAAACAAAGTTATCGATTTTTTTTACTTTTAACAAAAAAAAACTTTTTTTTTTAACGAAATTTAACCAAACTTGGTATTTAGTTGGTCCCCGACATAAACTGGTGCTGATTATGTTTGGGGATCAATAGCTCAACAGGTGGCGCTGTGATAGCATTTTATCTAAATTTTTAACATGGCAGCATAGGACAAAAATTCGTATAAATGTGCATAATTAGAGTTGTTTTAAACTTGTGATTGTAAAATTAATATGAATTATTGATAATAGTAGTATGTAACTAGGAAAAAAATTTTCTGCATGGGGGGGCATCGCTTCCCCCCCTAGGGGGGAAATACCCCCCCCCCAGGGGGGGTAAATTTTCACAATGGGTATCTTTCGCAAGATCAGGTTGATAATAGTAGTAGTTAACTAGGATTTTTGTGCATGTGGGGGGGGGGGGAAGTTCCAACCCGGGGGGAGGCAAAGTTTCAAGATGGGTATCTTTCGAAAGATCTCGTCAATACCTTTAAAACGAATGGTTGAACGATAAATCTGTGATAATTTAAACCAAAGTTATCGATTTTTTTTAGTTTTAACAAAACAAAACTTAGAAAAAAATTGCAATTTTTTTTTTTTTTTTTTATTTTTTTTTTTTTTTTTAACGAAATTTAACCAAACTTGGTATTTAGTTTGTCCCCGACATTAACCGGTGCTGATTATGTTTGGGGATCAATAGCTCAACAGGTGGCGCTGTGATAGCATTTTATCTAAATTTTTAACATGGCAGCATAGGACAAAAATTCGTATAAATGTGCATAATAAGAGTTGTTTTAAACTTGTGATTGTAAAATTTAATATGAATTATTGATAATAGTAGTATGTAACTAGGAAAAAAAATTTCTGCATGGGGGGGCATCGCTTCCCCCCCTGGGGGGGGAAGTACCCCCCCCCCCCCCCCGGGGGGATAAATTTTCAAGATGGGTATCTTTCGAAAGGTCTCGTCAATACCTTTTAAACGAATGGTTGAACTATAAATCTGTGATAATTTAAAACAAAGTTATCGATTTTTTTTACTTTTAACCAAAAAAAAAAAAAAAATCGTACTTTTTTTTAAAAAAAAATATTGTTACTGATTGAATATGTATAGGTAAATATAGAAGAAAGTCTTGTGGTGGCCACAACATACTAGTTTTTTATTTATTATAATGTTTTTTGCTGTCCATCTGGCAGCTGAATGGTTAGCGCTCTGACTTTCAGTTTCGAGGTGCCGAGTTCGAATTTCAATTTAGGCATGGATGTTCGCGTAGTAGTTCGGAATCTACTTTAAAATGTAATTTCCACATAATTAACCTTAATGAACTAAAAATGCTGGTGAAGTGTCACCCCAAACTCAATCTATTTCTTACTTATTATTTAAATAATCTAAGCATTAAATTGTTAGATTAAACAAAATACCCACAGACTAAATTTCGTAACTGTTGCTATTATTAATCCTTTATTCAAAAATTCTCTCTTAATTATTCTCTTTTAATATTTGCCTCAAATATGTTTTGATTCGTTTGATAATAATAATAATAATAACTAGCTGGAACCCGTCGAATTCGACGGTGACTTTATTGACCGTAATGTTTCAAAAATCGTCGCTCTTCGGTTGTTCCTGTCCGTTTTTTAAATCTGCATATTTAAATGTCACCAAGGTGCAAAGTCTTGGAGAAAACGGATAGGAACAATCGAAGAGCGGCGCGGACGTGAGATGGCTTGTGACAGAAAGTAAACAAAAAAATTTCGCGTCAATTCAGCTTACTTTAACAACTCTACGCTAGATGGCGGTGAAATGATTGAAATCTTTAAAATTTGTTTTTAACTATCTTTATTGAATATATATATATATATATATATATATATATATATATATAAAGCCCAATTGGAATGACGAATGAGCACGAATACAGTTACAAATTCTAATTGAGTATTTCATTGAAGACGATATTTTGGATCCAGCCATCGGCCACGGGACGTCCAGGTAAAGCCTCGAGAGTGATCTTGACTGCCACGGCACCCAAAGCTGGAACCGGTCGAATTCGACTGTCACTTTATTGACCGTAATGTTTCAAAAATCGTCGCACTTCGATTGTTCCTGTTCGTTTTTTTTAAATCTGCATATTTAAATGTCACCAAGGTCTTGGAGAAAACGGACAGGAACAATCGAAGAGCGACGCGGACATGAGATGACTTGTGACAGAAAGTAAACAAAAAATTTCGAGCCAGTTCAGCTTACTTTAGGAATTCTACGCTAGATGGTGATGAAATGATTGAAATCCTTAAAATTTGTTTTTAACTATCTTTATTATACGGTCATAAAAATCCTTTAGTTGCACTTTCCACCGCCAGGGAACGCAGTGTGTTCTGTACGAACATCTTAGTTGCACTTTCCACCGCCAGGGGGCGCAGAGTGCTCTTGTACGAACATCACCAACGGTCAGGAAATAACAAGACCTTTAAAAGAAGGTGTAAAATGATAGGGTCATAGCTCATGTAACCCGAGTAATAATGGTATGTAAAGGTAAGTTTATTATCTTTATTATACGTTCCAAGACCTTTCAAATAAGGTGTCCTATGGTGGTGTCAACTGTAAAATCCTTTAGTTGCACTTTCCACCGCCAGGGGGCGCGGTGTGTTCTGTACGAACATCGTCAACGGTCAGGAAATACCAAGACCTTTATAAGAAGGTGTAATATGATTGGGTATGCTCATGTAACCTGGGTAATAATGGTATATAAAGGTAAGTTTATTATCGTTATTATGCGTTCCAAGACCTTTCAAATAAGGTGTCACATGATAGTGTCAACTGCAAAATCCTTTAGTTGAGCTTTCCACCACCAGGGGGCGCAGTGCGTTCTGTACGAACATCACCAACGGCCAGGAAATACCAAGACCTTTAAAATAAGGTGTAGCATGATAATGTCTACAACAAAATCACCTAGTTCCGTTTTTCATCACCAGGGGGCGCAGTACATCGTATACGAACAGTACCAATTGACATGAAATTTCAAGATCTTTAAAATGAGGTGCTACATGTGTGTGTCTAGAACGGATTTCCCCCTCAAACTAATTTCTCCCCTTTCCCTTTCCCATATCTATTCCCCCCCCCCCCTTTA
The DNA here is from genome assembly GCA_963930645.1 of Salticus scenicus. Taxonomy (NCBI): domain Eukaryota; kingdom Metazoa; phylum Arthropoda; class Arachnida; order Araneae; family Salticidae; genus Salticus; species Salticus scenicus. The sequence goes on along the minus strand of OZ005655.1, from coordinate 296,937,747 downwards.
AAATCAAAAATTCCAAATTCGCAGAAAGTGATTTTTTAGCATTCGAGTCTAGTCCCCCCATGTACAATTTCTTCACCGTGAAGTAATTTGGAGCTGAGTTATGCTCGCCAACGTGTGATTTAACCATCCCCCCCGGGGGGGGGGGAGAACCGTTCGACTTTTTTTTATTTTTCTCTTTTGATGACACATCTACAGACCAAGACCTTTTATTAGACACCTCAACCAAATTTTTACACCTAGCCGTTCTCTCAATTTAGTGGAGACAGACAAAATATGTTTCAAATTAATATATAGATAATAACAAAAACTTTTTTTGTCTTAAATTTAAAACTAATAGAATCATTCTCTCACAAAAGCATCCTTTTCTCAAATAAAGGAATGACCAACGAGCGACTAATAAAATTAGCATTAGTAGCGACTAAAATTTTAAACGTAAAAAAAATTTAACAGTGGAAAAAAAAAGAAAGAAAGAAAAAAATCACAAATTATCCCCTTAAGAAATTTTAAGCTACCCATCATTATATATTTTAGAAGATAAATGTATAATTGTGACCTCTATCTTAAATATTAGGTACTCGAATTAATTCTCGCTAGGTTTGTTGGACGGAAAAAACACCTTTGTTCTATAAGAATAGTAAAAGATAATTTACTGAAAATAATGTTCTTCGGCAAGTATAACGTTTTTCACTTTTTGGTTAACAAATGGATTCCGCTATTAAAAAAATTGAAGGTTTTTTTTTGAGGTGATCATGAAGCAGTTTTCGATGTCATTAAAACGTGTGAAATGTTGTTCAAAAAGACTATGTTGCATAGACCTAAACAAATGGTAATCGGAAGGAGCAACGTGTAGTGAATACAGGGGGTAGCGTAAGACATCCCATCGAAGCCCCTTCAAGGTTTCCATCACTTGGTTTGCAACATGTGGTCGAGTGGCCGAGCGGTTCTGCGCTCAAAGCTGGTAGACGTGAGATCCCAAATCGCGCTCGTCGGCCTAGCCGTTTGGAGTTTTCCGTGGTTTTCTCCGAAACTTGCGTAAATACGGGCTAAGAAATCCGTCCCCCCCCCCCCCCCCACGGAGGGCATTTCCCCTCAGGCCTAGAACTCCAGTGCAGTCAATCGGCCTGAATCCTAATACCAATTACCCTCATAAACAGGGTTTTACTTATTTAGTAAATACAAATTACATTACAGTTTGATAATCTGTGCTCCAAAACAGACTAATTATCTTGTGATTTGTTTTCACTTTTTTTAACCGGAAGAGAAAAGATTTTAAAATTCGCTCGACTTTTTTTTTTTTTTTTAAATCTCCGCAGTGACCTCCGATTCATAACAGGGAAACCAGTTTCTCGGTGTTTTGCTTGTGCATCACCCCGGGGGAAATGAGTGGAAGATAGTCTTTCTGCGCCGCATCGTTCTATCTGAAACGTGATTGTTTTTGCAGGGTCGTGTCAGCGAATGCATTTTAAAATGTTTTTCAAAGATTAAGTTTCAAAAGATTTTCATGCTTTATCGTCTATGTAAATTTATTTTTCATTTTGAAAACCTGATATAATGTTTTCCAGGAATGTGCAAACGTGTGATGTTTTCTTAAGAAGAACGGATCTAATCGATTTTTTTTTTTTTTTTTTTTTTTTTTCACGAACTTAAATGTGTAAGGAAAGTATTGTAATCATAACAAAAATTGTACTTTGACATTTTGGTGTATCTATACGTTTATAAGTTCTCTGAGTTCATTCTGCTATTTTATGTATGTATGTGTTTATCTTATTATGCATTTATGTGTGTATGTATGTGAGTGAACACGTTCGCTTCTAAACGCTTTGATCGAATGAGCTGAAAGTTGGTACGTATGTTATAGGTCACCGTTGCACGAACCCTGTTGATTTTGGTGAATCTAGCACTTATCGTTTTTTCAGAGGAACACAAAGAAAAATTCTATATCATTATGGACTGTCGGTTCAAACTATTTAAAGTGCGATAGCATCTAAATGCCTCATTTGAATGAACTAAAAACTTATATATATGTTGTAGATTTGATGAATTTAGAATTTACAGTTTTTTTACAGTATACTTTTTAAAAGACAATAATCAGTTTAACAGTTGTGAATTTTCTAAATGTGAAAACCAAACTTAAAAATATGTATTAATTGATGAATTATGATGGGAAATATTTTCCCCATAGAATAACATTGGCTTTGGTTTCTGACGATGATAACTGGAGAGTTCTCTTAAGATGTTATCACAGAGGGTAAGTTAGTAAGCACAGTTAGAAAGTGTTTCTATGCAATATGTGTTATATTTCTTTCTTGTTTTAAACCAAATAACCAATAAAACTCAAATGTTTTATAGAAAAGTTGCCTAAAAAAAAAAAAAAAAAAAAAAAAAAGAACGCTATAATAACTAGTGTTGTGCTCATCAAACGACATTCTATATAAATTCACGCAGTACGAATTATTTATTTAAATTATTATTTATAAAAATTATTTTTAATGAGGAATGCAGACATTTTTTCTCTGTCCAAAGAAAGACAATTTTTTGCCCTATAGACGATATATAAAATAATGCTTTCTTCTTCTTCTTCTCTCCCCCCCCCCTTTCCTCCTCTCTCTCTTAGCTAAAAAAAAAAAAAAAAAACAGTTAACTTTGTTTTAAATTGTCACAGATCGACCATTCATTTTAAAGCTTTTGAGCAGTTCATTTGAGAAATACTTACATTGAAATTTTACTCTGTTAGAAAAAGCGATGCTCTACACATATAATTTTTTTTCCAGTTGACTATTACTATTATTTGTTTTACACTGTTGTATTAAGAATTTAGGAAAAACAGTACGACAGTATCACCTGTTAAATAGCATGCATCAAAAGCTAATCAGCACCAGGTTAAGTCAAGCTCCAACCAACTATAAACTTATATTGAATTCCGCCATATGGTTGCAGAGATACGTATCCATAGAATTTTAGATACACACAGACAGAACGACAGACTTTTCTAAAAAGGGTCAAATCGTATTCAGGACATCTCAAAAAGTCGGAAACGGGTGGTCGAAAATTTTCACGAATCCGATACCTTTTTCTTATGTATAATTTATAAAAGAAAGTAATAACTATACTATTTACTTTCACTTCATATTCTTAAAGTAATTTCAAAATTATTTTGTAATTCTTTGATTTCGAGGACTTGTTTCACTGTTCCTTAGTATTGCCAGTTCAAATTCTGCTTTGTCTTGTCTCTACAAACAGCTGAAAATGTCTTTAGATTGTTGATGAAAGTCCATATTTTAGTACTGAGGATGTCCGTTCATTCTCAGAGTATCCTGAGGACGTCCTGGGAAGAAAAATATCTCTAAAAAACAAAGACTCTACTCCCTCTCTGCACGCTGAAAACAACTCCTTAAAGCATAGATATAGTAATATATACAGATCTATCTTCCCCATGTTATCGAGCAAAAAATTTTGATGCCGAAAAAACGTTCTAAAATCAGCCATTAGAGAGTATTGAAAAAAATAATAAAAAGAAAAATGAATTTGAAACTGTATCTGGAGTTTTTCATTCACCTTTAGAAAATAAATTATTCATAAATTTCATTTACTAAATTATCCGTGTGTATTCCTGTGTGTGATTTACTCGGGGAAAGGCAGCCATTAGAGTGACTTTTCCCGAAAAAAAAGGTATCACTTTTTCCCTCTCGCTGATCAATGTATTTCTTATTACTATATCTATGGCTTAAAGTCCCTTCCCGTAGGGACAAATCCCTATAGTTGGCAACAGTGTTGTCCCTTTGGAACGAGTGTAAAATATATTTCTGTTATTGGTTTCAGTTTGGTCTGGCTGGAAAACAAACCTGCTTGACTTACGTCATTACTAATTTTCTTATTAATCGACGATGCCGAGTACAAAAGCACTTTTGCAAGGTCAGAGAGAGAGAAAAAAAAATGCACGTTTGTCGGGATGAAAAAAGTTTTTCTTTCATGAGAATAAGCATTTTGTGTGTTAATCATTCTTATATAAATTACAGTAGGCGTTAGCCTTTGAAACAGGATTTGTTTGTTTGGCCTCTTTTATTGAGTATGGGAGAGGTTCGGAAGGAAAAGTCCCTATAAATTCTCTCTCAAAGAAAGAACACTGTTCTTTCACAAAATAAGTGCGAAAAAGACATCTGTAAGAAAAATTACACTGCTCTGCATGAAAATTGCCCCCAACACCATATTTGCAAATTCTTATGTAAAATGACCACCTAAATTCGAATAGGACGTCCATTTTGCCCTATCACACACCGTTTTTTAGGGATGACCCCTATTTTTATCACTTTTCGGCCATTTTATAGCTACAAATCTGATTTTTAGAGAGGGGGATTATTTTAACTGTTAAATTGCTTCTGAGGGACTACAGAGTTGAAAAATTCTAAAACATGAACATTTGCGGCAAGGGGAAAATTTACGGGAGATTTGTCACTGAAATTATGTATTATATTTTTTAAATCTATTATTAATGTTATTTATTAAATATTATTTTTTGTTTTTGTTTTTAAGTGTTAAATTAATTCTTTTTCATTCTCCAAATCAAATTCGTGGCCATAAAATGACCGAACAGTGATAAAAATTGGGGGAGGGGGTAGTGTCCCGAGAAAACGGTGGGTGACTGGGAAAAATATGAATCCTATTCGGATTCAGGAGGCCATTTTACATAAGAATCGGCAACGATGGTATAAGGCTCGAAAAAAAATTATTTTTTGGCAGCGCAGTGTTATTCGATTCGCAGAGATTATTTTCCATCAGCTCTTATTCGTACATCGTTCAATCTTTAATATATTTTACACCCAGGATGGCATCTTAAATTTTTTTTTTTTTTTTTTTTTTTTGGTAATTGAGCAAAAAATCACACGAAAACTACAGGCATAGCTTCCATTCTTTAAAGAAAAATCATAAAATGGATTATTTTTGTGTAACCCCGTATATGTAATCTATATTAATAAAATCAGACTTTTGTCTGTAAATTTGTCAGAATCAAAAAATTTAGCGATATCTGTTCACACACCATGAAAGCCAAAAATGACTTCAGAAAATGTTGTGTATGTGTGTGTGTGTGCGTCGTCGTGTCTGTATGTCTGTAACGCTATTTTAGTTCGGGTATCACGTGAGAACGGCTGAACGGAATTCAACGACGCTTGGCGGGAATTTAGGTCTTTACACAATTTAAAATTATATCTATAAACTTTTTCGAAATTCCTATCCCCCCCCCCCCCTCTCAACCTGAGGGAGGAAAAGGTCAAAAACACTTTTGTACGCACAACACGGCTCCAAATTACTTCACAGAAAGGAAATTGTACGTGGGGAGACTACACATGAGTGCAAATAAAACACTGTCTGCGATTTAGGAATTTTCGATTTTTAAGGGGAGGGAGGGGTAAACTCTATTTTTGGCGGGAAATTTCGCAAATTCCGGATTTTTGCGTACAACTCTATGAAAATGGAACGAAGATGTTGAAAACAGCCATGCGTCTTCTTAAGATATTTCCAAAACACGTTTTTGATCTTTTGTGATCTGCCTTTTTTTTTTTTTTTTTTTTTTTTTTTTTTTGGGGGGGGGGGGGGGTTGTGTGTTACGAAGGGCAAATTCGAGACACCCCTTTTAGTGCTAAATTTGTCCTTAGAAATTTATGAGAACTGCGGTCACTTCACGGTGAAGAAATTACACGTGAGGAAACTAGACTTGAGTATAAATAAACGAATATTGGATTTCTTGATTCTTAAAGGAGGGAGGGAAAAAATCGTTTTTCGGGAGGAAATTTCAGAAAATTTGGATTTTTGAGTAGAGTTCTAATAAAAATGGTACAAAGGTATTGAAAACAGCCGTATGTCTTCTTTATGGTATTTCCAAAAACAAATTTTCGTTTTTTTTTTTTTTTTTTTTTTTAAGGGAGGAGGGGGGGGGGCGATTTACGAAGGTGCAAATTCGAGACCCTCCTTTTAGCTCTAAATTTGTCTTGGGAAATCTATGGGATCTGCGGTCATGAAATAAAAAATTGTTTACAAAATAAAAAAATTGTGGTGCGTAAATTGTTTATATGTATCCGACACTTATTGTAACGGGATTTTACGAAATTTCCCCTTACCCCCCTTGGAATAGTGGGGCAATAAACATGTGTAAAAACACGTTTTCCCGTTTGATTTCGCTTTAAATTATTTTAAAATGGCGAATTTCGGTGTGTGGATATTAATTAAATGTACGCATTATTTACTTTGGTGAAATTTCGCAAAACTTCGAACTTACCCGCTGGGGAAAAGGAAGCAAGAAGCGGGTAAGTTACTGCCGAAGGCAGTGAGGACCCGGACTTCTCGCGTTGCGAGCGAGAAAAAACTTCTACCGAACACAGGGGGAACTTAGGATATTAATAATGATATGGGATTTTGATAACTCATTTAAGTATAGTGTCCAGCGAAGCGGGCAAAGCCTGCGCAAAGCCTGCTAGTTCTGTATAATATCCAAAAGAGCTTAACGCACCATACAGTATATGCTACAATTTTGTTGACTGATAAAAAAGAAATATATATATATATATTATATACTATATACAATAATTCATTACTATGATCAAACACCAAGAAGGAGGACTAGAATTAATAAACGGAGAAAAACATAAACTAGAATAAGAAGAATGAGCAGAGGCCACTACGTTTTAAGACGGGTGCAGCGGGTTGAATAAGTTTTACGTGCGCTCAACTTTCGTAAAATCCTCTGAATGACCGTATGGTAACAAAGTAAAAAGTTAAAATAAATAATTACAAGATAAAAAGATCTTTTTATATACCATGTTTTTAAATTTTCTGTTCAATCATATAAACGCTACCGAAGGCAGCGGGAACCCGGAGCAATCGGATAATTTTTTTAAAATATCATTGCTCTCGTGTTTTGAGCTATTATAAAAGTTTCAAATGTCTAGCTAGTTGGGAAGTTAGTGAAAAATCGATTGCAAGCTTTGTACTGGTAACGCTGCCGAAGGCAGCAGGAACCCGAAACATTTGGTTACAAATATTTTAAAAATGCATTTTCACCGTATTCTGAACTATTCTGAAAGTTTCAAATGTCTAGCTAGTCAGGAAGTTAGTTAAATAAATTTTCGTTCGAATCATATAAACGCTGCCGAAGGCAGTAGGGACCTGAAACAGTTGACTAAAACTATAAAAAAAAAAATGTATTGTCACTGTATTCTGAGCTATCCTGAAAGTTTCAAATGTCTAGCTAGTCGAGAAGTTAGGGAAAAATCGATTGCAATCTTTGTACTGATAACGCTGCCGAAGGCAGCAGGAACCCGAAACATTTGTCTAAAGGTATTTAAAAAATGCATTTTAACCGTATTCTGAACTATTCTGAAAGTTTCAAATGTCTAGCTAGTCGGGAAGTTTGTTAAGTAAATTTTCGTTCGAATCATATAAACGCTGCCGAAGGCAGTAGGGACCTTAAACAGTTGACTAAAAGTATAAAAAAAATGCATTGTCACTGTATTCTGAGCTATCCTGAAGTTTTCAAATGTCTAGCTAGTCGAGAAGTTAGTGAAAAATCGATTACAAGCTTTGTACTGGTAACGCTGCCGAAGGCAGCAGGAACCCGGAGTAGTTGGTTAAAAATATTTTAAAAATGCATTTTCACTGTGTTCTGAACTATTCTGAAAGTTTTCAATGTCTAGCTAGTCGGGAAGTTAGTTAAATAAATTTTCTGTTGAATCATATAAACGCTGCCGAAGGCAGTGGGGACCTGAAACAGTTGACTAAAAGTATTAAAAAAATGTATTGTCACCGTGTTTTGAGCTATCCTGAAAGTTTCAAATGTCTAGCTAGTCGGAAAGTTAGGAAAAAAATCGATTGCAATCTTTGTACTGATAACGCTGCCGAAGGCAGCAGGAACCCGAAACAGTTGGCTAAAGGTATTAAAAATATGCATTTTAACCTTATTCTGAACTATTCTGAAAGTTTCAAATGTCTAGCTAGTCGGGAAGTTAGTTAAATAAATTCTCTGCCGAATCATATAAACGCTGCCGAAGGCAGCGGAACTTGAAGCAGTTGACTAAAATTATTAGAAAAATGTATTGTCACCGTGTTGTGAGCTGTCCTGAAAATTTCAAATATCTAGCTAGTCGGGAAGTTAGTTAAAAATCGATTGCAAGATTTGTCCCTGACAAACACACAAACACACAAGAATCGAAGTTAATAAAAACATGGTAAAATAATAATTAATGCAAAAGGAAAAATTGAAGCAAGAAAAAATCAAAACATAACGAAAACTAGTATGTTGTGGCCCCCCACAAGACTTTCTTCTACATTTTCCTATACAGATTCACTCAATAACAAAAAAAAAAAAAAAAAAAAAAAAAAAAAAAAAAAATCTAAGTTTTTTTTCTTTAAAAGAAAAAAAAAATCGATAACTTTGTTTTAAATTTTCAGATTTATAGTTCAGGCATTTCTTTTAAAGGTATTGACGAAACCTTTCGAAAGATACCCATCTTGAAAATCCTCTCCGTTGTACTTCCCCCCCAGGGGGGAGGGTACCGATGCCCCCATATGCACAATTTTTTTTTCCTAGTTAACTACTATTATTATCAATAATTCATATTAATTTTACAATCACAAGTTTAAAATAACGCTCATTATGCACATTTATAGGAAATTTTGTCCTATATTGCCATGTTAAAAGTTTAGAAAAAATGTGAAGTTGTTGAGCAATTGATCCCTAAATCTAATCAGCACCAGTTTACGTCAGGGTGCAACTAAATACCAAGTTTGGTTAAATTTCATTCATTGGTTCGTGAGATACAGCGTCCACAAAAAGACGTGATACACACAGACAGACAGACATTTTCTAAAAACTATCAATTCGTGTTCAGGGCATCCCAAAACGTGTAAATCCATCAAAAAACGGAGGTCGAAAATTTTCACGAGTCCAATACTTTCTCTATATTACATATAGAAGAAAGTAAAAACATTAAAGATTGAATAAATTAAGATGGTATTTATATGACTATAAGGTAGAGAAATCGGTATTTAGTTTAAATAGAGATTCAAGGTTATTTACGTGTTGGGAAATTTTCAGGATATAAAAAATTGCGTAGGCAACATTTCATAATTTAATTGTGTCCCTGTTAAAAAAAAAAAAAAAAAACTTAAGTGCTAAATTTTAAATATATAAATATAGATAAAGATATCCTAAGTTGGATTACCTATGACATGTGTATGGATGTTGGATTACCTATAACATGTGTATGAATTTTCAGTTCATTTAAATAGGACATTTAGACGCTATCGCACTTTAATAATGATAAAGAATTTTTGTTGCGTCCTTCCTTAAAAACTATAAGTATTAAATTCACCAAAATCTATACAGTTCGTGCGATGGTGACATATAACGTAAGCACCAGTTTTCAGCTCATTCGAACAAAGAGTTTAGATACTATCTTTTCACACACATACATACGTCAGGATAAACCATGTGAATCGTGTAATTTCTAAAAGGGGAGTTCATATCAAGACCAAAGTTGGAGGTGTACAACTAGACAACATGACAGTCATAGCTATAAATTTACAATATTTTACGACCATTTGTTTTTTAACTATGCTAAATACAAAATTCTTTTCACAAATCGGAATTACAATAGTTTCCTTATGTAATTATGAATGTTTGGAAAGTAAAAATCGATAGCTTTGTTTCAAATTGTCACAGATACGTTGTTCAACTATTTCATTGTAAAAATATCAACAAGTTTTTTTTTTTTTTTTTTGGGGGGGGGGGGTTGAAAATTTACTCACCTGAGGGGGAAATCCTTCCCCCGTGGGACAGATGCTCGTACACACAAATTTTTATTTGTGAATGATCCCATATTAAAGACATTTTTAGGAAACAGCTGAAAAAAAAACAGCTCATTCAATCCCTGATATCTCTATGAATTTTCATGATATTGAAGTGAATTTTTTTATAAGGTACTCTATACTGTTGAGTATCAAACTATATCAAAGTTATTTTGCTACAGTCCGAGCATGCGCAGTAATAGTTTACTACAACTGTCCATATCTTTTTGAATATTAAATATATTTATTTTAAAATACAGTATAATGATTTGAGCTTATGTTGTCTTTTTTTTTTTTTTTTTTTTTTTTTTTTCTGAAAATTTCATGAAATTTCAAATAAAAAAAAAAAAAAAAGAAAAGAAAAAAAAAACGTCCAGAGTTATACACTGTTAAAAATTTCTGTAAATTTAATGTAAATATTTATCCAGAGTCTCTGTAAATTTACAGTCATTCTTTGTTAAAAGTGAATAATCGAGATTCTCAATCTTTATTCCATATTTTTACCTAATTTTATTATTTAATCTTTTAATTAAAATTAAAAATGACTGTTTCTATTTTAGAAAAAGCATTCCCAGTCCGAAATATATTCTCACCAATAATTAATTAAATTAATATTAGCTATTAAAATGAATGTATAAAATAAGTTTTTTAATATCTCCGTTTATTTAAGACTTAAGGTAATAGATTACACAGAGTTTTCTGTTTAAATTTTTAACAGTGTACAGTAAAAACTTGCATAAAATTTTTGCATTTTTTAATAAAATATTTATAACTCTTTAAATATTCGAGCGAGCCTCACAAAACACTACACGCGTATAAAATGTAACATTTATAACTGCATCTGAAATTTGCAAATGGATGGACGCACTTTCAGATACGGGGTAGTCCCAAATATTTTTTAATTTTATTAGATTTGTTGTTCGCCCCCTAAAAGCCTTCGTGACAAAATCTTTGATGGAAAATATGAGAAAAGATATCTTTTATTATTTCTAAAATTCGAGAACAACACATTAAGTATATTTTTAGATATTCTACAAGACGTGAAAAAAATGAAAGTGTATCCATTATTTTGTCCAACACCTGTACATACATATACACCCCGCGACAAAAAGATAGGTACAAAGGGTTTTTTCTTTGATTTTTCATAAAATAACATTATCTAAATTGTGCTTATCATTTATTATTATCCTAAAATAACACTATTCCTGGACTCATTTTTGTTTTAAGACTCATTTAGAAAAATTTTAAGACTAAAATTTTTCTAATTTAAGACGACACTCCGCGACAGGAAGATAGGAACAAAGAGTTTTTTTTTAATTTTTAATAAAATAACATTATCTAAATTGTGCTGATCATTTATTATCATAAAAATATATTATCATATCAAAAACATATTAAATATTTGAATCATATTCAAAATAATCATATTTAAAAAAAAAAAAAAAAAAAAAAACTTTGTTCCTATCTTTTTGTCGCGGTGTGTAGTTTTAAATTAGAAAAATTTCAGTCTTAAAACTTTTCTAAATGAGTCTTAAAACAAAAATGAGTCCGGGAATAGTGTTATTTTAGGATAATAATAAATGATAAGCACAATTTAAATACCACAAAAAAAAAAAAAAAAAAAAAAAAAAAAAAAAAAAATCGGCAAAATTTCTATTTAATAAGAAAGGAATTTTATTTTCGTAAAAATATAATTTCTAAACGCATAATATATGAAGTACGTATGAAAATCGATAGTAGAAGAGGTAAAGAAGAACGCATGCCACATGATCTTATCGATAGCGATCAAGGTTAGAATAAATTATTTGTTACATCATTATTATTTTATAAAATACGGGATGGAGAAGAATTTTGAGAATAAAAAAGCTTCGAGGAGAAGGGATAATTTTACAAAGCTATGAATATGAAAATGTACTATGATAATTATTTCCCTTTTCAGCTGATGCGTTCAGACTTCCTCGGAAAAATAGGAAGTACCTACAGTGATCCTGAATACCAATTTTGCCGACAGATACAGTTGTTTTAATGTCCCTTTTTTTTAGCGAAAAAGTAGCTTTTTTCACTCTCCCTTCATTAAAAAAGTAAATAAATAAAATGGAATAAATAATTATAATAATAAAATACCTTTAGAATAATGATGTCAATTTTACCCTGCAAGTTTAATTTCTCACAAAGTTTTGTATCAATTTTAATATTTACGCATGAATTTCTTTTCATTTAAAAAAAAAAATAAAATCAACTCGACAACTTTTTTGGCAACAATTAAAAATTAAAATAATTTATCATTTTTGTCTAAAAAAGGGCTCCTTCAACTTTCTCGATACTGATTATTATTAATGTTTTTCTTTTTCTTTTTCTTAAAAAAAAAAAAAAAAAAAAAAAAAAAAGATTTTGATGAAATTCTGGCAAAGGCAGAATTTAGTTTAGTACGGAGGACTATTTTTTTTTTAAATCCAAATTATAACATCACTTTCAACTTATTCAATTATATTTTCGATAAATTTTCGATTTCGATAAATGTCCAACCAAAACTGGCGACAACGCTTTATCCGTAGATTGAGACTAATAGTCCTCCGTCCTAATAAAAACATGTGTAAGATGAGGGATTTAAGACTTTTCCAGAATGAATACTGAATGTTATAATTTATACATTTCACACTGAAATTTTGTGAATTTTACTGTAGACTACCTAGTCTTATTTATTCATTTAATTTTTTAATAAATCCCTGTGATATTAAAAATTATATATATTACTATATGGAAATCATAAAATATTCCTTATATATATATATATATATATATATATATATATATATTATTAAAACAACGTACGAATATATGATGTCAAAAATTGCATATAACCACAATCTCATATTATGCACTTAATTAAAAACTAATTAATTAATTATTTGTAAACTAATTATAACTAATATTTGTAACTAATATTTGTAACTAATTATAACACTTAATTAATTATTTGAATTTTAAAATAGCACTTATAAATGTTATAAGAAGTGCACTGTTAAAAATTTCAACAGAAAACTCTGTGTAATATATTATCTTAAATCTTAGGTAAAATTACAGAGAAAAATAAACGGAGATGTTATAAAACTTATTTTGTACATTCATGTTAATGACTAATATTAATTTAATTAATTATTGGTGAGAATATATTTCGGACTTGGAATGCTTTTTGTAAAGTAAAAACAGTCATTTTTAATTTTAATTAAAAAATTAAATAATAAAATTAGGTAAAAATACAGAATAAAGTTTGAGAATCTCGATTAGTCACTTTTACCTAAGAATTACTGTAAATTTACAGAGACTCTGGATAAATATTTACATTAAATTTACAGAAAATTTTAACAGTGTGATCCACTTCTTGTATTTCAAAATTACCCAGGCACGTTAACCCTCTTTTTTAGTTACGAGGTATATTGATACCAAATTTCAAATTACGACAAACCTGTTCCCTAATGGGAATGTATCATATTTAGTTTATTTTTAAATTAACCATATTTCTAATCAACATAATGAAAGCCAAATCATTAAATTTCATTTACATTTCATTAACGGCTGTGTATCACGGTACTTGAGCATGGTTTTGATATGCTGAAAATTGGGCACAGTTTTAATAAGAGATAAGATCGCCAAGATCTTTACTTACACAGTTGCGATAGCCATTTCAATTTGTCGTCAAAATGGCAAAATAATAATAATAATAATAATAATAATAATAATAAAATAATAATAATAATTTTTAGTCGCCTAGAGAATATGCTAAACTAAAGTTGTGTCGAAATTAGTCGCCAATCGAAATATAGTCATTTAAGCGTTCCAATTATTATTATTATTATTTTATTTATTATTTTATTTTATTTTATTTATTCATATTTATTTATTTTATTTTATTTATTTACGGAAAAACGTTAGTATAGCCCCACAACGATATTTGGCGATTTTTTGTTGGCGGTTATGGCTAAATCATAAATCATAAATCTAAAAATCATAAATGGTAAATGATAAAATCATAATCTAAATCATAAATCCAAAATAATCAACATATAGGCTGCCATATTATATCGCAAACAGTCCAGAACGACATCGGTATCGTTCAAAACGGCGCCAAAGAAAAATCGCCAAATTCAGCTGTGGGGATATACTAAAGTTATACCTTAAATCTTAAATAATATACTAATTTAAGATCATACAAATATTTTATTTTTATAAAGTGAAAGTGTGTGTGTGTACATATAATGCACAACGACATACACACACAATCATAAACATAACAGTAAAGTTACACATTCGAAATTAGTGTAACTCCCCCACCCCACCCCCTCCCAAATAACTAAAGAAATATTTCATGGAATTTCAGTGGTAAAGAACATACTATACCTCATACAATCTGGTAAAAGTTTTATTCCAATAGTACATTGAAGGCAAAAATTAATATTTGAAAAACACCCAGTAAAAATAATGCTTCATATGCGTTTTAGCTGTAATATGCGGTTATGAGGCTTTTTGTAAATACATCTTTATTCATTTATATGTTAATAGAACGCGCATTTATAAAGATATAAAAGATTCTTTAAAGGAATGGCAAATCTTTTAGAAATTTTTTGTTATAACGTACAGGATTTTTCATTCACTTTTAGAAAACTTGACATACTATATTAGTCACAACACAATATACTGCAATCAAAATATAAAAATATTAAATACCTGAGAAAACATGGATATTTTTACTAAATAATTTTTCACTGTGCAGGCGCAGTTGTTAACAAAATTTCTTTTGCATAATTTATTAGTCAAGTGTACAGACATATACTCTGGGGGAGGGGGGGTAAAAATCAAATGCAGTAAAAATTCAGAAAAATATCGCCGAAAGAAAAATTAGATTTCAAGCATAAAAAAAAGGGACGAATGAAAACAATATATGTTTACATACAGGTAAAACCTCTTAGAGTTTTGTTACTTTCTTAAAATTCTTCATAATCAATTCTTCTATCGAAGATATCTTCTTGAATTTTTACGGTACTTGCTTACTTGTTTATTTTTAAGAATGTGTATACATTTGGCAAATAAATTAGGGGGGGGGGGGAGTTAAAGCGTGCGCATAGGCGGTTAAAAATTATTTAGTAAAAATGTTCCTGTTTCAACACCTGTTTAATATTTTTATATTCCGATTCTGATTGCAGTACGTTGTGTTTTATATTAAGTAAATCAATTTTTTCTCTAAACTAGCTGGCATAGGTGGACTCTGCTCAGTTCCCCATCATATTTATGTTCTCATAAATTTCTAGTGCGAGGCATATTATAATCATGTTAAAAGAAATGAATTTGACTAAAGTTTGATACAGTGACAGAAAGAAATCCCCGCCTAATAGGCTATCCACCGTTCACTTCGATATATTTATCTTATTCTAATCTATTAATTTATTTTATCAGGGTGAATTCCGTTGTTTAGTGTTCATGCTACTATTTTCAATGCAATAATCCTCAACATTCACATTTATATGAAAAATTTACAATTTCGCTATGTTGATAAAATCGTAAATTACCAATAATTTACGAAATTTTCCTATTAGAATATTTGCATTCAATCATGTTCAAACCAATATCATAAATGTAATTTTGAAGTTGTGTAATGTATTTATGATCCTCAAAATGGAAGTTTATGCTCAATTTTGCCTTATTCTGACATGTTAAGTAAATCGTAAATTCCAAATAACTTACGAATTTTTTAAATTGGAAGAACCATAGTCTATGATATTCATGCCAGTATCCTAAATATTATTTAGAAAGGGGTTTGACATCTTTACGATGAAAATATCCCTCAAGATTGACGTTTATGTGAAATTTTGCTCTATTCTGCCATGTTAAGAAATTCGTAAATTTCCAATAACTTACGAAATTTTTATATTGGAAAATCCATAGTCATTAATATTCATGCCAGTGCCCTAAATATTATTTCAAAAGTAGTCTGACATCTTTTCGATCAAAATATCTCTCAAAATGGACGTTTATGTGAAATTTCGCCCTATACTGCCATGTTAAGAAATTCGTAAATTTCCAATAACTTGCGAAAATTTCAAAGTAGCATATTTATAGTTACTGATGTTCATTCCGGCATCAAAACTGATATTTTAAAACTGGTCTGACATTTTTACAGTAAAAAGTTTCCATTTAATGCATTTTTAAGTGAATTTTTGTCCCATTCTCCCATGTTAAGAAAATCGTAAATTTCTAATAACTTACGAAGTTTTTAAATTCGAATGTTAAAAATGAATAGAGTTCTTGCCAGTGTCGAAAGTAATATTTTAAAACTGATTTGACCTCTCTGCGACCATTTGTTCGAGAGATATCGTGTACACAGACTAACAAACTAACGGACTAACACACTAACAGACACCCTACAGACAGACACCATACAAATTTTGTCATTTTCGGATTCCTCACACCTGAAAACGTGTAAAAAAACAGAGGTCGAAAATTTTCATGATTGCCTAAGTTCCCCATACCTATAGTATGATGGGGAACTAAAATGACATCGCATTGGTTAGAAAACGCTGCATGTTTTACACAAAAAACGCACGAAAAAAAAAAATTGTTGATGCTGTTGAACGCAACCGTTATATTTCCGAGAATACATATGTTTTTCTCATATATATTTCTATCTTGAATTAAAAAGAAGCATCATAGTTAAATGTTACAGCCCAATACAGTTCAAACATTACGTTTTTTACAGAATGATAATAGACTATAAAGACTTTCAAAAGCTTCCGTATAATTGAATTTTCCCGATACAAATTAAATTTCACAACGAAATAAAGCCCATATACTCTATTAAATTCTCTTCTTTCCTATTTATTATCGTATTATTCTTTTTGCCAAGTCAAATGGTCGTTCGACTACACTGAAAAGAACAAAAGGCCACGGGAGATTTATGGCAATCGGAGACCATTTTTTGGTAAGAACTCAAAAACAGAAGGAGGATAATTTGCTTTCCTATATTTAGCTCCGTAAAACTTCTTCATTTCATTATGTTTTAGACATATTTTTTCCCCGTTTAATTTCTTTAGGGATGATTGATAATTTTCTTTTTACTTTAACTTCCTTAATTTGTAAAGGAGGAAAATAAGTTTTGGGATAGCGTGCGGTCAGATCAATTAGCGGATGTCAACCGTTGAATTTGAGAAATCCAACAAAGACTGGCAAGAACAAAAGCAAAATTAATACAGCAATTTAAACTAACTAATGACGTGTTACTAAAAAAATAATAGTGTTACTAAAAAATAAATAATATATTATGATATTATCAAACAATTTTCAAGTATCATTTATTGACTGTTTAACCGTATGCAACATTGTACAAATTTTAAAATTGAAACCTGGAGTAAAAACAATTTGTACTTTCTTCTATATGTAATATAGAGAAAGTATTGGATTCCTGAAAATTTTCGACCTTCGTTTTTTGATGGATTTACATGTTTTGGGATGTCAACAACACGAATTAATAGTTTTTAGAAAATATCTGTCTGTCTGTCTGTATCACTTTTTTGTGGACGCTGTATCTCACGAACCAATGAATGAAATTTAACCAAACTTGGTATTTAGTTGCACCCTGACATAAACTGGTGCTGATTAGATTTGGGGATCAATCGCTCAACAGGTGGCGCTGTGATCGCATTTTATGCAAACTTTTAACATGGCAGCATAAGACAAAATTTCGTATAAATGTGCATAATGAGAGTTATTTTAAACTTGTGATTGTAAAATTACCGTAATTTCTGGTAGATAACCCGCAGGTAAGGTGTGCCATTTCTCCACCAGAAATTTTATTTAATAGAGAAATCTATACTTTTCCGAAGAAAGAACTCCTACAAATATAAATTTATTTATCAATTAAAATTTCTGGTGCAAAACTGGATTATATAACCTGCGGGGTATCTACCAGAAATTACGGTAATATGAATTATTGATAATAGTAGTAGTTAACTAGGGAAAAATTTTTGTGCATGTGGGGGCATCGGTTCCACCCCCCTGGGGGGGAGTACCCCCCCCCCCCCCGAGAAAGTAAATTTTCAGGATGGGTATCTTTCGAAAGGTCTCGTTGATAATAGTAATAGTTAACTAGGAAAAAAATTTTGTGCATGTGGGGGCATCGGTCCCCCCCCCCCCGAGAAAGTAAATTTTCAAGATGGGTATCTTTCGAAAGGTCTCGTTGATAATAGTAATAGTTAACTAGGAAAAAAATTTTGTGCATGTGGGGGCATCGGTCCCCCCCCCCCCCCCCCCGAGAAAGTAAATTTTCAAGATGGGTATCTTTCGAAAGGTCTCGTTGATAATAGTAATAGTTAACTAGGAAAAAAATTTTGTGCATGTGGGGGCATCGGTCCCCCTCCCACTGGGGGAAGTACACCCCCCGGGGGGGTGGGGGGGCAAAGTTTCAAGATGGGTATCTTTCGAAAGGTCTCGTCATTACCTTTAAAACGAATGGTTGAACTATAAATCTGTGATAATTTAAAACAAAGTTATCGATTTTTTTTACTTTTAACATGTAATTTTTTTTTTTTTTTTAGATATTGTTACTGAGTGAATATGTATAGGAAAATATAGAAGAAAGTCTTGTGGTGGCCACAACATACTAGTTATCTTTATTATTAGTAGTAGTAAACCCTTGCGAAATTTTCGCACTTTATTCCTTTTATTATTTACCTTTAAAAATTGAAATTTATAAGTCTTATACCAATTTCACCACACAATTTAAATTTTAATTCATAAGAAGCCAAATTATTATTAGTTATTGTGGGATGAAACGCTTATGATAGTCAAACCAAAATCATTCAAAGAAAGGTTTAAAAATAAAATTCATGTTTGACGACCCAGTTTTCATACTTTTCCAGGCAGGACAGCTTTAGTACAGGACCCCTATGGTGAATTTGAATTTTTTGCCGCCATGTTGACGATGCGCTTTTTAATTTATTTCTTAATTTATTCATTTTGGCATATTTTTTTTGTTAAAAAATCTTAGTACCTATTTTGTTTATATTTTTGATTATTGCGATATTTATATGTAACATAGAGATGTAACTATATGTAACATAGAGAAAGTACTGGATTCGTGAAAATTTTCGACCTCCGTTTTTTGATGGATCTACATGTTTTGGGATATCCTGAACACGAATTGATAGTTTTTAGAAAATGTCTGTCTGTCTGTGTGTATCACGTGTTTTGTAGACGCTGTATCTTACGAACCAATGATTGAAATTTAACCAAACTTGGTATTGAGTTGCACCCTGACATAAACTGGTGCTGATTAGATTTGGGGATCAATCGCTCAACAGGTGGCGCTGTGATCGCATTTTTTGTAAACTTTTAACATGGCAGAATAGGACAAAATTTCGTATAAATGTGCATCATGAGAGTTATTTTAAACTTGTTATTGTAAAATTAATATGAATTATTGATAATAGTAGTAGTTAACTAGGAAAAAAAATTGTGAATGTGGGGGCATCGGTACTCCCCTTGGGGGGAAGTACCTCCGGGGAGGGGAGGGGGTAAATTTTCAAGATGGGTATCTTTCGAAAGGTCTCGTCAATACCTTTAAAAGGAATGGTTGAACTATAAATATGTGATAATTAAAAACAAAGTTATTGATTTTTTTTTTTTTTTTTAATTGTTACGGAGTGAATTTGTATAGGAAAATATAGAAGAAAGTCTTCTGGTGGCCACTGCATACTAGTTATTCAATATATGGCAAAAATTCATATTTAGTTTATATCCTTAAAGTATTGCTATGTTTAAAATGATGCTTGGAAAGATTGTAAAGATGCAACTTTTAAAAATAGAAAATGATCTCACCAGACAAATGTTGTCATTTTGTTTTTAAATTACATGACTGAACTGAGTCGTGCTTAAATATTATTTTTTATCCTTGCGTATTTTATTAAGTCACTATCGTATCGTTTCAACAAAATTTAATCGTAATTGGTCCACGTTAGAGAAATATTAAAATATTACATTAGATTGAAAAACCTCTTCTCAACAAAATATAATTTAATACCCGAGTCTTATTTCTGGCACTGATTTTTTTCATTGAGTATTTTTAAATATTTAGATTCTGTAATGGACTATTTTTTATTAAACAAAATTCAAAATGACCTATCGCAAATGGTGACGAGTTTTTTTTTTTTCCCTGTGGGGAAAAAAAAAAAAACTCTCGTTCGACGTGGTGGTTCAACTACTTGTTTTAAAGGTATTTGAAAATTTACAACTTTTGCCCAGACATGGGGAGGGGATTGAAGCGATGCTCTTACATCTACAAAAATTTTATCTTGATTATTACTGATATATATATATATACTTAAAATTGAATTATTAAAAATAATCTTTATTGTATACATTTATACAACATTTTGCCTTATGATGCCATATTAAAAATTATGATGATAATAATAATATGTAATAATGATGATAAAGAGCAATGGTTCCACTTGTTGGGCTGATATGCATTAAAAATTGATACAACTACAATTGAAACAAGCTGCAACTAATTATAAATTTTCATGTAATTCTGTGCAGTATAAAGCAACCACAAAATTTTTGCCACAAACATACAAATATCATTCTGTAAATGGTGAAAACGAATTGAAGATCTCTTAAAACGTGTAAAACCATCAATAATCGAAAATCTAAATTTTTTAAGAAAACAGTACTTTCTTCTATTGAATATAAATATGAAAGTAAAAATTATTGTAAAGAAATTTTAAATGTTTTTCAGTGCACTAGTAACGTACAGTAAAACGTTCCAAAAACTAATTTTGAATCGTAATAATTGTAATCAAAAACACCCTACATTGCAAAAGCACGTGACATTTGTTTCGATTCGAAATGATTCAATACGACCCTTTATCTGGTTAAAAAAAAAAAAAAAAAAATCTGGAGTGACTCCACTCGACTTTCCGAACATTGAGTAATTAACAGTTTTGTAGATAAAGTAAAGAAAGAGTAGTTGTTAAACAAACAAAAGAGAGAAAACCATAATAGAGTGTTTGAGTATTTTTCTCCATCTATTACACGTTGTTTTATTTAACGCTACTGAACTTTGAGCCCATAGATCATAATGACAAAGAAATTTTCGTTGTGTCCCTGTAAAAACCTATAAATGTTAGATTCACCAAAATGCTTATAGTTAGTGCAACAGTGATTTATAATACTCATATAAATTTTCAGCTGAATTCAATAAGGCGTTTAGATGCTATCGTACTTTTAAAAATTTAGTCCCATAGGCCATAATGATAAAGAATTTTTCCTTGTGTCCCTGTAAAAAAACTGTAAGTGCTAGATTCACCAAAATCTATACAGTTAGTTCAACTGTGATCTATAACATGTGTACAATTTTTTTGCTCGGATTAATAAGGCGTTTAGACACTATCACATTTTTAAAAATTTGGCCCCATAGGCATAATGATAAAGAATTTTTCTTTGTGTCCCTGTAAAAAAACTATAAGTGCTAGATTCTCCAAAATCTATACAGATTGAGTATTTGTGATCTATAATATGTGTATAAAATTTTTGCTCAATTGAATAAGGCGTTTAGATGCTATCGCACTTTTAAGATTTTGCTCCCATAGGCCATAATGATAAAGAATTTTTCTTTGTGTCCCTGTAAAAAAACTATAAGTGCTAGATTCACCAAAATCTATAGGGTTCGTACTATGGTGACTTACAATATGCGTACCAACTTTCAGGTTAATCGAACGAAGCGTTTAGACGCTAGCGTGTTCACAGACATACACACATACACACATACACACATACACACACACATACATACATCATCGTAAAAATAGTGAAAACGGACTCAGGGGACCTCAAAACGTATAGAAACATCAAAATCTCGAATTCGGATTTTTGACATGATTACAATACTTTCCTCACTATAGTGTTCGGAAAGTAAAAAGGTGCAGACATAGGTCTTTTATGGAAGATAATAATTTTTACTTCAGAAAAGTAGTAAAGTGATGTGGTTTTAGCGGCTTTAAACTGCTTTTTTTACTTTCCGAACACTATAGTAAGGAAAGTATTGTAATCATGTCAAAAATCCGAATTCGAGATTTTGATGTTTCTACACTTTTTGAGGTCCCCTGAGTCCGTTTTCACTATTTTTACGATGATGTATGTATGTGTGTGTCTATGTGTGTATGTGTGTATGTCTGTGAGTGAACACGCTAGCGTCTAAACGCTTTGTTCAATTAACCTGAAAGTTGGTACGCATATTGTAAGTCACCATAGTACGAACCCTATAGATTTTGGTGAATCTAGCTCTTATAGTTTTTTTACAGGGACACAAAGAAAAATTCTTTATCATTATGGCCTATGGGAGCAAAATCTTAAAAGTGCGATAGTATCTAAACGCCTTATTCAATTGAGCAAAAAATTTATACACATATTATAGGTCACAAATACTCAATCTGTATAGATTTTGGAGAATCTAGCACTTATAGTTTTTTTACAGGGACACAAAGAAAAATTCTTTATCATTATGCCTATGGGGCCAAATTTTTAAAAGTGTGATAGCGCCTAAACGCCTTATTAATCTGAGCAAAAAATTTGTACACATGTTATAGATCACAGTTGAACTAACTGTATAGACTTTGGTGAATCTAGCACTTACAGTTTTTTTACAGGGACACAAAGAAAAATTCTTTATCATTATGGCCTATGGGACTAAATTTTTAAAAGTACGATAGCATCTAAACGCCTTATTGAATTGAGCTGAAAATTTATATGAGTATTATAAATCACTGTTGCACTAACTATAAGCATTTTGGTGAATTTAGCATTTATAGGTTTTTACAGGGACACAACGAAAAATTCTTTATCATTATGATCTATGGGCTCAAAGTTCAGTAGCGTTCAATAAAACATCGTGTAATAGATGGAGAAAAATACTCAAACACTCTATTATGGTTTTCTCTCTTTTGTTTGTTTAACAACTCCTCTTTCTTTACTTTATCTACAAAACTGTTAATTACTCAATGTTCGGAAAGTCGAGTGGAGTCACTCCAGATTTTTTTCTTTTTCTTTTTTCTTTTTCTTTTTCTTTTTTTTTTTTTTTTTTTGAATGTGTAAAGAGATGGATGGGTAAAGGCAGGCTGCAAATAATTCCTACGATTATTATGTTTGAAATTCATGCTATTTTTTCTTCAGTTATGTTGATAATAGTAGTAGACTTACATACACACACATACACAAAACCAACCCTAAAAACCTGATTTTTACTTCCATTACCCTACTACCGTAGGTAATGGAAGTATTGTATTTGGTCCAAAAATTCGATATCGAGATTTCACCTGATTTACGCGTTTTAAGGTCCCCTGTGTCCAAAAAAGTGGTTTTTGGCAATTGGTCAGTGTGTGGGTGCGTATGTATGTGTGGAATCTTCTGGCTATCCTATCTCCGAAACCAATAAAGATAGAACTACAAAAATTCAGAATTGAGTCAGGTCTGGTGTACAGATGAATTTTCCAAATTTTGGTGAAATGTGGAAAACCGTAAGTGGGACATCGGAGACCGGAAATGGGACCGTAAGTCCGTATCTCATAAACGGCTCTAACGATTTTCTTCCAATTTGCTATATAAACACTCTATTAGAAGTTCTTTCGAATGATATAGTTGGTTAGTCCAGGAAAATTGATAGGCCTCCTGTATAAATAGCTCAATTTCAGGTCTTGCGAGCGCGGTCCTTTAAAAACAGCTTTTTTTTTTCAAACTCACCATATTAACTCAATTTTAAATATTTTTTTGTATGTAATTATTGTTTTCCGGTCAATAACTGATTTTTTGTAAAAGTTGGTATCTCAAAAGCGGCTCTAATGCTTTTCTTGAAAATTGCTATATAAATCAATTTCTTTCTCGTGTATTACGTGGTTATTAGCGGAAAATTAACAGTCTTCCTGCTTAGGTAGGTCATCTTCAAATCTCGGAAATTTGTGTTTCAAAAAATAACTCTACCATTTTTTTCTCTTATTTTTTACCTCGCTATATGCAAGCTTCGTTTTATATGTCTTTATAAGTTTCTGTTACCGGAAAATTTTTAGGTTTCTACTTCTTTAGGTCACTTTTATGTTTTCTGATAACATTATCTCTCAAAAATGCATATAATACGTGTAATAGTGGGTAATGGAAGTCGTGTGGTTGTTTCACACCAGATTTTTTAATCTAGGAGATCTCAAAACGTGAAAATATAGCAAAAACTTTATTTTGAAAATTTGACCCCAAAACAATAATTTCACTTTTATATGTGAGTAAAAGAAAGTAAAAAGAAGAAGAAACTAAAGAATTTATCCGATAAAATTTCCATAAAATTCTTTCGAGTAACATTTCTAGATTTAAAAGGAAAAACTATCTTGATGTATTTTTTTGGTGTATGCATGAGAGAATTTTCTTGAATGTTATCTTAGATTTCTTTTCATCGTTTTTTTTTTTTCTTTTCATCTTCAGATATCCTGGTAAATGGAGCCATTCAGTTTTGCCATGATGATCTGTATCAAGTTTACCACAAATGGACCCAGGACATTTTTTCTTAACTGCCTGCCAGAGATTTAAACCGCCAATCACGTATAGGTGAAGTATTTTTCGGGATTGTTACTGGATGCCTGCATTTTTAGAGTCAGCGCGTGATTTTTTCGAACGAGCAGTTTATGCCGAAGGAATAACAAAGGGTATTTTATCTATTTATTTTTACGAAAAAGTTAGATATATATTTCGTATTACTTGTTATCCTTTTGTAAGGTAGTTCTCCCCCACCCTCATCACCACCATTTTTTCTTGTCATTCTTTATATATTGACTAGCCTTTTAGAATATTTGATTTTTAGAAATAAAGATGTTTTCATTTTATCTGTGAAAATCATAATGTTTGAGAATTTTAGCTATGGTTTGACTGGATTTAAGAAAATAGGGTAAGACAATACTCATATTATAAGAAACTGACTTAGTAGACGAAATACAAGGGAGTTGTAATTTTTGGATAGCTTTGTCTATAATGGAAGGGTCGTAACCTCTGTCAATTGCAATGGCTTTCAGGTATTTAATTTCAGATTTTAATAAAATAGGATTTGAACAAATATTAAGGGCACGGTTTACAAAAGTATAGAAAGCAGCCATTTTTTGGTTAGGTGTGTGACATGAACGCGCATGGGGAGGAAGGGAGACAGCAAAATTTTTTCGATAGACGGTGGTTGAAAATCCATTTACAGTGCGAGAGACTAGTGTATCAAGAAATGAAAGGGAGCCATTATTTTCTATTTCATATGTAAACTGGATATTACTGTCAATTGAATTTAAAGTTTCTAAGACATGGTCAATATTGTGATGAGATATGTCGATAAGCGTGAAGGTGTCGTCAACGTAAAGGGTCCAAAAAGGAAAGGATATTTTCTTAAAAAGCTTGCTTTCGAAATAGTGCATGTAAATATCAGCGAGAATTGGAGAGAGAGGGGAACCCATGGCTAAACCTTCAGACTGACGATAGAATTTATTTCGGAAAGAAAAAGTGGTTTGTGATAAACAAATGCGGTAAGAGAGATTAATTCTTGTATTTCAAAAGATGTGAAATGAAACTCTTTTAATCTATTTAAATAGATTAAAAGAGTTTTATATTTTCGCCTTCCAATAAACTCACCTTTTCTCAGTTAAAAGATCCAATTGATATGCATAATTCATAGGGTATTTATAGTATTTCCTGTCAGTGTGGTTTATCATATATTGGCCAAACTAAACGCAGTCTTAAATTTCGTCTTAAAGAACGCATGAATTACGTCGCAAACAAGAAACCAATAAATCGGCTATTTCTAAACATTGCTGGGAGGAAAATCATAATTTTAAATTTAATTCAGCTAAAATAATTTGCAGACCTAAATCCATTCATGAACTCGATTTCTTTGAAGCTTTTCATATTTATAAAAATTTTAAAAACCATGTAAATTGTGATTTCGCTATTCCCTATTTCTCTGACTGTTGGAAATTTTATATTCAGTCCACATTTTCTTAATTTTTCTACTGTTTACACAGCTAACTTTAATAAATTCCTATTGGCCACTCTCCCCGCCTTTCCCGCAATCCTATTGGTTGAACTAAATTCGGCCCCTCTCCTATAAATACGAGCACTTCCGTAGATTCAAAATCCTTTTTGCACTGAAGACGGCACGCTTAAGGCTGCCGAAACAGCTGTATGCATTTCCAATATTTCTCTTTGGCGTTTCTAACGTAGTAATTTATTCAGGTTTTAATATTCCAACGCCAAGTCTCCTGTTATTATTTGGTGTGTCTGTTGTGTCCATCAAGTAGCAACAGCCACTGGCTTCTCATGGGTAGGGTTGGAAAATTCTACGAATTTTTTAAACCAATCAATGAAAGTCTCCTTCGTGATCCAGCCGGTTTTGTGATACACTGCAAATGATACTGGGAAAGCATCATCCATGAGTCGTGGGTTTTCCTTCACTCGAGGAAATACAAACATCGGAGGGACGAATGTACGGCATAAAAAAACTATATCCCATTTTATCCAACTCATAAGTGTCCCGTTTTGTCCAACTCCGACACTTTCCAAAACAAACATGGCTGATGCCTAAACGTGAAAGGAAAATTAGATAGACTACACATGAGAATGTTCCTTAATAAATGCTTAATCAAATGTAATACTCACCGGAATTGTATTCCCATATATGTAGGCAGTATAATCTAGAAAACAACGCATGTAAATGTAGAAAGTGCCAAGAAATCAGAGTAAAAAAGTTCTAAGAGCTACAACTTTCCATCAACTAGTGGTCTCGAAGCGGGACAAACTGAGAATGGTGTAATGACGGCCGAGAACATGTTTCTGTCGTCCTCGTCGTCCGCTCGATAGCAGTACTAGACAGGTCCCTGGGCGACGTATCCCGTTTTGTCAGACTATCCCGTTTTATCCAACTTTCCCCTACATATTTTTAAATTCCATTTTCACTTTCCGAAACTTCACAACTATTAAACAATTTATCGCTTTCTAAAAACTGACTTTTTTACAATTTTAAGATTTCATTTTTAAGCTCAAAAATGAAAAATTTCACATTGTGAAAATTCGCATTTTACAGCCTCAAAATATAATATTAAAGATTTAAAAAAAATAAATTTTAGAAAGCGATAAATTGTTTAATAGTTGTGAAGTTTCTAAATGTGAAAACGGAATTTAAAAATATATATTAGATAATAAGTTATAATGGGGCTAAATTCTCCATAGCATTGATTCTGGCTTCTGGGGAAAATAAGTGGTGAGGCCTCTTAAGCAACTTTATCAGGCAGAGCTTTCTAATAATTGAAAACCGAAACTGTTCTTTGAAGCTGGTGTTCTTCTGGAAGATATTTACAAATTTTGTTTTGCCCTGTCTGAAAAATGTAGAAGTACTGTCGGAACCATTGAAGGCATGTAGAATAATAAACTGATTTTGCCTCTTCACAGAGCTTATCATTATTGGGACAGTAGATGAATGATTCTTATTCCCCTTTTCCAGGTTTCATAGGAATATTTTTTGGGTGTATTCTGACTGCTAATACTAGGACTAATAGTTCTATGTCTTCCCAACAATGAATATATATATATCCACCCTTTTTCGAAACATCATATGCTGTTCTAATAATCAAAACACCTGCATCTTCAGTGGCCTGCTAAGCCTGAAAAATTTCAGCTGTCAGCAGTTCTGTAAGCAGTGTTCTGTAAGACGTTTTTATGTTGTTTATTTGATAGAAACCTCTTATTACTTTCTTCGATATTCAATAGAAGAAAGTATTGGATTCGTAAAAATTTTCGACCTCGGGTTTTTGATGGATTTACACGGTTTGAGAGCTGTAGAACACGATTTGACCATTTTTAGAAAATGTCTATCTGTCTGTCTGTGTGTGTGTGACAACATTTTGTGGCAACTGTATCTCAGGAACTACTGCACAGAATTTCTTACAAATTGATATGTAGTTACACCTTGTCATAAATTAGTGCCTATCAACTTTCGGTAAAAATTGTCTAACAAGTTGCATTGCCATCCCGCTTTTTCTAAATTTTTAACATGGTGATATAGGACAAAATTTTGCATAAATGTGCATAAAGAGAATTATTTTTTAGTAATCATTATGAAATTTACAAGAATTATTTATAATAGAGATAGTCAACTGGGAAATTTTTTTTATAAGTGTAGGAGCCTCGCCACCCCCCCCCCCCCCCTCGAGGGGAGTAAATTTTCAAGATGGGTATCTTTCGAAAGGTCCCGTCAATACCTTTAAAACGAATGGTTGAATTATAAATATGTGATAATTTAAAACAAAGTTATCGATTTATTTTACTTTCAACAAAGAAAAACTTGGAAAAAAATCGTAATTTTTTTTTTTAAATATTATTACTGAGTGTTGATACCACAACATACTAGTTTGACATTGTAATTGTCAAGTCAAATCTGGCACTAACGACATACTACGCGCTCTTTGGGTGCGTTTAGCTGATCTGAGGATTTTTTTCTGTTGTATCTTCTTTCTGAGTAACTATAATATACGTTGGCACACTTCACACTTGGAACCATAATGATTCTTTGTGTAGTTCATATATTTGTCGTGGATAGACAAAAACTGCTCGTTTGTATGCCCCACAGCTCTGTGTAAGAGAAAAATCCCATCAATGATGAAATCAGCATGCGTTAGTTTCGTAGAATTGACTAAAATGAGCAGTTTATATAAGGTTGATTTCGCGTTTTACGCATTTCCTCAGTTTCAAATACCGAAAATGGATATGGTGCTAATTGAAATACGAAATATGTCTCGAGTTGTTCTTATGATTTCATTTAGAAAAGAATCTTTTGAAAAATGGCATCAAGTTCGACATAGACTAGTTTGTCATTGATCTTGACAGAGCAATCCACAGTTTACAACTGCATTACTTAGTTTTTCCTCAGCAACTTGAGTTCCCTAAAATTAATGCTACTAATGTTTGTTATTGTACCTCTCCCAATTCCATGAGCTTAATTACAGTGTATGTTTTCATCACCCAATATATCAATATTTAAGCACGTGGTATCTCCGAGAAGGAATGGATTGCGAGACTTAAACCTGTCACTGAATTTTTAAATATTGATTAATAAATGCAATTATTTATAAACTTTAGTATTCAATTACTAAAGAATAATATGTGATTCAGTTTCTGTATAGCTATACTTCAAGATATAACTACACCGAATACGAACCATACGATTCCCCACCTAACACACAGAGATCACCTCAGCCCTTCTAGATAAAACATAGAGAACCATACTATATAACCAAATTACATAAAAACACGATTACCCAAACGAATTGCGAAAAATGAGCGCTATGATTATTTATTTATTTATTTATTTATAGAAGAAAATATTGGATTCGTAAAAATTTTCGACCTCGGGTTTTTGATGGATTTACACGTTTTGAGAGCTGTAGAACATGATTTGACCATTTACAAAATTTTGTGGCAACTGTATCTCAGGAACTACTGCACAGAATTTCATACAAATTGATATGTAGTTACACCTTAGTGCCTATCAACTTTCCGTAAAAATTGTCTGACAAGTTGCGTTGCCCTCCCCTCCCGCTTTTTCTAAATTTTTAACATGGTGGTATAGGACAAAATTTTGTATAAATGTGCATGAAGAGAATTATTTTTTAATAATCATTATGAAATTTACAAGAATTATTTATAATAGAGATAGTCAACTGGAAAAATTTTTTGTATATGTAAGAGCATCTCCTTTTTCTCCCTGGGGTTCCCCCTCAAGGGGAATAAATTTTCATGATGGGTATCTTTCAAAAGAGCTCGCAAATACCTTTAAAAAGAATGGTTGGACCATGACCTGCGATAATTTAAAATAAAGTTATCGATTTTTTTTTTTTTCATTTTTAACAACAACAACAAACAAAAAAGTAATATCGGTATTAAAACGATCTTTTCTTTAAATATTTAATGTTATACTACTTCTCTACTATGGATATCGTACTGCCTTATCATGGAAGATAATTTTATTAAATAATGATTTTAATAAATTATTTTTACTGAGTGAATTTGCATAGGAAAATATCGAAGAAAGTCATGAAGTAGCCACAACTTTCTAGTTTATTGTTGTATCTATCCATAGGAAAGAGCAAAATAAAAAAATTAGTGTTTCCTGAACGCAAGAAAGATGCTCTAGAACTTTTGTATTATATATTTTTCAGTTAAAACAGCCGTTTAAGAGTCACAGACGCTTGAAATTGAGCGTAAGCGCACTTTTCAACCGAAGGGAAAATTTTACCCATCTATAACTGGTGATTCTGATCAAACCACTGAAGAAAATTTAACGTTCAAGGTATTGATTCGAAGCCGAATTCAATGCTCTTTCATTTTGGTTCACGTGACATTTTCTGCACGATGCATCCTTTAGACGTTATAAAGCAAAAATTGTAAAAATTGAAAAGTTTTGTGATTTTTTGGTTCCCAAAAATTTAGCCTACCGTCGCAAACTCCTATTATTCTTAGTTAGGATGCTGAAAGTGAAATCAAATTATTTCAAGCTTCTTAGAATTAATGGAAGGCGCGTCGCTTTTTTGGTCTTATTTGACTGGTCTATATCAAAATTACTCACAAGGAAACATTCAAAAGGTGTCGTCTTCAAAAAATATTGAAAAAAATATATGTGATTCTACTCTTCATAAAACACCAGAAAGTGAAAAAATTATCGGCTGAAATGAATTACAGCGACCACAAAAAATTATCAAAATTAAGCATATTTGGCGATTTCACACTGTTAGGCGATTGATTTCGAGTACTTGGCGGAGAAACAAAGCATGGATCTGTTCGTACACGGCAATCAAGGTGCTAGCGAACTGAACGCCTAACAGCGCTAAATCGCCAAATATGCTTAATTTTGATAATTTTTTGTGGTCACTGTAATTCATTTCAGCCGATAATTTTTTCACTTCCTTGTGTTTTATGAAGAGTACAATCACATATATTTTTTTCAACATTTTTTGAAGGCGATACTTTTTGAATGTTTCCTTGTCAGTATTTATTTGCAAACAATGTCCTGTCGAATAGAAAATATCTATCTATCATCATCATTTTACTCATATCGATGCACACACACACACACACATACATTTAAGTATACATAGATTAGATCCAGAAAAGTTTTTTCAGTGTTAAAATACATTTTTTTTTTTTTTTTTTTATGAACTTATATGAGTCTTTTATATTTGTACCATAAACACATAATAGGTAGAGGTCTATTTCCAAGCATGTTTCACTTTGTTTTGTAAGAAAAAATACACAAATTTAAAAATCCCATACAGTAAAATGTACACAAAACAAAACTAGTATGTTGTGGCCACCACATGACTTTCTTCTATATTTTCCTATACAAATTCACACTGTAAAAATAATTTATTAAAATTATTATTTAAAAAAATTATCTTCCATGATAATGCAGACGATTTCCATATTAGAGAAGTAGTATAACACTAAATATCCAAAAAAGTCAATTTTATTGTCAATATTACTTTAAAAAAAAAAAAAACTTCATTTTAAATTATCGCAGATCTATGGTTCAACCATTCGTTTTAAAGGTGCTGGCGAGCTCTTTTGAAAGATACCCATCATGAAAATTTACTCCCCTCGAGGGGGGACTTCCCCCCAGGAGGAGGCGAAGCTCCTACACATAGAAACATTTTTTCCCAGTTGACTATCTCTATTATAAATAATTCTGGTAAATTTTATAATGATTATTAAAAAGTAATTCTCTTTATGCACATTTATACAAAATTTTGTCCTATACCACCATGTTAAAAATTTAGAAAAAGCGGGATGGCAACGCAACCTGTAAGACAATTTTTACCAAAAGTTGATAGGCACTCATTTATGTCAAGGTGCAACTACATACAAATTTGTATGAAATTCTGTGCAGTAGTTCCTGAGATGCAGTTGCCACAAAATTTTGTCTCTCTCTCTCACACACACAGACTGACAGACAGACAGACATTTTCTAAAAATGGTCAAATCATGTTCTACATCTCTCAAAACGTGTAAATCCATCAAAAACCAGTGGCGGATCCAGAACTTGACTTTTGGGGGGGGCTAAGATTTTTCAAAGTGTTATTCTAGACCAATAAAAAATTTACAACTGCAATATTCAATAGTGAATGTCAGTGTTTTTGGGGGGGGGGGCTTCAGCCCCCTAGCCCCCCCCCCCCTTAAATCCGCCACTGTCAAAAACCCGAGATCGAAAATTTTTACGAATCCAATGCTTTCTTCTATTGAATATAGAAGAAAGTAAAAATAATTCTTTTAAAAAGGGAGAAAAAAAATGTATTTTTTTTTTTTTTTTTTTTTTTTTTTTTTTTAACTTTTAAACTTAGAAAATGTTTCTAAAAAAAGTTGCAACGGGACACTTTTATAAATAATTTTACTTGCGAACAAATCTTTCAGCGTTTCATTAAAAAAAAAAAAAAAAAAAAGTTTCTTGGAAATGTTTTGTTTAGATACGCGAGAGAAATATTTTTCACAATTTTTTTTCCTTTCTTTCTTTCTTTGTATTTTTCTTATTTAAACTTTTCTCAGATCAGGATGCAGAAAGCTTCTCAGTTTAGCCAGCAGTTATCTCTATCAGTTTTTCCACCAAATGTAATGTACCCATGGCATTTTTTTTAGAACGGTAGCCCAGAGATTTAAACCTCGAATCACGTATTTGGGATGCATTTTCTGGAGTATTATAGGGAGGCCCTGCATTTCTGATGTCAGCAGGATCCCGTAAATTTTGGAAGAGCAAGCGTGTGCCACAGAAATGAAAAGAAAGGTTTCTGTTTTTTTTTTTTTTTTTTGAGTCAAAGAGTGATCTGTGAATTTTCACATTCTATGTTTACTGCTACCCGTCTCTCTTTTTCACTGCGAAATAAGAAATAATGCCCCAAGATAAAACATATGGGAGCGGGGCATTATTTCTTATTTTTCCCCAGAGAAAAGTTTTTAATTTGACAAAGAATGTATCTCTTTTTCTCTCCACATTTATGAAGAATTGTTATCTAATAGTTATCTTTGGTAAGCCAACATTTAATACAAATTTTAATTTCTTGTGGAATAATAAGAAATAATGCCGTCCAATAAAATATAACTTTCTACTGTAAAAATCATAATGAAATTCATTCATAGTTAATATGCCAAATATGTATAAATATACATTTATATATATAAATACAGCGTATATATATATATATACGCTATGGTAAGTTCAGCGTTTAGAATTACAGGGCTTCCTTAAAATATTCATATACAGTAGGTCTGCTTTTCTGTCCCTCTGTCTGTCCATTGTGTGATCAGAGCCCGATCAAGACGAAGGTGGACCCAGGGCCTGGTGCATTTTTCTCCCCCCCTCCCCTTCCTTACCTATTATTTTCATATGTTTTTTACTATTTTCTGGAAAAAAAAAAATGCTTAAAAATTTTCCACTATTTCACTCAAAAATGCATATTTGAATGAAATACAACTTTTGTAAAACTTTTATATTTTTCTTTCAGAAGTAAAATCTTATGAAATGCTATTTTTAAGAGAATTTTTGTATACTTTTAATTAAAGTTTTTAAAAATGTAAAAAAAAAAAAAAAAAAAAAAAAAATTCTGGCCTCCCTTCAAGTCAAGGGCCCCTGGGCCGTGGGCCAGTCGGTCCATGCGTTAATCAGGCCCTGTGTGCGATAATGTGCGTAAAGAACATTAATGGTTAAACGATGCATCGAGTACATAACGTTTAGAAAGTACTGATAATCAATTCGAACCGCATACCGCATGATTTTTCGCTCTTATTTGATTGTTTACTAATTGCACTTATAGGTGTGCAATTTACCTTTAAGATTAACAGCCAAAGATCGAATGGTGCAGAATATATGCATAGGATTACAGACGATGAGATTTTCATTTCGAAATTTCATTTTTCGTAAAAAGCAAATGATTGGAAATTCAAGAAAGCCTGCAGTAAAATAAAATAGCATTTTATACCAGCTTCATCCTAAGTGCTACCTGGTGGATAATTTTTGAACTATAATTTTATTTTTAATTCCTTGGGCGTATCTCATGAGTCATCCATTGTCAATTTTTCATAGATGGTTCTTTGCAAGTGTCCAGTTGTGCACAGTCAAGGCTACACTCGATTCGACGTGCACAGTGAGTAGTGACTAGTAGAGGTGAGTTCGGGCTCTATTTTGGCAATCCGAGCCCGCCCGGGCCCGAAACATTTTTGAACTGAGCTCGCCCGAGCCCGAAAACTTTTGTGTGATCAGAGCCCGAGCCCACCCGAGCCCAATATTGAAAGTGCGCCTATGCAGCGCATACACAGTAGTAAAATTAAATACCGTTTTCATTTTCAAATTAATTTTCTTATTATCAATTCTCAATTTAAATAACTACAAATGTTATTATAACAATTTATAATGTCTGTGTCTCTGTATACATGTATATATTTCTATAATATATATTTATAGTGCAGCCCATTGTTTATAACGCGCTTATCGGGGGACAAAAAATTTATCCGAATGAGTGATATAATGAAGCCCAATATAACGAAGGAGGAAGGATTACTGTATAACACTATGAAATAATATGCATCCCGTTGGAAAAAAAGTTCTATTTAGAAAAAGGAAAGTCAAAGCTACTAAGGTTTGCAAGATTATTTTGTGATTTATAACCTATCATGACTATTAAGGCATTACTAAAGGTGCTCTCAAAATGAATAAAGTTTCTTTTTTTTTTTTTTCTTTTTTTTTTTTTCTTATTATTTTTTACATTTTCCAGTTAGTGAAGAATAAAATAAACGGAATTTTTAGCTTGTATCCGAGCCCGCCCGGAGCCCGAAGACTTGCGTAAGATTTGAGGGCTAACGGGCTCGGGCTGAGCCCGTCTCATCTCTAGTGACTAGACGCTCGTTATTTCAGGACAGATCACTTTTTGATACGATCTTGAAAAAAGAAAAAATATTCAGCCTTTTTATCTAATATACAATGAAACTTACAATTAAACTTCCACTATAAACAGCATCTACAACGGATAACGGAAAAGGGATTTAATAATTTCGTCTACATATTGAATTTAGTGGATCCAAATTTAACACATGCGGATGATTCATAAAATGCCCTTGAGGGAAAAAAAAAAAAAAAAAAAAAATCTTAAATAACGTCCACTAGATCGCTTTGCATGGAAAAAATGTAAAATACGGAAATGACTCCATGGATTTCATAAACAATTTATTAATTAATTTTTCATGAAGTGTAAGTCTTTCTATTTGTTATATTTCATTTTTTTCATCCAAAGTGCTCTCTCTGGTGGAGAATTCTTGAACTATATATACATAGCTGCCAATATTTTAATTTATTCCGGAGTAATTTTAGAACCGCCTCTATTTCGCACCACATATTTTTAAAAGCAATATTTTCTTATTTTATCGAAGTTATTAATTGAAGAAAATTTTTCTATAAATAAAGTGATGCGAAATAAAGGCGGGGCTAAAAAATACTCCGGAATAAATTAAAATATTGGCAGCTATGTATATATATATATATATATATATATATATATATATATATATATAATTCCTTGGGCGCATCTCATGAATCATCCACATTCCAAATTTGGTGATAAATCGTTCACCTGTTTTAAAGCTGTAGGACACTTCGAAAATATTTATCGTAAATATCAATTTTCTACTTATATTCTGCATTTCCCAATGCAAGAAATTCTCTCGATTTCCTATAATTTTGATAACATGAATATTTGATATGCATCGTAGCTTCTACAGCTTTGTTTTAATATGATTATTTTTCTTTCCTTTGAAACGAAACGAAAAGTGAAAGGGGACGGATTTTCTTTCTAGGAAGTCCAAATGTCACTGGCAAGAATGGGGCCAAGAGCTCTCTCTTCGGATGAGTGGAGGACACGGCCACGTGACCACTCACTGAATCACTCACACGAGACTGGAAGTGGAAAAAAGCAAGAAAAATGATTTTCTGGTTTGGCATCTCACGTGAACGATTCAGCGATTACTCCGTTGCTCTCTCGAATTCACTCTGTCGATAACTATTGTCGCAGAAATTTATCTTCCAAGTAGACTGTGCTCAATCAAGACACTATTGGATATCGTTTATTATTTTTCTCAGAGTTCACGGGTTTCATTTTCTGTTTTGATATTTTTGCTATTGGTTTTATTCGGAGGAATTTGATATCTAAATATTTTTTGAATAAATGTCATTTTGAATGTAATATCGATCGAATGCATACAACAGTTTCTTTTGCTTTCTTTGTTTCTTTTTCTTTTTCTTTTTTTTTTATATACAAAAGCGGGTTTTATTTTAATCTTGCCCTGGTCCCTTTGTACTAGTTGGCCTTTTTATTAAAAATTGTACACATATGTTGAAGTTACAATCATGATTACCTGTCGTCAACCTACACATATGGAGATACCAAAAAAAAAAAGTTTGTAAGACTAATCGTTTGCAGACTTAATGAAAAACTTCCAGTATTTTCGTGAACGAATATGTACCAGTTAAAAGTCAACCGGATTTATTTAATTGGTAGAGTGTTAGTGCATTATGCCAAAGGTCTTCGGTTTTCAAAATGTTTTTGTGTTAAAATTACTATTAAAAAATCCAGATTCAGATAGATTGAAAGTATAGTGTGAAAAATGTAAAATAATAATCTATTTAAAAAAACTTTTAAAACCCAAATTCTTATTATAGCGTATCATATAAATCTTTTCGAAGTTAGAATAAAATTTAATTTTCAAAAAAAAAAAAAAAAAAAAAAAAGTAACTTTTTTGTTTATTAACCAAAATCCGGACCTTCAGGGTACCGAACGCGGGGACCACCTTATTATTAACACGGCGCTCTTACCAACTGAGCCACGGAGAGACAAATGAAAAAGCTTGTATTTACCTTAAAATAGAGGTGCATTTTTTTTATTTGGTTGAGATTCACAAACATCCCGGAGTGAATGACAGTAAGTACAGAAGAATTTGGGAATAAGGAAGCAAATGCACTATAGAAGGCAAATAATTTTCGCCTATAACGTTTTAAACGCACATAAAATTTAAAAAGTACTGATATTTGCGCAATTGGAATAATGTGCCATGATCCTATGAATTTTTATAGAGGAAGGGAAAATAATTTAATGTTTATTCGAAAGGTTATATTAATTAAAAAAAGTAAAGAAAGAAAAAAAAAAAAAAAAAAAAAAAAAAAAGCACTGAACAATATTTGAAGTGAATTATACTGCGGATATAGACCCGCGGGTCAATTATTAATGCTAACTCGACCCGCATCCCGACGATCCGTTGTAAGACTGTAGTTCTACTCCGTTAGCTATTCTCTTTTCAAAGTTACGATCAATTCATAAACAATTTTCAACATCGTTAACAATTACATATAATACAATAATTTTAAATTTTATTTTACAACTTGCTACATTTTACAAATTATCTTTTGGCTAACTGTTCACTTTTTATATTTTTATATTAAGGGCATTTGTTTCTTATTAATATTTTAAATAATTTAGCGAATTAGTTTCAAATATTCGATTAGTTTCAAGTAGTTGATAAATCGACGCTTTCGACGAAAGTAAAAAAAAAAAAAAAAAAATTATTAATTTATGTGTTTGTCTGTGTATATTACCATTTTCTTAAATATTTTTAGAATGAAATAAAATGATAGGATGTTATTAAGGTTCACTAAAACAGATTTCCTTAGATCGTTTTCAAGGCCACATAAAAATATTTAGATACATTGTATGTTGTATGTGGAAATCACTAAAGAACATATTTTAATTGTTTATTATTATTATTGTTATTATTATTATTATTATGCTGAACGAAATATGCTTTAAATAATTTTATTCCGTGATGACACTACTGCAACACACTGAAATAACGAATATAACCAATCAGAAAGTTTCTCATAACCTATGCGAAATGCATGCTTTTTCTTTCTTGTTTCTATTATATACTTTTCACAATAGGTGACTTAAGTATATCAAACAAAAACATTTGAACAAAAATTAATTTAAAAGTTTAACAACACTTAACACGTGACGTTTATTGGTTAAGCTACTCGTTTCTGTAAAAGAAGATAATTATTATAAGCCATTAACTATAAGAATAGAAATTTACCCAAATATGCCTTTAAAATATAAATATCGAATAACCCCCCCTTTACTAGCATGGACAATTCATTCTGGCTATTTAGAAAGACCTCGATCGATGGGTGACTTCCATTTCTTTTTTCTTTTCAAGTTGAAAATTCTATTTATGGCAGCGATGCTTCAAAGTGGCTCGACGCTCAAGAGATAGGCATATTTAATGTCGATTTTTTATTTTATGGAATACTCGGTGCACAAACAGGCTTCTTCCAAGGGTTGGCAGATTCCATCTTTTACAATATTCTTTTTTTTTTTTTTTTCATAATCGATATCATGATCTTTTTCAGTGCTGAATAACGTGATGAAATTAGTACCTGGTTATATTTTCGTGGTGTATTTACAATTTTTGAAACAATGAGTTCATATTTAAACATTTTGGGAACATCTTTTCCATTCGTAAACTAGTTACAGCTAATTTTTAAGTCTCTTTTACTGCTTTTTGTAATAATATATTTTATATTTAAATTTAATTTTCCTACACGTAAAAGTTATTTTATTCGGATTAATCTGTAAATGAGTTTTCTTTTTCACTTCAAACAGGACTTTATAGAAAACTAAAGAATTTTAACTGTGTTTTAAAAATATTTTTATAGTTTTCAGTTTTTATTAAGCAGGAGTACCTGACATATGTTTTTTTTTTTAATTTGAGCTTCGAGTCCTTTGATTATAAACTCACTACTTGATACCAATTTAAATTTTAAGTAGGATTGGAGCCCTAAAAATCATAAAATAAATATTTATTCTTGAAGAGACATGGTTATAAAAAATATAAATGTTTCATCAATAAATACATTTTAAAGAAAAATATACATGTTTCCCTTTTGCAAGAGATGAAATATTTTAAGTAATCAAAATATTTTTAAAAGCATTCGAGATTCTTTTTATATTTGTTAGATTTTTGATTTTTTTTTTTTTAATTAATTAAAATTTGAAAATAATTTCTTTATAAATAGCCTTAAAATTAGCCATTTAAATATTAATTTTAAATTTAATTGTTCTCAGAAAAGTTTTCCGGGTCATTTTTTTCGACAAAAAAAAAAATATATATATATATTCACGCGAATAATGAAAAATTTGCTACTGAATAATGAAACTTAAATATTTAATATATGCTGAGATACAGTGATCTTTGAAATCGTAGTTCCTAAATAATAACAAATCTACCTGCCGTCGATAAATACCCAAATTGAAGTACCCGGAAAAGATCTTGCAGGCAGTGCTAACCTGGACCCGATGCAGAGCGGGCGAAAAAAGCCCTGCCATAGGCTGCAGGTACCCGAAGCAAAGTTTAGGGCGATTTCAATGTCGTTAATCTTAATTTTTTTTTTTAAATTTATAATGCGATATAAAAAATAAATAGTAATACAATTCTATTGAAAAATCATTTAAATATATTGACCAGCGATGCGGGCGTAGCCTGCTAGTAAACAATAATCATAAAGAAATTGAAATGATTGCAAAGAACGATAAACATAAAAAAAATGTATACATTTATCTCTAAAAGAAATTTACAAGTGAAATTTAATAATAGTAATAATAATAAAAAAAAAATGTATTATGTATTTTTTCTCTAATTTTCTGCTACCAGGAAACTAAGTTTTTACTTAATAACATCTCTAAAATCAATTAATAATTTTTATGTGTGCTGAAAGATGCTTCCGATAAAAAGTGACTGATTTGTGACACCAAATTTTTCTTTATTCAACAGCCATAGCGTCCAAACAGAAAGAAATTTACGATTTATGTAGCCGAATCAAACTTTTCGTATTACATTTTATGCTTGTCTATCTACTGAATATCACTCATAAAGTTACACACGATTTTTTTTTTTTTCATTATATTCTTTCTATAATTAATGTTCGACATTTTCATACTCTTTTCGGTTATTAATATTCCATCCATTAACGAAATAACGGCCGAAAGGAACATTTTCGATGAGTGCTAAATTCGCAGACGAGATTAAAAATACGTGTGATATCTCTATATTCGAAGAGAGGGCAGAAAGCAAAAATTGATAATTAATAAAAATAACGAGACGTTATGCTATCTCATTATAGTCGCGTTAACTG